>CM062923.1:79192500-80442500 GCA_031878705.1 Tapirus indicus | reverse complement strand
CCATGGCTCCTATTGATGAGCCTTCAGGATGTTTCCAGGGTGCTGTTAGAAGGCGTGGTTGGTGGTCTCCTGAGGACAGATTCGCAGAAGTGCAGTTACTGGATCAGCAACTCTGAGGGTGTGAAGGCTTTTGATACATGCTGCTCGATTGCCAGCCCAGAGAGGATGTAACTTGACCAGTCACCCGAACTCTTAGGAGGCAGGCTTCTTAGGAGGCAGCTGCTCTCATGTGTGTCACCAGTTGTGGGTGACACACAGACCTTGATTTGAGTGTCAGATTTTCCACTTACTGGCTCAGTGATCTTGGACCAGTTGCTTAACTTCTCTGATCCTGTTTTCTCACCTGCAGAAAGGAGATGTGCCACTGAATTCACAGGTGGTTGTGAGCCTCAAATGAGAGAGCATACAAACCATCTGGGACCTGGGACCTGCTTCATTCTCCTCTCTCTGAATAAAATGAGCCCAGGGGCCTGAGGAGATCCTGTCAAAAAGCCCTTTGATTCTCTTGCATATAAAATTTTCTGTTGCAGTTTATAAATTGCATTATAATGGGAAGACACCGTGGGTATCATTGGCCTTTTAGTTTAGTTCTTCCACGTCCCAATCACATGTGGCTTGGAGTGCAAAGAGGGCAAAGAGAGCATCAAAGAAAGGGAATTCCTGAACATTTTTCATAAAACTGAGCAGAGATTTAAGATGTACGTTCTGTGCCATGGAGCGTGTGCCAGGAGGTGGTAGAGAGGCAGAGAGAAGGCATGCGTGCGTGAGCAGGCTGTGTCAGGCCTGGAGCGCATCTTCTTCTCCATGCTCCTCACCATACCTCTCAGTCCCTGGGGCATTCAGCACTGCGACTCCAAGATGTAACTCTGCATCCCTTTGTGGTGTCTGTGTCAGTCCAAAGAGTGGTGTCCAGTTGGGGCACTGGGCTCCCCAGTGCTGGGCTACCAGTGAGCACTGACCAGACTCCTGAGAGGGTTCGTCACAGCCCAGAGCAGAGTAGGCCGTAGCAAGTGGCAGGGTGGGCTCCAGGCTCCATGCAGCTGACTGAGGCTGGGCTCCAGCAGGGGCAAATTGCTGCCCTGGGTCTCATTGGGTTTGGCCTGCTTATGCCTCTGGGAGAGTGCTGCCAGCTGGGACCACACCTTAGAAACATCAGCCCTGAGGCCCGTCCCTGACCCTTCCATAATCCACTCTGCCACCGGGGCCCCTGAACCACCTTGCAGGAGACAGGGAGTCCCTGCCAGCCTGTTGTCCCTCTCCCCAGAGAAGGCTGGATTGTTCACAGCCATTTTCTCCTGCCAGCATAGAGGCACTGAGTCTTCAGACTCAAGCATACAAGGCCGAGTGTATGTAAACTACCTTCGGGGAATTCATGATCGTTTTCCAAGTTCTCGAAACTCACTGCTTTCTTTGGTCACCATCAAATACATTTGTTTTGCTTTATTATTTAAGTTATAAACCATTCAACTAGAACTTTATATAGATGCATTTTGGAAAACAGAAAAGCAAACTAGGACTCTTTTAGAACCATCTGCAGAGGTCCTCCTTGCTGTCTGTCTGCTCCTCAGTTTTAGTAATACAGAATCACCCCTGTCTTCCAGGACCTTCTGTCAACCTCCAGATGTTGCCTGGAAACTGCCAGCTGTCCCAGTTAGCTGCCTTTAGACTTTGGACGAACTCGACTCAGGTGGAGTTGTGATGCTGGGTTGCGGGAGTCTATTATTTTGAAGTGGCAGCTGGAGGTAATCAGAGAGGATGTCACTGTCACAGGGGTGGGCAGCCTCTGTCAGGCAGCTCTGTGCTGTGGGGAGGCTGGGGAGCCCCGCCAGGCAGCCTGCAGGTGGTGATTTCTCTCTGGGTGGGCGTGGCCTGTGCACCTGCCAGGTGTGGTCTCCAGCAGGGAGTGCTAGAAATCCTGTCACTGCCACAGTGAGTGGGGTGAGCAGGTGCCCGTCTGAAAGGAGCATTTGGAAGGTCCCAAGAAAGCGGTTCACAAAACATATCTAGGACCCGAGGTAACATGATGGGCCTTTAAGAACTAATAAGAAAGCTAAAGCTTGAGAGCAAATGTGCAGAGGCAGAGATGGGTACGTCCCCCACAGGGCCCCTGCTCTGCAGGTGGCAAGGGCCAATCAAGGAGGGCAGGACGTGCCCTGTGTTCTTGGTGCTGGAATAAGAGATGGGGCGCAGGCCTTGGGTCTGTTCGGCTCAGAATCTGGGATTTCTCAGCATTAGGTCTTACCTCTTCCTAGGATCAGCCCTCACTCAGGTGGGGATGCAGCCTCATCCCATCGTTGCCATTGGCGTGCTTCTGCACTGAGCACCATAAAACAAAGCCCGGGTTTGTTATTTTTCATCCTTAGCAGTTTGGGAGTGACTCCATTCAGAGGGAGGCAGGTGACGGATCCACACCAACTTCCTGCGGCGTCAGGCCACCCGCACCTGGCTTTCCGGACTTGGAGTGAAAGAAGGAAGTGCGTGTGTCTCTTAGCTTTTACTAGGTGCTGCACACCTGCCCAGGGCGCTCGTTGGGCTCAGGAGTGGCTGGGTTGGCAGAAGCCTGGCTTCCTCGTGGCCTGTGGGTACTGGCAGGCCCACTGGAGCTGCTCGGGGGTACAGGGATGAGGGCTCTTGATCAGCACCCAGTGGTGTCCCAAGCACCCTAGGCCACTTTGGGAAGGACAGGGAAGGCCCTCTCTTCTCCCTGCTACTAGTTCCCAAAAGGATGAAAGTGCTGGAGACTCAGTCCACGTTCAGGAAGATGGCTCCCTTTTACCAGTGCATCAGGCCTGGCCCCAGGTGGGCCTTCTGAGCGCAGAGAGGTAGGGGGTGGGGGTGGGGAGCAACGTGAGGAGGCTGTGAGGGAGGGGAGGCCAAGCCTCAAGCACCATCCCCTGGGGCATAAGAATAGACTTTCAGCATCTGTTGTTGTGCGTTCAAATATGTTTATGACCTCCTTCCTTACAGACATTATTTTATCTTGAATTGTGCGAATTCTGAAACAAAATAGCGATTTTCTTTGTGACACACACATATATTGAGAGAGAGAGAAAGACAGGTGAGGGGAGGGAGGAGCAGAGAGAGGAGGTGGGGATGAAAGGAAGGGAGAAGGAGAGGGGAAGAGGATTGGGAAAACAGAGCATTTTACTCGTAATATGCCACGCCTGTACTTGGATCAACGTGGCATAGTCTGTGTACCTTGGGTGGAGGGAAGGCAGCAGAGGTCAAAGTAAAGGACCATTAGAATTATTCCTGTAGCTAAAGACCAGCCCCAAAGGGCTTGTTCTCAACTGACAGACTTGGCTGTGGGAGATGTCCTGCCCGAGTTCCTGCAGAGCAGAGGCCAGTGGTCCTGCACAGAGCCACCTCCCCCTGCTGCAGGTGACCTCATCTTTGAAGGTGTTTGCCTCTCAGTGTTGTTGATTCCATGCACAGTAGTAGAACTATGACGTGATTTAAATTCATTTGCTCAGTATAAAAAAAAATTGCAGGTCTTTTACACCAAATGGAAAATTCCCAGGATGGCAACCTCTGTAAATCCAGGTGATCTGCTCATCACTTGGACTGGGCAGACAGTCTTGGAAAATTGATGTTGTGTCTTCAGCAGGATGCATCCTGGCAGTGTGGGGGATGCTCGGGGACTTGGGGCAGACAGTCCACACCCCAAGTCTCACTCTTTATTTGTGTTACTAGAGGTGGTAGCCCAGCAACTTAAGGATTCCTTGTGAACACAGGTGTACTGTGTAAAGCCTTGTGCATAGAAGTCATCAGCATTGTTATTATTGCATAAAAATCTTTTTGCTGATAATTATTCAACCTCAGTGACTAATTCTGCCTATTTTACATGGGCCAGAATAGAGCAGTGGTGTTATGTCTCTTTATTAATAGGCTTTGGATCATGACTTCCTACTAAAAAAAAATCTCAGCTCTGCATCTGCCGTGCTGCAGAAAGGCCAATCACATACGTAACATCCTAGATAAATTAAGCCTTAATCTGAACTTTCTTCAGGTCACTATTTTTGGTACACATACATTTTAAAAAGGAGCTTATTACCCAATAAACTCATGAAGCTAAAAATAAAGCGGCCCTTGTCAAGCTGTTCCCTGCGGCCCGGGCTCTGGTGTCCCGTTCGTTGCGCATGTATGCAGTCATCAGCGCAAGGTATGGCTCTCACTCCGAGGTTGAGTTGCCCAGTTAGATAGCCTCTTGGCAAGATACCCCCAGCATGAGAGTGAATTTATATTGTATTTTCCTAAGAATTATGCAAGTTCAATTTCTAAATTAAGGTTATGAAGTTTGAAGCTCTTATGCTTATCTATTTTTGAAGTAATGGTTTTGTAAAAGTCTTTAATAGATTTTTTATTCTAATAAGCTGAAAATGTCTAAACTAATGTTTTTCAAATCTCATATGACAACATTCACCTCTGGGTGAGTGAAAACAGGTTTCTCCTGTGAAGGTGTCATGCCCTGCAGTCTGAGCCAAGAGTTTTATTGAGGTGTGTTCGTGTAGGTTAGGCTGCATCTGTGAACACAGGTTCTTTTGTGCGTGTATATGTACGTATGCTGCATTGGGCAGCTGTATGCATTCCCAGCTAAGTAACTTATCAATTTGCTCATTCTCAAGGACTCTGAATACCACAAAATCAACTGTTATGTAAGTTTCAGAAAATGGTGTAGTTTATCTTACATAAGATACTATTTATATGCTTATAAATGTACTGTTTATCTTGTGGATGACTGAGTTTATTTGAATGAACCTCTGTTCTTTCTTTGTGAAGAAATAGCCAGTGAGTTGTGGCCCACTGCCTTGTTCTCACTGGATGCCCTCACTGTCCCTGCCTGGCCCACGGCCAATGGGAAGCCTGAGGACAGGAACAGGGCATCTGGAACAGGGACCTCCTCTGCATCCATATTCCTTCACTCCCAAAGGCCATTGAACTTGAGCTCTGCATGGTTATAGGGTAGGTGATATTAAGGGAGGACGATGGACAAGAAGAGCTCAGGCTAAAGAAATGTGACATAGTCTAGCCACATCGCAGATTTTGAAGGAAGTCTGTCCTCAGGACACTGGAGTGCTTGGTGGCCTTGGGAACTGTGATTGTGTGGTTGACTCTGTCTCATTTCCATCAGGAGGTGATTCTTTTGTCTGGCAAGTGTTATAAGAGCATCTGGTTCATTCATTCATTCATTCATTCATTTCACAGTCTTTGTTAAGCACCTGCAGTATGGCAGTACCACGCTGGTGCACGTTCCCTATCCTCAAGGAATTAGTCTTCAAGTTTTATATATTTAGTTTATACTTCAAGTTTGTATATACTTAGCTAGATAGGGAATGACTCATTTCACTAGGCCAAGCCTAGTTTCTATAAGATAAACATTAATTACAGGACACTAGGAAACTTCAAAACTGACCACTCAGTGAGTTCTTTTACTTTCCCCTCTTGTTCCGCTCAGAGCACTGTGACTCAGTATTCCAGTTCTCTGGTTTCAGCCCTTTGCTTGTGAGGTTTCTTTGCTTTCTTTTCTCCCATACATCTAAGTAGACCTGTCTCTCTCCTCCCTGTCCTTGCTGACTAATGGACAGAGGAGCTTTTGCACATGCACACATCTAGGTGTCTACTGCAAAGGGCAGGAGATTCTCTGGCTTCTTCAGGGAGAAGTGGGTGGCTGTGGTGGTGGCTGTGGTGAGGTCTGGTCTCGACACCCCTGCCACATTGGGGTGGGCACAGCGGTCGAGTCCTCTGCTCCCGAGGATGATAATATCTGTCAGGAAGCAGTAAGCTGGCACAATTTTTGAACAGAGATTTCTCACAGGCACTTTGCAAGCATTACACATTCCATTTGCCTCAGTAATGTGAAACTTATTTTTCTAAAAAAGGTGCATGCAGATCCTGCATGACTCACTGGAGAACAATAGTTGTCAAAGTTTATTTTCATCTTTTTCCCAAAGAAAAGGAAAAATTTATTAAATGTATAGAGAATGTAAACAGGCTTAAATCTATAAAGGAGAACTGGATCAAAGAATCATGCAAACAGAGGTAGGATTGAAACTGGTAAGTGCTGTGAACAAAAGGGGCAGAGGTTCTCACGTGCATTGTGGGAGGTCCTGACTCATCCTGAAGGGGCATGTCAGTCTTCTTGGGGAAGTGGAATTGAAGCTGATATCTGAAGGATGAGTAGGAGTTAATAAGAAGAAAGTGGAGCATGAGGGCAGGGAAGAGCATGTTCAAGCAGAGGGAACAACATCTGCAAAGGCCCTGGGCTGCAAGGAAATGGAGCATTGTGGAGGAAGGGAGAGCAGGGACAAGGTACACATTTATGCCGGTTGCACACAGGGCTTCTGGTTGAAATCCAGACTACCTACTCTTCTTGTCCATGTTTAGATTTACCCACATATATATTGCTTTCCATTACTACCCACATCTCCAAGCTTCCCTCTGAGATCATATCCTTCTTCCTTTAATATTTGTTTTAGTGTGGGTTTGCCAGAGATGAATTGTATCAAGTCTTCTCTGAAAATTTCTTTACCTTTTTTTTCTTGAACACTTTTTTTCCAGCAGCTTTATTGACATATAATTCACATACCATAAAGTTCACCTGTTTAAATGTACAGTCACTGGGTTTTAGTATATTAACTGAGTTGTGCAACTATGAACATAATCTAATTTTAGAACTTGCTCGTCTCCCCAAAAAGAAACCTTGTGCTGATTAGCAGTCACTTCCTGTTCCACCTCCCTTCCTCCAGTATCTCACTCCCCAGTCTTAGGCAAACACTAATCTACTTTCTGCTTCTATGGATTTGCCTATTCTGGATATTTCATATAAATGGAATCATACAGTATGTGGCCTTTTGTATCTGGCTTCTTTCACCTAGCATAATGTGTTCAAAGTTCATCCATGTTGTAGCATGTGTCAGTACTTCATTTCTTTTTATGGCTGAGTAATATTCCATCATGTGTATATACCACATACTTTATCTTTTCATCAATTGATGAACACTTAGGTTATTTCCACTTTGGGGTTATTATAAATAATGCTGCTATGAACATTGGTATATCAGTTTTTGTGTGTCCTTTTTTTCCATTATTTTATTGTGGTAAAATACACATAAAATTTACCATCTTAACCATTTTTAAGTATAAAGTTTAGTGGTGTTAAGTACGCTCGTACTGCCATGCAACCATCACCACCATCTCCAGAACTCTTTTCATCTTGTAAAACGGAAACTCTATACCCATTAAACAATTACTCCCCTTTCCATCTTACCCCAGCTCCTGGCAGCCACCATTCTGTTTTCTGTCTCTTTAATTTTGACTACCTTAAGTAGTGGAACCTTCAGCATTTGTCTGTTTGTGACTGGCTTATTTCATTTAGCATAGTGTCCTCAAGGTTGATGCATGTTGTAGCATGTGTCAGAATTTCCTTCCTTTTTTAAGGCTAACTGAAAAGGAGGAACTTGCTTCTGTCATTTTGCTATTTGTTTTCTCTATGGCTTATAGCTTTTTTGTCCCTCATTTCCTGCATTACTGTCTTCTTTTGTGTTTGTTTTTGTAGTGAAACATTTGCATTCCTTTCTCATTTCCTATGTGTATATTCTATAGCTATTTTCTTTGTGGTTACCTTGGGGATTACATTTAACATCCCTGAGCTCAGTGTCACTGGAGACTTTATACAAAAGAGGGCAGAAGGTAGGGGTGTATTTGCATAACAACTGTGTTCTTGTAAGGCATATGCATAGCATGTATACATGTTGTTACATGCATCACATGATCCAAAAATGGCTGTTCATACCCTCCCAGAGGAGGAGAATTTAAGATGTTAATGAGTTAAGGTAACTTTAGGACATCTGATGCTGGAACATTTTGCAGGGGTCTTTCTGCAAATGTGTGATTTCTCTGCAAAACATCTGCAGAAGAGGGACAGCAACCTCTGCAAAACAGAGCTCATAGTTTCTCTTTGTCTGAAAAACACTTGACAGATTATGTTAGTTGTTAACCAGATCCTCAGTAACCCTTTCTTTGCCTGGTTCCCTGGTCACAAAACTAATAATTTTTAAAAATACATTAGTTCTTAAATTATGTAGAAAACAAAATGTTGAGTTACAATCCAAAGTTACAATAATACTGACTTTTATAATTGCCCATGTATTTACTTTTACTGAGGTCTTTATTTCTTCATATGGCTTCAAATTACTGTCCAGTGTCCTTTCATTCCAACCTGCAGGACTCCCTTGAGCATTTCTTGCAGGGCAGGTCTAGTGGTAATGAACTCCTTCAGCTTTTATCTGGAAATGTCTTAATTTCTCCTTTACTTTTGAAGTTTTGCTACATACAGTGTTCTTGGTTGACATTTTTCCCTTTCAGCACTTTGACAATATCAGCCCACTGCCTTCTGCCCTCCAAAGTTCCTGATGAGAAATCTGCTGATAATCTTACTGAGAATTCCTTGTCTGTGATGATTTGCTTCTCTCTTGCTGCTTTCAAGTCTGTGAGTTGTCTTTATGCTTTCTTGATAGTGTTTTTTGAACCAAAATGTTTATAATCTTGGTGAAGTCTTACTTATCTTCTCTTTTTGTGTCACATCTTAGTAATCATTGCCTAACCTAGGATGACAGACTTATTCATATGTTTTCTTTAAGAGTTTTATAGTTTTAGCACTTACATTTAAGTCTATGATCTATTTTGAGGTAATTTTTATGTATAGTGTGAGCAAGAAATTACTATTCATGATAAAGTGAGTAAAAGTGTTTTCCCAGAAAAGTTTAAAAGGAAAAAAAAAACCTATCTGTTGGGCTAGGGTTTTTAACTGGAGGTGAGAGATTTAAAAGTTCTCCTCCTTATGGTCTTGGAGAAGTAACTATTTAGAAAAGTTGCATGTGTAAATAATATTGTTCTAGCAAATCATACACTGTGGGGGGAGTAGTGGAGAGAGAAGAGACCATGCTGTAACTGTATAAATAATGTTTTGCATGTGAATGTGCAATTATCCCATCATCATTTGTTGAAAAGACTATTTTCCTCCATTGAGTTGTCTTCACATGCTTGTTGAAAATCAATTGACCGTAAATGTATGGGTTTATTTCTGGACTCTGAATTCTATATTCTGTTGATCTGTATGTCTATCTGTATGCCAGTACCAGACAGTCTTGGTTACTGTAGATTTGTAGTAAGTTTTAAAACTGGGAAGTGTGAGTCCTCCATCTTTTTTCTTCTTTTTCAAGATTGTTTTGGGTTCCTTGTTATTTCCGTATAAATTTTCAGATCAACTTGTCAATTTCTGCAAAAATGCAAGTGAGATTTTAATAGGAGTTGCATTATCAATTTGGGGAGTATTGCCATGTTAATCATACTAAGTTTTGGATCCATGAACACAGGATGCATTATTATTTATTTATGTCTTTGATTTCTTTCAACAATGTTTTGTAGTTTTTAGTGTACAAGTGTCTCACCTCTTTGGTTAAATTTATTCTAAGTATTCTATTCTTTTGGATGCTATTGTAAATGGAATTGTTTTCTTAATTTCATTTTTGGGTTGTTTATTGCTATCATATAGAAATACAATTGATTTTTGTGTATTGATCTTAAATCATGAAACCTTGTAAACTTTAGTTCTAACAGTTTTTTAGTGGAGTGGATTCCTTAACATTTTCTGTGTACAAAATCATGTCATATACGAGTATAATTTTGCTTCCTCATTTCCAATCTCAATGCTTTTTATTTCTTTTTCTTGTCTAACTGCCCTGTCTAGAATCTCCAATGCAAAGTTGAGTAGAAGTGTGAAAGTGGATATCCTTATCTTTTTCCTCACTGTATGGGGAAAGAGTTCGGTCTTTCACCATTAAGTATGATATTAGCTCTAGTTTTTTTTGAAGATGCCCTTTATCAGGTTGCAGAAGTTTCATTCTGTTCCTAGTTTGTTAAGTATTTGTATCATGAAATGGTGTTGGATTTTGTCAAATGCTTTTTCTGCATCTACTGAGTGGTATTTGTCCTTTATTCCATTAGTATGGTTTATTGCATTAATTGCTTTTCATATGTTGAACCAACCTTGCATTCCTAGATAAATCCCACTTGGTCATGAGGTATAATCCTTTTTATATGTTGCTGGATTAATTTTGCTAGTATTCTGTTGAGGATGTTTGCATCCCGATTTTGTATGTGTCCATTGAAATGATTGCGTGGTTTTTGTCCTTTTTTCTATTAATGTGCATTTCACATTAGTTGATTTTCATATATTAAACCAACCTGCATTACTGGGATAAATCTCACTTTTGTATGTTGCTGTAATTTGGGGAAGAGTTTGGGAAGGGAAAGTTTTCTGTTTGCTGTTAATTCTTTAAATGTTTGATGGAATTTACCAGTGCGAACACCTGGGCCTGGGCTTTTCTTTGTGGGAAATTTTAAGTGACTAATTTAATTCCTTTTCTTGTTATAAGTCTGTTCAGATTTTCTAATTTATTGTTGATTCAGATTCAGTAGTTTGTATCTTTCTAGGAATTTGTGCATTTCATCTAAGTTATCTTATATCACTATAATCTTTTTTATTTCTGTACAGTTGGTAGTGTGCTCTTTCATTCCTCGTTTTGGTAATTTGAGTCTTCTCCCATTTTTTCTTGTTCAGTTAACCTAAAGGACCATCAATTTCGTTCTTTTTAAAGAACTGAGTTTTTGTTTCATTGATTTTCAAAATGTTTTCCTATTCTCTATTTTATTAATTTTTGCTCTAATATTTATTATGTCCTTCTGCTTGATTCAGTTTAGTTTGCTCTTTTGTTAGTTTCATATGGTGGAAATTTATGATATTGGTTTAAGATCTTTCTTCTTTTTTATATAGGTGTTTATAGTATAAATTTTCTCTAAGCAGTGTTTTGTTGAATTTCTGCCTTTTTGTTCTATCCATTATTGAAAGTGAGGTTCCCAATTATTGAAGTCCCAACTATTATTCTTAAATTATCTCTCTTCATTTTATCAGTTTTTGCTTCATGTATATTGAGACTTTGTTCTTAGGTACATACATGTTTATAACAGTTACATCTTTCTGATGAATTTACCTTTTTGTCATTATAAAATGACCCTATTTATCTCTGGTAACAGTTTTCTCTTAAAATCTATTATTTTGGACATTAATATAGCCATTTCACTGGTTATTTAGGAGTATGTTATTTAATTTCCACATATTTGTGACTTACCCAAATTCCCTTATTTCTAATTTTATTCCATTGTTGTCAGGAACATACTTTCTGTGATTTCAGTCCTTTTAAATTTATCTAGGCTTGCATTGTTGCCTATTAATGGTCTATCCTGAGAATCTCTCATGTGCACTTGAGAAGGCTATGTATTCTGTTACTGGGTGGAGTGTCATATAGATTTCTGTTAGATCTAGTATGTTTATGTTGTTCTTCAAATCTCTTATGTCTTTGTTGATATTCTGCCTAGTTGTTCTATCAATTATTGAAAGTAGGCTATTGAAATCTCCAACTTATTGTTGAATTTTCTACTTCTCCCTTTGTTTCTGTCAGTTTTGCATCGTGTGGTTTAGTGTTCTCTTGTTAGGTACATACATGTTTATAATTATTATATTTTTCTGATGGGTTAACAGCTTCCTCTGAGAGGATAGTATCATCGCTGTCACTGGCCTGAAAATTGGTGAGTACAGAGACCCTGGAGAAGATGATGCAGGCTAGATGCAGGACCCTACCAGGGGCAGAAGATAGAGGGAACAATGTTAGAAAGGGAAGTGGAAGGAACCAAATGAAAGATTTTTTACCTAGTCTTCCTTAAGGCCAACCTTATATAGATTAGATCACCTCCTCAAGCTTAATAGGGGAAAGGTGAGCTAAAAGTGACTATTTCTTGGGGTTTCTACAGCCCTCTGAGGTTAGATGAGTTAGTATTCAAAAATTTCAAAGTCAGGATATTAATACACATTGACCTTGGTTATTACAAATTTAATAATTTTTTCAATCAGCATGTATATTTGAATATTCTGCTTCACAAAGCTACTTTCTTATAATATTATATATGTGGTATATTCTCCTTTGATATATTGATGTTTATATCTGTATTTCTCTGTGGCATTGCATCCCCATGTTTGGAGGGCTTTTTCAGTTTACACCATAGGGCACTGAGGCCTCTGGCCTGTCCTCCTGAGTTGAATGTGCTCTGCAACATGCTTTCCCTGCCATGACCTCTCCTTCTACCTTTTATTTTGTGTTCTGGTGAGTAGTTTTGCCCCGGGAGTTTAATAACAGACCTTCTGTAAAGACAGAAAGATAGACTATTGGGCTGGATGTTAAAAATTCAAGTAACTTTCGAGGACGTAGGTTGGAGACACAGGCATTGATTAGCAGGCAACTTGGGACTGGTAGGAGTCTGTACGTTCTGAAGGCCATCATAAACACATCCTGGAGCTGTGCATATGAGATGCATCCTGGAGATGGAACCAGTTGTGTGAAGAGTAGATGAAAAGCTGGCTAGAGGCAAGTTATATCTTTAGGAGATTTGAAGAGAACAAAAAAGCAGTTGCCAATGTGTGATGCCAGGAATGGTCTTTAGTCCTACAGGATGTGGGTTCAGTTATTGTTCCCATTTCCAGGAAAGTAGCGATAGCCTCCCCCCCGCACTCAAGTAGACACACCAACATACATACTCAAACACAGACGTTAAGTGGGGTCTGAATGGTTATAAAGGTAGGTACTCTTAATCAAAGCATGGTCATTAGGCTCATCAACACTTTTGAAATCCAAGAATAACAAGTGCATTATGTGGCATACCTGTTTGTTCATTCATTCTGCAGACATCTATTAGGCACCTTTTGTGGCCAGACACTGAGCCAGATGCAAAGATGAAGAAGGTAGAGGCCTTGCCCCCGAGGAGTGCTCCCTCTAGGAAGAAGATCTAGCTCTAAGACTCTGAAGTCTCTCTCAGTGTTATCTCAATTTTAGGAACATTGAAAAGTAAAAGACTCCAGTGATTCGATGATCATTTCAAGACAGGTGTTTGGAATTGGTTCTAGGATCTTCAGCTGATTTGGCACACGAACATTGGTATTCGGATTTGTTTTAGTTTGCTTTTCAGCAAGATAAACTGCATGTATGGATCTGTGATCACTGGCTATTAATTTTCTTAAAAGTTATTTAATTTTCATTTTCATCACTCACCATCAGAATCTCAGGGACAGCCACACAGGATAAGGTGGAATCAGCTTTCTCCAGGACATGGTGACTCCATATCAGGTAGTCACAGGAACTGGAAAAAACGTAAGAGAAGCACACACCGATTTGGCCTCACTGAAGTGCCATCACTTTGGTGCAAATTTACCTCAGTATTTAATCTTTTTAAAGTCTTCTTGCTCTGAAAAGAAAATATAGTTTCTTTCAATTCCCACGTAGATTAAGAAGGGTCATGATAAACATTATTTACTTTTTACAAAGTCAGTTGTCAATAATGTTCTGGAGGATTTCCTCAGTCTTAAATTGATCCATTTCTGCAACCCAGCAACTTTACTGCTGCTTTTTATTTTATTTGTACCTGTATGGAGCATCTCCAGAAGCCCCTCTAGTTTTGTCAGCTATCTTGTTGGTGTGTGGTGTTCAGTTCCCTGCTACAGGCACTGTCACGGGTGCTGAGAAGAGAGCAATGGGTGTGACAGGCAGAGAACTCACCCCACTGAGCTCAGTCTTAGACGGGAGGGGAATGTTAGGCAGACACTGTTGACAACGTTAGTGAGCATTGGGAAGATAGATGGCTAAGACAGAGGCTAAGAAAGAATGCTGCAGGAGTCCGAACACGGCCTGGAGGATGGTGTGGAATTAGTGCGTCTGTGGCGACGAACACTAAGGCTTTCGTACATAATTATACGCTTGGAGGTATGTAACCAGGTTACAGATATTTTCCTTTGCATTTTCTTTGTAAATATAATGGATTGAAATCTTTAAAATATCATATTAAAATCTATTCTCATTCTTCACGTGAATAAACTTTTGTAGAATTTTTCAATATAACCTGCAACTAATGATGGAATTCTGCCATAAGCTGGGAAGGAGCCTGTGGTTACAGTTAGGGTTCACAGAGGGAGTGGGGCAGCCCCGCAGGGAGCCTTTCTTTGGATGCAGGACTCCTGTGGAGTCTCTAGGCGCCCAGATACACACTGATGAGTGCTGTGAACTGCAGCCGGGGCTGGAGGCTCAGCACCCTTTTGAGTTAATTAGAACCCCTGAAGAGGCCCCCTTAGGCCCAGATTTAAAGAATAAGTTTTTCTTGACTTGCACTTGAGCTGTCAGAGCATCAGGGGTGGGAGGGTAGAGGGCAGAAGCTGGTTGAGGGAATGGGGTGTCCTGACTTGAACTTTGAGTTCCAGTGAGAAGCAAAGGGGTTCTGGGAGATACTGGGCATTTGCCACATTGCCTATCTTACTATGGTTTTCCTTCTGACTTTTTCTTACTGGGGGTGGGGGAACATGTGTTCAGAGGGGCAAGTTATTGGGCCCAACAGAGAAGACATTACATGGTAACAGCTGTGGAGCGTTGCCACCTGGGATGTCTGGGTAAAGGGGACGGTCCTCCCTCTGTGCACTCTGTAGTGGCCTAGAATTTGTTTTTATCAGTTACCTGGCAGCAGTTGGATTCACTCATAAGGTCCATCAGGCTGCAGGGGTCTGGGAAGCTTAGGGGTCACCTGGGAATCCAGAAGTCTTGATCCTTGACTGGTCATGGTGGCTCTAATGTGAGCCATTTGCACAGGGAGACTGTGTCTTCATGAGACAGAATCGACACTCGCCTGCTGCCGGGACTTGCTAGTTGTGTGTTCTTGTCGTGAGGATGTGGTGAGGAACAAGCCGCGGTGACTGACAGCTGTCCTCAGTGAGTGCTTGTGTGTGCCGTGTTCTTGGTCCTGTTTAGTTCAAGTCTCATTCTGCCCATCTTGATCTGATGAAGCTGAGGCCCGGTGCTGATAAGGGATGGGGTGAGGATTCAACCCCTGGACTGCCTGACTTCCAAGTCTTTGCCCTTTTCCTCAGCACCACGTTACACTCATTAGTATGAAGATGTCTGGAATATTAACCATGAGCAGTTTTAAAACCTCCCATGTGAGATGAGCCTGATTTATCGTCCCTTCATCTGTGGGGTGACTTTTGCCCCCATGTGTGAGTCTGTTAGCAGCCTGGGCATCTGGTGGTGCTCTCTGCATTGGGCCCAGGATGTACCTGACAGCAAGGTGGGGGCTGGGCCGTCCTCTCAGGCCTCCTGCCCACCGCTAAACCCTCTGCTCCATGCAGCTTTATCACAGCCGCATCATTCAACCCAGGGAGAAGAAAGTCTGAGCTTCTGGATCTATTCCAGGCTCACTGGGGCAGGGCACCCTTCACAGGCCACCCCCCCCCCCCCGGCTTGTGCACGCACTCCCACACACACACATGCCTGCCTGCTCTCAGCACTTCCCAGCAAGAAGTGTTGTATTAAAATGTGCAGAGGTGACTGGACATTTTGAAGGTAACATCATGGTTTCTCCAGAGTGTTAGTTGGTGTATCATGGCAGCCTCCATCCCTTCCCTCAGATTCAGTTACTCTGTCAGACCCAGTGAATGGTCTCTTGGAGCTCCATCAGCCTCTGGGCCCTGGCCTGACCCTTGGACGGGGGCTGCTTGACAGGCAGAGCCATTTCAGTAGGAGCCTTTCCTTTAGATTCCCCAGCTGCTTCCCTTGAGACCCTCTGAGGACAGTTCAGGACTCTCCCCTTCACTGGATCAGCGAAGACCCATAGTAGATAAATGAACACATAAACCTTCACTGCAAGTCTTCACGTGCAAGAGGCAGGGGCCACGTCAGTCTCATCATCACCCCCTAGCCTTCAAAAGTGCCTGCCTGTGCTGATGTACAGTCAACATGAGTATAGAGCTTGGTATTTCTGCTCTGTTACTTTGGACCAGTTAATAAACTTACCTAACATAGGTTCTCAGTTCCAAAATAAGAATACTAAAAGATCTTAGGGATTAAAGAGATAATCCAGATGACAAGCTACATGCTTGATAAGTAATTGTAGTTGTGGTTAACTCCAAAATCAAGCAATAGAAAGCTCTTGCACTTGTACTTTCTAGCTCAGTGGCAGCCTTAGGGGATGGCACCTAGGGTAATAGTTGGTGGCCCTTAACCAACTCTCACCATTTTCACTCTCCTTGCTCCTTATATTTTCCTGCTTTTCCTTCTCTACTGCCTCTTCCTTCAGATGCCCTGGTGGCTGCCCTTTCCTCCCATAGTATCATCGAGCAGCAGGATACTATGGGATCAGGGATTTTGATGGGATTGCATTGAATCTGTAGATTGCTTTGGGTAGTATGGACTTTATAACAATAAGCCTTTCAATCTATGAACATGAGAAGTCTTTCCATTTCTTTGTATCTTCTTTACTTTCTTTCAGCAACATTTCGTAGTTTTCAGTGTACAAGTCTTTTGTCTCCTTGGTTAAGTTTCTTCATAAGTATTTTTATTCCTTTTGATGCTATTGTGAATGGAATTGTTTTCTTAATTTCCTTTTTGGATTGTTCATTGTTAGTGTATAGAAACAAAACTGATTTTTGTGTGTTCATTTATTTATGAAAATTTATTAAAATTAAAATAAATTTATTTATTTGGTCTAATAGTTTTGTGGGGAAGATCTTTAGAATTTTCTATGTATAAGATCATGTCATCTGCAAACAGAGATAATTTTATTTCTTCCTTTTCAATTTGGATGCCTTTTATTTCTTTTTCTTGCCTAATTGCTCTGGCTAGACCTCTCAATACTATGTTAAATAGAAGTGATGAGAGTGCACATCCTTGTCTTTTCCTGATCTTAAAGGAAAAGCTTTCAGTTTTTCACCATTGAGCATGTTGTTACCTGTGGGTTTTTCATATATGGTCTTCATCATGTTAAGGTAGTTTCCTTCTATTCCTATTTTTTTTTAGTGTTTTTATCATGAAAGGTTGCAGAATTTTGTCAAATGCTCTTTCTGCATCAATTGAGATGATTATGTGGGTTTTTTCCTTCATTCTGTTGACCAGACATTTTTATGAAGCTAAATTATATGAAAACTGAGAAACGAGGCTGGTGAAGTTTCGTTCACTTTTTAAGGAATTGGCTGGTGGGAGATGGACATTTTGACATTCAGATTAGAGGAGACCTAAATATTAGACCCAACTCTGGCACAGACCCACGACTCCTTTCCTCTGTTAAATATTTTCTCTGTATTTTTCCCATTATGTACTGTATACAAGTGGTAAATGTTAATGGGTTAATTAATTATTTGAGCCTCCTTTTTAAGTGTGAGGATTCATAGTAACTGCCAGTAAGAAACAGCTTTCTAAATAAATGGTGAGTTAGTATGTGTGGGGTAGATTGTGCTGTGTAAAAGTCAGCTGTGGAAGGTAGGGACATAGTTAGCTCAATATCCTGTAGCAGAATATTGATCAGTAATCACTTATTTGATTTCCTTGAAGACTCAGAGATTTTTTTTTATTTAGGAAGAAGCCAAACCTGTATGGATGAAATGATAATAGTATCTGGGACAATTTACTTTGAAATAACCTAGTGGGAGGGGGAGTAGAGGTAAAGATGAAACAAGAGTGGCCATGTGTTAAGTTCATTGTTTCTTATTCTCTGTATTTTTGTATCTGCTTGAAATTTCATAGTAAAAAGTTCAAAAAAGAAACTCAGTGAAAATAAATGATGGTGCAGCTTTATATTGAAATATTATATAGCCATTACAATAACACTTATGAAGAATTTTAGTGATGTGATATAAGTAAGAAAATCAGGAGGTCAGTCTTCCTAATAAGGTGTGTGTGTGCATGTACACACAAATATTTGCACAGAAAAATATTGGAAGAAAGTACATTAAAACACTAAATGTTGTTATCCTTGGTTGGTGGGGTTATGGGTGATTTTCTTTCTCTATATCTTCCAAACTTTCTACAATGAGCAAGAGAAAAACCTAATTTCTGAAAAACTTTTTTGAAAGAAAGGAACCAAATCTGCATTGTGTAGATTGGGAAAGTATTGTTCCAGTTATCTGTTTTCCCTTAAATTGCCATGGTCAGTGATTATATAAATGCCTGTGTGGTTACTGATCGTGAGGTGTGGACGTGTTTTTGGCCTGAACTTTCCTGTACTCTGTCCTGTCTTTGCTGGGCGAGGTCGTGAGCAAAAAGCAGTCACCACCACCATTTCACTCACTGTTAACTTATGTTAAACATGTTCCTTTAACACGAATTTCCATCTGATTTTAGTGAGCTGGACATGATTTCCACGAGGGTGATGGACATTAAGCTTCGGGAGGCTGCAGAAGGCCTTGGGGAGGACAGCACAGGTAAGGCCCTTGCTTCCCCTGCTCTAGGAAGAGCCCTTGTTGGGTTGTGGGGCAGGAAGAAGGGCTGGCAGAGCCAGGTCTTTGGGGTTCTCCGTATGGAGAGTTCGGATTCAGTTCACAGCATGCTCAGACACCCCCAGGCCCCTCACACTGTGACTGGAGAGTACATCCAGATTATTTAAGGCCACTCAGGGGCAGTGTTCCTTTGCTTCTTTGTCAAACGGGTGGAGTTTAAAGTCACTTTCCTCATTGCTGAAGGTAAACATGTCCCCCTGTTTGACTTAAAAGCAGAGGAAGAGAGATGCAAAGGAGTCATTTATCATCCAAGAACATCCAGAGGTGTCAGTAGAAGATTGGACAAAGTATTGGATGGCCTGATCATCCAGAAGAAGTAATCTCAAGAGAGAGGCTTTGAGCCCTCTCTTTTATGGCTTTTATTTTCCTTCAGGAGACCTTTATTATATCCTGTACTGAGCTAAATTCCAGGCCCATGAATTCATCATCTCATAACACATTCCAAGAGTTATCCAATTATGTGATTGGTTTACTGTTATCCATATATTGCTGTTTCTGTCTTGATAGAGTTGTAAAATTAACATTAAAAAAACATTAATCTCCCTACAATGTACCTTTTCCCTAGATTAGCCAGTTCTACTCACCTATCTCGGTAACAAAGGTCTCCATCTCTCTCATTTAAAGTCGGAATGCTAGTAGTGATTTTCTTTTATATAGTTCAAGGGGAACGGCTTCCAATAATGTTAAATTCTAGCTGCTAACAATTATCTTCAGATGCTAATTTCATTGAAGACTCTATTTCATATGTTATAGATAGATTTTTCTTAGTATTCCATATTAGAACTACTTTTCCTCTGTCATATTTCAACAGATACCAAATAAACCAGATATAAGGTAAGGTTTTTAAAATTAACCCTGAGAGAAAATGGAGTTTCAAACTTTCTCATATTATAGGAAACTGAATTATTACTGATTTTAAACAAGAAAGTTACTGTTTGAAGAAATATTTCATTAGCCTGAAACAACCTCACTAAATGTTAGTTTCGGAGACTTGCAGAGGTCACCATGAAGAATGTTTTAAAAAAGAGAGAGAGAAAATTAGCATTCTTTTTTTAAAATAATAATAAGCTAAGTCATTCAGACCAATGCCTTCCCATTTAAAATTTAAAATTCTCTATAAGAACATTCTTAAAATTTATTTTAAAAGTAAGAAATAATGAGACAAGAATTGAAAGAAAAATGGTAACCCAGAGAGATAAGTGAGTGTACAAATTATTTTTGCCCTCAGATTATTTAGTAATCTTGGAAATTTTGCATTTTATTTTCATATCTTCATGGGGTGGGAGGTGAGGGAGAGAGTCAGATATCAAAGTACAGGCCTGTACAAGGTGGGCCATCCCTACATTAGACCCTTCCTACAAAAAGCTGGGAGCCCAAGAAGCAACACAATCTGAGCAAGTATGAACCAGAGGTAAATCAACTCTTGTGTAGATTTGCAGCTGGAGTTTGCATCACTTAGGTAATTCAGAGAATCTCAACCTTTGAATTTGGCCAATAGTAGTGCTAGACTGGATGTGACCCCAGGTACCTTGCAGAAGTAAACAATCTTCTCTAAAGGAAGGTGGCTTCTATCTAGACTTCAAATTATTACAAAATATAGTATTTTCAGTACTATGACAAACAGCACCAGGCATATAAGTCAGTGATAACCAGGCATATAAGGCAACAGGGTACCATGAATGAGAACCAAGATGTTATGGGTTGAATCGTCCTTCCAAAATTCATGTGTTGAAGTCCTAACCTCCGGTACCTCGGAATATGACCTTTTTGGGAATTGGGTCATTGCAGATGTAATTAGTTAAGAGGAGGTAATAGTGAAGTATAGTGGGCCTCTAATCTAATGTGACTGATGTCCTTATAAAAGGGGGAAATTTGGACACAGACACACACACAGGGATTACACCATATGCAGATGAAGTCAGAGATCAGGGTGATGGTGTCTACAAGCCAAGGAAAGCCAAAGATTGCCAGCAAACCATCAGAAGTTAGGGAAGAGGCATGGAATAGATTTTTCTGTCTTGGCTCTTTAAAGAAACTAACCATACCAACGATCTCAGACTTCTAGCCTCCAGAACTGTGAGACAATACAATTCTGTTGTTTAAGCCACTCAATTTGTGGTATTTTGTTATAGCAACCCTAGCAAACGAATGCACAGCAGAAACAAGAGAAACAGACACACAAAGGCATCAGATATCAGAGTTATCAAATACATGCTATAAAACAACCACGCATACTGTGTTTGAAGATAAGAAAAGTTTGAAAATATCTTCAAGGAACAGGGAAATATAAAAGGTGGCATAGCACCCAGCCAGTGCTATAAGGCAAGAGAAGGAAATAAAAGGGATATAGATGGAAGGAAGAAATAAAACTATCTCTGTTTGCAGATGACATGACTATACAAAATATCAAAAAAAGTACCTAAAATTCTTAAGCAAGTTTAGCAAGGTTGCAAGATACAAGGTCAATATACAAAAATCAATTGCATTTCTATATAACTAACAATGAACAATTGAAAAAAATGAAATTTTAAGAAGTATCATTTACAATAGCACCAAGAAAAAGAAATACTTAGCTATCTAACAAAATATATGCAAGATCTATGTACTGAAAAATACAAATAATTGTTTAAAGAAATCAACAAAGACCTAAATACATGGAGTGATATACTATGTGTTATGGACTGAATGTTTGTGTCCCCCTGCAAAATTCATATGTTAAAATCCTACCCCCCAGTGTGATGGTATTTGGAGGTGGGACCTCCAGGAGGTGATGAGGTTATGAGGGTAGAGCCCTCGTGAATGGAACTAGTGCCCTTATAAGAAGAGGCCACAGGACTGTTTGCTCTCTTTCCGCCATGTGAGGACATGGCAAGAGGTCGCCAATCTGCAACCTCTAAGAGAACAATCAACAGAACTCTACTGTGCTGGTACCCTGATCTCAAACTTCCAGCCTCCAGAACAGTGAGAAATAAATTTCTGTTATTTATAAGCCACTCAGTCTATGGAATTTTATCATAGCAGCCGAATGGACTAAGACACCATGTTTACGGATTGGAAGACTGGGTGTTGCCGTCAGTTCTCCCCAAAATGAGCTTCAGAATGATGTGTTAGTATGTGTGGGGTAGAGTGCACTGTTTATAAGTCAGCTGTGAAAGGCAGGGACACAGTTGGTTCAATAATCTGTAGCAAGAATATTGACCAATGATCGTTTATTTGATTTCCATGGAATGTCAGAGATTTTTTATTTAGGAAGGAGCCAAATCCATATGGATGAAATTGTGATAATATCTGGGATGATTTGCTTTGAAATAATCTAGTGGGAGGGGGAGGGGTAAGAGAAGGGGTAAAGATGAAACAATCAAAACAGCAGAATATTTTTCCAATGTTCGCAAGCTGATTCCAAACTTTACATGAAAAAGCAAAAGAATTAGAATAGTGAACACAATTTTGAAAAAGAACTAAGTTGGAGGACTTACATTACCTGATTTCAAGACTTACTGTAAAGCTACAATAATTAAGCCAGTGTGGTATCGGCAAAAGGGTAGATGCATAGAGATAGAATAGAATAGAGTCCAAAAATAGATCCATACAAATACAGCCAATTAATTTTTGACAAAGATGCAGCAGTAATTCAATGGAGAAAGGATTGTCTTTTCAACAAATGGTACTAGCACAATTAGATGTTCATATGTAAAAAAAAATGAACTTTGATCTCTACCTCACAGATTATACAAAAATTAAAATATAGCATAAATGTAACACTATAAAACTTTTAAAAGAAAACATAGCAAATATAATCTAGGATTAGATAAAAGTTCTTAGATATGACACCTCAATCCCTAAAAGAAAAAATTGATAATTTGGATGTCATCAAAATTTAAAACTTTTATTCTGTGAAAGACACTGTTACGAAAATGAAAAGATAAGTCACAGACTGAGAAAATATTTGCAAATCACACTTGACAAGGGACTTGTATTTAGAACTCTCAAGATTCAACAATAAGAAAACAAACCCAACTAAAAAAATAGGTAAAAGATTTTAAAAGGTGCTTTATTACCGAAGAAGATAAAACAGATGGCAAGTAAGTGCATGAAAAAGTGCTCAACATCTATAATCATTGGTTAATGCAAATTGAAACTATGAGGTACGCCTTTAGAATGGCAAAATAAAACCAAAAACACACCTGACAATAACAAGTGCTGCTGGGGATGCAGAGCAACTGGAACTCTCATATATTGCTGATGGGAATGCAAAATGGTACAGCCACTTTGGAGATTTTAACAGTTTCTTATAAAATTAAACATATACTTAGGCTATGACCCAGCAATCCCACTCCTAGGTATCTACCTAAGAGAAATGAAAACTTGTTTACAGGAAAACCTATAGCAACTTTATTCATAATTGCCAAAAACTAAAAAGAACCCACTGTCTTTCCGCTGTTCAGTGGTGAAACAAAGTGCTATATCCAAACAATGGAACAGTACTTAGCAATGCTAAGGAACAAACTGTTGATTGACATCCCAACGTGGCTGAATCTCTAATGCATTGTGCTGAGTGAAAGAAGCCATAGTCAGAAGGATACATACCATGTGAATCAATCTATATGACATTCTGGAAAAGGCAAAACTATGGGAACAGAGAAGATATCAGTGGTGGCTGGAGTTAAAGATAGGGGAAGGGTTTGAAGGGTTTTGCTACAAAAGGGCAGCATGAGGGGTGATGGTACAGTTCTGTGTCTTGATTTTGGTGGTGATTATGCAACTCTGTGTACACCAAAAAGAGCAAATTTTACTGTATATAATTTTTAAAATAATTTTTTCTTTTTTTTCGGTGAGGAAGATTGGCCCTGAGCTAACATCTCTGCCAACCTTTCCTCTATTTTGTATGTGGAATGCCACCACAGCATGGCTTGATGAGCGGTGTTTAGGTTTGCGCCCAGGATCCAAACCTGCAAACCCTGGGCCACCGAAGCAGAGCACATGAACTTAACCACTACACCACCAGGCCAACCCCTAAAATAATTTTTTAATGATATACTAGATTTGAAAAACAATCAAATGAATTTTCTAGAAATAAGTAAAACTATTACAATTAAAAATTCAGTGGATAATTTTAACAGCAGATTATATCAGCTCAAGGTAGATCACAAGGAAGTATACAGAATGTAGCAAAGAATGGTAAAAAGGTGGAAAATACAGAAGAGAGGACAAGAGACATAAAGATAAGAGAAAGAAAATAATAAACATTTGAGCACAGTCTCAGGAGAGGAGAGAGGAGCTGAGAATTTTCTGGAATTGAAAAAAAAAGACCCAATCCACAGATTTAAGAAACCCAATGAATCCCAAGAAGGATAAATAAAAGGAAATCCATACAGAGTGAAAATATAGAAGACCAAAGACAAAATGAAAAATCTTAAAATTAGTCTGAGAAAAAAAGGCAAATTACCTTCAAAGGAGCAAAAAAGTGATGACTGACTTCTTGACCACACAGTAGAAGCTACAAAACCATGAAATAATGTCTTCAATATTATTGAAAGAATAACTTAGAAAAAAACAACCTCCAATCAGAATGTTATACCTAGGAAAAATATATGTGAGGAATGAAGGAAAAATAAAGGCATTTTCAGACAAACAAAAACTTGAGTTTGGGGGCCAGCCCCGTGACATAGTGGTTAAGTTCACATTCTCTTCTTCAGTGGCCCAGGGTTCACAGGTGCAGGTCCCGGGCATGGACCTACACATCGCTTATCAAGCCATTGCTGTGGCAGGCATCCCACATGTAAAGTAGAGGAAGATGGGCACAGTGTTAGCCCAGGGCCAGTCTTCCTCAGCAAAAACAAAACTGAGTTTGTCACCAGTAGACCTTCAGATTCTGAAGGAATCTGCTTTCAGGCAGAAGGAAAATTGTCCCAGGTGAAAGGTCTGGAACACAAGAAGGAATGATGAGCAAAGAAAATGAGGAACAAGCCAATACATCTAAGTGAACATGGAATAATATCTGTTGGGTTTTTTCAAGATCAGAATAAAAACTATGGGGCATAATGGGATTAAAGTATTCTAAATTCCTTGTTTTGTCCCATAATAGAATCAATAGTATAATTTCTAGGGTAATCAGTGAAAGAACAGAGATTAAAGGCAAAACTAAAAAATTAGAAGTGGGAAGAAATGGAATAATTTTTAAAGTCAGTTAATCTAAAGCAAGAAAGGAGATTAAGAAAAAGCACATAAAATGATTGACTTGTTTTTAATGTATCAGTAATTACAGTAAATGTAAGTAGACGAATTACATTATTTGTTCTACTTAGAAATTAAAGATCATCAGATTAGATTTTTAAAACTGTAAATCTCTTAAATATAAGGATTCAGAAAAGTTGAAGGCAAAAGGATAGAAAACATGTACCTTGCAAATACTGGACAAAGGGAAGCTGGCAAAGCTGTATTAAGAGCAGTCAAAATAAAATTTAAGGCAGAAAGCATTACTAAAAATAAAGCAGGCCATTTCACAAAAGTTTCACTTCCCCAGCAAGATAATAATTTTACCTTTCTGTGCACCAACATAATGTCAAAAGTTATAGAGAAGAAATTGACAGTTAAATAAAGGTAAATAAAATCTGCAATCAGAATGGGTTATTTTTAATACATCTCTGTCAGTAATTGATAGAAGAAATATATTTAAAAATTTAAGATATCAAGTATTTGGACAACACAATTAAAAAGGAAAAGGCCTTGTCCTATTTGACTCTTATAGAACATTGAAGAAAATACATTATTTTCAAGCACACTAGGAACATTTACAAATTTATGGTAAGCCATAAAGCAAGTCTTAACAAATTTGAAAGGATTCAAATCATACAGAGTATATTCTCTGACCACAATGCACTTAAGCTAGAAATCAATAGCAGAAAGATAATAAGAAAATCTCCAAGTGCTTGAAAATTAAGACATACTTTCCTAAATAACCTATAGGTCTAAGAAGGTATTATAATGGAAATTAGAAAATATTTCAAACCAAACGATAACAAAACTACTACATATCAAAACATGTAGATACAGCTAAAACAGATTTAGAAGGAATTATATTGCCTTAAATGGGTATATTATAAAAACAAAAAGCCTAAAATTTAATAAGCTAAGTATTCATCTCAAGAAGTTTAAAAAGAGAGCAAAGTAAACCTGAAGAAAGTAGGAGGAAGGAAAGAATAAAAATAAGAACAGAAATTAATACCGTAAAAAATAAACATTCAGTAGAGATAATTAGCCGGCCAGCCCTGGTGGTCTAGTGGTTAAGATTCGCTGCTCTCACCGCCGTAGCCAGGTTTGTTTCTGGTCAGGGAACCACACACCCACCTGTCAGTTGTCATCCTGTGGTGGCTGCATGTTGCTGTGATGCTGAAAGCTATGCCACCGGTATTTTAAATACCAGCAGGGTCACCCATGGTGGACAGGTTTCAGTGGAGCTTCCAGACTAAGACAGACTAGGAAGAAGGACCTAGCCACCCACTTCCGAAAAAATTGGCTGTGAAAAACCCTGTGAATGGCAGTGGAGCATTGTCTGATAGAGCGCCAGAAGGTGAGAGGATGGTGCAAAAGGACCGGGCAGGGGTCCGCTCTGCTGTACACAGGGTGTCTTTCCAAATAAGACGAGGTTCTCTCTTTCCAAATAAGGTTCTCTGTTTGAGAACCATCAGTTAACAACGTAAACATTTTGTGATTATAAAGGTAAGGAAACTTCCACTAGAAGTTAAGAAAACTTGACTGTAGAACTAATTTCCCTTTGGGCAGGGATTTCCTCCGCCTAAGGCAGTGTAGGAACTCCAACTAGAGTAATTTTAAGTAATTCTCCACATTAAGGCAAGATCATGTAAACTCCCTAAGGGGGCGTTAATATAAACAAAATATAAAGATCTGGATTTTTGTAAAGGAATGCAGCTTACAAAATCATTTACTTATAAAACTAATAAATTGTTTTAGCAAATTCTCAGGATGTATTAGACAGCATCCTGGTAATCTCTGGTGTTGCATCCTTCAATTGTTAGTTCTCATAAATATTCAGAAGGGAAGGAATGAGCTTTGTTGAGCTGCTGGTGTGAAATCACGGGATCCTGGATATGATAGAACTTATGGGTGAGAATGAAGGAGACGTCAGAGATCACAGAATGTTTAAAAGTGTTGTAAATTCTAGCACTCCGGGAAGCATGGCAGAGTCGGGCTCAGTGCTGCGGCCGCCGTTTGAAGGTGTTTCACACCAAAAGTTGTTAGCTCATCATGGCATTTGGCGCTCCAGCGAGCACCTCTTGCCCCTGAGGCTCGGCCTCCTCTAATTGTCCTTGGTGCTCATGTCCACGTAAATGAAGCACCTGAGGATTATTTTGAAAAATAATTTGGGTTACACGTGGCCTTTACCTCATCGGGAATTTTTGCTTTTGGCTAGATGTATTTTAGAGACTAAAACTTGATTTCATTTGTACAATGGAATGTTAGCAATTTAAAAAAAGGAAGAAGAGTGCGTACCAATACATGCATCATTATGCTTAATCTCCAAAGCAGCATATGGAGTGAAAGAAGCCAGACACAAGAGTATACACTGTATGATTCCATTCGTACAGTGTGTGCTGTATGAATTCAGGAATGGGCAAAACTAATGTATGATAATAAAAATAAGAAGAGTGGTTGCATCAAAAACAATAAACTGTTTAGGAATAAATTTAACCAAAGGGGTGAAAGACCTGTTCAAGAAAACAACTTGATTTCAAATGAGAGGAGAGTTGCTTGTGCTTTGATTCTGTGATCGTGCCCCAAAGCTTTCTTGGCTCTTTTATTAAATGTCCAAAATAAACAGAAATCACGATTTGTTTTCAGGTGTGCAAAAATGGTACACTGTACTTCATGTACTTCTGTGTGATAGAAGGACTTTTGGGGAGCGAATAATTGATGCATGGGCAGAAATCTTGCTTTCTCTCCTTGTATACATCTCACACTTCGTAAGTGCTCACATGTGTTCTTTCTGCATAGGAAAGAAAAAATCCAAATTCAAAACATTTAAGAAGTTCTTCGGAAAGAAGAAGAGAAAGGAATCGGCTTCATCCACAGGAAGTAGCACGTGGAAACAAAGTCAGGCAAAGAGTGAGGTCATTGCCATCGAGTCGGGGCCAGTGGGCTATGACTCAGAGGATGAGCTCGAGTAAGTTGCCTTTTCCATCCTTAAGGCTTGTGCGCCCCAATAAGCAGGAGGGGGCACAGGAGGACCCCAATACTCTGTCTCGTTGTCTTGGTAACCTGCTGGATTTCTGAGCCTACTTTCCTCCTAGGTAATTCCATTGGAGGTTCTTCCATAGAAGTTGTGTTTTCTGTCTTTTCATACATAGGGATGGAGAAAGTTGGGGGGAAACTTTATCAGGTACCTGCTACATACCAGGTGCTGTGTATGTGAAAAGTCTGCAGTAACTGTGGGAGAGGAGATAAGATACACCATTTTAAGAATGAGTAAACCAAGCTTTCGAGAAATTTTGGAGAACTTGCCCAATGTCCTAAAAGTGGCAAGATTAGGATGTAAGCCTTCATTTAATTTGACATAAAACTCCTTTGAGGACCTGGATACTCTACTAGAAAAATACATCTCTCTAAGCCTGAACTTTTGAGTAATCAAATAAGAAAATTTTCCATTAGAGAGAAGAGTAAGGGAGGAAGGTTTCTTGCTGTTCAGTCTTAGAAAAATCATCGAAAAATATTGTTAGGGAGAACACACGCAATAGGCATGAAAATTTTTGGATGTCTAGTGAAGAAATCCTTATTTTTGTAACTCGCACTTCATCAAAATATAGTTACAGGGGCCGCCCGGTGGCGCAGCGGTTTGGTCCGCGCTTGGCAGCCCGGGGTTCGCGGGTTCGGATCCTGGGCTCCTGCTGACACACTGCTCGTCGACCATGCCGTGGCGGCGTCCCATATAAAGTAGAGGAAGATGGGCACGGATGTTAGCCCAGGGCCAGTCTTCCTCAGCAAAAAAAGGGGAGGATTGGAACAGATGTTAGCTTAGGGCTGGTCTTCCCCACACAAAAAAAATACATATATATAGTTATAATACATATGCTTCAGTTATTCCAGCAGTTATTTTTGTGAGTAAATGGGGAAAAAAACAAATTTGTTGCCATGCCAGCTTTTGTATTTTCTTTTAAATAACGTTGGCGCCTTAATTTGAGGATAAAACTCTTCAGAAGGCATAATGACCCTCAGGATTGGCGAGCAGACCGCGCTGAGAGGGGTCACTGGCTTCGGCATCCCAATGATGGTGTCCTGTCCCCTCCCTTCTTCTCACCAGTCTCCTCACCTGTTTTCAAAGGAGTAGAAATTACACTGACCGCTTGGTGGCACCAAATGACTGGAGAGGAAAGATTCGAGGGTTTTTGTTTTGTTTTGTTTTTTCAAGTTTGGGGTTTTTTTCTGGTGCTAACAGGGAGCAGGATGGACCCACACTGCACCTTATGGAGCACACAAAGGATGGACTGTACAGGCAGTTTTTCGGCAGTGCGGTTCAGATTCTTGGGGAGCAAGACATTATCGTGATGATATTGCTAATTATTAAATGTCTTCACTGGGCCAGCCCCAGGGAAACTATAATACTCACCCTCATCTCTTGACCAGAACACATAGTGGCCCCTCCAACTACAGAACAGGAGCACAGCAGGAAGGGTGAGCTGGGGTAGAATGACCTGTCCACTTGTCTATCTCCTCTCTATTACCAGAGGCCATGAAAAGTGGGGACAGTGTCCTTTTCATCTTCATATTCCCAGCACTTAGCCTCAGTTAGCGGGCCCAGTCCTCAGTTACTAGTAAAAGTTTGCTGGAGTGATGCTAGGAAAGGAAGCTTAGGGGTGGGTATGCTGAGGCCCCAGAAGTGCAAATAACATTTTTAGAGAGCAACACAGAGGATGAAACAAGATCTTTCTTTTTTTTTCCAACTTTATTGAGATAAATTGACATATAACATTGTGAAAATTTACGATGTACAAGGTGTTGATTTAATACACTTACGTATTGTAAAATGATTGCCACTATAGCATTAGCTAACACCTGCATCACATCACTTAATTGCTATTTCTTTTTTGTGGGTGGTAACATTTAAGATCTACTCTCTTAGCAATTTTCAAGTGTGTAATACAGTATTATTAACAATAATAACTGTGCTATACAAACAGTGCTATAGATCCCTAGAACTTATTCATCTGATAACTGGAAGTTTGTACCCTTTGACCAACATCTCCCCATTTCCCCCACCCCCCAGCCCCTGGCAACCACCACTCTACTTTCTGTTGCTGTGAGTTTGGCTTTTTTATATTCCACATATAAGTGAGATCATACAGTATTTGTCTTTCTCTGTCTGACTTATCTCACTTAGCGTAATGCCCTCAAGATCTACCCGTGTTGTCGCAACTGGGATGTCCTTCTTTCTCATGACTAAAGAATAGTCCATTGTATATATATATACCACGTTTCTTTATCCATTGGTCTGTTGATGGACACGTAGGTTGTTTCCATATCTTGGCTATTGTGAATAATGCTTCAATGAACATGGGGGTGCAGATATTTCTTTGAGGTCCTGTTTTCATTTCCTTTGAATATGTACCCAAAAGTGGGATTGCTGGATCGTATGGTAGCTCTATTTTTAATTTTTTGAGGAGCCTCCAAACTGTTCTCCATAGTGAGGGCACCAGCTTACATTCCCGTCAACAGTGTACAACGGTTCCCTTTTCTCCACATCCTCACCAACATTTGTTATTTCTTGTCTTTTTGATAATAGTCATTCTAATAGATGTGAGGTGATATCTCATGGTGGTTTGGGTTTGCATTTCCCTGATGATTAGTGATGCCTGTTGGCCGTCTGTATGTCTTCTTTGGAAAAATGTTTATATCCTCTGTCCATTTTTTAATTGGATTGTTTGGGTTTTTTTGCTATTGAGTTGTATGAGTTCTTTATATAATTTGGATATTAACCCCTTTATCAAATATATGATTTGCAAATATTTTCTCCCATTTTGTCAGTTGCCTTTTCGTTTTGTTGATGGTTTCCTTTGCTGTGCAGAAGCTTTTTGATGTCATCCCACCTGTTTACTTTTGCTTTTGTTGCCTTTGCTTTTGGTGTCAAATCAAAAAAATCATCTCCAAGACCAATGTCCAGGAGCTTACCCCCTGTGTTTTCTTTTAGGAGTTTTACGATTTCAGGTCTTACATTCAAGTCTTTAAACCATTTTAATTTTTGTGTATGGTGTGAGATAGTGATCCAGTTTCATTCTTTTGCGTGTGGCTGTCCAGTTTTCCCAACACTGTTTATTAAAGAGACTTTCCTTTCTCCATTGTATGTTCTTGGCTCCTTTGTCATAAATTAATTGACCATGTAAAAGATAAGATCTTAAAGGCACTCTTTAGCCTATTTGAGAGTCTGTGTGCCTTCTAGACTCTGCAGCAACTTCTCATCCATCACTGTGGACCAAAGAGTTCCATTTGCCAAGGTACGTTAATGCTGGCAAACCACATGGGACCTTGTGGGTTTAAAAAGTTGACGCCCATTTATTGTGTCTGTGTGGTTACGCTTCTTAAGTCTCTTAATCTGTAACAATCCTCCCAGCTTTGTTTCATGTCCTTCATCTGACTAAAGAGCAGCGTCATTTGCTTGCAGAATATCCCACATTCTGGATTTGCTTTCTCTTAATATGACTGAACTCATTCCTATTTTTTTCTGAATTTCTTGTAAAATGTTAGGTGGATCTAGATATTAATTAGATTTAGGTTCAAGATAGTGCTAGATACTTACTGTCACATCACATCATGAGACACATACTTTCTGGTTGTCCCACTTCTAGTGGCACTAAGACTGAGCAGTGGATTCAGGGGGTCTCTCTCAGTGTGATCCCTCCACCAACCTTCACCTAATGGTTTAACACCCACTGATGATCATTGCCTAGATCCATTATTTCACTGCAAAATTTGGTTTTTCTAATTCTGTCCTTCATTCTGCATGTGCTAGTTAGAATTCTTCTATGAGGAAGACCTTTCCTTCATCAACTCCTTGGTTGCTCTGAAATACAGTTTGTACAGGAAAGGCAGGATAATGGCTCTATGTTCAGAGTAGTGACCTGGTACCCTAGCAGCTTCCAGTACTGACCAATGAGTTTTTGTTTGTTCTTTTCTTTTTTCTTGAAGATCATTATGAATGCATGGATTTTTATATATTTGCTTTGCTTTAACCCACAACAGTCTTGATTCATTTTTATGCTCACACTGTCCCATCTTATGCTATTGGGAATCACTTCACACTAGCTCCTGGGTCCTTCTGACAAGACCCCATTCATCTTTGAAAACTCCTTACACGTGAGAAATCTCAGGTTTATTTTGCACATTTCCTGCCCTAGAACTGTAATCAGCTATTTCTTCACAGGTTCCTGGTTCCTTTTAGTATGAAAAGGCTTTTAGAAAACACAATCTGGCTGCCAGGGGTGATGATTGCTAGTTGGCTGTTATTGCTTCTACACCTTTCCAGTAGATATAGCTAGGAAATATGTTTTATTTTTTAAGAAAAAAATAAATCATTAATTCACTGATATTTCCAGTTCAAGTTTAATAAGACAAAACTTTTACTTCTTTGATTTTTTTGTTTGAATTCACTTTTCTCTTATGCTGGAAATTTTGGTTCCTAATGATATTAACAAAATTATTTATTTTCTCCATAATATGATATACTTATAATAATTTCATTACCCCCATCTCCCACAGAGGTTACATACTATAAAGATTTTTCAGTACTGTTTTTTAAAAATAAATATTGCTATTACTAAGACTACCGAGTGCAATTTGATATCTTTTCTTTTTTTATTTGGTCAGTATTACTACTAATAAGATTGCTGAGTGCAGTTTGATATCTTCGAGTTTTTCTATTCTTAGGATTTATCTTATTATAGATGTAGGATCAAAAGTCACTTGGATATCAAGTTAAAGTCAGTTGAAATCATTTTTTTCTCTGTGGTTATGCCAACAACTTGATGTAAAATTAGACTTGTTTGTTTCTGTTTGTTTTCTAGTTGTAGAGATTGTTTTATTCCCCTATTTGTTTGATTTTGCCTTTTAACTACATAAAATGTTTACATAGTCTCAAAGATGAAATTGTAAACGTAAATAGACACCTTGGCACCCTGTCTCCCATCTTGTTCCATCCTTCTCCCTAAAGGAAACCATTTTTATTCATTTGTTACTGATCCTTCTATTTTTATTTTTAAGAATATAAGCAAACACACACATCTGTTCACAGATGTTCACATAAATCCATACCCACCCTTCCTGTACATAACTAACACACCATAAACACTGTTCTGCCCTCTGTTTTTTAATTATTTTTTACTTGGTATGGCTTGGTGCTGCCCGTATACAGTTTACAGAGATCCTCCTCACCCATCCAGTCAGCTGCAGAAGCTCCACTGTATGATGTTCCGTGGTTTATTCAGACACCTACGGAGGACATTCGGGTTGTTTCCAGCCTTTGGTGTCTATAAATGCTGCTGTAGCGAATGGCCTTGTGCATATGGCATGGAGTGGTTTTGCCAGTGTATCTTTGCAGAGGCTTTTTCATGCTGTTTCACCTCCTAGTGACACCCAGAGGGGAAGTGTTTGGGCAGCGGTTATGGTGTCCAAAGGGTGTGGCCATGGGCTGCCCACTATAGGAGGGAACCCCAGGTGTGTGATCTTTCTGACAAGAGCTGCCGTCGGCAGGGAGAGCTGCCTGGTTCTTTCACTTGGCTTGACTCTCTCCCAAAGGTGTGAGGACACACCCTTCTGGGAGCCCTGGGTTGCCCACTTGCAAACTTACTGTTACAGCCTAGAAAGAAGTTAGAAAGCATCACTAACCAACACAACTTCATCTATAGTGAAGCAGGGCCACACCTAAGAGTCCCTAATGCCTCACAGAGGACAGGATGCCCGGAGCGGGGTGAGTAGGGGAGAGTTGTGGCACACAAGATGTCCAGTGTCTGCGGGGAAAGCCTTTCCTTTCTTCATCATCAGGTCTCAATCATCTCCTTCCACCTATTGTTCAGGCAGCCGCCACTGCTAAGAAAATCTGACAGCTAACTCCCACATCCTCTTAGGACGTTTTCTGAATGTCCTGTGGGTTCAGTTTCAAATTGGAGCCTTGAGCTCAGGGCTGGGGAAGGGGCTGGGATGGTGATGACAGAAGGGCCTGCCATCAGCCTCCAGGACCCAGACACAGAGGTTGGATTGCACAGATCATATTAGGTAATAAAAAGAGGTCATGGCTTTGCAGCCTTGCAATTCTCATTTCAAAACTAGTGTGGATGTGTGTTTTGGACACCTTGGGAGGGTGCCTCCATCTGGCAGGCCCTCTGCCTGCTGTGCAGACACAGCCTCCGGCCCACTGACGGGCTGCATGTTTGCCCACAAGGAGTGACCTCACCCTCTTGGGCATCCACAGCAGTCCTCTACACAGCCCCACCAGCCAGCAGAGGCTTCCTGCCAGCCCTTCCTTTCTGCGGGCCTGTTGTCTTGAACCTCACACCTCGTCAAACCTTGGTTTTTCCATTAATGAAAAGAATTCACACAACCTTCAGATCTTTTAGGAAAATTCCTATCTCTACAATGCTCCTTAATAGTTAACTGTGGTATTTGGCAGGATGGGGATAAACAGAAGTCAGAAGCAGTTAAAAAATAAATGTAACCGAAGTCTTGTTGCATGATACGCCATTAGCCCACATCCCCCTTGTTCCTCCTGAGCACCCCCGCCGAGAGATGGAGGTGAGCAGAGTCTCACATTGCCTCTTTCATCCTAGGGAGTCGAGGGGCGCGCTGGGCAGCCGGGCCCTCTCACACGACAGTATTTTCATTCCTGAGTCAGGACAGGACCCCAGTCGGCCCGTGCGGGTGTTCTCCCAAGAAAACGTGTGTGACCGGATCAAAGCTCTGCAGGTAAATGCTTCCGGGGGAGCGTCACTTGGTACATTCGTCAAATATGAATTGAGACTTTTAAAATGATTTCTGCTTGGTTTATTTGATATGTTTTAAAGTATAATTGCATGCACATCGCAACTCTCCCAAGAGATGCCAAGTGAGCCATTTGGCTCTTAACTCATTCTAAGTTATATCCCTCATTTCAAGCAGGAGGGCTGGTAGCAGACTTTCTTTCAGTTCAGTCTCTGCACCAGGCAAGGTGTTGAAAATATCTCCTGAATGAATGAATTGGAGCAGGAGGATTTGTTGATAAAAGTTGCTGACGAAAACAAGAGCCAATGTTCTTTATTCCAATCTAGGTAAAAATACAGTGCAATGTGAAAATGGGGCCGCCACCTCCTCCGGTGGGCCTTCCTGCCAAGCGGGGAGATGATGCTGGCATGAGTTCTGAGGACGATGGTCTGCCCAGGAGCCCCCCAGAGATGTCCCTGCTGCATGACATCGGTCCCAGCACAACCATAAAGGCAAGTGCAGCCTGCACCTCCCCATGTCTCCATCTATGCCCACCACAGAGGGCAGCCAGGGGCTCTGGTGGCCCCAGTGTGTTCCCCTAAGCTTCCCATGGGTAGGTGTGGACGTGCTTGGTATGGCCAGGAGGTATTCCAGACCAGGTCACTGGAACCCACAGTCAGTCCTTGGGCTGTATTTATTTTCACTCTTTGAGCAGAAATTCGGGTCTTATTAGGAGATACAGTCTTGATAACATTTTTCTTGATGGTTATAGGTCTGATAACAATCAACCCTATACCTTGTTTTTCCTGTCTGAGCAGATGACCAGAGTGGGCATCTCATTCAAAAGAAGGGAGACACCTTTGTGTCTCTTTTCTGTTGTCATGACATTTGGCCGGAGGGAGAAGACAGTGGTAAACATACGTGACTTAATCTAGGTTCCCATATCTGAGTGTGGGACTGTGAGAACTTGTCAGTTTAGGGGTAGAAATGTGAGGCATGATGCTGGTCAACAGGGCAGCAGGGTAAGTGTGACTAGCAGGACAAGAATTTATGACCTCAGCAGGGCAGGAGGGCTGGTCTCAGATATCACCCTCCCCCATTAGAATCTGCAAGGAGGAATGGAGCTTTCTCGTGTAAAAACAACGTAGCTCACTCCTGGTGCTGCCATTTTAAGCCCATACAATGTACTCGTACATAAATGATCACTTTTCCCTGTAGACAAACCTTGCTGTGGGATGGACAGATTGGAGTTACCTGTGTTATGCTGACACTTGAAAAACAAATAAAAGCCAGAGTCCATTTTTTATAGCCACACACCTGCCCTGTGCGTCCTTGGAGCAGTCACTTGGCCGTAGTCAAGGGCCGTTCACAGTGAAGTCTCTTGGGGGCTTCATTGTGAATCACTGTCTTGCAGATTCTGTGCTGCTCTGAAATATATCCAGTAGTCACTGCAACTTGGATATCCAGAAGCCACACTGCAAAGGCAGGGGAAGGAATATTTACCTAATTTGTGTGCAGGTCTGGGTTCCCAGAGCATCACTGATGACAGGCAGGGGAAGGGCGGTGGTGTGACTGACTGTAAATAGGCTCCAGGGTGGGGTTCACACAGAGCTGGCTAGAGAATTGTTCTCTCCAGGATTCTACTCTAGGTGAACCTGTCCCTGCTTGCACCACGAGCAGGGTCTTAGGACAGTGGGCTACCCATACCTGCTCTCCCAGCTCGAGGAGAGGGAAGAAGACAAGGAGGATGGTTTGACCCATTTCCCAGACTCTGAGCCAACCCTGCAACCCTTGACACTGTAAAATACTGGAGGGGAAATTTGACAGGATCGCGGCTGCCTGAGGTGTAATGACCAGGTGACATGCACATCTTTGTCTGCACCCTCAGATGTGCAGCCTCAGGACCAGATGTGACTCTGTTTCAGGGCCACATGGTGGGGAGATGTCTCTCATGAGCCATCGTTGACTCACCCACTGTCATTCCATCCCGCAGTTCTTGGACTCTCTCAGCGTCGTAGCTCTCTGTGTTTAGCTGGGACAGACAGTACAGAAGAACAGGTAGTTTCTAATTCCATTAAGGAGTGAGCCCAACTCCAAACCCACAAAACACTGTGATGCACAAATTCCACAATTAGCTGAGTGGGAGCCACTATTACTGGGCAGGGCTGACCTTGTCCTTCTCACCATTCCTCCTGTGGTTGTTATGTTATTTAACAAAGAATGTTCTGAGATTTAATCAATTATTGAGTAATGTGAACAATTCACTAACTTCATAGGAAACCAAAATTTGAACCTTTAAGACTTAAAAAGAAATAGGTAATTTTTATCATCATAGTTTTGAAGACACAAAGATTATATTTTGTGCCCTGAAATTTTGGGGGCACGGTGGGCCAGTTGAGAAGGGGAAACAATGCACCATTTAACATGTGTTTATGTTACACATGGAATTAAATATAATGGTGCCTTAAATCCCAAAAGGACAGGATTGTGGGCTATTTAATTTTTTCGTGTTGTGACACCTTACACAGGCCCACATGCTTGACAGAGAAACTTAATGAAGAATATTGTGAAAAAAGATCTTCAGTGACAAGTGTTTGAGGACACTGCCAAGGTGATATTTCCTGACAGAACGAGTTCTTCGGGAAATACACAGAATTTTTTTTTTTTTAATTTCATTACTACACGAGGTAATGAAACTGATGAAACTTTGGTGATTTTTAAGGTAAATTACATCTAACTCATCTTATTCTCGGTCTCCTGCCATTAACTAGGAAACACTGGTTAGAGGGTGGCAAACTGGCAGGTCTGTTTTACTCTGGGGGCTGAGGGAAGGTGACAAGTGGAGACAGCACAGCTCTGGCAGCAGAAGGAAGAGATGCACCCAGGGCTGCGGGGCCAGGCTGTGGGCAGGTTCCATCACCTCCAGAAATCTGTGTCCTCAGAGGGTTTGGAGAAGGTAAATGAGATGGGGCAGGTCCCTGCCTCCCCGTCCCTCACAAGGAAAGGCCACAGGAGCGCAGACCCAGCAGGCTCCTCTTCCCTGGACTGGCCCATTGCACCTGCCTCCTGTCTGCTGGCCGCTCCCGCATGCATGGCCCTTGGTCCCCTCCTCAGGGGCTGAGCCCCTTTTTGAGGACAAACGCTGTAAAGCAGCTGCCACTCAGGGTCACCGCCAGAAAGCCTCCCAACCCAGGCCATTTCTTCAGAGCCCTTTGAGCCACACTCCCCCAACAAAGGGCCACCTGTTAGACTTTTAAATTGTTCACCTCCAGAATCATCCAGAAGTACAGATCTCAGGAAAAATTGGGTGACTGGGAGCTAGCAATGCAAATGGAATGCTCCAGATGCTGCCAGCCTGCAGATGAAAACGCAAGTTGGCTTTCCTGCGCTGTCTTCCTGCCCTTGGACCCCACCCCACCTCACATAGTCTCTTCACTGATCAAAGACAGAGCTCGTGATTCTCCTGGGTCGTCAAGGTGCTGGTCTTTCCAGGCCCCGGCAGGAGAGCGGAGACTAAGGAATGAGAGTTCGGTTGCCTAGCAGGAAGATCAACTGTGATGGGCAGCACAGGGGTGGTACGGGGACAGCTCGTTGTTCCGTGTCAGGGAAGTTAAGCTCCTTGCAAGGGCCCCCAGCCTGGGACCAGGCCTGAGCCCAGGACCGTCTGCTCAGTCAGTGCAAACGCAGGGTGACCCAAGTGTAGGGGAGGCAGGGAATGCCTGTCCTTTGGGTTTATGGAGGAGTGACCAAGGCCTGTACGGTCACAAACGATGTCATCTTTCTCATTCACAAGTCACTGCATTTGCAAAGCAGCTCACCTGTCTGTTCTCTTGAGTCCCAGACAGTAAGAAAAACAAAAATCAAAATTTTACCAAGTGTTTATATACATTGTTCCTCTAGACAAGGGTGAAGATGAAGGAATCTGTATGATTTTGAAATGTAGCCATTCTGCTTGTGACACTTAAGGAGGGCCACCTGCGAAAGGTGTTGCCTGTCCAATCTAAGGTGACTTCCTGAGTCTTCAGCTGCAACATTGGAAGCCAAAGCCACAGGCACAGAGGAAGTCGTGGCCAGGAATCCTGCGGTTTATGTTAAAAATAATTTTTCTTGCTTTATTCCTGTAAGAATCTGAGTAGCTAAAACAAGAGAACTAAAAGAGATTATGTCCACTTATAACCCTTTCCGCCTCATTTAGTAATTGTCTTCTCCCAGTTGACAGGCATAAACTTTATACTTTATACATTAGAAAATATAAGGGACCTTTATGTTAACAGGGAAAATACGTTCCTCTCAGAGGCGGTTCCCTTGCAGGGGGCAGTTCCTGCATCAGAGCCCGTCTCTCTGACAGAGTCATCCTTCTGCTCTCCCTCTAGTTTAGCAAAGGCTACTGGGCACCTGCTTCCTGTGGAGCTCTAGAGCCATGGAAAAGAAACTGAGCTAGAAACGCCCATGCCCCTCGCTGCCTGCATCTTTTTCACTGCCTCCTTCCTGAGGAGACTGTTTTCACGAAGACTTACTAAGTCATTGTGAGGTGCATAAATTATAGTCTTAAATTAAAATCTAAACTTGACACCACCTCCACCCATTAGGATGGCTGATTTCAAAAAACTGGAAAATAACAAGTGTTGGTGAGGATGTGGAGAAAAGGCAACCCTTGTGCACTGTTGGTAGGAATGTAAAATGGTGCAGCCACATGGAAAACAGTATGACAGTTCCTCAAAAAATTAAAAATAGAACTACCATATGATCCAGCAATTCCACTTCTGGGTATTACCCAAAAGAATTGAAAGCAAGTTCTCGAAGAGGTATTTGTATACCCATGTTCATAGCACCATTATTCACAATAGCTAAAACATGACAGCAACCCAATTATCCATCATCGACAGATGAATGGATAAACAAAATGTGGTATATACATAAATGGAATATTATTCAGCCTTAAGAAGGAAGGAAAGTCAGACAAATGCTATAACATGGATGAACCTTAAGGACATTATGTTAAATGAAATAAGCCCAACAAAAAAAAGACAAATACTGTATGATTCTACTTAATGTGAAATATCTAGAGTAGTCAAATTCATAGAGACAAAGTAGAATGGGGGTTGCTGGGGGATAGGGGAATGGGAGCTATTGTTTAATGGGTACAGAGTTTCAGTTTTACAAGAGGAAAAAGTTCTGGAGATCGATGGTGGTAATGGTTGCACAACAATATGAATGTATTTAATACGACGGTACTGTACAGTTAAAAGTGGTTGAGATGGTAAACTTTGTATTTTACTACGATAAGAAATTTGGAAACTAAAAAACTTCGGAAAAAAATGTAAACTTGACGCTAATATTGAGCACCATGCTGGAATAGAAAGTTTGTTTTGTTTGTAGGTGGCAGGGTTATAACTAAAGCCCAGCGCCTCCCAAATTCTCTCTCTGCATGTCGCTCCTCATCTGGGCTGAATCTGCTCACGGGTGCGCAGTGGTGTCCCCTCTAGTACTTTATGCTGATAAATGTCTTTGCAGGAGAACCCACTTAGACCTCACTCTGTGGAGGAGCTTGCCAAGTTCAGTGGGCAGGTATCTTAGGGTGTTGCCGTCATTTTTCCACCTGACTACCCAAATGCCCTTCCTTTCTGGCAACACTTTTGCCCTTGGCCACCTGTCAGTTACTCCCTGCTGAACTATAAACTGGTAAAATATTTGAGAATTAACAGATGGTAACTTACAACCAGATTTCTCTAAGAGGACATATGAAGATACAGACAACCTTCCAGAATGAACCAGTGCAGCTGCAGTGATGGAATGCTGGGTGGTGGGTTCGGCACATGCTGTGCCCCAGCCTGTAAAATACACCTCTGGGCTACCCTCTAGGCTTCCAGAGACAGGACCAAGCCTGAGTCTGCCCTTGCAGAAATCGGGCTTGTCTCTTTCATCAGAGAAAGTAGCTCTTGTCTGAAGCACCTGTGCCGGCTGCTGTGGGAGGTGAAGTCAGAGTTATCCTGCTAAAGGGTGCCTGGAACACAGGTTCTCTGCGTGGCTTTGGAAATGAGTGAGAGGTTTCCAGGGACTGGCCCAACACTTAAAACTTCCAGCCATTTACCTTTCTAAATGAGTGTCATAGAACTCTCTCTGTTGAGAGTCACATTTAAAATATGTCCTCTCATGTAAAGCCCAGACACAGCTTTGGAAGACTGGGCACAATAAAGGAGAGAGTTGACGTGTTGGCTGTTCTCATTCATATCGAGAAGTTAATGCAGTGTGTTTGCTCCTTGTCCCATGAAGGTCTCTTTAGTTTCCTCATCCCGGCCGGTGTCTCCAGACCAGCTCTTCTCCAGGCGCGCGAGTGATGCTACCATCTCCCCCCGGACCTCAGACAGCAGCTTGGCACCCGTGGCTGATTTCGATTATCCCCCAGAATTCTCCTCCTGCCTGGACAATTCTGCAGCTAAGCACAAGCTCCTGGTTAAGCCCCGCAACCAGCGGTCAAGCAAAATGAGGCGGCTGTCATCGGTAATCAGGCTTCTTTCTACACGCAGAGGTGGGACGGGCAGGCTTGGCAGGCCCCCCTCCCACCCACCCCTGCCTCTCCCCCGTCAGGGTCACAGGCCATCTTTGAGAAAGCCTCATGGCCAGTGGGACCATGCTGCAGGAACTGGGGTTGCTCGTCTTTTTCAGTGTTAGATATGTCTCTCCCCTGCGTGAATGCTCCCTTCATTCATTCATTGGTACCAAGTCCTTTCCTCCGTTTGGGCAGAACAGCTGTCCAGGCCCAGGCGGGCATTCTCCGGCTCTGTCGTTAGTGGGGTAAACTCTCTGTTCCACATCATCTAGGCTCTGAATCTTTGGGAGCTCTAGAAAAAAAAGGGGACAGGGTGGCTTTTCTTACCTTAAAAATCCTATCTTGCACAGTGAAAAAAAAAACCTTGGCTATCAAGACCATGACATTTATTATGAGTTTGAAAAACACATTCAAGAGTACATTCAGCTGAATCCATCTGCTCCCCCAAGGTAGAGGTGGGGAAAGAGAAACACGCCAAAGACAAACACGCCAAAGACAAACGCTGGTTGTTATCTCAGCATTGACCCTGTTGCACAGAACTGTGGCCTGTGTGTGGCTCCAACCCAGTAGAAGCGGCACGCCCATAGCTTCTACGCTAACATCTCACCACACCAGTTGGTCCTCATCCCAACCCAGGCAGTGCCAGGAGCAGGGAACACTAGTAACTCTGTTTTATCGGGAGCAGCACAGTTAGATGACTCGCCCAAGGTTATATGGTTGGCAGAGCTGCCATCTACAAGTCCCAGGTCTCAGACAGAGACTGACGCCTCCTCTCCACCCTGGCACTGCTCAGCGGCAGTGTCCTCTGCCCAGAGATGACATGGACACTGCCCAGAGACACTTTCTTTCTGGCAAGAGGAGGTAGATGAGCAGGCAGCCATGATAGTCTCCATCTTGGTGCAGGCTGACCAATGGGTCCCCCACTTCCATGTCTCTGGGAGGGTTTCAGGGTGCAAAGCTGCTGTGAGGGCCCAGAGGAGGAGGTGAGGAGGAGGTGGTGGAGATGGAGTGGGCATATGCATCCTCCCTGCTGTACCCAGCCAGAGAGCTTGGGCTGAGTCAGAAGCCGCTTTGTTCCCTGCAAAGCCTCTGCTCAGTGTCCGAGTCCACCCTCCGGAGTCCACACTCCATGCCAGCCTTCCTCTTCCCTGGCACCTCCACTGTAACCTCCTTGTAGCTGCCAGTGGCTCAAGTTGGGATGTGCCCAAGCTGGGCCTGCTCCTCGGCTTTATGCTGACTTAGTGTGGGTTCTGATAGGTTTAAAATGTGACCCACATCCTAAAGGGGTTTCAACATCAGTGATTTTCCTGTAGTAGCAAAAGGCCAGTAACGCCTTTTGGGCCTGCAGCTTTTGGAAATTCTTCTGTAGATTTCTGTATACATCTTCCTCTCCTTAAATCCAGAAAAATAAGATTGTGTGTCTTGGCAAGAGTTAGCTTGGGTATTGTCACAAACATCCCAGTTATCCTGTGTTCTGTTAGCAAGCAGATGCCATCTGGAAAATGTTATAATAACAACAATAAACAGCAACAACCTATTGCAAACACTCTCCTGAGTGTTTCCTAATAAAAGGGGAAAGAGAGAGCTGCACTGTGCAACAGCTTGGGTCCCTCTTGAGGTCTAATGTCATAAACTTTTTAAAAAGATCAACCTCAACGCCCTCAACCTTTTGGTCATTCTCACATATTGCTTTTGAATGACTCATGATTTCCTTGGTCTCCTTTCCTTCCTGAGAGAGCAGGAACTGACTTTGTGTGCAGTGAGGAGGAAGTTGAATGAAATCTAAATTCCAGAGACCTTTTAGAAGACAAATACCACAAGGCAGTGTATTATTGTCAGGCCGCTAGGGCTTTGGAGGTGAAGGGAGAGCCATAAGCAAGGCTCCTGTAGGAGTGGAGTCTGAGACAGTTCTCAGGGTGCCACTAGAGCACCCGGGAGGTGTGGGGGAGAGGAGCCGGCCAGTCACTCAGGTCCAGAGTCTGGCACTTACAGTGGTGGGGGCTTGGCTTGACTTGAGCAGGGAGTGGGAGAAACAAGTTAAGACTGGAGAATGTTGGACTTTAAAATTAGCTGAAAGGTTTGGACTTGATCCTATAAGCTATGGTTTTGAACTTGATCCTATAAGCTATAGTTTGCTATTGACTGTGTTTGACATGATATGAATAGTCTTTTAGGCAGACAAGCCTGCCTTTGCTGTGAGGGCACATCCCTGGGGGGAGAGAGCATTGAGGTGGGAGACTGGCTCTGAGGCAGCACAGGGTCCTAGAGCACCAGCTTTTCAGCTGAGCTCATAAGCTCAGCCTTGACCAAGGTATAGACCTCTCTGAGCTCTCTGGTTCTCCAAGTGGAAAGAGGGAATAATAGTCCTTCCCTCACTGGGACGAATCAAGGAGTAAATGAAATAACAAGTGTAGAGCACAAAGCATGGCAGACACTGGCTGATGTTGGTCTCCTTCCCTGTGCTTCACTCTGTAGAGCAGTGTCCACTGGCTTTGTGGCTCAGCCACAAGAGCCTTAGGCAACATTTATTTTTAGGGCATAGCTGCCACTGTGCTGCTGAGAGCTGAACTTGTGAGGCAACATTCCAAATAGACCAGTAAGGGAGGGATTAAGAAAAGACACCTGTGTGTGAATGTCTGCTTAAGTGCCAGCTCTAGAGACGTACTGCTGCCTTAAACCATATTAAGCCTTAAACAAGATGGGAAGGTCATAGGCTTCCTAAGATTCGACATAATGATGCTGTCTTTTGTCCTCTGTTTCTCGTAGCGAGCACAGTCTGAATCCCTGAGCGATCTGACATGTACCCCAGAGGAGGAGGAACATGATGAGAAGCCATTACCCAAAGTCAGCACAGAAGAGAACCCCAGTTTTGGACAGCAGGATGTGGTACTGGACAGAGGCCCTGAGCCAGGGGGACCAGCCGCTCTGCTGCAACCTGGGGGGCCCCGTGCGAGACGGGCATGCCTGCAGCACTGCCCAGCACTCAGTGCCAGCGCTGAGGAGGAGAGCTCCCCTGAGGATAACCCCTCAAGCCACCCAGCCACCTCAGAGGTCACTGAGCCCGTGTTAGGCCCAGCTCCCTGCTCAGAGTCCCCATCTCTGCTAGAAGGCTCCCTGCACCCTAATCCTGACACTGAAAACCAGAGGGAGGAGCTGTCCCTTGCAAGCACATGTCCCCTAGCTGAGGACACAACTGATGGGGTGGTTTGTGCTTCCGGAGACGTCAAGAGTCACTCATCTTCTTACATCCCTGAGGGGGACATGACACCTTCTGAGACAGTCCCTGCTACCACTGTGGAGACTCCCTCTGGCCCAGAGGGGCCAGACCAAAATGTCCAGAAGGAGGTGGAACTGATGCTGGAAGTGCCCAGTCTGGAGGGAGCAGGGAAAGAATCCCCCAAAGCCCCGGTCCCAAGCCCCCCGGCCCCCAAAAGCTGCTTGAAGCACAAGGCCCCGGCAGTGACCGTCAGCCTCATCGCATCGCCCACCCCGCCCACCGCAGAGGAGCCCCCAGAGGAGCCCACTCCCTGTTCCCTGGACAAAGAGGCTGCCCCCTTGGAACCCCCCAGGGCTGAGCAGGTGGAGTCCCCACTGGAGGGACCCGAGAGGGTGACGCCGGAGCCAAAAATCGAGAGAGGAGGCAGCGGAGTGCAGAAGTTTTCTGTGTCTTCAGGCAAGGGGTGGCCACGCACAGGCAGCGCCCGGCGGCTCGAGCGCCCGGGCCCCGCGGGTCCCACGGCTGTCCGCCTGCCCCTTCTGAGGACCAGCCTGGCCTGGAAGAGCGAGGCTGCGCTCGATGACCTCCAGGCACTCCCTGAGCCCCAGGATGGAAAACTGGACCCTCAGCAGCCACCCTGGCCGGCTGAGTGCAGCTCTCCAGACTCGGGGGACAGGGGGACCAGCCAGGCTGGGTCGGGCAGGAGCCCCCAGGATGCAGCAACCAAGCCAGCCACAAGAGACCCCTGCCCAGCTGCTCAGGAGTTGCCCCCGGGTGAGGACAGAAACCTCTTTCCTGTCAAACTCCGGTCCACTTCGCTCTCTTTCAAACACAGGGATATGTCTTCTCCAGAAGTAAAAGGCATAAAGAGATACAGTGCTGAGGTCCGGCTAGAAAAAGGAGGACTGACTGTGCTCTTGAAAGATGAGAAATGTCAGACGGGGACGGCCCCCACCACTCGAGGGGCCAGGTCCCCGAACGACCAAGGAAAGGGGAGGGCCCGGTCATCGGAACAGCTCAGCTCCAAACCTCCCCTGCCCAGAAAGCCACTGCTGCAGACCCTCACCCTCCCACACCTGCCAGTGCCCCCTGATGCAGGCCCTGGAGAGCTGGAGAAGGTCGCACCCCCAAACCCCAGAAAGGAGAGCAAGACGGGGGAGAAAAGGTCGCCGCACAGGGGAACTGGTAAGAGCTAGAGCCAGAGCAGCCTGGCGTGAGGATGTTAGGGAAGGGGGGAGGAGGATGGGAAAATCATGTTAGTTGGCTATCTTGTTGGACATCCACAAAGTATGCAAATGCTTTGGGTAAAAATCTTGTTTCAGGGGAATTGGAAGAAAAAGTCAAAATTCTTCTTGGTACCACTAACATGTTTGATCAAGAGTTAGGAATAGAGAGTGGAGAAGGGGAAGCAAATATCGGGATTTTGTGTAAGTTCAGAGGAGTCAGGAAAATGTAAAAACTCATTTTGCAGCATATTTCCTGCGAGGAGATGGGCCCCTCAGTGGGTCACTCAAAGCCTTCTTCCATTGTTTCTCCGAAGCTCAGTGAGGCCTAGAACCCCAGGATATATGTGCTTTTACTGAGGGGGGCTCTCCCGGGGCCTAAGCTACTTGGTTATAAATGAAGCATCTGGTTCCTCAATCACTTAGGGTCCTTCTGACGTTTCCCCCCAGGAGAAATTTCCTCCCATTTAGTAATTCGGCTCTGGTGGCCCAGCCTCACTCGGGCAGCATCTCATGTAAAATGTGAGCACCTCAGCAGGTGGGTGTTAACTCCCTGTCCCAAAAGGGAGATGGTGTTCAGATTGGGGAAGAATGTGAGAATCTTCTAAAGCAACTGTCTTTTAAAATGATCAGAGACAAAATAGATGACCTTTTCATGTCTTTGACATGTCACTTTTTATAGTGTTTCAGACAAAATGAGAAATCTGTTGGAAATGAGTATTTGTGGTGGAGCTAAAGAATCTTTCATTGATGGTTTATTTTTACTAATGGAAATCAGTGTTCCAGAAAATAAAACTACACAAATGAGTCGTGTGTGTGTGATGAGGGCCCTAGGGAGAAATTTTCCATGGCAAAATTTATTTAAAACAAAAAAAACAAAACATTCAGGATATTTTAAGCAGCTACTGTAAGTCGAGGACTCCACTTGAGCACTGCATTGTGGGACAGAAAGGAAATAGAAGCCAGTTTTCTCCAGGGACCCCACACGCTAAAAGGAAGATGAAGGGCACACACAGAGGAAGAATTAGCTCACACAAAGCAACATAAAGACAAGTTCAAAGAAATTCTCATCTTCTCTGTCTCCCTCCTAGGAAGTTAGTAAGAATGTAGTGTATTAGTGCTTCAGGTTCCTAAGGTGACACCCGAAGATGCAGGCGGTTCCAGGGAAGACGCTCCCAAAGAGCCCACACACATGGCTTTCCTGCCTGGGCCCCTTGGCTTGGCTGTGGTTTTTTTGCTGCTGCTGAGTGGCTACTTTAGGATAATCGGTGAGGGAGCTTGGGGGTGGCTCGACTGTAGCTGATAATTCACTCTGCAAATTTCCACCGAGGTTATTGAAGCTATTGTAGAGTGATTCAAAAAGCCATTGAAACAGCAAGAGAGGAGGGGTTTGCTCTGTGCAGATAAATCCCTGACATCAGCACCATCCACCTTCGTGGCCTGGAATTGAGAATGTGTCTCCAGGGCCTGCTGAATGAATGGAACTTAAACAGACAGATACTTAGGTTCGTGGTCAGAGCTGAAAACGAAGCCTCAGAGGGTAATGCTTGATGCATTAATAATTTATAACTTCCTCAGCCTAAGCTGTGAGAGTTATGCTTTGTTCATTGTCAAATGCCTGGGATGGTCTGTAGTTAAACACCTCATGGTTTTTTTCTTTGATTTATAAAATACAATATAGTATTTATTTATTGACAGCTTTGCTTAGATAGTAAAAGAGAATTGTCTTGTCCATCTGTGTTTATTAACATTCTCTAAGCCACAGAAATAACCGATTCAGATGAATTCTGGAGTGAAAGAATCTGGGTTATTTTATGGGGCACAGGTAGTGATTTTCATTTCAGTGCAAAGAGAGAAGAGGAAGAATTCCTACTCTGTTAGGAACGGCCCTCCCCGGGGTGGTGGTGTTTGAGAGACAAATGCCAGGAAAGGCTGGGGCTGCTGCCTGGTCCCACCTGGGACCTTGGAGTCTGGGGCCTGCCTCACGCAGACCAGAGCAGTATCCCAGGGTCTGTGCTATCAGACCCCATCAGTGAAGCAGCCTCTATACTTTCCCCAGACACTGGATCTGCCTGTGGTTTAATTCATTATTATTACTTCTACTGTCATCCTCATTGCTCCCAAATTATAGCAGCTGAAGGCAGTTAAAGTCGTATAAAACATACAGACAATAAAAGTTTTAATAACAGTATTACTCAGTTTTCCAGAAAGCCCTAATTACTACTGTTTATTATCTTATGGTGGGAGGTACTTTACCCAGAGCTCCCAGATGGGCTGCCATTTCCCCTGTCCATCCTCCAGGGGTACGAATCATAAAGTTAGGTTATTGAAGTGTCCCAGATGGGTGCGTGGTTCTGCCTCAGGGACTCAAGCTGTTTTGTCCCCAGCACTCTTCGTATGTGTCCTCCTCTCCTCCACACAATGTCTTCCTTCTCTGAAGGCGTGGAGAAACCCTTCAGCAGGGGAGGCAGGGAAGATTCGACCATTGTTGCAATAAACAGAGGAGCCCCGCTTGCCAAGTGGGCTGGGCCTCACAGGGCCACCTTGGGGTGGTCGCTGAAGCCCAGTACCATGTTTGTGCTCGTCAACGCCAAGGAGACCTGTTAATCTGCTGATATGCCATAGGAGGCACATGGCCCAGGGTCATCACCCTTGTTCATTTGTGCAGAACATTACTCATCCTCCTGTTGAGCCAGTCCATCCCAGAGTCTACATTACAGGTCAGAAAGCAGCTTCCTCCCCACAGGATTAAAATTAGAAAAACGGAATTAGAGATTCTCATGTGGAGAAGTGGTAAAATACAGAAAGTATATAGAAAACAGCAGTCACTTATGAGTCCACTTTCTAGGTGTTATCCCTGTTGGCCTTTCCTTCTAGTCTTTCTTCTTTGTGTGTGTGTGTAATTTATTTTCTGCGTAGTTGTGGTCCCATGCTAGATATTTTGGAGAGTAGCTGGACAAAGTGCCATTCTCACCCAGGGGCCTCATCTGATACCCAGCCTCAGTCTCCAGTCCAACCTCATTCCCTCCAGACGGCTGGTGACAGTGACACACCCAGGTCTCGGACCCTTTTTCTAGATTCTAGTACTCACTCATTCATGCATTCGTTCTTTCGACAAATATTTCATGTACTCCTGCCACATGCACAGCACTATGCTGGCCCTAAAAGGCAGTTGGAAAAGCACAAGGGACTTGTCCTCAAGGAGCTCACCAGCCTGAGGAGCCAGGTGGCAGCTGGGTGCCACTGGGGAGTGTAGATAGATGCCCATCTCGTCTTCAGATGACAGGGACATTTTCTAGAGGGAATAAACTCAGACTGTCACCTACCCTGATGACAATTATTTCAGTGTATTCAAGTTCATTTGAGTAGAATAAAGGGTATTTTTTTTGATATCATGCTAAAATATATATTTGTATATCTTGAATTCTTAAAGAAAACCAACTTTGTTCAGACCTACCTTTCTTTATACCTGATCCTTCCCTTCTAGTCCCTTCCTGAGCAAGTGTGGTCAACACTCTGGGTCTCAGTTTCCCCGCCTTTCCTGTGCCCCTGAAACCATGTATATCTTCTCATCCTTGCTTGCCTCCCAGTGCAGCAACCTCTCCTCGGCTCCAGGACATGTCACAGATTCCCACCTGTTTCCTAAAGTTCTCTCTTCTCCGACTCCCTTGACCACAGCAACTAGCCTCTCACCATCTGTGGGCAACCCTGACTTGACATCTTAACATGTGTAATTCAGTTGATCAATACCTGCCCAACCCCAGAGCATTTCCTTCTCAGTACCCCCATCTATCCAGACAGTCAAGCCAGAGACCTCAGAGTCATTAAAAATATTTTAATATGGAAAATACTGAAAGGCCTAAAACTTATAGGAAAAAATCACCTTGTAATCCTACTGCTTAAATAATTACATAAAAAGGGCCTTGCAGTTCTGACCAAGATGGAATAAACACACCTCACCCTATCTATCCCACTGATAGAATTTAAAACCCCAGACAAAATGCATAAAGTGAATGTCAGAGGACTCTGGAAGGTGAGATAAGAGCAGTGGACTGGGTAGGAGATCAGGACCCTCAAGATGACCCAGCAGCACGTGCAAACAAGGAAGCAGCACCTCCCTGCCCTCCACTCTGGTACCAACAATGCGGAAGTCTCCTGCTCCCACCACCTCCAGCGCTAGCACCAGCCCTGCAGGACACGGCTTGTTGGACAGTCCTGGCCCTATTCCAGGTGCACCCCAGCAACCCAGCAGGAACCCCCCGATTTGGGGCAAGTCCCTGCAGGATGGAGCTCTTTTGACTCTCTCTTGCCTGGTGGCAGTGGCAGAGGACTTTTAACCTTTCCAGCCCTACTCCAGGTGAGCACCAGCAGGGGAGGCACCCGCCTCTGCCCAGAGCAGCACCTGCGGGTCGGAGCCCTTTGACTCTCCATACACCGCCCCACAGGGAGCCAGCAGTGAACTGGACCCCTCACCAGCAGCAGCCGCAGCGGCAGGTGTGGTGGTGGTGGTCCTGCAGGTCCCCTTCTCTTGCCCCTCTGCCCCAAGGTGGTCCCGTCACAAGAGTGCACAGAGTGCAGAGGCTCCACCCTGGCTTTCTAGCCAGAGAACCCCGGGGGCTGGAAATCACAGAAGGGAGACACCTGAGGATGGTCCTTTACACATGTGTGTGAAATCCTGGGCTCGACCCCGAGTTGCACCTGCATGAATATGATAGAAGCAGTACAAAAAAACCATTGAGAATTTGAACAGGACTGAGTCTCAACATAATACTCAAAATGTCTAGGATACAAACCAGAATTATTCAGTGTACAAAAATCCAGGAAAACAAAAATTTCTGAAAAAAGCAATCAACAAACACCAACCATGAGATGATCCAAATGTTGGAATTATTAAACAATATTTAAAGCAACTAGTATACCGTGGTTCCCAGAAGTAAGAGTGAGCACTCTTGAAATGAATGGAAAGATTCTCTCCAAAGAAATAGAAGCTATTAAAAAATAGGCCAAATAGAAATTTTAGAACAGGAAAATATGCTAACAGGAATATAAAATTCATTGGAAGAGCTCATTAGTAGAATGGAGATGACAGAGGAAAGAGTGAACTTAAAGACAGATCAATAGAAATAGAAAATATCTAGTCTGAACACAAAGAGAAAAAAAAAAGGAAAGGCTCAGGGGCCGGCACAACAATATTAAAAAGTCTCACATTCATGTCATAGGAGTCCCAGAGGAGAGGAGAAAGAGGTTTGAGTAGAAAAAATATCTGAAGAAATAATGACTGAAAACTTCCTAAATTTTTGAAAAACATAACTTTACAGATCCAAGGAGCTCAGGTGAATTACTTTTACACCTTTGTTAAAAAAAAATTGACCATATTTGTTTGGTTCTATTTCACCTTTTCAACAAATGGTTCTGGAGCATGTGAATATCCATAGGCAAAAATATGAACGTTGACCTAAGTCTTACATTGTATGCAAAAACTAACTCAAAAGGGGTCACTGACTTAAATGCAAAAGGAAACTCTAAAACTTTTAGGAACATAGGAGAAAATCATTGGGACACAGGACTAGGCAAAGAGTTCTTAGACATGACATCAAAGCATGATCTACAAAAGGAAAAATTGGTAAATTGGACTTCATCAGAATTAAAAACTTTTGCTGTGCCAAAGACCCCATTAAGAGGATGAAAAGACAAGCTAAGGACTGTAAGAAAATCTCTGCAAACCACATATCCAATAAAGGACTAGTATCTAAAATATATAAAGTATTCTCAAAACTCAACAGTACGAAACCAAAAAATACAATCAGAAAATGGGCAAAAGATATGAACAGATATTTCACCAGAGAGAATATCCAGATGGCAAAGAAGCACGTGAAAAGATGTTCAACATCATTAGCCATTAGAGAAACACCAATTAAAACTGTAATGAGATACCATTACACACATATTGGAATGGCTAAAATAAAAAATGCTGATAACACCGCATGTTGGGGAGGGTGCAGAGCAACTGGAACTCTCATACATTGCTAGTGGAAATGTAAAATGGTAGTCACCTTGGAAAATAATTTGGCAGCTTCTTACAAAATTAAAAATACACTTACCTTATGACCCAGCAATCCCACTTCTAAGTATTTATCCTAGATAAATGAAAACTTAGGTTCACACAAAACCCTGTAAAGGAACGTTTATAGCAGCAGTATTCATATCACCAAAAACTGGAAACACCCCAAATATCCTTCAATTGGTCAGCAGATAAACAAACTGTGATACACCCACGTAATGGAATAATACTTAGCAATATAAAAGGAATGAGCTATTGATACACACAGTTACATGTATGAATCTTAAATGCATGTGCTAAATGAAAGGAGCCAGTCTCAAAAGATAATAAACTGTATGATTCCATTTATATGAGATTTGGAAGAGGCAAAAATATAGCAGCAGAACAGATCAGTAGTTATTAGGGGTTGGGAGTAGAAGTAGAGTCCAACTACAAAGGGGTAGCATGAGGGAATTCTTTGGGGTGTTGACATTTTTCTGTATCCTATTTGTGACGGTTGTTACAAGAATCTAAGCATGTGTTAAAACTTATGGAACTGAAGACAAAAAGGTGAATTTAACTGTATGTAAAATATAAAATAATCTTTAAATGACATAAAAAAGTGATTGTGGCCTCCTCTCCACCTGTCTCTGAACCTCTCTAATCCCATCCCACAGAAGGAACCACCACTAACAAATTCATCCCAGCTCTTCCCAAGCCTGTTACAGTCGTAGCTACATCAGTGTTGACATACAGATACAGGCACATGAATCCCTTTTTTTTTTAAGCACAAAAATGCTATACGTGTTGGCTTGCAATTTCCCCTCCACGATAAAGCACAGGCATCTTTTCTGATCCAAACAAGTCACTTGCCCTCATTCTTTTTAAGGGCTACATAGTATATGTACCTTGTTTTATTTAATCCCTTCACCACTGAAGGGCATTCCAGTTGTTTTGAGGTTTTTCCTTTTGCTAACAGTGCTGCAGTAACCACTCTTGTCCATTTTATCTCTATGTATTCAAACTGCTGTTTCTCTAGGATAGATTCTTAAAAGTGGATTTTCTGGACCACAGAGCATGTGAAATTTTAACCTAATAGACAACTTCAAATGGCCTCCATAAAGACTGTACCGGTTTACACTTCTAATATCAGGAGAGAGACTAATTCTCCACCCTCTCATCAGCACTAGGTGTTGTCAATGTACTTTTAATTTGTTCTTCAATCTGATGGATGAAAATGTAAGTCATGTTTTACATCTTGGTCAGCAAGTCCGGGTCGTCCTAGTATGAAGTGTCTTTATCCTCCCTGACCTGCCCCACATCAGCCCTCATCATCTTTGACCTGACACCTGCAGCACCTCCTCCCCACGATGCTCTCTTCTCACTCTCTTCCAACTCATGGGTCTCACCGTGGAACTTTCCTCTGTAAAGACTCTCAATGCCTTCCCATTATACTTAGAATAAAATCCTAACTCTTGGGTAAGGCATTTAAGGCTTTTTAGATTCTGGCCAAAGTTGACATTTCTGCCTTCCTAAATTCGTCTGCCCCTCCTTCGCTCCGTCATCTCCTCCAGCCCCTCCCCTGCCACCAGCTCCCCTCAGCACTCTGCACACACCCCCGCTCACTCTGAGCACACTCTGCCTTGCTTCTGAACTCAACCCTGAGCTCCCTCAGAACATCCAGGGTTTGTTTGGTTTTTTAAATTATCTTATTGAGGTCATATTGGCTTGTAACATTGTGTACGTTTCAGGTGTACATTATTATCTTTCCGTTTCAGGTGTACATTATTATCTTTCCGTTTCTGTGTAGACTGCATTGTGTTCACCATCAATAGTCTAGTTTTTATCCGTCAACATGTATATGTGCCCCTTTACCCCTTTTGCTCACCCTCGCATTCCCCTTCCCTCCGGTAACCACTAATCTGCTCTCCTTATCCATGTTTTATCTTCCTCATATGAGTGAAATCATGCGGTATTTGTCTGTCTCTGTCTGACTTACTTCATTTAGCATAATACCCTCAGGGTCCATCCATGTTGTCGCAAATGGCACGATTTCATCTTTTTATGCTGGATAGTATTCCATACACCACATCTTCTTTATCCATTCGTCCGTTGACGGGCACCTGGGTTGCTTCCACATCTTGGCTGTTGTGAATAATCCAGGGCTTTTTTTTCCTCTGTCGAGTGTCCGTGCCTAGGGGGCTCCTGGCCTGCAGGGGGTGGTCCTCAGTCATGTTTGCATGAACAGGTGCAGGGACAGGGGAGGGAAGCAAGCAAGGCAGGAGGCTGGAGGTGAGATTGAAGACCTGGGTTTGGAGGTTTTACCTCGACGTCCACCCCTCAGGGTTGTGGGATTCTGAGCAAGTGAGTTTCTTAACCTCTGAGTCTTAATTTTCTCCTGTGTGAAATGAGGTTGTTAGTGATACATAGGGCAGCAAAAGCAGTTTAACTGCAAAATGTGCTGCAGTTTCATATGCTACAGTCATACTTTCCTAAGGATGTACCAAAATATCCTCATCTGGGCTGCACAGAGCAGTATGTGGGAATGGGATTCTCCCTGCCCCGGTTTTGATGAGGGCATCAATGCATGGATGTAAGACCACAGAGAGAATGTGTGTGCAGAGTATTGTGGGGACCACCACCCACCACTGTGAGAACATGCAGGGGTCCTGAGAGGGGGGAGGAAGAAAGGGGATTTGCAAAACACTTTGTTCAGAAACCACAGCTACAGTACTGTGAGCCCCCAGCTCAACAGGGTGGGACCAAGGGGAACCTCCCTCATCCTGAGTCTATGAGGGGGTCTTCCATGGGACTTCTTGGAGAGCTGGACAGGTGTGCCCTGCAGCTGTGAGACTGGTGCTGGACTCAGACCACCAGGGGCCACATAACTCACCTGTGCTCCCAGAGCCCTGCCTCGTAGAGAGGGCACAGGGACGCCAGGGAGCAGGGGCACAGGGGGAGCTGAGTCCCAGCCAGGGAGGCGCAGTGGCGTTGGGAATCCCTCGGAGTCAGTTTTGAGCTCTGCGAGGCCCAAATAGGACAAAGCCCACTGAGACAGTGGCTGGTGCCCGTCTGTGGAGAGCCCTGCCTGTCCTCCCCACCTCTCCTCCTTCCCAGACCCTCAGCCCTTGGGAAAGGAGTCCCCAGCCCAGCTCAGACATCCTGCATTCAGGGGAACAGGAGGCTTAATCCTGACTCAGCCCAGAGGCTACGCCACCTTCTGAAGTGACCACAGTGACTGCTAGGACCTGAGGATGACCAGGAAGTTACTGGGAATCTTCCAGTTCCCATCTGGGGCAGGGGGACTCTGGGAGATCAGGGTCATGCTGTGCTTTGCTCTGTCTGGATCCTGCCGGCCCATCATTCAGGTTCCTGCAAGGGTGCAGCACACCTCCTAGCGTGTAGATGGGCAGTGCTACCCGCTGTCCATCTGCTGCTGGTGCCAATTCAGAGGGCCCTTCAGCGCTTTCTCCAGGGCAGCCGTGAACCTCATGCAGGACTGAAGCCCCCTGTGCACTTACCTTAGGGCTCAGTGTAACAGGAGAAAAGTGGGTTTGAAGAGGGAAGGCAGTGTCGTCATGACAGAAGTGGATGAGCATCCCAGGCAGAGGGCCCTTCAGAGGAGGACTGAGGACAGAGAGTGCTAGAAAGCCCTAGCAGTGACGCCAGAGACAGGGACTGTGTGGGCACCAGCATGGGCAGCCCTGGGAGTGGGCTTCCAAATACAAGGTGGGGGGGTGCCAGCTGATTTCAAGGAGGGTTCACCAGAGCCTGGAGAGGGGTGATCAGCTCGCTTCTCAGGAGCTGGACCATCTCATCAGCCGGGCACTTTGTATCAGCCAGAAAGGGCCACCGTGGGCTCTCTCTTCAAGGCTCTGTCAGGCCGGAAGCCTGGAGTAGCATTGAGATCAGTGGTTCCAATGCTGGCTGCACATCAGGGTCATCGTCCACGCAGATTCTGGCTCATGCTGGACAATGGGAATGTTAAGGATTCCCCAGGTGATTCTAATGTGTGGCCAGCGTTGAGAACACCTATTCTAGGGCTATACTTCTCAAACTTACAGCTGCTTGTGAATCTTGTTAAAATGAAGATTCTGATTCTGATGAGGACAATACTGCTAGTCCACAGACTTTAACTTGAGTAGCAAGGATCCAGATCTGCGCTGTCCAACATGGAAGCATTAGCTGCAGGTGTCTGTTTAAATGTAAACTTAAATGAATTAACATTAGATTTAAAAATTCAGCTCCTCAGTCACACTGGCCACCACTCAAGGGCTCAGTAGCCACGTTTGTCTACCTGACAGCACAGAGAATATTTCCATTGTTGCAGAGAGTTCTGTTGGATGGCATTGATCTGGATAATGTTCTGTTTCATTAGCAAGTAGCATCTTTCTGAGACCCTATAAGGGTTGTGCTCTTCCCAAAAATGTTGCTGGTGTCAAAGCACCATAATACTTTCACACATTTGTCTGTGTGTCTGTCTCCCTCACTACATCAGCTTCTTAAAGTCAGGGTCTGCAGTGGATTTACCCACCACTTATACACACTCAGGAAGTGGGTAAATAATGACAAGAATAGCTAATGTGTGTTAAGCACTTACTAAGTGCCAAGAATGATATTAAATGCTTTACATTTTGATTTCCAGCAATTATCCTATTTTATAAATGGGAAAACTAAAACTCAGGCCCAAAAGCTTGCCCAAAGGCACATAGCAGGTAAACTGTGGAGGGAGTTTGGGGCCGTGTAGATTACCTCTGCAGCCAGTGCTCTCACTGTTATGCTATACTGTGGTGCTTCTCAACTGGGGATGATTTTGTCCCCCAGCAGACATTTGGCAGTATCTGGAGACATCGTTGATTGGCACAATGGTGGTGGGAGGGACAGAGATACCACCAGCATCTAGCCGGTGGAGGTTACGCATACCACAGTGCACAGGACAGCCCCCATGACAGAGAATCATCCAGCCCCAAATCTCAATACTGCCAAGGTTGAGTAACTATTGTTTGCCACTCAATGATAAGTTATAATGGGGAGGGAATGGTGTATAGAAAAGTTGTGGGGTCACACCCTTTAATATGAGATGGTATGTGATGTAGTGTGTGAAGATTAGAGATCAGAAAGCCTGTGTTCCAGTGCCTCATTTGTTACATATTGGCCATGTGACCCTGGCAAGTCCTTTACTCTGTGAGACTCTGTGTTCCCGTCTCTGAAATGGAGATTGAAAATATCCTTACAACTAGGGTTGTGAGGATCATTATGAATATGATACTGCTCTGAAAATCAAGAAAGAAGAGACCTTAGCTGTGGACATTTCTTTGGTCGGAAGAAATTCCCCTACCCATCTCACAGTGAGTGAGGGAGGGCCCAGGGGTAACAGAGGAAGAGAAATCCAAGCTCTGAGGACAAGGGCCATCCCTCAAACTGATCACTTGTTCTCCGGTGGCCTCTTGAACAGCTCTTGCAGAATTCCAGCTGTTCCTGGAGATCCACAAGGAATCCAAGATGGGGCATTTGGGTACATTTCCAATTGTAAGAGGGTGCTATGTAATATAATAGTTTTACTACTTTTTCTCCTTCATCTGCTGGTGCTCAAAATTATTTTCAAATAACAGTGCCTTTTCATCCCCATATCCTTACAAGGTCCCAGTTGTATCACCTGGCAGGTAATGGACACCAGCTCTCTCTGTGCTTAGAGATGGACTTTGGTCATTGGCTTCTGCTTAGAGGCTGTTTTAATTGCACAGACAGTGGCAGCTGAGCAAATGGACTTTTGAGTCCAAGCTCCTCCATCACAACTCTGTGCCCTTGAGCCTGTCCCTGGCTCCCCGGGTCTCCACTGTGAGATGTGGGGATTGGGCTGCACAACTCTGGGACGTCTGCCAGCCTTAACGTGCTGAGTGCTGGGCAGCTGCACCTGAACTCAGGCAAAAAGCCTGGCAAAGCATCTGACCCTGGGGCACCCACAACAAACATGCCTGCACGTGACCAGATTCCTGGCCCCACACATGCAAATCCAGATGTTGATTTTCCTTTATAAATGCTTTTTCGCAAATTTTACCTACAAGCAACAGAGCCCTAAAACGGTTATAGTTGGTGCTGTAACAACAAACAAACAAAGCAGACCCCAGGCCCCATTTGGGAAAAGACTCATAGATTCCCACCCTGGTGGAGGCCTGCACAACCCCCGCCCTGGGACGAGGATGGGCCACTCCCCCTGACGAATATGCTACATTATCAGAGCCTCGTAAATGCTGATATTGGGAAACCTGACTCCATCAGCCCTTTCACCAGGACTGGATTAGTAATAAACCCGTGATGTGCTGATAGTTATCAATGTCATTTAAGTGAGCGTGCCCTATATGGGTGAGCAAGTGCGAGATGCTTCATAGAGTATCCATGATACAAGGGAAAAGGGCAGTCTTGGCTATCACTTGCCCTCACCTCTTATGATATAAACACATGACCCGGACCATGTAAAGCAACAGTGACTTTTTTCCCTGCTGTATGGGTTTGAAGATTGTGAGAGAGGAGATAGGTCAGAGGAAGGTGGGTTTCAGAGGAGCCAGGGTGAGGAGGAGACCCTGGCACTGCCTCCTGACCTTGGGGCAGGAAAAGGAGTAAGGACCATTTGGCCCTGGTGGCCTCGTGCTGGTGGCGGAGGAAGAAGCTCTCAGACACAGCAGCTGTCCTCCCTGAGAGCTCCATTCTGCTGTGAGTCTGTGTTTAGAGAGGCACATTCTCTGCCTGTGCTGGTTTGTGGAGTCTTATTTAGGAGAGGACCTGGAAGCAGGAGGAAGGATTCAGGGTCAGCCTTCGGAGAATGGAGAGAAGGGGACTGGATGGGCGACGGGGGCAGCACTAGAAAAGGCAAGTGGACCCAAGACCCCAGGGTGTGTGAGAGGGCCAAGGGGAAGTGAAGAGGAAGGGAAGGGTCTGCTGACTGGGGAGAAGATGTCCTGGGGAGAGCCCTTGCCCCCTCTGGCAGCAGCCTTGCCTGGTTGCAGTGTGGAAACAGCTCCATGGTGTAAACTTGCTTCATTTCTCTATGTGGACAGGGAGCTAGACTCTTCTCCTGGTCACTATCCAAGCACCGAGGGAGTGTTGATTATCTTAGAGTAGTTTTTCTCACTTTTTGTTGAAGAATAATATCCATGCAGAGAAGGCCACAGAAAATATGTGTGCAGCTCAATGAATTTTCATACACTAAACACACCAGACCAAGGAACAGGAATGAGACCAGTGCCCCAGAGGCCCCTCCTGTGCCGCCTTCCAGCAGGCCCTGGAACTCCTTCCTGGACTGTGGGCCCTGGCTTAGCTGTTGAAGGGTCTCTCAATTCCTGATTGCTCTTGTAGCAGAGCCTGTGTGCAGTGCACTGGAGAGATGTATTAGATTAGAAACATCCTTCCTCTCGCAGACTCAGCATCTACCGCGGGGCCTAGTGGGCACCACCAGGTACAATCGATTCTCATTATTCACAGTCGTTATGCTCTATAAAGTCATCACAGACACTGAATTAGTGAATACTGATTGCTCCTAGGGGAAATATAGTATTAGGTTCCTATGAGCCTCTGATCACAAAATTTTTGTCAACTAATTAATACATAACCTTGTTTATGTGTATTTCTGTTTAGAGACACCTTATTTAATATGTATTATTGATCCATTAACATCCAGCTCACAGCCAACAGCACTGTAACTCATGCCTGAATGAAGCTTATCTCACACATGTATTTTCTCCATAAGGCACATCACAGCCTTCTTGTGCTAATTAGGAACACCGGAGAGCACTGCAGCACTAGATGTGGGGGCTATGTTAGACAGTAAAATCACCAACAAAAACCACAAAAATGCAAAAAGTGTGGCACTAAGTATACTGCAGCAAGGACATTTGTTTACAGTATGAGAGCGGAAACAAGAAAGAAACAGTGTCCCTTGTTTGACATCAACTGGGAATGTACTCATAGGAGGACTCAAATTTTTCACTGCTCTGCACGTGTCAGCAAATGACCACGAAGGGTCACCAGTATTGATTTGGGGTTACAAATATATTTTAGTGAGTAGGCAGATTTTCAAGTATAGAATTCATGAATGATGAGGACTGACTGTTTGTTGAATGAGGAAGGGACGGAAGGGTGATAGGTTTAATTTGGAGATGGAACTAGGACACGGTCCTGTTGCACATCTTTAACAATGGGAGCTTGCTGTGTGAAAAGCCCTTGCTCATTCTCAAAATGCTCAGCACAGTTTTGAGATAAATGCTCACAGGAGCTTTAAAAGCCCAAGTTCTGTGGTAGAATCACACAGCCTGGCTCCTGGACAGAACCGATGAAGAGCGACTGCAGACTTTGCCAGCACGTGTGGATCAGGAGCTGCCTGTGTAAGCCGAGAGTGACAACAGATCAATAAATGCTTAAAACAGGAAACACCCTCTACTTTCATACAGGAAGCCTGACATAACCCTCAGCGTGGGGGAGGCTCCCCCGACCCCAGTGGTCCCCTTAGCGTCTTTCTACACACATGGTTGCCTCCATGTCAACCAGGGTGGCAGCAGAGGACCTGGAAGGAAGACAGAAACGGAGGACAGCTGCTCTGGTGTTGAAGCGCCAAGGCGCTGTTCTGGCTCCAGCAGTTGTGACAAACGATGATGATGCCTCTACTTTAGATCAGAAATCTTAGAGAGCAAACTCAGACCTCTCCTTCCACGGAGAATGTTGTGAAGAGCTGGGAACGAGCTGTTGATGTGTATTTTTAAGATGACAGCGTAATGGAGAAAGATTCAAAGGAGTGTGCCAAAGTTTTAATGCAGCTCTCTTGGGTTGTTGATTTATGGAAAACTTTTTCTCCTTCTTTATACTTTTATCTGCTTTCTGAATTTGTGCAAGGTGCATGGGTACTTTTATAAACAAGAAAGACATTTTATGAAAGGAAAAAGATTCTTAAAAATTGCTGCTTCAAAAATGGCAGCATATACCAAATTTTTGAGAGGCATGAGAATCCTGCCACCCTGCTGTGTGTTAGCTTAGCGCAGAGTATCTGCTTTATTTTCTGAGCCAAAGGGCAAGAAAGCGTGGTAGTTTACATTGTACAGCTCATTGCCTCTCACTCAGAAGATGGTGTTCTTGACAACTGCCAGCTTCCAGACTCACAGCTGTGTCCTGCCCGTCATGGGTGGAGACCATCAGTAGAGTCCCACCCTCATCCCTTCAGCTGGTCATTATAGAAGTCTTGTTGAATGAAAGAAACAGTACCTTCAGGCTGAATTTTAATAGGTACCGAAAAATAAATAACCATTAATAATCGGTAAGTCAAAATGAAGTGATAAGAGGCATCTGTCTCACAGAGGAGTGGTTGAATATCTCTAGAAATAGTTTAAAATTGAGGATTTTATGAATGGTTAATTTTAGGTCTTCTGAATACAAATAGCTTGGTTAAAATGCCAGAAAGTGTGGTTTTCTTCCCCATTGTATTTAGAGTTCTGGCGGGCGGCGGGGGGGGGGGGGGGGGGGGTGGTATTTTAAGAGTGATGTATGGGGTAGACTCCCGGGAAGATGGATGAAAATTGGGCCACCCTCTTGGGCAGTGTGTCACCGCATCAGAGCCTGCCTGCCAGCCAGGCTCTCTATCACACGCAGCGTCTACACAGAGTTGCAGAGCACCGTTCTAGAGAGCAGGACTCCAAGGTGCAGTAGGTGACTCGGGCCAGGCTCCTCCGTGACATGGGCAAGATGGCCTTATTCAGACCTAGGCTGAGCACAGCAGATGCAGAGGTGACCTTATGGGCTCACAGGGAGACAAGCACACGCACAGATGCAGTCTGTGCAGAATTAGTCTGCGGGAACCATTACGGACCAGTCCTGGAGAGTCAGCCTGGGTGCCTGGCCCAGCACAAGGCTCCAGTGCAACCCAGCGCCTGCTGTGGTTTTCTTAGAACAGCAGAGGCAAGTGCTCGTTCATAGCGAATGGCTCACCACTGGTCTCCATCGTGTCCTGGGTTGGATTTGACCAAAGTCTACATCTCCCCTCAAGTGGAAGCAATAATAACACCACCAGCAGCAACAACAAAATAACAACGGCAGCAGTTAGGGGAGCAGCTGACACTCTAGTGCACACAGGGTCAGGTGCTGTGCTGTGAGCTTTCCATGGATTATCTCATTGAATCTCCACAATCACATTAGGAGATGTAGCTACTGCTGTTTTCCTCATTTTACACCGAAATTGAGTCACAAAGAGGTTCTGGAATTTGCCCAAGAGCACGTTGCTACCCTGAGGCCTTAATCCTAGAGCTGGAGCCCCAGGGCCACATCATGAGCCGCTCTGTTGCGTGGCCTGGGGAGGAAGTGGTCCTCATTACCGCAGCCCGTGGAACCAGCCCAGAGAACAAGAGCTCTTGGAAATTAATGCTTGAGCAATAAATATACTTTTCAAACTCAATCCCTGAGGTCAGGGAGCTTGTTAAGAAGGAGGGAGGAGTCTGGAGAAAAGCAAATTTATAAACTGCTCCTCAGAGCCTCCCCATTTGAAGGCATCATGTCTTTACAATAACAAAACAGATTGTTTTCTCTCATCAAAAGTTGTCTTCATATGAAATTAAATTATTTAATGTGAGCTTTGTGGCTGTTACAGCTTCCTGCATCTAAAGCATTCTGCCTTCCGGAAGTTTCACTCTACATATGCTGTACAACAGACCAAATCTGCTGCCTTTCTTTCCAGGGCAGTTGTGTTTGGGGGAGTCAGGCTCTTCCAGACTCCCAGTAAAGGGGGTCACACACATATAGACATGAATTGCTGGTTTCCTGTGCATGAGAAATGCTCCTGGGCTGTCCCTTGCAAGCCTGCGCACACTTGGTAGCTCAAACCTGTTGTCATTTTGGGAGGAGAAGTCGACTTGTCGGAGCCCTTTAGCCAAATCCCCAGGAGATTAAGGTTGTCTGTATATTGAGGCAGAAAGAGGTGAAAGAATTGTTTTCAACTCCTTTTATTTAATCTGATGCCATATCTACAATATCCTGGGATTAATGACATTTTGAACATGTTTACTTTCAAAACCTATCTTATGGTGGAACCTTGATCCTGGATGTTCCTGCTGTAGAGCTATCACATTGTAGGGTCTTTGGCCCTTGAAACCTGCCTCATCCCACATGTTACCTGTGTCTTCATTCCCTTCTCCTACCCTCCCCTTGTGGAGTATGGCACACACCCCACCACGCTTGACCCCGCTGTGGGCACCAAGTGCAGGGGATAGGGGTGCAGATCAGAGTGACCGCCTAGGCCTTCTGTCACAGAGCAGAATGGCTCATCACCCGGCTCTCTGCCTGTGCTCACCTGGGACAGGGACTTACCTGTAGGTTACACGAGGCTCCAGGTGGAATCTCAGGCCTCTCTGAATCATGGGAGGAAGCTGCTGTAGTGACTTTTGTCCCTTCTTTGTGGTGTCTGGAACCCTGCCCACCACTCTTGTGCCCTCCACCCATGAGGCTGGCCCTGGACAGTCCCCGTGAAAGGGTCTGGAGGTATCAGGGTCCCTCTGGCCCACTTGCTTTCCTGACAAGGAAGAAAGTGGGAAAGGAGAGAGTACAGATCACAAGGAAAGGCCACCACTCGGGGAAAAGAAGTAGGAACCAGAAGAGAGAGAAATGGTTGGTGAAAGATCTTGACCATATGCCTGGCCCAGTGCTTGGTGACACTGCCACTGTGGGTTGCTTTATCCCGTGCTGGCACAGCGTGGCCCCACTGTGGCGCTCACTCACTCCTGTGGGCCTGCCCATGAGCACAGACATGCAAGCATGCGCGCGCGCGCGCGCGCACACACACACACACACACACACACACACACACACACACACACAAAGTAAAACCAGAAACATTGCTTCCCCACAGACAGGCAACGCAGTGAGTGACCCTTCTGTGCTGGGGGTGAAATCTCGATGTCAGGAAAGAAAAAAGTCACCTCCTGCCAAGCTGAACCCAGTGGCATTGTTTACAAGACTGCAGTTCTCACGAGCAAATGGGAAGGAAGAATAGGATTTGTCTCAGTCCCGTGAGATGTCGACCTTGAGCCTAGTCCACGGGGATCCCCAGCCTTGGTCCACCGTTGGGGTCCCGAGCTTCACTCTAGGGCCACCTCTCACTACAGTCCCTAGGAACACCACATGTTCCCTGTTCTGTGTAACCTTCTCCAGGGATTTTTAAAATACTTTTTTTTTGGCTCTAATAGGGTAATCGAGTGCATGGCATAGGAATTGACCAGAGCTTTGTCTTGTGCCTCGTGGTAAGAGTGACATGAGCGTCAGGTGCCCTGCACTGAGCTGTGAGGGGGCTGAGAGCCAGCCAGAGCCCTCAGAGGTGCTGGCGCTGCCTTGGCATTTCACAGCTACCATTCTGCCTCTAGTTTAAAACCTGGGATGGAAATTTTCTCTCCATGTACACTTAGTCTTGACAGAATTACTCAGACTGTTTTGTTGACTGAGGTAATGATTTAAACCCAGAGTAAAATCCTTCTCTCCAGTCACCTGTGGTGTGGCAAAGGCATCTGACCAGCACGCACTGGGTGGAGCTGAGAGGATGGCACACCGGGCATCACAAGCCAGGAGAGTGACGACTGTCACCGAGTGTGAAGAAAAGACCAGAGAAGTGAAAAGAACCTTGTAAGAAAAGTCCAGAAAGACAAAGACTATGAGGATGAAGGATTGAGAACGAGGGATGGGAAATGCAGACTTTCATAAAATATGCAACCACCCACTCCTTCCATGTGCCAGGCAATCACTGGGTTCTCTGGACAAGAAATAAAATGTAAAATTACGTTGCAAATGAACTAATATTAGTATAGTACCTGGTACATAGTCCATGGCTTGTGTTTGTTAAGTGAATAAGTTCTAGTGACCAAAAGCATATGTCAGTGGGGTAGATGGTGAGCTAGCAATTACATCTAGTACCAAACGGTGGGGTATATTTCTCAAAAGAGTCACAAAAGAATTAGGAGAGAAAGAGCATGTCCAGCGAGGCTGACCAAAACAGGCTTCATGGAGGAGGTGGCATCCAGGCAGGGCCTTGGTGGGCAAGCAGGGGTGATTTTGGAATAGAGTGTCCAATCCCTCGTCACCTCTCCTGAACTGTGGCCACAGCCTCCTTTGTCGCCTCCCAGCCTCCCATCCCTCCCAAGTCAGACTTACCCTCCACAGCGCCCATGGTTTAAGCCCCTGTGGCTCCCCATTATGGACAGGAAAAAGGCCAGGAAGTACCTTCCCAGTGGGCCCCACCTGCCCTTCAGCTCCTGGGAGCTGGGCTGCCCACGGCTCTGCCTTCTGCCCCTTGAAGGCCTTTCCTTACCCCTGTGCTCACCCTGGAAGGAAGGTTTTTTTCTCCTTCTCCGGGTCCCAGCCTGACAGCACCCTCACCTTCTACCCACCAGTGTTAGGCCCTGAGTCCACACAGCACTTTGTAAACTGGAGCGTTTTCCAGTTTCCACCACAGTCACTTGTTTGTATAGAGCCTCTCCCACTAGACCTTTGAGCTTTTTGAAGAAACAATTTGTTGTTTATTTTTCCTCCTAGCATTTAACACAGTCCTTGATCATAGCAAACACTGAATGAAAGAACGAATGAATGGGGGGGCCAGCCTGGTGGCGCAGCGGTTCAGGGGCCGGATCCTGGGCACCCGCCGACGCACTGCTTGTCAGCCATGCCCTGGCAGCGTCCCATATAGAGTAGAGGAAGATGGGCACGGATGTTAGCCCAGGGCCAGTCTTCCTCAGCAAAAAGAGGAGGATTGGCAACGGATGTTAGCTCAGGGCTGGTCTTCCTTACCCAAAAATGAATGAATGAATGAAAGGAAGGAAGGAAGGAAAGTTGGGGTGGGGGGGAGAGGGAGAAAGGGAAGAAAGGAAGGAAGAAAAAGAAAGAAGTGTGGAGCAGGGGAGTAGAAATTTTGGACTCTGGCTAAGAATAGAAAGTAGGGATGATTGTACGTTTGGAAGTAATCTGAGCAAATCTGAGTGTTGAAATCAGGAGTGGAACACAGAGAACATTTTGGGAAGAAGAGATGAAGGCCAAAGGTCGGAAACAAAGAGGAATTCCCAGGTTTAGGAGCAGGTGTCTGGCGAGGACCTAGAGAGGGAACGCCCAAGGAGGACAGACCTCCCAAGAGAGGCTGTGTGGCCAGGGCAGAGCTGCAGGGGGAGCTGAGGGTGAGAACGGGAAAGGACCTCAGGACTGGTGGTTCAGTGGTTGGGCGGATGGAAAGGCAGTGTTGACATTGTGGCTGGGTCAGGAGTTAGCTGAAGAGACGCAGGCGGAGGCCGTCTAAGCTGAGGGTGGAGGAGAACGGAGAACTGGAACTTCAAGGAGACGGCGAGCCTCAGCAGAGACGTTTCTCTTTGAATCGTGGAGACCCAAGGGTTTTGGAAAGCAACAGGGAAGAAGTCAGCGGCCAGGGAGAGCCTGAAGAGGCAGGAAGGGACAGGGATGAGTCAGAGCTGGAGTGGAGTTCCCAGGGGACCAGTGGGGTGAAGCCTCAGGGAGCAGCCAGGAGAAAAGCAGAGCTGTTCCCAGCTGCCAGGCCAAGCAGAGGTCAGTGTGTGTGAAGCCAAAGGCCCTTCTCAATTCTGACGGGAGACCAAAGCTGCAGGGCAGTGACTCCTGTCCCTCGCCCCTCCTTGGTGACAAGGGGACAGAGAGAAAAGGACTCCAGGTTGAACTGGAGGCAGAAGCAAAAACACATAGAGCAATATCCTATAGACACCAGAGCAAGGGGTGGCATAGGTCAAGCCACAGAGAACGATGACACTAACTCATCCTGGACATCTGCACGTGTTGCTGTGAGCCCGGCGCCGCCTTCACCTGGCTGACCGAGGTGCACCGTGTAGAAGGGAAACAGGCAAGGGCCAGGGGTCGGGGGTGTGCAGGGACCCTTCTGTCTGCTCCATGTGGTGGCAGGCACACGCACATGTCCAGAAAGGTGGGCTCCTGGGCACCTTTGGGTTCAGTGTACGTCTGATATGCCTCTGAGAAGCCACGTATTTAATCCGTATGTTCCCTTGAAAAAAATAAGCTCGCTTGTTTTTCCTGTTGATGAAAGTAATAAATTCTCATCACTGAAAATATGAAAAGACAGCAGAGTTGAAAAGTAAGGTAGAAGATGACCCACAGTTTTACTACCCAGAGATAAGCACAGCGAATGTGGAAGAAAATCCAACAGAACATTATGGTTTTAGAGTCACTATTTCTCTTCTCTCTAGAACATTAAGGAAAACAACTGTGGCTAGTCTTGGTGTCAGCCCTACAAAGGGGAGGCAATGCTTACACTTTTTAAAAGAAAAGCAAATAGTGTGTCTGCAACTTTCAAGCAAATCAAGAATCAGGTAGTATGTACTGGTCCAAAATGACAGGCTTGTATTAAAGAAATCTTATGTATTTATGTACTTTTGTCTCATTCCAGAAAGTATCCTGTAGGAGGAAGTTGGCTTTAAAATGTGTGCATAGGAGCTGTTGCATTTTACTTTTTGTGGCTCAGTCTAGAGGAGCATAATCTCTTCAATGCGTCTTTAAAACAAAGTCCCCTGAAGAAAAGTAATCCATCTCACCAGAGAGGCTCCCAGACCTCCTCCCCCCTCCCCCCACCCCTGGAGCCTCTGCACAGTGCTCTCTGTGTGGGAGAAGCCAAAGGTGAGACTGAAGAGGGACTCGGACATAACCTTGTGTCTTTACCCACAGAGAAGGGCCTCCCTCCCGCAGCAGTGGGGACTGGAGCCGAGGGCCAGCCCGTGCCACCCTGGATCACCATCGCCCGGCAGAAGCGGCGAGGGGCCCCAGACCAGCCACCCAACAAGGAAGACAAGCCTGGGGCCCGGACCCCGAAGTCTGAAATAGGAAAGCAAGCCAAGGCACCCGAGAGAGCCCAGGTGCTTAGAGCAAACCCTGTCTGTCTCAGTAGGCGCAGGAGAGAGCTGCTGGCTGGGCTGGGGGCTGCACCCCCGAGGTGCCGCACATCCCGCATGGTCAGTCGTTACAGAGCCCATCACCTGTGATAACTGCTGATGTCTGCCGTCTGCATGTGCTGGGCTGTTGGGGAGGCAGAGAAGTGGGTGGATCACTTAGGCAGTGGAGACAGCTCTCTGCTCCCTGCCTCCTAGGCAACACAGCTCAGCATCTGAAGAAATGGCACAGGGTTAAAATAACTTCTTGGTGAGATGATTAGAAGCACCATGACCATGTCAACAGCCCCATCTAGGCTCATGGCATGGTGACGGATGAGCCCTGCTTTTGCTGCTACGCTGGCCGCCTGCTGGTGCTCCTTATTCCTCACTTAGGGCTGCAGGGCTGGAACCCAGGGTTCCGTTTTGCACTCTGGACTGAAAACAGCCTTCTCAAACCAAAACAACTATGCATAGAAGCAGGCTGAGGCTCGCAGCTTTTGTATTCTCGCTAATGCCCACCACGGTAAACCCATAAGCGTGTGGGGAAGTGAGCCTGAGCCTGCAGTAGCACCTGCTTCCCTTCATTTTAACCAAATCCTTGATTGTGCCCATGCTTGAAAACCCTCCTGCAGGCTTAGGGAATTTATAAGAGAAATATTAACTAACGATCCCGGTTTGGGGCATCCATGTTCATTCCAAGTATCATAAAAATCTCCAAATTATTTCCAAACACAATTCATTTTGAGTTTCAAATAGAATCCCTGCCATCCGACATCTGGGGCTGAGGCCAGGTGTGGCAGAGAGCAGAAGCCATGATGCCCTTGTATGCCCAGGAGAAGGCCCCCCACTAGTCTGAGCTCCAGCATTCTGAAGTCCCACCAGGAGTGGGTGTGCAAATGAGAGCTCCTCTAGAAAGTGCCAGCCACAGGATTTGTGTTGGCAGAGAAATCTCATGGCTCACTACCTTTGGTTACGTTTGCCCCCATCTGAGTCTCAGGTGACCAAACAACGTGTGTCCTCCTTGTGTCCTAATAGGAGCCCATGAAGCAAGCCGACTTTGTCCGCAGCAAATCTTTCCTGATGGCGCCTGCTAAGCCCTCTGTGGACCGGAGGCAGGAGACAAGGCTCCTCCTCCAGGAGGGGCTGCAAAGAGGGATTTCGTTGTCCCATCAGAACTTGGGTATGAAACCTGCAGATATTACTGAACACTTTGAAACACGTTTCTGGGATTGGTCCTGCTTATTTTATTTTGTTTTTCTGAATTACTTGCCACACTGATTTTTTAAAGTGCTTTTATTGCGATATCATTCACATGGCATAAAACTCACCATTTTAAGTTTACAATTCAGTGAGTAAATATTGGCAGTGAGTATGTATTTACGAGTTGTGCAACCATCACAATCCAATTTTAGAACCTTTCCATCACCCTAAAAAGCAACCTCATGCCCATTTACAGTCATTCACCGTCATTCTCCATTCCCACCCTCAGCCCTACGCAACCACTAATCTACTTTCTGTCTCTATATATTACCTTTTTTGGACATTTCTTATAAATGGAATCATACAATATGAGTTCCTTTGTATCTGGCTTCCTTCGCTGAGCATCATGTTTTTAGATTCATCTCTATTGGTACATGTATCAGTGTTTTTTATTTGTTTTTAATTGTGGTAAAATATACGTAACAAAATTTACCATCGTAACCATTTCTAAGTGTACAGGTCAGCAATGTTAAGAATATTCACACTGTTGTGCAACCAGCCCCCAGAGTTCCTGTAGTTTTGTTCTGGAAATTTCTCTCACCTCACTGCATTGCTGGAACTGTCTGAGCCGCTCTTCAGTCTTTTTATCACATAAATTATTCTATACCTCAATCTTCTTTACATGTTTACACATTAATGGATTTTATGTTTGAGACCACAGTTCAGACCTTGACGTATATTGTAAAGAAAAGCAAAAGGCTTAAGTGAAAATCCAAACTCACCGCTCATGTTTCTGTTTGTTTTGTCTTCTTTCCAGCAGCTCAGTCTGCAATGATGATGGAGAAAGAATTACATCAGCTGAAGAGAGCCAGTTATGCCAGTACAGATCAGCCATCCTGGATGGAACTTGCCAGAAAGAAATCTCAAGCTTGGAGTGATATGCCCCAAATTATAAAATAGATTGACAGCGTGCTGATGAAGAATGTCCACTACTTTGACGGGTCACTTAGTTAAAAACTGCCACTAAATCAAGGCAAACAAACCATGAAACTTAAGACTGATTTTATCATCAAGTTATGGGAGAGCGAACTCGGGGAAGAGGAAGGAACCAGGCAAACAAGGAGAACAAATACACAGCCACAGGCCTGGGCCAGAGGTGCCTGAAAACAAGAACACCATTGAAGAGGGCCAGGAACAAGGTCCTATGCCCAAAGGTATGAATGTGAGTCTTTCAGCATTCCCTTGATAAAGGGGACAAGAAAGAAAATAGAAATGAAATGCAGATGCATAACTAGAACACACCTGCAAGGCCAGAAGAGAGGGCATTCCAGGAGAATGTGTGTCTGTGCTTCCACCTGAGGTCCACCTGTGTCTCTGGCCGTTGTCTTGCCTGTCGATCCTATCTTCTCCTTCCATGTTTACTATTAGGCATGACATTTATGGTAAAACAGGGATGCCATTTTCCAGAGCAGCTATAAAACCGTCAGTTTTCCTGAAGGTGGCCTCTCTAAGAAGGAGCAGAAGGAACGTAACAGAGTTCATCAATTCGCAAACTGTTTCCAAAAATGATTTTTAAATTTTTCCACAAGGCGTCTGTGTCCTTAACCATTGCACAATGCATTGCCTGTTCAAATAAAAGGTTTCAAACATGCTTCCATCATATGTGTAAATGTTATTTCTACTCACTTGTAGAGAACGTCCTCCAGCACTGAGTTAACACAATGTGTGGAGTTTCACTTAATATATATCCATTTAAAATCTCAGTTGGAGTTTGGGTTTTTGAGGGGTTTTTTTCCGATAAAATTTTGATGTTCATTTTTAGAAATCAGAAGATAATGTAGATTTTTTTCTCTTTACATCTATTTGGTACAACATCTTAAAAATGTAAAATTTCCTTAAAAGTTGCAATTCTTTAGCATCTAATTAATCTAACCTGCACATTTCTTTTTTTTAATTGAGGTAACATTGGTTTATAACATTATGTAAATTTCAGGTGTACATCATTATATTTTGATTTCTGTGTAGACTACATCTTGTTCACCACCCAAACACTAATTACCATCCATCACCATACACATAACCTGCACATTTCTATATTGAAAACTAGGTTATCAATGCATTAGCCAGGATGACTCATGACTGTAGAATGTGGAGGACCCAGCAGAGGAAGAGCATATATTTGAGACCTCAGAATTGTGTCTCAGTTACATAATATCTCTATTTTTAAAAACATTTCCAATTTGTTCCTTTGAACAAGCTAACATCTGTGGGAACATGCATATAGCTGGGGATATTTAGCCATCAGAATTAGTCAGACCTCATATATATTATAATTCGATTTTGTATACCCTAAGTTCTGCTACTTTAATTGTGTTTTCCATTTTCATGAATAATTATTTTCCTAGCTGTTAGAACTACACAACTTGATCAGGTCTACTTTTATTGAAAAGGTCCTGGGATAGTTTTCTTTTTTCCCCTACTCAAATTGATGTATTAATTCCATTCTCTTAGAGAACATCAATACTGAATTCCATGGTGCATGTGCTCCAAACAAGAACTCCATCCATCTAGCCTGGCTTCAAAAGCTTAGACATGAATAGTTTTAACTAGAAAAAAATTATGTTGGCTATTATTAACCCAAACCATCATTTCTCCTATTAGCAGAACATTTCAGATGAACAATTTTGAGGCAGTAGATTTCCCTGTAAGATCAAAAGTATTTGGTTCGGTTTTGTTCAAATAGAGGTTGATATTCTCTGTGTGTTTCAGGACTTGTTTTAATTCTCTCTGGCGCCTGGTAAGTTAGTAGGGTGCAGATTTTTAGGACACCAGGAGAATTCACAGGGGGGTGGTCCTGCAGCTGCTACCCTCCTGCCTGGAGGTTGTGACCCTCTGCCATAACAAGAGGAACTGAGACAGTGGCCAAAATTTGGAGATGATGTGGGAAGTCTAGAGTGGCAGTGGGGATGGTAAAAGTCTGCAAGGAGTTGCCAGCCTTGGTTTTCCTAAGAAAGACAGTGAGCAATTACTGAGTCCTTCTTATGTGCCAGGCACTGCTCTGATTACTTCGTATATATGATTTGTAATCCTCTCCACAGTCCTTTGGGAATAAGTACTTATCTCCACTTTGCAGATGAGGAAACTGAGGCACATTGAGGTTAAGGTCACCTGTCCAAGATCTCACAGCAGGTGAGCACCTGGTAAGTGACTCCAGGCCCCATGCTTTTAAACACCACCCTCGAGTGACATCCTCATTTTTAAAGAGCTTTAGTGTGGAAGTGAATCTGTGTCCTCAAAAACATAATACAGACAAGGGAGCACTGCACTTGACCTCGAGGGCTCCTATGTGGCTTAGACTGAATGTTTGTGTCTCCCCAAAATTCATATGTTAAATCCTAATTCCCAAAGTGATGGTATTAGGAGGTGGGGCTTTTGGGAGGGGGCTGATTAGGTCATGAGAGTGGACCCCTCATGAATGGGATTAGTGCTGTTATGAAAGAGACCCCAGAGAGCTCCTTTGCCCCTTCCACCATGTGAGGGCACAGTGAGAAGAAAACTGTCTATAAACCAGGAAGAGGGCTTTCACCGCACACCGGATCTGCCAGCACTTTGATCTTGTCCTTCCCAGCCTCCAGAACTGTGAAAAATCAATTTCTGTTGTTTGTCAGCCACCCCGTCTATGATATTCTGTTACAGGAGCCCAACTGGGCTAAGATATATGTCCTGGAGAGAAGCATGTACCTCGTGATGCCTCCTTGGGTGACCACCTTCACCCTCATCCTTCAGTTCCTTAGCAGGACTGGAGAAACTGTGGGAGTTTTTTGTTTTGTAGTTTTTAATCAAGAATACCTACACAGACTATGGGATGTTTCCATTCATTCCTTTGCTTTATTCGGTCAGCACATCTGTGTGAACACTCTACAAGGACCTGGGGGCACCCAGATGAACAAATGGGTAACCTGCATTGTATTAGGGGCGAACACACTAAATAAATATACATGAAATATGAGAAAAACATGGGAAAATAGCATTAAGTGCAATGGTGAGCCTAAGACAGAGGGACTTGGTTGTGGCAGAGAGGCTACTTGAGACTGGGTGGATAGGAAAGGATTTGCTAAAGAGATGACCTAATTATAACATGAACCAGCCATGCAGAGATCTGGGGGAGAACACTCCAGGCAGAAGTAACAGTTCTCTAAAGTCCCAGGTCCTAGCACTTTGCATGTTCAAGCAGCAATGTAGCTGGCGTGTGCGGGACAAGAGGAAGAAGCAGTGCAGACGTCAGGAAGCAGGCCAGGCCAGTTGTGGGAGGCCTGGCAGGCCACACAAGGAGATGGATTTTGTTCTGAGTGCTTTGCAGAGTCAGTGAAGGGGAGTGATGGGAGGTGATGTGATTTGCATTTTAAGAAGATGGCTGTAGCTGATGAGTGAGAGTGATTGTACGGGGACACAGGTGGAAGCAGAAAGCTAGAAGGCTGTCGCCTTAGTCCATGTGGGATCATGGTGGTCTGGTCTAGGGTAATGATGGAGGTGGAGAGAAGTGGATGGATTCAAAACACTTTTTAAAGGTAGTGTAAAATCCAACATAGAGGTGGATCTGATTTGGTGTGAGAAGAAAAGGGTAGAAGTAGAGATGACACCTAGATTTTTGGTTTGGGGCTCCTGGATGAGTAGTGATATCATTATAGAAATGGGGTGTGGGGAGGACATGCCACAAAAAGGAGTTCCATTTTGGACATCTTAAATTTGAGATTCCCGTTAAACGTCTAAGTGGAAATGTAAAGTAAAGTTACATATTTGGAAATCATCAGCATGTAGATGGGATAGGAATTCAAGGGTCTGGAAGAGGAAGAGAAGGTGCCCAGAATTGATCCTAGGATATGCCAACACTTAGGGATCTAGAGAAAGGGGCCAGAAAAGGAGACAGGAAGAGTCTATGAAGGAGGAGGAAAAGCAGGCAAGAGAAGAAAGTGCTGGAAGGAAGCAGGAGGAATCAGCTATGTAGGCTGGGATCTGCTGAGAGGCCCAGCCAAATGGGAATGAGAGTGACCACTGGCTCTGCGAACACAGCAGTCACAGGTGACCTTGATGAGAGCAATTTCTGTGGAATATTGGGGGCAGAAGCACAGGCAGAGTAGGTCAAGGCCAGCCAGCCTGTGGAGACATCAGCTATACTCCAACTTTCAAGAAATTTTACTGTGAATGGGACCCAAAGAAATGGCGGTTGCTAGAGGAAGGAGAGAGGTGTTTGTTTTTTATTTGTTTGTTCAAAGGGACATACAAGAGCATGTTTCTGTGTAGATGGGAATAAACTTGTAGTAGAGAAGGGAAATTGCCGAGGCAGGTCTTTCTGAAGCACACCTCGTCTTCCAGAGCTTCAACAACGATGAAATGCCTGCACTTGTGGGCTGCTCTTGTTCCTGGAAACAGGAGCCTCAGGTTTGATCCAGCTGCCAATGGGGACCTCACTATGATGGCAATGTCTTGGTCATGTCCTTCCCCTGCTTGCCCTGGGTCTTGCATTCCCACGGTCCCCTTCACACTTGGGACTCATGCATTTTGCTGGTGGTTGCTATCTCTCCCCAGAACTTGGCCCCTTCAGCAGTCTGCAGAAGAAATCCATGCACACCTGGCATTCTTTGTCTTGGTCAAGCCTATTAAATATTTGGGAATAGGGTCACAAGGAGGGGACAGATCTCAGAGGACTTAGCCCTCTCTAGCTTCCTAGTCCCATGGCCCCACCCCCACCAGCAGGCCAAATTTCTCTTGGTTGTCTCAAGTGCATCAGGCCTGCCTTGGTCTCTCACGCTCATTCAGCACTGCAGGCAGCTTAACAGAAATTCTTCACAACAAATGGAGTTGTCTTGCTGAGGGGAATTTTGGTGAGTAAAATTTTCTGCACTCCATTCAAACCCATTCTTTGATTGATATTTAAAACCATCAGCAGCAGGATCTGTGGCTCCTGGGAAGTTCTTGTGACTCCATCCATCCTAAGTTGTCACACTTGTCTCCTCAAAGCAGCCACTTTATAGAACTAAGTGTAAAGCCCTGATGATATTCTGCCTCCCTACTTCACACAGGTTTGAATAAGTCTCTCCCTAAGACCATAGTTACTGTCTCCAGCTTGAGCAAGGCTGCCAATTTGAGGATAACCAAGGTCTCCTCAACCACAGCGAGGAGAGGCTGCTCATCTACTTCATAGGAGAGAAGTCGTGAAGAAGAAAAAACACTGAGCAAATACATGTGCCCCTGAAGTTTTAAGAAGAATGCAATCAGTGAGATGGGCTCTAGATTTGCAACAGTCTTAAATGGAAGACTGAGGAATGAAAAAATGGAAAGACAGAAATCTTTATATTGGATCCTAAGAGAAAACAACAGGGAACTATTTCCATGGAGGCTGCAGTGGTCTTAAAATACGTCCACAAATTCTTTGACAATCCTCCCTTCAAAAAGTGGAGCCTAATTCCCCTTCCCTCAAGTGTGAAACAGACTTAGTGCTCACTTCTAACTCTAGAATGTAGCAGAAGTGACCACGTGCAACTTCTGAAGTGAGGTAATCAGAGACATTGCTGCCTTTGCTTTACACCCTTTTTGGACTGACTGTTCTTTCTGAGAGAAGTCAGTCGCCATTCTTGGGGACACTCAAGCAGCCTGCGGAAAGGCCCAGGTGGAAAAAACTGAGACTTCCTGTTATGGGCTGAATTGTGTCCCTGTAAAATTTATATGCTGAAGTCCTAAGACCCAGCATCTCAGAAAGTAACTGTATTTAGAGGCAGGACCTTTACAGAGGTAATTAAGTTAAATGAGATCATGAGAGTGGGCCCTAATCCAATATGATTGGTGATCTTATAAGAAGAAGAAATTTGGGCCCAGATACACACAAAGGGAAGACCATGTGACCACACAGGGAGAACATGGCCTTCTACAAGCCAAGGAGAGAGGTTCAGTTGAAATCAACCCTGCCAACACCTTAATCTCAGACTTCTAGCCTCTAGAACTGTGAGAAAATACTTTGTTGTTTAAGCCATCTGGTGTATTGTACTTTGTTATGGCAATCCTAGCAAACTTAATATACTTCCTGTCAATCACCAGCACAACTTGCCAGCTGTGTGAATGAGCCACCTTAGAATTGGCTCCTCCAGCCCCAGTCAAGTCTTCAGCCTCATAAGAGATCCCAGGCCCAACTGTCCAGCTAGGCTGCTCCCAAACCCTGACCCACTGAAATTGTTAGGTACTAAATGTTTGTTATTGTTTTAAGCCATTAAGTTTTGGAGTAATTTGTTACATAGCAACAAGTACCTAATACAGCGATTTCATATTCTTTTTCTGGGTTCTAAAGGGAAAAGTCCCTGCTTGTTTTAAAGTTAACGTTTTATTTGAGTTAAGAACATAACCATAAGCACCGTATGAGAGAATTTCATTTACTACCTCCCAAACTGCAATCTGTCTTAGATTGTATGGCAGAGATAGCTAGGGGGGTACACCAAAGACCTGTGATCCCCTTTCATGGTGTGAAGTAGTTTCTGGAAGCAGATTTCCAGCCAGAGACTCCATCTCCAGCCCACCCCCTCCCACCCAACACTTACACCTCTCAATCCTTGGACCCTGTCATTGAGTTCTGGCTAATGCACTGTGAGCAGAAGTGATGTGCATCCCACATAAAAGCCCTAGCTTTCTAGAGAGGATTCAGGGGAGGACAACCAAGATGGCAAGGAAGTGTCCTGTGGAAGAGACTGCAGAGCTCTTAGCTCGGAGAGACCAAGGGGAGGCAAGAGAGGTATCCTCAGATGGTTGAAGAAAGAAGAAAGAATTGACTTATTCAGTGTAACTCCGCAGGGAACAAACCAGGATCAGGAATGAAAGTTCAAGAGAAGGACAAAGGAAGAAATGTGTTAACTGTTAAGAGTTGTCCAACATGGAACAGGACGCCTGGTCTGGAATGAGTTCCCTGACACTCAAAGTGAGCAAGCTGAGGGAGGATGGCCATCCCTCAGGCTGCTGTACAGATCTTCGCCCTGGAAAGGAGTTTGGACAGAGTGATCTCCTCAGCCTGGAGCTACTCTGTATCTGCAACATGTAGCAGCCTGAGGCAAGGCCTTTTACATTAGTTTTGTAATGTAATGTAATTACATTGCTCTTAGTACTAATTATTACCAAGAAGTAATCATCCAGAAAATAATCCAAATGGGCTTTTATGCAGAATGCAGTTGCCCAGAGTGCTTTGAAAGCTTTTTATTGCCAGGAGAAGGAAGCCATGCACACCAGCCAGTCAGAGGGTGGGGCATTTCCAGTCCCTCTTTATAGATGTACGGGATGGGAGGGGGAGATGGATGCAGATCTGCTTCCCCAACCCCACCCCTGAACCTTCTGGTCAGTTCTGTTTAACTCCCAGGTGGAGGGAAATATTTATTTATTCCTTGGTAGATGAAAAGAATCTCTAGTGAGTAGGCTTTTTAGGACCAAATAGCAGAAATAATGCAGGCTGAGTGCATGCGTTCTGGGTAATAGCGCAGGTGTTCAGGCAGTGGTTGATGTTTGCTTTCCTTCCTTCCTGCCTTCTCCATAGGGAAATTTTCCTCATTAGCATGAAATAAAAGAGAGGTGTGTTTGTGATGCCAGAAGATTATTAAAAATAAAAGTAGTCAGGGGGCCGGCCCGGTGGCGCAGCGGTTTAGTCCGCGCTTGGCAGCCCGGGGTTCGCTGGTTCGGATCCCGGGCGCCCGCCGACGCACTGCCTGTCAGCCATGCCGTGGCGGCGTCCCATATAAAGTGGAGGAAGATGGGCACAGATGTTAGCCCAGGGCCAGTCTTCCTCAGCAAAAAGAGGAGGATTAGCAACCGATGTTAGCTCAGGGCTGGTCTTCCTCACCAAAAAAAAAAAAAAATAAAAAAAATAAAAAAAAAAAAAAAAAAATAAAAGTAGTCAGGCTGGTTGTTGGGCTGGGCTCCGGGACTTTGCTTATTAACCTCTAAGAGCTCCCTCAAATATTTGCAGAAACACCAGAGGCCTCCAGACTTACACACCTTGAGCACGAGCAGCCCTCCCTGCCAAGCCCCTCGTTTGACAGTTGCTATTACATTGGCAGAAAAACAAATTCAACATATAGCCCGCTATCCAATAAGGAACAAGTTGCCCCGGAAAGATTCCCCACAAGGATAAAAATTCTGGTATCAAACTTAGGAAAACGCAAAATTTTTAGGAAAATGCTACTGAGAAAAAGGAAACCAGAGGGAAATCACTAGGGAGTCTTTTAGACAAAATAAACGCAATCTTTCAGAAGCTGAAGACTTTAAATATAGATGCTCCATCTTTCCTCCCAGAGGAGAGGGAGGGGGGAAATGATCAGGCTGTTTTCATTATCGCCCACCCCAACCACCTCATCTTCCATCTCGTCTGTAAGGATCAGGCACTTCCACCAGGTGGGCTGCCCAGGCTCCCACGAGGCCAGAGCAGAAGGCAGAGTGGAGGGCAGCCCTCAGGTTGCCCCGTCCTCTCGGAGCTCCGAGAACATGAAGAGTTTACAAAGGATGTGGGGCTAGGCACTAAACTCAAAGTGACCAAATTGGGAGCCAGCTTTCCTGGCAGGGGCTGGAGCCAGACGTATGCTGGGTCATCTGGGGACCCTGGAATTCCCAGCACCTCCTCCCCTTACAGGCTGTGGTTCTATGCATCCACTGGACAACTCTGCACTGGCCATAGCAGATTTCCAGAGCTTTCTTGTATTTATAAGAGAAGAACTGGGCTTCCAAGCTGTTATAGGCTTAATTGTGACCCCCAAATTCATATGTTGAAGTCCTCACCCCTCAGAATGTGACTGTAGTTGGAGATAAGGTCTTGAAAGAGATAATTAAGTTAAATGAAGTCACTAGAGTGGGCCCTAAACCAATGTGACTAGTGTTCTAATAAGAAGAAGGGAATAGGGCACAGACATGCAGACAGAGGGAAGACCAGGTCATGACAAGGGAGAAGACAGCCATCTGCAAGCCAAGGAGAGAGACCTTAGAAGAAACCAATCCTGCTGACACCTCGATCTTGGACCTCTATCCTCCAGAGTTATGAGAAAATAAATTCCTGTTGTTTAAGTCACCCAGCCTGTGGTGTTTTGTTATGGCAGCCCGAGCAATATAACACACAAGTCTAGTGTGGTCTGTATTTAGGGTTGAGGTTGCCTCTCTGGATCTGGGCTGGGATAGGTGACCGCTCAAGCTTCACCATCTCTGAGCCTTTGCGGTAAGCCACAAACAAGGTCAGCTTATTTTCTTCAGCAAAAGTTTTAATACTTCTGGCAGGTAATTGCTTATTAAGAAAAAGAATAATCCCAGTTTTTAATTCTTTATCCCTAGTTTCTGATAGCTTCAGTCTCTGTACCCCTCACTCATTCTGAGGACATTCCTTTGGTTCAGTCTGCAGAAGGCTGCAGGCTCCATTTGCAAGGCACCCATCAACCTTGGTGGCGTCATCTTTTACTGGTGCCTTTGTGCCCTCATCAGTGTCAGCAGGCGGTGTACCTGTACAGACTAGATGCTCAGGTAATGTCTGCTGAATGGATGAATAAACAAGTGGTTAGCCACATAGACGTTTCCATGCAGGGTAAGTCTATAAGAAAACAGCATTCCAGTCATGCACACCTCACTGTCATTCATTCCCTGCTTGTCAGAGTCCAGCCCAAAGGTTCTTAGTTGGAGTGGAAGGCCAGAGGGAGATGACAAGGAAGAAGTAGGAAAAAGAATCAGAAATACCTGAGGAGCTTTTTGCAAATTACCCAAACCTGCTCTTCTCTGGTGCATGTCAGTCCAAAACTACCTGGTATATGGAATATTGCCTTTATATTGGCATTTTGTGGCCCCCAAATATGGTGACTATTCATGGTCAATGTTCCATGTGCACTCGGGAAGTGCTGTTGTTGGGTGGAATGTTCTATAAATGTCAATTAAATCAAGTTGCTTGGTAGTGTTGTTTGGGTCATTTATATCCTTACAACTTTCTGCCTACTTGTTCTATCATTTGCTGAAAGAGGAGTGTTGGGCTCTCCAGCTCTAACTGTGGATTTGTCTGTCTCCTTTCAAATCTATTAGTTTTTGTCTTGTATGTTTTGAAGCACTGTTGTTAGGTGCAAACTCATATAGAATTGTTATGTCTTCTTGGAGACTTGACTCCTTTATCACTAAGTCATGTCTCTCCTTATCTCTGATAATCTTACTTGTTCTGAAGTTTACTTTAAAGTTAATATATCGACTCCAGCTTCCTTTTGGTTAGTGTTTGCATGGTGTATCTTTCTCCGTCCTTTTACCTTTAACCTATGTATGTCTTTATATTTAAAGTGGGTTTATTGTAGACAGCATATAGGTGAGGCATGCTTTTTTGTTCAGTATCAGTCTTTTAAGTGGTATGTTTAGACTATTCATATTTTATTTTATTTATTTATTTTTTGTGTGTGTGGGGAAGACCAGCCCTGAGCTAACATCTGTTGCCAATCCTCCCCTTTTTGCTGAGGAAGACTGGCCCTGGGCTAACATCCGTGCCCATCTTCCTCCACTACGGCATGGCTAACAGGCAGTGCGTCTGTGGGTGCGCGGGATCCAAACTAGCGAACCCCCGGCTGCCAAACGCGGACTAAACCGCTGCGCCACCGGGTGGCCCCAGACTATTCATATTTTAAATGATTATTGATATAGTTAAATTAAAATTTATCACTTTACTAGCTGTTTTCTATTTGTTCCATTTTTGTTGTTGTTCTTTTTTCCTCTTTTACAGCCTTCTCTGGGTTTGAGGGGTTTTTTTAATGATTCAATTTTATCTCCTCTATTGACTTATTATTTTTACCTCTTAAAAAAGATACATTTTTAATGGTGCCCTAGAATTTATAATACACATTTTTAAATAATTTGAGTCTGTCTTCAAAGAATATACTGATAAGGACTTTACAGCAGTACATTCTCAATTCTTCCCTCCCGTCTCTTGTGCCATTGTTGTCATACAGTTCACTTTTATATGTGCTATAAACACATATTCCAAGTTACTATATTTGCTTTAACAGTTGGTTATCTTTTAGAGCAAATAACAATAAGGAAAAAAAGTTTTTACTTTACCCTCATTCATTTCATTTATGAGGCTTTTCTGACCTTTATCATATCCTTTCTGCCTAATGAAATTCCTTTAACATTTATGGCAGAGAAGGTTTGCTGGCAATAATTCCTTCAATTTTTCTGTCTGAGAAAATTTTGGCTTCTCATATCTTTCACTTTTTAAGGCATTTTAACTAGGTATAGAATTATGGATTGTCAGCTGTTTTCCCCAGCACTTTAAGGATGTTAATTCATTGTCTTCTGGCTTGCATGGTTTCTGACAAGAAGGCTGTTGTAATTCCTATCCTTGTTCCTCTGTAGATAATACTGTCATGCGTAATGATGCTTCAGTCAACAATGGACTGCATATGCGACAGTGGTCCCATAAGATTAGTACCATATAGCCTAAGTGTATAGTAGGGTATACCATCTAAGTCTGTGTTAAGTACACTCTACGATGATTGCACAAGACAAAATCTCCCAGCAACACATTTCTAAGAACATATGCCTGTTGATAAATGATGCTTGACTGTATGTCTGTTTTCTTGACTGCCTTCAAGATTTCCCTTTGTCTTTGGTTTGCAGCAGTTTGTATATGATATGTCTAGATATGTTTATTTGTTTTTCTTTGGTATTTATCCTGTTGTTGTTCTCTGATATTCTTGAATCTGTGATTTTGTGTCTGTCATTAATTTTGGAAAATTCCTCAGCCATTATTTTTTTTCAAATATTTCTTCTGCCTGTTTTCTCTTCTTCTGAGATTCTAATAATGCTTATGTTAGACCTTCTGATATTGTTCCATGCTCTTGAATGATTTGTTGTTTTTTTTTTTTCACTCTTTTCCTCTTTACATTTCAGTTTGGGTAACTTCTATTGACCCATCTTCAAGTTCATTCTTTACTCAGTTCTATCGGTTCTACTGTTGAGCCCATCAAAGGCACTTTTCATCTGTTACTGTGAGAATTTTTTTCAATTTCTAGCATTTCCATTTGATTCTTATGGTTTTCATTTCTCTACTGAAATTACCTATCAGGTCTTCCATGTTGTCTACTTTTTCTTTTAGATCCTTTGACATATTAATCATAGTTAATATTTGATAGTTCCAATGTCTGTGTCATATGTGAGTCTGGCTCTGATAATTGCTTCATCACTTCAGACTGTGTTTTTCTTGCATTTTGTATGTACATATTCTTTTTTTAATTAAAAGTTGGAAATATTGAAAAGGACAATTGATATTAAGGTAAGTGTTTTTTATGATTGGAGATGAACCTGCCTTTCCTTCGCCTATGCCTTTAATGTGGTGAGTTGTATTAATCTAGTCAGAAATTAGGCTGATTTGAAGGTTTTTGTTGGTATAGTTACCGTAAGTGCACCAGAGGCTTCAAGTCCCTCTAGTCACCTGTATTGACGGTGTGGGCTAATTTGCCAGAGAGTTTTGCTGAATATGTGCTCTTCATTTGGCTTTAGGTCTTCCCACTACTCCCCAGAAAGAATCTGTCTCTTGTAGTTCTCCCTGCTATATTCCACCATTATTTTTACTGGATGCTTGCTAGCATGTGAGGGGGGTGGGATGGGATAGGGGGGTCATTCTCTAATGTTCTGATTAAGCCTCAGTCTCAGGCAACATTGTGAGCCTAGATCTCAGAGGTGTGACCTGCACAAGTTTTCCTGCCCTCCCCCATAGGTAGGGCTTTTTGTTTTTGTTCTCCTTCCCCAGGTTTCCACAAGTGACCTCAGGCTAGTTTCTGTTACCCTTCCCTCTGCAGATTAAGGCTTTTGTTCTACAGAGAAGATAGGGGATATTGGTCTGGCCAATTTTGGCAGTGGCTGCTGTTTCCCTCTGCCAGCCAGTACCATAGGAAAGTTTTTCAGAATTCTTTTCCGATCCTGTCTGTGAGCACCTGGTGGAATTGCTGGGGGAAAATCCTGCAAGAGAGGACTGTCTTGTTACCCTCTTTCAGGCTTTAGCTATTTGTTAAAAATTTCTAGCTGAATCATCTTATTGACTTATACAGCATTCAGTGGCCTCCATTCTATGTAAGCAAATGCTTGGGTCCTGTTTCTCCCAGCAAGCATCTGTCTCTCTTCAGATTGCAGGTAAATTTTTTGTCTTGCAACCTCAGTTCTCTAATGGACCCAAGATAAGTCATTAATTTGTAGTTTGCCTTGCTATTTTCTTATTATAAGTGTGGGAACAACCCTCTTTCATGCTCTGTATGTCTCTGAGCTGGAATTGGAAGTCTGCATTGACATTTTAGTTAACACAATGCCCTAGGAAAAAAACAAATCTGTGTCAGATTTCCACTTTTTCTGTTGCATATATCAGAACCCAGAAACTACAAAAATGTGTCAGTCAGAGAAAAGGTACCTCCACATAGAGTTAATGCCCCCAAGACTGTAGTTTTTACCTTTATATCTTCATTATGACTTCAGATCATGGTGCAGTGGAGTTGTTTTCTCAGAGCAAACAAGTGTCAGTAAGTGTTCACACCATGGGCTCCATTCAGCCACACTTGGAAACATTCTTGTTCTTACCTCTGTAATCTACTGTGTTCTAACATTATTTACTATTTGATTGTTAGACAGTAGCATCTTATTTAAAATTCCTATTTTCTTTGGTTTCTCTCACTTTTACTTCCTTTGATTTAAAAAGACTTTTTACAAGATTGTCATAGAGAATAAAACAAAAAGAGATTTTCTAAAGACCTTCTGGAAAACTGGGCTTTTTTTGGGGGGGGGGGGGCGGGGGGAGAATTATACAAACCCCAAACCAAATTCCTCTCTGTTTCAGCATCTTCTCATGGCTTCCATGGTACATAATCCATTTCCAGAATCAAATGCATTGTGATTAGGGACAATTTAAGAATAAAAAAAGGATATGAGGGCAGTCTGGCTGTGACTTGTGTCATCCCATTGATTGTCAGGGTTGATTCAGCTGATCTGGCTGGCTAGGCAGGTGTCCCCTTCCTCCCTCACCACTCCATGTGCGTCCCTCCTGAAGCTGCATGCTCCATCAAAGAGGACGGCCTTCCCCAATAGAGGAGGACCATTCTCCAGTCAAGGGTATATGAGTAGCTGAGCTCCCCTGCTAGGACATCCAAACAAGTTTTCAAGGTTCGTTTGTAGGAGAACATAGGGTAGTCAAGATTCCGAGACTCCAGACACATCCAAATGAGGTGCTGCATGGGGCAGTCTGACTTTCAAAAGATAAAAAAAAAAAAGAATAAAAAGAAGTTACATGGAGATTTATATAACCTAGAGTTTAAGTTTACAGTGGTTTGGAAATAGGTATTGAAAAGTAGGAAGTTTACTTTTCCCCCAATTTAGTTTTCTTTTTAAAAATCAAGAAAATGCAGGGGCCAGCTCAGTGGTGTAGTGGTTAAGTTCACGTGCTGCGCTCCAGCTGCCCAGGGTTTGCAGGTTCAAATCCCGGGCGTGGACGGACACACCACTCATCAAGTCATGCTGTGATGGCGTCCCGCATACAAAGGAGAGGAAGACTGGTAACAGATGTTAGCTCTTCCTCACCAAAAAAAAAAAAAAAAAAAAATCAAGATAATGCATGCACACAGTTTAAAAAAATAGTAATCTATAGCCGAGGTCAGCAAACTTTTTCTGTAAAAGGCCAGATAGTAAATACTTTAGGCTTGCAGGCCATATGATCTCTGTCACAATTAATCAACTCTGTCATTGTTAATAAAAAATCAGCCACAGGTAATACAAATGAGTGTGACTATATTCCAATACAACTTTATTTACATAAACAGGCAGCCAGCCTGTGGGCCAAATTTTGCTAACCCTGGAGCTATAGAATAATATGAAATGGAAAATCAAAGCCTTGCATTCCCAGAGGCAGTCCCACTGCCCACAGTAACCACATTTAACTGTTTTCTGTATTCTTTGGGTGTTATACCCATAATTCTAGATAATATGCTTATAACTCTATTTCTTAATTTATTAATTTTACATGGCAACTGCTGAGTCCCCCCATGAGTCCGCCCTGAGAATATTGCCAGACCCACATTACCTCTTCCCTCCACTACTCCCCAAGACTTGTCTTTCATAAACATATATATTTGTAGGATTTTTGTTTACCTTTTAAACTTTGCTGTTTCTTTTTCCACTAATGGGACAACATTACTTTTGCTTTTCCCCTCCATGATGTGAGGGTCTTATTATTCCTTCATCACCCTACACTCCTCCCCATCTTTACCCAACTACTGTCAGTTCCACTGTTACTGTTACAATACCCATGTTATAATGTTTGAATTCCATTTTGTAAATTAATTAGGTCTTTGGTACTCTGCCAGAAGTTGATTTTAAAAATTGCAAACTAAGAAACTGCATTTATAATATTTTAATATGTAAATATCAATCACTACAAAACCAAGCAATGTGATTGGAGAAATAAATATAATCCTCTGGTACTAAATCCATCTCTCCACAGAGAGTGTTCCAAGCTTCAAAGCCATGTGGATTGGATTTTCTTATACTCCAGCAAATACTCAAAATCATATCACATTTTAGTTTGCAGTCTGATCCTGGAAATCCTATCAATAATCTTCAAGAACTCTTATTTTCTGCTCCTTTTTCAGATTAACCTATTTTTGTTTCATGGAAGCAATGCCTTCACACAGAGCTCTAAGTCTTTCCATTTCTTGAATTCTCTTTCTTTCCCCTGGAACCACCCTTGGGTTTCTTTTCTCGGTTTTTCTCTTTGAAGCCATTCATTTTCCTCAAGACTATCTTGGTTGTCCACTGTATTTATGGATGAAAGCCAGACTGGTTGAATTGAGGAGGCTGTTGTGGGTTCCTCTGCACTTGTGTAGCCCTTTTCTCCCAAAACTCCCCTTCCAGAATAGGAAGACCAAATTCATGGATAGGGAAGGTCAACCAGTAGGCTCAATTATGATCTGGCACAAAACTGCAAATTCCAAGCCTAGAGGTTTTTGGGAGCCAAAGCAGAGGCTCTGTTTCCAGGCAGTTTTCTCTTTTGCATCTTCTGGGCTGTGGCTTAACCTGCTATAGGTAATTCAGCAATGTCATCACATCCACTTTCCACCCTCTAGAACTATATCAAAATCTGATCTGCTACTGGTACCCTCTTCTATTCTCAGCTCTCTTGTGGAATTACTCCTTTTTTTTTAAGGAAGATTGGCCCTGAGCTAACATCTGTTGCCAATCTTCCTCTTTTCCTTTTAGTCTCCCCAAAGCCCCAGTACATAGTCATATATCCTAGTTGTAGATCCTTCTAGTTCTTGTATGTGGGACACTGCCTCAGCATGGCTTGATGAGCGGTGAGTAGGTCTGCACTCAGGATCCAAACCTGCAAACCCTGGACCGCTGAAGTGGAATGCACGAACTTAACCACTACACCACCAGGCTGGCCCCGAATTTTTCCATTTTATGTTCCATTTTACAGTATTCTCAGTGGAATTGTGGGAAAGAGACAAGGTAAATGTATGTGTCCATCTTCTATCTTATTCTCCTCTTGCTTTTTAAACCATCAGCTGGCAACTGAGAAAACTTGAAACTTTTTCCCACTGGTTGAAATACACAAGGTAGATTTACCTTTGGCAGAAACTTAAACCAAATAATTCATACAAGATATAATATGGATAATCTTAGTTTAACATAAAACAACAATCGCCTATATCTTTCCATTGTTTGAATATAAGGAATAGTACTTCTGAAAAAGAGATTTGCTAGTGTGTAAAGTTCTCCAAGACAGAATTTTAACCTGGATTACCTCTTCTCCAAAGAGTAAGTTATTGGCCACACTTCTTCATATTTTAGGTGTATTTGAAAGAACATTATTAATCCATTAGGCAGAACTGGTTTCTCCTTCCTCCCTGTGTGTTGATATTATTGATCATTGATCAGCCTGGAAAGTTAAAACTGAGGTCAACAATCTAAGCTGCACTAAGTAAGGAGGGAGTTGAATCACTCCTGTAGGAGCTTGAGCTCACACACTGGCTCCCATGATCCTGGGCTTGGTGTTCCCAGCAAAAGCTCTGGAAACTCTTTTTAAGCTTCAGTCAGCACTTAGTGATTGGGTGGGTATGTCTGAGCCAGGTCTGTCAGCTTGAAGGATTCTCCTTTGGGAGAAAATCCTTTTGGCACCTCAATCCAGGCAATGAGTCTCCTTCAGGGTGCTGAAGGGGTTAATCCCTTGACCTTCTGAGATGGAGAACGCTGGGTTCAAGGGGCTGAGCATGATGTGAAGAAATATAAGATGTGAGTCATTGGTTCCAGGAACTTAACATTCTCGATGAAGAACCATCCAGAGCAGCCAACACTAATGAAAGCATCTTTAAATTAATTGGATCCCTTATAAATCCAAAGGATAAATTAAATAAATGAATTGTCTGAGGCCAGTTGATTTGTAGTTCACATTTCTTCTGGAAAGACTTGACTACAGATTTATTATTGCATTTCTGAAGCCACATGATTTAGTGCTGATGCCTTTTTGGGCTTTTGATAATTGCCATGACTACTGAGGCCTTGGAAGGTATACAAATGTGTTTGCCACAATATTGACTCATGTCCTCTGTATAAAAAGCATAAATATGTTGCCGAGAATGTTACTTAAAATAGGAAAGAAAAAAGGGCACTTTCTTCCTTTCTTATTCTGTAATGCACCACTTAAATATCATCTGCAAATTGTAACTGCTCAGCTTGCACTTCTCTGACAGTGTTGGCCCTATGAAATGAAAAGCCACTCCTGGTGCTGACACAGGACACATAAGGCTGGGAACCTTGTTTTGAAAAGGCCAAAACGTGTAGGTGTTCACTAGTTTGCATTTTGTAATAGTGTCGAATGGGCACTGTCTAATCTTTATTTCAGCCACTTTGAGAGAAAAAAACCACCATGACCACCCATGATAGTTGATTTGACTTGTCAACTTGACTGGATCACGGGATGCCTGGATAGCTGGTTAAACATTATTTCTGGGTGTGTCTGTGAAGGTGTTTCAGGAAGAGACGAGCATTTGACTTGGTGGACTGAGTAAAACAGATGGCCCTCCCCAATGTGGGTGTCATCGTGTGTGTTGAGGGCCTGAATAGAACAAAAAGGCAGAGGAAGGGTCAGAGTTGCCCTCTCTCTACCTGACTGTTGAGGTGGAACATTGGTCTTCCGTCCTCGGCGCTCCTGGTTCTCAGGCTTTCAGACTTGGACTGGAATCCACACCATCGCTCTCCAGCTCTCAGGCCTTCAAACTGCGCCACCAGCCTTCCTGGGTCTCCAGCTTGTAGACGGCAGACTGTGGAACTTTCAGCCTCCATAATCACGTGAGCCAACATCTCATATTAAATCCCCTTAGATACCAATCCTATTGGTTCTGTTTCTCTGGAGAACCCTGACTAATATGCCATCTGACAGTGATTTCTAATGTTGTATTTCAAGGACAGTAACTATCTTGTCTGTCCTCACACATTTTATTCTGGAATGACACTGGGAAGTGGTTGTCCAGACTGATAATTTACCAGCTATAATTTTCCCCCACTTCAGGAACAGATTGGTAAAACACAGTGGACAAGAAAGTGTGTTCACTGAGGGGTGGTCACCCACTGTTCAGACGTGGGGATGGGACTGTGGGGGCAGGAGAGGTACAGGGAGAATGTCATGATCTGCCATTTTAAAACCAGAGCCAGAACAAAGCCGAGTGTTTAATTTGACTTGGGACGTGCCTCTGGTTCTTAGCCAGCTCTGAGAAAGGTAAGCGTGCACCCGTGCCTGTACGAAGTTGGCCTCCAGCTCAGAGGGAGGGCTTGGGAGGAAGAGGGGATCAGGACTGCCCTCAACCCCCACCCCCCACACAGCTGACTGTTATTCTCCAAGATTGTAGCTCAAGACCTTTGAAGTGACCCAAGTCTGTAAAACACAGGTAGTCAGTGTTTTAGCTTTCCAGGACCAGCTTTTGGAGTCTTATACCTTCATTACCACTACACCACAGCCCTGCAGGTTTGCTCTGAGAGCCACCTCTCAGGGAGAAGTAGAGTCCGTGATGGCTTCCTCCGCGGGCCGAGAGCCGCCTGCGGGTCACTGCCCAGTGTGGGCCTGCGGTGGGCAGGGGGGTACTGGACCTCTCCTGGTTTCTCAAGGCCATTCCCATCCCAGGGTACTCACACGCACCTCGACATGGAGCGGGGAATTCAGCTTAATAAAGAACAGGTAAAATAAAAAATAAAATAAAATAAATAAAAGGACAAGGTGATTTAAAAGAGAACAGGTAAAGACATTTCCTACTTGATTTGAATAACTGACACCTGGTTCCAGGAACCTGACAAGTTGTTCTGCTCAGCACCTGGCACAGCCCCAGATAGAGGCAGATAGTAAATCTGGAATGAAGGGATGTGCTTTCCTGTCACCACTGTTGTAACTGCCCCAGGGATCCTTGAGTTACCCCAGGAGGCCCCATGCCAACAGCTAAATCCCAAAGTCGCTGTTTCACCTTCTCACCAGAGCAGTTCATAATCCGAGAGCTATGACACTTCCGTGAAGAGACAGATCAGCACCTTGTTGTATGTCACCAGCCATAAATGGATGCACAATATAAAAATAATAATAAATTAGACCTTGTACTCCAAAGAAAACACGTGTGAGAGCAGCAAATGAGAGGCGGGTGGTGGCAGCTGTGTATTTACCCAAGGTGGGTCTGGGGAAAATTTCACAGAGTGGTCAGGCTTTCGAGACGAGTTTGAAACGTGGCCGGAAGAGGGAAGGCCGACAGTGAGGGAACAAATAGGCACGTGTTCCTGGCATCCCTGGGAGTCTTCCTGCCTCCCAGAGTACACCGTTCACAGCATCCGGGAGAGACTGGCAGGACTCCAGTGACCAGATGCTTCCAACACCAACACCACTGGCATTTGCATTCTTTGGGGCTGGCTCACAAACCTCAGAAACTCATTTCATAACATCTTCTTTTGACAAATATTTGCTGACCATCCACTATGAGCCAGGTACAGGATATGCGCTGGGGGTTACACAGGGAGGTCCCATGGCAGGCACAGTGTGGCCCTCCTGTGCAGTGACACAGTGTAACAACTGCCGTGAGAGACAAAGGACTCTGGAAGGGCAGGCAGGAGGGGATCCCCCACCCTGACTCAGGGGAGGACAGAGGAGGCGATACCATGCCTGCGATGCCTGCACTGAGATCCAAACTTGAGTAGGAATGAGCTGAGAGGGGAGGAGGTGCTGTAGAAGAGAAGAGTCAGGAGTTTAGAGTTTATTCTAAAATCCATAAAAAATCACTGGAAAGTTTTTGTTTTAATCTATGTGACATTACTATGGTCCATATACTAACAACTCCCAGCTTTCTATCTCTATCCCAGACCTCTGCTCTGAACTCCATCTGCCTTCCCAGCATCCCCAGAAGTCCAGTGGGCACCTGCAGATCTACACAACTTCCTGACACACAAATCTGCTCTTCTTGTCATAGTCCCTGTGATACTGTGATATAAGAAATATATATTTGGTCTTTGTCCTGGTTCCTGGCACAAGAGCTCCTAAAACCCTTGTAATCTCCTGATAGGAGTGAGAGGAGCATCTTTTATTATTCATAATAAGCCCCTTTCAACCATACCTGATCCATGCTAATAAAGAGACTCTTGGAAGCAAGGGGCTGGTTACCAGAGGAATGAAGCTTGAGCTTAGGGATTGGAACTTTCAGCTCCATCCCTGGACCTCTAGGGAGGGGAGAGGGTTTGGAAATTCAGTTCAATCATCAATAGCAATGATTTAATCAACCATGCCTACATAATGGAACTTCCATAAAAACCCTAAACCACGGGTTTTGGAGAGCTTCCGGGTTGGTGAACACATCAAGGTGCTGGGAGGGTGGTGTGCCTGGAAAAGGCACGGAGGCTCTGTCGACTTCTTCCCCCACAGCTGGCCTGTGCAACTCTTCCATTTGGCTGTTCCTGAGTTGTATCCTTTATAATAAGCCAGTGAACAGAAGTAAACTGTCTTCCTGAGTTCTGTGAGCCATTCTAGCAGATTACTGAACCTGAGGAGGAAGTCGTGGGAACCCCCAATTTATAGCCAGTCGATCAAAAGTATGGGAGGCCTGAGACTTGCGATTGGCATCTGAAGTGGAGGCAGTCTTGTGGCACTGAGCACTTAACTTGAGGGATCTGACGCTAACTCCAAGTAGAAAGTGTCAGAATTGAATTGAATTGTAGGACACCCAGCTGGTGTCTGGAAAGTTGGAGAACTGGTTGGTTTAAGGAAAAAACTCACACATTTGGTGTCAGAATTATTGTGAGTAGAAACCATTCAGAGTCTCTATTTCAGTTAATGGCACCTCTCCACCTGGGTGCCTCTGCTAGACACCTGTGAGTCATCCCTGCCCCCTCCGTTTCCCCCACCTTCCACATCTGGCAAATGCCCCACGTCTGTAGATTCTACCTCTACTCAATTGCGAATGCCGTCAGTTTTGTGCCTCTCCACTCTCACCATCCTGGTCCGAGCCTGGTCTCACTGGACTACTTCAGAACCCTCCCTGAAGGGTGCTAAGCAGTGTTTAAAACTTGCATTTTAGAGAGATGGGTTTCTAGATAGATGTGGAGGATGGACTGGAGGCCAATGAGAATAGAGACAAGGATTGTTTCAGTGGTCCATTCCTTCACTTGTTCATTAATACCATGAATACATAGTGAGCTCCTGCTGTGGGCAGAGGTCCAGGAGACAACTGGGCTGCAGATAGGGAACAGGGTCATCCACATATAGAAGGTGATAACAGAGGCTTTGAGAGCCCTGGATGGCCCAGACAGGGCACAAGGGAGAAGAGGCTGAGGCCAGAGCCCCTGAGGGACACATAGAGGAGAGGAACTGGGGAAGGAGAGTGAGCAGGAGCAGATAGCCAGAGGGGAGGAGGAAGTCCAGGCTCTGCAGGGCTGTGAAAGCTGGAGGAATAGGGGATCACAAGAATCTATGCCCCTGGGGATCCAGGAAGGTAAGATGGAAGTCAGCAACGAGGAGGTGAGATGCGTCTCTTCCATTTGGCTGTTCCTACGTTGTTCCTTTATGACAAACCAGTAAATATAAGCAGCAGAGCCAGACTGTGGTGGTTGGAGAACTGAATGCGAGGTGAAAAAGTGGGCAGTGAGGGTAACTGGAAGCACGAGAGGTGATTGTTAAATTTGCAGGAATTTTTGTGAGCCAGTTGTCAAATATAGCCAGTATTAAAAATTAAATTACATAAACTTCCACTTAAATAGATTATATTGAAAACAAAGGTAATAAAGACTCAAAACTCACCCCTTCCTATTTTACTAAGAGCTGTTCTCTTGAGGTTGGTTACGTCTATTGTATCTATCCCGTGGGAGACCGTACACAACGATGCACTTCTGCGCATGTCTTCCAACTCTGCATTTAGTGACATCACATAGGTAGCTTGAAGTTGGCCATGAAGGGAGTATTTACACCACAGGAATCAGAGAACTCTACAAATCAGGGCCTTATATATTCCCAGAAAGCCAGTTAAACATTTACCAGTACACCACTGGAGGACTGAGATCAGAGCACTTACAGAGAGAGAGTAATGTTGTCATTTTAGCAAACAGGAAGGAGACAAAGATAGAAGCAAACACAGAGAGGTTTGAGGGACTTGTGGTGGGGAAGTGAGGACATTTTTTTCTGATGACTTCCATTTTTCTCTGTTAACTGGGGGTTGTCAGCTGCTGAGTGTGAGGGAGCCAAAGAAAGAAGCACAGAACCGTAGATCCAAACCAGAAAGTCTAGAAGACAAAGACCTTGTAGACAGAGAGCAGAGCAGGCAGGGGACCCAAGGCCCCCACGAAGTATAAAATAGGGGTGGTGGGAGAAAGTGAGGAAGCAAACTGCACAGGACAGATGGAAGGGGCAGGGAGAAGTATTTGAATGTGAGATTTCAGAGCAGCCCATTCTGAAAGTATTTGAGAGCTGACCAAGTGCAGGCACCAAGCTGAAGACAGCGGACACACAGTAGTGACTGAGATGACACAGTCCTCATCTTCCAGCAATCTGGGAAGGAAGATAAGCGATACGAAACATAACAATTACAGAATTGTGGCAAACACTATGAAGGAAATAAAAGGATACTGTGACTCCAAGTAATGGGGGGTTACTTTTCACAGGGTGATGGCCAGAAACAGAACTGAAGATTGGAAAGGAGAAATCCATTTAAATGGCCTTTTTGTTTGTTTGAAAGTGAATAAGAGTGTGTAAATAAAAAGTAACTCTCCCTCCCATCCCTGATGCTGGACGCCAGTTCCTCTTTCCATAGAGAGGAAGCAGCTATGGTTTATTGCATCCATTTCCAGAGATACTCTAGGAACAAGCCATTTGAAAAGCCAGAGTAAAGATCAGTACGTGCAAAAGCCCTGAGGGGGAAAGAGTTTGGTGTGTTCTAATTTGTAGCAGTGCTTCTCAAACTTTAATTTGCATACAAGTCACCTGGGGATCTTGTAGAAATCCTGATTCTGTGTCAGTATATCTGGAGTGGGGCTTGAGAGTTCTAATAAGCTCCAGGTAATACTGAGGCTGCTGATCCAGAGATTTCACTTATAGTCGTAAAGTCCCAGGGGGCCGTTAGAGGCCTGTCTAAGAATTTCTTGAGAGAGGGGAGAATGGATCAAGATGGGGCTGGAGAGGTGGACGGGGCATGGGGTACAATAAGAAGCTTGGATATTATTCTAAGTGTGACAAGAACCCACTGAAAGATTTTATTCTGACTAGGGGTGGAAGTGGTATTACGTGATCTAATTTTTGTTTCTAAATCACTCTAGCTGCTGGTTGGGTAGGCAAAGTGACAGTGGGTAGACCCATCAAGAGGCTATTGTACAAATGTCATCCAGCAATGATGGTGTCTGGACCAGTGTGGTGACCAAGAAGATGGATAGAAGGAGGCAGAATAATCCAGACTGGGGATTATTTTGTTGGGTTCAGTGACCCTGACTAGAGGAAGAAATTCCCACAAGACAAATAACAGTTAGAGCTTCTTTTCTACCTCTAGCAGAAGGTAGAACTGAAAGAACCCCCCCACACACACAAGGGACTGGATATCGGAAAAGGAGGAATCAAGGATGCCTCTTGGGGTTTTGTCTGGAGCAAGTGAGTGGCTGTGTTACCATTTACTGAGATGGAAGGAGGAACAGTGAGGGAGGGGGTGAGCTGGAGAAGCCTGAGCTTCATGAAGTGGAGATGTTGATACCGAACCTCTTAATCTCTAGTTTGTTGCCCGATGCCCAGCAAGCCAAACACTGAGACATCAGTGCTTGGAGATGGAGAAAGACTTATTCGAATTGGCCAAAATGAGTAGGTGGGAGCGTGGGTTTGCTCAAATCCACCTCCCCAAGAACAGAAAGCACGGGGGTTTTATAGAGCTAAGGGGCTGGGCAGGGGGAGCTTCAGGGAAACAAAGGGGTCACTACCGATAAGACCCCGGGCATTCTGACTTCCAGGCTTCAACAGCCATCCAGTGATCGCAACCTCCCCAAAGGCATTCTCTTTCTCCTGCAAAACAAGTTCACAGATCTTCAGAGATCTGAGTCACCCCTCAAGTTAAACAGGAAAACCAGAAAATTGGTTTAATATCTACAGTGCCCCTCAGGTACCCGGCTTCAATGTCAAGAAAATAGACTGGAGCTCAGAGGACGGTGTTGACTTGAGATAGAAATTGGGAGTTGTCAGCATTGACATTTCTTAAGGCTATGAGAATGGAAGACCCCAGCAAGAAAGGGGCATGGATAGAGAAGAGCAGAAACTCTAGGATGAACTCTGAAAGACACCAGCATTTAGAGACTGGGTAGAAAGAATGAGCAGCCAGAGGCGAGAGGTGGGAGCCTGCAGGAATCCACGTCATCAGAGGTTTGAAATGGGAAAGGCTTGGTAGGCCTAAAGACGAAAAGCATTTGCATTTTACCTCTTTTTCTTCTGGCATTCGTGGAATCACTTTGAAAGAGCAAAGAAGGCCAGGAGTGAGGAGCACAAGTGAAACACATCTCCTTGGTTTTGATGAGACTAGCCCAGCATCTGTCAAATCACAGCTGCCACTGGAAGCCCTGAAAGCATAAAGACTAAAACCTGAAAGTCACATATCAACACGGGCGCCAGAGTGGGTGCAAATGCCGGCCCCTCCCCTTCCTGTTCGGGTCACAGTCTCCATGTTAACCTATTACTCTAATAATTTATTCATTGTGTTCCAAATGATCATTTTCTTACAATTTGTTTATTACTACTTCTTGATTTACATCATCACATTAGATTTTTACACTTGAGAGCCAGGGGAGCACATCTTTGTTTATTAGTTTATAACTTAAAATGAATATTTTATAGAGAGAAACATTTAAAACAGAGGTAGGAAACTCTTAACCCAGTTTTATCTTAATGCTAAAATTTTATCACCAATTCTTGAGACTCCGAGAACTGTGCAAACAATCCTTGAGGAACGGGTGTTATCAATTATTAATAACCATTAAATGAGCCTGGAGTTTGATTCTCCCTTAAGTATGTTTCGTAACTGTGGAGCAGGGAAAGGGCCTCTGCTCCTCCTGGGCCTCCTGCTCAGACAAAGCTGAAGCCAGTCCAGGCGCCTGGGCCTCCTGGGGTGGGTCAGATGCCGAGCCCACGGCTACTGCCCCTGTTCATAGGACACCCCAGGATGGGGCACCCCAGGCCTAGGACATCCTCTTGGTTGGGAGGATGAGCCCATCTCCCAGGGAATTCCAGGTAGGGACATGTGACCCCGATGTTCCCCACACCATCCCGCAGATGTCCCCCTCACCATCTGCTATCAGCTGAATTGTGCCCCCCCAAAATTCATATCCTGAAGTCCTAACCCCTAGCACCTCACAATGTGACTGTATTTGGAGACAGGGCCTTTAGAGAGGTAATTAAGGTAAAATGGAGTGAATAGGGTGGGCCCTAATCCAACATGACTGATGTCCTTACAAGAGGAGATTAGGAAACAGACGTCACAGACAGAGGGACAACCATCTGCACCCCAAGGAGAGGGGCCTCAGAAGAAAGCAAACCTGCTGACACCTTGATCTTGGATTTCTAACATCCAAAATTGTGAGAAAATAAATGTCTGCTGTTTAAGCACCCCAGCCTGTGGTATTTGTTATGGCAGCCCGAGCTGACTAACATAGCATCTGTGCCCCATTCCTTCTCCCATGTTTGGTGTCCTCAAAAGTGTCCCCCTGCCCCAACTCTGCTGCCAAAGGAGCCCCACCCAGGCTTGCCCTTGTGTAGATCTCTCTCCTTTCTTCCTTTTAAAACATGATCTGGGCAGCTGTGCTTCAGAGATTCTTAAAGTATAAGAAACTGTGAACGGCTTGATATATTATCCTGATCATGGCAGGGACCCAGCCCAGGGGATGAGAACCCAAGTCAAGAGGTACTTTGAACCTCATCAGCCACCTTTGTGCAGAGGGTAGATTGAGGGCGGAGCAGAGGAGCCCTTCCATCCTGTCCCCACCCAGCCACCTAAGCCATGCCTTGCACCCTGCCCTGTTCTCAGGGTCTGTTTACAACAGTCCGTCCCCAACCAGGTGGACACTGGTCCTCCTGGAAGCCCTTTGAATTTTGGCCCTATGATTAAGGAGTCAAATATTAACTGCTGCCACGTGCCCCCTCAGGTCACCCCAGCTGCTTCCTGAGCCTAGACCACCCCATCCTAATTAAAGGGGTTGGGGTCTCTTCTTGCAGTGGGGGACCTGGAGACGCCTCTGGTGCAGGGTGGGAGAGAGGCTTAGGGGAACCACTCCCACCCATCCCCGCCACCCTGGGCTGGAATCAGCTGGGGTACGCTCTTCACATGTATAAGTATCATGATTTTTTAAAAATATTACACATTTGTGGCTGGAAAGAGCACAGGAAAAGAAGCTCTAACAGTTATTTGCCTTGTGGGAATTTCTTCCTCTAGTCAGGGTCACTGAACCCAACGCAATAATCCCCAGTCTGGAGAAAACACATTTCAAGAAACTTTGTGAATATTATAATTGTATTCATCTAGTTATACCAGCCATGAAAAAGCATTTTTAAACACACTCCACTGAATCCACCCCTCCACTCAAAAGTAAAATCAATGACATGCAGTTATCATTAGGCTACAGACAGCCTTGTCAAATGGGCCTGTTCCAGGAGCAGGGAGGGGCCGGGGGGTGCGTCCAGTTGGTTTAAGGAGCAGGAGGAAGGCACTAACCTATTGCCCAGATTGTTGGCTCTGCGAAGACTGAGAACAGCTAATCACTATCCTTCTTATCACAGGAGGTCTACAAGTAAGAAAACTTCCCTGACCCAGATGCTAGAGATCACCAGCACTGAATTAACCAAACAGAGTAGAGGCAGCAGATGAAGGACTGTGGCTTTCCCATTCAGAGTGGGCTTCAAGAATAGGAGACAAATGGATTTAGCCAAAGATGGTCCTGACCTCCTTCCATTTACTCTACACGCAAACCTTTAAGACTAACCTGGGCTTTCAGTGCAGAATGGGGAGGTAGGTGAGGCCTGTATTCTCAGAGTTCACCTGTGGTGTCCTTTCAGATGTTCCTCTCTTCTTGTTACTGCACAAAGGGCACGATCTGCTCACCATGAGACAAAAGCCAATCATCAAGATGCAAGATGGTGGAAAAGAAAGGGCAGTTTATTACAGCTTGTTAGCAAGAGGGAAGATGGCCTACTAATGTCTCAAAGAACCATCTCACAGAGCAAAGACTATAGGCCAGTTATATAGGGGGCTGGTCTCCAGGTGGGTGAGACATCTAGTCTCAGGGTGGGGCATCCATCTGGTCTCAGGGTGGGGGAGGCATCTGGTCGCAGGGTGGGGCACCACCTGTTCTTAGTTCCTGATAGTCTTTGGTTTTACTGGATATGCATCAGAGACTGGAGCAATGCCCTATACACTGATCTTTCAGTTGTCATTGATGATGACTATCAGCATAATACTCTGCCCGGGGGTCATCACATTCCTAAGGAACTCAAAAGAACAAAGTTATCACCTTATAGCAGCTGGCAGGGGCCATAAAATCCAGAGTTACTCAGAAGTCATTCAAAGTTACAATATGGTTTCTTTCCTACAATATGGCTTCCCTTATGTTAACCTTGTATTGAGCCGGTATCATTCTCTGCTATCAACACATACTTAGGTATGTATTCTCAGGTGGTAAGGTTTAGAAGAGCCTGATGAAGCCTTCTCAGTGCCCCTCAAGTCACCCCAAAAGTGCTGACTCCCTAATTGAAGCCTAGGACTGTCCTTTTAATTTTTCCAGCATCTCATACACTACGCCTTTTGCAGCATGTCTTCCTCTTAAATGTGGGGACCACTAAGACCATCTGCTGTGTGCTTAGTGGACATTGTAAACATGGAAGAGACATGGGCTTTGGAATCAGATTTGCTTCTGTTTGTATCCCAGATCTGCAATTTAATGTATGTGAACCTGGGTGAGTTAATTATTCTTTCTGTGCCTCAGTTTCCTCATATATAAAATGGAATAATAATGCTAACTATTCTTTTTGGTGTTCTGAGACCAATTTCAATGTGGAGGGGGAGTGTGGAGGGTTTCCCTCACACCAACAACAAGCAATGCTCTCACAGCAGCTGGGTGTCCTACAATTCAACTCAATTCTGACACTCTCTCCCCGGAATAGCATCAGGTTCCACAGGTTCAGGATTCAGCCCTATAAGACTGCACCCCGCTTCAGACACCAGTCGAAAGCCCAGGTTGTTACCCGTGCTTCTGACTGACTGGCTAGAGATTGAAGGTTTCCACGAGCCCCTCCTTGGGTTTGATTAATTTGCTAGAGCAGCTCACAGAACTCAGATAAACATTTCACTTACTAGATTACCAGTTTGTTATAAAAGGATATAACTCAGGAACAGCCAGATGGAAGAGATGCATAGGGCAAGGTGTGGAGAAAGGCGCAGAGCTTCCATGCCCTCTCCAGGTGTGCCACTCTCCCCAAATCTCCACATGTTTACCAACTGGGAAGCTCTCTGAACCTGTCCTTTTGGTGTTTTATGGAGGCTTCATCACAGAGGTGTGATTGATTAAATCACTGGCCGGGGGACTGTTTCAAACTCCAGCCCTTCTCTCTCAAAGGTCAAGGGGGTGGGACTGAAAGTTCCAACCCTCTAATCACATCACTGGTTCTCCTGGCAAGGAGCCCCCATCCTTAGGTGCTTCCAAAATCCACCTCATTAACATAACAAAAGACATCTTTATCACTCTCAACACTTAGGAAATTCCAAGGGTTTTGGGAGCTCTGTGCCAGAAATGGGGGCAAAGACCAATTATATATATTTGTTATAAATCACAATATCACACTCCCTCACAGGGTTAGTGAGGATTAAATGCGTTAGTATATGACCTTAGCACATTGTAAGGGTTTAGCAGCATCGTCATCAGGATTAGCTGTGTGAGCCTCGGTGTCCTCGTTTATGGCATGGAACTATTATTATAAGGATTAAATGAAATACTGAATTCCAAGCATCTGGCACACAGTAGATGCTCAACTAATGTTTACTCCTTTCCTCTTTCTACTGTTTTAGGGGAAGCTGGTAGTTCAGTAACACTTCATCTGATATGAACATCCATTGACACTATAGGGAAGGAAGACAATTCCTCTACACACTCTAGGTCCTTCTGGCTGGGCTCTGAATTAAATTGACGTGAGAAAGAATAACAGGAGAAAATCAAACAGAACTTTTTAACATGTATACCTGGGAGAAACCCAGGAAAACTGAGCAACTCACCAAAATGGCTAAGCTGCCAGCTTAAATATCATCTTCAGTTAAAGACAAAGGAGGATGTTGGGGGTAGTGGTTTGGGATTTCATAAGGTAGGAAGGCAGTTCACATGGAAATGGAAAAGCAAATGTTTGGTAAACAGAACTTTGATAAGAGTGGGCTTAGGAAGGACCCTCCCAGTCTACTAATACTCAGTTATCTATGGTGATGGCCTGTCCTGGGGACAGGGCTTTTATCTTAAATTCTTTTAGGCAGTTAGGGAAAAGGTCAAAGTTTCTTTTAGAGTCTTTTGTTCTTAAAAATAATCAAAGCAAAGCAAAGAGACACATTTTGGGGTGGCCAATTCTGATCCCCCAAACACCAATGTCCTTACCAATCTAAACACCAAGGTCAGCTGACCAGTGTCAGCTCTGAGGACTCTGCTTTTTCGTAGTGACACTTTCACTCAGAGCCTGCCTTTCCCCTGGCCAGACACTAAGTTCTTTTGAACACTCACTATGAGTCAGACATAAAGTGGACCCCAATCCGAGCTTATCTCATTTAATCCTCGTAACAACACTGTGAGATAGATATTATCATTGCTGTCTTGCAGAGGAGGAAACTGGGGCTTAGAAAGGGTGAAGAACTTGCCCTAGATCACAGTGTCACAGCCAGTCACTAAACCCAGATCTCTCGCACTCCTGAGCCTGGCCTTGAAGCTCTGTGGTTTTGGAAGCAGCTGATGCCATAGAACCTGTCACAGGCAGGCACAAGGACAGGAGGGAGAGGAGATTGCCCAGTAGTCCCAGACATGTTTGCAAGGGGCAAACAATCCTTCAGAGATGAGTAGGAGCTTAGCATGACCAGCTCCTCCCCAGCGCCACTGCACCGTCCCGCCCTCCTCATCCTTGTTCAGGTGTTATCTCTGTCGATCCTCCAAACATTGCCAACCTAGTTTTTTAAAATAAGGCTTTATCAAGATGTACTACAGATATCACACAAGGTACCTATTTGAAGTGTTCAGTGCAATGGCTTTCAATGTTTTCAGAGTTGTGAATCCATCACCACAATCATTAGAACAATGTCATTGCCTCAAAAAGAAACCCACATCCCTTAGCCATCATGCCCCAATCCTCCCACTCCAGCCCGAGGCAGCCACCAATCTACTTTCTGTCTTTACAGATTGGCCTGTTCTGGACATTTCATATAAATGGAATCATACAATATATGGTCCTTTGTAACTGGCTTCTTTCACTTAACATGTTTTCAAGACTTGGTTTTAAAGCAAATAAAAAGTGGTTAAAGGTCAATGTACAGTACTGGGCATAAAATAGAGATGCTCAATAAATACTTACTGAATTGAAATTGATCATAAATGATTGCCCTGAATCATCAAGAAAAGGCTACATTATACTCATTGCATTCTTTAAGAAAGCAGAGAAATGAACGACATCTTTTTGAAAATTTTCCACTGAAAACAGATAAAAACATAAAATTAGTGCTTAAAGATGTCTCAGCTGCTGGAAACTTGGCTTTCTAGAGTGACTTGTTTTGGGGAACTCCAGATGGTGGATGTTTTACTATATTATCTGTTCACTCCATTTTTATTTGCTTAGTTTATTCTTTATCATTAAAGCTACCTGATACTATCAAACTTCATTCTATGCATCTGTGACTGCCGAGTTCTGTTTCTATCTCCTATCTCAGATGGTTAGTAGTATGTTAGTAGGTTCTAATCCCATGGTGTGCCACCTCTTTTATCCATTTATTCATGCAGCATCTTCTATCATCACTGATGAAAATTTAAGATATACTGGCCCAAGACCAGCCTTTGAAAGCATTCTCTGTATGTTTTCTAATATGACATTTTGACCATATTCTTCTGGTTTGTTGAGTGGTTTATGTGGGACGAGTTTAACCCCTTGCTGAAGTTAAGATATATCATGTAAACAACAGCCTTTGATTGACCCAACAGTAGTTGTAATTTTACCAATTTGACAGGATTTGTTATTCCCAAAGCCATATTGAATAGTATTTTGTGTTTATTCCTGGGGAGGGTTAAGTAGGGAGGGATCCGTAATTACTAGGATTAGATTATTTTCCTTTCTAACGAATCCGAGAATTGTTTTCACCAATTTCTTACCATTAGTCACCTTGCTAATTCTCTTAAAGTTACTAAAATCAATGGCAATTGTTGAGTTACTCTAAATCTCCAGGGTTTGTGGTTTGTGCCTATCTTTAGTTAAAATAAATATAAATTAATTCTTTACTTCCATATTATCTTCTCCAAATCCCTAATTCTAATGTTGAAATTTCCCATAACCTAGAGCCCGCTGTTGGCGGTAGCAGCTGCTGGCCCAGGTCAAACTTAGGGTGTGGCTCTGCCTCCTGGGTTCTTCCCACATCGTCCTTGACATCCTCCTGACGGTTCCAAAACCCCCAAGAACTGTTCTCATAGATTGCACTTGAGAACCCTCGCCTTTCTGGAAAGCTTGTAATCAGTCTCCAGCAGTCTGTGACTATGGGTGCAGCGGGATGTCTAGCTCGTCCAGCATCACAGACCCAACCCCTCCTTCTAGCAGCTTTTCCTGCCTCTCACTCATCTCCTGGCTCCCCCAGCCCTGTTCTGTTATCTCCCACCCCTGACCTTGGTTTATCATTTCTCTCCTGCTGCTCTGTTTCTAGCCGATTATAACTGGCAGGCAGCCAGAAGCCTCATCCTCCAAGGGCGGAAGTCAAGTCTAAGGCAGGTTCCCATTTAAGACTTTGGGTTGACTCAACATCTCGCCATTTGTATGGACCTTCCTCATCCTTAGTACTTTACTGTGTTTGACCCCCTGGGGCTGATGAGTGTTTCTCGTCCTGTGTGAAGTTCTCTTTTCTGGAAACGATCTGGCCCACTCTCAATTTTCTGTAGCCCTGTATCCTAATCTAAAAGATTGGAAAATCGTGCATAGAGCTTCACTGAAGGATAGAACTCCCATACGTACCTCCAATCCGCTATTCTCAATCCATTACTTTCAAAATGTAGATGATCTTTTGGTTCTGAGGCCAGATGGTACAAAAATTATCATTCACTATGGTAGAGTCATCATCAATTGTTACTATGTTTCAGAAGCGTGATTTAGTAATATGTGTCAGCACCACTTAAAAACCCTTAGAATTACACATTCCACTCCTAGGAATTTGTCCTAAAGACATCAACAGATGTGCACCAAAATTTGTGTGCAAGAATATCATGCAGAATTTCTATGTTGAGAAAACTTGGAAACAGTCTAACTGTCCAAAAATAGGACTAAATAAAATATGGTACATCAGTATAGCAATACATTATATAACCATTAAGTTCTGTTTTTGAACAATATTTTCAAAATAAAAGAAATTCCAAAACTTTTGAAGAATCTATTAAAGACACTTTATGTAATAATATTATCTCAATTTTGTAAAAAGAAAGAAAAATGTTTGCATGTAGGCATGCTTAGGCAAACACAAAAATAGTATTTATCTCTGGGAGGCAGGATTACTGGTGATTTAAAAAATATATTTTTCTGTATTTTCCAAATCTTCTACAAAGAATGTGCTATTTTCCTAACCAGAGAAACAGTTATTGTTATTTGTTAAAGAAATTAGGCCACAAAAAAAGGCAAAAACAAACAAAAACAGAAAAGGCCTTTTTTTTTTTTCTTAACTGTTTCACCGCATTCTTTCTCAGTGATGTAGAAAAAAGGGAACTAACATTTACAATTCTAAGAATCTAATTCCTTCCTGTAGCTCTGGAAGATACATATTTTTCTTATTTTAAAGGTAAGGAAACATCACAAAGAAAAGTGTGGGAAACCCAAGGTGTGAGCACAGGTCCATTGGTTCTTCTCGCTTCTGCGCTGTCCCTACTGTGATATATATATATATTTTTTGACATATAATTGACACATAACATTATATTAGTTTCAGGTGTACAATGTAATGATTCCATATTTGTATATATTGCAAAACAATCACCACAATGAGTCTAATTAACATTCATCACCACACATAGTTACAATTTTTTTTCTTGTGATGAGAACTTTTAAGATCTACTCTCTTAGCAACTTTCAAATATATAATACAGTATTATTAACTATAGTCACCATGCTGTACATTATATCCCATGATTAATTTATTTTATAAATGGAAATTTGTACCTTTTGACCACCTTCACCTATTTTGCCCACCCCTCCACCCCCCGCCTCTGGCAACCACCAATCTGTTCTGTGTATCTATGGAGCTCAGTTTTGGGGTTTTTTTGTTTTTGTTTTCATTTTAGATTCCACATATAAGTGAGATCACGTGGTGTTTGTCTTTCACTGTCTGACTGACTTCACTTAGCATAATGCCCTCAAGGTCCATTCATGTTGTTGCAAATGGCAAAATTTCATTCTTTTTTATGACTGGTGTGTGTATATACACATACAGTACATTTCTTTATCCATTCATCTATTGATGGACACTTAAGTTGTGTCCATATCTCGGCTATTGTAAATAATGCTGAAATGAACATGGGGATACATATATCTTTTTGAGTTAGTGTTTTTGTTTTCTTCAGATAAATAACCAGAAGTATAATTGCTGGATCATATGGTAGTTCTATTTTTAATTTTTTTTTCAATTCTTTTATTGAGATCATAATGGTTTATAACATTGTGTAATTTCAGGTGTACATTATTATTTATCAATTTTTGTATAGACTGCATTGTGCTCACCACCAGTAGGCTAATTTTTATCCGTCACCATACATATGTGCCCCTTTACCCCTTTCACCCACCCCCAGGCCCCTTCCCCTCTGTCTATTTTTACTTTTTCGAGGAACCTCCATACTATTTTCCATAGTGTCTGCACCAATTTACATTCCTACCAACTGTGCACCAGGGTTTTCTTTTCTCTGCATCCTCATCTTGATATTTCTTGTCTTTTCGATGATAGCCATCCTAACAGGTGTGAGGTGATATCTCATTGTGGTTTTGATTTGCATTCCCCTGATGATTAGTGATGCTGAGCATCTTTTCATATATCTGGTGGCCATCTGTATGTCTCCTTCGGAAAAACATCTATTCAGATCTTCTACCCATTTTTTAATCGAATTGTTTGTTTTTAATTATTGAATTGTATGAGTTCTTTATACATGTTAGATATTAACCCCTTCTCAGATATATGATTTGCAAATATTTTCTCCCATTCAGTAGGTTGCCTTTTCATTTTGTTGATGGTTTCCTTTGCTGTGCAGAAGCTTTTTAGTTTGCTGTAGTCCCACTTGTTTATTTTTGCTTTTGTTGCCTTTGCTTTTAGTGTCAAATCCAAAAAATCATTGCCAAGACCGATGTCAAGGAGCTTACTTTTTTATGTTTCTTCTAGAGGTTTTATGGTTTCAGGTCTTACATTCAAGTCTTTAATCCATTTGGAGTTAATTTTTGTGTGTGGTGTAAGATACTGATTCAGTTTCATTCTTTTGCATGTGGCTGTCCAGTTTTCCCAACACCATTTATTGAAGAGACTGTCCTTTCTCCATTGTATATTCTTGCCTCCTTTGTCGTAAATTAACTGACCATATATGCATGGGTTTTTTTCTGGGCACTCTCTTCTGTTCCATTGATCCATGTATCTGTTCTTATGCCCAAACCATACTGTTTTGATTACTATAGCTTTGTAATACAGTTTGAAATCAGGGAGCGTGATGCCTTCAGCTTTGTTCTTCTTTCTCAAATTGCTTTGGCAGTTCAGGGTCTTTTGTGATTCTATACCTATTTGTGATATTTTTAGGTTATATCTTATTCTATACCTGAGCTTTCTGATTTTATCAGAATAAACTTTCTTTTGGTGACAAAGATATCCCACTTTCTATAAAATACTCATTCTAGCTAACTTTCTTCAGTTAAGATTTTGCCTAAAGAGTGTCAATTCTTTGAATAACTACACTGAAAGGACAGCCTAAGTGGTCTGAATAAAATTGAACAACTGAATGTTCAAACAAGCTGGACACCACATTTCTATATGTATCTTGTTATTTTGGTACAGTAATAATTGTAAATAATTGTTCAACACATAAATCTTAGAGAAATTATAGTTTATTGTGATAAGGTTGAAGAAGTTGTTATCTCCCCAGTTCCTCATAGAAGATGCTTGTGGCTGGTGACATTAGAATTCTGCCTGTCCACATGAAGGCCTGACATGTTGCAGGAAGCCCCAGGTGGGGGCTGACCAGGCCTTGAATACTCCTGCACATCACTGCAAAGTTCATATGGTTGTGAAAACTGCCATTAACCACCCATGTCACTTGGATTTGAGATACAACTTGTAATTACATCACTTGTGTCATTTTGCCTTTTGTCTGGACCAGCACTTACCCTGCCACCATGTAATAATGACCACTGTGCCCTGCTAATCTGTTGTCATAAGACCTAGGAGGAAATGAGCAGACATGCCTGAGTTGAGCAAAGCCCAACTATTATTCTTCACATTTTACAGTAAGGAAATGGGGGACTAGTGAAGTTAAGTGATTTGCCCAAGGTCATGTAAGTTTGAGTGCATCAACCTCTCCGAGCTGCACTGTTCCATGGGTGCATTGCTGCCATGTGCGACTGCTGAGCACCGGAAATGTAGCTAGTCCAAACTGAGATGTGCTGTGAGTTTAAACTCTTGGTCGTCAAAGACTTAGTCTGAAAAAAGAATGTAAAAGATTTCATTTGTAATTTTTTATATTGATTAAATATTTAAAGATTATTTAGGATACATTGAGTTAAATAAGATATATTATTAAAACTCGTTTCATCCTTTCATTTTTTACCTTTTTAAAATAAGGTTACTAGAAAATCTTAATTTACAAGTGTGGTTTATATCACATTTCTCTTGGACAGTGTTGTCGCAGAACCTGTTTCTTCATCTGTAAAATAAAGTTAATGAGAACACATGTAATGTGTTCAAGTCGGTGAGTGTCTCGTAAATGTTTGCATTCTTATCCCCCTACTTTTCCCACCAGAACACCCAAGTCTCCTGACTTTTGCGTGCATGAATATCCAGGGACTTTAAAAGAACCATTGTTCCTCTATTTCCATACAGATTTCTCTTTAGTAGGGGCATTTTTTTCAGTCATGTGTTTTTTGAAATCTTATGATGTACAGTTTGTCAATAGCAAGTCAGACACTGGAAACTCAAGCCAAGATCCTGAAACTGCTTCGCCTAAGCAGAGGCATAAGAGAATGCACCCTTTCATAAACTCACCACAGACGCTGGGGAAAGAGAGACTGACATAGAGGCAGGAAATGCACACAAGGTAATTCATTGCCATTGAAGCTCACTGAGCAGCAATCTGGTTGTGATATGAATTATTCATGGATTCCCCTATGGCACCCTTATGTTGAAGGTTGATGTCAGGGCAGGACCTGTACTCCCATCTCGGGCCTCCATGCTGAGCAACTGTGTACAGGGTCAACACCCCATCCTAGAATCGGCTCTCCTCCAAGCAAGCCCAGAGACTGGGAGGTCGGCCACTACAATTAAGCTTCCTTGTCCAGCTGCCAGAAGATGGATGAATTCATCCAGCAGCCAGCCCAGTACTCCTGAGTGAAGAACTCAAGATAATTTATGAATTGATTTATGGTGCTCCTCTTTCCACAAGAATTCATGGTGCTGTATAGTATAAACGGCCTTTTGTTGAATTTACAAAATCATCCTCTAATTTCATGTTTCAGATGTTCCAGTTGGGAATGACAAATTCATGTGCTGTAGGGCCCAGGTGGTTATAATAATGAGGAGAAGACAACAAGGAGTGGTGGGGACTGTTCTGAAGTGAAGGTTGCCTCCGCATCTGTAGGGGCAGCCACTGGCAGACCCAGAAGGTTTTGCCTTGTGAGGATGCACATGTGGGGTTGTTATATCCTCTGATTTTTCACGGGAAGCCAGATTTCCAGATTTTAATGTGCAAATCTCCTGATTTTTTAATTTTTGGGCTGAACAAACCCTTCTGTTGGCCCAGTTCAATCAGGCTGTTTATAATCTCTGATCTTTTTAATTTATTTATATAAATGGTAGGCTTTCACAGAAACTTCTATTTCTCCCATATTCTTTTTTGTGGGATACCTCACCACTCCTTGCATAGTGCATAGCATTTATATCAATTATGATTTTCAAAATTAGACACCAATTTACCACCGCTCCAGGTTCTTCTTAGTTATTCCTTTTTGTGTCCTTCTCCTTGCTTCTTGAAGTTCTCTAGACACCAAGAGAGGAGAGCAAGCATGAACCAGAGTTTTAATGGCTCTTTTCTGACCACATGCCCTCATCTGTAAGACAATGTGGGTAAAGCCCCCTTTCTATGTTTTATCTTTTGCATTGCCAGAACATGGCCAAGGTGGCCTGGGCTTAGGAAAGAAGGGAGGAATTCCAGGTTGGGGTCCAGAATTCCTCTCCTTTAATTTAAGGCAGTGCTAGAGCAGTTAAAGGCATGCCTAACCTGTCTCCATACATCCTTCACCCTGCCCTGCTCCCAGCTCCCATCTCTCCCGGTGCCCTTCATCTTTGGGGGACACTCCCTTTTCTGGGGCTTGTTCTGTGACAAGGGCTCACTGCCTAGTGCTCTCTCCCATTCAACCAGACACTTCGTCTTTGATGACATGCCCTAAGGTCCCAAAGAAACCTAGGCTGTTTCTGCACAAGTAACCAAAACTTTTAAATAGAATTCAGTTAGTTTGTTTGGTCTTTTTGTGTGTTTGTTTGTTTCTGTAGTATTGAGAAAATCACAAATTGACTTCTGTCCCTAGGAAGCAGATCCAGACCATCCCTTTATCAAGGCTCTGGAGTCAAAATTTTGAGATCTACAATATAACTATAAAAGATCTTAATGCACTATTTAAGGAATTGAAAGAAGACAGCTGTCTTTTCAGGAAATGAATTGAGACACACTCAGTGAAGCAACATTTGCTTCCACTTGTGCAGAAACCCAGACACGCAGCAGGAAGTCCGCCATGTCTGTGCACTCACGGGCCACCCCACGAGAAGATGTAACACTGATGGTGGCCAGAATCAGACTGGGTTCTGCCACAATACATCTCTTTTACTTGTAAAAATACAGGAAGAGCAACTTCCTGTAAAATACTCTAACTTGGTAGATGAAATGTGATACAAAGTGCAAAATTTTCCTGCTCTTCGGTGAGATCCAGCACACGCACAGAAGTCGTTCTTGAAGAGTTTTGTTCACTTGGTCTTTGAACTTGTGGGACTGCCTTAGATTTCAGCAGCTAATGACACCAACACAGACACATCAGAGTTCTCCGCAGGGAGCAAGGGAACAGCCTGCTCCCCACCTTTGAGGATGTGGGGTATTCGGAGACTGTGTTTTGTATCTGAGGGCACACACCTTTGCCTCCGTGTTTTGTTTTGGTCAGCACACGCTGACTTACATTTGGTGTCTGGGGTCTCACAAGCTGCCTGTCTTCAGAGGGTGGATTCCATGCTTTGAGCATGCTGTGCTCTCCCCCTGCTCTAGCAGACGAGGGCATACTTGTGTGGCCCCACACTTTGTGCCTGGGCTTCATCTAGTACCCCTTGAGTTCTGTTTTCAGGCACACTACCTGGTCTGCGTTTTCTGATGCGGGGCATGTCTTGATGCTTGAGATTCTGTGTTCTGGGTACACAACGCTTCCCAATCCCGTGATCTGAGGTACACTTTATAGCTTATGGAGTGTGGCGGTCTGTTGTTTTAGGCATCCCAGGCTCTCTGTGGGTATATCTCCAAGTGTATAGTGATTAGGGGCTATGTCTGTGGCTGATTTTCTTCCAACTCCCATCTTCAGAGAGGCTGCATTGGAGAGAGGGTCATACAGAAAAACACAATCACGTAACTTGATGTTTAATAGTAAAATCTGAATTTCCCTAAAATGCTGTCCCCGTCATCTGGTGCTCCATGTTTCTTGGCATTACTTCCTCTAATGCCCACCCTATCTTCATGATAACTCAGGAGGAAGCATTTTGAAAATCTGCCTCCTGTTGGACATTCACAGTGCCTTTGCCACAGAGAGATCCAGAAACGGGGTCTTGACCCTTGTAGAGATGATCACCCTCCTTCCCTGGAATTTTAAAACTGGAAATGAGAAAGAATGAGTGTCTTCCCAGTGGATGAAATTGTAACATAGGACTGCGTAGACAAAGGCAGGTGTGCAGTTAGCCAGAAGAGTGAAGCCACATACGGGGAGATGCAGAGTTGAGGAGGCGAGGGCATCCCAGGGGAGTTTGGGTCCAGCTGTTCCTGAGGTTCATCTTCAGCCCTGCTTTCCCACAGCTTTTAACCTAGCAATCTTCCATAGAATCCTCCTTTTTGCTAAATTTTGTTCTAATTGAGTTCTACCACCTGCAACCAAAGTTGCCTAATTATTGCAATGAAGATGATCATGTGCTGCCAGTATAAACAAGTACACAGCAATTGCATTTTAATTGTATTTTAATGTTAGGGGAGGGTCCTAAAGACCTTTTATAATTTACACTGGATGATATTTCTGTTCCTCGCCCGGATGGCACGGCCGTGTATCATTACTATAAACACAATGTGCAATTTACTTGGCCTTCCAGCTTTGACTTGTGTCAAAAGTTGTAGAGTTGTTTTTCCTTCTTTTTTTTTAGTATTTAGAATTTGGGGGTGGAAAGGGAGATTTTTGGTGGTTATAAAAGATGCCCCAAAATTCTCCCACATTCCTCCCTTCCAAAGATTTAAGATTTAGCTTTTATAGATCCTGTAAACAATTTTCCAAAGTAGCTGTGTTAATTACCCTCCTACCGGCAGGGCAGGAGATTTCTGGTTACTCCATATTTTTAGCAACACTTGGTATTATCAGTCTTCTTCACTCATTTCACACCATTACACTGTGGGTACGTATGCAGTGATGTCACGTTACAGTTTTAATTTGCGTTTTCCCAATCACCAAGGAGATTGAGCACCTTTTCATGTTTATGGCTATTTGGATATTGTATTTCAGGAAGTGCATGTTCAAGTCTTTAGTCCATTTTCCTATTGGGTTGACTGCTTCTTACATGTTGATTGATTGAGGTTCATTATACATTCTGGATATTTGTCCTTTGTTGGATATACATAGTGCAAAAACCTTCTCCCACACATGGCTTCCTTTTCAGTCTCTTATCAGTATCTTTTGGTGAACAGAAGTTTTTTTATTTTAATGAAAATAGAATGAAAAGAAAAACTCTTCAATTTTTTTCTTTTTGGTTAGTACTTTTTATGTTTTGTTTAAGAAATCTTTGCCCCAAGGTCATGAAGTTATTCTCCAATGTTTGCTTTTAAAAGTTTTATGTTTTACTGGCCCTGACTAGGTCATACGTCCACCCTTTGGTCCAGTTCTATGCAGTATCTTGTGTGCCCCACATCTATAGCTCCCAGTTATCATTCTAACTAGAAATATTCGGGGTGGCTGAAAGGAGGCAATTCCCCAGTGAAAGAAGGTTGTATCTGTGAGCCATTGCTTCTAGCTGCAATGAAAACTGGAAAAGCAGTGGTTTAAACAAAGTAGGGCAGTGGTTCTCAACTTTTGCTGTACACTAGAATCATCTGGAAACTTTAAAAAACTGCATGCCCCAGCTGCACCCCATATAAATTACATCAGAATCTTCTGAGATGAGATCCAGGCAACAATAATTTTTAAAGTTCATCTGGTGAGTCCAATGGGCAGCTCAAGCTGGGAGCCACTGATTAGAGGTTTTATTTTTCTTTTACATGACAGGAAAGCTGAAGTTAGTCAAGTCAAGGCTTGTGTGGCAGCTTCACAACACATTAGAGACCCAGGCTCCTCCTAGCCTTCAGCTCTACTATCCCTGGCAGGGAGGCCTTTGTCCTCATAATCATAAAATAACTGCTAAAGCCCCAGCCATTACATCCACATTCCACACAACAAGAAGGAGGAAGACCTAGGGTAAAAGCCTCACATAACAATGTCCGCTTAACTATCAATGGTAGGGACTTCATCATATTGTCCCCCATAACTGTAAGGGAGTCTGGGATATGTATTTATTTAGTTGGGCACATTGCCATTCGCAACAAAATCAGAGTTCTGTAAGCAAAGAAAGGTGGAGAATTGGTAATGGATAGGCAACTGTCTGTTTCTACCACAAGGGTGCTCGTTAAACAAAAGCCAAGGCGCCCACTGGAGAGAGTTCCCTTCATATCCCTGGGATCCCTTCAGTATATAGTGGAAAAAATGTCTATGCCATGCAAACTAACTAAAAATAAATAAAAGTGTGTTTTCTAAAAAGATCAAGACATATTAAGTCTCATTTTTACATATGTCTTATTGAAAAAGAGGTCTTCAGCTTAAAGTGAACTATTTCTTTTCTCAGACATTTTTATTGCATAAGGCCCCTTATGATTCAAAATCATGTTTTTCTGAATAGTATGAGGAAAGAGAAGCAGGAATGTTCGTGGTGTTCCTGAGGAAAACTATGCATGAGGGAATGTTGGTGAGGCAGGAAACTGCACATGCGTGGTGGGCTCTGAGTACTAGGCTAAGGGGTCGGGGGCTCATCCTTCACAGTAGATGGAGTGTTCCCCACCCCGCCCCCCATCCTTCCCTCTGATAAAGACTAACTTCTTATTGCTGGAAGCACCTAGCTTTTGGTTCTAGTTCTTGGTTTCAATCCCTCATGAAGCCCAGCTGTATCCCCTTTTTATGTTTAAGCTAGATTGTAGGGGTTTCTGGGACACTTTTCCCGAAGGCTGAGGTCGTGACGGCTTGTCCTAACGAGGAGATGGGAGAGACGAGATAAAATGTCTGTACGGTTTTTGAAAGGCAGACAGATAGGAGTTGGCAGCTGAGTCCAAGTGCAGGGAGAGAAAGGGAGAGGAGCAAAGGCTGAGTCTGAGATTTCAGCATCAGTCATTGTGAGCAAGAGAATACTATCCCTCAGATGGGGATGTGGGGAGAAGATGTATTTTGGATAAAGATGATGAGGTCGGTTTGAGAAGGGAAAAAGGATGGGAACTGATCCCTAACATTTACTGAGAGAGAGCCCAGTCTGGGCCTGTTCCACGTTGGACAGTCTACAGAAGTGGGACAACCAGATCAAGATGCAGTGAGTGGCCCTGATTTGGAATGCTGGCTTACCGCGAGGTCTGCTAGGGGCAGAAGTGGGCTTGGAAGACCACACTGGTAGACAGGGTGACAGCACTCAGGGAGAAGGAGGTTGGAGGGGCCTCGGGCTGAGGAGCAGACCTCAGGTCCATTTACTCAAAACTGGGAGGGGCACAGAGCAGTGAAGTGCTGTGCACAGCATAAGCAGAGGAGTTTCAGAAAGGGCCCAGCAGAGCCGAATGCTGCTGAGAGGGGCGGGAGATTCAGACTGAGAAGAACTCTCAGATTTGGGAGTTCATGTGTCTTGGGAAAACTGCCTATTTGGCGAGCATAGAGATAAAATTGAAACTCTCCCATCAATCTCCCTACCACCCACATTTTGATGTATTCCACACAGGACGGTTCCCATACTTGCATCCATATATCTATCTTTTCTTTTTATGAAGTTAGAATTCTTTTTTACACATTGACTATAATCTGCTTTTATTAGGCTCATCATAATGTGATCACCACAGTGTCTGGAGAGGTCTGGGCTAGAGCAGACCTTAGGGACACAGCAGGGCTGCACGTGCCGCAAGGCTGCAAAGCATGGTGGGAGGAGCCACCCTCAGAGCTGACTGGGGCCACTTCCTGTCCTGGAGTGTGGCTTCACCAGCCCCTCCCTTCCACAAGCACTCTTTCTATTCGTCCTTGATCCAGTCTTACAGGGTGAATGCTCCTAGAGAGGACATTCATTCCACCCAAGTTCACGAAGGCTCAGCCAGTCATGAAAAGATGAGAGCTGAAGATGAGAAACTGTGTCCAGTCTTCAGAATTCCCTTCTGTGGCTGCTTTCAACTTTCCCACGTCCACCGCCAGTCCCCCGAGCGCCCCCCCATCAGCCGTCCTCTGGCTCTAAGGACAAGCTTTTCCACAAGATATCAAACCTAGGAGGCCCCACGTGTTGGGTTGCTCCTCCAGAACATTCAATCAGAATGGAAAAGAGCATATGCAATAAACCTCCCAACATCCCTGCAAGGTGGCCGATGTGGTATTCATTTTACAGGTGTGAAAACTGGGCTTCTAAGTGTTATGTGTAAGTAGGCCACGGCCTAATTACTTAGTATATTAATATAGATGTATAACATAATACACACATATATACTAACATGCAACCCACGCATTATTAAAATACATACCGCATATTCATATTCATGTATACAGAATGGAAATCCTGGGATTCAAACTAAGTCTAAGGATCGGATCCACTGGTTCACGTTAAGACAATGGTAACGAAGAAGGTTTCACAGAGGTTGGAAGCCAAGGTCCACGAGCCAGATACGACTAAAAAATGTGTTTTGTTTGGTCCTCCTGCTCTTTTAAAACAGGAATAATTAATATTAGAATTAGAATTTCAGTTTCTTCTGAAAAAGCAGAACTGGCTACTCGGGGCCTCCATCCCCAACGGGCAGCAGTTGGCCGGAGCTGTGTGGTGGCAGCCCCTTCACACAAGCTGGGTGCTCTCCTGTTCGCCCAGCCCCGCCCCCCCCATTGCCTCCCTGACTTGGCGACAGAGCTCAGCTGTCATTTAAAACTGTGACTGAGCTGGAAACGTTCTTACCCCCGGCTCTTCTCACTTGTTTTGATGATCTGTCTGGGCCTACAGGCCTGTGTCAGCCTTGGTGTAACGCAGTGTCCTTCCCAGGAGCATTCACACTTTTTTTTAACTTTATTGAGGAATAATTGACAAATATAACTGTATATAAAGTGTACAACATGATTTGATATACATATACACTGTAGAACAATTACCGAGATCAAGGGAATTAACAAAGGAAAAATCCTTAGACTAAAGTGGTAAGCTGTAATGAAATGCTAATGTTCAAGCAAAAGAGAATCACCAGGAAAAGTATATTTTGTCTGGAGTCGCCCCAATCTCACTAAAATCAAGGCTGTATAACTGCCTATTCTGCATACTCTCAAATTCAAGCTGGAAACTAGTCATATTTTTGATGTGAAACACAAGTGTTTTTGTCTTTTCCTTAAGTCATTTAATTTAATTATACAAATAGAATGACCTCAAAATGTAATACATCTCCAAGCCGAATGCAAAAGATGATCATTGGATAGTAGTAGCTTCTCCCTTGCCTGAGTATGAGATCTACCACCACCCAGAAAGCTCTAACAGTTTTGGGAGAGGCCGTCATTTCACAAAATGTGCTTTTTGTTCCTTGACCTGTGTGTAGGGCCTTTCAGGGAGCAGCCGTGTTTGCACAGTATGTTTTTTTGTGGAAAGTTGTTTTTGCAAGAGACACTCATTTAGTGTTTTCACATTACTGCATCCCTGTTGGCAGCAAGATGAAATGCCGTTAAAAGGTGAAAGTTACCAACTACAGCTCACATGCCAGGAGCGTCAGTGTTAAATCCTAAAAAGGACCAGTACCAATACTGCACAGTTCAAGACACTGCTGCAAACCATGCGGTTTTTTTTTCTGTAGGATCCAAGAGGATTCTACTGAGGTTATCTTCTTGCTTCCCTAGTGGATCAAGGGGACATCCGTGGAGCTACTTTTCCTTTGCATGTTCCTCCTTTAATTGTCACTCATGTGTGGATCAATCAATTAATTTAAAAACATCCGTTAAGCAGTCTGTGCCAGGCCTCATCAACACTTTCTTCTGGACATAGATAGTATAAGACCCAGTGTTGGGAAGGGTCGGGGGTGGGGGTAAAGGGAAGAGAAAGGATATGGGTCATGCTGAATGGCTGAAAAGAACGTGCAAACTCAGGGTGACCTCTCAGGAAAAGGCGTGAGGAGGGCTGCAGCCTGTGGACAGGTCAGTACCACTCACCCTCACCCTGAACTGAGTTCTAGGGTGCAGCCCCACCCCTGCCGCTTCCTTCCTCTCTCAGCGCACCCCCTCTCCCCCGTCTCCTCCACCTCCAGTTCCTTTGGGTTCAGCGGAAAGACTCAAGATATTGAGTTCCAGTCCTATCTGGCCCTTAGCCCGAGATGTGACTCTGGCTAAGCTACTCTGCTGCTCTGGATGGTGGTTTCTTTTTACGTCAAAGAAGGCACCTGACCAGAGGGGCTTTAGGGTTCCTCCTAGTTCCAACAGTCCTCAGTTTTAGGCTTATATATGATGTTGGCAGATTTTTCAGCTCTCCTCCATGACTGTATGCACTGAAACAAGTGATGTTGGACTTAGCCTGTGTCACTCTCTAAGAATAAGCCAGTCTATAAATAAAATGAATATCTGAAAGATTTCTATGATCGTGTTTAGTTTCTGAAAAGTTCTTAGGACTCCTTTTATACCTTTGCAGTGGTTGGGGGAGGCCAGCATCATGATCAAGGGCACAGACTCCAGCAGATTGCCTGGGCTGAATAACAGCTCAGCTACTTCCCAGTTGCATGAATTTAGGCAATATTTAATGTCTCTTGCCTCAGTTCTTCATACGTAAAACAGGCAAAATGAGAGTCTCAACATTTTGGGGCTGTTGTGAAGATTAAATTGATTAATATGTATAAAGTTCTTAGTGTGATACCTGGCAGAGTGTGAGTGTTCTGTGAATGCTTGCTCTATTTACTATTGTTGCATTCTTACTTGCAGAGGCAAATAGGGAATGGGTAGGAATACCAAGCTGGCAAATCCAGAAGGGAATGCTCAGTAGGATGGAGCCAGTTATGGAGGAGATGGTGATTCATCAATTAGATCCCCTTTTTCTCAATCTTCAAATGTTTCTGATCTTAGAAGCAAAACCAGAAAGTCTCCCCTCCACCCTTCAAAGCATAGCCAGGCTCTGTCTTCACCTCCTTACTTCTCACTCATCCTTGGCAGATGGCCATGTAGCCTTTTGCTGACACTGCTCCGTGGAAATGTCCCTTGTGAAGGTGGCCAGCAGCCTAGTTGGTAAACCCCGTGGCTTCTACTCACCCCTCATCTTGCTGGTGTCACCTGATCTTTCTCTTAAGTTCTAATGTTCATTTCCCACTCCTGCCAAAAAGCAACGTCTCCATGTCTCTTAACAACTCTGTTTCAGTAGAGCCAAAATTGAAGTCATCTTCCTCCTAAACATCTCCTCCGCTGTGATCTCTGCTTTGGTTTGGAATGCTCCTATCAGCCCCATCACTGGGCTCAAAATCCCAAAGCCACTTTTGTCCTCCTCTCACCTGTCCCCGGAGCTCTTGCTCAGATGATCCCCCCTCTCTCTCCTGCCACCCGCTGTGTGGGCTGCCACCAGGAGGATTTCCTGACCCACAGCTCTGACTGGCCATTCTCAGAAACATCCCATGACTTCACATTGTCTACTGAATAAAGTCCAAACTCCTTATGTTAGTACTGAAGCCTCCCCCCAAAAAACTGACCCCAAACCCCAATCTTTCTGTGCAACCTCATCTCTTGCTATATTCCTGCCCTTACCCTGCACTCTAGATAAATTGAAGAGCTGTGTTCAATTATGTGTGCTGCATGGTGCTTGGTGCCCAGAACACAGGAAGCACTCAGTAAACATTTGTTGAACAGGAAAGAAATAGGATATATAGTCAAATAGCAACTATGGCAAATGCTAAAATTCACGAGGAAGAGGCTTCCTAAATATTTGTTCTTCCCTGCAGAGGCCAAGATGATGACTTTTCCTTTAGTGCTTGGAAGATGAAGAAATTGGCACATATACTTTCACTGCAAAGTTGAAGCTTTCACTCGAAAGGAGAAATTATTCCAGGTTGCTGGGCAGACAGTACTTTCATAATTACAAAAACGTTTGACAGACACTAGAGTGAATGTTTCTTTATAGGAGGGCAATGAAACAATAAATTATAAGGACCATTTGATGATTGGAGGGAAAATTCTTTTTTTTTTCACTCATCAGATTTTTCTAATAAAAACTCGATTCTCATTTGAGGCAAGTTCTTTTGGGCACTTTTCCAATACAATTCCAATTTACTTTTCCATTAGCTGGGAGCTGTTCTTATGTTTTTTCATTATAAGCCCATGGTGCCAAATCCACATTTCGCTAGAAGTTTCAGAGTCCAACTCCCCAATATTTCTGAATATCACCCTCTCTTGTATTGCTAAATAGTAACATAAATGTGGCCAGTGAGATAGGATTCAGGTTGGAAAATTAGAAAACTGATAAAAACGTATCATACAGGCAGTTCCAATGAATGCTGGAATGCAAGAGGATTTATCTGTGTGATCTCATGTTTTGGGCTTTGGGAAAATGAATGGAATGGGGAAATGATGATCATCACTATTAGAAATAGATCATTTTTGCCCTCTATATGATGGTTTTAGACTCTGTATCAATAAGTCACACATTTATCAAACTTTGACCTTGCTAGATCTCTGGCTGCCTTGATGAGGTTTGGAAGCTTGGCCTCTCTACTCCTTCAATCCATGCCCAATTGTCTTAAATTCAAGTTTCACAATGAAAATAAGTATAATTACCTACTTCTTTTTTCAAGTAATGGGTGACAGGAGTATGGAATAATAGGGTGCATAATATAAAGCGTGGATAATCCAAAAAGCTTGGATATGTCTTTGATCCCACAATGGTTTAGGTTTTGCATTTGAATCTGCAAATGTGATCTTGTAAGAGCTCCCAGGCCTTCACAGAAACAATCAAGTCCTATTTGTGAAGACCCGGCAGCCTTCCTCAAACCCCTGACCCCTCTGCTCTGCCCTTCACACAGGGTCATGTGATGGTTCGGTTTTGAAAAGAGCAGGAATCCAAACCCGCAGCCTCATGGACACGTTCAGGTCTGTCTGTCCCTGTCCTGCCACAGCAGACACTCCTGTCATCCCACAGCAGCTCAGCCCCAAGGGCAGCTCCAGCAATTGCCTCACTCGAGCCTCAACTGCTCAGTCTCTGCTTCTTACCCGTTCATGGACTCACTTCTCTTCTCTCTATGTTTCCCTCTACCTTTTGGCTTCCTCTGTGCTCATGGCTTCTGCCTGCTCCATCTTCTGTCTTTCTGCTTCTGCCCTGACACTGAATGAGACTGCACGTCTTTGTTTCAATGGCCTTCAAAGAAGAGATTTGATGAGTTCTGTTGGTCTCAGTCCAGATTAAATCACCCCTACATGGCAGGGTCCAAGTTTTAGGGCCCTGTTATCCTGGGACACCAGCAAGTCTGTAAAAGGCTCGCCATCTTTGAGCGGCCATCTCATTGTTGTGAATAGGAACTTCTATCCGTCTGTCTGAATATCTATGTATCATTTAATTAATAATAGGAAAATGATTACTCAATACATTTAGCTTGTTTAGTGTACAAAAGCTTTAGATAAATGGAGTCCTTCAGGGGAAAACCAACAGGAACAAAAGATTCTCAGTGATGAAAGGATGGCGTTGGTGAAAGAAGTCAATGTCTGAGGAAAGGGGGCTGACTGGCTGGAAGATGGCTCATGGGTATGAGCCAGGGGAAAAGGAACAGGAGCTCAGCTGGCATAAGACTTGAGTTCCTCTAGAATGAGGCTCTGTGTTTGTAACTCAGCTGTGTTCAGGTGTTTTGCACCTCTCTTAAAATTGTTCTCTTGCCCCCTAACCTGGAAAGGACTTGCTGAGATCCTCCTTACCTCCAGGATAAGATTTGAACTCCATTTCCTTCCCATATAGAACCAGAGGCAGATCACTCTCACAATGTGTACCCTCAATAAGCATTTGTTAAGTACACAAAGCAAATTGCTGTGCAAAAGCTTTTTAGAGAATTTTTTGTAAATTACTTTTACAAAGCACTCTGTGTAGATTGTCTTAGAATGTTTTATTGATACTTCCATGCACCAAGATTTTATATTCAGAGGACATTCTTGATTTCTTATGCTGTTTCTACCTTCCCAAACTCCTTATATAGAGTCTGCCTTGAACAATTCTATTGAATGGAGTGTTCAGAATTCTGGAAGATTCTTTTCTCTAAAGAGACACCTTAGTTCTCACTGCAGTTCATTTCTGAAGTGATATGGCATTTCCACTTGCATCTGAGACACTAACATTAGAGCATTCATTTGCTGAAGAGAACTGTCTTTCTAGGCTCTCCTTTATCTTATCTTAAGCCTTGTGATTTTTGATTCCAGACCAATGTAAAATTTAAAGTAGGAAGCAAAACCAAAGCAATGAGCAAATATTTACTAATAATATTAATTATGTAGTAGCGATATGTAGATGGGGCATATAGTAGTGGCTCAGTAAATATTTGTTTGATGATCACAAAACTTTTTTTTTCATTCAGATGCAAATACTACCACAATTCTCTAGCCAGTATCAATGACATAAGGACTCCTCTACCCTTGAATAGTTTTGTTATAACATTGCTTTTCTATTCAGAAATCTTCAGTGCTTCCCTCTTACCAGAGCCTGGGGTCCAAACTCTGCTGAACAGTTTCCACGACCTGCCATATTTCCCACAATGCCCCTATTCACTCCCTCCTGCCCAGGTGCCATGAACACTGAGTGTGCACTGCCCTCTTTGTGTGTGTGCTCCTTCTCTTGTAATGCTTATTTCCTTTTCCCTAAACCTGCCCAAATCCTACACCTGTTCTTCAAGGGTCAGAGCAAGTGTGTCTCTTCCACAAAGCCCTCCTTCTTGCTGTTGGTGAAGCTTGCAGAGTGGCTCCCATGCTCCTGCCATACATTGATGAATAAGATGGTCCCTGCCCTCAAGCAGCATAACAGCTGAGTGAATGAGGCAGGTAAGTCATCAATTATATTGGTGCTGCCCAGCTTTTTTCACTGAATAAAACACAGCCCAGGCTGCTTGTAGCTGGAGGGTTCCAGCTGCCCCAGTTCTTACCCTTTGCCGAAGCTTGCCCTTCCTCTAAACACCAGCTTGGAAACTCAGAGTAATGCTACAGTGTGATAAATCCACTGGAAGGAGCAGGAACGGAGTGCAGTGGGTCCCTGTCCCAGTCTTGGGGGTAAGGGAAGGCATCAAGTTGAATCTTGAGGGATGGTAGCCAGCCAAAGAGGGTAGTAGAGTGGGGATGGGGAGTGAGTTGCCAGAGGCAACTGCATGTGCCACTTTGTGGAAGGGAGGAAGTGGTTCAGGATAGCATGGCTCTCGGCTTCAGGGGCAGAGGCTAGAATGTGGCTCTAGTGGCGAGCAGGCAGGAGATGAGGAGGGTCTTGGGTGTTCCTCCAACCAGACTGTGAACTCCTTGACTTGAGACCACATTTTACAATTCTGTGTCTTCTAAACTGCTGGTTATGTAACGGTTCAATACAGCATCACTGTTTGATAGAAAAGTCTCTTTTTACTAGTGACAGTGTCGTGATGGCTGCCATGAGAAGTATGAACAGTTTCTCTTAAGAGTGACGTGAATATGAAAGGTGTTTTCTAGTTTGTATAAGTCCCACCGGAGTGGAAAGATCTGACAGGCTTACAGTTCTCCATTGCCTCATGTTTCCAGGACAAGCCTCTGGTTTTGCTGCAAAGAATGCCTACCATGGGGCCGGCCCAGTGCATAGTGGTTAAGTTTGCGTGCTTCTCTTTGGCCGCCTGGGGTTTGCAGGTTCGGATCCTGGGTGTGGACTGATGCACTGCTTATCAAGCCATGCTGTGGCAGGCATCCCACATATAAAGTGGAGGAAGCTGGGCATGGATGTTAGCCCAGGACCAATCTTCCTTAGCAAAAAAAGGAGGGCTGGCAACAGACGTTAGCTTAGGGCTAATCTTCCTCACACACACAAATATTACAAAATATTTTGATGGATTGTAGTTAGTTTTGGGGTAGTAAACATGATGTAATCTATGCAGAAATATAATGTACATAATGATGTACACCTGAAATTTATACAATGTTATGAACCAATGTTACCACAATAAAAAAATTTTTTAAAAGAATGCCTACCATGGTTTTAATTCTGATGGGGTTGGTTATTTACCCTTTGTCTCTAATCTCACATGTGCTGCCTTTCTCTCCTCCGCTCTGTGAGGCTGGAGGTGGGAGTGAGCTACAGTTCCTGGGCTTCCTGGAGCTGGCTCTCTTTTAGCATCTGCCAGTAGGAGACACTGGTAGGAGATCAGAAGGCAGAGGAAGGAGAGAAGCTTCCTGTTCCTGCCTCCAACAGTGTGGCAGTTGCTGGAAGTTGTTGGCAATAGCTGCTAGAGCAGTGGGGGTGGGTGATTCCTGTCTCCAACCACCCAGAGTAAGGCAGCACCTTTTCAGGGTTCCAGAACCAATAGCAACAGTTCTCCAGCAGTGCATCAGTAGATGCAAGCTCAAGGTGTCCACCCCAGGGGCACTGGCAGCCTCCGATCCCTTGGGTATCCATCCTTCTTCCTCTTTGCCTTTCACCCCCTTTCTTTCTTCATTCAGCCCTTCCAACACCTTTGTAACCAATCTCCTGTATAATGTTCCCTCTGTCCAAAATACCTAGAATAGTTTCTTTTTTCTTTTCTTTTCTGACTGGTCCCTGGCTGATACAGATGCCTACTTGTAAGGGTATGTTCAGTTGCTATAAAAGATGGTAAAGAAACATGGGGGCTATGAAAAAGGTGACATAGATTCTGTTGTCCAGATACCCATAACTCCAAATGGCCTAATGTTTGGCAGTCACGTTCCTGGGCGTGTTACTCAAGTAAAGGTTTTTATCCTATCTGTAATGTATTGATAGAATAGCACGGTTGAACTGCCAATTGGTTGTATGCATGGATAGATTTCAGATACAGGGCTGTTGATCCAGCATCTTTTACAAGTCCCAAATTCACAGAAGAAGAAAAAGAAAAGAAAAAATCCCCAAAGCTCTGTAATTCTCTGGCACACGATCCTCTTCTACCGTGCCTTCTGAGTATACATCAAACACAATAAAACCAGTGAGTCAGCTTTAATGGTGTGGCTAAGTCACTTAGAAGGGAAGAGGGATCCCTCCAAACTTCCTCAACAATTGTGGCAGAGACTTTTGCTGCCAAAAGGCATTGCTGATTTTTCTAACAATGCCTGGAAGGGAGTCTGTTCCCAGTAAGACAGTCAGATCCTCTTTTGTTTTGGGGTTTTCTTGAAAAATTTTAGCAATGTCTTGTACACACATATAGACACCACTGGCCACAATACTTAAGTATGGTAAGGTCTTATGATTCCATAATTATGTAGCCACGCAGCCTGGCTTTTGTCTGAATAACCTGATAGGCACATCTACAGGCACAGTGTGAATGTGAATGAATAGGAAAGGCATCTTTCAAGGGTTCTGTCACACAGGGATGAGGAAAGGTGTGGGGAGGAAGCATAAAAATAAAAATAATTTAGCTCTCTGCTGTCCTTCATCTGGATTAACCTTAATGTCCACCTAGAGGTAGACATTAAATGTGGTCTGTGGTTCTATCTGAATTCTCTCATTAATTTCTTGGGCCTCATGTGCCTGTCTGCTTACATAACAGAAATAGTGTGTACACTGTGTCTGAAACACTCTGCAGCTAACAAAGAGTTAATGTTTTTACCACTATATTGGATAGAGCGCATATTTATCAAGTAAATTGAGAGGTCCCCTAACACCTCTACAGAAGCCATTTAAAAAAGCCAGGAAGACCCTCCTGGTGTGATTCCTCTTGAAGCCTTTACATCTGAAAAAGATCCTATTTGATCTAGTAGCCAAGAAAGGAGACTCACCACATTTACAAACTCTCAAAGGGATGCAAGTTTGATTGTTAATGCATGGAGGGGACTGGAGTGGAAGAGAACTAGAGATCTTGTGCTTGATTTCTTAGAATTTGATTGTTGTAGGCATGGCACCACCACCAACTACTCGCTATCAAAGCAATAAAAGGAAAAAACTAGCTTCCTGTGTGTACTCTGCTTCTAGCTCAGATAGATGTCATCTCCAGGAAGCCTTCCCTGACCTAAGAATCTGATTGATGGCCCCATCCTATCTTCTGTCCTAATGCCTTGAGCTTGTGGCACTGTCTTGTGGTTTAATTCCTTACACACCTCTGCCATTACTCTGTGAGCACCCTGTGGTGAGGCCCCAGCAGCCTCTGCACATTATCAGCTCTCAGAAAATGTCTGTGGAAAGGACAACCACCACATAGCAGTTTCACTGGGGACAGAATATAGAATGGTGAAGTTACAGGCAGAACTTCTTGTCTAAGCACTTCCCCCATTTCCACTGACTGTGAGAGCTAAAGGCCTGAAGAAGGCAAAAAAAGACACTGTAGAGAAGAAACAAAAAAGGAATGATAGAGAAGGAGAATTATCAAGGAAAAGAGAAAAAAGAGAAAAAGAAATAGGACTCAGTAGGGTTTGGAATGACTGCCGTTGATTGTTTATTGAACAGATACCAAAGACATAGTTGGAAAATCCAGGATTGTAAACTCTGCAAAGTTAGGATGAATGATCAACCAATTCTAACCCATACCTTAGAGGTATATGCCCTATGCCATTCCAATTTCTTGGGACAATGAACTGAAATCCAGACTTTCCTGAGCTGAAATGTGAATGGTTTGTGACAAGTGTAAATGTATCACCAGATTTCTTCTAAAACCTGCCCCTCTGCTGCCACATGGAGTAGCAACAAACTCTCAAAAAGTCCCTAAAAGGAAGGCAGTTGTGTTTTTCCTGCATGCTTTTTGTCTTCTGCTGTGGGTTTCCCCACTAACCAGTGTCCATGGGGAATTCCTGCTGTCTTCCTGAATAAGCCCAGTGAGTCTGTAATTGAAGGGTGTCCTTCCTGGCTTTCCTTTTTCCTCTGACATATGCCTCTGCTTATAGAATGTTTGTGAATGCTTTCATTTCCTTCCCTCAACAAGACAAAAAAAAAAAAGAGAGAGAGAGAGAGAGAGAGAGAGAGAGAGAGAGAGAGAGAGAGAGAGAGAGAAAGTGGAGAGAAACATATCTTTTTTAATATTTACCCATTCAACAAAATTTTGTCAATTTGAGCAAAGAGGTAGTGTGGTGGAATGGTGTAGCGGCTCTGGAATCAAACATATCTGGATTTGAATTCTGGTTTGATTATTTACTAGCTGCCTAAATGACTATTTGTATCAGCCAAATTAATCTCTCAGAGCCTCAGTTTCTTCCTTGGTAAAACAAGGATACCTGTGCAATTTGGTCTTTTGGCCAGTCTTGTGGACAAGGCTTGGTGGCTTTGTCCATCATTTGTCAAATGACAGTGCTTTCTTCTCCTGCAAGAAGGAGTTTGCTTGTCTGTCATTAAGAAGGTTGTATAACAAGGCCTAGGATTGTCCATTCCCAAGAAATATTTTAGGCAAGATATATCAAACAACGTATCAAAGGATGTGTTCCAGAATGGTCTCAGTCTTTATTGCTTACATCTGGTCATGAAATCGGTTGCCAGCTTGCTACTAGGAAATGCTTTGTCATAGAATACAGGAAATCTGGTTCTCAGGCCCTCAAAGCAGAGAGAAAAGTTGACATCCTGGCTGTCATGCCTAAGTCATGTTCACGGTCCTCAATAGTGGACAAATGTCTTTTTGTCTGCTCCTCCTAAATCAGTGGGGGACCACGGGAGGAGGCGAATCATGTATCTCTTCCTGGACCTTTAAAACCGTTCAACAGTCATGGAGAGAAATTTCACCATGGGAGAGCTGAGAAACCCATGCATGTCATAGCTGATTATTAATTAGTTATCTTCAGACAAAAATTAAGGAAGTTTGCAGGGAAAAAAACCATTCTGATTGATGTTTGTCTCTTATTAGAGTTCTGAATCTTTGAATTACTGTTTTCCAAAAAGGAACCTATTTATTACTTGGGAAGCTAGGCAGGAACAAGGTTGTCTCCCTGATCTTTGGCCTCCAATTCCCTGTAAATATTAACTTGCAGGTTGTCATGAGGATTATTGTAGTGGTTAAAATGACACATTTCTGGTGTTTGAATCCAGATCCACTGCTTACCAGCTGTGCAACCTTTGGCAAATTCTTTAACCTCTTTGAGCTCCAGTTTCCTCATGAAAAATGGGGATTAAAATGAGATGATTCAATTAAAATCTTAGCACCTTGCCTGGTGTATAGTAAGTATCCAAAAGATGATGTGCCCTATGGTAGCTACTATTAACGCAAGTCGTAGTACCCATGGATACTAAGAAAAACAGGGGCAGAAACCTCAGGCTTTCTATAGATGATTATCTATTCGGTTCTGAAGTTAACCTCAGACCTTACGAAGTGATGATAATTAAGGACATGGGGCACAGGAGAAAGGGGCAGGACAGCGTGGGTTAGTGGAAAAATCAGAGACTTGAGCATTCATACGATCTGCACTTAAATCCTAGTTATAGTTCTTCTTTCCAGTTGCTTAAGCCAGTCCTTCTCCCTGAGTCCCAGTCTTCTCATCGGTAAATTAAATTGGGGATAACGACGCCTATCGCTGGGGATGTCGCGACGGTGAGAGACAGTGAGGTGTTCGGAACCGCGGGGCCTCGGAAGCTATTGTCAGATTAGGGCGGGAGCCGCCCCCGGGACCTGTCACCAGGAACGCCACCCAGGCAGGACGTCCAGGGGACGAGACGCGCAGCTGGGGCAAGGGGCCCGGCTGGGGCAGTCGGGGGTGGTCGGGTCGCGCGCCGAGGCGGAGGCCTAGGGTTCCCCAGGGCCTTTGTTGGCAGTCTGAGCTGCCTCTGCACACGTCAGGGAGGATTAAAGCCAGATGTGGTGGCAGGGCGGCAGTGAGACGCCAAGCTCTCAGAGCCTGGGACCGGAGACCGACAGACCCAGACACTGCTCCCGGCCCCGCGACGACATTAAACGAAGGGGAGGAGATCTCACGAGAGTTATATAGGCTGCGAGACGGCGCCCCTAAATGACAGCCGGGCGGACCACTGACGCGAGCGGCTCGGCCGCGTGGGGGCGCCCAGTGGACGGAGCTCAGCACCGGAGGCCAATGGCTGCCGGGGTCGCGGGCGGGGCCGGGGGGCGGGGCGTCGCGGCTCTCCAGTGGTGGGGGCGGAGTCGCGGCGGGGAGGCGGGGCGCCCGGCAGCGGCGGTAGCGGCAGCGGCGGCAACAGCAGCCTCGGCGGCGGCCGCGGCAGGACTGATAGCGCCGGCGGCGGGTGAGGGGCTCGCGGCGGCGCGCGGGCGGCTTCGGCGCGCGGGCGGCCTCGAGGTGGGGCGCCGGACGGCCGCGCGGAGGGGCGCGGGACTGAGGGGTGGCGCCGGCTGTCCGGCTCTGAGGCGCCGGGGGCGCGGGAGATCCACCTGCTGGTAACGGAGCCGCCCGCATCTCGGCCCGGCCGGGAGCTCACTCGCCCCCGGCTGCTGCGGGGCGGGCTCGGGGCTCGGGCTGGGCCTCCGGGCGGGGCGCGGGCCGGGCGCCCTGGCCGCGCCGTCAGCCCCGCTCCGCCGCCGCCGCAGCCCTTCGGTGCCGCGCGCTCTCCGGGTGGCCCGCCGGGTGCCTGGTGCGTTCTCGGCGCTCCCCCGCGCAGCGGGGCTCGTCGACTTGGGGCGAAGTGGAGGAAAGTGTGGGTTGGGGGGTTGCGAAGGGGAAGGGAGAGTTCCCCGCGGGACCCGTCTGCCCGAGGGCCCGCGCCTGCCCCGGCGTCGGCGCCCCCAGGGGGCCGCGGGGCAGGTGGGGCCCGCGCGAGGCGGTCCCGGGCGCAGAGGCAGCGGCGGCTCCCGCCGAGGCTGAGGAGGCGTGCAGCGGTTGTGGTGAATTTCCCTAAGTGAAGACCTGATGGTCCGGTGTGAAAGTGCACCCCCATGCCCCCAGGCCTCGGTCCCCCCTTAATGAGGAAACTGCAAGTGAGACCCTTAGGTTGGGTCTAGGTGATTCCACTAAGTGTACCAGGTGACATCTCGGAGGCGTGTTTTGTGAGCTGGCAGTCATACCACTCGGAGCCCGCTTTTATTTCTCGCAGCGTATGTTTCTCTGGAGCCCGTTCATTGCTTACCATCCAAACTGCGAAATATAGGCAGGCACAATGTATGTTTTTCATGATTTCCATATATTTTACTGTTGTGGTTTTCCTGTTCAACGAATTCTCATAAAAAATAATGACAGCGACGTTCCTTTGAATTTAGACCTAAATTTAGAATCAAATGTGCGTTTTGTGGTTTATGTTTCTTTTTCTGAATATTTAAAACAATAGTTTTATGAACGTGTTGTCATGGCATAGGTTTCTTGAGCCCACACGTGTACATAGAAAACGCACTGGATGTTGGAATTATGTAAGCTGTATTAAAGAAAAATATTAATCCTTTTATAAATGTAAAATAAATGAATTTTAATATAATTGCAGTGTATAAAGTTATATAGCTTACATCATGGATTTGATGATTGTGTCTTTCCTTCTTCAGGCACCTCTGTCCTGTCTGTGGGATGGTAATTAAGAAATGTGCCAAATGTTCAGTAAAGTGTTCCTCAGCCAAGGAACATATTGAATATTTCAAAGAACACTTTAAAATAAAGATTTTGTATCTAATAAGGAAATATGAGACTACAGCCCTTAAAGAACTGTTAATAAGACAGATTTTTCAGTCTGAGATCTAGAGTTGAAAGTTCCATTCATCTTTGTCAGGACAGAAAAGATGACTAGTAATTTTAGCCACTACCTTTTTTGTTGTTAAAGATTCAGATGTGTTAAGTGATAGTCTCAGAGAGTCTTATGGTGTTAGATTAAAATTTTTGCAAACGTGGACACTGATAAAAATATGGGTTGTCTCTTGCTTTACGTAGTCAATCAATCCAGCCTATGGACTGCTTCTTCTGGTTTAAGAGCATGGAGATCATTAGTTTTGCTCTTTTCTGGAGTCTTCACTTGTGCTTCACTTCATTAGTTTGGAAACCCTAATTTAAAATGCATGACTACATTCTTACTGAGTAAAATGCTCTCATATTTCTCTTGAGGAATTTTTCAGGTTTTATTTGTTAGTAGAATTCATTGTAAGTATTTTCTTCAAACCAGAGCTTAATAACTTCCTGGATCCAATACTTAATATTCCTTATACTTTTCATGTATTATCAATAGTATGTCTATAGTCTACTTTGATTTTAGAGTTCATTCACTTTTTTTTTTTTTTGGTGAGGAAGATTGTCTCTGAGCTAACATCTATGTCAGTCTTCCTCTATTTTGTATGTGAGATGCCACCACAGCATGGCTTAATGAGCGGTGTGTAGGTCCGTGCCTGGGATCTGAACCCGCCGAAGTGGAGTGCGTGAGCCCAACCACTGTACCACCAGGCTGGCCCCGAGTTCATTCACTTTTAATTGTCTCTATGCATTTATATTGAAATTTATCATATGGGCTTTATTTGTATTTAATAAAACTGTGTTTTAAAACATCCTTTATTTTATGATTATCTGCTTCTCTACTTGCCCATGATTATTAATTGAATGTTTACTCTAATAACCTGTATACTTTTTGATTTTTTTACTAGGGCAAAATCCTTCCTGAAGTAAGGCAGGGCTAAGTATATAGCAACAGAAAGTTATATGCGTTTTTATGTAATGCCGTACCAGGGTTAAAATTCCAAGTTATATAATTCACTGAATTATCACTTCTCTTTTTATAATCAGAACTCATTATTGGGTGCTTATTGATATAAGACAATATATTAGGCCCTTTCTGGAATTTAGTTGAAATTATAGGATTTCACCATGAAGATTTTAAATTGTAAACTGTGGACATGGCGTGTTTGATGTTAACTTGTCTTAACTATAAAAGGTGAATAACTTTGGTTTTAGAAAACAATGATAACTTGTAAGTGGGAATATCTTTGGAGTTCCTTGTTTTCAGATAGTAAGAGGAAGCAAGGAAGTAGGGGGGTTTAGTGCTTCTAGAATATTACACCGCTGTTAGAGCTGCTGGCCCATGAGGGTTAACAGGCATGCGTGGGGGTGTATGTGGGGAAGAGGAGGGCTTAGCCAAAGGCTACAGGAAGTGAGAAATTTGTTTAAAGTTTTAAGTTTAAACTTTTAAATTTCCTGTGAATTCTGCAGCTTATTCCATAATAGATCTGTGTTCATTATAGAATATAAAATTTAAAAACATTTACATTTAAACTGTTGGGTAGAGTTAACACCCTGGGAAGATTCTCCAGGGTAACCTGAGACTTGGAGAATTCCTGGCCCTTCTCTTCATACTGCCACGGTGCAGGTGGCCTAGTTTGCGAAGCAGAGAGTAGTAGTTGGGAGCTTGGACTTTGAAGTCCTACAAATTAGGGTTCTCTATCTAGATTCATTTCCTTCTGTGTGAAATAGGATTAATAATGCCTGTCTCACAGGATTTTGTGAAGATTTAAAACATGTAATGGACCCAGCACATAGGAAACACTCAGTAGTTGTATGTCTATCATTATTACTAATACTATATCCTAGTGATTTTTTTCACTAGTGGAGATTTCTAGTAATGTTCAGTTTTACCAAGTAGCTGAAATGGTCGTTTCTGAATTGCCTACAAATGGCTGCTTTAGTCGGCCATGTTCTTCTACTGAGGGAATTTTCCCTTGGGCTTGTTAGGCATTTGTGGAGGTGCATTAACTCAGACCACTAGAGTGTCATTTAGTATATTGCCAAGTGCATCTTGTGGTCCCCTTGAGGCCACCAGGAATCAACACACATCTCAGAGTGCCTGACATGCCCCCAGGGAAGAAGCCCCACTACGCATAGAGTGGACTGAACCAGTGGCTGGCTGCAGTTTTTTTTTTTCATTTTACTTTTTAATACAATTAACATTTATTGAGAATCTATTATATGCTAGGTGACTGTACTTAGTACTTCTAATTACTTCATTTCATTCCATTTTCTCAACAGCTTTATTAGATGGGTGGTGATCTCCTGGATATCCTGAGTTAAAGCAATGCTGAGTGATGGGTTCTAGGTCATATAGTATCCTGCATTTTCTAAATGCCTAAATATTCCCAGTTTACACCCTGGGAGTAAGTTAATCACTGGAAGAACTGCGTTCATTCTATGATGATGATAAATAGCAATAAGAACTGTAACCCTTTTATTATTTATGATGACATGTGAAAAAGGAGCCAGGACAGGTTGTTTTCTCATTTTGTGGATGAAAGCTACATAAGTGACATACCCGAAGTCATGTAAGTAATGATGGAGCTGGATCTAGGACCCAGGTCCTTTGACCCTTATATGTTGTAGTCTGTCAGTTTTCTTAAAAATTTTAAAACATTATTATTGTGCAGTAGGAAAACTTAGGAGAGTGAAGATTATGTTACTCAGGAACCATTGTGTGATCATTAGAGTTCTCAGTTTGGAATCTGTGGCTTACTATATGCTTAATGAGCCCCACAACTTCTCCCTTTAAATGAGTAACCATAACTTTCTTTTCACAGACAAAAGAACCAACGAGGAGGGGATATAGTTTGAAGCTTTTTTCCCTGGAGAAGAACCATATAATTCTAGTATATTAAATGACTGGTTTAGATATGGGGATAATCTTTATAGATACAGTTTAGCCCTGCTAAAAGTCTGTTTATAATGGTGACTGATAAATGAAGAAACCAATATTTTGCATTACTGAACAAGTTTTTCTTTCTCTTTTCCTCTTGAACAGGATGAAAACCTGAGACATCAACCCATGAAGACTGTGAAGACAATCCTGAATAATAATTGTGAATGGTGTTGCTGCTAGACTTGTTCTGCAGAGCATCTGAAATGAACCTCTCTTATTGATTGTTTTTATTGGCCCGGAGCCAGAGTACTGGATTCAGTTGGCTTCAGGATAAAAAGAAAACAGTCTTGGTTATCATCATAAACATATGAATCAGTGTGATGGTGAAATGAGATGAGGCTCCGAAATGGAACTGTAGCCACTGTTTTAGCATTTATCACTTCGTTCCTTACTTTGTCTTGGTATTCTACGTGGCAAAATGGGAAAGGTAAGGAAAATAGCTCCAAAAATGTGCATGAAATGTAGTAGGCTTTTTGCTTTGTAAATGGTGCATAAATGCTTAGAATAAATATCCCCACAATCTGCATGTTGTATGCTATCTGCTGGTGGCCTGGCAGTTTCTTTCTGATGCAAAAATGAAACCATTCTTGGACAGAGAAGACAGAGAATTTCTAATTTGAATGGGGTTTGTTTTCGATTTCTTATAATTGCACTTGGAGAAACAGATACTGATCAGTGGTTTGTATTATACATTACAGCCAAGTTGAATAATAAAGACTTTTGTTTTGGCATTTTATTTCTGTTATTAAACATGTTTAATAAGCTTCCTTGTACTGGATATTGTATAAAATACCTAAAAGGACACAGTCAGTGCCTTTATGAAATTTGCATGCTGATTGTACTAATGATTGGGTGCTGTGTAGTTAATGATTTTAACTGCATGTGTTGACAGTTTGCTCTTTAGGCACAGTATTTATGAAGTGGGTGAGGAGAAATTCTAATTTAAATTAGAAAATTTAAATTTTTAAAAAAATTAATTGTGTTTAGACTGTTGAACTGTGTTTTTAAGGAAGGTTATTTGTTCAGAGATTGGAGCAATATTCAGGGATAATGCAGTTTTTTGAAGAGAAAATATTTGGACACTTTTTTACCTGTCTCCTTTCCTTATATTAATCTAAGAACTTTTGATGGCAAGAAGGGTGGAGGTGTTGAGAGGAGTGCATCTTTGGTTTGTTAGAGTCAAGTTAGTCATCATCACCTGGTTATTTGAAGATGCAATTGCTGGCATTATCTCATTGACTCATGACGATAACTGAGAAGATGGATTCATGACTCAGTTTTTCACTGTTTGTATATAGATATGGATATATCTGTGTGAGTATATATATAAAATAAGCTGATATAAGTGAAAAACATATGCTATGTGCTTTGAGCAAGTATGGTATTCTTTTTCTCTTTCTCTAAGTTGGGCTCTAATTTTAGGGGGAAAATTATGAAAAAATAATTTTGGGGAAAAATGAATGAAAAACTTGTTGAAGACCTTTCTTCTTTGTGGACAAATATATATACATTTTGGATTTCGTTTTTTAGTTGTACCAAAGGGAGAAGACTTACTTAGGAAGAACTTTGAATGTTAATTTAATCAAACTATTGATTGTCCCTGACATGAACAAAACAGATGACTGGCCTTAAAAGTCTATTTATGAAATAAGAGAATTGACAATAAGAAGAGTATATGGATTTTTTTTCTTATCAGGAAACTTATCTATTCAGAGAGTTATAGTAATGGAGAAACTTGACCCTTCTTCTCACTGCGTCTTCTTTAAGGGATTAAAAGTTTTGGAACCTCCATTCCATTTATCCTCTTTCTTATACAAAAGCATTATAAGCATTATTTCTTCTTTGTATTAAGCTGTCTTTAGAATCAAAATTAATTAAAAAAATATAAAGTTTCTTTCACCATGTGGTATTAGATACATACACAAAAAGTCTGCTCTCTCTGATTATCACTCTTTGAACAGCTCTGTAATCCTTTCATGCATACTCTTCTGCTCTCTTTTTCTGCTTCATGTTTTGTCCACACTCTTTCAGGTGTCAACAGAGGTCTCTTGTTATGGTTTATGTAAAATCCTTTGTGCTTTAATGCTGTCATTTATGTAACCACTCTAACTCTGAGCATTTGAATTCTTTCTAGATCATTCTGGCAATCAGACAACTTGGATTTTCCAGAGCAGGCCTGATTTCAGATATTCAATTCTAGTCAAACTATAAACTGTGTGCTCTGATTTATATTTTGAAAGCATGATTTCCATAATCATTGACATTGCTGGACTGATAGTTTTTATTTTTCATTCATTCATTGGTCCCTTTCATGTACCTGTCCTGTGCCTAGTACTGTATTATATGCTATGAATACGAAAAAGAATAAGAAACTTCACGCCTTTGAGAAGCTCAGGGACCAGCAGGGGAATAGCATGTAAACAAATATGATGCCATCAGATAGATTGAGATAGAAGCAATAACAGAGTGCAGGACTTATGCTGTTGTGAGCATATTACATGTTATATATTATCTCATTTAATCCTCATAACAACCCTGGGAAGTATTATTACCCCCTTTCTATAGATGAGAAAACCAAGGCAGAGTGGAGACAGAAGCTACTAATTCTTGAGTCACTTCACAGAGGAAGAATAAATGTGAAGGCAATGCCAGACAGAGTAGGGGACAGTGGGCATGTCAGGTAGAGGTAGCTGCATATGCAGCCACAAAGTTCTGAAAGGGTGTAGAGTATTTGTGCTTTGGAATTATGAGATTCTCATTGTGATTGGCATAGGAGTCCTAGACTGTCTCAAGGTTTAACTGGTAATCACAGTGCAGCTCCTATCATATTTGTCATAGGTCTTCATTTACCACTTGGAAGAAGACGTGAGCTGGTCCATGGGATTGGCGTAAATTGGGGAGGATGTCAGGAAACCAACCAGGGAAGCCAGAGTTTGGGCCAGGATACCAGTTTCAGTAAAGTGCACAGGATTCTCATATAAAAATGAGGCAGAATTCCAATTATGTGGAATGGACAAGTTGGGGAAGTTTTAAGCAGGTGTTGTGAGAGTGGGACAAGAGTAATTACATGTCTCACTTGTGGGTAGTGTTCTCCTAATGAACCTCCTAATTTGGTCAGGCACAATCCAGAAACTGGGAAGGACTGAGCAAGCAGTCATAGATCTTTCTCTATAGGGACATATAACATTCATTCACATGTTTCTATGTGGACATATGTCTTCATTTCTCTTGGGTATTTACCTAGGAGTGGAATTTCTGGGTCATATGGTAACTCTACATGTAATCATTTGAGGAGCTGCCAGACTGTTTTCCAAAGCAGCTGGACCGTTTTCCATTCCCTCCAGCAGGGTATGAGGGTTCCGATTTCTTCGCATTCTTGACGACGCTTATTATGTGGCTTTTTGATTTCTACTAATCCTAGTGATAGTGAAGTAGTATTTCATTGTGATTTTGATTTGCAGTTCTCTGGTGACCAGTGATGTCTAGCATCTTTTAATGTATTTATTAGCAAATTTGTATATCTTCTTTGGAAAAATGACTATTCAAATTCTTTGCATATTTAAAAAAATGTATTATTTGTCTTTTTATTATTACATGGTAAGAATTATTTATATATTCTAGATACAAGTTTCTTATCAGATCCATGATTTGCAAATTTTTTCTCCCATTCTGTGGGTTGTCTTTTCACATTCTTTATAGTGTCTTGTGAAGCACAAAAGTTTTTAATTTTGATGAAGTCCAGTTTATTTTTTGTTGTTACTTGTGCTTTTGGTGTCATAGATATCTAAGAATCCATTGCCAGATCATGAGGATTCTCCTGTGGTTTTTTCTAAGAGTTTTATAGTTTTTGCTCTTATGTTTAGGTCTTTGATCCATTTTAAGTGAATTTTTGTATGAGGTGTAAAGGAAAGGTCCGGCTTCTTTCTTTTGCATGTAATGAGGCTATTCAGTTGTCCTTTCACCGTTTGTTGAAATGACTCTTTTTTCCCCTGTTGATTGGTCTTGGCTTTCTTTTTGAAAATTAGTTGACCATAGATGTATGAATTTATTTCTGGACTCAGTTCTATTCCATTGATCTTCCTTGTGCTAGTACCACATGGTCTTGATTATTGTTGCTTTGTAGTAAGTTTTGAAATTGGGAAGTGTAAGTCCTGCTACTTTATTCTTTTTCAGGATTGTTTCGGCTATTTTGGGTCCTTTGCAATTCCATGTGAATTTTAAAATCAGCTTGTCAGTTTGCTTAAAAAAGTCAACTGGGGGCCAGCCCGGTGGCGCAGTGGTTTAGTTTGCTCTTGGCAGCCCGGGGTTCGCGGGTTCGGATCCCGGGCGCCTGCCGACACACTGCTTGTCAGCCATGCCGTGGCGGTGTCCCATATAAAGTAGAGGAAGATGGGCAGGATGTTAGCCCAGGGCCAGTCTTCCTCAGCAAAAAAGAGGAGGATTAGCAATGGATGTTAGCTCAGGGCTGGTCTTCCTCACACACACACAAAAAAAGTCAACTGGGATTATGATAGGGATTGCATTGTATCTATAGATCAGGTTGAGTAGTATTGCCATCTTAACAACGTTAGGTCTTCCAATCCATGAACATGGGATGTTTTCCATTTATTTAGATCTCTAATATCTTTCAACAGTTTTTTTGTATGTTTACATAGTATAAGTTTTACTCTTCTTTTATTAAATTTATGCCTATTTTACACTTTCTGATGATATTTTGAATGGAGTTGTTTTCTTAATTTCATATGTCAGTTTTTCATTGCAAGTGTATAGAAATACAATTCATTTTTGTGTGTTGATCTTCTATCCTGCAACCTTGCTGAACATATTAGTTCTAACAGGTTTTAGTAGATTCCTGAGGATTTTCTATAACAAGATCATGCCATCTGTGAATAGAAATAATTTGATTTCTTCCTTTCCAATCTGGATGCCTTTTATTTCTTTTTCCCTGGCTAGAACCTCCATTACAGTGTTGAACAGAAGTAATGAGAGTCAACATCCTTTTCTTGTTCCTAATCTTAAGGAGAAAGCAGCCAGTCTTCCGCATTTAAGTCTGATGTTGTGGTTTTTAAGTTAAGGAAGTTGCCTTCTATTCCTAGTTTGCTGAGTGTTTTTATCATGAAAGAGCTGGATTTGGTCAAATTCTTTTCCTGCATCTATTGAGTGATTTTTGTTTTGTATTCTATTAATAAGATATATTAATTGATTTTTAGATGTTCCACCAACGCTTCATCCCTAGGATAAATAACACTTGGTCATGGTATATAATTCTTTTTATTATGTTGCTGGATTTGGTTTGCTGGTATTTGTTGGGGATTTTGCATCCATATTCATCAGGGATATTGATCTGTACTTTTCTTGTAATGTGTTTGTCAGATTTTGATATCAGGGTAGTATTAACCTCATAGAATGATAGGGGAAGTGTTCCTCCTCTTCTTTTTTTTTGAGTGTTTGTGGAAAATTGGTGTTAATTCTTCTTTGAATGGTTGATAGAATCAGCAGTGAGATCATCTGGGCCTAGGCTTTTCTTTGTGGGTAGGTTTTTGATGACTGATTCAACTTCAGTTGTTACAGGTCCTTTCAGATTGTGTATTTCTTCTCCAGTCAATTTCTGTAGTTTGTGTTTTTCTAGGAATTTGTCCATTTCATCTAAGTTGTCCCATTTGTTGGTCTACAATTGTTCATAGTATTCCTTTATAATCCTTTTCTATTTTTGTAAGATCAGTAGTAATGTCTCCTCTTTCGTTTCTATTCTAGTAGTTTGAGTCTTTTTTCTTGATCAAATTAGCTAAAAGTTTGTCGAAGAATCAGCTTTTGGTTTCTTGATTTTCTCTATTTTATTTCTGCTCTAATCTTGATCATTTCCTTCCTTCCTTCTTGTTTTAGGCTTAGCTTGCTCTTCTTTTCCTAATGTCTTAAGGTAAAAGGTAAGGTTTGAGATCTTTCTTCTTTCATAGTGTAGGCATTTACAGCTATAAATTTCCCTCTAAGCACTGCTTTAGTAGCATCCTGTAAGTTTTGGTATGTTCTGTCTTGATTTTCATTCATTTCAAAGTAGTTTATGATTTCTTTTTTGATTTTTTTCTTATGCCAATTGGTTATTTAGGACAGTGTTTGATTTCCACATATTTGAGTTTCCCAAATTTTTCCGTTATTGATTCCTAATTCCATTCCATTGTGGTCAGAAGACATACTTTGTATCATTTCTATCCTTTTAAATTTATTTAGGTTTGTTTTATTACCTAGCATGTAGTCTATCCTATGGAAAGTCCCATGTGCACTTGAGAAGAATGTGTATTCTGTTGTTGTTGGGTGGAGTGTTCTATAGATGTCTGTCAGGTTCAGCTGGTTTATAGTGCTATTCATGTCTTCTGTTTCCTTGTTGACCTTCTGTCTAGTTGTTCTATCCATTATTGAAAGTGGAGTATTGAAGTTTCCAACTATTGTTGTAGGATTGTCTATTTCTTCCTTCATTTCTGTCAGTTTTTGCTTCATGTATTTTTGTGTTCTGTTATTGGATGCATATATGTTTATAATATTAAATCTTCCCTCTTTATCTCTAGTAACATTTTTTGCTTTAAAATCTGTTTTGCCTGATATTAGTATAGCCACTCCAGCTTTCCTGTGGTTTCTGCTTGTATGGTATGCCTTATTCCATTCTTTTACTTCAGTCTATTTGTGTCTTTAAATCTACAGTGTGTCTCCTGTAAACAACATATAGTTTTTTAAATCCAGTCTGACAATGTCTGCCTCTTGATTGGACTGTTTATCCATTCACATTTAATGTTATTGGTACAGTGTGATTTACATCTGCCATCTTACTTTTTGTTTTTTATATGTCTCATGTCTTTTTTGTTCCTATTTTCCTAGTTTACTTTTTCTTTTTGCATTGATTGAATATTTTCTAATGTAGCATTTTAATTTCATTAATACCTTTTTCCACTATTTTTTGAGTATATTTTAGTGATTGTTCTAGTGTTTACCATGTACATCTCAACTTATCAGAATCAGCTTCAGATTTATACTATCTTAATTCCAGTAATATATAGAAATGTTATTCCTGTATAACTCTATTCCATTTCCCCCTTTTTTAATGGTATTATTGTTACACATATTATGTCTGTTAATGTTACAAACCCAATGATATGTTATTATAATTATTATTTTACCATCTGTTATTATTTTCTTAGCACATTACAGCTTTATTCTCACTTACCTCCTTTATGCTGTTATTGGCAAGTATATTATGTTTCCATGTGTAATGGACTCAACAATACATCATATATATTTTATACAATTTCTTTTTAAATCAGTTGAGAGAAAGAAAAAATATGCATTAATAGTGTCTATTATAATTACATAATTACTGGTGCTGTTTGTGTGGATTTGAATCACTGTCTTGGATCACTTGCTTACAGCCTGATGAACTTCCTTTAGTATTTCTTTTTTATTTATTTATTTATTTATTTTTTTATTGATGTCTTAGTTTATAACACTGTGGGGTTTTAGTTGTACATTTTTGTTTGTCCGTCACCTTGTGGATGTAACCCTTCACCCCTTGTGCCCCCCCCACCCCCCTTCCCCTTGGTAACCACCAATCAGTTCTCTCTGTCCGTGTGTTCACTTATATTCTATATATGAGTGAGTTCATGCAGTGTCTGTCCTTCTCTCTCTGGCTTATTTCACTTAACATAATACCTTCTAGGTCCCTCCATGTTGTTGCAAATGGGACAATTGTGTCTTTTCTTATGGCTGAGTAGTATTCCATTGTATGTATATACCACATCTTCTTTAACCAATCTTCAGTGGAGGGACACTTGGGTTGCTTCCACTTCTTGGCTATAGTGAATAATACTGCAATGAACATAGGGGTGCATACGCCTCTTGTGATGGTTGATTTCACGTCCATTGGGTAGATGCCCAAGAGTGGTATTGCTGGATCATACGGTATTTCTATTTTTAATTTTTTGAGGACTCTCCATACTGTTTTCCATAGAGGCTGCACCAGTTTGCATTCCCACCAGCAGTGAATGAGGGTCCCCGTTTCTCCACAACCTCTCCAGCATTTGTTGTTTTTTGTGTTGGTGATTATAGCCATTCTAACCGGTGTAAGGTGATATCTCAGTGTAGTTTTGATTTGCATTTCCCTGATGATTAGTGATGTTGAACATCTTTTCATATGTCTATTGGCCATCTGTATCTCTTCCTTGGAAAAATGTCTGTTCATATCCTCTGCCCATTTTTTGATCGGGTTGTTTGTTTTTTTGTTGCTCAGTTGTATGAGATCTTTGTATATTACTGAGATTAATCCCTTGTCGGACAAACGATTTGCAAATATTTTCTCCCAGCTGGTGGGTTGTTTATTCATTTTGATCCTGGTTTCATTTGCCTTGTAGAAGCTCTTTAGTCTGATGAGGTCCCACTTGTTTATTTTTTCTTTTGTTTCCCTTGTCTGGGTAGACATGGAATCTGAAAGGATCCCTTTATGTCCAATCGCAATTAGTGTACTGCCTATATTTTCTTCCAGGAGTTTTCTAGTTTCAGGTCTCACTTTCAGGTCTTTGATCCATTTTGAATTGATTTTTGTATATGGCGATAGGAGATGGTCTACTTTCATTCTTTTGCATGTTGCTGTCCAATTTTCCCAGCACCATTTATTGAAGAGACTTCCCTCTCTCCATTGTATGTTCTTTGCTCTTTTGTCGAAGATTAGCTGTCCATAGATGTGTGGTTTTATTTCTGGGCTTTCAATTCTGTTCCATTGATCTGTGTGTCTATTCTTGTACCAGTACCATGCTGTTTTGATTACTGTAGCTTTATAGTATATTTTGAAATCAGGGATTGTGATGCCTCCAGCTTTGTTCTTTTTTTTCAGGATTGCTTTAGCTATTCGGGCTCTTTTGTTGCCCCATACGAATTTCAGTAGTTTTTGTTCTATTACCGTGAAGAATGACATTGGGATTCTGATTGGGATTGCATTGAATCTGTAGATTGCTTTAGGTAGAATGGACATTTTAACTATATTTATTCTTCCAATCCATGTGCATGGAATATTTTTCCATTTCTTTATGTCCTCCTCGATTTCTTTCAATAGTGTCTTATAGTTTTCATTGTATAGGTCTTTGACCTCCTTGGTTAAATTTATTCCCAGATATTTTATTCTCTTTGTTGCAATTGTAAATGGGATTGTCTTTTTGAGTTCTCTTTCCGTTGTTTCATCGTTAGTGTATAGAAATGCAATTGATTTTTGTAAGTTGATTTTATACCCTGCCACTTTACTGTAGTTGTTGATTGTTTCTAGTAGCTTTCCGATGGAATTTTTGGGGTTTTCTATGTATAGGATCATGTCGTCTGCAAATAGTGAGAGTTTCACTTCTTCATTGCCTATTTGGAGTCCTTTTATTCCTTTTTCTTGCCTAATTGCTCTGGCCAGAACTTCCAGTACTATGTTGAATAAGAGCGGTGAGAGTGGGCACCCTTGTCTTGTTCCTGTCCTCAAAGGAATGGCTTTCAGTTTTTCCCCGTTGAGTAGGATGTTTGCTGTAGGTTTGTCATATATGGCCCTTATTATGTTGAGGTACTTTCCTTCTATACCCATTTTGTTGAGAGTTTTATCATAAATGGATGCTGGATCTTGTCGAATGCTTTCTCTGCATCGATTGAGATGATCATGTGGTTTTTATTCTTCATTTTGTTAATGTGGTGTATCACGTTGATTGATTTGCGGATGTTGAGCCATCCCTGTGTCCCTGGTATAAATCCCACTTGATCGTGGTGTATGATCTTTTTGATGTATTGCTGTATTCGGTTTGCCAATATTTTGTTGAGGATTTTTGCGTCTATGTTCATCAGCGATATTGGCCTGTAGTTTTCCTTCCTTGTATTGTCCTTGTCTGGCTTTGGTATCAGCATGATGTCGGCCTCATAGAATGTGTTGGGAAGTATTCCGTCTTCCTCTATTTTTTGGAATAGTTTGAGAAGGATAGGTGCTAAATCTTCTTTGAACGTTTGATAAAATTCTCCAGGGAAGCTATCTGGTCCTGGGCTTTTATTTTTTGGGAGGTTTTTGATTACTGTTTCAATCTCTTTACTTGTGATTGGTCTGTTCAGATTCTCTATTTCTTCTTGATTCAGTTTTGGGAGGTTGTACGCGTCCAAGAATTTGTCCATTTCCTCTAGGTTGTCCAATTTGTTGGCGTAAAGTTTTTCATAGTATTCCCTAATAATCCCTTGTATTTCTGTGGTGTCTGTTGTAATTTCTCCTCTTTCATTTCTAATTTTATTTATTTGAGTCTTCTCCCTTTTTTTCTTAGTGAGTCTGGCTAAGGGTTTGTCAATTTTATTTATCTTCTCAAAGAACCAGCTCTTTGTTTCATTGATCCTTTCTACTGGTTTTTTGGTTTCAATTTCATTTATTTCTGCTCTGATTTTTATTATTTCCCTCCTTCTACTGATTCGGGGCTTTGTCTGTTCTTCTTTTCCAACTCTGTTAGGTGCAATTTAAGGTTATTTATTTGGGATTTTTCTTGTTTGTTAAGGTGAGCTTGTATTGCTATGAATTTCCCTCTCAGGACTGCTTTTGCTGCATCCCATATGAGTTGGTATGGTATATTTTCCTTTTCATTTGTCTCCAGATAGCTTTTGATTTCTCCTTTAATTTCATCAACGACCCATTGGTTGTTCAGTAGCATGTTGTTTAGTGTCCACATCTTTGTCCCTTTCCTAGTTTTTTCCTTGCAGTTGATTTCTAGTTTCACAGCATTATGATCAGAAAAGATGCTTGTAATGATTTCAATCTTCTTAAATTTATAGAGGTTTGCCTTGTTTCCTAATATATGGTCTATCCTTGAGAATGTTCCATGTGCACTTGAGAAGAATGTGTACTCTGGTTTTTTTGGGTGGAGTGCTCTGTATATATCTATTAAGTCCATTGTGTCTAGTTTTTCGTTTAAGTCCATTATTTCCTTATTGACTTTTTGTCTGGATGATCTATCCATTGATGTAAGGGGGGTGTTAAGATCCCCTACTATTATTGTGTTATTGTTAATATCTCCTTTAAGGTTTTCTAGCAGTTGTTTTATGTACTTTGGTGCTCCTGTGTTGGGTGCATAGATATTTATAAGTGTTATGTCTTCTTGATGAAGTGTCCCTTTTATCATTATATATTGCCCTTCTTTGTCTCTCATTACCTTTTTTATCTTGAAGTCTACTTTGTCTGATATGAGTATGGCTACTCCTGCTTTCTTTTGTTTGCCATTAGCTTGGAGTATTGTTTTCCATCCTTTTATTTTGAGTCTGTGTTTGTCTTTAGAGCTGAGATGTGTTTCCTGGAGGCAGCAGATTGTTGGATCTTGGTTTTTAATCCATCCTGCCACTCTGTGTCTTTTGATTGGAGAATTCAATCCATTTACATTTAGAGTGATTATCGATATATGAGGGTTTAATGTTGCTATTTTATTGTTCATCTTCTGGTTCTTTTGCATTTCCTTTGTTTCTTGTCCCTTGTGTTTCGGACTGCAAATTCAATTTGGTATTTCTGCATGCTCATTCTCTTGGTTTTCTCTTTATTTGTCATGTGTGGTTCTCTTCTGGTTGTTTGTTTAGTGGTTACCGTGCGGTTTATATAAGCGATCTCCTGGATAAGAAAGTACATTTTCAGATGCCTCCTTTTTCCTGAGGCTGGGTCAGTTCAATCCCTTACCTCTTCCCCTCCTTATTTGTTATCTCTTTATTCCAGATTGTGTCATGAATGTATGTTTCCAGTGATGAGCTTGAATTAATTTTTGATGTTTTCCAACTGTATTTTGTTCTGGTTTAGTCTCCTTGCTTTTCTCCTTGTTGAAATCTTTGTATCCCCTTTCTCATTTGTTTTTTTTCAGGCCTAAGGGCCTTCTTGAGCATTTCTTGTAGTGGGGGTCTTGTGGTGACAAACTCTCTTAGCTTTTGTTTATCAGGGAGAGTTATTATTTCTCCATCGTATTTGAAGGATATTTTTGCTGGATAAAGTATTCTCGGCTGAAGGTTTTTGTCTTTCATGATTTTGAATATATCATTCCAGTCTCTCCTAGCCTGTAGAGTTTCTGTCGAGAAATCAGCTGAGAGCCTGATGGGGTTTCCTTTGTATGTTATTTTGTTTTTTTGTTTAGCTGCCTTCAATATTATTTCCTTGTCACGGGTATTCTTCAAGTTTGCTACTATGTGGCGAGATGATTTTTTATTCCTGTTTATATATTTAGGTGATCTATTGATTTCATTCACTGTTATTTCCCTCTTGTTCCCTAGGTTGGGGAAGTTCTCAGCTATTATTTCTTTGAACAAACTCCCTGCTCCTTTTTCTCTTTCTTCTCCTTCTGGAATACCTATTATCCTTATGTTGCTTTTTCTCATTGAGTCTGATATTTCTCGAAGAATTTCTTCATTTCTTTTTAGTCTTAGCTCTCTCTCCTCCTCTACCAGGAGCATTTCTGCGTGGCTATCCTCAATAGTGCTAATTCGTTCCTCCATATTGTCAGTTCTGCTCTTTAAAGACTCCATTTTTTCCACTATCTCGTTGATTTTGTTTTTCATCTCCAATAATTCTGATTGGTTTTTCTTTAGGGTTTCAATCTCTTTTGTGACATAATCCCTGAATTCGTTGATTTGTTTCTGTGTGTTCTCTTGTATTTCGTTGAGCTTGTTTATGATAGCTATTTTGAATTCTCTGTCATTCAGGTTATCAAATTCTGTGCCTTCAGGGTTGGTTTCTGGGTGTTTGTCATTTTCCTTTTGGTCTGTAGCCCTGACATATTTTCGCAAGGATCCGACGGGGACGGCTTTATTTTTACCCCTCATGATTAAAGTTAGTCCTGCAGTTTCCCCCTGCTGCCACTAGATGGAGATCGCGAGCGGTTTGCTCTGAGGCGGCTGCAGCCCCCGGAGGGATTATGCTGAAACGCGGGTGTGTGGGGGGAGGGGTCCTCTCTTTCTCCTGCTTGACCTGGGGGTTTCCTTTCTGGCTCTCTTAGGGTGTTTGCTACACCCCCTAAACAGTCCGTCGTCGCTTCCCAGTGGGGATCTCGCGACAGTCTGTGAGAGCACCTGGATGGCGATAGTTTTCCCCGCTGTGGGCCGCCCCTCCCCGCTCTGTCCGCGAACCGCGCTGTTTTTGCTGATCGATTGGGGAGGGGGAGTACAACCTCCTACCTCTCCTCCCGTCCTCCTGGGCTTCCCGCGCCTCCACCGTCCGATGTATGGCAGCAGGGGTTTCTCAGAAGTCCTTCGTAGTGTTTGATTGAGCTCTGTTGGAATGTGAATGATGTTTTCGTTGTGTCGTAGGGGGCAGAGATTCAAAGAGGGAATCTCACTCCGCCATGATGCTGACGTCACTTCCTTTAGTATTTCTTGTAAGGCAGGTAAACTAGCAATGAATTCTCTCAGTTTTTCTTTATCTTGGAATGTGTGTTTACATTCATTTTTGAAAGATAGCTCTGCTGGATGGTAAGAGTCCTGGTTGACAGGGTTTCTGTTTTTTTGTTTCTTGAGCTCTTTGTGTTATCCCACTGCCTTCTGGCCTCCTTTATTTCTGATGAGAGGTCAGTTGTTAATCTTATTGGGGTTCCCTTATAAGTGATCCACCATTTTTCTTTTGTCTTTTTTAAGATTTTCTTGTGTTGACTTTTATCATATGTACCATGATGTGTCTGTTTGTGAGTCTTGCTTCCTAGATGTGTAGATTATTGTTTTCCAGTAACTTTGGGAAGTATTTAGTCATTATTTCTTTCATTTTTTTTTTCACCTTTCTCTTCTCTCCATCTGATATTCCCATTACATATATGATGGTATGCTTAATGGTATCCCAGATTTCTCTGAGGCTCTGTTCATTCTTCTTCATTCCTTCTTCTCTTTCTTCAGCTTAGATAATCTTTTGATCTGTTTTCAAGTTTGCTGATTCTTTCTTTGCTAGTTCAAATCTATTGTTGAGGCCCTCTAGTGAATTTTTTATTTCTGTTACTTTTCAACTCCAGAATTTCCATTTGGTTCTTGCTTAAAATTTCTCTCTCTTTATTGATATTCTTTATTTGATGCAACATTGTCATACCTTCCTTTACTTCTTTAGCAAAGCTTTCCTTTAGTTCTTCAGTTTATTTATAATGACTGCTTTATCTGTTAAATCCTACATCTAGTCACACTCACAGGCAGTTTCTGCTGCCTGCTTTTTTCTGTTGTATGGGTTATACTTTCCTATATGCATGTTTCATAATTTTTTGTTGGAAATTGGACATTTTAGATTATATATTTTAGCAACACTGGGTGCTTCTCCCTCCCCAGGGTTCTTCTTATTATTTGCTTGTTTATTTGTTTAGTGACTGGCTGGATTATTTTAATGAAGTCTGTTTTTCCTGTCACACCACCCCCCAAGGTTAAGTCTCTGTTGTTGCTCCTCAGGGAGACACAGTTTTGGGTATGCCCACAATCATCCTGGGATGACCATTATTACTGGTAGGGTTCTCTTCCATTCCTTCAGTGACCACTACACTAATTGCTGGCTGATTATTCTGTTGTTTGCACCAGTGCACTGGAGCATAAATTCTGCTACAAACTCATCTAATCAAACAGTGGTTCCTTTGAAGAAATTGTTTCTGAATTCAGTGTTTGATATTTGTTCTGACCCCAGGAAGGCTCCTCCTAGCTGACACTTTCCCTGGTTCTCTCTTGCAAACTCCAAATGCCTACTGTCTAGGCTATATCTTCGTTAGATCCACAGTTCTTCCAGTTCCCTTCACCACGGCCTCCACTGTTTTTGAGAGGGCTCTTAGTTTAAACTCCTCCATGCTCTTGCAAATGAAGCTAGTTCCTTTGGCCCACTTTTCCCTGAGGCAATATTTCTGAGCCAGGGCTCTGGAAGTGGGGACAATGACAGGCTTCTCTCTGAGTGGTACCCCCGCTCTAGGAGTTGAGCCCTGGATGAGGAGAGTGGGCCAGTAGCCTGAGGTTCTCTTGGCTCTCCCTCTCCTGGCTTGGAACCACTGCCTCACTAGCTGGTGGAAGGGCCACTGGGGCCCCAGTGTTCTCAGAATGCTGCACCCAGGGTAGAGCTTTGGCACGTGAAAAGATCAGATGTCATATCCTGATAGACACCAAATAAAGCATTTAATTTAAAACTATGGCTCTTATTTGTAAACAAAAACAGTGAACAAAAGTTTTTAGATTTTTTAGTTTTTCTTTGTGGAATAAGCAAAACTCCTTTCAAACAGGATATAAGGAAAATTTAATAGTCAGTTTGGGATTTGGAGTATGCTATCATGGTTCTGGCTCACAGAATTGTATAATTGTTTGTTGAGTGCCTTCTGTGTGTTAGGCACCGTTAGAGGTTTGGGTTACATTAGTGAACATATCAGAGTAAAATCCGTGCTCTAGTGTGGGGGAGGAGGGAAGGAGATAGCTGAAAAACAGTAAATAAATAAATTAAACAGGAAACTGAAGAATAATTGATGTGTTTTTAAACTTTTTATTTTGAAATAATTTTAGATTTACAATAAATTTGCAAAAAAACTACACAGAATTCCCTGATATGTACATTTCCTAATATGTACAACTTACATAACCACAGAGTATAATTTTTAAACCAAAAAATTGAGTTTGATACAATCCTATTTACTAATCTACAGACCTTATTTGAATTTCACCAGTTGTTCCACTAATGTCCTTCTTCTGGTCTAGGGATCCCACATTGCATTTAGTTATCATGTCTTAGTCTCCTCCATTATGGGAAATTTCCTTAATCTTTCTTTGTCTTTTATGTCCTTGGCACTTTTGAAGATATTTGGCCACTTGTTTTGTAGAATGTCCCTTAATTTGATTTTGTCTGATGATTTCTCATGATTAGATTGAGGTAATGCATTTTTGGCAAGAATACCACAGAAATGACATTGTGTCCTTCTCAGTGCATTATGTCAAGAGGTGCGTGATGTTAACATGTCTTATCACTGGTTATGTTAACTTTGATCAGTTGGTTAGAGTGATGTCTGCCAGGCTCCTCACTGTAAAGTTACCATTTTTTTCTTTGTAATTAACAAGCGTTTTGTGGAGGCATCTTTATTATTTTTTAATTTTTTTGTGAGGAAGACTAGCCCTCAGCTGACATCCATTGCCAATCCTCCTCTTTTTGCTGAGCAAGACTGGCCCTGGGCTAGCTTCTGTGCCCATTTTCCTCTACTTTATTTGGGACGCCACCACAGCGTGGCTGACAAGCGGTGCGTCTGTCTGTGCCTGTGATCTGAATCTGGGAACCCCGGGGCCCCCTAAGCGGAGCGTGCGAAACTTAACCGCTAGGCCACCGGGCCGGCCCCTGGAGGCATCTTTAAAACTAAGCAGATATCCTGTTTCTCATCATACTTTTGCCCACAAATTTTAACATCCATTGATGATTTTTGTCTGCAACAGTTACTACTGTGGTGTTTGCCAAATGTGATTTTCTATTTCTATCATTCCCTCTACATTTATTAATTGGAACTCTGCTGAAAGGAAGAGATGTCTCTTCTTCATTTCTTTCTTTATTATTTGTTTATATGAGTATGGACTCATGCATATTAATTTTGTTCTATGGGTTATAATCCTTTATTATTATTAATTATTTTGTTGTTTTAATTGTCCCGTAGGTGGCCATTGGGAGCTCCTTCAAGATGCTTTTTGTGCCTTCAACATTGCCCCTATCATTTTTTTTTTCAAATTTATTGAAGTGAAATTCACATAACATAAAATTAACCACATTAAAGTGAACAACTTAGTGGCATTTAGTACATTCATAATGTTGTGCAGCTACCACCTTTACCTAGCCCCCATTCATTTTTTTGAGCAATTTTTAATTTTCTGGTGCCATAAGATGCTCCAGGTTCTTCTTGTGTTTTTTCTCTGTCCCAGCCCTTGGAAATAATCGTTTCTTCAAGGAGCTTCTAGTTCCTTTGGAGAATAGAGACTAGGTGTGCTCATTCCTACTGTGCTATCATTACTTCTCGTCCCTCTCAGTGGAGAGTGCAAGGAAGTATATGTGTGTATACACACACGTCTGTATCTATTTCTATACCCATCTGTATATATAAAAAAAATCCACCGTAAGTGCATACTGATCCCTCTGATTTTAAACCAATATTGTAGGGTTCCTTCTAGTCTCCACCTTCCTTATTTGTAACCCCTGTCTCCAACAGTAAAAACATGGCTGTTAGTATCCCAATATAGTTAGTTATTTGCTCAATCCCAGTATATAGATACAATAGTTACAGAATTGCTAACCCATACCCAAGTGAAAAATAAATGTATTAGGGTACAGTGTTTGTGCACAGTTCTTTTTGTATTTAGTTTTATAATTATATAGTTAAATGCTGTTTTCCAAAGAATTACGTAGCTTATTTCTTGTGTTAGTCACTTGCCCTTCAGTGTGGCTATGCTGTATTCATTTATAATACACTTAGGTCCATTTATTACTGTTTGTATTCTATTTTGGGTTTCCCCATGTCTTGTATAATTGCAATCATTTACATTTTGGATATGTGAAACATTATCTTGGTTCTGAGACTCAGAACTGTAAAAAAAAAAAAAGGTATCCTGAGAGAAATGTTCCTCCTCATTACTTCCACACCGTTTCCATTTCTCTCCTTTCTGCTCAGTTCCCATCTATGCCTTGTAGGTAGTGAGTCGCATTGTTTTCTGTTTTATCCTTCCTCTGTTTCTTGCTGCACATATTGAGCAGATACATGAACATTTCCTATATACTCTTCTTTCTTATGTGAAGGGTAATGTACTATAGATGCTCTTTTATACATTGCTTTTTCCACTTAGCAGTGTATCCTGGAAACTGGTCCATATCAGTTTATAGAGTTCTTCCTCATTCCTTTTTTTTACAACTTCATGATACGCCACTCTGTGGATGTACCATAATTTGTCCAACCACTGTCCTCTATAGGGGCATTTAGGTTTTTATGCATATACTAATTTATTCAATATTTTTAGTGCATATTTTCTGCCAAGCATTGTGCTGGGCTTTGAGTAATGGAAATCTGGTTTACAGGTTTTTTTTTTTAAGTTTAATTTTAGCCTTAATTTTTTTATCCAAACCATGGGAAATCAAGAACTTAATTTTTGGAAGAAAACTGTAGTTGCCACCTATGTTGTAAACATGGAAGTCTGGAGATAGAGTTGTTTTGATTAACATTTAGATTTAAATAACTTATTCAGGAAAAGTAGATTCTATCTCTTTTTTGCTAAAGTATATTTTGTTTGCCTATTAAACTTAATATTTAATTTTCAAAACCTGAAGATAAAAGGTAGTCAATTTTTTAGAAGCTCTATTCTACATTTTCAACAGGAAGCTAGACAGTAACTTAAAAGCAAATTGCAATCAGTATTCATTTTTTAAAGATTATTTTGCCAATTTAAAAAGTAGTGAATATTCACATGCCAGGTTTTTTGTCTCCACAGTTGAGATGATTTTCTAGCCAAGGGGACAGGGAGTTGGCATGTGTATCCATCTTCATTTCAACAGGTTTCGATATTTATTGTCTTCAGAGCAATTCTTTTCTTCAAGTAAATGTCTTAATTGAAGTATAACATACATATAAAAGGTGCACAATCATAAGTGTGTAGCTCTATGAATTGTCACAAAGTAGGCACCCCTGTGTAAGAAACTCTGGAAGAAGAACATCTCAGCACTACATGTCTTTTGGTGTACTTTGGTACATAATTCTTTGGGCATTTTACCTAGAAGTTGCTGGATCAGCAACTTCTTTTTAAAAAGGAGTCTTTCTAATGGTTCTTCTCTGAAGGAACTAGATGTTGGATTTCATTTCTGTATTGCAGTTTGCCTTTAGCCTTCCTACCTGCCCTTTCCCAGCATTTACTGAATGCTCTGTGTTTGCCTGTGTTGTACTAAGTGATGGGAAGGCAAGGATGATTAAGACCCAAAAACTTCCTTTGAAAGAAGTCACTATCAGGGGCAAGAGCAGTGATGAGAATAAGCATTGTTATTCATACTTTTGTGGAGGCGGGGACACAGTGCTGTGATAGCATCCTAGTGAAAACAGTTCATTCTGATAAGGGGTTCTGGAAAACTCACAAGAAGTAACACTTGAGTTGGTCTCAAAGGTAAATAGGAATTTCGTAGGAAGAGAAAGATATTCCCTGCAGTAATGGAGAAGGTGGATATTGGGTTGAACCAAGGTGTATGCAAATGGCAGAAAACTTGAATGGTAGTAGCATTTGACTTCCTGAGGTCCAGATGCATAAAGGATGGAAGGGAAGTGGGAAGAGACAAGGGAAATAAGAAAGCTCTAGGTACTAGAAGCTTCAGTTAGATCAGAAGCAGTTATAAGAGCAGGTGTGATGGCAATAAAGGTGGTGAGAAACTTGGATTGTTAGGGAAGAGCTTATGAAGAAGAGTGTCGTTGTCTTATTACTTTATCCTAAATTTTACTTCCTATAAAATATCCTCTTTAGACTCGGGTATGTTTTTGGGTAGGTGATGACATGATACTTATTCATGTGCACGCACACATCTTTTTTTCTCAGAATTTTGCTTAAAAGTACAGCTGATTCTTTTGAACTTCAAACACCTCTATCAGTAGACAAAGTACAAATATTGCAAAACTTACTACCATATTTATATTTAAACTTTTCTAAGCTATCAATACCATGAACTTCATTCATTTCTTATTCTGAACCTTCCTAAGGTTCAGAACCTTTTTTAAATACCTTTTTTTTAACCTTTTTGTACCTTTCTGAGTTTTTTTTTTTAATCTTTCTGAGGTTTTAGAAATCTCACCAGGCTGGAAAAAAAAGTGAATGTCTGCTGAGACCACTCATGCTGAACACAATCAGGATTGTTGACTGAGAGTCTTTTGAGTGGGGCACGGGACATGATTGCCTCTACCAAGATGATTTACATCTGGGCTGCTTGTTATCTGCTTGGGCCTTTTTTTGTACTTAAGTTAATAAGGCCTTTTAAGCTCACGTTGTTCATATAGACTTTAGTTTTTTCCATGCTGGTATTTTCCCTTTGGAATAGGATTCTTAATTGTCCTCTTGTCATTACCTTGGCCTGGAAGAGATATTACAAACTTAAGCATGCCTTATTAGAATCTTCTGGTTAGAAGGCCGCCTACAGTTTTCTTCCTCTGAGATAAGAGATCTAGTCTAGGAGCTTGATCATTTTAGGACAGATCACTGAATATTCTTTTTTGGACAAATTTCTTTGTGTGACCATTGTTCTGATCATTTTTCCCCCCGTTCTTACACTTCTTACTTTGTTCCAAAACTGTTGGGCTTGCACAGAATTTCCCTTTTCCCCCCGTTTCTTGGAATACACAGATATATACAAATTTATATCTATACTTTATAAGCAGACATGCTTATTAGAGGAAACAAATGCTCAAGTATAGTGACCATCTTCTGTTTATTTAAATTAACAAAAAATTAACTGTAATCTATTCTTTTCCTCTTTTTGGCATTTCAACCTTCTGTTATTTTATTTTTCTCTTTTTAGTACTATTTACAAAATAAATTTATGTCCACTAAATATAATTGGTGTTTTTCTTCTTCAAATGCCCACATTATCACAACTTGTCTACTGGAGGCCCTTTTAGGCTGTTTTCCTTATTTCTTTAGAACTCTCCCTGACATATTTGAAAGCACCCTTGCTTTCTTATCCTGATTTTGCTTCCAGACACATCCTGATTCCCCCCCCCCCCCCGTCAGAAGACATGGAATTAGCTATGCCTTAAGAGTCTTAGTTCCTTTTAGTAGGAATTGTATTAGAGACCCTAATTTGGGTGCCCATGAGACTAAGTGATGGACAAAAGTGTTGCTTTTGTTCATTGGAAATGGTCATTGGTTGGTTTCTCCAGTTTAACCAATCACGTTGCTGTACCCTACTTTCTGTATGAGATTTCATTGATCGCTCAAACTTTGTTCTGTGTTGATGAACTCCAGCTCTCTAAAGAGGAGTTCCAATAGGATTGGAGTTTTGTAGGGAAACTGGGCGAGCCTGGCACTTGTTACTTAAAGGAGAATGTTGAAAGTTGTGTGGAATAGGAAAAATTTGCCTCCTAGTTTATCTTTTTCTTCACATAGTGGCAAATGGCCACTTATTCCTTGAATTTACTTCTTTGTTGGTCCTGGCAAGCTTCTGTGTAGAGAAATTTCTGTTGGCACCTTGGCTGCTATTTCAAAGTACCAAAAAAATTTTTTAAAGAAATTTCTTCACAAATCCTGTGTATGAATTATGGAAAAAGGAGGTAAATATTCCAGGAAATATAATATTCCTAAACTAGATGTCCAGTGGCTTGCTGCTATGATAGATTTTTCCCTGGTACTATGTTGTTCTTTCATTGTCAGTGGAAGTTAGGCTTAAAAACTCGACCTTCAAGACTTGTGCTGTAAAGTTTCTTATTTTTATTGCCTCTCATAATTGGCATTTATCCCAAATTGTCTCTTTTGCAATTCTGCAACATTCCCCCAAATTTTATGCATTCCTATTTTTCCCCTTTTTACTTTTAATCAGGGATAAGGTCCTATTTTTTTGCAAACAGCTTTGCAGAGAAATAATAAGACTGATTACACCTCTTTTATTGCTATATGGTGCTGCCATTGCTGCCATTTCAGGAGAAATAAGTCTGTAGTTTCAAAACTGAAAGTAATGCATGGAGTTGGTATTTGGGAACAATGAAGAATACCATTTGTTGACTCTCTTTGCATCCGTGGTCTCATTTAGTCCTCATAGTAGGTTAGTATTAAATCCTTATTTGACATGGAGACACTCAGGCAATTAGTAAATTACTCCCACTCTGTTGTATAACTGGAGAGTGATAGAGACAGGATCTGAACACAGGTGTGTCTGAGGCCATGGCTTATACTACCTGAAGCAGATCTTAGAGACAGACTGCCCACTGCCTCCTGTGCAGTACAGCAGTGTTGCCTAAATGGGTTCTCCATAGAGGAGCTTCTGAAGTCTCATTTTGTTCGTCACCTAATGTGACTTCCTTATATGCTTTTTCTAGAACAGTATTTTCTTTGGTAGTAGTTAATCATATTCTAGCCCAATTCGTTTATGTTGCAAAATTTTTTTTTAAGTATGAGGTTTCAGTTTTTAAGGAATTTAGCAAAAATCCAGTTTAACTTGATTGTTTTTAGGTTAAAAAGTCAGTTCACCCTGCCCTTATTTAAAGGATACTTAAGTCGTACAAATAATCTATTGTGTACTCTAGCAAAGTTCCCTTTAAATTGAAGTATTTGTGTTATTGGTTGCTGGTATTTCTGGAAGAAGTATGTGTTAACTTGAGTGATGATGTTGATTTTGTTTTGTTACTGAGTACAATCAGTAAAGTGTCTTCCTAGCAAAATGTTTGCCATAGTTTAGGATAGATACAACCTTTTTTCCCCCCAGAAATAATTGCATAGAATATTAGACTTTAGGAGTTCAAGTTTATTGCTTTGATGCCGAGGAGGACACTTATAAATCTGGTGGCTTTTGATTAAAATAAAACATACATTATCAATGACTGTTTCAAATTCAGTGTGTTCCCCTTTTATTATGGACTTGAAAAGCAGACCATTGTCAGTTGTGCTCACTGGAATAACCTTGACATTGAGTAAATCACAGAGGAGGATGTCATAGGCTTGATTTGTATATTTTGGTGTAAAACAGAGTTGATTAAGGTAGATCTAAGGCAGATGGCACAAAATTTATAGCTGGTTAGAAAATGTAGGTTTGCAGTTTGGAACTTAAGTTACTTTGAAACCATTTTTTATGAGTGAGTCGCATTGAGGGCCAGGTATATCATGGAATGTGTGGAAGTTTTGACTTATAACAGTGGTTTTTTTGGTGAAGAAGATTGGCCCTGAGCTAACATCTTTTGCCAATCTTCCTCTTTTTGCTTGAGGAAGATGGTCCCTGAGCTAACATCTGTGCCAGTCTTCCTCTATTTTGTATGTGGGATGCTGCCACAGCATGGCTTGATGAGCAGTGTGTAGGTCTGCGCCCAGGATCTGAACCCATGAACCCTGGGCCACTGAAGCGGAACACGCAATCTTAGCCACTACATCATGGGGCTGGCCCCCTAATAGAGTTTTAAGTATTTGGATTGAGTCATAGAGAAGATTGAGAAAGAACTCCAGAGATCGCAAATGACCATCTTTGCTCTGGAATAGTGGATTTGATCCCTTTTCAGAAGTGAAAGGCAGGGTGGGTGTAGGGGTTATTAAAGTCTTCAGATGCTGTTCAGGGTTTTCGTTTCCTGAGGAATAATGGCAGTGTTGTCACTGGGGAGAAATAAGAGTCTAGAGACCTTGGTTCTTGTGTAGTTTGCACTTTGATTTTGGAAACGTCACTTTAACTCTCTTTAGACTGTTTTCTTTTTCTTGGTTTATGTTTTTGTTTTTTTGCCTCTCATTCCACTCTTAATGATCATAGAGAAATTTTAAAGAGTGAGAGAAGTGCTAGAGGCAAAATGTAGACAAACAGGGTTTTTGTGTTTTTTTTAAGGACAAGAAAGTAGATACTGCAAATTACAGAGCTTGACAGTTGGGGACAGACATTGAGTACTTTGTGAGCATGAATACTTATGAAAGGAAGCAGTGATTGCTAGAGACCAGCAAAAATGAACTAGAATTGAGTCTAGACAGTGAGTGTCTCACGGACAAAGTGCATGTCCCCACCCCACCCTATCCCATTTTTAAAAATTTAAAAGTATACAGAAAAATATAGTGAATAATATAGAAGTATTCCTCCTGGATTTTCATATTTACTTCCAATCTTTTCATTTTTAATAAGTCATGGCAGATTTACCTAAACTCTCTCACTCATTTTTCATCTCTGCCCCCTTACCTGACTGAGGCAAGCCACATCATATTTGTGTACTCTTCTAGTCCATTTTTTATACATTGATTTATGTATATAAATATCCATAAATTATATGTATGTATATACATATAATTTTGTGTGTTTTAAAATATTCACACAAATAATACTATGCTGTATGTAATAGTACTAAGTCTTATTGTATATTTATAAAAATACCTTGCTTTTTTTTTTTTTTTGCTCACATCATTTCAGTGTTTCTGGGGAGGGACACACCCTGGAAGTCCCTACTCCATCCACCATTTTCACTGATCTCACTTTATAGCCATGTTTTACACCGTTCTGTTCTCTAGTTCCTAGCAAGATTCTGGTCCAAGTTCTTCTTAACTGGCTGTATAAAATTTTCATCCTTGTTTACTTAAAGCCTTGTTTTTTAGGGTTTAGGTCATGGCATGGTAGACATGACTTTTTGCCCCTACGTACATGGTAGATAATGTTTAGGACATGATACCAAACTTCTGTATTATTATTTTTATCAGTCTCTTCAACATCTACACTATATTCCTCATTTTCAGTATCTGGGTACATTTAATTCTTGGTGTCTAATAATAGGAATTTTATTGTTGATTTTCATTAAGTTCAGACTATTTCATGATCCCATAATCAGTTGTGTGACTATAGATAATATTTTTAATGGACATTATTTATTTCCTCTATAGTTAGGGTGATCATATAATTTATTGCCCACACTGAGGCACTTGAGAGTAAAGAGTGCTGTTAACAATTATGCTGGGGTAATAGTTGTAAATCGGAACTGTTCTAAGCAAAGATAAGTATGTAGTCACCTTGTTAATGAAGTGAGGGACAATGGTAGAAAATGATTGGCTGTGTTCAGACAGAACGGGGAAACTGATTCATTCATGCTGGGAAATGAAGCTGTCAGCAATCTCGAACTGTCATTCCGAATCATTGTGAACCTGTGTACCGGAGAGGGTGCATGATCCAGTGTATTAATCAAACACGTGAAGCTGGCACAGTATTGTAATTCATGCTTTAAGAAGGAAGTATAAACAGCGAGGAGGGGGGAAACGTTTCCTGAGGTGGTGGCAAGCATTTGCTGAAGCAGTAATGAAAAGGAGGTTACCGCTAGTGTGCCGATTAATATCTAGAAGGTTAATAAACCCTCTTCTCAAGAGAAATGACCTGATTGGATGCAAGAGTAAAGATAACTTGGGTTTCCTTATCAGAAAACTCAAGATTAAAGTAGAAATAGGATACTCCAGATGTCCTTCTGTCACCTTTCTTAAGGGACGTTTCTTGTGAATTGTGCCTCTTGGGTTCTTTTGGTATACACTCCAGAAGTTAATATGCTAAACTATAGTGGAGTAATGAACAATGCCTTTATTAGTCTTAGTGCTTTAACTGCTGGAGTAATGAATTAGATCTTGAAGGAAATTTACTAATCCTAGTTATAGAATATTAGTGGTTTATTGACATAATGCTCTTTGATTTGTAACTAGCTTTCTTCATATTGATCCTTTTTCTCTGTTCAGCTCAGTTAATTTATTCATTCACCTAGTGTTTATTGAGCATGTACAAGGTACTATTCCACTAGGTGTTGACAAGATAGTGGTAAACAAGATAGGTGACATCCTTGCTGGCATAGAGCCTATTTATAGAGATGCTAAGTGGGGAGAGGGAGTTACACAATAATATTTGAGGAACTGAACAGACTAGATTATTTCAGATAGCAATGAATATTGAAAATAAAACAAGCTGATGTGATGAAGAATGATGGAGGTGGGAATGAGGGCTATTTAGATAGAGATAGAAGGCCTCCCTGAGGAGGTGACTGTTGAATTGAGGCCTAAATGATAAGCCAGAAAAGTAGAGAGAAGAGGAGTCCCAGCAGTAAACATAGCAAGTATAAGAGTCCTGAGGCATGAATGAGCTTGGCACGTTGAAAGCACCTAAAGAAAGTCAGTGCAGATTAAGCATAGTAAGAGATAGGGAGGGTAGGGAGTATGGTAGAGATGGGTATCAAGACTTCTGGGATTAGGGGCTGGCCCCATGGTGTAGTAGTTAAGTTCGGCACACTCTGCTCCGGTAGACCAGGTTCACAGGTTCGGATCCTGGGAACGGACCTACACCATTTGTCAAGCATGTTGTGGTGGTGATCCACATACAAAGTAGAGGAAGATTGGCACAGATGTTAGCTCAGGGTGAATCTTCCTCAAGCAAAAAGAGGAGGATTGGCAACAGATGTTAGCTCAGGGCAAGTCTTCTCAACAACAACAACAAGAAAGAATTCTGTGATAAATTAGAGATGCTTAGGCAAGAGATAGAAATTTTGGTATTATTGACATATAGATGAAATTTACAGTCATGGGAATGAATGAGATAACTTAGAGGATTGAGCCCTGTCATACTCCGTCATTAAGGTCAAGTAGAGGAGAAGCAGTTAAGTAGGAAGAATATTAGGAAATTGTGATGCCGAGGAAATCAACTGGGGGAAGTGTTTCGAGAAGGAGAAATGTGGCCAGTTATGTAGAATGCTGCCAAGAGGTTGTGTAAGATGAGGACAAACCAATTTTATGTACAACTCTACGTTTCTCATCTTGACATCTCTGTGGTCTCCAGGATCTAGCTTATCTTCATCTTCTAAGTTATCACCATCCTCAGTACTTAATATAAACCCAAAATTGTTGGCCTTCTTTACTCTTGCAAGTGTTCCTGCCCTAACCCTTTGCCACAGCCTTAGCTGTTAACGTAGGTTCTAGCTTCAATTCCTCAGTACTCCCATGATCTCTAGCTGTCCCTTTGATCCTTCACGGCACTTCCCTGCTAGCATGTTACCTGTGCACCAGGATGGTCAAGAACTGGTCTTGGAACTCAGTACAGAAGTGCCCTCAGCCTTCTATCAGTGTCTCCCAGGGTGTGGCATCTTGGTACCTCTTCACTCTCCTCTTCCCAATACACTCAGTTCCCCTGAGTTCTGTGATCATGGCTTTTTCATGTTTTTTTCTTCTGGTACTCCTATTAGGCCGAGTAGATTTTCTGGTTCTGTTTTCTAGGTCCTCCAGTTAAAGCCTTATTACTGCAGTCTGTTCATGTGTTATGTACTTTTAAGTTAAATAAAATTTTTATTGAATTAAAATATGCTCATACTTAAAAAAAAAAATCTAACACTAAAAGGTTATATTGAAAGAATAGCGTCCACCTTCATCTCTCTGTACCCTCCCAGGCTCGTTTCCCAGAAGGAGCTATTTTCAGTTCTTTTGGCTGTTCTTTTTGGTATTTCCATATTTATAAATTACATATAAATTTTAATGAAAATTGTTTCCTCTGAATTTTTAAGACATACCTTCACTGTCTTCTAGCAGCCAATGTGGCTGTTGAAATGAGCCCTGTATTTTTGGTATAATTTTTGGTATAATTCCCCCTACCCTTTTAGAAATTTTAAAAATTTATTTTATATTCCTCTTTCTCTCTCCCCCCTACCCTTTTCTTTACTGTACTGGCTAGAAACTCCAGTGCAACATTGAATGAAAGTGACATGAGAGGATATCCTGCCTTGTTCCCATTAGGTATGATGTGAATTATAGGTTTTTTAAAATCATAAACAAGTGTTAGATTTGTCAGATACTTTTAATGCATCTATTGAAAGTGGTTTTTTGTCCTTTATTCTATTAATATGATGTATTATAATAATTGATTTCTGATGTTGGACCAACCATGCGTTCACTACCATCTGAGCCTGGATTTTTTTCTTTGGGAAGATTTTTATAAAGAACTAACTTTTGGCTTTATCGATTTTTTTCCATAGATTAAATTGGGAAGAACTGACAATCTACACATTAAATTGGGAAGAACTGGCATCATGAAATATCTGTTTATTTAGATCTTTGATTTTTTTCAGCAGAGTTTTCTGCATATAGATTTTGTACATATTTTATTAGATTCTGTAAGTATTTAATTTTGGGGGGTGCTAATGTATTTGGTATTGTGTTTTTAATTTCAAATCCCAATTGTTTATTGCTGGTATATAAGAAAGCAAGTGATTTTGTATATTAACCTTGTATCTTGAAACCTTGCTATAATTGCTTATTAGTTCCAGGAATTTTTTTGTTGACCTTTGGGATTTTCTGCATAGACAATTATGTCATCTGCAAACAAAGACAGGTTTATTTCTTTCTTCCCAATCTGTACACTTTTTATTTCCTTTTCCTGTTTTATTGCATTGCCCAGGACTTCCAGTTTGATTTGGATAGGAGTAGTGAGAGCAGACATCCTTGCCTTGTTCCTGATCTTAGTGGGGAAGTGTCTAGTTTCTCACTGCTAAGTGCATTGTTAGCTGTAGATTTTTTGTAGATGTTCTTTCTCAAGTTGAAGTTCTCCTCTATTCCTAGTCTGTGGAAAGTCATTATTTTTTCTACCACTTTTTCTCTCTCTTCTCCATCTGGGTATGCTTGATGATAGCTCATACTCTGAGGTTCTGTTCAGTTTTCTTCAATTTTTTTCTCTCTGTTCTTCAGATTGGATAGTTTCTATTGATCTAACTTCAAGTTCACTGATTCTTTTGCCATTAGAAATCTGCTGTTGAGCCTCTCCTGTGAATTTTTCATTTTAGTTACTATAACTTTCAATTTCAGAGTTTCCATTTTGTTTTATATTTTCTATGTCTTTATTTTCTCTATTCATTACATCAGTTTAATCACCTTTCCTTTAATTCTTTAAACGTGGTTTTATTTAGTTCTTTTATAGTAGCTGTTTTGAAGTCTTCATCTGCTAAATCCAACATCTGGGAGCACTCAGAGACCATTTCTATTGATTGCTTTTTGTTTTTTTTCCTCCTGAGTAGGGGTCATACTTTCTTTTTACTTTGCACGTCTTGTAAAATTTGTTGACTACTGTATATTTTACATAACGTATTGATGCAACTCTAGATTCTTACTTTTTACCCCCGAAGGTGGTGGTGGTGGTTTTGTTTGCTCATTTGTTTAGTAACTTGACTGGACTAAATCTCCAGTCTGTCTCTCCCACAGTATATGACTACTGATGTCTCTGTACTTCTGTTTTTATTTGTTTTTATTTTCAAGCCTGGTTTCCTAGAGGGGTTGCACCTATGTCTGCACAGCATAGTGTTCAGCCCAAGATTGGTCAGAGGTTGTAGTCAAACACTTTGAACTGGTGAGGCTCCATTTCTGCTGATGGGCACATGTGAACTGTGGAGCACAGTCATACTTCAGGCTGTTTTCAGCCACAGCCTTACTTTCCTCTGGCCTCTTTTTCAGTTCCTCTGTGTGCATGCATGGGTTCTGTCAGCCAGGCATGTGTGGGTGGCTTGGTTCTGCTCTAGTCTCTGCTGTGCATGCTCATAGCCTTCAGTCAACCTAGGATATGAGAAGACTTTTTTAAGCCCCCTATAGCTGTCTCACTCCCTGGAACTCCCTGTTAGGTCTCTGGCTGGTCTGTCAGTCCACTGCTTGTCCTACATAGAACAGCAGCCTCAGGCTAGCAGAGCCACTGGCCATCCCTATTCATTTGCCTCTGAGATTGCCACTTTGACTGACCACACTCCAAATCAAATGTATCCCCTCTGGCAGCGGCGTGACTCTGCTGGTTTCAAGGCCTGGCCCCACCTTATTGAACTTCTGAAGTGATAGAGCTGAGAAGGATGAGGGAAGGTGCTGGCAAGAGAGTCACAAACTTACATTGTTTTTACCTGACGTGCAGTAGTTTTCCAGAATAAGCACTTCTCAGTTTGTTTTATGTCTTTGGTTGATTTCTAGGGTACTGAAATGATTGTTTTTGACTCCTTTGGCCAGCTTTATATAGTTGCTTTTTCGGGAGAGGATTTATGGGCCTCCTTGGTTTGTTATGCCAGAAGTTAGAAGTCCCCTCGGCATTTTTTAAGTGTTCCCTCAGGTGATTCTGATAGGCAGCCAGAATTGAGAACCATTACACCTGAGATTCTTCAAGCTCTAAATATATTCATGTAAAATCATGGCATAGTAAAGTTTTGTCATATTGAATTTCTAAAAAAAAAGTCTTTAATACCTGAGGTATTATAAATAAAGACCTAATTTTAAAACAGGACCTACAAAGGAGCTAGAATATAGACCTAGATTCTGCCAAGTTGGCCAGTGGCCTTTCTTGTTTGTATATTAAAGTTGGCAGATTTAGCCCTTGGACTTGGTGCAGTATTATTTTATGTTCAGCTTAGTTGGCTAGCATCCATTTCCTGAAACACTTTCCTAATCTAATTTTTCCAGGTTGGAAAGCTTCTTAAGCAGTACATGTGCTGTGCTCAGAGGTTGTCTGGAATCTATGTTTGATGTATTCTTAACTCTGAAAGGATATTATTCATGACTGACTTATTAGAGGAAACTAAATTGAGAACATTGGGTTATTACAGAACATTAGCTAACTGAATTTTTTGTGCTGCTTTAGAAAGACTGCCAGTCAGGGGATATGAGTAATTGTCTAGTTCTAGACTCCATTGTTTAATGAAGTACATGGATAAAGGTACACTGGACCTTTAAACCAGGAGTAGCATAAAAAAAGAGACTAATAGGTCAGTCTTACTTAATAGAATGTAAATGCATGGAAATATTAAGTAAAGTGCTACTTAACAGAATCTAGCAGATAGAGCAATGTTAACATTTTTGATATATTTTCTTTGATTTTTCCAGACTAGTGGTTCTCAAAGTGTGGTCCAAGAACCCATGAAGATTCTTGAGACCCTTTCAGGAGGTTCATGATGTCAGGACTATTTTTATAATGATACTGATACGTTATTTGGTTATTTGCCTTTTTCACTCTCGTAAGATACAGCAGAAGCAGATATAAGAATTCAGCTTTATTTTATTAAGCCAGACATTAAAGGGATTTGAGCAAATGTCACTCTACTAAATTTTTTTGTTCTAGAAGTTTTTTTTTGATAAGATATTTATGTTAACATGTAATGGGTTTACTGGTTTACATTTTTAATATGGTAAATACTGGTAGATACAATTTACATAAACAAAAGGTCTTTGGGCTCCTCTATTTTTGAAGAGTGTAAAGAAGTTCTGAGACCAAAAAGTTTGAACACAGCTGTACTAAATATAAATAAAATGTAATTGACATCATATTTTGCATATTGTATAACCTGCATTTTTGCTTAATATATCACAGATGTTTCCCATGTCATGATTTTTAGTTGGTACATATTCCATTATATAATTATCATTATTAGCTTAAACGTATAAATAATGCTGTGACAAATTTTGCATATGTTATTGATCAATTTCTTATGATTTTTTTTTTAATTTAAGAGGATTTGCCTCAGTTCATTGGTATTGCTACTAATTACCTGGCATTTTACAAGGCATTAGCATTTAGGAGAAAACCTAAGATATGATTCCTGCTATAAGGAAAAAAGTTAACAGACTTGAGACTGCTTATCATTAGAAGGGCCTACTTGCACAGTTGGCCCTTGGCTGGCATCTATGAACTTGGCTGGTAAACACTGATATAAAACTTTCCCTACATGATAAGAGTGGCTCGTTGTGCCCGAACTGTTTGTACAAGCTATTTGGTTCATGCTGAACATCCGCATTCCTTATTAGAGTTTCGGATTTTGGTATGTGCTAGGCAGAGGCTGCCTACATGACCAGCCTCAAGTAACAACCTTGGGCACTGAGTCTCTAATGAGCTTTCCTGGTAGACAGCACTATGCATGTGTTGTCAAAACTCATTGCTTTTAGGAATTGTTTATGTCCTGTACCACTCCACTGGGAGAAGACTTGGAAGCTTGTACCTGGTTTCCTCCAGACTTCAACCGATGTGCCTTTCCACTTTGTTGATACAACTGTATGCTGAGTCCTGTGAGTCCTTCTAGTGAATCACTGAACCTGGGTATAGTCTTGGAAATTCCTGACACACCTGCATCACAGAACTCACAGTTAATTTAGTAGGGAAAAAGAGATATGTATGTAATTACAGTACAGTGTCGTAGATACAAAATAGGAGTGTAATTAAGATAGAGGAGCTAAACAGAGGACAGAGGTCAGGGAGAGCTTCCTAGGGGAGACAGCCAAAGAGCATTTTGAAGGACGAATGGAATTTCTTCAATTGAAGAAAGAGAAGGGTGGGTTTGGTAAGCAGAAAGCATGAGCTGGGAGGGATAAATCTCAGAGTGTGTTTGGAGAGCTCCAAGTAGTTTGGTAATGTTGAAGCAACAAATGATCCTGGGTAACCCAAAGAGGTAACATTGGAGAGTTAAGCAGGGAGTCATATAAGGGTTTCCAGTTTAGAAAATAAGCTATATGATAGTCCAGAGAATAGTTGGAGGGGAGTGCAAGAAGGCATGGAAAACACTTATGTTCTAATCCAGGGAGGAAGTGAGGGCTTACAGTGGCATCTGTGTGAAGATGAGGATAGATGAGCACTGAGGTAAGCAAATGTGATGAAATTTCAGAGTGTATGAAAAACTTCAACATTCAGAAAGGTGGGTGGATGTGGCCTAAGGAATTTTTGAGAAGTATACTCAGCCTATAAATGAGAACTTGAGGGTGTGTATTTTTTTTAGCAACTGCAGACTCTGATATCTATATGAGTAAGGCGATCCTCTCTGTCCCCCTTACCTCACTAGATGAAGGAGATGTAGAGTTGGCTTAACAGTGTAGATGACCTTTCAGAAGCTCTTAGAGTAGACTAAATCATGAGATGCCTGTTGAACTCGTTGATCCTTCTACCCTTATGCAGCATGGTTCTCAAGACTAGAAACCCCAAACACTGAGGTTTGCTCTAAATAGTGTGAAAAGGGGTGAATTGTGGATGGAAGGAAGTGGCAGTTTCCCTAAACTCAGTCTAAAAGCCCTCATTTTATCAGGAAAAATAGACATCAGTGTTTACCATCTGGGTCCAGTGGACTCCTTTTATTTATTTTTATTGTAAGTAATTTCACAAATAATACAGAAATAAGAATAAAAGGATAGTGAAAAACAACTTTATTGTAAATTTTAATAAGAATTTACACATAGCAAGGCCTAATTTTTATTCCACATATTTCTGGTTTGGTAGGAGGTATATAGACTGAAATGGACAATGTCCTTTGAATACAACTTACTGCTTATCAACTATGATGCATGAGCCTGGGACACATCCTGCGTGTAAATTCTAATTCCAGATTTCAAGTACATCTCTAATAGGTTCACGTTATTACTCATCATTACTTCTAGTTCTTCTGTCCTTGTATCATCAAAACACAAAACTTTTAAAAACTTTTGCAGCTCATAATTTTGTTGAAGAGAGAATGGCCATCTTTTTGCTCTTTAACTGCAAAACATTTTCATTATTAAATTTATAAACACCAATTAGAATGATCAATCCAGTGACATTTTTTCATTTCTACATCATCTCTTTCTAATCACTTTTCAGTGCGTACCAGCCTTTATTATTTGTCTACTTATAAACTTATCCAGTGAATCCTGTTGCACAAATATGTAATAGACAAAAGAATACTGTTAACCATCCTCGTAGCAAAACAGGATGTTCTGGGTTCTGTGGCAAACACTGTGATGAAGTACTTCTAGTTGAATGACTAACTGGATGAAAATGCTGTATTTCCTTTTGTCCTTAGAAATTATTATTTTTTGTTTTGCTTTTTTAAAAACTTTATTTAAAATAATTATAGAATTACAGGAAGATGCAAAGACAGTACAGAGTGATGCAGTGTAACCTTCACCCATTTTCCCCCAATGGTTACTTCTTGTGATAAGATACATATGTAAATGTACAATGTCAAAATCAGGAAATTGAGGGGCCAGCCCCCATGGTGTAGTGGTTAAGTTTGGTGTGCTCCACTTTGGCAGCCTGGCTTTGTGGGTTCGGATCCTGGGCGCGGACCTACACCTTTGGTCAGCCATGCTCAGGTGGTGACCCACATACTAAATAGAGAAAGACTGGCACAGGTGTTAGCTCAGGGCTAACCTTCCTCAGACAGAAAAAAAAAAAAAAAGGAAGATTGACAACAGATGTTAGCCAGGGTGAATCTTCCTCAGCAAAAAAAAAAAAAAATCAGGAAAATGACACTGATACTATGGGTGTGTATAACTTCTATGTAACTTCCCCTTCTATGCCATATTATCACATGTGCAGATTCTTGTAACCACCACCACTAACAAGATAGAGAACAATTTTATCACCACAAAGGCCTACTTTGTGCTACCCCTGTATAGTCACACCTGCTACTCCATCCCCCACTGTCCCTGACTCCTGGAAACCACTAACCTGTTATCCATCACTATAACTTTTGGGAATGTTGTATAAATGGAATCATACAGTATGTGACCTGTTGAAATTGGGATTTTTCACTCAGCATAATTGAAGTCCATCCAAGTTGTTGGGTGTTTCAGTAGTTCGTTCCTTTTCATTGCTGGGTCGGATTCCATGGTATGGTTGTCAGCCTTGAGGACAGCATATAATTGGATAATGTGTTTTAATTCACTCTGTCGATCTCTGTTTTAATTGGTGTTTTTAGATTATTTACAGTTAACGTGATTAGTGATGTTAGGCTGAATAAAGTCTCATTTTATTTTTGTGCACTATTTATTTCCTGTTTTTTGTTTGTCTGTTTTCTTTTTCATGATTTCTTGTGGGTTACTTGAACATTTTTTAAAATTCCATTATTATTTATCTGTACTGTTTTTGAGTGTATCTATCCCTTTATGTAGATATTTTAGTGGTTGCTCTAGGTATCAATATACATGTATAACTTGTATATCTCTTGCTGTTGACATTTTATCAGTTTGAGTGAAATGTAGAAACTTTATCTCCTTTAAAGTCCCTTACCCTTCCCAGTTTATAATTGTTTAAAATATTTCCTCTACATTGAGAACCACGTCAGACAATGTTATACTTGTTGCTTCAACCATCAAACACAATTTGGAAAACTCAAAAAGAGAAGGAATGTCTCGTGTTTACCCATTTTTTTTGTTCTTTCAGTTCTTTCTTCATTCCTGATGTTCCAGGATTCCTTCTTTTATCATTTCCTTTCTACATGTTACCAATCTTCCTCTTTTTGCTTGAGGAAGATTGTCGCTGAGCTAATATCTGTGCCAATCTTCCTCTATTTTGTATGTGGGATGCTGCCAGAGCATGGCTTGATGAGTGGCATGTGGGTCCGTGCCTGGGATCTGAACCCATGAAACCCAGGCTGCTGAAGTGGTGTGCACGAACTTAACCACTACGCCACTGGGCCAGCCCCTCCTTTCTATTTCAAGAGCTCCTTTAGCTATTTTTTTAGGCTGGGTTTGCTGATGACAAATTTAATTTGTTTTCCTTTGTCTGAAAATAGCTTGTTTTCCCCTTCATTCCTTAAGGCTAATTTTGCCAGGTATAGAATTGGGGGTTGATAGTTCTTTTTTTTCAGTAGTTGAAAAATGTCCTGCCACTTATGGCTGCCATGGTTTCTGACGAGAAATCTGAACTCATTCAATAGGTAATGTGTCATATCTCTCTGACTGCTTTTAAGATTTTTTTCTTTGCCCTTAGTTTTCTAAAGTTCATTTATAGTGTTTCTTGGCATGGGTTTCTTTAGGTTTATCCTGTTGGGGTTTTCTCAGCTTCTTGAATCTTTATGTAGGTTTGTATCTTTTGCCAAATTTGGGAAATTCTACCCATTATTTCTTCTAATACCTTTTCCATCCTGTCCTCTTTCTCTTTTCCTTCTGGGACTCAGACGACAGAAATGTTAGATCTTAGATCTTTTGTTATAGTTCCAAAGGTCTCTGAGGCTCCATTGAATTTTTTTTTTTCTAGTCTGTTTTCTCTCTGTTGTTCAGATTGGGTTATTTTGTTGTCTTTCTCAAAATTCACTATTTTCTTCTGTCCTCTTCATTCTGCTATAGAGCACATCTGAGTTTTTTGTTTCAGTTGTTGTATTCTGTGTTCTAAAATTTTCATTTGTTTCTATAATTTATACCTTCCATTTCTTTGCTTAGGGTTTCTTTTTTTTCATGTGTTTAATTTGCCCATTGAATCATTTTTATTATGGCTGCTTTAAAATCCTTATCAGGTAATTCTAACATCTGTGTCATCTTGTTGTTCACATATATTTGGTTGTCTTTTCTCATTGTCTTAATATGATGAGTAATTTTCAGTTGTATCCAGAGCATTTGGGGTATTATGTTATGAGTCTCTGGGTCTTACTTGTCTGTCTTAGCTGGCCTTTTCTGACACCATTCTGGGAAGGGAAGGGGGAGTGCCACCTCATTACTGCCAGGTGAGGATAGAAGTCCAGGCTCCTCACTTGGCCTCTGTTGATACCCAGTAGGGAGGGGCTCCTCATTACTGCTGTGCAGAGGTAGGATATTGGTTCCCCGTTAGGCCTCTGCTGACACCACTGTAGCTGGTAGGTGGGGAGGTACCCTGTTACTGCTTTCCTTGTAGCCTCCACTGACACCTCACTGCAGGTGCTCATTACTGCTGGAGGGTAGCAAAAGTCCTGGCTCCTCATTCAGTCTTTTCTGATACCACCCCAGTGTGTATATGTGTGTGTGTGTTTGTGTGGCCTTGTTACAGTTGGGCAGGGGTGGAAGTCCCGACTCCCTGATTGGCTTTTACCAGTGGGGTGAGGATGGGACCATGGTTTTTTTCATGGTGTTTGGCTGGAATAGTGATTATTGTTTAAAAGTTTTCTGCCTTGCTAGGTTGCCCCATCCTTAGTCCTTTGGCTAGAGAGAGCAGGCTTTTCTTGGAGCATTTTGAATCCTTCTGTTGGTGTTTCCAGGGTGCTGGCTTCTCCAGTACCCAGTCTGGGATATATGAAGTGAAAGAGAAAATTCATGGGACTCACTGATATGTCTTTCCTTGGGTCCCAAGGTCTCTTCTGCCTGCCTTCTTCTCTCTATCTTTCAGAGTCTTCTTTATGTTTGTTTAAAAAGTAATGTTTAGGGTTTTTATTGTACTTAGCAGGAAGAATAGGGAGAAGTGTGTCTACTCCATTTTGGTCTGTAACTGGAAGTCCTGATCTTGAACTTGAGAAAATTCATTTAGGATTTTGTCATCTGAAGACTCATAGCCTGAGATTTCACTTTTATGATCAATTTCACCAACATTACTAGGATTTAGAGTGATACTTCCTTTCTTTCTACATTCATTTTCTGATTCATCTAATAATTGTGAAATGTTTTTTTCTGTCAGTTTCCTTCTCTTTGCCATTATGGGTACAAGAAGGAAAAATCCTAAATTCTCAATTGTTTTCACTGAAGTTTACAAAAGACTAGAAAGTTAGTGTATGCAGGCAAGTGGACTATTTACATTAATTGGAGGAAAACATCCTCAGTAATTTGAAACAAAGACAGAGAAGATGGGAATATTGCAGGGTGGATGGCGGGAGCGTGAACAATAGGAAAGAAAGGTGAGAGATGTGAAGTTTGTAGTTGAAAATGAAGTCTAGAAAGAAACAGAAGAATTTGAAAAGGGTTTTACAGAAGAATATTAGAGAAAGGTGGAAAATAAGGAACAAGAGGAAAGTGAGGAGAGGGAAGAAGAAAGCATGAATTAGGTCCTAAAAGGTATAACCTGATCTAGCTAGAGATTTACGAAAAGAGGATACCACCTTTGTTGGCAGAGCTAGTTCATAGTGTAGGATTGGTTAATTATTAGTATTCTGCTTTTTATTTATTTATTTTGGTGAGGAAGATTGGCCCTGAGCTAACATCTGTTGCCAATCTTCCTCTTTTTGCTGAGGAAGATTGTTCCTGAGCTAACATCTGTGCCCATCTGCCTCTCTTTTATATGTGGGATGCTGCCACAGCATGGCTTGATGAGTGGTGCATAGGTCTGCACCCGGGATCCAAACTCACCAACCCCAGGCTACCAAAGCAGAGCATGTGAACTTAACCAGTACATCACCGGGCTGGCCCAGTATTCTGCTTTTTAAATAAAGATGATCCTAATGTAGAATAAAGTGCTCTGTTTTGAGGGATGCTTCATAGGAAAATACATACCATCATATCTGTTAGAATACAAAATTTTTTTTCTTTTGGGAATGACGCAACACTTTTATGGAAAAAATGTCTGACAATAAGTTTAAGTACTTAAGGAAAATAGTTTATAACTATCTGATAATTTTTACTTCAAGCTCCTTATGACTTATTGAGTTTCAAAAAATTAGCTTGAATAAAATCATTGGCAATGTATTTTTTTTAATTTTCATTTTTATTGATGTCTTAATAGTTTATAACATTGTGGGGTTTTAGCTGTACATTATTTTTTGTCCGTCACCATGTGGATGCATCCCTTCACCCACCCTCCACCCCCCTTCCCTTTGGTAACCACCAACCAGTTCTCTCTGTCTGTGTGTTCGTTTATATTCCACATATGAGTGAAATCATGCAGTGTCTGTCCTTCTCTCTCTGGCTTATTTCACTTAACATAATACCGTCTAGGTCTATCCGTGTTGTTGCAAATGGGACAATTCTGTCTTTTCTTATGGCTGAGTAGTATTCCATTGTGTATATATACCACATCTTCTTGATCGAATCGTCAGTTGAGGGACACTTGGGTTGCTTCCACTTCTTGGCTATAGTGAATAATGCTGCAATGAACATAGAGGTGCATAAGCCTCTTGTGATGGTTGAGTTCATGTCCATTGGGTAGATGCCCAAGAGTGGGATTGCTGGATCATAAGGTATTTCTATTGTTAATTTTTTGAGGAATCTCCATGCTGTTTTCCACAGAGGCTGCACCAGTTTGCATTCCCACCAGCAGTGAATGAGGGTTCCCTTTTTCTCCACAACCTCCAACATTTGTTGTTGTTTGTCTTGGTGATTATGGCCATTCTAATGGGTGATATCTTAGTGTAGTTTTGATTTGCATTTCCCTGATGATTAGTGATGTTGAACATCTTTTCATGCATCTGTATATCTTTCTTAGAAAAATGTCTGTTCACATCCTCTGCCCATTTTTTGATGAGGTTGGTTGTTTTTTTGTTGCTCAGTTATGTGAGTTCTTTATATATTATGGAAATTAATCCCTTCTTGGATAAATGATTTGCGAATATTTTCTCCCAGCTGGTGGGTTGTCTATTCATTTTGAACCTGGTTTCATTTGCCTTGTAGAAGCTCTGTAGTCTGATGAAGTCCCACTCGTTTATTGTTTCTTTTTTTTCCCTTGTCTGAGTAGACATGGAATCTGAAAGGATCCCTTTATGACCAGCGTCAATTAGTGTACTGCCTATATTTTCTTCCAGGAGTTTTATAGTTTCAGGTCTCACTTTCAGGTCCTTAATCCATTTTGAGTTGATTTTTGTGTATGGTGATAGAAGATGGTCTACTTTCATCCCTTTGCATGTGGCTGTCCAATTTTCCCAGCACCGGTTATTGAAGAGACTTCCCTTTCTCCATTGTACATTCTTCGCTCCTTTGTTGAAGATTAGCTGTCCATAGGTGTGTGGTTTTATTTCTGGGCTTTCAATTCTGTTCCATTGATTTGTGTGTCTATTTTTGTACCAGTACCATGCTGTTTTGATTACTATAGCTCTATAGTATATTTTGAAATCAGGGATTGTGATGCCTCCAGCTTTGTTCTTTTTTTTCAGGATTGCTTTAGCTATTCGGGCTCTTTTGTTGCCCCATACGAATTTCAGTAGTTTTTGTTCTATTTCCGTGAAGAATGACATTGGGATTCTGATTGGGATTGCATTGAATCTGTAGATTGCTTTAAGTAGGATGGACATTTTAACTGTGTTTATTCTTCCAATCCATGTGCATGGAATAGTTTACCATTTCTTTATGTCTTCCTCGATTTCTGTCAATAGTGTCTTATAGTCTTCATTGTATAGGTCTTTGACCTCCTTGGTTAAATTTATTCCCAGATATTTTATTCTCTTTGTTGCGATTGTAAATGGGATTGTCTTTTTGAGTTCTCTTTCTGTTATTCCATCATTAGCGTATAGAAATGCAACTGATTTTTGTAAGTTGATTTTATACCCTGCCACTTTGCTGTAGTTGTTGATTATTTCTAGTAGTTTTCCAATGGATTTTTTGGGGTTTTATATGAATAACATCATGTTTTCTGCAAATATTGAGAGTTTCACTTCTTCGTTGCCTATTTGGAGTCCTTTTATTCCTTTTTCTTGCCTAATTGCTGTGGCCAAAACTTCCAGTACTATGTTGAATAAGAGCGGAAAGAGTTGGCACCCTTATCTTGTTCCTGTCCTCAAAGGAATGGCTTTCAGTTTTTCCACATTGAGTAGGATGTTAGCTCTAGGTTTGTCATATATGGCCCTTATTATGTTGAGGTACTTTCCTTCTATACCCATTTTGTTGAGAGCTTTTATCAAATGGATGTTGGATCTCGTCAAATGCCTTCTCTGTATTGAGTGAGATGATCCTGTGGTTTTTATTCTTCATTTTGTTAATATGGTGTATCACGTTGATTGATTTGCGGATGTTGAACCATCCCTGTGTCTCTGGTATAAATCCCACTTGGTCATGGTGTATGATCTTTTTGATGTATTGCTGTATCGGTTTGCCAATATTTTGTTGAGGATTTTTATGTCTGTGTTCATCAGTGATATTGGCCTGTAGTTTTCCTTCTTTGTATTTCCTTGTCTGGCTTTGGTATCAGGATGATGTTGGCCTCATAGAATGTGTTAGGAAGTATTCCATCTTCCTCCAGTTTTTGGAAAAGTTTGAGAAGGATAGGTGTTAAATCTTCTTTGAATGTTTGGTAAAATTCTCCAGGGAAGCCGTCTGGTCCTGGGCTTTCATTTTTTGGGAGGTTTTTGATTGCTGTTTCAATCTCTTTACTTGTGATTGGTCTATTCAGATTCTCTATTTCTTCTTGATTCAGTTTTGGGAGGTTGTACGCGTCCAAGAATTTGTCCATTTCCTCTAGGTTGTCCAATTTGTTGGCATAAAGTTTTTCATAGTATTCCCTAATAATCCCTTGTATTTCTGTGGTACTGTTGTAATTTCTCCTCTTTCATTTCTAATTTTATTTATTTGAGTCTTCTCCCTTTTTCTCTTAGTGAGTCTGGCTAAGGGTTTGTCCATTTTATTTATCTTCTCAAAGAACCAGCTCTTTGTTTCATTGATCCTTTCTACTGGTTTTTTTTTGGTTTCAATTTCATTTATTTCTGCTCTGATTTTTATTATTTCCCTCCTTCTGCTTATTTGGGTCTTCATCTGTTCTTCTTTTTCTAATTCTGTTAGGTGCAGTTTAAAGTTATTTATTGGGGATTTTTCTTGTTTGTTAAGGTGGGCTTGTATTGCTATGAATTTCCCTCTCAGGACTGCTTTTGCTGCGTCCCATATGAGTTGGTATGGTGTATTTTCCTTTTCATTTGTCTCCAGATAGCTTTTGATTTCTCCTTTAATTGCATCAACGATCCATTGGTTGTTCAGTAGCCTGTTGTTTAGTCTCCACATCTTTGTCCCTTTCCCAGTTGTTTCCTTGCAGTTGATTTCTAGTTTCACAACATTATCATCAGAAAAGATGCTTGTAATGATTTCAATCTTCTTAAATGTATAGAGGTTTGCCTTGTTTCCTAATATATGATCTATCCTTGAGAATGTTCCCTGCACACTGGAGAAGAATATGTACTCTGCTGTTTTTGGGTGGAGTGCTCTGTATATATCTATTAAGTCCATCATGTCTAGTTTTTCATTTAAGTCCATTATTTCCCTATTGACTTTTTGTCTGGATGATCTATCCATTGATGTAAGGGGGTGTTAAGATCCCCTACTATTATTGTGTTATTGTTAATATCTCCTTTTAGGTTTTTTAGCAGTTGTTTTATGTACTTTGGTGCTCCTGTGTTGGGTGCATAGATATTTATAAGTGTTATGTCTTCTTGATGAAGTGTCCCTTTTATCATTATATATTGCCCTTCTTTGTCTCTCATTACCTTTTTTATCTTGAAGTCTACTTTGTCTGACATAAGTATGGCAACTCCTGCTTTCTTTTGTTTGCCATTAGCTTGGAGTATTGTTTTCCATCCTTTTATTTTGAGTCTGTGTTTGTCTTTAGAGCTGAGATGTGTTTCCTGGAGGCAGCAGATTGTTGGATCTTGGTTTTTAATCCATCCTGCCACTCTGTGTCTTTTGATCGGAGAATTCAATCGTTTACATTTAGAGTGATTATTGATATATGAGGGTTTAATGTTGCTATTTTATTGCTCATTTTCTGGTTCTTTTGCATTTCCTTCTTTTCTTGTCCCATGTGTTTCGGACTGCCAGTTCAGTTTGGTATTTCTGCATGATGATTCTGTTAGTTTTCTCTTTATTTGTCATATGCGGTTCTCTTCTGGTGGTTTGTTTAGTGGTTATCGTGAGGTTTATATAAAAGATCTCCTGGGTAAGATAGTACATTTTCAGTTGCCTCTTGTTTCCTTAGACTAAGTCGATTCGATCCCTTTTTCTTCCCCTCCTTATTTGTTGTTGTCACTACTTATTCCATCTTGTGTCGTGAGTGTGCATTTACAGTGATGAGATTAAATTCATTTTTGATGTTTTCCAACTGTAGTTTTTCTGGTTTAGTCTCCTTCCTTTTCTCCTTGCTCAAACCTTTGTATCCCCTTTCTCTTTTGTTTTGTTTTCAGGCCTGAGGTCCTTCTTGAGCATTTCTTGTAGTGGGGGTCTTGTGGTGATGAACTCCCTTAACTTTTGTTTATCAGGGAGAGTTATTATTTCTCCATCATATTTGAAGGATATTTTTGCTGGATAAAGTATTCTTGGCTGAAGGTTTTTGTCTTTCATGAGTTTGAATATATCATTCCAGTCTCTCCTAGCCTGTAGAGTTTCTGTCGAGAAATCAGCTGAGAGCCTGATGGGGTTTCCTTTGTATGTTATTTTGTTTTTTTGTTTAGTTGCCCTTAATGTTTTTTCCTTGCCACTGACTCTTGTTAATTTAGCTATTATGTGGTGTGGCATTTGTCTATTCCTGTTTATATATTTAGGTGATCTATTGATTTCAATCACTATTACTTCCATCTCTTTCCCTAGGTTTGGGAAGAATCTCAGGTATTATTTCTTTGAACAAACCCTCTGCTCCTTTTTCTCTTGCATCTCCTTCTGGAATACCTGTTATCCTTCTGTTACTTTTCCTTATTGAGTCTGATATTTCTCGAAGAATTTCTTCATTTCTTTTTAGTCTTAGCTCTCTCTCCTCTATCTGGAGTGTTTCTGTGTGGCTATCCTCGATAATGCTAATTCTTTCCTCCCTATTGTCAGTTCTGCTCTTTAAAGACTCCATGTTTTCCATTATCTCGTCGATTGTGTTTTTCATCTCCAGTATTTCTGATTGGTTTTTCTTTGTGGTTTCAATCTCTTTTGTGAAGAAATCCCTGAATTCATTGATTTGTTTCTCTGTGTTCTCTTGTATTTCGTTGAATTTGTTTATGATAGCTATTTTGAATTCTCTATTGTTCAGATTATAGATTTCTGTGACTTCAGGGTTAGTTTCTGGGTGTTTGTCATTTTCCTCTTGGTCTGGAGACTTAAGATACTTTTGCATAGAGCCGGCTGATTTACCTTTGCTACTCTTCATCTTGAAGATGGTCCTGCAGTTTCCATTTGCTGCCACTGGATGGATGTCACGAGCGGTGTGCTCTGAGCCCGCTGTAGTCCCCGGAGGGATTGTGCTGAAGCGCAGGGCGTGTGGGGGGAGGGGTTCTCTCTTTCACCTGCCCGACGTAGGGGCTTCCTTTCTGGCCCTCTTGGGGCGTTTACCACACCCCTGAAACAGTCCATCGTCACTTCCCGGTAGGGATCTCTCAACAGTCTGTGAGAGCACCTGGAGGGCGATAGTTTTCCCTGCAGAGGGCTGGCTCCCTCCTCCGTCTCTGAGCCATGCTGGCTTTGCCAATTTTGGGGGGAGCGGTACTAAAACTCCTTACCTCTCCTCATGTCCTTTGGTGCTTCCCGTGCCTCCACTGTCAGATGTACCGTGGCAAGGGTTTCTTAGAAGTCCTTTGTAGTGTTTGATTGACCTCTGTTTGTATGTGAATGTTTTTGTTGTGTCTTAGGGGGCAGAGATTCAAAGAGGGAATCTTACTCCGCCATGATGCTCAGCAATATTTTTTAAAAGTAAAGAACTGTTACAAACATATGGCATTGTACAAAGTTATGCAATTTATTGTTTTTTCTTCTCGTTTCACTATGATAATGAAATTTGTGAGTTTATGATAAGATCACTAAAAAGAGATTGCCCTCTCCTCAAGGGAAATCAAGGAAAATGATTGCAGCTATTTTGATTAAGAAAATATTTCTAAGGAAGTGTGTTATAGGGATATGCAGCATTTGATTATCTTAAGGTATGTGCTTTAGAAGGTCAGTGGATAGATTTTAACTTATTAAACCTCCACCTGAAAGTTTGTTTTGAATGACATTGTTAATGCTTATATTACTTAGGGGGCAACTTGCACATAGTGATTGTGTTCTAGAAAACTTTTCAACCATAGCATATCTGTTATTCATTAGTTAGGATCCTGTTTTGTAAGCATAGTGAAAACATCATGTAAGGGAATACATGGGATTATATTCTTTAATTTAAATAAAGTATATGATTCTATACATCTATGAGCCCCATTCTCCCTTTTGAATTTAGAAGGGTGCAGGTCTTTTCATAACCCATGCTTATATGGTAGATTCTGATTGGAATACTCCAAAAATAGAGACTGATCTTGTTAATTTTACGTGACTCTTAAAAGAGACCTTGGAAATAGGTGTCCACTGGATATTTCAAAACCTCTCTCTGCTCCAGGTGTAATCTTGAGGATTATGGCCCTAAACATTTCAATGAACTCCTCCTGTCCCTGGATCCCTGAACATGTAGGCCAGAGGAGAGGAGTAGGAGCTAAGAGAGCAGAACTACATACATTTCCAGGCTGCTAGAGTCTCAGGCTACTTTGAGGACAGTATTGGCTACCTCACTGCTACTCAGTGAGTGGTCCAGCATCACCATGGAATGTGTTAGAAATTCTCAGACCCCATGTCAGACCTACTGAATCAGAACCTCTGGAGGTGGGGTCCAGAATTCTGTGTTTTAAGAAGCTCTTCCAGGTGGTTCTTATGCACGATAAAGTTAGAGAAACAATGAGATACCTAGTCTTGTTTGTAATTTTTTGGCTATTTATTCTAATTAGAATTATCTGTTCAAATTCTTTCACCCTATTTCATTTGGACCCCTGCTCACTTTGTCTTTTGGCTTTTCTAGGATTCAGTTCTCCTAAACCACCTTCTGAATCCAGTCCTTTTATTTTTTTCTTTAAGAGATTTGTAAGTGGGAAATTGCCCATAATTTCATCTAGGCCTCTTCTTTCAATTTAAAAATGGTTGTATAAGAATGATGAATGTGAAATAAAGTGTTTTTCAAAGGCAATGGTTTCCTGAAAAGTAAAGCTTGTTAAATTTTGGAATCTATTCCTGATGGAATTCCTCAGTCATATTTAAAAAAAAATTTATTTGTGTGAAATAGTTCAATGAAGTACTAAAGGACAGAGGGATGGACCAGATGACTTATCAACATTCTTTCCAGTGCCAGAATTTTATTGTTTAATAAACATTAAATTAAGAAATTTAAAAGTGGGTTTAATTTTTGGTAATTTTAATCTCAACATAAAAAGCCAATTTTTAATGTTAGCTCAGAATTTAGTAGTATTCCTCGCATCTTGTTAATAAGAAAGAAGGTACTGTTGTTTGAAAAGTGAAGTTTTCTGTTTTGCTTTTATGTGCTGCACATTGGGTATTAGTTCTTAGTGCTATTTACACATTTTTAAATTAAATTGTTGAGTCCAAAGCTGTTATTTAAATTGTTGAACCATTTCATATGTTGAACCGTAAAAATGATCAAATATCAGCAGTTTCATATGGTTCAACCGAATAGGTCTTTGAAAGCCTAAAGTTACCCTTTTCACTTGATTATTTGATTTGAAGGAATTAAAGTGGTTTCTTTGGAAATTTTGTATGTTTCAGAATCTTAGGTTCATAGACCGTGATTTGTACTTGCATTGTCTAGTCTGGATATAGTTTTCTACAACTAAAAAAAGTTAGATTCTATTTAGTAAAAAGAAAACAAGGCACTTCCCAGTAAGATGATAGTGTAAGAGTTCCCTCACAGTTTCCTGCCATGTCCCCCCATAGACTGAATGAAATGATTCAGAGAAAAGGAAAAATAAGAATTTTGCTACTAATGTTAAAAATAGGAAATTGTCAAACATATATCACTAATTTGAAGGAGTTTTTGTCTATTATGTTAAAGTTTGAACTAAACTGGGAGCTGATACACCACTCTCCTCAAGAAAGCAGTGTAGTACTATGGGAAATATAAGTGGAGAAAATTCTAGAAGTCACTAGTAACCCTATGTTTGGGTAGATGATGGAGGAGAGACTGCAAGGGAGGGCTGTGGGAAGATCATATATAACTCACTTCTGTTTCCAAGAGACAACAGTGTTCTGTGGTATTCTTAGAAGGACTAGCTGAGGGCTTTACCACAGATAGTCTTTTTTGCTGACTTAGCTTTCTAGATGGAGTATGGACTTGCTCTGATGTCATGGAGAGATCCATTTTAACACAGAAGGATGGAGTTAGAAACAAAGGGCTCAAACCCACTTTGAGCCCTTGCAGAGCTATGGGCTTTGAAATAAGAGCAGCAATAGCATCTGGGCCTGAAAGAAAATACTTGCAACTTTATCGAGCAGTCCAATGGGATCTTTTCCAAAGCATGGCCAGTTCACCTCAAAGCAGGGGAGCATTTTGGAATTGGAGGTAAGGGTATTTCTCCATGGTACTGGTTACTCTCCCTACTTGGTGAAGCTAGCCTCTGGGAAGGTGGTTTCAAAAAATACCAAGAAAATGCATGTAGGGACAGAGACTCCCCTGGATCCATATCCCTCCCTACCATTCAAGAGCTACTAAAAAACTGAACCTGTATCCATCCAATCCTCCTGCTTACTTTTTTATAAAGTTTCAAAAGAAGAGTTACAAGGATAGTATAAATACTATATACATTTCACCTATTGTGAACATTTTGCCACTGTCGTCTTCTATCTGTAGATGTTTGTTTCTTTTCAGAACCATTTGAGAGTAAATTACAGAAATCATGCCTTTTTATCCCTGAATAATTTAATGTTTATTTCCTAAGAACAAGGGATTCTCTTACATTATCACAATATATATGTCAAATTTAGGAAATTTAACATTGGCACAATGTGTTGTCTGCTTTGTAGTCTATTTTCTGTTATTTTTTCCAGTAATGTTCTTTATGGCCTTCATGTTTTCTGGTCCAGGATCCAACCCAGGATTGTGCTTTGCATGTAGTTGTCATGTCTCCTTTAGTCCCTTAATCTGGGGCAGTGGCTAAGCCTTTGTCTTTGATGGCCTTGACATTTTTTACAGTACAAGCTTTTTGTTTTGTCCGTTGTCCCCCAACTTGGATGTGTCTGATGTTTCCGAGATTAAATTCAGATTATGCATTTTTGGTAGTAATACCACAGAAATGAGATGTGTCCTCTGTGCATCACATCAGGAGGCACGTGATGTCTGTGCCATTTTTGCTGTTGTGAACTTTGATCGCTTGATTAAGATGATATCTGCCAGATTTCCCCATGGTAAAATTAACATTTTTCCTCCTATAGATTAACGAGAACTTTGTGGGGAGACACTCTGAGACGATGTACATAGCCTCTTCCTCATCAGACTTTCACCTGTTGGTTTTAGCATCTGTTTTTGGTTCTTGCCTGAATCAGTTATTATTATGATAGTTACAAAATGGTGATTTTCCAACATTCATCATTCCTTCTACATTTATAAATTGGCATTCCACTGGAGGAAACACTTTTCTCTCATCTGTTAATTTTTGGACTCATGGATTCTTATTTTATTCAATAGGTTATAATCCATCACCATCAGTATTTGTTTTGGTACTTAAATTGTCCTGAATTTGGCCAGTAGGAGCCCCTCAAGTAGCTTCCTGTGCCCTTTTGACATGTCCTGTCTTTTTAAAAATGACATTTTCTTACTTGACACAAGAATACTTCGGGTTCATCTTAAAGTTATTTCTCCAAAGAATTCTAATTCTTTTTAGTGGCAGATGTTTAGAAACCACCATCTTCGCACTGTGTGTTAAGAGAAGGATTCCGACATTGCTCACATAAAGAGGGAAGAACTCAGAGGACTGTTCATTCGTACCAATTTTGGACATTGTCTGCCTCGCATAACTGTCTCTTGTCCACACTCTCTGAACCTGGCAGTCCACACTGTTTTAATTTCAATAGCCTGAGAGTATGTTCTGATCTCAGAGCAAGTTTCCCATTACTAGTTCTAGATTTTGGGGGGCCCTTTAAAAACGTTCTCCCTTCTAGGTGAATTTTAGAATCACATGTCAAAAATCAACTTCCAAAAAAATTTCATTGTTATTTTGAAAAGTATTGAATTGAATTTATCATTTAGCTTAGGGTAGAATTTTTTTTATTTTACAAGATTGAGCCTTCCCACTTAGGTTTAAGAGTTAACTGCATTTATTCTTCTGTTATAGGCTTCAGAAATTTATTTATCCATTGCACAAATCTTGTGTGTCTTGTTAAAATTGTTATAGTAAAATTATTTATAGTTTTGTGTTTGTGAGTAGTATGTTTTCAACATTTCTTTTATTGTGAATTTATACTTATAGAAAAGTGCCTAAACCATAAATGTATAGTAATGAATTTTATTTAACCACCCAGGTCGATAAATAGAACCTTTGCTGGCACCTTGTAGCTCCCCGTTATGCCATTCCCTAATCACAGCCCCTGTTCTCCTTCCCTCCTTCCTAAAGCCAGCAAATTAAGGGAAATACAACTGCTTACATTATTCAGTATAGGGAAGCATGTCAGTTAAGCAGGAGAGACTTTTTTTTCCCTGCCACAGAATTCTTAAGAGATATTTACTGTGTGGGCCTTTATGTCAGGGACAAGGAACAGTATAATTGACTGTTTTTAAGACTAGCTTTATGAAACATGCAGTTTTGTTTTTCATAAGTCTGTTTCTTATTGAGTCTGTCCTTGAATAAAGCAGAGATTATAATCTTAAATAAAAAATATTTTTTCTAAGGTTTGTTAAGTGTAGATTTGAAAATAGTAGCCTTAGATTATCTAGCTTATCAGAAGTTGAAAACCATCGTTCTGATTTCTTAGTTTAGTGACCTGGTGGAAATTGCTCATACTGCTCCCACAGCCTCAGCTAGCTTGCAGCACTGCTGATCAAGATAAATGGTTTCTCTTCTTCTACCATCTCATAGATTTTGGTGTCCGGTTCTGTCTTTGGGCCTCTTCTCACTGTGTACTTTGTATCTGAGCTGTCTCATACTGTTGTTTCACTGCCTACATGTATCCTCATAAAAATCCACTTTTGTTTCCCAGACCGGGTTTTCCTGACCTGTGATTCTCTCAAATTAAAATAATTGACTTTTAACCTAGAGTTGTCTTACATCTACCTGATTCAGTTTTTAGGGATTAGGAATTTGACCAAAGTCTGGCCTAGGGAAATCTTTGCAGAATATGAAGGAATAGGAAACTTTTATCCTATGGAAATTAATGATTTTGCTATAAAGTATGTTATATTATATTATTAGATATATTATCATCAGTTTCAATGCTTCATCTATCTTCTTCATACAAATATGGTCTTTATAGTGGTTTACACCTTTTGAGAAATGATGTTAGTATTATGCTTGAAGTGTTAATTCTAAAAACTTCCATCTTTTTCTCCTTATCTTTACATTTTTGAACTGCTAAGTAGAAATTGCTCACATTCTTACAGATATTAAGAGCACTAAGTTAGTGGTGGCTTTGTTATATAATTAGCCAGGGCTCTTTTTTATTTTCAGTTCTGCATCAATGAATACATAAATGAATATCTGTTCCTGAAAAACATGACTTTAAAATGTCTAATCTTACAGTTCTGTTTTGATTATGTTGTTTGGCGTTTCTTTTTTTTAGAAATACACCAATAACTTGATTTTGCTTCTAGAAAAACTGATTGCTTATCAACGAGAATTTCTTGCTTTGAAAGAACGTCTTCGAATAGCTGAACATAGAATCTCGCAGCGCTCTTCTGAATTAAATGCCATTGTACAGCAGTTCAGGCGTGTAGGAGCAGAAACAAATGGAAGTAAGGATGCGGTGAATAAATTTTCAGGTATGAAGTATATTTTTAGTTTTATAAAAAGATTATATTTTCAAAGGGTTATGTGAAATATTTTATTTGAAAGTTATAGAGAGTAGCTTATCAGCCAGCATTCGTTACCCTTTTGAGAAAGAAAAATCTCCACACAAAACTTTTTATTATGATAAATCATAAAACAATTTTATTAATTGCTAAATTTGATTTAAAGAGAATAATATTAAGTTAAATTTCAATTGTATAAATTTCATTGAGAATAGTGAAGAACCAGCATCTTTTAAAAAACATTCAAAAGGAGATTAAAATTTAACTTTGTTGGGCCAGCCCAGTGGTGTAGTGGTTGAGTCTGTGCTCTGCTTTGACGGCCTGGGGTTTGCAGGTTCGGCACAGACCTATGCACTGCTTATCAAGCCATGCTGTGGCAGGTATCCCACATAAGTAGAGGAAGATGGGCACGGATGTTAGCTCAGGGCCAGTCTTCCTCAGCAAAAAGAGGGGGATTGGCAGCAGATGTTAGCTCAGGGCTGGTCTTCCTCACCAAAAAAAAAAAAAAAAAATTAACTGTGTTTTTACATGTTTATGTTGGACTTGTGTGGATTTAAGATGGACTCTGGAGAATCTTTCAGCTATTTGAAGCAATTTAGTGCTCTTAAATCTGACTTGTAAGAAAAGAAATACATAGTTGTGTAATGGGTACTTTTGAGGATATCTGACCTGTTCCTTCTCTGAGAACTTCTGGTCAGAGTAAGATGAATGCCAATCATCTTCTCTCTGTTTCTGTGCTGTTCTTATTCTAATAATTAAATTGTATATGTATAAAGTTTTGTGCTCCTTGCTTCCCCTGCTGATTATAAAATTTGTATTATGGCACAGTAACATTTAAAATTATGGAATGGTATAGATAATAAAAAAATAAATCATCCTTAAGTCTGCTGCCAAGTGATTTCTATTAACATTTTTTGTTTCCTTCTAGTCTTTTTTTCCATGCATACTTTCCTTCAAAATTGTGATTGTCTGTTATAGCCTTATTTTTACTCTTGGAATTATGCTATTAGTATTTTACTGTCATTGAATATTTTTTAAAAATACTATTTTTAATGGCTTTATAATATGTCAGCTAATCGTATGCTATGATATATTAAATATTTTTCTACAGTTAGGCAAATAGGATTTTTCTGGATTGTTTTTTTCCCCAGTTTATACTCTCTGAAGAACATCATTGTATATAAATCAGTTATATTTCTGTTAGTTCTTAAGTTATTTTCATTAGATTATGACTTTCTTAAAAACAGGGATCTGTGTTTTGATGATGGTTGATTTCTAAACACATGGCACAGTCGCTGGAACAAAATAGATAATCAGTAAATATTTATTGAATGCATGAAAGTTAAATTCCTGATAGGGGAAATACTGAGTAATAGGACAGAAATGTTTTAGGGTTTTTGATGCTGTTCTGAATAGCTGAAACATTTATCACATTATCACCAAAATTTAATATTATTATTTAATATGCTAATTTGGTGGAAATGGGTGTCTTATAATTTCTTTATTCATAAGATAAACTTTAATGTCATGTATGACAGTCATTTGCATTTCTTTTGTGAATTTTTGGCCCTTCCCATATTTTTAATGGAGTTTTCATATTCTATGTGAAATTATTGAGGCTGCAAGTTCTTACTGCTTTCTTATTTAAAAGATTAAGTTGTGGTTTAATGGAATTTTAAAACAATATTGGTTATCCTACCAAGTTTTTATTTCATATTATATTAAATGATTCATTGGTTTCTCTAATAACAACTGAAGGACTATTTGACAGTTATGATCTGTACTGAACATGCTCCACTTGTGCTGTTTAAATCACAGTACTTGAATTAAAAAAAAAACTTCATGGGAAATTTTGGTAAAATATAATAGCATAAAAATGTGAAAGTTATTGGTGGTCAGTGTACTTATTATTATTAGATTTTCATAAATGGATAACACGTTTAGAGTCTGTTCCATAAGGCTTGAGTTCTGACACATTATAAGGGTGAGTAATTAACTTTCCACTTTCTCGTGGTACTTTGGCTGACTTTTTTATCTTCATTCAGACTGTTGTTAACATATGGCTCTGTGAGACTCTGGTTCCAAAAGTGTCTTTTTCGTTTTAAATGGAAATCTCATTCACCAAAGTAGGAAATTAGGAAAGAAAATTCTTCAGTTCTAGTTCTCATGGATTTTTGCTGCCATACTCGTAAAACAGTAACTTCTGTAAGTAATGCGTTCCTGTGGATTGATTACAGTTCTGTGTTTCAGATAATACCCTAAAGCTATTAAAGGAGTTAACAAGCAAAAAATCTCTTCAAGTGCCAAGTATTTATTATCATTTGCCTCATTTGTTGCAAAATGAAGGAAGCCTTCAACCTGCTGTGCAGATTGGTAATGGAAGAACAGGAGGTATGTTTACTTTGTTTCTTACTGTGGTTGTACTGTCAGTCTTAATTGTGTCTTGGAGTATTATGTTGACCATTGGAAGCTGGCCGGTCTGAGAATAAAAATTCTTTGTGCATATTAACTTAGGACTCATTCTAAAGTCCACGTTGAAAGGAGTTGGACATTTTTCCTGTAGACCAGAGTAATAGAGCTGAAAAGGATCGTGAGACATCTAGTTCAAGCCCCGTCTCTAGGCAATAAATGTTTAAACTTTTGTAATTTTTCTATTTTAAAAATTTGGGAGGTAGAGGATGACTTTTTTTTCCTTGTGTCTTATTTCAACATTAATAGCTCTCACAGTCATCTCAAGAAAGTTTTTCTGTCTGCTCCTGCTTTTTCTTATAGAGATATAAGTATAGAGTCACTTATGCTTAACCTTTCATGCAATGATAAAAATATTTTGGTTTGCTTTTTTTTCTTCTCATATACCTAAAAGATAATTTAGCATTTTTTTCTCCTCTTGTTAGAACCACTAGAGCCTCTTGAATTTCCTTGTGGTACTTATTTACCATTCTTTTATGCTTTTTATCCCTCTATTTTGACTTTGTTAATTTTTTCTTTGTAGATTTTAAAATATGGAGACCAAAATAGTATTTTGCTCCTCTATAAGTCTTTAACAAATGACAAAATCATTACTTCATAGATATTGAAATTCATCTTTGTGTTAATGTTTTTGAAAAGCTGATTTAGTCTGCTTTTAATTCAATAGGATTCTTAGGTATTTCACTGTTTTTTTGGTCACATTTTTGTCATTATATTGTTTGATCTATAACTTTAGGCTTTTGCATGCATCTTTTTTTAGTTCTGCCATCTTTCTATTTTATCAATCATTTAAAATTATACACTGTCTTCCTAAGGAGGTGATAACTCTCAAATTATCATGTTCAGACTAACGCATTATGCCATTTCTTGATTGAATCAAGAAATATTTATCTATCCAGTAGGGGCTAGATATACAAAGACTAACAAGATGTGTAGTGTGCTCTAAATTATTTTCTTTAGAACATTGATCATTAATTATTTCTGAAGTTGATATTGTATCTCTCCCTTTAAAAGTCACTATTTGGGTAAGATGCCTTAGCCACTTAGTGCATTTGTTGGTTTAGATTATATCTTCATTAATAAGAGTCAAATGAAAAGAAAGTAGAAGTAAAAAGTAGAAAAGAAAGTAGATCATTTAAAATTTCCAAAGTCTCTAATAGGTTCTTTTATAGTAGGCTGTTCTTATTTTATGAATGTGATATTCTCTCTCTTTTTTGAAGATAGTTATTCCATCCCATTTGTTTATGACTTTATCCATCATTAATATAATGAAATCTTGGTCAACCAGCTTTTCAGTACTTAATGTTCTTATTAAGCTGACACTATTTTTTAAAGGCAGAAAAAGCAGACAAGTTGGAAAAAAAAACAATAAAGCCCTCAGATTTACATTAATAATCTTCCTTCCTAAATCCTTAGGCAATGGTTCTTAACATTTTTAGAGTCGTAGAACGCTCTGAATATCCTAGGAAAGCTATCAGCCTTCTACTTAGAAAAATGCACATAGAAAAAGTAATTTTGTATGTCATTCTGGGATTTTGTAAAGCCCTAAAACCTATCTTATCTATGTTGTTCATTGTTATATCCCTAACACCTAGAATAATGCCTTGCATTTAATAGATGTTCAATACATATGTTCAGAACAAATATAGCCAATCTCTTTTTGAGCCCTTGAAAACTTTTCATCCCAAAATAGAAGAGAGGAATGTGGCATGGAACCTTGGGGAAATTCCTTAAACTATTTGGACCTCAGTATTCTTAACTGCAGAATCATGGTGGTAGACTTGTTGATCCATGGTCTTTAAGCTTCCTTCTAGCTTTGGAATTCTATGAATTCTAAGTATTTTGTAGCATCTCCAATAAATTGTTACATAATTAAGACTTTATTATTTTTTTGTGAGGAAGATTGTCCCTGAGCTAACATCAGTGCTGATCTTCCCCTGTTTTGTTTGTGGGATGCCACCACAGCATGGCTTGATGAGCAGCATGTAGGTCCATGCCCGGGATCTGAACCTGCGAACGCCAGGACGCTGAAGCAGAGCGCACAAATTCAACCACTGTGCCACTGGGCTGGCCCCAAAACTTAATTATTTTTAACATTTGCCAAATACTTCTCTACTGATATATAACACTTAAGATACTAAGACTTTTTAAAAGATATTATTGTTAAAAACTTACTGTGAAGTACAATCCTACTCTAACACAATATACATGTTCCTAAAAATTACTGCGCTTTGCAAAATTGTGCAATAAAATGAGATAAATGAAGTTAGGATCACAACACTCAAAAAGTTTGTCAGTTACACATAAAAAAAGATAAGAGCCTAAGAAAAATTGTAGCACAGTTTTACACATGTTTAAATGATTGAGAATTACATAAATGCTACAGTAACTATGGTACTGTACCTTGAAAAAGACTTGAGGTTTGCATTTTAAAGTGGGCTTCAGAAGAGTTGTCACTTGGGAGCTTCTGTGAAGTGGTGCAAGGCAGGTTATCTGAAATCTGGCAGAAAGTTGTAACACCAGATGTGGATAGGTATGGTTCATAGTGTGCAGTGAACTGAGGCAGCTGGTAAATGTTGGAGGTGTGTGCATTTTGTGAATGTCTACATGGCTCAGTTCAGTTTTCTGAACTCAGTTCAAATGGGTGCAATTTTCTGCATTCACCTAGTGAGTGTCTCAGAGGAGAAATTACACAGAAGCAAATGTGAAATCCACATTGTGCTCAGATTTTTCCCTAATTAATCAAAACATGCATTATAATAGAACCGATTGTAATTTTAGACTTTAAAAAAGTTGCATGAATAGTACACATAGTTTCCATATACCTCACCTAGTTTCCCTAAATGTTCAGACCTTATGTAATTATAGTACAATGATCAAAACCAGAAAATTAACATTGATGCTATACTATTAACCTTAGAGCTTATTCAGATTTTGTCATTTTTTCATTATTCTTTTTTTGTTCCAGGATCCAACTCAGGATCCCATATTTCATTTAATTGTCATGTCTCCTTAGTCTTTTCCAATCTGGGACAGTTCCTCTTTCTTTCTTTGTCTTTCTTGATCTTGACACTTCAGAAAGTATTGGCCAATTATTTTGTGGAGTATCTCCCTAATTTGGATTTGTCTGATGTTTCTTCATGCTCAGATTGAGGTAATGCATTTTTGACAAGAAAATCACAGAAGGGATGTTGTGTCCTTCTCAGTGCATCATACACATGTTATGTGAGACGTTAATTTTTAAGATGTGTTTAGTGTTTCTAAGTTTTAGTTGTATAATAAAATTTGTTCTTTACACTTTACAGCTGTTTATTTTTAATGTGAGGTTTAATGTCTTTTTTTTTAATCAGTTCTTTGACATTATTTCTTTTCTTATGGGTAAACCGTGTGGAAGAGAATTACAGGATTATAGGTATGCCTTTATATCCTTTGATTATTTTTCTTTCTGAAACGTAGTGTATTTTGATGCCTCTATTATTTCTATCAATTTGAGAGGGTACAATACTTTTGAAATAGTAGGGTTTTTCTGTATTGTTTTTGTAAAATCCTTTTATATAATTACTATCATTATTTTGTTTCAGTTTCGATAGTAATGGGAATTCCCACAGTGAAGAGAGAAGTTAAATCTTACCTCATAGAAACTCTTCATTCCCTTATTGATAATCTGTATCCTGAAGAGAAGTTGGACTGTGTTATAGTAGTCTTCATAGGAGAGGTAATTATTTAATCGTTGTTATTTTTTACCACATATAATCTTAAGAGTTGAAACCATATTTGAATATGCTTTTATAAGCATTTTAAAAAAAATGTGTTGAGTAAAGTTTAGGTAATATATTCCATCTGATAGTTAGATGTAAGTCTAATTTGCCATGTTTGCTTTAACTTCTTTCCTACAGTTACAATCCAGGAATAGTAATCTCTGTCAGTAGGATGATATTATATACATAGATCTTTAAGAACAGTGACTCCCCATTTCTAGCTCTAGGACCTAAATTTGGAGATTTGCACTGATGTTCTTTGGGAGTTTTGAAATCTGAGAAAAGTTTAGCCTAGGCTGGGATGTTAACATCTCTTTATTCTCTCCACCCTTTCTATGTACTCCCAAGATGCAGCCATCATTATTATTTAAAAAGTCAAAATATCATGTGAATGAGGAATTTTATATTTCCTGTATTTTAGTCTCCTCAAAAGATCTAGGGAAAGAATAAATCTTGAGCAAGTTTTTCATAAATAATGAGGAAAAAGTGCCTTGCAGTAAATATTGCCTTAATTATTATATAGAATTTCAGAATGTGAAAGGTTTTAGAACATCATCTGGTTCTGACCCACTGATTCCCAACTTTTCAGTGTTTCCTGTCTCTTTTTAAATGAAAGTGCTCTTAATGTTTTCCTTAATATAAAAGTAAACACATGTGTACTGTTCAAAACAATTACAGAAATGTATAGTGAAAAATTATCTGTAATTTCTTCATGTAGATATAACTACTATTGGTATTCTGATATCTTAAATTTTTCCTGTGGCTTGTATACATATTTTATAATATGGGATTATTATATTAATATATAATGTATATAAATATGCACATTTATAAATGGGATTGTTCTGTATATTTTTTAATATTGTGGATATTTCTACATGTTAAAAAGAATAACTATCACAGCATCATTTCTTATGGCTACAAAATATTCCATTGTATGGTTTTAACAGTTTATTTAATTTCTGATTGATAGACATGTAGACTGTTTCCAAGTTTTTGCTATTATTTTCAACACTGCATTGAGCTTTACTGTAAATAAATTGTTGTGCCCTTGTATAGTTACTGACGTGGGATCAATTCCTAAATGTGGAATTGCTGGGTCAGGGTCATATACGTTAAAATGTTTGTACATGGGCAAAATGCCCTGCAGAAGCTGAGTTGGTTTATTTGTCTTCCAGCAGTGTGTGAGAGGGCTTGTTTCCCTGTCCCCCCGCTCTGCTAGATAATGAGTCTTTAGATTTTTTTTTGCCAATTTGATAGGTAAAAATTAATACATTGCCTTTGTTTAATTTGGATTTCTTTACTGAGTGGGATTAAATATTGGTTTATATATTTTTTGACCATTTGTATTTATAATTATTTTTATAGCCTTTGCTCATTTTTTGTTTGTAATTTTTTATTTGTAAGAAGTTTTCATATGAGAGGAATTAACTCATGGACATATTTTGTCCAGTTTGTCTTTTGCATGAAGTTTATGATGTTTTTTGTCTTTTATAGAAATTTTACATTTTAAATAATCAAATTTGCCAGTCACATATTGTATATCAGCAGAAATTGGTACAATCTCTTTGGAAAGCAATTTGGCAATAGCTATTAAAATTTAAAGTTTACTCTGTGACCCAACGTTCTGATTCTAAATATTGATCCAGTAGAAACATTTGCAAGTATGGAAATATATTCAAGCACATACACACATTTATACAGCTCCTACATGTACATTAATAAAATGAATAGAGAAAATGGTCTTGTGGAATATACTGCAGACTATTAGCAGCAGGTATCTTGAGAGTTGAGATTATGGGGGGATGCCACTTTCAATTGTATACAGTTTGGTAAAATTAGAATTTTTTTACAATGAGCATGTATTAATTTTTAATCAGAAAAAAAGATTTAAAACTATAAAATCAAAAACTATCCTTATACACTTGAAAAGTAGTATTGAATCTATAGACAGAGGTTAGTGTACGTAAAGATTCAAGACCCTCTTGCCATAGCCATTCATCTGATCATCAAGATATAATAACGCTGGATTTGGAGTCAGACAACTTGTGTTCAGGTCTGGATTCTGGCACTTACTGCCACTTGAGCAGGTCATTTTTTCTTTCAGCCAGTTTCTTCATCTTTGAAATGAGAATAATACTGTTGAGGCTTTTGAGCTCAACCTTGTTGCAGGGAGGTACAATGAGATCACATATGGAGAGGTGTTGTAAACTGAAAATGCAGTTCAAGTGTCAGCAGTATTCTGGTCTCTGAAGACTCCTCTCCTGAATTGCAGTATTTGTATATGCATCTATATAGAATTTCAATGTTTGGAAGAAAATCTATTCTGAACAGAAGAATTAATGTATACAGTTCATTGAATTGCTTTTAGGCAGTTTAAAATTATTAATCACTGTATTTGGTACTATCTTGACTTGGAGTTTTAACCTAAGTGTCTGGTAGCCTGGGGCACATTTAACACTAGTAACAAGTGCATATTCTGTGGCTTTGACCGTGATCTACATGTGGGATGGTTCCTAGATCTGGATCTCTCGCCTCTTTCTGAGCCCATATTTCCAACTGCCTACTCGCTAGCATTATTTGAGTTGTTTTATGGGCAACTTTTAATCTGTCCATAACTAAATTGATCTGATTCCCCAAACTGCTTCTTTTCCAAGTTTCCCATCTGTTTATTGAAGGTTCTTTAGATCATAGTATTAATAGGTCTGTGCTCTAGTTATTCTACTCCCAGTTCATTTTGTGGACCTTGTGCGTTCTCAGTTCTATGTGTGTTATTCCTTAGCCTGAAACGTTGCCTCTTGCCTTCTGTTTCTTATTCATCCTTCAGGTTCCAGCTCATCCCTTTTATGAAACTGTCCCCAGTCTTCCATTTGAAATTAATCTAGAGTAAATAGACAAAAGTAAATCTATCTTTGCAAACATGTTCAGTTTTTGTAAAGGTATGAATTATCTCTGGTCCACTTTAACATATGAGGAGAAAATTAAGAAGGAAAAAGAACTGGAGAAGAATACACATAGACAATAAAGGCTATCATAATCTCTTCATCCCTGTCTGACTTTCTGTTCTTCATATTCTTTTTTTCTTGAAGGGAGGGACCATAAAATGCCCCTTGGGGAATAGAGGAGAGACAGAAAAGTAATTATCAGCTATATTTTTGTTCTTTGTTCCTCTCTGGGGATTTCTCCCTTAGGGGTCCCTTGGGCATATATGATGAGACATTTATAGAACACGCAAGGTTTTGAACAGTTGACTGTTGATGAATTATTTGAAAGTTCACTGACTGCATTCTGGAGCTGCAGAAGGAGTTGCTCTGAAAGATCCATGATATGGTCCAAGTGTGGTGTTCATATTTTAAGATTGTATTGTTCTTGTGTTTACTTTGACTTAGAATTTAGTTATAATTTTTGTATTCTAATGATCTTTTGTTGTCTGTATGCCTCCCTACTTTTTATGTTATATATTTTATGCTATTATTCATTTATAATATTTATTATACTATATTATTATTTATATTATTTCTATCACTCATTATCATATCTGAAAAAATATTTTTCTACAGTGTACTCTGCATTTTAGCAAAAGTAGTTTTTCCTGCTGCATTCTTATATTTGGAGAATTCCCTGTTTTATGAATCTTGGTGGGAGGAAGTGCCTCCCTCCTACTGTGGAAACTGAAAATGCCAGATATTTGCTTTACCAGTTCAGGCATGTGACCTGGGCTCAGCCGCTTGGATATTCCTATCCTGGACTGTGAGCGGAGCTTCGTTGTTTTCAGATGACACAGAAAACCCAAAACAATAAACAGACAAATTGTTAGAAATAATAGGGGAATTTATCAAGATGGCTGGATATAGGATCAATTTATATTTCTGTATGCCAGTAACATAAAATAAGAGCACATATTTAGAAGAAATTTATTTCCTAAAGAAGTGAGGACTGTGGACAGTCCATTCTGGTGATAGACAGTGGTGGTGGTCGTGGTGTCTTTCCAGGGGGCCCAGGGGCAGAGTCCAGAAGCAGCAAGGGCTGATGGTGAGGGCTTTGAAAGCTGTGGCATTGGGAGCATTCTGTCATTTTTGGCTGTGGTCCAGCCTGTTTCTGCCACTTTTATAGCCTGATTCCTCAGCCTAACTGGAGGTTCTATGAGTTCTAACCAATCATATTTCAGTAGATTGTTTTTCTGACTATTCTGCCAGTCAGTTTCTGTTGGTTGCAGCTAAGATCCTGACTGACACCACTTGTATCTTGTTGAAAAATACCTGAACTGCTATACAGGTATACCTTGTTTTATTGTGCTTCACTTTACTGTGCTTCGCAGATATTGTGTTTTTTACGAATTGAAGTTTTGTGGTGCTCCTCCATTGAGCAAGTCTATCAGTGCCATTTTTCCAACAGCTTTTGCTCAGTTTGTGTCTCTGTGCTACATTTTGGAGATTCTTGCAATATTTCAAACTTTTCCATTATTACTGTATTTGTTATGGTGATCAGTGATCTTTGATGTTACTGTTGTGGTTGTTTTGGGGTACCATGAGCCATGCCCATATGAGATGGTGAACTTATTTGATAAATGTTGTGTGTATTCTGACTGATTCACCGACTGGCTATTCCCCCATCTCTCACCCTCTCCTTGGGCCTCCCTATTCTCTGAGACACAACAATATTGAAATTAGGGCAATTAATAACCCTACAATGGCCTCTAAGTGTTCAAGGGAAAGGAAGTGTCCCATGTCTCTCACTTTAAATCAAAAGCTAGAAAAGATTAAATTTAGTGAGGAAGGCATATCAAAAGTAGAGATAGGCTGAAGGCTAGGCCTCTCGCGACAGTTAGCCAAGTTGTGAATACAAAGGAAAAGTTATTGAAGGAGATTAAAAGTGCTACTCCAGTGCACACACAAATGATAAGAAAGCAAAAGAGCCTTATTGCTGATATGGAGAAAGTTTTAGTGGTCTGGATGAAAGATCAAACCAGCCACAACATATCCTTAAGTCAAAGCCTAATCCAGAGCGAGGCCCTAACTCTCTCCAATTCTGTGAAGACTGAGAGAGGTGAGGAAGCTGCAGAAGAAAAGTTTGAAGCTAGCAGAGGTTGGTTCATGAGGTTTAAGGAAAGAAGCTGTCTCCATAACATAAAAGTCCATGGTGAAGCAGCAAGTGCTGATGTGGAAGCTGCAGCAAGTTATCCAGAAGATCGAGCTAAGATGATTAAGGAAGGTGGCTACCCTAAACAACAGATTTTCACTGTAGACAAAGCAACGTTATATCGGAAGAAGATGCCATCTAGGACTTTCATAGCAAGAGAGGAGACATCAGTGCCTGGCTTCAAAGCTTCCAAGGACAGGCTGACTCTCTTGTTAGGGGCTAATGCAGCTGGTGACTTTAAGTTGAAGCCAATACTCATTTATCATTATGAAAATCCTAGGGCCCTTAAGAGTTATGCTAAATCAACTCTGTCAGTCCTCTGTAAGTGGAACAACATGGGCTGGCCCAGTGGCATAGTGGTTAAGTTCGCGCACTCCACTGTGGCGGCCCGGGGTTCACAGGTTCAGATCCCGGGTGTGGACCTATGCACCACTTATCAAGCCATCCTCTGGCAGGTGTCCCACATAAAGTAGAGGAAGATGGGCTTAGATGTTAGCTCAGGGCCAGTCTTCCTCAGCAAAAAGAGGGGGATTTACAGTGGATGTTAGCTAAGGGCTAATCTTCCAAATGAATGAATGAATGAATGGATGGATGGAATAACAAAGCCTGGATGACAGCACATCTGTTTACAACATGGTTTACTGAATATTTTAAGCCCACTATTGAGACCTACTGCTCAGAAAAAAAGATTTCTCTCAAAATATTACTACTTACTGACAATGTACCTGGTCACCCAAGAGCTCTGATGGAGATGTACAACTGAGATTAATGTTGTTTCATGCTAACACAACATCCATTCTGCAGCCTATGGATCAAGGAGTAATTTCACCTCTCAAGTCTTATTATTTAAGAAATATATTTCGTAAGGCTTTAGATGCCATAGATAGTGATTCCTCTCATGGATCTGAGATAAGTAAATTGAAAACCTTCTGCAAAGAATTCACCATTCTAGATGCCATTAAGAACATTTGTGATTCATGTCAAGAGTTCAAAATATCAACACTAACAGGAGTTTGGAAGAAGTTGATTCTAACCCTCATGGATGACTTTGAGGGGTTCAAGACTTCAGTGGAGGAAGTCACTGCAGATGTGGTGGAAATAGCAAGATAACTAGAATTAGAAGTGGAGGCTGAAGATGTGACTGAATTGCCGCAATCTCATGATCAGACTTTGATGAATGAGGAGTTGCTTCTTATGGATGAGCAAAGAAAATGGTTTCTTGAGATGGAATCTACGCCTGGTAAAGATGCTGTGAAGATAATTGAAATGATGACAAAGGATTTAGAGTCTTACATAGACTTATTTGATAAAGCAGTGGCAAGGTTTGAGAGGGTCGACTCCAATTTGGAAAGAAGTTCTACTGTGGGTAAAATGCTGTCAGACAGCGTCTCATGCTACAGAGAAATCCTTTGTGAAAGGAAGAGTAAATTGATGCGGCACACTTCATTGTTGTCTTATTTTAAGGAATTGCCACTGCCACCCCAACCTTCAGCAACCACCACCCTGATCAGTCAGCAGCCATCAACATCAAGGCAAGACCTTCCACCAGCAAAAAGATTATGACTTGCTGAAGGCTCAGATGGTGGTTTTTAGCAATGAAGTATTTTTAAATTAAGGTATGTCTGTTGTTTTTTAGACATAATGCTATTGAATGCTTAATAGACTACAGTATAGTGTAAACATAATTTTTTTTTTTTTTTTTGTGGGGAAGACCAGCCCTGAGCTAACATCTGTTGCCAATCTTCCCCTTTTTGCCGAGGAAGACTGGCCCTGGGCTAACATCCGTGCCCATCTTCCTCCACTTTATATGGGACGCCGCCACGGCATGGCTGACAGGCAGTGTGTCGGCGGGCGCTCGGGATCTGAACTCGCGAACCCCGGGCTGCCAAGCGCGGACTAAACCGCTGCGCCACCGGGCGGCCCCCTAAACATAATTTTTATATGCACTGGGAAACCAAAAAATTCTTGTGACTCGCTTTATTGCAATATTCGCTTTATTGTGGTGGTCTGGAACTGGACCCCGCAGTATCTGTGAGGTATGCCTGTATAACCACCACCTAAACAAAACAGGCAATCAACGTGAATGCTCAGACATAGATGGCTAAATACTTTTCCAAGTGAAAGAAAAAGAAGAGATGAGTTTTTGAGGTGGGATTTGGGCAGAGTGTTATCTAAACCATAACAACCAGATTATGTTAATGATAGCCATAAAGATTGCTGAGAAATTGGAAAGAGAACTTTAGATGGCACATCTTTTATATTGTTCTATTTATTCACATTGTTTCTACAATTTGCCTAGAAACAATCCAAAGGCCATGTTTAATTTTTAAGTTGCTAAACTAGAATTTGAGTTGAGATTCTATAATGAAATAACAAATTCATCATGTTGAAAAAAATCACCTAAAGGTAGTCTCTGAAAAACTGAGTTTAGAGAATTTCCAGCTTCATAGTGTTTAGTATATTGTATGAAAACAGTTTTGCTTTTTATTCAGTTTTCTGATATTAACTGTTGTACACATTCTAGTTTGTGAGTGCCTGAGGCCTTTACTATGCCTTCTTTAAATTCTTTGATGTAAATTTGGTTAACAGTACTAGTTAGCTGGCCTGTGGGCAGAAATTTACAAAGCAGGTAAATTTATAAATGAATACAGAGATTGAATAACCAGAGAGAATTGATCAAATTGATTTAGAACTTTTATTTTATTTATTTATTTATTTATTTTTTGGTGAGGAAGATTGGCCTTGAGCTGACATCGTTGTCAGTCCTCCTCTTTTTGCTGAGAAGAGTAGCTATGAGCTAACATCTGTGCCCATCTTCCTCTATTTTGTGTATGGGATGCTGCCACAGCGTGGCTTGATGAGTGGTTCATAGGTCCGCTCCCGGGATCCAAACCTGCAAACCCCGGGCCACTGAAGCAAAGCACACGAACTTAACCACTACACCACCAGGCCGGCCCCTAGAGCTTTTATTTTTTATTTTTATTTTCTGTTACATATTTCCTTACTAGGAAACACTATTTCCTATTTATTTAGATTAATTTTTTGGATAGGTAATATGATCATATGGTTTAAAAATTATAAATGTGTGTGTTGTATACCTTACAAAGTCTCCTTTCCAGTGCTGTCCCCTACCCACCAATTTACCTCTCCACTGGCAACAGCTGTTAACGGTTGTTGTACCCATTCAGAGATGTTTAATGGATGTAAACGGGGATATATTCTTTTTCTCCCCATTTCTATATAGATGGTATAACATTAATTTTTCATATTAAAACATAAAGAGCTATTTAGATTTCTTGATAGTTTTAATAAAATATTTTCCTAGAAGATTATCCATTTCATTCAAGTATTAAATTTTGCTTTATACAGAGTGGAGCAAAGTAGACTCTTGTGTTTTTTTTGTATGTGTATGTTTTCTTTTTCTTGTATGTGTGAGGAAGATTAGCCCTGAGCTAACATCTGTTGCCAATCCTCCTCTTTTTGCTGAGAAAGATTAGCCCTGGGCTAACATCCGTGCCCCTCTTCCTCTACCTTATATGGGATGCCGCCACAGCATGGCTTGATAAGCAGTGCGTCAGTCCACGCCCAGGATCTGAACCTGTGAACCCCAGGCTGCCAAAGCGGAGCACGTGAACTTAACTGCTACGCCACTGTGCCAGCCCCATAGACTCTTGGTTTTTTTTTTTTTTTTTTTTTTTGAGGTTATTTCCCCCTGATTTCTTGTGTATGTGTTTGTATTTGTGCCACCTCCTCCTTTTTTGGTTCGTTAGCTAGTGGATCTGTTTTTATTTATTATTCCAAAAACCATCATTTGGATTTATTTATTATTTCTCTTTGTTTTTCAATTCATTAATATCTGCTTTTAACATTGCTAATTTTTTCTGCTCATGTTAGTTCCACTGTATACTTTTCAAACATCTTGACCCAGATGCTAAATTGATTTGTTTTAATAATTCTTTTTGTTAATATCAGAATTCATATGAATTTTCTTTTGAGCACTCTGTTAGCTGTATCTCAGAGGTTCTCATGTGTAATGTTTTCATTCTTGTTAGTCCATGATTTTGGTTTGTATTTCGTCTTTGACCAAAGAGATGATGAAGAGAATTTTTAAACTTTCTAGTTCATAGGGGCTTTTTGTTTTCTGGATTGGTTATTTATTTTTTGAGCAAGTTTCACATTTCATTTTTTAAAACTATTTTGAAATAATTTTTGACCTGCAAAAATTGTACAGGTTTCCCAAATACCCTTCAGCTGGTCTCCCCAGATGTTAACATCTTACATAACCATAGAGTAATTACCAACAGCAGGAAGTTGACATTGATACTATACTGTTAACTAATCAGCAAACCTTACTCAGATTTCTCGTAATATCTTGCTAATGTCCTTTCATAATGTTGATACTTTTGAAGAATACTGATTATTTTGTGGAATGTCTCTCAGTTTGGGATTGTCTGATGTTTCCTTGTGACTAATTTCATTTGTAGCAAGAACACCATAGAAATGATGTGGTCTTCTTTTTCAGAGCCTCGTATTAAGATGATGTTGATATATCTCATTACCAGCAATGTTAGCTTTCGTATCTTGATTGAGATGGTGTCTGCCAGCTTTCTCTACTGTAAATATACTTTTTTCATATGTACTTAGTAGATATCTTGTGGAGTGATATTTTGAGATCATGGAAATATCCTGTTTCTCGTTACAACTTTTTGCCAACTAATTTAACATGATGATTCTTGCCTGCAACAATTATTGTTGTGGTGTTTGCTGAATGGTGATTTTCTAGTTCCTTCTACATTTATTAATTGGAATTCTACTCTGTGGAAGAGCTATCCTTTCCCCAATTTTATTTATTTTGTCAGTTATTTATATCAGTATGGAGTTGTGGATATTATTATTATTTTTTTACTTTGTTGCTCAAATTATCCCAAATTTGGCCATTGGGAGCTCTTTGAAGTGGTTACTCTGTCCTTTCAATATGCCCCCATTGTTTTTCCTTATTTTCTAGCAGTGTGAGATGTTCTAGGCTTGTATTTTCCCTGCCCCAACCATGGAATCAGCCATGTCCCCAAGAGCCTGGTTCCTTTTGTTGGAGAACAGTATTAGAAACTAAGACCTGGATTCTAAATGTGCTCATTGCTCCTGAGGGATCATTGCTTCTGGCCCTTTCAGTGGACAGAGCTGGAAAGTACATGTATGCATATATACACATGCATACACACATATGTACATCTGTATAAGTCCTATGTGCATTTATCTGTATATATTAAAAATCATGAGTTTATAGTGATACTTTTGATTCCAATCCAATATCACAGGGTTCATTCTAGCCTCCCCCATTGCTTAGTTTTAACTTTTTTTCTCCAGTAGTGAGAAACTTGGCTTTGAAGATGCACAATATATTTACTTACTTGCTTAAACCTAAATCAGCATAAAGCACTTTCTAAATTGCTAACCTGTTAATTAAAATTTATTTTCTAATTTCCTCAGGAAAGGTCCATGTGAGCAGTTTTCCTTGAGGTCCTTTATGGTCAAAAATGTTATCTTCTGCCTTTATATTTGCTTGGGGATAGAAACCTTCAGTCACATTATCTTTTGGCGGGGGGTGCTATTGCTGAAGCTAGCCAGATGACCTCTCATATTTCTTGCTTTAAGGAACTCATATTTTGCCTGGTTGCCCACATGATTCTTTTTCTGTCTTTAAAGCCTAGTAATTTTTTTATTATATGTCTTGATTTCAACCATTATTGGTCATTTTCCCCCGGCACATAATATATTCTTTAGGTATATAGAATCAAGTCTCTTTTAATTTCAGGAAAGAACTTCTGAATGGTATTTTTTTATTATGAAGATATTAAGACATACAACCAAGTTGAAAGAGTTTTACAGTAAACACCTGTATACATACCACCTAGATTCTACTAGTAAGGCTTTAGTATTTTCGTTTATCACATCTTTATTTACTTATCCATCCTTTATCCATCATTAATCCATTTTATTGGTATATCTCCTTTCATGAAGTGTCTTCAAATCTTTTGCCCATTTTTAAAAGTTGGGTTGTTGTTGTTGTTTAGTTATCAGTGTTCTTTACGTATACTGGATACCATTCCTTTGTAAAATGTGTGTTTTATGAATATTTGCTCTCAGTCTGTGGAAGTCGATTTTTTTCACATTGTCTTGGTGAGCAGAAGTTTTTAATTTTGATGAAGTCTAATTTATCAGTGTTTTCTTTTATAATTATTGCTCTTTGTGACCTAAGAAATAAGAAACCCTTGCTTACCCCCAAATCATGAAGATTTTCTCCTCTGAAAACTTTGTTTTAACTTTAAATAGGTCTACGATCTGTCTTGAGTTAATTTTTGTTATGGTGTAAGACAGTGTTAAAGTTCATTGTTTTTTATATGGATGTCCATTTACTCCAGTACCAGTTATTGAAAACATGTTCCTTTCCCCATTGGATTGCTTTGGTGCCTTTGTTGAAAATCCAGCGACCATATAAGTGTGGATCTTTGTTCTGTTCTGTTACATTGATCTGTGAGTTGATCCTTATGTAAATACTCACTATCTTGATTACTATTGCTTTGAGTTAAGTATTGAAGTCAGGTAGGATTAAGTCCTCCAATTTTGTTTTCAAGATTGCTTTAGATATTTTAGGTCCTTTTTGTTTCCATATACATTTTAGAATCATTACAGTGATTTCTAGTATCTGGTATTGCTTCATAGTGGCAGCTGCTTCAGTTTGGTGTTCTTTTCTTTTAAATTAATAGGGAAATATTTGGTCACAATTTTTCATCCGTTTTGATATGTATTTTTTTGATGATATATCTTTTTGATTTTTGTTTTGTTTTGTTTTCTTCATAGGTTTTGCTGAATTTCTCCTTTTTTTTTTCATATATTTTCGTGTAATTGCTTTGCTGGTTCCTTTTTTATGAATCATCATTGCAGGAAATGGCTTTATTTCCCTAGCCACTGGTTACAGAGGAAGGAGGGGATAGAGTAGTCTTCCAGACTAGCTGGTTTTTTTAATCAAAGATTATGTCTTTGTAGCTGCCACAGAGACTGGCTGCTTCCTGCAAATATAGCTAGTCTGTGCAATTCTTCACATTACCTCTGGTTATTGGAACCAAACTGAATTCCTTTTGAGCCTGAGAATTTTGGTTATTAATATTAATATTAAAACTCTTATGGAAAATAGAGTTTGCAGGTTTTGTATCTGTTTCTCATTGATAATTGTGTATAATGTTAATGCTCTATTCCTAGGCTAACTCTGTATAAGTGGTTTAGTCTTTTCTAGTTAGTTTAGTGTGCTTTCACCCAGGGTTTAGTTACGTGAATGCCTTGGAACTTTTTTCCACCCAAAGCACCTGAGGAGTACAGTAGTCTCAGAAACAGCAGCCCTCTCTATAGTTATGTTTTCTCAAACTCTAATAATTGCCTGTTAGTCATTTTTTTAAAATAAAAGCAAAATGATAGAAGGCAAAAGTAAAACAAAAATGAGGAAGGTACTAGAGGAGATTAAAAATCTTTAAAAATCCATTAGACAGTAGCTCATGCCCTTAACTTATAGTCTGTCATTACAGAGGAATTTTTTTTCTCTACTTTTGTCTATTTTTTTTTTTTTTTGCTTTTTGAAATAAATATTAGTTGTACACGCACATGGCTAAAGAGTCCAATAATTCTAGAAGGTTCGTTACACTAAATAGCAGTCTCCTGTCTTCATTCTTCCTACTCTCCCCTCCCATTTCCTTTTCTTTTCCCTTCCCTGTTTCCTCCCCTTCTGAGACCTTTTAGGCTTTTTAAGCTCTAGTGGGCTGGCCATCAGGTCAAGCAGAAAAACTCTTGATGCTATTCAGTTGATATTATTCTGTGATCTTTTCAAAGAACATACTTTTAGTTTTATTGACTTTATCATTTCTCTATTTTCTGTTTCATTAATTTTTACTCTTTATTATTTCCTTCCTTCTGCTTACTTTTAATTTGGTTTACTCTTCTTTTTCTAGATTTTTAAGGTGGATGCTTAGATTATTGGTTGGGAAAGCTTCTTTTCTAATATATGCAATTTAAAGCTATAAATTTCCCTCTGAGCACCACTTTAACTGCATACCATAAATTTTGATATGTCAAGTTTTTATTTTCATTCAGATCAAAATACTTTCTAAATCCCCTTGTAATTACTTCTTTCACCCTTGGTTTATTTAGAAATGTGTTGTTTAATTTTTACCTATTTGTGGATTTTTCAAATTTCCTTCTGTTTGATTTCTAATTCAATTCCATTGTAGTCAGAGAACAAATTCTGTATGATTTGAGACCTTTTAAATTTATCAGTACTTGTTCATGGACTGGCGTATGGTCTATGTGTGCTGAAACAGTATGGATTCTGCTTTGTCAAGAGGAGTGTTTTATAGATGTCTGTTACGTCAAGTTGGTTGATAGTGGTGTTCAACTCTTCTATAGACTTGCTGATTATCTGTCTAGTTGTTAGTTATTTCTATTATTGATTTTAAATTACAGATTACTGTATTGGTGGATCAGTAGTATTTTTGGCCTGTAATTTTTTAGCAGCTAGATTTTAAGATGTTTACTTATACATTGGTTATAAATCATTCAAAAACCAATTGGGAAGAAATTATATATATATAATATCCCGTAACATTTGCTTCTAATTCCACATATTTTACTGAAACAGTGGTAAGTGCTAGGTGTATCATTGAATATAATAAAGCTTCTTCCCAGTGAAACTTACATTATAGAGGAGGACAGATAAAAAACAATATATAATATGTTAGGTGGTAGTGAGTGCTGTGGAGAATAAATCAGAGTAAATAGGAAAGGGAGTACGGGGTTGCCAGCAGATGGTTAATCAGAGTGGTTTATTAGACCTATGGCCTCTACTTGCATCTCCCCCACTCTTAAATGTTGGCAATAAGACAGTCTCTGAGATCTTGGGGCTTGCTTGCTTTAAGTTAAGAGAACACTTTTTCCTGAAATCTTTTTAAAAGGCATGTGGAGACTTTTTAAAAGGTAATATTATCATCCAATTCTGAGAATGTATCTGTGAATCTAAAACTGAGGTATGTATATTCTAGAGGTACGTGAATGGTATGCTTGGGATGGGGGGAAGGAAAGGGGGCATACATAGCAAAAAGAGCATTTTTTTTTTCCTGGAGAATCAAGTGTTCTTCATGGTTAAGTAAAATTAAGTATTTTTGTATTAAAACTAAGAGATGCTTTTGATACACACTGCAATGTGGATGAACCTTGAAAACATTATGCTAAGTGAAAGAAGCCAGTCACAAAGGACCACATATTATATGATGCACTTACATAAAATGTCCAGAATATAAGAATCTGTACAGATAGAAAGTAGATTAGTGGTTGCCTAGGGCTGGGAGGAGATGGGTATTAACAGGTGATGGCTAAGGGGTGCAGAGTTTCTTTTGGGGGTGATGAAAATGATCTAAAATTGAATGAGATGATGGCTGCCCAACTCTCACTTTAAATAGGTGAATTGTATGTTATGTGAATTACACACATACACACACACAAAAACTAAGAGATAGAAAAAAGTTACATGTAAAAAACAAGCATTTCAGATTGTGCATACAGAACTTGAGAGTACAAAGTCGTGTAGCTTCTTTTAGGGATGTATAAAGAAAGTTTAAGAAGCATAAAAGTGGGTTCATATAAGCCACTAATATTGACAACAATTCATCAACATATATACTTGACTTTAGAATCAATTTTACCGATAGTGTATAAATTAAATGAAACCATAGTAGTAAATTCCAGTTTTGTTATTATAAATCAATGATTTGTAAAGTCCCATTTGAAAAGAAATACATCTTTGTGAAATGTCATGGCAATCAGTAGACTGCAACAAAGTCAGTTGATTTCAGGGAAACTTTTAATTAAAATCAATCAATACATGAAATAACATATCACTTTTGAATATGCTGTAGCTATTGTGTTTTGTAATACTGCAAAGAGAAAATATGTGAAATAGAAATCTGAGTGAAAAGATACTTTTTAAAATAGATTATAGAAATTTCTTTCTTTCTTTTTTTTTTTTGCTGAAGAAGATCAGCCCTGAGCTAACATCTGTGCCCATCTTTCTCTATTTTATATGTGGGATGCCACCACAGCATGGCTTGATGAGTGGTGTAGGTCTGCACCTGGGATTCAAACCTGCGAACCCTGGGCTGCTGAAGCAGAGCGTGTGAACTCAACCACTATGCCACTGGGCTGGCCCCTAAAAGACATTTTTTAAAACAAATTTTTACCTTCCTTCAAGTTATTTAAAATTCAGTCCTTTTAATTTTATGTTCTCTTTTGATCTGGTGCTTAAAATTTCTTCTTTTCATTTTCATTTCAACTGTTTTACAGCAGTCTCAAGTCTCTGATATTTGTAACATTTATTTATCTTTCATAGGAGCTTGTTTTTAACTTCCTGTTTTATTCTGTGGGCATTTAGAAATAAATTTCTAGGGTCCAGTCCCATGTCCAAGTGGTTCAAGTTCCGCGTGCTCTGCTTCAGCGGCCCAGGTTCGTGGGTTCAGATCTCAGGCATGGACTTTCTCCACTCACCAGCCATGCTGTGGAGGTGTCCTACATATAAAGTAAAGGAACACTGAGGAGGGAAGAGGAAGGAAAAAAAGGAAGATTGGAGGGGCCGGCCTGGTGGCATAGCGGTTAAGTTCATGCGTTCCACTTTGGCAGCCCAGGGTTCGCAGGTTCAGATCCCAGGCACAGACCGACGCACTGCTTGTCAAGCCATGCTGTGGCGACGTGCCATATAAAGTAGAGAGGATGGGCATGGATATTAGCCCAGGGCCAATCTTCCTCAGCAAAAAGAGGAGGATTGGCAATGGTTGTTAGCTCAAGGCTAATCTTCCTCATACAAAAAAAGAGGAAGATTGGCAAGGGATGTTAGCTCAGGGCCAGTCTTCCTCACCAGTTAAAAAAAAGTCTTTTATACATAAATTTACTATCTTCTTTCTAGTCATTTCATGCCACAAATATTTACTTGGTACCTACATTATAAGCTGAGATATAATACCTGTATCATGTCCATATTGTCAAGCTCTGAGTATAGATTAATAAATAAAATAGACAAGATCTCTGCCTTGTGAAATTTAAAACTAGTGTAAAATGCAGTCCATAAAAACCCCAAAATAATATGTATAAATATATATGGATAAACATATAAATAACTGAATATTTAGTAAGTGCTATGAAAATAGTATGCAGTAAAAGAGAAAAAAACAAAGGTGACTTTCTAAACAAGATGGTCAAAGAAAGTTTCTCTGAAGATTTGACATTTAAGCCTAACTCTGATACGTATTTCTATTCAAATCTACGAAAATAAACAGAAAACACTTAAAGGAATATTTTAAGTTAATTGATATGTTAATTAGAGCTTTGCCTCTGCCCATACCATAGACAGGGTGTGTGTAAGATAATCCACTGGAATATATCATACTGTAAAATTTTCTACTTTTGATATATTTTAGGGCATATAATATGCTATCAGTAGTACACATGTGTAAGTCACAGATATATATGCACAAATTGGGAACGCATGATCAATGGGATGCTGAGCAGAAAAGGTTAGATCACACTGCCATCCTGGATGAGTCCTGGTGAAACAGAGAGGTTGAATTAGCCAAACATGCCATAGGTGGTCTCTGGCAAGAGGCCATAAAAATAAAGAAGATAGCTACCACCTCTGATGGTTACCTTGTATCTATCTTATGACTTTATATCATTGAGTTGATAGCATTGTTCAAGTCTTCTCTATCCTTACTCATTTTCTGTTTACCCATTCTATCAAGTGCTGAAAGATTACAATTGAAATCTCAAACAAAGATTGTGAGAGGCCAGTTATGCGTTTAGCTTTCTTCAGAGGTGTCCCAGAACAATCCCCTTAGATAATACCAAAAAGGATTGATTCTGTTGTATAAGTGACACCAATTACAGTTGGTTTAGTGAATCTTTTGCTAGTCATGTCAGTTAGCATTTAACATAAGAATTACATGTGGTATTACAAATGGATTACTTGTGTTTTATAAATTTTATTACACATTACATAATAAATCTACGTTCACATCAGCTTCTTCTTCCTGGCCGCCCATCTTGGACAGCCTTCTGGGAACAGGGAGCTGGTCTTGTTCGCCTCTGTATTCCCGTCTCCTTGGATAGGCACATCACTGGAACTCAATAAGTGCTTATCAAATTGGATTTCAGGTTGTTGCTAAACTCTTTAAAGTTTATATAAACCAGGCTTGATCATATTCTCCAAAAGTATAGCCTGATGACTGGTGAGATACTCATTGGTTGGTTAAGCATGTGGATGATAATTTTTTCAAAAAGAGATCACTGTTAGTGTTTATGTAGGGGAAGTAGAGAGTTTTAAGCTGTGTGCCAGTTGTATCTCCATAGTTCTTTGTTAAGAGTTTGAAGGATGTGGTCTTAATAAGATGTCTCATTCCTAAGTCTTTAAATTTCACAATAAAAATAGGAATTACTTTCAGTTAACAGAAATTAAATTTAAAATACTTTTCCAGAGAACCTCTTATAAAACAACTTTTTATAATTCAATAGTTTTGTAATTTCAGGGTTAAGCTTTATCTTTTTTATCTTTGTTTTCCTCAAGTTTTAAGTGTTTTGGCAGTCTTTCTAATATTGATCATATTTGATGTATCACTGATTCCTTTTAACAATTGAGCATTTTAATATAAGCTGTCACTGTATTTAAAATTGAGAGGGAGTATTGGATCTTCACTTGTATATAATTTAAAAGTACACAGGTCTGATCAACGTTTATTTCTAACTGTGGTTAAAGTGCTGTGGATTTGGGTTCTCATTATCAGCCTAATAATAATAATACAGAATAATAATACAACTTTTTATTACATAGTTTTATCAGTTAGTGTCGTAGTCTCTGAGGTATTATTTCCTCCCACCTTTTTCTTTTTTTTGTGGGATAGGAAACTGAGTCTCAGAGGAGTGACCCAGTTTAAATTGTACAGGCCAGTGGCTCCAGAGGCAAATCTTGAACCTAGGTTATATGATTCCGAGTGGAAAAATCTTTCCCTATAGCATGCTGCATCTGTTTTTTTATTCACTACTTATAGTTTGGATGTTTCCGAAGTAGAAATAGTTTCTGTGCTCAGTTTTGTCTAGTGAATTGAACATAGACAATTGAAAATAATAAAAAGTTACAAATCTACTTATTGTATTAGTAAGTACTCAATGATATATAGTAGTACAACAAAGCAAAATACAGAAATTCAAATCCCATAAGTTGTCTGGAAATTTAATGTGATGTTTTTAATGAATGTTTTAATCATTTTATTTTGAGTTCAATATTAAAAGTTAAATAAAAATATAAAAACATGAATGTTTTTTTCTTTCCTAGACAGATATTGATTATGTACATGGTGTTGTAGCCAACCTGGAGAAAGAGTAAGTTCTTAATTATGGAAATGAAAATATTTTAGTTACTATTATCTCTTGGCTTTTTGCTAAAAGAAAAATGCCTTCTTTTATAGTTCATTTGTCTGTGGAGTTCAGTGTTCATTGGACCATCTATCATTGGTCTTTTACATTGTCATAAAGTAGGTGCATATATATCTAGTTATCTGATGGGATAAATTGGTGTGTTTAAGAACAGACTTGAAAGTCATGTATATGTACACTATCACATAACAGTCTTTAATCCTGAAGACAGTGAATATAGAGAGTCATGTGAGATTACTTAAGTCTTTCACCCTCTGTTTACCAAGAAAAAAAATTTCTTCTGTCAGGGCAGATAGTCGTGTAGCAATTTCAAACCTCAATGCTAAACTATGTCTAAATCTTTTCTTCTGTTCTGCAAAGATTGAGTAACAATTTACTGTGAGCAAGGCAGGCACGTTGTAGGTAACAAATGGAAAGCTTAATAAGTTTCAGGTATTATTACTTTTTATAATATTGCCTTCATAGTTTTAACAGTGATATCATAAAAATTAGTCGTGGGGCCGCCTGGTAGCGCAGTGGTTTAGTCCGCGCTTGGCAGCCCTGGGTTGGCGGGTTCGATCCCGGGAGCCGGCCGACGCACCACTTGTCAGCCATGCCGTGGTGGCATCCCATATAAAGTGAAGGAAGATGGGCACGGATGTTAGCCCAGGGCCAGTCTTCCTCAGCAAAAAGAGGAGGACTAGCAACGGATGTTAGCTCAGGGCTGATCTTCCTCACCAAAAAAATAAAAATAAAAATAAATAAATAAATAAAAATTAGTCGTGATATGGGTTTCCTCATTGAATTGTATCTGTTTTTGCCCCCAAAAGACATATCTTCTACTTGAAAAGCAAAAAAGAAATCATTATTTGCCAAGTCTAGATTCAAAATAATGTAGCTCTATCTTTGTCTATCAAAAAGCTAAAACGAGATTTTTAAAAATATATGCATATTCAGGATTAAATTGTGCATTTGTTAGGTTTTTCCTCAAGTGCTCAAATTCTTGGCAGCCTTTCTATAAGCAAAGTTTAATATAGACTCCTTAAATATAGGAACAGGGCAATCGTTATCGGTCCCCCTTCCCATAGACCACGTGGGCAGGTCTGTGGGGCGTATACAGTAATTCTGTTGATTCCCTCCTTCTTCAGTGTGTAGGAAAACCAAGCCCAGAAAAAAGTGCAGTTCAGCACTAAGAACATTTGTGCGAAGGCATGTTGTTGCATGAGCATTTTGTGGAGATTTGCAAAAATGAAATAAGGGAGAATGCAATGTGAAAGAAATTACATTTGAGTCAGTAAAGACTGATTAAAAAAACTTTAGAACAGAGGCAGCCCTGATGGCCTAGTGGTTGAAGTTCTGTGCTCTCACTGCTTCAGCAACCTGGGTTTATTTCCCGGTACCCCCACCCATCTGTCAGTTGCCATGCTGTGGCAGCGGTTCACATAGAAGTACTAGAAGGACTTACAACTGGGATATACAACCATGCACTGGGGCTTTGGGATGTAAAAAAAAAAGAAGAGGAAGATTGGCAACAGACGTTAGCCCACGGTGAATCTTTCCCTGCAAAAAACCAAAAACCAAAACAAAACTTTAGAACAAGTTTTCTCAACCTTGGCACTATTGACATTTGGGGCTAGATAATTTATTGTAAGGACTGTCATGTGCATTGTAGGATGTTTAAGCTGCATCTCTGGTGTGTACCCACTAGATGTCAGTATTACTGCCCCCAGTTATGACCATCAAATGTCTCCAGACATTGTTCAGTGTACCCTCAGGGGACAAGATTGCCCTCTGAGAAACACTAGTTTAGAATGACATATAGTCTTGAACGCACAAAGAAACCCTCCTGAAAATTGAAGAACTTTGATTTTTGCATAAATATATGTGTATAGATACACACACACATCCATTAGTTTTTCTTCAATTCCCTATTTTCCGTGACACCGTGATTTGGTTTTTTAAAATTCTGATACTTTTTAGAAATGTAATACCTGCAGTTGTCCTAGGATTTGTATGCTACTCTAAGGATAGTGGCATTTTACACTGTTTTTTAAGCATTATTTCTTTAAAAAAAACTTTGTGCTACTGGAAAAGCCTGTATTTTCTGGCAAATAAAATCAATGATGAGCTACTTCACTGAACACACTGTGACTGTAACAGTATATCTTACTGATGTGTATTGTGTTAAAAACAGTAAGTTGAGCATTAAGATAAATAAAATCCCACAGACAGAACTTAACTAATTCAGCTAACCTTTCTCATGATAGATTTTCTAAAGAAATCAGTTCTGGCTTGGTGGAAATAATATCACCTCCTGAAAGCTATTATCCTGACCTGACAAACTTAAAGGAGACATTTGGAGACTCTAAAGAAAGAGTAAGGTGAGCTTGTGTTGTTTAAAATCCCCCATCCTTATGAGTATAATATATAATGAATGTAGTTCTTGTTTATCGAAGCCTAACACATTTTAGAGTTGAACTAATTAGTGAGAGCTAATAACTTTTGGTTATTTTATTGGAAATTTTATGGAGTCTCAGGTGACAGATTGAATTTGGTAAACTTATTAATTTATATAATTGTGCTGCTCTCTGATGTTAAAACTTTTCTCAAGAGTTTATTCAATATAACACAAAAGTTAGTCCAGATAGAAACCTTGTGTCTGCATGCAACATAAATGAGAACTGATTCAATAAAAGTGATAAAAACAGTAATACTGTTCTGCAAAATTATATTGCAATAGTATAGTCAATTGGATTTATTTGTCTCTGAATCTCTAAAATTGAAGGACTTAACTTTCATTGTGTTGTTATTAAAAACAAAGTAATCTAACAGATGTTGGCATTAATTTTGGATTTTCTATAGGCAGGAGAAAGGAGAAAACAGTATTTGGGGAAGAGATTTATTGTATTTCTTGAGTTGTTAATTTGTCCCAAAGACAGATATGTTCACATAATTGGTTAATTGCCTCTCAATAAATATAATTTTATTTTTAAAAATTTTGGGTCAAATTTGTAAAAAATTCTAGATAGTCTCATTAAATTCAGAACAGCTTGTGAGGTATATTCTGGAGAAGTTTACTTAGTATGATTCAAAGCTTTGATTTTATTGGGTTTTAACCTGGCTTTTAGAACCACTTCTCTTGTTTGGCATTAGTCAGTGTGCTTCTGTAGGCTACCAAGAATTCACTGAAAGGACTTAATACTGTAAATTTTAATATGATATTTTGGGTTTTTAAGCATTTGATACATATTTATCAATTTCTACCTGTATGCAAAATGTAGTCCTAAGCACCAGAATAGGGATCCCCAAAGTATAATTTTTGAAGCACTAGTTCCCAGAAACATTAAGATATTACTGAAAAAAGGGCCTGTGGTCAAGGAAGTTTGGCAAATATTGGATTAAAAATTCTTTTCAACAAATGTATTTACTGCTGGATGTTTCAATGCCTCTAATAATATACTCATATGTAAGTAGAAGGGGAATATGTGTGCTTCCCAAACTTACTTGACATAGACTCCTTTTTCCCTCGGGATGTCTTGAGGATTAGTGTTTTGGGGAATATATTTTGATATAGGCTTCATTAGAGAAAAGTGAATTCTCTTTCATTCACTTTTAGGTGGATATATCATGTATGTATGTATTTCTATCTATCTATCTATCTATCTATCTGTCTATATCATATGTCTGTATATCTATATATCATATATATATAAAATATAATGTATATGTAATATATGTATAATATATATTATAAAATATTATACATCTAATCTTACTTTGTTAAATTTGAATCTGATTCCTAACTTATTTTTGAAAATTTTTGTTTCAGATGGAGAACGAAGCAAAACCTAGATTATTGTTTTCTAATGATGTATGCTCAGGAAAAGGGCATATATTACCTTCAGGTAAGTGTGGTTTTCCTTTAATGTTTTTCACACTTATAAAGAAAAAGTAATATCAATGGTGTATTTTCATTAAAACAGGAAGTTTTAAAAGCGTAAACCTTCTAAGATCTATGAGATTGTAATAGTGTATCAGAGAGGAGAAGGGTCTGTCATAGTCATTGGAAATGTGGGTTCTGCGGTTCCAGCCTCTGGGTTAGTACAAACTCTAGCTCTCCACTTAGTGGTGTGACAGTGGACACTCATCTCCTGCTTCCTTTTCTCCCATCCCTCTTGTCTTCTCTCTCATCCTCTTCTTTCCACTGTTAAAAAGAACTAAGATTTAATTATTTGGAAATTTTACAGAGGATTTCTATATAAGTTTTTAGTGGTGTTATGGTAGGCTAGTTTTTTGTATGCTACACTACATTTACATTTATATTGAAGATAATAAAACTGACATTTAATTCTCAGAGTCCAACTTTTAGCAGCATAGCTAAAAGAAGTCTATAATGATAATGGGTTTTAAGGTAGTCAGGTAGGCAACAACTTAAAAATTTTAGGAAGCTCTTATTTCTTCCATATCTCATTCTCCTTAATAACTTAAACTTGAATTTCACAATTGAAATGTCATTTCTTTAACCAAAAGTCCTTATCCCTTGTTCAAAATGCAAATACTCCTGAGAGGTATAGCACACTAAGGCTGTCAGTTATTTTTTTCAGTATAAAAAGTTTATTAGATCCTTTCCTGGGAGAATGTTTTGTTGAGAGTGGGAAGAAGAGGCTCTGGGTCCCCAAGTCAGAAAGGAAATGGTTGGGCATCCTCTGGCAAGGGTTGGGGAGGGGACGAAAGAGGGAAAAAGCCTGGCATCACAAGGAAAGGTGGACCTATTGAGGACAGACTTGGTCTCCTTTGACATTTTACCTCCGGCCAGCTGCATTCAAATGTGCATGAACCCTTCCTTGGTTCACAGGATGGGACATGCAAATGATATAGGGTCAGAATACAACACTATGTATCACAGTAAACAACAGTTGTGCATATAAAAACACAATGTCCTAGATTTAGATAGTACATTTCCTTTAAACACCTTAGAGAAGTCTTATTTTAATTTAATAATAATGATTTCAAAACATTTTATTTTAACATATCCCAAATATTATAGTTGAACGTTGCTATTTGTTCTAGGGCTGGTATATAAATATTTACATTATGATCAAGAACTTTATAGAGATAATTTAAAAGTGTAGTTACATTGCTTTCAAAATTTGTTTTAAATTTCTCTCCAAGGAGGGAATTAATGGAATCTTAAAGCTTTTTTGTGGAGTATAGAAAAAGTAAATTAAGGAAAGGATGGGGTTAACAAAGAGGATGATAAGGAGAACTTCCCCCAAGCAAGGTCAGTATATAAGATACTGTAACAACAGCAGCAGCTATGAACCAAAAGTTGTTGCATACTTACCATGTGTCAGGCATTGTTCTTTACAGTTTATGCCTTACATATCTTAACTCATGTAATGGAACACTTTTTTACAAGAACAGGATCATATTGTAGTACTCTCTTATAGCCTGTTTTGCTGTCGCTTAATGTCGTCTAGACACCTTTATATGCCAGTAATTATAGATTGGTATAATTTTTAATCGCTTCTTGAAGTGATTCAGATTATTCAGATATCATAATGACTTTTATTGTTGGTGATTTAGATTGTTTCCAACTTTTTAGCTGTTTCAAAGATGAATCCAATGAACATTCTTAAATTTACCCTATTTGCCAAAAACTTATGCCTCAGAAAAGAGGGAGTTGCTTTACATTCAAGTCTTTACTTAATCTCATATTATATAGAATTCTCTCAGTGATTTCTTTATGATCTACAAAGTAATGGTGGGAAAAACATATTTGCCTGAAAATCCCTCAGTTTAAAGCTAGTTTTGAGTGTTTATGAAGGATAGAAATCACCTGGGAAATTTGGGGAAAATCTGCGTGAGGAGTGAGGAAGCAAAGGAATTTAACCCAGACTTCATGATTATCCTAGGAATGTGACTTCATGGTTGCATATGTTGGGGGTGTATTACCCAAGACTTTTAAAGAATGCCTTTAAAAAGGCAGTAGAGCCAGAGGTTACTCTGTGGTCATCACAGACATGAACAAGGGAAGAAGAAAATGCCAGTTGTCCTAGTTCTATGCTTATGGCTTGGAGTGAAGTTTCCAGTGACAGCATTATACACAGTTTCATAACATGCTGTATCACAAAAAACTCTGGAAAACTGATGATTTGGGCACTTCATAGGTGGTACTGTGTAATTCTTCCTGTATCACATAATGAGGCACTATATGTCTGGTTGTCCCACTTTTAGAGATGCTGAGATTAATCAGTGGGTTTAGTGGTGTTAGCCTCATCTCTCCTTTATAAAGCTCCCCAGCAGCCATTCCTCCTGTGGTTTCAGCATCCATTGATTACTTTTCCCCAGACCAATTATTTCATTAGAGGTTGCCAAGTGGTAATTTTTTAATTCTGTAATTTCTAATGTTCTTATAAACTGAGTTCTTCTATAAAAAACTTTCCCTCCTTAACTATTTGGTTACCTCGAAAAATACTTCACAGAGGAAAAGCAGAATAAATGCTTGATTTTTCTCTCTGTTAATTTTTTTCTTTGTTTTCTTTTGTTGGTGAGGAAGATTGGCTCTGAGCTAACACCTGTTGCTAATCTTCCTCTTTTTGCTTGAGGAAGAGTAGCCCTGAGCTAACATCTGTGCCCATCTTCGCCGCCACAGCATGACTTGATGAGTGCTGTAGGTACACCCGGGATCCAAACTCGTGAACGCCAGGCCGCTGAAGTGGAGTGTGCCAAACTTAACCACTGCACCACGGAATTTGGTACCCTAGCAGTCTCCAGTGGTGGCCATTTTTAAAGTATCATTATGAACTCATGGATTTTAAAAATATATTTGATTTGCCTCAATCCTTGCAATCATTATTCATATTGATGCTTGCACTGGTACATCATAAGCCAGTGGGAATCTCTTCAAACTGGCTCTCTGTTCTTTACATGTAAGTCAAGTAATCTTTGATCATTTCTTTGCTGACTGACACATCTTGCATATTTCCTATTCCAGATCTAGAATCAGCCATTTCTCTAAGAATCCTGTTCCTTTTAGAGGCGTATGGTATTTAGGACACAATCTGGGTGCTTGAGATGCTCATTGCTATTCTGGTGTCTTTACTTCTAGGCTTTTCAGCAAGGAAAAGGGATTTTACTTTTCAGAGAAAAAAAGTCACAAGTTTATATTGATATTCCCAATTGAAATGTAAGATTATAGGGTTTTTACTTAACTTTTTTGAACTTATACATATATTTCTTTTCTCTTGGTTTTTAATAACATTATCCTAACATAATTCTTTTATTCTATATTACATGTACAATAGTTTCAAAATAACAATGCTAATATCACTACTAACAATTAGACTACTGAATGCAATTTAAATTTTCTTTGTCCTTTTTCCCCCTTAGAATGTATCTTAATGTGGATATATAGTCAAAATTTTGTTTGAAAATCACTTACAGTAATTCTTTATACTGTGTGACCGTACTCTCAACTTGATATGAAACTAGGTTCATTTGTTTCAGTTTGTATTCAGTTTTTAGGATTTTTTTTTTCATTTTTAGTTATAAAAAAACATAACATTCCAAAATAAAAACTTAGGTAAAACAAGATACACTCACAGAAGTCTCACTTTTAGGCCTGTCCCCTTCACCCTGTTTCCTCTTTCCCCCATAGGTAAGCACCATTAGTTTCTGGTTTCTCCTTATACTTTTTTTTTTTTTTTTTTTTTTGTGGGGAAGACCAGCCCTGAGCTAACATCCGTCGCCAATCCTCCCCTTTTCGCTGAGGAAGACTGGCCCTGGGCTAACATCGTGCCCATCTTCCTCTACTTTATATGGGACGCCGCCACGGCATGGCTGACAGGCAGTGCGTCGGCGGGCGCCCGGGATCCGAACTCGCGAACCCCGGGCTGCCAAGCGCGGACTAAACCGCTGCGCCACCGGGCGGCCCCTCTCCTTATACTTTTAAAAAATTTAAGCAAAAATGTATATATAATATTCCACTTCTTCCTGATACTACATTTGCATACTATAAAAACAGTATTTTGCATCTTGCTTTTTAGCTTCCCTCTGTAAACTAGCAATCACTAATGAGATATGTGTTAGATTTTTCAAAAAGTGGCTCTTGCCATGATGAAACGCTGATGTCAGAGAAGCACGTATATTCACTAAAAAATCTGTACATGAAGGTTCATGCAGCTTTATTCATAATAGCCAAATCTGGAAATAACTCAAATATTCTTCAGCAGGTGAATGGTTAAACAAACTGTGGTACATCCATACCATGGAATACTAAATAATGAAAAGAAACAAACTATTGATACACACTATTGGATCTTAGGGGGATTATGCTGAGTTTAAAAAGCCAATCTTAAAAAGTTACCTACTGTATGATTCCATTTATATAGCATTCTTGAAATGACAGAATTACAGTCGTGTGCCATATAATGACATTTCAGTCAACAATGGACCGCATATACAACAGAGGTCCCATAAGATTAGTACCATATAGCCTAGGTGTGTAGTAGGCTATACCATCTAGATTTGTGTAAGGACACTCTAGGATGTTCACACAACGACGAAATCGCCTAATGACGTGTTTCTCAGAACATAGCCCCATTGTTATGCAACACATGACTGTGTAGAGATGGAGAACAGACTCTTGGTTACCAGAGGCTGGGAAGTGAGAGGAAAGGAGGGAGGTGACTGTGGATATATAAAGGGTAGCTCGAGAATCCTTGTGATGGAACTGTTCTGTCCCCAACTAGTGGTGGTTACACAAATCTACATGATAAAATTGCATAGAACTGAATGCACACACACACACACACACACACACTCACACACACACACCACTGAATTATGTAAAACTACTGAAATTGAATAAGGTCGATGAATTGTATCAAAGTCAATTTCCTGGTTGTGATATTGTACTGGAGTTATATTGGAGGATGTTGTATTGGGGGAAACTGAGTGAAGGGTATTTGGGATCTCTCTGTATTATTTCTTGCAGCTGCATATGAATCTACAATTATCATAAAAAGTTTTTTTAAAAGTGAAGTTGTTTGATGATATGTGAGAGTGAAACAAAGTAATTTTTCTAATTTAATATAAAACATGGATTTATGTGCGGTAACCAAAACTAGTGTACTAAATTTTAAATAGGCATTTGACTATTTCATCTATCTCTCTATATATTTAAATTAGTCCCAAACTTGTTTTTAAATTTACCTGTTGGAAAAATGTGGAGTTGCTTCATAATAGGGATCATCTTTCGTTTGGGCATATACAGGAAATGTTTAAGTTTGAGCGTGGGCACCTCTTCTTTCAGAAAGCAAGGGTAGGTGCCAGTGTAGCTCTCTGGTTTTTCTAGTTTTCCCTCCAGCTTCTCTAAGAGCTCTGAGGGCATAAAACATGTCATTTTTGTTCACTGAAATATTCCCAGGGTTTAGTACAGTGTCTGGAACATAATAGAAGCTCAATAAATATTTGGTGATTCAGTATCATATCTTTTCAACTACTACTCCTGTTTCTTCAAGGAAAAGAAGAAAAAAGCTTATAGGACTTAAAGACATGAAAAATCTAAATAAAAGATAAGTGAAAATTACTTGGCAGGTAACTAGAAACGATAACCTGAAATTAAGAAATGGAAGTTTTCTTAGGATATTAAAATCATCTTGTGACTTTAAAAGTTTATGAAAGGAGATTCTGGGGAGGAAGTCTTTGTAGACGCTCATGATCCCTGATCTCTGTCAATTCCCCATGGAACTGGTAAAAATTCCAAGCACAGATAACACATGGTGGCTGGCAGAGCACATGGGGTTAACTGGCACTCTGTGAATTGCTGCAGCCTCTTAAGTATTTTGAAGATACCTTTTAAATTACAAAAAGGGAACTTTTAGGAATCTATCCTACAGAAGTGAAAAGCACTAATATGTAAGTTTAAGCATATTTATTGCAGCATTTGTTTGCATTGACAAAAAATGAGAAACAAACCATATGTCTGCCTATGAGCAGGGAAGAGTTGAATGAATTTTTATACATTGATACCACGGAACATTATGCATCTACTAAAAAGGATGATCTAAATGTATATTTATTAACCTGGAAAGATATTCATGATATATTAAGAGAAAGAACCCAGTTTCGTAATATGATCCTTTTTAAATAAAAATGTAAAGGTGGATGGGAACCTTAAGTATTTATGGGTCTATATGTGTTGTATGTCCTTACAGAAGGTGTCAAATGGTTGTACACCCAGCTTTTAACATTGGTCACCTCAACTAGCAGGGTGGAGGGCAGAGAAGGAAAACCGCTAGCTTTTTCTTTGACTTTCTCTTTGACGTGGTACATGTATTATGTAAAAAGCAAAAAAAATTTAAAAGGCCTACAAAAATTCTTTTCCTTTGAAGAGAAAAAAAGATGGTGTGAAATCATGTTAGGCACTATGAAAGGACAAAAAAGGGGTAATTGATGGAGTGGTATTGTTATTTCCCACAGTGAGGGAGTGGTTAGTTGACTTGCTGTGTGCATCTTCCATTTTATTTTCCTTCAGTAAAATTTTTGTTTATATTTTCGTCATTTATGACCATTGTTTTCTTGATTTTCATTATAAAAGTGTGCTTGAGTTTTTCCATAATGAAGAATGTCCTTCTGTCTAAATCTTTCCTTCTCTTTCTGATTTATATGATTGTTCAACTTTCTTTAGCTTGAAGACGATATTATTGTCAAACAGAATTACTTTAACACCATAAAAAATTTTGCACTTCAACTTTCTTCTGAGGAATGGATGATACTAGAGTTCTCCCAGCTGGGCTTCATTGGTAAGAAAAGTGTCAGATTTATCTACTTTTCAGAAATAACTGTGACTCTTGGAATCTTAAACTAATTGGTTTTTTACCTTAAATTTGTCTTTTTTCTTTGGACATGGATTGCTTTTGAGGAAATTTAACTTAGGTAAACTTCCATGTATGAAATGATGAGAGTCAACCCAAAACAGTATTTGGAGACTTCTAAGATCGTGATGTATACTCTAGAGTTATTCTCTGACACCTCCAGTTCCTCTTTTATAGCCCAGTGCTTTTGCAAATTGGGGTTATATTTTATTTTTATTTTTTAAGCTTCTTTTTTAACCTAAATCTCTTAAGTTTCTTTTTTTATGGGGAGAATCTTAATAAGACATAAAGGAAATATCTCTGACTTGCTTCCTAACTCCTTTGAGCCAGTAGTTGTCTGATAGATTTTATAAAAGAGAAAGTCAGGAGTTCAGTGCTTCCATTTATACCCAGGCAACAACTCGGAATGTTTAACTAATGCAGGTTTGTTTGTTTTTGATAAGACAAGTGGGGAAATTATTCATAATGATTTATAGTTGAAAGCACAGCTTTAATGTATTTGTTGTATAGATTTCACTTATTTAAGCCATTTTGTTGCTTGGTTTCTTTATTACAGCTATTGACTGGAAATATCTTTTCAGGTAAAATGTTTCAGGCGCCAGATCTCACTCTGATTGTAGAATTCATATTTATGTTCTATAAGGAGAAACCCATTGATTGGCTCTTGGACCATATTCTCTGGGTGAAAGTGTGCAACCCTGAAAAAGATGCAGTAAGTTAATTTCTTATGAAGGTGGAAGAGGCTTCTTTTCTATAGTTAGTGAAAATGACATTTAGGGAGCCAGATTTTGTAAATGAACAATTAATAGGTAGCTGAAAGAAAACAATGTTTCCACTTAACATTTCAAGTGCTTGCCTTCTTTCTTGAACTCACAAAAAGTTTCTATATTAGAGAGACTTTTAAATAGCAGAGGAAAATCCTATAAATCAATGGAGCCCACTTTTCTTTAAATTGCTGGTAAATGTTTATAGTGTCTTCAGGCTCTGATATTTCTTTACTATTGGCTCTAGATGTTGATCATATCTGTCCTGTGTGGGATGTTGTTTCAGTTTTCTTCATATTCTCTGTCAGCTTTCTTTTTTTCAAATACTTTGGGGTCAGTATCAGACCCCAGCACATCCGGAAATAAGGAATAAAATAGAAGTAGTATTTTATACCAAAACAGTAGCAAGTCAAAAACGTACCTTTCAGTGTGTTGCTTGCAGGAAACCAATGTTCATACTAATACACTGACCTTTGGGATGATGGTGGCAAGTAAGTTAGTAAACAATGATTTTTGCTTTGATTATTCAAATATCAAGGTATTTCCATAGAAATCTTATTGTAAAAGATAATTAGATATGTTTTCCCTGTCCGGTTTGAATTATACCTCTGAAAAGAAAAATAAATTTTTGTTTATTTGGTGTAAGCATAAATAAAATATGAATGTACACAGTCTTAAAAATGAATGTCAATTTTGACATGTAATTACAAGGAAATATTTATTCTAAGCATATGTCATTACAGGGTTGACTTAACATTCATTCTAACAAATAAGCATTTAATTTGACTTCATGACTTTATATTCCCTAGAATAGTTTGATCATCCTACTTGCCAGTTAGTTTTTAGGACATTGTCTTCTTGTGTCTGTAAACTATTGTTGCATTCTCTTTGTTTTTTTAAGAAAAAATAACCTTTCATAGAGCAAAACATGGAATATATCAAAATAGCAGAGTATGTACTTTCCAACAATGATTGAACATATAAATTGATTTGAACAACTCATTTTTGTGAAGTAAGCCCTTACCTATATTTTCTTTGTGATTTACAGGAATTTTTATTGTAGGACACAAAAAAGTTAATGTCATCTTTACACTCCTACAATATACTTGCATTTAATTGGTTCTGTGCAGTTTTGTCTAATATATGGTTAGGTTCTAAAATGAACCTGTGAGGTGAAAATCTCTAACAGTAAAAATGAAAACCCTTTAAATCATCTATATCTTTTAGTACATAACCCTTTGGACAGTTTTATCTGTTCTTTCACTCTCCCCTAGGCCATGTTTTTCTGTGGCCCGTAATTCTTCAGTTGCTTCCACTAGAATGCCGAGGAAGCTGTCACCATAGACTGGCTGGCCTCCGGAATTATCTCTCTTTTTGACAGTGGTCTGGGGAACCCCTCATAGCATTTGCACATTCTCCCAAAGGCTGTCAACCTGCTTTGACTCTTCAAGCCCCAGTGCATCCATTGCCTGTTGGGTGGGGGCTCTGTTTCAGGCACTGTTTGTTCTTTTCTTCTTGCCCTCTTTGTCTCCCCCTTCCCTTTTCCCTCACTTTGCTTTTCCCCTTTAGTCTCCCTCCCTTCCTTTCCCTCTCCCTCTCCTTCCACTTGACTAGTTGAATTTGTGTAAATAAAATATACTGTTTCACCTCTATTTTACTGTTAGTAATAATGCTAATGAAGTAAAATCTCTTGAGAAAAATTAGGCATTTTAACACCCAGTAAATTATTGGAGGTCTTTCAAAGGGGAAATGTCTTATAAATATGTCTTTTTCAATATGTTCTTAGCTCAAAACTTAGAAAAGTTATTGAAAATGAAGAGTTTTAAAAAACGTGACAAGATAGCCATGACTATCTTGAAGCACTGCACTAACGCACATTGAGAGCCCTGCTAGCATTATAGGTTTCACACACTATGATCAAGCGTGAGAACAGGTTGTCGTCTGAAGTCTGGGTCATGAGGCACTTCGAGTTGAAGCAAAGGTGTCCCTTAACTGTGCTGAGATAGGTGTGTCTGTGGAACATTTAATATCATTTACTTGCTTGTAATCAAGTTACTGCCTCACATTTTCAAAGTGCTTTCATGCAACAAAATGTGTCTTTTATTATTTACAAATTCTTTATTATATTATCTGATGAAAGATATTTTGTATATTTGAACCAAACTTCTAGTTTATGGTTTGTGCATTTTAATATTAAAAGTCAAATCAATATTGACATATCGTGAAAGATGATTGAAATTAAATCCTTAACTCTTCCCTTCTATGTGGTTATTTTTAATTTCCACATCATGTTTCTTTATCAGGTAGGTAGCAAATCTATTAATGCCTCAAAGAGGACCCTAAAAAAACATGACTTGGAATTATGAGATGAAGTATTTTCTTTTCACTATTCTTCTGAAGGACTTCTCATTTTTCAGATGAGGACAAGATTTTACTTTATAATGCAACACTGATGTGATTTCTTTTTTAAATATTTAGAAACATTGTGATAGACAGAAAGCAAATCTGCGAATTCGCTTCAGACCTTCCCTTTTCCAACATGTTGGTCTGCATTCTTCACTAACAGGAAAAATTCAGAAACTCACGGTTGGTGATTTTATTTTATTTTTCTCATGCACATACAGTTTGTGTTTTAGTGTGTAATCATTGCTCTTCTTCTTAAGTATAAATAAGCTGTATGTTGTTTAATAGCATATATGTCTTTCCTCCTAGGATAAAGATTACATGAAACCATTACTTCTTAAAATCCACGTAAACCCACCGGCAGAGGTTTCTACTTCTTTGAAAGTCTACCAAGGGCATACACTGGAGAAAACTTATATGGGGGAGGATTTCTTCTGGGCTATAACCCCAATAGCTGGAGACTACATCTTGTTTAAATTTGATAAGCCAGTCAATGTAGAAAGGTTGGTGACTATTGAAATATGTTTGGTCTTAGAATTCAGACCTCTTAGTTCATAATGTGATTTATGATGGAATTTTTTTGTGTATAACAGATATAAGGAGACAGTGGGTCCCAAATGTTGGGTTATAAATTACATTTCCAATAACTCAGTAATAAAATGGTTGTGTTGTTTTCAGATATAATGTCAACATTTAACGTGTTTGATAAATTCTATTGCTATTTCTGACCATATATTTAGTATAGTTTTTTAATACTTTTATGTAGAACTCTCCCTCAAAATCTCACATTAGTTTTCATGTCCTTATCCTAGAATTTCCCTTAAGATTTGACTGAGAGCTAGTTGATTACCCAGCAATTTGGTTGAAATGATAAATTTAACAGACTATGACTGTTCCTAGTTAAAGGCTTTGCAAATGCTGGATTATTTTTAGTAAACCATGGAGGAATTTACAATCTTTTTGTTTTTCAGTATTTATGTTCATTTTACAACATTTAGGACTTTTTCTTTCCCCATTTTTCATTTAACAGTCATGATTCCTTCAACCTTTCCTCAGTTTTGGGTGTGTTCCCAGACTGTCTGTGGCATAGTTAAATGTAATCCCCAGAGTAGAATAGAGTTTTCTATCTTGTGGCATATTATGTTATTGTTCTTGTGTGAGGGCCATTTGGTTGTTAGAATCCGCCAAAAATCATTTGGAATAATTCTATTTAAGGTGGTCAAAAATAATGCATAGCTATAATGTGATGTTATTAATTTTCTTTTGTTACTCTTAACTGATTCTAAAGAGGAATTTAAGTGTAAAAATATTTTAAGCACTGGGAACATCACTGGAAAACATATAAAAATACTTTAGTATTTTGCATGTTTATGAGTATATAATGTTTGTTATTTAATGTTCATTTTTATACTAAATAGTGATACTCTGCGCTTTGAGATATTGTTTACCACACCTAAAGAATCATCAGAGAATTAGAAACAGTAGTTTTCTTTCACATCATAAACAAGAATAGCCCTAAACCACGTCTGTTGGTTTATTTTTAGTAAATGAAAATAATTCCATCAAAGAATCTGCTGAAGAACTCGTATATTGGAGATCAAATTTCTTAACAACAAATACCTTTACAATAAACCTCTATAAAGTAATATTTACATGCCCCTACTGAGGGCACATTTCTCGTAAAACACAGTTCTTCTAAAACGATAGTATATGTGAATTTCTTAGAGTTGAGTGGTAGACCCATCCTTCCTAGGACAGAAAAGGAATCACTTTGGATTTCCACAATCACTTATTTGCTGAAAGGGGAAAAAGAAGAAGTTGTATTTATCAATACAGAAATGAAGTGTTAGGAAATATTTTCGGACTCTGTGACATGATATGTGTTCATTATGCAAAAATTTTTAAAGTGTGAAGAATGAGGGAGAAAATGACAAGCCCAAAGACACCATTGTGACCATATTGGCACATTTTTTTCTTGGTAATTCTGTGCACTTTCTACTTTGAGATCATGGTCTGTATGTAATTTTCTATCTTATGTTTTCCATTATGCTCTATCATAAGTGATTCATAAACATTTTAATGGCTGCACAGTATCCCATTGCATGGCTCTACCATCATTTACTTCTAATGTTAAACATTTTAGGTGATATTGAGTTTTTCACTAAAGGAATCACATAGTGAATGCCTCTGAATCAATCTTTCTAAACCCTAGATTATATCATAACATGGGCTCTTTTCTTAAAAGTGGCTTCCCCCATCCCGTATTTTTGCATCTATAGCTGAGATATTGAATAGCCCATGGTAATATGAAGCAGCATTCCAGTCAAAGAATCCTTAAAAAAAAAAGTGTCTCTCATCTGAAAATGCTGCAAGTAATTTTTGGCATAGCATAGAATGAGCTTCTTATTGGGGTCCCCTGACCTGTGTAACATTTGAAAACCAATTCTTCATCACAGGTAATTTTTTTTTCCCACAAATACCACACTATAACTGTATCATAACCATACTGTGACTATTATGTGCTGAGTATTTTTAATATGCAAGATACTTTTTGTCAGTTCTCATAAACTCCTTGCTTCAGTCATGTGAGGTAGGTGGGAATATCTACATTGTATAGAGAAACTCAGGCTCAGAAAGCTCATGTAACTTGCTAACAGTGAAAATTCTAGTAAATGAGAGACCCAGGATTAGGTGGGAATATCTACATTGTATAGAGGAACTCAGGCTCAGAAAGCTCATGTAACTTGCTAACAGTGAAAATTCTAGTAAATGAGAGACCCAGGATTTGAATCCAGGTCTTTCTGACTCCTAAGCATAAACTTTTAACCCTTTAACTTAAGTTTTAGGTTTAGATTTAGATATACTTTGTATGTGATATGTATCTAGTCTCTACCCCCCCACACACAATTTACACACTAGTTTTCAGAGTATCAAAGCATGAGACCATTATACTCATATCCAGAGAGTATTTTCGATTTATCACTGTATATCATGAAATCAATCATTATTCAAATATTTGTTAATATTGACAAATGGAATTATTCAGATATTTGGAATGAGTTAATTTAGTTTCAGTATACTAATACTAAAATTATTTGTATTGGAGAAAACTAGTCTTTGAACTTGCCATGACTCGTGGCTGTCCTGGTGGAAATTTTCTCTGATACAAGATACAGTAGTAATATATAGCTGCTACAATTTTGATTATTCCTGTCAAGAGGATTATATATTTAAAGGAGTATAAACAGCAACATAAAACTCATCATTTGTTTTATATGTTAAGTGCATTATTATATTAAGCAGCAAACATGCCTCTTCTTACACATCACCTTAGGAATTAACACATCACCTAAGGGCTGTACCCCTAAGTTTTTAAGTTCCTACAAACTGCTTAGAGCACATAATGTGCAGTTACTACTAGTTCTTGTGTTGTCAACTTTGTAGTTAGAGTGTTGTTTAGAAAGCTTACTCTGAGGTAGGGCTATCTTCTTGAATCTTTGTGAAGTCTATTCTGACTCACATTTTTATTTTTATGTCTGTCTTTTCAGTTATTTGTTCCATAGTGGCAACCAAGAACATCCAGGAGATATTCTGCTAAACACAAGTGTGGAAGTTTTGCCTTTTAAGGTATGACTATTTTTTCCCCTTACTTTTCCTTAAGAACTAATGCGAACAGACTTGATTTGAGGCTCCTCTTGTTGATGAGGTGAAAGAAAATTCTCATGATTGCAGGACCTCAGTGGTGAGTAATATTAATTTTTTTTGAAATAACACCTAGTATATTGTCCCATTTGCCTTATTCATAGAAAGAGCCTTCATTTTGTTTCCTATTGGAAAATAACTTGGAAGTTTGTACTAGGAAAGTAAATGAATCATTATTTTACTTTAATGTTTACCTGCTCTTTGTATTTTGAGTCCCCAAATACCATGTGTTTTTATTGCCTGTTGATTAATATACAAAATTAATTTATGTCTCTAAGGAATGCTTAGATTTCTTTCAAGTTAACACAGTTCTTTGCTTCTATATATTTTTAATAGAAAATAGTGTTATGTTAAATTGATTTAAATTTAAAATTAATTAAAATTTAAATTTTCTACCCACCAATATATTATATACAGATTCAGATGATGGTTAAAAAAAGCAAGAATGCTTGTACTGATAAGCCTTTAAGGTTCAAGACTGAGATATATTTTTCTCTTTTTAGAGCTAGTTGTGCCACAAATATCAGTTTTATGTTTATTAAATATGTTAATAACTTAGTTTTGTTTTAAATAGAAGTAATTATTTTTAAAATTAATGTTTTCTTCTATTTTAGAGTGAAGGTTTGGAAATAAGCAAAGAAACCAAAGACAAACGACTAGAAGATGGTTATTTCAGAATAGGTAATACCTACTTTAAACCAGTAAAATGTCCTTTACTTTTTTGGACTTACTCCTAAAGTAATTTTAAATTCTTTCAGATGTTAAGTAGCTTTAGGATTACAGTTACCAATGTACTCCAAGTTTTATTTATTCTCGTGTTTTAGTACATACTTTTATTATCTTGACTCAACTAGGATTTCAAATCAAAGGTTCATTTACTGGTTCCTGGTTCTTTCTCCATCTGCCATTTCATTGTTGATATTCACTGAGATAATCTGCCTTCAGCTGCCTTCTGCAGTCTCTTACTGGGTGACCTTAGCTCCTCTCCTGGTCTCAGCAACATCCGTATGCCAGAATCTCTGCCTTTAGCCCCTCCCTCACTCCTGAGCTTGAGATCTATATTGAGAGCCCCTGGCCATAGCCACCTGGAGGCCACATAGCCATCTACTCTGAGCATCTGTAATATAGACATTTGTTTTTGATCACCACAGATGTTGCTGTCATTATTCATCTAGTTGCCTAAGCCTAACCTTGGGAGACACCCTGAACACCCCTACTTTACTGTCCATTAGCATAAAATATGTATTTTGTATCTGAATGTATAGTCACCCTACGTGCCTCTGTGCTATAGGCCCCTGCCTCTGTTTCCGAGCCAAAGGACTGCTCTACCTGTGTCCTCTCGTTGGTTTCCACAGAGCGCTGCACTACCTTTCTAAAATGCAGATCTTATAATGATGTTAACCTGGGTAAAAACCTTAGTGACTTTCCATTATCAGATTCCTTAGCTCCTGCCCCCTTTCACATCTTGTGACTTTCCTCTTATTCTTTATTTCTCCAGTCCTCCAGTCCTCTCATGTCCTGTGCTCTTAGTGCAGCCAGGTCTCTGGCCATTTTCTCTACCTGAAATGATCGACTGATATTTCTCCTCCTAATGAACACTTTCTCATCCTGTATTAACCAGTTTACTTGCCTCTCTTCTCTGCTCTTTTCTTTATTTTTTTGTGTGTGAGGAAGACCAGCCCTGAGCTAACATCCATTGCCAATCCTCCTCTTTTTTTGCTGAGGAAGACTGGCCCTGGGCTAACATCCATGCCCATCTTCCTCCACTTTATATGGGACGCCGCCACGGCATGGCTGAGAAACAGTGCTTTGGCGGGCGCCCAGGATCCGAACCCACAAACCCCGGGCTGCCAAAGCGTGAACTAAACCACTGCACCACCGGGCCAGCCCCCCCTTCTTCTCTGCTCTTCATCTCACACCGTGTGTACCTTTGCTGTGTAATCCTGTGGTTTCTTAGCTCAGTTCTTTGTGCTCACCATGGAAGGGGAGGAGTGTTGTCTCCATGTGTCTCCTGCAGTTAACATAGGGCCTGTCATTTGATGGGTATCAACTCAGTGAATGATTATATATTTTACTTTACTTAAAACAAATTAATGCTTTTCTTAGTGGTAGGCAAAAGAGAATTTTGGTAAATTAATATTGTAGGTATAAGGACAGATACATTCTTCTAACTCTCTCTAGAGCAGTTTTACATTTGATGAGTGTCATTCAGTTTTTGCTGCAAGGCTTGTAAGATAACCCTGACTAAATTCTATGTAGTTGTGGTGGATAGATGAGTTTAATTATTTTCATATTTGGGTTATATCTTCACTCACCTCTAGAAATGTACATGAAATTAGCTGAGTTTACAAGACATTCATTAACCCTATTACCTGTCAATTGTTGAATTTCTGAGAATGTTGTGTTCTAGATTATGAAAGTAGCATAGGAAATACAGACATCTATATTAAGTATTCTGCAGTAATTTGAAGATAATGACCATCTAAAACATCAACTCATATGTATTTAGAACCAGAAGAGAACTTACGGATCATCAAACTTAGGACCTTGTTTAACAAAAGCGTGCATCAGAAACAAAGAGCAACTAATTTTTTTCAACTGAATATAAAAAATTCTGCTCCCTTAAGAAGTATGCTTTAGTGGAATGTTATGTGAGGGGCTTCATGGACCTTCTCCCTAGCAAAATAATCATAGATGATGAAAATTATTTTTTAAAAAATACAGCAAATGGAGAAACGTTTACTCATGAAAATAGAAATCTCAGTAAGAACATTAAGAGTCTGTGGCATTTGAGCCCTGACCTGTTTCATTACTCACACTGCCCAAGCTCAGTGAGATGGAAGCTCTACTCTTTGCAGGTACAGCCAAAAATGCTGGACTCCCTCTCCTGCCAGCTCTCACTCTAGGGCTGTGGTATCTCACTGGGAAGGGCAGGCTGCCAGCATCTGTCATCATCCCCAGCTCCACATTCCAGACAAGAGCAGCTCTATTCCAGACAAGAACAGCTAAAAGATCCGAGGCTCCCTTCTTCCACCTACCCTCCATTCATAGAGTAGACGCTCCAGCCCAGACACGGCAGGGTGAGAATACTTGGCCTTGATCCACCCTTACTTCAGGTCACCTGCCCTAGCACACTGGGAGAGGTCAGCCAAGAAAACAAAGGGCTACTGCTGCAACCCAGTGCTCTGCTCTTAAAGCAGGGGTGTCAGTCCAAGGGAAGTAGGCTGCAGTCCCTGCCAAAGATCCTGAGCAGTGGTGCAGAGATTTTCTCCAGGGGAGAGGCAGGCCATAAGAGCAGAGAGCTCTGTAGCTCTCCCTAAGGGGACTGACTTATTAGAAACAGAGCTTAGGGAAGTTCAAGCCTAAGGGCTCTGTGGAATACAATGGAGATTTTGGTGGTAAGCAATTAAGAGGAGGCTGGTAATTACACTCAGGCTAAACTATAGCCCATCCAGAAGTTTGACAGAACCGGGGAAAGAGATAGCTAATAAGAGCCCTCTTGTGTGGAAACAAGCCACAAAGACTGGCCCTGCAAAGGGGCCTGAATTTAATTGGATCAAACTTGTGCAGCAGTTTATGTCCAAAAGGGTTGTTGAAAACAATAGTCAGCTGGCAATTAGTGGAGACCTGATGGTCGAAGGTGGAGTAGGTTAAACGAGTGTGGCCTGATAGCTAAGGACAGTCTTGTGAAAAAAATCCGAGATTTATGAGAAGGTTATAAAGTTATGAGAAAGCATAAGAGCCTTTCACAGAGAAACACTGGAAGAAGGAATGGACCACTTTGAGGGTGTGGCAGGAGGTCCAGGGAGGTCATGACCTTGGAAGTCCTCTCAGTGCCAGGATTTGGGGATTCTAGTCACTCTAGTAATTTCTTCCTTCATGTTTCCCTTCTTTCCTATCTTTAATGCTTACCTACCAGACCATTGGGTTAAGGACAAAGGTTAAATTTGTTGTTTGGAAAGATAACACATGCATATGGTAGCAAATACAAATTTAAAAGGGTAAACTTAGGTCTCCTTCCCTCTTCTTTCCCCTCCTACCCAGTGCTTCCCAGAGGCAGTTCCTATAATGATTTGTGTTCTTCCAGAAGTATTCTAGTCATAAATAAAAATGTGTATATTCCTTAAAAACACCCAATCACACACGAATGATAACATACTCTACAGTCTTGTTCTGCATCCTTTTTTTCCACTGAACAGAATACATGCATACATATGGAAGATGAACATTTAAAAAAATTTTAAGTATTTCTGATGTGAAAAGATACAAATAATAATATAATGACTATTTGTGTTTCAGCTTAAGACCTGCCAATTTGGTCATTCTTCCCTAATATCTTTTTTTCCCCTTCCACCCAAGGGTAACTACTATCCTAAATTTTGTGGTTACCATTTCCATGTGTGGTTTTACTACATACGTGTAATATATCTCTGAAAATGCACAGTGTTATTTTGCTTGTTTTAAAATTTAATATAAATTCTGTAGTCTACAATTTGTTTTTGCTCTCACCATTGTGAAATTCATCCATGTGGATGCATGTATCTATGGCTCATTCATTTTCACTGCTGTGTAGAGTTCCATGGATGAATATATCAGTATCTATTCTCCCATTTGGTCATAAAGTTTGTTTCCATCTCTTTGCTGTTATAAACAATGGTGATTTGAACACTTATGCACACATATGAGAGTTTCTCTACAACATATACTTAGGAATGGAAGTAAGTCTTCAACTACATTATCTTCAACTTTACTTCATTCTTTTTGTTCCTTCTCCATTCTTTTAATTGGCTGCCTAGTATTCCCTTGTATTAGCATTTCATGATTCAATTAGCCAGTCTCCTAGTGATGGATACCTAGGTTGTTTGCAGTTTTTGCTGCAATATATATGCTCTTGTTGCATGCATGAGAGTATATCTGCAGGATAAAATTGCAGGTCAAAGTGTTTTGATGAAGCCAATTACATCATTTTGTAATTGTTTTTCTAATTAAATGAGTTCATCAGGTGACAGTATCAGATATCTCACTAGGTAAAATGTTTCAAGTTTCACAGTATTTTTCAGCCCTGAATTCCCTGCCTAACTCAATATTCAGTAATATTATTTTGTAGCATGTACTCCCTACCCCAGTCCAGCCCCAAATATGGACACTTTTATGGGATAGGTTTATTAATAATTTTTGAATAAAAACATTACTCTGGAAGTTCATAAATTTAAATTTCCTGTACAAATGAATATAAGCCTTCTCGGATATGGTTTTCAATTTGACTGTATCTTATCTTACTATAAGATATATACTAATCAGTATATCGTAAGACTAGAATACACTGCATACGTTAATAGCACAAGGGTCCACAAACTACAGCCCATGAGCCAAATCTGGCCCACTACCTGTTTTTGAATGGACCGTGAGCTAAGAATGTTTAAAAATTTTTTTTCGTTTTTAATTTTCACTTTTAAATGGTTGAAAAAAATGAAAAGAAGAATATATTGTGACATGTAAAAATTATAAAAAATTAAAATTTCAGTGTCCATAAATAAAGTTCTGTTGGAACACAATCATGCTCATTTGTTTATGTATTGTCTGTGTGCTTTTATGCTACGGTAGCAGAGGTGAGTGAGTAGTTGCAGTACAAATTGAGGTGGTGCTCTCTTTGCTTCAAATTGCTGCTCTGTGCACTATACATAGCAGTGATGCATTTATAATTTGACAGCATTTCAAGTGCCACACACATCACCATACTCTAACATTTTTAAAAAAATTACGTTTGCTTACCCATCATATCAAAACAAGAAAAGTAAAGTGGGCTTTGTTGTGCTTTTTAACACAATGGAATATGGATTATTTTACAAAATTGGATGGCAGATAGTTGTGGTTATTTTGCGGTGACTCAATAGCTGTGCTAAAGAACATATTCATTACCATACTAAAGCACCCATAACAGTATTCCCAACTCACAGGAAAGCAATGGTCAGAAAAATTAGAAAATTTAAAATAGAATATCTCATCACAGCAGAATTTCTTCATAAAAATAAAAAATTCAAATGAGGCTGTAACCAAAGTGAGTTTCAAAGTGGCTCATGTGTTAGCCAAGCAGGTAAAACCATTTACCAATGGTGAGTTAATTAAATCATGTTTGATTGCAGCAGCCAAAGGTATGTTTGCAGAGAAAGTAAACTTACTTAAGACCATTAGGCTTTCAGTAACCACAATTGCTTGAAGAGTTGAGGACACTGGGAACAATATTAATAGTCCAAAAGTAAGGTAAATTATGTGAGTAGTTTTCCTTAGCTCTTGATGAGTTGACAGATGTTACTGATACTGCCCAGCTGTTATTGGGAGTCAATGCCAAGTTTGAAGTGACTGAAGAATAGACCTCTGTGAGTCGTCTGTACGGAACAAGTACAGACAAGGATATTTTCAAACAAGTTGAGAAAAGACAAATTCAGTACAACCTGAAGTGGAATCTGCTAAGATGTGTTACAGTGAATGGTGGTATCCAGGCTTAGCTGGATAAATTTACAAAGCCTGTGAACATATAAGGTATTTAAAGCCTATGGTTATTTATTTTATTATTCATCAGCAGGTACTTTGCAGAAAATATTTGAATCTGTCATGTATCATTATTTTATTGAACCAGTAGTGTCAACAGTGAACTTTATTCACTCTCATGGAGTTTGCCATCATCAATTCTATGAATTTTTGTCAGAAATAGGAACTGAATATCCTGACTTGCTCTACTACACAGCAGTTCTGGCGCATAGCAGTGAAAAAATCTCACTGTGATTTTTTTTTCAGCTCAGGAACAAAATTGAAGTTTTTCAAAGTGAGAACTTCCCTCAACCACTATTATCTCTTTGAAAATTAGTTTTTGCTGCAGACTTGATAATGTTTCTTAATGAATTCAACCTAAAATTACAAGACAAAACAGTGCTTATATGTAAAACTTATATTGTAGTCAAGTCACTTTGATGACATTATTTGAACTACAAGTAATATCAAGCTAATTGAGGAGCTTCCACCTAGCCTTTGATTGAAAGTGATGCATCTGCAATGTAATGATACACTGTAATGCAAATACCAATGGGAAGAATCTAATAGAATTCCATAAATACTTTCCAAGTGATGAATATGCTCCATTAAAATTATGTGCTTGTGGATTGATATCAGTGTTTGGTAGTGTATAGACTGTGTGAAAGGAAATATTCAGGATAAAATATATGAAATCTCATTACAGATCCACATTAACAAATGAATATTTGCAATTGATTTTGATGATAAGGAATAGTAACTTTGAATCCCAGTTAATTGAAATGTTATCCCCTCAAAAGGAATTACATTCTCCTTAGTACACCTGTATTAGCGAAAAAAAAGTACTCAGTTATTATTATTATAGTTTGAATTTCATCAATAAAAATTTTGTAGAAATTTGTTTTCTCTCTTTCTATATGTAAGTACCTACCTGGTATCCTCAATTTTCCTTTTGGCCCACAAAGCCCAATATTTACTGTCTGCCCTTTATAGAAAAAGTTTTCTAATCCCTGGCTTAGAGAAATGGGGCTCAACAAACCATTTTCTTGTCACTTTTTCAACAGCGTTTTTTTTGTTTTCTTTTAAGAGTAATATCCCTCAAAACAAGAAAAATTGGGTACAGAGCATGTTACCTTTCAGAAGTTCTTGGTCATTATCCTTACAGGAGAGCTTTTTTAGCTTGTCATTTATGATGGAGTTTTATGTTGGAACTTCCTAGAGGAGGTTTCACTTCTTAATTCCTTCCAGATGTGACCTTGGAAAGAATACACATAGATTGAGCCCCTGCTCAAGGCCAACCATTGTATGTATGTCTAGTTAAAGCATTGAAATTTGTCATTATTGCCTTAACCCTCAAAGTGGACTGAGTGATGGTACAGAGTTTATTTTGGTAGGGTTTGGGTAAGTTACATTTTGCTGAAAACCTGTATGTTAAAACATTGTTGATGCAAGAACAAATATATTTTTGCTTTTTTTTTAAATTTGCAGTGATAAAAAGTATAGCTCTGCCTCTTTAAATGGGTTGCTTCTAATGCTTTTAAGAATGCACTACTTCATGAAAAATTTAAAAGTTGAATAAAACTAGAAAGAAGGAAAAATATATTCACCCATGCCCTATCTAAAGAAATCCACTAGGAATATTTTGGTGTTTTTCTTTCCTGCTTTAAGTTGGTGATATTTTATGTGTGCTGTGTCAGTCTACCCAACAAGTGTTGATTTTTATTTTGAAGGAAAATTTGAGAATGGTGTTGCAGAAGGAATGGTGGATCCCAATCTAAACCCCATTTCAGCCTTTCGACTTTCAGTTATTCAGAATTCTGCTGTTTGGGCCATTCTTAATGAGGTAAGACAATATATTAAGTCAGTGAAACAACTTAGATTCTACATTTTTTACAACATTTTGATTTCATATGTAAGGCCTTTCTGGAATTGAAAATTAATTGCCTTATCATATTCTTTACTGTTTTGTATTTCAGATTCATATTAAAAAAGCCACCAATTGATCATCTCCTAAGAAACCAGTGCATTTTTTTCCTGTGAATTTGTTAATTAAAGATAGTTAAGCATGTACCTTTTTTTTTTTTAACTTGAACACTACCTCTTGTGAAATCTACTGTAGATAAGATGATTGTCATTTCCACTCGGAAAGTGAATCTCCCATGGATAGTTATGTTCGTTTGAACCTAAGCTGTCCTCCAATTTTAACTTGACTCAAACATTTTACACTTATAACAGCCTGTTAATATGACTTGTACTATTTTGGTATTATACTAATACATAAGAGTTGTACGTATTGTTACATTCCTTAAATTTGAGAAAAATTAATGTTAAATACATTTTATGAAGGGGGTACTTTTGAAGTTCATTTATTTTACTATTATAGACCCTCTTTTATAGATTATCAGGGATTATATATATATAAATATACATTAAAATGTTATGGAGTTAATTTATTAGAAACACTTAAGAAGTACATATTTTTGTGCAGTAAATTTTTGAATCAATACTTTTTTTGAAAACCAGTTACCTTGCTTTTTTAAGTTCTTTCTATATTTTTCTTTGGAAATGCAAACATTGCAAATTAATGCCATTTTTCAAATGCACTGCCATTTAAGGATGATTCTAGATTGATTTCCTAACTGAAGTACTTTTATAATCACAGTGATTGTGAACAGAATATTTTCAAAGGTATTTGCCATTCCTTAAAGCCAAGATTTTGAAGACCAATGTCCTTCTTGAGGGTTATTTTACTATACTGTGTATGGTGTGTAGCCAAAAAAAATCAGTCTGATAAATTTTAATGTGCAGGGGTGATGCTTTCAACCCAAATTATCATACACTTGACTCGTTACATTTCCTCTGATATGTAGGATGAGAGACTCTTCTTTCCTAATCTTTGTCTTTAGTTCATGAGTTAGATGCATTATCTCTTTTCTTGTTGATTCTTTTGTATCTGCACTCATTGTATGAGTTGTGACAAAATGTTTTCTAGGTAGTGCTATTGTATGAGTCATAATTGATTTAATTTTAAAGAAAAAATTGTGATGTTGATTTCTGTTGAAAGGTATTGTAGCAGTTGTATGTTTTTCCACAATGATTTATTCTATTGCATTTATGAACTTATAAGTAAATTTGTATCCAAAAAGAGTATTTATGACTCTTAAACATGCAATTCCAAATGATATTACTACTATAAACAAAAATATTATCAGCCTTAGCAATTAGTGATCTTTGCAAAAGTATTTTACTTTTTAAAAATTATGAATTATTGGCCTCAGTTCTCAGCCAGTCTGGTGTGCCCCCGGTGGGTTGCAGGTGACTTATGTACACGCAGAGATTGATCCCCTGAGCTCTCAGAGTAGCAAGTGGTGAGGCCTTGGGTGGCTAGAGCTTCCAGCTGGCTGCCTTTAGCCTGGAGGAGCTTCCCCTGGCTACCCAGGATGCTGAACAAAGAGCTTCCAAACAGCGTTGTTTTCCGTGCAGTGTTATGAAGTGAAAAGGTTGGGAAATACTGATAGGGTACAGTTATTTTCATTACTCTGTATTGGAATAATGTTTAGTTACTTTTCTTGATTAAAAATTTACATGTTGCCAATAGTGATTTTTATGTCAATGTCCAGTTAAAATTTTTTATTGGGGTTTTAAATTTTGCTTTTAATTTTCTTTATTTACTTTTTATTTGCTTCTCAAATTTCCTTGGCCCAGTGCCTATAGGCAAATTTCATTTGAAAAGAATGACCTTTCATTATAAACTTTTGGCACCAGCTTAACATACTAAATTACTGTTATAACAACTAAGTATCAGGAGGTAAAAATCTGGAGGTGAGTTTAGTCCCCTGTCTCCTTGCTTCCTAAGCAGCCAACTCTGATTTCAGGAATAAAGGCCATGCTCTGAAAATCTAGGGAGGTGACTGTTATTGCAGCTCTATGCCATTTGTTGGGCTTCTCAGTCTTTAGACTGAGCCTTATCTAGCCAGCTTTTTCCTGTGTTCATGCTCAGTCTCCCCTCCCCAGCCTAGCTCATCCCTCCTGTTCTTGAGAATACTTTTAGCCAAATCTTATCCATCTTTCAAGGACTCTCGTGCACTCCTCCCCATGAACTTGTTACCAGTGCCTCTAGTGCCTAGAATAGTGCCTGGCACATGGCAGGTGCCCAGTCTGTGTCTAGAAGAGGGGACCAACTGTTCCAGCCCACACTCTCTTTTTTTCTTAACTCCCTTTACCTGCTGCCCTTGCCACACACTTACATACATACTCAGCTATCTAGTTTTTGATTGTGGGGAGTGTGTATGTGTGTGCGTGCATTCTCTCTCTGACCAAACTTCACACTTCTGAGGGAAAGCCTGTAACTCATACTTCTTATCTGTCCTCTGCTGCAGCAGGTGCTACTATACTCATTGTTAGTTGCTCTCTCTTTCCTCCCATTTCTCCACTAGACAATTAGAAGCAGCCATGCTTTCCTCAAGCAAGAGATTATGGTGGTAGCCCTTAAGAGTAGTATTAGGGAGTGAAGTTGTGAGATAGAAAAATTAGAGGAGGTGAAGAGTGCCTGGAACTGAGAGAAAGTAAATACTTGACCTTGAGAGGACACTGAACCACTTTTACCAGAGGAATGAGTGGGGGAAAAGGTATCAAATGGTGGAAGTAATTATTTATTTACACACACACACACACACACACACACACATATATAGGTATGGTCTGGTTTAGCATCTGGTTTGTATTTCACATTAACTATTTAGACTCTAGAGCTGTGCTGTCCTATACAGTAGCCACTAGACACACACTCCTCAGCTACAGTTCAAGTGCTCAGTAGCCACATGTGGCTAGTGGCTGCTGGATTGGACAGCACAGATATAGAACATTTCCATCATTGCAGACAGTTCTGTTGGACAGCATTGTGTCAAGAGTGCTAATATGAACATTTTAGAAACCAGTATAATTAATTCTGATTATGAGGTTAAAAGCAGACATGCAGAATGTATCATAATGCAAATGATGATAAGTATTTTGGGTGAGAAGAAAAGGTTGAGGACCTATCTCTAGGATTCTAAGATCCAAGATTTCTAAGTTCTTTGTTAGAAGTCTCATGTGTTCTTTACAGTATGCACTGTACCATACTATGTGGTCAAGAAAGAGCAACAATTTGAGGTGGTGTGACAAGAGCTTTGGACAAAAAGTGAATGTAAATGGATTATTTAGCATGCAGCCTATAGACATGTATGTGTATATTAATTCAACCATTGGAGATGTCTTTGGACAAAAGTATAGCTTTTCAAATCAGTGGTTGTACCACTAAATAATTAGAAGGTGTTGTTATTTTAAGAACTTTCAGTAATGTTCTGAAGGCTTCTTTTAAATCTGTCATGATGATGAAAAAGATTTGTCTCCCAACAATGCTGTCCTCAAAAACAAGTTTAGTTATATGGAAACAGCATGTTTGGAGAGATGGCTCTAATTAAAAGCAGTGTATATTTGTAGTAGCCAGAATTCTACAAATGACCCCCAATTGTAACCAAACTCAATGGGTTTGTTTCTTGGTGAGTGTGGAGCCGAAAAGCATAACCAAGGCTGAAGTGGATGAAGGAAATGGTTTATTGCTTGCACAAGCAATGGAGAACACCAGGGATAGCTCCCAGAGCAGTGTTGTTACCTCCCCCTCCCCAGCCTAGTGCCAGTGAGGACTTTATACACAAGAGTGCAGAGAGTATCTTACAACCGTGTAACAACTGGGCTCAGTCAGGGCACAGGGGCAGGCTATTACATAATGAGTTCAAGGAACATGTCATGACGGGTAACAGGTCCCTGGTAACTTGTGGACAGTTGGAGCTGGAGCAATTTGCAGGGGTCTTGCTGCAACCATGTGAGTTTGTAAGAAAGCAACATCTGCAAAACGGGGACATTGACCTCTGAAAAACAGCACATTTAGTTTTCTCCTTGAATGGAAAGCATTTGACAGACCATGTTAGTTATTGATCAGATCCTCAGTAACCCTTTCCTTGCCTGTTTCTCTGTCACAAAATCCCCTCTGAGATATTTTACTCCTTATTCTTGAGGGATTAGGGATGGCATTCAGTTGTCCGTAACTACTTCCTGCTGATCTGGGTCATTGTCAGGGGAGTGAGGGGAGTAAAACTCTCGAGCTGCCAGGCTTAGACAAGTCTCAGGGCTGTCTGCAACGGTTGGTACTGTCGCATAACAGTCGCTTGTAACTTGAATTGTTCCAACCAAGAGTTAATAAACTTCACTAGCATGTTAGAGATGCGTAGGCCAAAAATCAATAGTAACGGAAGAAGTACAAGGGGGCCCATCAAAGGCAAGAACTAGGTTGCAGAGGGAATGGCCTTTTTCACAGTGTCCCATACGTCAGTGGCTGTACTACCTTTCTGATTAAAGGTGTGTAGCCATGTAGCTTCGTCAAATTTTTTCTTAATATTCACCTCAACTTCTCCTGAAGGGTTGACCCATGTACAGCATGAAGTATTAGTTACTGCACATACACCTCCTTGTTCAGCCAGCAGGTAATCCAAGGCCATTCTGTTATCCAGCACCATGTTGGCTAGTGAATCTAAGGATACTTGTATGTTGTGGAGTGCTTTTCTTGTATTACTGGCCAGTATTTCAAGAGATTTAGTTAGGTCCCGTAGGGTCACTTCATAGTATATGATGAATCCTCTCCAGGGAGCAGCCAGTCCCTCTGTTAATCCAGTTCCTACCGGGATCAATCTAGTAGCCCTTTTCTCTCTGGGATGGTGTTGGGTGTGATTGTATCTTGTTATACTTGTGGGACCCATCATTCCCATTGTACATTGTCCCATGTATTGTATATTATCCAAGCACGTGAGGAGCCGCAGAGGAAGACATCTCCTGGGTGTGCACAGCCCCGTTGAGGCATGGTACTATTAAACCAGTTGAGTAATGTAATGCCCCAACCAGGGGCATTGTCTATGCACCTGGGAGATAATGGTCCCCTGTGAGTTAAGTTGTATTTTATAAAGGGGCCTGCCAGCTACTCAAGGAGAACAGATAAGTGAGCTCCGAGTATCTAAGGGGCTTTTGCCTTTGGATTTCTGACCAGAATTTGCACTGGCTTAGAAAGTTTTCCCTCAGGCTTTGTATATATCTTTCAGTTTTATGGCACCAAAGAGTTTCATTTGGGCTGCAGGATTGGGTAATATTAAAAATGATGGGGTACATCGAGGATTGGTTTGTGTTGCTCTTCACTGGTAAACATTGGTGACAGGTTTCACTGATTGAAGTGCAGTTCAGATACGTCACCCTCTTATTGCTAGTGAGATTTGTTATTGGGGTAAGATTTAAACATTTTAGGTTTATGCCTAAGGAGCCCAACTCTACTGCAATAGAAGGGCATCCACTAAAAACCTTTGGGGGTCCTTCAAAGAAGCTAATATTGGGTTCTGATTGTATAGGATAAGTGACGGGCCATCTACTTTTGGTTTGAGGGTGTCTATGGCATATTCAGCACTGGGACAATCCATTACCCTTGGCTATGATTCTAGAAAGGTTCACCATTGCGTTAGTTTCCCAGGGAATTAAGGGGGTCTGTGTTAATGCCATTTGTGAGTAAAGGTAGATAAGGGTACACTATAAAATAACTTGTAAACTCAGGCATTACTTATCTCTGGATCCTTGGCACCCTTCCTGAATAGGAACTTCAAGTCTGATCATGGCTCGCAGGAGTAGGAGTTGGTGGGAACGGTGACAGTTTCTGGCTCTTGAGCTCACTTAACCTGAGTGTGGTAGATCCAGGGGGTCACACCTTGCAATTTAAGAGAAGAGTGAGTGGTTAGCAAAACTGAACAAGGTCCTGTCCAAAGGGGTTTAAGCTGATCCTGGGGGGACCCGGACTCCCCGGTTTTCAAGTAGACCCATTCCCCCAACTCATAGGGATGAAGTTTTATTCCTGCAGGGGAAGGGGGATTTAGATGGACATATACATGAAGGTTAGACATTACTTGCCCTAGGTTAATTATGTGCTTTACAGTTGATTTGATCTCTTTGTCAGGGTGCATTATTGAACCAGTATCACCCGGAAAGGCCCTTCCATATAGTATCTCACTTAAGCTTTCCTTTCAGAGCAGCCCTGATGCGGGTCAGGGCAATGGGCAAGAGCTTCAGCCAGTTGTCCTGTGCTTCCTGGCAGAGTTTGGCCCAAGTGGCCTTCAGAATGCAGTTGATTCTTTCAGTTTTCCCCAAAGATTGAGGTCTCCAGGCCACATGCAGTTTGCATTGTATTCCCAGTGTTTGAGAAACTCTGGCAACTACTTTTTTTGTGTGTATGAGGAATATTAGCCCTGAGCTAACATCCGTTGCCAATCCTCCTCTTTTTGCTGAGGAAGACTGGCCCTGGGCTAACATCTGTGCCCATCTTCCTCTACTTTATATGTGGGATGCCTGCCACAGCATGGCTTCGTAAGCAGTGCGAGGGTCTGTAACTGGGATCTGGGTGAAGCAGAGCTTGTGAACTTAACTGCTACGCCACTGGGCGGGCCCCTGGCAACTACTTTTCATATGAAAGCCCAGCCATTGTCACTTTGGACTGACCTAGGCAGTCCAGACCTCGGGATGATTTCTTTTATCAGTCCTTTCATCACTTCCCCTGCCTTTTCTGTTCCACAAGAAACAGTTAAGGTGTCCACAAAACCAAGAGACCTAAACCCTCCTGCTGCAGCTGGCATAACCATAAAGTCCACTGGCCAATCTTCCCCCGGCAGGGTTCCCCTGGACTGTATGGCTCTTGCCACGGGTGGTGGCCTGGTGTGCATTTTATTTTGTTGGCAGTGTACACATTGCTCTCACTTGCCAATTATCTCCTTTAAAGCTGGGTTCTCAGGAGCTAGTTGTACAAGGTTTCCTTTCCATGGTGAGTGGAATTGTGAGTGAAATTGATTATTGCCCAGGCTGTGTTTCTAGGTGACCAGACCTTTCCCTTGTTGTCCATCATCCACCCCCCTGAGATAGGAGACATTTGGAAGCCAGCCCTCTTAGCTATCTCTATGTCTTCTGGGGTGTATTTGGAGGTGAATTCATAGAGGGGTAAAGAGGGAATGAGGTACAATTGGAAAACCTCCTCTGTTAAAGCAGTTCGTTTGGCAGCTGCATCAGCCAAATGATTTCCCTTAATCACTTCTGATTCCCCCTTCTGGTGTCCTTTGCAGTACACGACCACAACCTCCTCTGGTTCATTGACTGCTGAAATCAGCCTGAGAATTTCCCTTCCATATCTAACTTCTTTACCGTAGGCTGACAGTAGACCTCTTTCCTTCCAAATGGCTCCATGAGCATGAATAACAGAGAAGGCGTATTTGGAATCAGTACAGATAGTCACAATTTCCCCTCCTCTTAATTCTGATGCTCTCTCTCGTCAGGGCAGTAAGTTCTGCCTTTTGCGCTGATGTTCCCGGGGAGAGCGCCCTTGCGTCTGTGGTGGCCTGGAGGGAATAGCGTGCACAGCACTGACCATTAACAACAGAACTGCTTTGTCCGCAGACCACACTTCCTCTGCATTCTGTAAAGGGTCACTCTGGAGGTCTCTCCTGCCTGAATATCCCGGATCCACTAGCCCAGAATAGTCATGTACCAGAGGCTCCTGTGATACAGGAGCAAGGTGGCTGGATTTAGGACCTGGCGAGGCTTTACAAAAGAGGAGCTGAGGAGTATCGAGCAGTGTCACCTGATGCTGCAACATTCTGCCACTTGTGAGCCAGTGGTGTCCTCTTGTTTCCAAAACACTTGAAACCTGATGTGGAGTCCACACAGTTAGGGGCTGCCCCATAGTTAGTTTTCCTGCCTCTTTACTTAACAGGCAGGTGGCTGCTACAGCCCACAGTCAAGGCAGCCAGCCCTTGGACATGGTGTCTAAATTGTTTTGAAAAGTAGGCCACCACCCTTCTAAGGGGTGCACACATTTGAGTTAATCCTCCTAAGACCACTCCTTGTTTTTCATGCACATAGAGATCTAAAGGTTTAGTTAAGTCAGGTAAACCCATGGCAGGAGCACTCATCAAAAGTTCTTTTAGTCCCTTGAAAGCCTGTTTGCCTTGTTTGTCCCATTCAAAGGGATCGGTTTCTTGCCCCAGCAACTTATCGTATTAGGGGTTTTGCTATTAATCCAAAATTAGGAATCCAAATGCGGCAGAAACCCGCCATTCCCAGAAACCCTTGTAATTGTTTCCTGGTGGTCAGAAGGTCCAGTTGGTAAATGGCTAATTTTCTTTCTTGGGGAAGGGTGCATTGGCCTTGTGAAATTATGAACCCCAAATATTTAACAGTTTCCTTAGATATTTTCTCCTTTTCTCTAGAGACTTTGTAACCCCTTTCAGCTAAAAATGTCAGGACCACAACTGTGTTCCTGTCAGAGTCCTCTTTTGTGGGGCTGGCAATAAGGATGTCATCCACATATTGCAATAAAGTCCCACAGCTTAATTTTAAGTCTCTTAAGTCTCTACTCAAGACTTCTCCAAAAATGGTTGGGGAATTTTTAAATCCTTGTGACAACACGAGTCAACAATATTGCTGTTTTTGGTGAGTCTCAGGGTCCTCCCATTCAAAAGTGAATAATTCCTGAGACTCGGGGTCCAAAGAGATACAGAAGAAAACATCCTTTAGGTCCAGAATGGTGTTATATTTACTATCTCCAGGCAAGTTTGCTGAGAGGGTATATGGGTTCGGGACCACCGGGTAAATGTCCCTGCCAGCCGCATTCACAGCTCTGAGATCTTGTGCAAACCAGTGTTCTCCTGTCCCCGGTTTGTTTTTTTTGTGAGGAAGACCAGCCCTGAGCCAAGATCTGTTGCCAATCCTCCTCTTTTGGCTGAGGAGGACTGGCCCTGGGCTAACATCCGTGCCCATCTTCCTCTACTTTATGTGGGATGCCGCCACAGCATGGCTTGATAAGTGGTGTGAAAGTCCGCGCCCAGGATTCAAACCCGCGAACCCTGGGCTGCCAAAGCAGAGCACGCCAACTTAACCGCTATGCCACCAGGCCAGCCCCTGTCCCCAGTTTTTTAACAGGCAGGATGGGGGTGCTGCAGGGACATCTGCGTGCCTCATTAATCCTCGCCTCAGAAGCCTGCTCAGTACAGGAGGATCCCAGCTAAAGCCTCAGGCTTTGGAGGGTATTGTTTTACCCGAAGCCAGTGGTCATTCTGCTTCAAGTCTACCCTAACATTCCGTCCTACCTGCCCTTGCACCCAAACATTGGGGTCAGCCTGAGTTAAAACATTTTCTGGAATGCCCTCAGCCGGTTTGGTCAGCTCATGGAGGAGTGCCACAAATTCTGCTCCTCTTTTCCGAGGAACCTGAACTTCTGTTTTATCTTGCTGCAGACTTATGGCAGCCCCCAACTTTGCTAACAGATCCCTCCCTAATAAGGGAATTGGACACTCTGGCACATATGAAAAGGAGTGTTTTAACACTTTGGAAACTATTTCACAGGCTTTAGGAAATGCTGTTTCTCCTTTTCCTGGATACCCCTTTTATATTACATTCCCTCTTGAATAGAGTGCCCTTTTTAGTGGTCAACACGGGATATGTGGCTCCCGTATCAAGCAGGAACTTGATTTCCTCTCCTGCAACATCTAAAGTAACCTGGGGCTCCTTGGAGGAAAGTTCGAGAGCTGAACGGGCAGCCCCTTGGCCTTGTCAGTCTTCCTCTCCAGTCAGGGGTAGCTGGAAGGAATTGGGCTTGTCCGGCCCCTTCCCTCTGGGGATGCTGCGGGCATTCCCTCTCCCAATGTCCCTCCTGCCTACAGTAAGCACATTGACAAGGCCCAAACCCCTTTTTGGTCCCATATTGGGGTGTGGGGGCACTCACCCGTGGCGACTTCTTCCTTCCTCCGGGGTCACCTGGGACAGACTGCAACACCACTGCTGACAAGGTCGCTTGCTTCTTCATCTTCTTTGCTTCCCTTTCCTCTTCTGCCACATCTCGGTTGTTGAAAACCTTAAAGGCAGTCTCCGCCAAGTGAGAGGCGTTGGTCTCAGGATCAGTGGCCAATTTTTGGAGTTTCCCCCGGATATCAGGGGCACTCTGAGATATGGAATATGTTCCCAGAGCTGTTTGGCTGCCTTCACCATTGTTTGGCTCCAGGGGGTATATTTTTGAAGGTGTCTTTGCATAAAGGCATCTGGCCTTTGCTGAATTTCCCTTAATTTATTCCAGTTAACAGGGGGTTTTCCTGCTGCCTGCATCCCCTTCAAGAACATGTTTCTATAGTGTTCTGAGGCTGGCCTGTCCCCTGTTCTACTGGGATCCTAGTCTGAATCTTTGGCAGGCACTGACTGTTCAGCCAATCGTCATATCTGGAGATTAGGCTGATTGGCATGTTATTTATCTGCCTTTTTGCTGGCTTTAGCCAAAACTGCTGTGTTTTCTTCTCCAGTCAGGAGGGACGACAGGAGAGTCTGTATATCAGCCCAAGTAGGGTCATGAGTAGAGAATATACCCTCATTAAATTAAGGAACTCTCCAGGGTCTGCCTGCAGACCAAGAATGTGCCTTCCAGTTGTCAAGGTCTGAGGTGGTGAGTGGCACATGCACTTTTATAAGGTTCCCATCCCCATCAGGGACCTTGCATAGGGGAAAAATTCCGCTTTTCCCTGGATTGTAAGAAGTCCCATGTCCAGTAGTGCTGTCAGGCAGTGGAGGGAGGATAGGTTTAGGAGTGGCAGTGAATGGGTGCAGCTCCTTAGGGGCAGACTTCTGATTAGGAGGGTAAGGAGGGAGCTGCTTTGTGGGTACAGTTGGAGCCAGGGTGAGGGGAGCCGACGGCATTGCTCCCTGCCCTGTCTCCTGGTGGATTAGAACAGGTCCTCGTCTGGAGGATTTTCTAGAGGCAGGAAGGTATTCCCTTTTGGGGCAGAAGACTTTGTCTTAAATTTGGTCAATTTATGTTTTTGCAGTAGCCCCTCATTTTGATATAAGGCTATAACGCATCGTACATAGGGAATTTCTTCCAATTTCCCTTCCCTTTTGCATAAAAAGTCCAATTGTAAGATGGTATTATATTTCAGCAACCCATTTTCTGGCCACTTTTCTTGATTTCCTAAATTACATTGGGCCCAAACTGTATTAACAAAAGAATATCATTCTCAGGGGCCGGCCCAGTGGTGCAGCAGTTTAGTTCGCGCTTGGCAGCCCGGGGTTCACGGGTTCGGATCCCGGGCGCCTGCCGACGCACTGCCTGTCAAGCCATGCTGTGGCTGTGTCCCATATAAAGTAGAGGAAGATGGGCACGGATGTTAGCCCAGGGCCAGTCTTCCTCAGCAAAAAAGAGGAGGATTAGCAACAGATGTTAGCTCAGGGCTGGTCTTCCTCACACACACACAAAAAAAGAATATCATTCTCTTTTTAGTCATGGGGGTACATCCAAATAACTGCCAGTGATGAAGGAGGCACCCTACTGGACTCTCCTTTGGTTTGGATGCTGTACTGGACGCCCATGTTGGTGTTACAGATTTGTTTCTAGTTCCTAAGGGGCAGTCAGTAAACACACAAATCCTATTATTTAAACCTAGATGTACCTGAAGTACTTTCCTACCAGTATCAGAGCTCTCTAGCAATATCACACACACACATGGGGCTCATGGATGTACTGCTGCGCCTCCCTTCCCAGAACCTGGAGCTGCCTACAGAGCTCTCTCCCTAGGTTAGACAGGGTTTTATCGGTCAGGTGTCCACAACCAGCCTCCCCTTCAGCCAGGATGGAGATGTCTCAATCTCCCAGACCTATAGCTGCTTCAGGCCTGCCAGAGGATGGGGATGTCTCAGTCTTCCAGACCTATAGGTGCTTCGGTCAGAACACAAACCAAACCCGGGAACCAGAAATCTGCGCAGTTTACACCCAAAACCATTTTTCACCCAATTCAAAAGACTCTTATAGCCAACTTGTGGGTCCGGCACTATCACCACTCCAGGGGAACTCCCGAACAAAGGTCGAGTGTGGCCACTGAGTTTGTCCAAGGTGGCAGCGATGCAGGGCCAGCGAGTCAGGCACCACGAGGAACCTCTCCCTTCACCCTTCACCAAGTCACCGGTGGCGTAGGGGAGTTAGCCAGAGTGAGCTTCCCTTGATGGAGGCTAAGTGACAGGGATCTCGGGGGTCAGAGGAGAAGTCGCATCTGGGTCACCAAAAACTAACCAAACTCTGTGTGTTCATCTCTTGGTGAGTGCAGAGCCAAAGAGCACAACCAGGCTGAAGTGGGTGAAGAAAAAGGTTTATTGCTTGCACAAGCAATGGAGAACACCAGGGATAGCTCCCAGAGCAGTGTGTCCCCCGTGAGCCTAGTGCCTAGACTTTATACACAAGAGTGCAGAGGATATGTTACAACTGGGCTCAATCAGGGTGCGTGTGCAGGCTATTACATAACGAGTTCAGTGTAACACGCCATTACATAACAAGTTCAAGGAACATGTCATTACATAATGGATCCATGGTACCTTGTGGACACTTGGAACTGGAGCAATTTGCGGGGGTCTTGCTGCAACCGTGTAAGTTTCGCTGTAAGAAGGCAACATCTGCAAAACAGGGACATTGACCTCTAAAAACCAGCACATTTAGTTTTCTCCTTGTTGGGAAACATTTGACAGACCATGTTAGTTATTGATCAGATTCTCAGTAATCCTTTCCTTGTCTGGTTCCCAGTCATACAATGACTTTGTATGATATCCTCCTGCTTTGATTGTGGCTGGAACCTCTGAATAGGATCTATAACTGTGTCATGTTATACAGCAAAATGGAAATTATGTGAGGCAGCTAATCTAATCATGTGAGCCCCTGAGCAGAGAATTTTCTCAGGCTGGTAGAAGTCAGAAATTCAAAGCAGAAGGACTCAAGGCACCATTGTTGGTTTAATATGTGGGAGGCCACATGAGAAGTGCAGATGGCCTTAAGGAGTTGAGAGAGGCCTCAGCTGACAACCAAGGGGATGGGAACTGCAGTCCCACAGCCACAGGAACTGAATTCAGCCAACAATCCGAATGAGCTTGCACGTGGATTCTCCTCCAGCAGGTAAGAGCCCAGCCCTGCCAACACCTTGATTACTGAGCAGAGGACTCAGTCAAGCCTGCCTGGACTTCTGGCCCAGAGTTGTGAGATAATAAAGGGGTGTTGTTTTAAGCTACTAAATTTGTGGTGATTTGTTATGCAGCAATAAAAAATGAATACAGTATTTTTTAAAAAGTGAAGAGGGAAAGTCTTCATACTTGATTCCCTCTCATATGTTGGATATTTCTTGATAAACACGTGAATAGGCTTACACTAGCAAATCATATGCCTGGGCCCCATCTGGGATTTCTCTGCCAGATCTCAGTCTTGATTGGAAGTTTGTTGGCAAAAACTTGCAGCATCTTGGTAGTGTTTTGTAAAGGAACTGCTAGAATGAGATTGTGGGAGTAGGATCCAGTGTAAAAGGACTCTTTTTCCTGGAAGAGGTATTACTTTATGCTGATTTAGTCTGCTCTGAGCCTCTCTGTATCCTATAAGAAGGATGAATAGTAGTTTTTTAAATGAGATACTAAATTAAGAGGAAAAAAATCTTCTGCCTTTATGTAGAGATCAGATAAACTGTATTGAAGGACTTAATTTTTTCTAAACCAAAACTTATTTACCTTATTGTCTGAGCACAGTTCAAATCCTGTATGTGCCAACCAAATTTTTGTACTTTGCGAATATTTTCCAAAATACTTCTCTGCTTCCAAGACATTAATTGCTAATGAAGCTTGTTTTTATTTTGGTTTGTCCATTGATTTTTGTGCTTATTTTTACTGTATTCCCATAGCCTTGATGTAAGAAAAGTAGAGTTAAAGGCAAGAAAGTGAGAGGCTAAGACTGTCAAAAGGTCAGAAATTTGAGTCATAATCGTATCTTTGTGTTCTAAGAGAACTTAGATATCCGATCTCTTTAAAGGAAACTTTTCCAAGCTATGTAGCAGTATCTATAGTGTGTGAAATTTAGTTGGATAGTTGTAAAATTTTAATTATTAATCTTAACAGATATATGCCATGCTAACTGGTGTACTTTCTTTAACGCATGTGAACATACATTGCTGTAAAGACTACCACCACAGTTATTATTTTTTTAAAAAAAGATTTGTTACGCATAGCCATATCACCAGTACTTACTTTTGTCTTCTTACCGGAAACACTCACGTCACCAGTTTGGGCACTAACTAGATCATTTTCAAAGGAACAAATAAGAAAGAGCTAGCACTCCAGAGTGTGTTTGAGAAGTTAGAAGACATTGTTCAAGAAAGTCAACTGAGTGTTTAACCAAAAGCACTTTGTGCAAAGTATCATTCCCAGTGTTGTTAACTTTGCAGTAAAAATGTTAAGAATAGTGGTGCTAAAATTGTTCTAAAATAAGGATTGTTTGTTGTGGGGACTATTACTCTTGGGCGTTAGGGAGGCTATTTCATGTATCACCTGCTCCTAATTGTTTCATGGTATTAGTAATTAGCAAATTGCCCCGGAATCAAAGGTTTGGTACTTTAGTTTGATTAGCATTCCATTATTTATTTTAAATGCTCAGTGTTTGCTGAAATTAGGTGAAAATACCTTTTGAAGACATATTCTCTGAGCCTTAAACATGGCTGCTATCGACAGTACTGTAAGATGCACTGCCAGCAGATTCAATACTTTTCAGTACAGAGAGGAATGTTTTCTAAGATTTAGAAATCAGCTGACTAAAGGTAATAATTGTTTATTTATGGAATGAAAAACTAAAGTGTTTCTCATTGAAAACACCTTGTTTGGAGAGGTTGTCTTTGCATTTGGGGGTGTTTCTGGAAGCACCCCTTGGAGAAGCTGCCTGAGGAATTGCTTTTCCAGGTTGTACCAGATTCTTTTTTCTCCTTAAATGTATTGTACGTATTGTTCCTTACAGTGTCTTCATTGGTTGAATGAGGAATATCTGTAGTAATAGTTTAGGTACCTGTTGGATTTTTAAAGGAAGATTATTTATTTTCAAATTTGCTGCTATAATTGAAAGCTAATAACTGGTCCTGTTGACTGTGCCTTTCATCACTGTTTCTCTGTGCCACGGCCGTTCATGTGTATTTGAAATAAAGACATGTAAAAAGCCATGTTGAATTCAAGATTCCTTCTAATAAAAAAAATAGGTGAAACTTAATGAGTAGCAAGTTTTTTTTATTAGTTGTGTTTAACACTGATATAATAGTTTACACTTGAACTATTTTCAGTTAGAAAACAGGAGTGGATCTTATGTGGGTTTTGGAAAGTCTTTAAAGAAAGAAAGAAAGAAAAGCCTTAGTGTAAGTCAGTGATTGATTGTCAATGTTATGCAGGTGCTCACTCATGTACACTATCTAGTTCCCAAAGTAAGAGTAGCCACCATGGGCCTCTTCAATCTAATGCAGTTTGGGGATTTTGGGGGCATAGAAAATGCTGTTGATGATATTTAGGGCCTGTAGTATAGTGATTCCTATTTGAGTTACATTACAGGTTAAGGAGGCTTTTGAAGGTTAAACTAGGATCATGTGGCCTATATCAGTGTTTACACTACAGTCCCATTAGAAATGGGGGCAGAGAGACTGTACCTTGTCAGTAATGGGAGAGGGGGCAGTGGAGGGAGCATATGATGCTTCTCATGTTCTCCAGATGGATATTCTTTCAAAAATACTCAATTCATATTAAAGTCTTACCATTCTATTTTCTGTATGCCCTTAGTACTTTAGATATCATTCTTGTGTGCAAATTTAAGAATGAATAAAATACATGCTTTAGTTTAAAAAATATTTATTATAGAAATGTACATTTAATTAGTTTTAAGGAAGGTACTCAACAATAGTGTTAACATATGCATTTCCTCCAATTTGCAAACTTTACACCTTTAAGATATCTACAATGATATAGTTTATTTACAAGTTTCATAAGAAGTCATCACTTCACCAATACTGCAGACACAGTTAAGATGTAATAGTCCCACTTCGTCTCTTCATTTCACTCTGTACTTGTAGAAAGAGCACAGTGTGTGGGTAAAGTTCCATCCTAGTGCTAGAGACAGTCCATAGAGTAGAATGAGAGGTGCAAATGGATAGAGAAGAATTACTGTATTTTTCAAAAATGGCAATGCTGGAAAAGAAACAAATCCAAATTCATTTTTAAACAGAAATATGACTAATAAATGAACATTCTGAAAGACAGCTCTTATTACAACACGTGGGGCCAAAAAAGAACGCATATTTTGAATCAGTTAAGATGATGCTATAGATAGCCAGAACTATACTACCCTTACTACTCTTCTGTGTTGCTTCCTCCTCATTCACAGCTGTGAAGAAACTGAGTCGAGGGATTACTTCAGCACAAAGGCAGAGTGAGAAGCAAATCCGGGACTGAGAGAGATTAAGAGTGAGGGACAAGCATCACAAGTATTAATGAAAACAGTGGTGGTGAATTTAAACCTGTGACTGTTTCAAAAGCCTCTAAGAGTCCATCTATAAGAACCAACAGAGATGGATGATATTATAGAAAAAAAACGACTCATGAGATTTCCCAGTGTAGAAAGCATCACACCTCCACTTTAAGAAGGTGAGATCTCAACTCATATCCCAACCTTTAGGAAAGAACTAAAACTCTCAAATATAAAATCTGTCCCCAGATATCCATGTTTCTTTCTTGCTCACTGCTTAGTGGGTCCCTACCCTGTGTGTTCTAACCTAAATGCTTCTCATACAGGAAGTCCCCAAACTGAACCTGAGCTGTACTCAAAGAAACTGTTCCAAATTGTAGGCAGTTACCAGGAGAGTGATCAAAAATCCACTTAGAGAAACCACAATGTTGCAGTGTGCTCATCACAACTTAAAACACTTTCTCAAAATATGTGAAAATTCACTGGAAACCTGAATATAACACGTCACAAACATCTCCCCTGAACTAGAGAAAGGACTCCCAATGCCCCAAACAAGGTATTACAATTTGAGGGGGGTTAAGTGGTCCCTGGCAAGGCAGCAAAGGAGTGGAGGTGGGGTAGAAACAACAGCTCTGACTCGGGGAGCCAGTCCTACGTGAGTACAAGTGGTCTCTATTTACAGAAAGGTCCTGACTATCCAGAGTGACAAGAAAGGAAGGGCTAAAATTAATACAATGCTTACAAATCATCAGTAAGATCTCTAGATTTAATTTAGCTCTATTTAATGGAGATCATTTCTTAACATAAATGAAGAGTAATGTAAATATGTTTCTCATTCATATTAAGAAAAATGAACTGGGAGCAGGATTTAACGATAAGTTTGCAAACACATCCTGAGGTCAGAAGTCTGCCCTGATCTTCTGTGATCATCTAAGAACCATAAAATGATCATAAAAACGGAAAATGAGGCAAGGTTTTAAACATACTCAAGTTCATATACCTATGTGCCCAAACACCGGACGCAACCCTTTCCTCACTCTACCCTACTGTTGGTAGCCTAGGACCTGAGAGCCTGGGAGAAAAAGAAGAAACTGGTCGTGGGTTCCTGCAAGTAACTTGGAGATAATCAATATGGGTTAACAGGGTTCCTTGAAATTATAAAATTTGTTATATACCAGCTATGTCACTTTCTAGCTGCTTGACCATGGACAAGTTACTTAATCTCTCTGGGCCTATTTCCTCATTTGAAAAATGGGGATAAGTAAACCTATATCAAAAAATTGTGAAGATTAAATGAGATAATTCTATAAAATACTCAGGACAGTGCCTGAAAATGCTCCATTAAACTAAGCTGACTGTATTACAATTGTGTTACAACAACTTTTCCCCTCCCTGTTACGCTTCAGTTGATCAAAAAAGTAATTACTTACCACTGTATCCTAGGAAGGTTACATAGATATAATAGCCAACTGCAACCAACCATAAGGTATTTCCAACTAAATATCCAATAAACGTGTCTGTTAGGATAACATCTGCCAAAGAGATGCATACAATGAATCTCTTTTCAGTGCACACAATGAATACTTTTTGACAATATTTTGAGAAGTAACTGCTACTTACGGTTAATGAAAAAAAGCTGGATAAAATGCAGAATGACCAGGAGAGGATAAAAGGCGTTCAGATGCACATCAAAGGCATAGCCCCACTCCACGTCATAGTCTCTGCTTTGCCGTTTCACTAAATACTTGTTAGAGATAAACCTGAAGAAAAGTTAAATTTTCTTTCATAATACAATAAAATTAATTCTATAAATATTTACTGACTACCTTCTATATATCGAACATTATTCCAGATACTGGAGATACAACGGTAAACAAAACAGACAAAAATCTGTCCCTTCAATCTAGTTGGAGTAGACTAACAACAATATAAATATATGTCAGATGGTACTATGAAGAAAAATAAAGCAGAAAAGAAGGATAGAGAGTACAAAGTTGAAAAACAAGGTTAAATATGACAGTCATAAGAAAGTAACATCTGGGTAAAAACCCAAGGGCAGTGATGGGAATTACCTTGGGCAGAGCATTCTAGGCAGAGGACAGTCCACATAGGGAGGGGGAGGAGGTGGTGGAGTACAAAGGAGGTGGGAGAAGGCCTGGCATGTTTGAGGAATGGGTTAGGAGACCAGTGTGTCTGGAATAAGTGAGAAGAGTAGTAGGAAATGAAATTCAGAAAATAAACAGGAAGCCAGGTCTTACAGAGCCTGTGGCCATTTCAAGACCTTTGGCTTTTATTCTTGGTGAAATAAGAAGTCATGTGGAGTTCCCAGAAGTGTTGGACTTATTATTTTGACAGGGTTCCTCTGGCAGCCGATCTGAGAACAGACTATAGGGACAAGAGTGGAAGTGGAGAGACCAGTTGGGAGGATACTGTGAGTAGGAGATGAACAGGGTGGTAGCAGTGGAGGTGGTGACATCAGTGGAGCTGGTGACATGTGGGAAGGCAGAGCCAACAGGATTCATTTAAGTACTGGAATGTGGAGTATAAGAAAAAAAAGAAGAGTCAAGGACGACTGGGAAGGGGTCAGCCTGGGGGCCTAGTGGTTAAGTTCGCACACTCCGCTTCAGCGGCCCAGGGTTCGCAGGTTCGGATCCTGGGCGCAGACCTACTCACTGCTTGTCAAGCCATGCTGTGGCAGGTGTCCCACATATAAAAAACAGAGGAAGATGGGCACAGATGTTAGCTCAGGGCTAATCTTCCTCACCAAAAAAAAAAAGTTCTCATCACAAGGATGACTGGGAAATTTCTGCCTTAAACAAATGGAAGACTGAGCTGCCATTAACTGAGGTGGGGATGGCTACAGAAAGGGTGGTTTGGGGGCAGGAAGGAGGGCACAGGAGTTTGGATTTGGATGTATGTTTAAGATGCCTGTTGGTATGGAGAAAGAAGTATATAAAGTGTACAGTTTAGAGGAGAGATCCAAACTGGAGATATAAACTCACTGGTGTGTAAATGATATTTAAAATCCTTGGGCCTGAATGAAATCACCCAAAGAATGAATGTAGATAGAGGATAGGTCCAAGGCCTAAGCCCTGGGTCACACCCCTATTAAAAGGTCAGGGAATCAGGAGGAACCAGCAAGGAAAAGAACGGCCAGTGACATATCTAGCCATAAGAAGAATTACTCAAGCATATGTCACTGCTCCACAGCATGGCCTATTCATTCAGTTGACAATGAATGAAAAGTAAAATATCCAGGTAATAGAAAAACTGATCTTCAAAGGAAAAGAACAAAAAGGGTCATTTATATTATAGACACAGCTGTGGAAATTCAATGGACCTTTATATGTATGATTTCAAGGATATAGTTAAGAAAATGCTATTCCTACAGTGTAAATAAAAATAGAAAAAATAAAGAAACAAGAGGGAGAACATGTAAGAAGAAGAACAAGAGGGAGACTAATAAAACAGTCCTGTACTCAGTTATCTGAAAATGTCAATATTATAAAGCTTTGCTCAAACAAACTGGAACTTACCAAAACATCTTCCATTTTAGCCAAGAACATGTGCCATTAAAATGAATAGAATAAGGGTAGCCATGGTGTGGTGCCCTCCTGGGACCACCACCCCACAACCCCCTCTGAGCCCATACCTTCTCCAGCTCCAGCTGTCCCACCAAGGTGGCTGTGGCACAGCACACCCCAGGACCTCCCAACCTGTGTCCGCTCTAGCTCCAGCCATCCCATCAGGGTGGCCCCGGCATCATGCGCCCTGGGACCCCCCCAGCCTGTGCCTGCTCCAGCTCCAGCCATCTCACCATGGTGGCCTTGATGCAGTGGAGGAACACAATGAGAACTTCAACAAAGTTAGAAAATATAAGAAAAAAACCAATCAGAGCTGAAGAATACAATAACTGAAATGAAAAATACACTAAAGGAAATCAACATCAGATTACATGATACAGAAGAATGGATCAGTGACCTGGAAGACAGAATAGTGGAAATCACCCAAAGAGAACAGCAAAAAGAAAAAAGAATTTTAAAAAGTGAGAATAGTTTAAGGGACCTCTGGGACAACATCAAGCATATTAACATTCTCATTATAGGTCTCCCAGAAGGAGAAAAGAAAGAGAAAGGCAAAGAAAATTTATTGAAGAAATAATGGTTGAAAACTTCCCTAATGTGAGAAAAGGAAACAAACATCCAGGTCCAGAAAACACAGAAAGTCCCTAACAAGATGAACTTAAAGAGACCCACACCAAGACATACTATAATTAAAATGGCAAAAGTTAAAGACAAGGTAAGAATCTCAAAGGCAGCAAGAAAAAAACAACAAGTCATGGGGCCGGCCCAGTGGCACAGTGGTTAAATTAGTGCACTCCGCTTCGGTGGCCCAGGGTTCAGATCCCGGGCGCGGACCTACACACCACTTATCAAGCCATGCCCAACACCTATCTTCCCCAGCAAAAAGAGAAGGATTGACAGATGTTACCTCAGGGCTAATCTTCCTCACCAAAAAAGAAGAACAAAAAAACTCCAACAAGTCACATATCAGGGAACCCCCATAAGACTTATCAGCTGATCTTTTAGCAGAAACTTTGCAAGCCAGAAGGGAGTGGCAGGATATATTTAAGGTACTGAAAGGAAAAACCTTACAACTAAGAATACTCTACTTGGCAAGGTTATCATTCAGATGAAGGAGAGAGAAAATGTTTCCCAGACAAGAAAAACTAAGAGTTCATCACCACTAAACAAGTCTTACGAGAAATGTTAAAGGACTTCTTTAAGCAGAAAAGAAAAGGCCATAAACAGAAATAAGAAAATACATAAAAGAAAAACGTCTCACTGGTAAAGGCAAATATTTAATAAAAGCTGTGGATCAGCCACTTAAAAAGCTAGTATGAAGGTTGAAAGACAAAAGTAGTAAAATTAACTATAACTACAATGAGCAGTAAAGGGATACACAAAATAAAAAAATGTAAAATATGATGTTAAAAACATAAATGTGGGGCCAGCCTGGTGGTGTAGTGGTTAAGTTCGTGTGCTCTGCTTTGGCGGCCCAGGGTTCACAGGTTCAGATCCCGGGCGCAGACCTACGCACTGCTTATCAAGCCATGCTATAGCAGGGTCCCATATAAAGTACAGGCAGATGGGCATGGATGTAAGCCCAGGGTCAATCTTCCTCAGCAAAAGAGAGGAGGATTGGCAACAGATGTTAGCTAGGGGCTAATATTCCTCACACACACACACAAAAAACATAAAATGTGGGGTGTGGCAGGGGTAAAAATGTAGTGCTTTTAGAATGCATTTGAACTTCAGTGACTGTCTCTTCAAAACAGACTGGCATATATATCGATTGATATACATGAACCTCATGGTAACCACAAACCAAAAACCTACAATACCTACACAAAAAAATAGAAAGGAACCCAAACATAACAGTAAATAATACCATCAAACCAGAAGGGAAGAGACCAAAAAAGAGAAGAAAAGAAGAGAGAAAAACTACAAAAACAACCAGAAAATAACTAACAAAATGGCAATAAATACATACCTATCAATAATTACTTTAAATGTAAATGGACTAAATGCTCCAATCAAAAGACACAGAGTGGCTGAGTGGATTAAAAAAAAGAAGATCCATTTACACATTGCCTACAAGAGACTCACTTCAGATCTAAAGACACACAAAGACAAAGTGAAGGAATGGAAAAAGAAATTCCACGCAAATGGAAATGTAAAGAAAGATGGGGTAGTAACATGCATATCAGACAAAATAGACTTTAAACAGAAGACTGTAACAAAAGATAAAGAAGGGCATTACATAATGATGGGTCAATCCAAGAAGAAAATATAACATTCAGAAATATTTATGCACCCAACATAGGAGCACCTAAGTATACACAGCAAATATTAACAGACATAAAGGGAGAAATTGACAGTAATACAATAATAGTAGGGTACTTAATATCCCAGTTACATCAATGGATACATCATCCAGACAGAAAATCAAAAGGAAACATTGGCCTTAAACGACACATTGGACTTAACAGATATATACAGAACATTCCATCCCAAAACAGCAGAATACACATTCTTTTCAAGGGCACATGGGACATTCTTGGGGACAGATCACATGCTCAGCCACAAAATAAGTCAATAAATTTAAGAAAATTGAAATCATATCAAGCATCTTCTCCGACCACAATGGTATGAAACTAGAAATTACAAGAAGAAAACTGGGAAAAAACACGAACACATAGAGATCAAACAACATGCTACCAAACAATGAGTCAATGAAGAAATCAAAGAGGAAACGAAAAGATACATTAAGACAAATGAAAATGGAAACACAACGTTCCAAAATCTATGGGATGCAGCAAAAGCAGTTCTAAGAGGGAAGTTCATAGCAATACAGCCCTACCTCAAGGAATAAGAAAAATCTCAAACAATCTAACTTTACACCTAAAGGAACTAGAAAAAGAATAGCAAAGCCCAAAGTTAACAGAAGAAAGGAAATAATAAAGATCAGAGTGGAAATAAATTAAATAGAGACTAAAAAAACAATGGAAAAGATCAGTGAAACTAAAAACTGGTTCCTTGAAAAGACAAATAAAATCAATAAACCTTTAGTCAGACTCATCAAGAAAAAAAGAGTGAGGGCCCAAATAGATAAAACTAGAAATGAAAGAGAAGTTACAACTGATACCACAGAAATACAAAAGATCATAAGAGACTACTCTGAACAATTATATGCCAACAAATTGGAAAACCTAGAAGAAATGAATAAATTCCTAGAAACACACAACCTTCCAACACTGAATTGTGAAGAAATAAAAACTCTGAATAGATTGATCACAAGTAATGAAACTGAATCAGTAATTTAAAAACTCCCAAAAAACAAAAGTCCAGGACCAGAAAGCTTCACAAATGGATTCTACCAAACATTTAAAGAAGAGTTAATACTTATTCACCTCAATTTATTCCAAAAAACTGAGGAGGAAGGAACATTCCTAAACTCATTTTACGAGGCTAGCATTACCCTGATGCCAAACCCAGACAAAGACAGCACACAAAAAAGAAAATCATAGGCCAATATCCCTGATGAACATAGATGCAAAAGTCCTCAATAAAATATAAGCAAACCAAATTCAGCAATATATTAAAAGGATCAAACACCACGATCAAGTGGGATTTATTCCAGGGATGCAAATACGGTTCAATTACCACGTATCAATCAACATGATACACCTCATTAACAAAAAGGATAAAAATCATATGATCATCTCAATAGATGAAGAAAAAGCTTCTGACAAAATTCAACATCCATTTATGATAAACACTCTCAACAAAGTCGTACAGAAGGAACATACCTCAACATAATAAAAGCCATATATGACAAACTGACAGCTAATATACTCGATGAAAAACTGAAAGCTTTTCCTCTAAGATCAGGAACAAGACAGAAATGCCCAGTCTTGCCACTTATATTCAACATAGTACTGGAAATACTAGCCAGAGCAATTAGACAAGAAAAAAAAAAATAAAAGGCATTCAAATTGGAAAGGAAGAAGATGACATGATACTATATATAGAAAACTCTAAAGACTCCACCAAAAAAACTTAAAACTAATAAACGAATTCAGTCAAGTTGCAGGATACAACTGTAAAATTAATATACAGAAATTGGCTGTGTTTCCATACACTAACAACAGGCTATCAGAAAGAGAAATTAAGAAAACAATCCCATTTACAATTGCATCAAAAAGAATAAACTACCTAAGAATAAACTGAACCAAGGAGGTGAAAGACCTATAATCTGAAAACTATAAGACACTGATAAAAGAAACTGAAGAAGACACAAATAAATGGAAAGATACACCATGCTCATGGATTGGAAGAATTAATATTTTAAAATGTCCGTATTACCCAAAGCAATCTACAGATTCAATGCAATCCCCACCAAAATACCAATGGCATTTTTCACAAAACTAGAAGAAAGAATCCTAAAATTTGTATGGAACCACAAAGATCCTGAATAGCCAAAGCAATCTTGAGAAAGAAGAACTAAGTTGGAGGTACCATGCTCCCTGATTTCAAACTATATTACAAAGCTTTAGCAATCAAAATAGTATGGTACCGGCACAAAAACAGACACACAGATCAATGGAATAGAATAGAGAGCCCAGAAACCCATGCATATGTGATCAATTAATCTATGACAAAGGAGGCAATAATATTCAGTGGGGAAAAGACAGTCTCTTCAACAAATGGTGTTGGGAAACTAACTGGACAGCTACATGCAAAAAAAAGAGACTGGACTACTCTCTTATATAAATTCAAAATAAATTAAAGACTTGAACGTAAGACCTGATACCATAAGACTCCTAGAAGAAAACATAGGCAATAAGCTCTTTGACATCAGTCTTAGCATTATTTTTTTGGACCAGTCTCCTCAGGCAAGGGCAACAAAAGCAAAAATAAACAAATGGGAGTACTTCCAACTAAAAAGCTTTTGCATAGCAAAGCCATCAACAGAATGAAAAGGCAACCTACTGAATGGGTGAAGATATGTGCAAATCATACATCCAATATGCAGTTAATATCCAAAATATATAAAAACACAACTTAATATCAAAAAAACAAACAATCTGATGTGCAGAGGACTTAAGATATTTTTCCAAAGAAGACATACAGATGGCCAACAGGCATATTAAAGGATGCTCCACATCACTAATCATCAGGGAAATGCAAACCAACCACAATGAGATACCACCTCATACCTGTCAGAATGGCTATTATCAAAAAGACAAAAAATAAGCGTTGAGAGGATGTGGAGAAAAGGGACCCCTTGTACACTGTTGGTGGGAATGTAAATGTGGTGCAGCCACTATAGAAAACAGTATGGAGATTCCTCAAAAAATTAAAAATAGAACTACCATACAATCTAGCAATACCACTTCTGGGTATTTATCCAAAGAAAATGAAATTACTAAACTGAAGAGATGTATTCACTCCTATGTTCACTAGAGCATTATTTACAATAGCCAAGATACAGAAGCAACCTAAGTGTCCACTGATGGATGAATGAATAAAGAAGATGTGGTATGTACATATAATGGAATATTACTCAGCCATAAAAAAGAATGAAATCTTGCCATTTGTGACAACACAGATGGACATGGAGGGTATTATGCTAAGTGAAATAAGTCAGACAGAGAAAAACAAATATCGTATGATTTCACTTATATGTGAAATCTAAAAAACAAAACAGAAACAGACTCAGAGATACAGCAAACAAACTGGTGGTTACCAAAGGGGTGAGGGGTTGATGAGTGGGGAAAAATAGGTGAAGAGGATTAAGAGGGACAAGTTTAGGGATATACAGGCATACCTCATTTTATTGCACTTTGCTTTACTGCACTTTGCAGATGTTGCATTTTTTATAAGACCCTCCACCAGCAAAAAGATTATGACTCGCTAAAGGCTCAGATGATGGTTAGCATTTTTCAGGAATAAAATATTTTATAATTAAGGTATATACATTATGTCTAAAAAACAATGCTATTGCACACTTAATAGACTACAGTATAAACACGTTTTTATGCACTTTTTGGAAAACCCAAAAATTCGTGTGACTACTTTATTGCGATATTTGCTTTATCGCGATGGTCTGGAACCAAACCCATGATATCTCTGAGGTACACCTGTAATGTATAGCATAGGGAATATAGTCAATAACATTGTAATAATTTTGTGTGGTGACAGATGGTAACTAGACTTATTGTGGTGATCATTTTGTAAGGTATATAAATATCACATCACTATGATGTACACCTGAAACTAATAGGATATTGTATGCCAATTAATACTTCAGTTAAAAACAAACAAACAAAATGAATGGAATAAGCATCTAGCTCACTACCCAAGAGTTCCCATTCTGTGGTCCTCCTCCTGCTGCTCCCTTTGCTTATTCCTTAAAGAGGCACTTTCCAGGCTTCTGTCCTCAGTCGGAGTCTTACCTCTAGATATTCTTCTCAGAGAGCTTGAACACAACTGTGGTTTTCACCTCCCACCTCCATATTAATGAGGTCAGTTATGTCCTCATCTTGGTCCAGACTGTTATAGGTTCAGAGTCATCTACCCCAATGTCTACTGAAACTTTATTTCCACTAAATATTCAACAAGCCATCCGAACTCAACAAGTCCGACATGGAGTGCTTCATCGGCACCTGCCACTTACTCCTACACCTTGCTGGTGGAGGGTCTTGTAAAAAAGGCAATATTTGCAAAGTGCAGTAAAGTGCAATAAAATGAAGTATGCCTGTATATCCCCATGACTTATTTATTTTATAACTGGAAACCTGCAAAAACTTGCAGGCCATCCCAAAGGAGGATTCGGCCTCCTCCTCTTCCCTGCCCTCATCATATCCTGTTATCACGGAAGCTCTCTAATCTCTCTCTCCTCTCTCTTCCTATGATCACCGCACTGGCCTGGGCCCCCTCTACTCCTATGCAGACCTCCACAACTGTATCCAGCCTTGCCGCTCTTCTCCAGTTTCTCCTCCCTGCCATAGAAAAGACTTTTCCTAAAGTCTGAATTTAACACTATTTCCTTACTTCAAAGCCTCCAAGCTCCCCACCGCTCTCCCCGCCCCCAACCCACACATGCAGCCTATGAGATAAAGTCCAATTCTTTTTTCTGACTTGCATTTAAGGCAAATTTCTCTAGTCACATCTCTTTCCCAGGCATTCAGTGCTACCCTATGCTCCCAGACCTAGCATGCTGTTCCACACTTCTATGCCTTTGCCCTTGGTACCAGGAATCAATTATCCCAACTCCCTAAACACCTCCTCATGTTGTTCCTGTGGTACCTCTGGGATGACCGCAATCATGTCATCATTTCTATTTCTAGGTCCTCACACAATTCACAACACAATGTAGGTTCTCAAAAATATACTAAGTCCTTTTCTACTTAACTACTTAACTCAAACTATGATACACTCTCACACTAAAAGTACTAAACTCCAGCATGACTTGGTTTCTCTAGCCCTCCACAGTCAATGCATTTATGGCAGAAAGCTTGCTACAAACTAAACTATTCCTTCGAAAGCCTTATTTATTGAAATTTTTTCATATACCATGTTTTTCATGGATATTTTGATAATGAACATGTGACTTACATTAGTCAGCAGTATTACTTTTAGGTCAGATTTTAGAATTTTAGATTAACGATGCACAGCATTTATTGACTACCTAGCACATACAAAACCTGTACTGTACTATCAGAAGTTACAAAGGAAAATAAAACATTGGTATCATGAGAGATTATAGGCTCAGAATTTTGTTTAAAATATTAATAGCTACCCTTTTTTGAGCAGTTACTATATGTCAGGTGCTTTTCATACCACAATCTTCTCAAATACCTTACAAAATAGGTAATTAACTCCATTTTACAAATGAGGAGACTGGGACTAAGGGTTCCACAGTACTGGCACCTAAACCCAGGTCTCTCCGTGACTAAAACGTTCCATGGTGTTTTCTCTGATCTACAAGGACCATCACCCCTACTGAGCTCTCTAGAGCTCACTCCCCACATCAATTCCCTTCATCCAGCATGCCAACCACACAGGAGCACTGTATCTGTGAGAAACTGAAAAACCTAACGAGAGATTTATACTCAGGACACTACTGTTGTTAAAGCAAACCCAGACAAGGCAGACTGAGAACTCTTCCAATAAAACCTCTGTGTCTGGGGACCGGCCCAGTGGCGCAGCGGTTTAGTTCGCACTTGGCAGCCTGGGGTTCGCGGGTTCAGATCCTGGGCGCCTGCTGACGCACTGCTTGTCAGCCATGCTGTGGTGGTGTCCCATATAAAGGAGAGGAAGATGAGCACAGATGTTAGCCCAGGGCCAGTCTTTCTCAGCAAAAAGGGGAGGATTGGCAACAGATGTTAGCTCAGGGCTGGTCTTCCTCACACACACAAAAAAAAACCACCTGTGTGTGTGTCTCTCAGCAGGAAGGCACCAAAAGTTTAACAACAAAAAAAATCCTTTTTCGGGGCCGCCCGGTGGCGCAGCGGTTTAGTCCGCGCTTGGCAGCCCGGGGTTCGCTGGTTCGGATCCCGGGCGCCCGCCGACGCACTGCCTGTCAGCCATGCCGTGGCGGCGTCCCATATAAAGTGGAGGAAGATGGGCACGATGTTAGCCCAGGGCCAGTCTTCCTCAGCAAAAAGGGGAGGATTGGCGACGGATGTTAGCTCAGGGCTGGTCTTCCCCACAAAAAAAAAAAAAAAAATCCTTTTTCATGTGTACTTCATTTAATGCCAAAGATTCCATGAAATAACCCTCTAGATCTTCTACATCTAAAAGTGACCTGATAAATGCCACAGAAAATCGTGCCATCATCCAGACAACTGAAGCAGAACTGGCTAACTGCATAATATTTTTGCAAAATCAGGGATTTTATTAGTGATATAATCATTATTTCAATTTACTTATTTGCTGCACTTTGACAATACAGACCATCTTTTAGAGTATTTTCTGATACAAGTACCGACAGAGGAGGGCAAGTGATAATAATCTTGGCAGTCAAAATTGATGTTTTCATTCATCTATCTTGTTTCACTTTCCATCAGTTACTATATCTCTGAAGCAAGCACATGGAGGCTCTAAGCAGTATCTGAAAAACCAAAGTTATGGTACTTACCACATTAAAGTTGATATGAGAAGACCAACGCCTACACAATCTATGAATACAACCCAAAGGAGAAGCTTTATCGTCTCAAAGAATCCCATATCCAGCACAAAGCCAAATCCTATAGTGGATACTGAAAAAGATTTACAAGATTCATTCAAGCACTTTGCTTGGTTCTGGGGATACAAGGCACAGTCCCTGCCCTCCAGATGCCCACAGTCTAGTGGGCAAGACAGACGTGTAAACAAAACCCCAAAGATGTGTTCTATGTAATTAAGAAATGCCAACTACCTTGCAACACAAAATGGCCACTGGGATATCTGAAGTTTACTGAGCAGGCCCCTGTCTGTCTGTGGTTCACCAGGGTAGCCCAAGCATTTAGAACACCACTAGTACTGAAAAAGCATTCACACGGTTAAGTCCAGTTTAAAGTGAAAAAAATTTTACACACTTCAACACCCTAATGGTGGTTAGGACCCCTTCACCACACTACTGGAGAACTCAAGTAGTTTCTCAAGTTCACATCAGTACTTTTACAACTCTCACTCTGGATCTGCCTCATCGTGAAACGCAATTTCCAATCTTGATATTCCTTTTCACAGTAAGTTTGTATTTGGGTACTGATTTATTTATCGTACTTAAAAGACAGGGTGACTCTGTCCTCTGCTTTTCAAAGTTCCGAGATAACAGTTTACTCAGGTGTCTGCTTGGGACCTTTAGAACCAGAAAGAATACAACCTTCTTTCCTCTGAGGAGATTTCTGAGGCCTCAGAAAGGAAGAAACTGCTTCAAATATCCCCAAATTCTGACCCATAATACATTTATAACAAAAGATTCTCCAAATGACAAGTCCAATCTGAAACACTATTGCAGACAAATGAACGCTTACCACAGAGCCAGATACTTAACAGGACCAAGAAAGCGGGGTCATCTCTGGCCCACTGATCCTTCGTCTGCTTCCGATAATGAAAGTTTCTATAAACCCTCTGTGGGGACGTGAACAGGTAGAGCATCTGCCAGGCAGCAAACTCAAAGTCCATCTGCCGAAAGCGAAAAAGCCTTCTCAGGTATTTGTAGCGCTTTGCTCCAGCCGTGTGTCTTGCTGCATCCCTGGAATTCAGTGCTCCATTCCCCTGCACTGGGGAATTCATTGAAGTGCTTGGTAACATCTTCCTAGATAGAAGAAAAAAGTCCTTTTACAAATAATCTGAAGAAACTGTTCGCTCCTACCACCCCTCTTCTGAGTTATTGAGGAGGGAGGTCACTTTACATTTCCTCCCCAATCCCTGAGCAGAGGCAGGAGTCAAAAGCGAATGGAGTTGTTTCTAAGGCTTGTTTTGGGGGTTCGAGAACTGCCAGCTGCACTTCAGGCAAAGATAAGCACCACGTCCTTCTGAACCATCATAACAGCACTTATTCACACTTCACCTCCCTCCATCCTCAGACAGCCCTCCCAGGTAGCTACTGTTAGGGAGGGAGCGAGGGAGGAAACAGAGGCCCTGGGAGATGAAGTAACCCCATCTTGAGCACACAGATAGTGATGGAGCCAAACTTCAAACTCAGGCACTCTGGCTCAAAATTCCGCGCTCTTAACCATCAAGCCTTTAAGAGAAAGCCTTTCTTTAAGCCAATTAGAAACAGTGTTACCGACGAGGTAAAGTAAGTGGCCTAATCACTATAGGTCCATCAGTGAGGGACCAGCAAGCAACACGTTCACTAAAATGTGATATAAAAACAAAGCAAAACTCAAATCCATAGCGTTTTACTCCCTGAACAGTTCAGCAGCGGGAATGACAGCGTGGGAGTCCCGTCGAACCAGTCCAAAGCCAGGTGAGCGCAGGTCACCGCCCGGCCCCCACGCCCAGGCAGCCCAGCCCAGCCTCCGGCTCCACTCCCCAGGCCTCCGGGACGCTGGCAGCGCCTCGCCGGGCCCAGCAGCTCCCCGCCAGCTCGGGGCCGCGGGTAGGGTTGCCAGATTTAGCAAATAAAAACAAAGGCCGCCCAGTTACATTTGAATCTCACATACAAGAATAATTTTCAGTATGAGCACGTCAGAAACATTGCGTGGGCCATACTCACACTGAAACACTACTCGTTGTTTATCTGAATTTCAACTATAACTGGGCGCCCTTGATTTTATCCGGCAGGCCGAGCAGCGGGACCCGAACGTGGTCACTCCAGGGACCAGCGACGTCGGGCCGCGAGTCGCCGGAGGAAACGGCACCCGGAGAGCCCGAGCAGCACGCGGACGGAGCGGTCCTCAGGCCACACCTGGAGCCCCGCTGCGGCCTCCACTCGGGTCGAAACTAGCCCACCACCTCCGCCCAGCAGCCGAGTCCAGCAGCCGCCCAGCCAGCTTCCCTTCCCGCAACGTCGCCGGCGCTGGGGGCGGGACGCGTCACGTGCGCTCACTTCCGCCGCGCGCGCGGCCTCTCCGGCCCCCTAGTCCGCCGCGGGCCCGCCGGAAGTTGTTGCTGCAGGTTTCCGGCTCCTTGGGCCGCGAGAGTCGCGCGCGCCATCCGGGTGGCCGTTGTTGCGGACGAAAGGGGGTCGGGTCTCTGAGGGCGGGAGGCGCAGTCATGCCCCGGTATTACGAGGACAAGCCAGAGGGCGGCGCGTGCGCGGGCGTGAAGGAGGACCTGGGCGCCTGTCTGCTGCGGTCGGACTGTGTGCTCAAGGTAGCGCGGCCGGGCGCTCGGGGACGCCGACGCCTGAAACGGGGAGGCGGTGCCCGGCGAAGGGCTCCTGGTGGGCCTGCGGGGGCCGTCAAGAGACGTGACTTGGAGTTAGCCGTCCTGGGTGTAGACCTCAGCTCCAGCTTAAGGAACTTGGGCAAATCTACTGTCGGAGCCTCCGTTCCCTTCGGTGTTAAATTGGGGGTACCGATACCGCTCCTTTGGGTTTTTGTAAGGATTAAACCACTTCGGTTCAAGAAACGTTTATTGAATGCCGCCCCTCTGCTAGGTTCTGGAGATGTAAAGGAGAATAAGACAGGTTTCTTGCGCCCTAGAAAATGAGAATCTGGAGTAAATTATCAGAGAATTACATAAACCTGGTACACTATTGACCAGTAATTTCTTCTTTCCCTGTTCAGTTGTGGCTGCATGTGTACTATATTCACCCTGTGCTGGTTTGAATTTGTTTCTGATTTGCACTTGTATACATTCTTGGGTAAGTTGTAAATGAGGCAGCTCATTTTCACTGTTTTGTATCTTGTTTCCCCTACATTCCTCACTCACTACAGTCACAGGTCTTAGGAGCCCGTCTGAACGCAGTGAGGCATGCAGTGAGGTTCAGAGTTGCCTGGGGACCTGGGTTCGGGCCTAGAGCCCAACTGAAGCACAAGTGTTTTTTCCAGTCACAAAGGCCTGATGAGAGGGCAGTCGATTGTGTGCAATTATTTTTGCATTTGGAGATGTGATTTCAGAAAGTTGCTCTTATTTCAAAGAAAAGACAACTACCCCACAGTGGATATCCACCCTAAGGCTATATCAGTGTTTCTATTGATTCAAGATTTACATTTGGTTCACTGATTTTAGCAATCAGCCAGACTGGCCTCCCAGTGTCTAGTATAACTTCAGAGTTGTTATGAGTTTAAGAGGTTATCCAGTCTAGCTTTTTAAATATAGATGAGGACACTGAGGTGCTCTGTCTTTAGGCTCCCCTGTCCAGGGCTGTTGCCAGTCTGCTGCTTCATATTCAGCCAGCTCAGAGTAAATGCCTGTTAAGTGGCAGGCATGATGCCCGGCGCTGGTGATACAAAAATGAATCAGTTATAGTCGCTGCCTGCATAAGCTTGGTCTGACGGGAAGGATAGACATGTAAACGGGCTAAATTCCTGTGATAAGGGCTGTGTAAGCGTTTAGTAAATTTTTTTTTAATGAGTAGATTTAGGAGCAAAACGCCTTGGGAGCCCAGTGGAGAGCAACTTATTTTGCTTGAGAATTTGGAAACTTCTTACAGAGGAGGTGACATTTGATCTGAGTCTTAAAGGTTGAGGAGGAGTTTATGAAGTAAAGGAGTCGGGGCTGTGGTGGTTGTGGGAGAGGCTGAAAGAACAACATGTGCAGAGTCAGGGAGATGTGGGAGGGCCTAGAGGATGAGGAATGTGACAGAAGGCTTGAGAGGAAGGTGCCATGTGTGAAGGCCCTTGTGTCTCAGAGTGAGCAGCTTGGATTTTATCTTGACACTCAGCATCAGGAAGGCCATGGAGGTGAGCAATGAGGGGAATAAAGTACACAGAATAGGATAGAGGAAAGAAACTCTGGAAGTGGAGGAGAATGCTTGTGACAAGGAGAATACCAAGTTGATTTTTGCAATGATTGATTCATTTATTTAGCAAACATTTGAATGCTAAGCCCTAATTCAGAGGACATACAGATGAATGGGACACGTTCACTCCTGTGTGGAAATTGGATCTGTGAAAAGCTAGAAAGCTGTAGGCAGAGATAATGACCAGGACACGTGGCACAGACTTGGCTTTTCCCTCATTGAGTATGAGGCCTTATTGATGCTGAATTTGGTCACTAGCAGAACCTGATGTTTATGAACAGTCCCTTAAATGGAAGTGCATATACAGTTTGTGTTAAATTCATCGTGAATTGTGACTTCAGCTGCAGTGTAAAAGGGCAGTACTGAGGCAAAACAATGGGTTTTGCAGATCCAGGACAATATCCTACCTTCTCGGACAGTGTCCCTGGCAGCTACAGCCCACAGTTCTCCAGAGGGACTCTGAAGACCAAGGGAAGTTCTGCTGAGGTCTGTGCCTGCTCTGTGGCCATCTCAGTTCTTATAAGATTTTGGATTCCTTAGCTCCTTAATAAAGAAGCTAATCTGATCTTTTGGCAGATGGATGCTGTAGTCTTTCCTTGCCAGTCTTTAACTCACCTGAAAAGCTGCTAGACCTCACTCTAGGGAGGAATTCAACATAAACAAATACTTAGTTCTAGGTGCTGGGATGGGAGATGGTCAAGGAACTGTAGGGAGGGGCTCAGAGAAACTCAGGGTAATGGTGATAAGGATGTAAACTCCACTGGGGCTGGAGAGGAGAAGCAAGGAAAAAGATTCAAAAGATATCTCTTGGACAGACTTCTTAGGATTTTATAACTCCTGGGGGATCAAAAAGGTTGAAACTATGCCCGAGGAACCTCAGTCACAAATTATCTCTTTTGTGTCTCTATTAACAGCTTCTAGACTTGCTGACTCCTCATCAGAATCACCTGGAGATGGGCGTGGTGAGCTTAAAAGTGCAGACCACTGTGCCCGCCACCCCGTCCCCTCCCCCCATAATTTAGAAGTATCCCAGGTTGATTCTTGGGCACAGCCATGTTTGGGAATCACCATTGTTGACCTCAGAAGGCAAATAAGCTTGAGAGTGTATTAGTTAGGATACAAGTTCAGGTACGTGCTACAGAGACCTAGAATAACAGTGACTTAAACAAGATAGAGAATGCTCTCTTTTGCTCTTGGGCCTAGAAGTAGGGCCTGGGGAGCTCCTCTCAGTCTTCCATGGACCCATACACCATTGATCTTGCAGCTTTAGGTGCTGTGATGGGAGATGGGATGTTACTCTCACACTCAGGGTCCAAGATTGCCTTGCTTCCACATCATCAGGCCTAGTAACATGATGGAGTAAAGTGGGGAAGGGGCTGGGCAAGCCACTTTCCTTTAAGGACTAACCTAGAAGTTTTATATTTCGATTCCCCACATATTCCATTGGCTAGAACTTAGTCACATGACTACACTATCTACTTTTTCCAGATGCTGTTTTATGTATTTACATTCCCAGAAACCAAGCCCCTGTAGCACCTCTCCCTCTGACCTCTCTGGCACTTCGCCCTGCTTTGTGACAGCTCACACTGCCGGTCAGCACTTGCATGTGTCCATCTTTCCTACCTGGTATTAAAGCCCTATGTAGGCAGGCATATCTAGTGTTTATTTTTTAACCTCCCACTAAACTGATCTAGGACTCTTCTGAATTTTTTTTTTTAATAGTCCTTGTGAGGGTTTAGTTACTAGACAGATTAGTAGGGTAGGGTGTTCAAAAAAACTTCACTGCAATTAAATTTTGTCTCTTTAAATTGTGAAATATACTTTCTGTAGGTGTTTCCACGTATCTAGTATATTTTAAGTGCTGTTGTGTTAAATTCATGGCAGTATATTTATTCAGAATATTTTAAGATAATGAAGAGGTAGTGTTAGGATTTTTATTCCATGTTTACCTTGAAAAAACTACTACTACTTGTTAGCTTTTACTTAGTTTCACAGTTGTAGTTTGTCAAGTCTGATTTTTAATAGTTATAGTTTTTAAAAAGTCTTATTATTTGGTAAGAGTCAGAAATAAGCATTTCTCCTGTGAACATTCTTGTAGCGGCATCCTGCCTTCACAGCAGAAAGGGAATGGTTTAATCCAGTTTTCTTTTTAACCTTCTTTTAAGCTTTCACTGCTCAAAGATGAGTTCATTTCACATCAGGCCCAAGCAGATCTTCTCTCACAAATATGTGTATATCTCCCTTTCCTCTTCCAGTTTTTACTCAGTTGAGCTTCTCAGAATAGAGAACTTGACTGTGGGGGTAGGGGGTGGGAAAATGTAGAGATGTGCTGGAGTTAAATTGCTTGCATTAAAAGGATATAACTGGAGACTTAAAAGCCACTTGGTGCTACCTTCCAGAACTAACCCTCCCATTCACCACTACAGCTGCCGGATCTCTCATTCATACCAGGGCGTGCGGGCCTGTCACGCTCTCTCTCCTCCCTACTCTGCTCTTCTCCCCTCCCCCCCCCCTCCGCTCTTCCCTCTTCCCTCTCCAACACACACTGCTTTCTTCTCTGTCTTTAGGAGTTCTTGAGTGTGAAAGTTTTAAAAACACTGAAAAAAACCCTTTATTCTTTCCCTTTCTTATCCATAAGGAGGTGAAGATAGCGGTTTTTAGATTTTAATATAAACATTTTAAAAAAATTATCCCGTGGAAACCAGTGTTTTCAAGAACCCAAGAGCACCTTTAAGATGCCCCCAAGTTATTTTACACGTTTTTTATTCTATCCTCTCAAGCACCAACAGTCAAAATGAATTGCAGACTATTTCTTATATTTTACTATTTTCTTCAACTTTTTTAAAAAGAACTATTTTTAGAAGGACAGTTATATTGTACTCAGAAAATTTCCAAGGTATTTATATTGTTCTGTGTGTTGCAGGAAGGAAAGTCCCCTCGGCAGTGTCTGAAGGAGGGAAACTGCAAAGCTCTGAAATACTCATTTTTTGAATGTAAACGATCAATGGTAAGTGGTTAAAGATTTTTAAAAGCTTATGCTAAAAATTAGCCATATGGAGTTATACTTGGTAATTATAAATAGGTTGCAGTGACATCATTCAGAAGAAAGGATGGAGATGCTGTTTCTCCCTCCAGTGAGTTAAGGTTAGACAGCATTCGTGAACACCCAGAGCTCCTTGTTCTGTTATTCTGCCACTGTGCAATCACAGCTGCTGGTCTTTGTGAATTTCTAAAAGTAGGAGAAGGAAGTCTTGGCAAGTATAAATGGGTAAAAGTTGGTGTTGGTCACTGTGAATTCAGGTCATTTCACAATTGTACACAAACTCACAATGTGGAGATCCGAGGTGTAGGCACTGTGCCTCATGTGTAGATGTGACTAGGAGACAACGTTAGTATCTGCGTTTGAATTTCTAGAGTGAAGGACTGTGGAAGGAGAGCCTGAGGACATTACAAATCTCAAGGTTTCTGCTCTGACATTCTTTGATTTCAAAGATCTGCAAAGATCTTTGGAATGGAAACTGAGAGCCTTTTCTTTGTGAAAAGAAAGTATGAAATCAGAAAAAGGAACATCCCTTTAAAGAAAGCAGTAATTTGAACTTGAACCTGCTTTTGTTTGTTAGGAGTTGCACTGCAAATCCCTTCCCTTTTGTACAGGACATTTACGACCCGGAAGGCCACACAGAAAACCGGAGCATGTTTGCTGTCTAACTAGATCTGGGGAGGTGTCAAGTTAGATTAAATGTGGCAGCTGTCTTTCCTTTTTCAAGTGACGCAGTTCTCTGCCATATTTTCCTCTCATTTAACGTACAAAAAGAGGGATTTTCTTTTTTTTATTGCAATAACATTGCTTTACAACATATAAATTTCAGGTGTACATCATTATATTTCAGTTTCTGTGTAGATTACATCATGTTCACCCAGAGACTAATTAGAATCCGTCACTACACACATGTGCCTAATCACCCTTTTCACCCTCCTCCCTGCCCCCTTCCAAGGGGATTTTCTTGCCTTCTCTCTCAGTTTTGATACCAATGTAAAATGCAAGCCTTTTAGATCTTTCAAGAATTTCAGATCATGTTTAGATAATTGAGAAGTCATAAAGAATAGTGTAGGAGATGATGATGAGTTGTACTATTTAATCATATCCAGTGACAGAATTTATAATGAACTCCCTGGAATTCCCTGCCGAAAGCTCAGTCTTTGATCTCCAAAACTTTAATAAGAAATCAGAACATTTAAAAATTTTTCACAATTTATCTACCTTTTGCAGAAATTTGTAATAATCTGAATAAAAAGTAAATGTGCTTCTGATCAGTGCTAAATATCAATACAAGGCAGAACTTCACTTATACTTTGACACTGGAGAGAGCAGTCTAGGGAACTTTCTAGCAGAGTGATACATTCTTACAGCCTTTCGCCAAGACTGTAATTCACTATTAGTCCTCCAAAATGTGGAGTCACATCATACTTAGCTAATGCAACTTCAGTTATACACACTTGGCAAAAAACCAAAATATAACAAATTAAATTGTGCTGGTAATTTTGCTTAATATTTCAAACAATGAGTATATAACCCAGAACGAAGTGAGCTGGGAAGTTTGAATCAGCTGTTCCCTCATAGTATAAGCATCTTGTCATCCTGATTATGATTCCCATGTTTAAAGACGATTTATTTTTTGAAAACATGGCTTTTAGCTACTTCGTATAGTGATCAAATGAAGAAATGGGTGTCTGTCCCACACTGGCTGTGTTAAGACTCATTAATAGGGTCTGTCTCCAAAATAATTCCTTCCTATGGAATTCCTAGGGAGTGATATTGACACTCTCTTCAATTTTGCCTTATATAACGACTTTAGGGCCCTCCCCTCTACCCTGCCACCCCTAAGAGGCTACACTGTGAGGCTTAAGTAAGTCAGAGAACATGCTGTCATGCTATAAGTAGGTAATTTAAGGATTTTTAATCCCCAAATGACTTTGTGTCACTTAACATTTTTCAGGGCTCTCTCTTCCTTTTTAAGTTGCTATTTAAAGAATCAAATACATTTGAATATTAGCCCAAACAAAACTTAATTAGAAAGTTTGCTAGAAGAACAGATATTGAGTGTAGTTCAGAGAAAAAGATAAATATAGTTGGATTCTACTTGAGAAGAAAATCCTTATTGTGACCTTAAATGGAACTTTTGTTTTTAATGCCATCTGCGTTATTTTGTTTTTTCCTGGTAGCTCTGACAATTGTCTTTTTGATTGTGCTGGCACCTGGTTTATTTCTCTCATGTAGTGATACCCCTTACCAAAGTTGTGTTTAATTATGTTAACAAAATTTGATTTAATTCTACATTTATTTTTAGTTGGATGCCAGATCAAGATTCAGAGGAAGAAAAGGATATTGATACTATTATGTTGAAACCAAGATGAAATCAACAAAGGATTTTCTCTGCATTAAAACAGAGAGGCCAAAATAGGAGACATACTTTTTGCTACATCTGTTTGGTTGGACCAGTTTTTCCCTCCATGAAACACTGGAGAAAATGGATGGGTTCTGTTTTTGAATGTGTATAAAGTAAATGATTCTCTTGCTCTAAGTTATTTTTAGAAGAAAATTTTAATTGAACAGTTATGAGCTGGGGGCATAATAAATGTGTTTTGAGAATTGTTCCAAAGCACAAAGAATGGAAAGATGGTTATTTTCAAACTTGACTCCTCAACCAAATGACACAGTTGGTACATCCTTTGTGAATATTACGGAGGCCACTGTTGGGACTGTTAATAACATGGAGCCTGAGGAGAAAATGTCTATTGGGAAAGTTTAGAATAAAACTTTATTTTATTCAATCTGTCCTATTTAGTTCTAAAATAAATTGTGTCTGATTCCTGGAGAAGAAATGCTTCATTTGCACTGACTCACTGAAGTAACAACCTCAGAACGTGAATATCATACATCAGGCATAGCTGGATGCAAAGCCTCAGATTATGTTGCCAGGGCTCTTTGCCTGCATTTCTTGATTGTTTTCCCGTTTCCTGGCTTCATTTTCTGGCTGGCCCTCTCTACATAATGGGAAAGAGGCCAGTGTCAGCCAAAAGCGCACATCCTTCAGATCTGTGACCCAAAAAGGAGAGAGAGAGAGCCTCCTTTTCTAGGGTCCAGTAGTCAAAACCCTACAAAAGGACTGTTGTCTTCCCTGGATCACACACCCTTGCATTAGACCAGTCCCTGTGGAAGAAGGGATGGGGCTCCGTGATCTCAGCCAGGCCTGGGTATTATGCACTGTAATTGGTAACTCCTGTTAGAATCACACTGGATGAGTGATGGGCCTTATCCCAGAACGAAAGAAGGATTTGGAGCAAACTGAAATAGCTGTTCACTATAGAAAGCAAGAGTGAAAAACATGAAATGCTTGAAACAGAATCACAGTATTTTATTCTGATCACTTAATACAGTAGAGAGCTAAATATGAACCAAGTTTCCAACTTTATTTTCGGTGTTGAAGAATAATGAAGAACCATAGCTGCTTCATACATCCACTGGAGTTAGAGCAGTCAAGTTATTCTGTAGCTCATTTGTTTTATTAAAGGATCACCTAAAGTTGTGAGAACTCCACACCAGCACTGGTGGTTGTTGCAGAATATCACCGAGGTCTATTGTGTGTACTACTTTTCACCAAGAAAGAGAAAATAATGGATTTTTTTCAATAACTGTTGTATACCTATTTAAGTGCTATAACTTTCATTAAAACTTTGATAAGAAATGCTAAAGTTATTTTATAGAACCCTGACTTTTTTTTTTTTTTTTTTGTAACAGTTTGAGAGCTTCAGTTGGAGAAATTCACATACCATAAAATTCACCCTTAAAGTATAAAATTCAGTTTTGGTTTTGTTTTTTTAAGTCAACGAGTTGGGCAGCCATCACTACTAATTCCAGAATATTTTCACCACCCCAAAGAGAAACCCCATACCCATTAGCAGTTACTCCCATTCCTTCTATTCCCCCCAGCTCCTAGCAACCACTTAATACACTTTCTGTGTCTGTAGATCTGCCTGTTCTGGACATGACATAAAAATGGAATTATATGTGATCTTTTGTGACTGGCTTCTTTCACTTACCACGTTTTCCAGGTTCATCCATATGTAGCATCTCTCTGTACTTCATTCCTTTTTATTGCTGAATAATATTCCATATAGTACAGATATACCATATTTTATTTATCCATTCATCAGTTGATGGACTTTGGATTTCTGCACTTTTGGGCTACTATGACTAATGCTGTGAACATTCATGACCAAGTTTTGCATGAACATGTTTCATTTCTTTGGGGTATATACCTAAGAGTGGTATTACTGGGCCATACGATAACTCCAACTTTAACGATTTGGTGAACTGCCAGACTTTTCCACAGTGGCGACACCATTTTACATTCCCACCAACAATGTATGAGGATTTCAGTTTCTCCACATCATCACCAACAGTTTTCATCTATTTGATTACAACCATTCTATTAGGTATGAAGTAGTATCTAATTGGGATTTTGACTGACATTTCCCTAATGGCTAATGATGTTAAGCATGTTTTCATGTGCTTATTGGCCATTTGTCTATCTTTGGAGACTATTTATTCAAGTCCTTTGTCCATTTTTCCGTTGCGTTAGTTGCCTTTATTGTTGAGTTGTAAGAGTTCTTTACATATTGTGTGTACAAGTTCCTTAAAAACAAATGATTGGCACATCTCCCAATTTGTGGTTTATCTTCACTTTCCTGATGCTGCCTTTTGAAGCACAATTTTTAATTTTGATGAATTCCAATTTATTTTTCCTTTTGGTGCATCTAAGAAAACCATTCCCTAATAGAAGCTTATGGAAATTTATTCCTCTGTTTTCATCTAAGAATTTTATAGTGTTAGCTTATATGTAGGTCTATGATCCATTTAAAAAAATTTCTGATACCTTTATTAGTAACTGTATATTTTTAATTTTTAGTTGTAACATACACATAATGTAAAATTTACCATCTGAACCATTTTTAAATGTATAGTTCAATAGTGTTAAGTACCTTGTTATGCAACCAGTCTCCAGAATTCTTTTCATCTTGCAAAACTGAAACTCTATTAAACTATAACTCTATTAAACAACTGATAGTCTACAAAACTGTAACTCTATTAAACAACTCCCCATTACTGTGTCCCCCCAACCCCTGGCAACCACCATTCTACTGATGTTGAGCATCATTTCATATATTTGATGGCCATTTGTAAATCTTTGAAGAAATGTCTTTTCAAGTTCTTTGCCCATTTTTAAACAGAGTTGTTTCCTCTTTTGTTGTTGAGTTCTAGGAGTTCTTTGTATATTCTAGATATTAACCGCTTACCAGATATATGATTTGCAAATATTTTCTCCCATTTCTTTTCACTATTGATTTCTTGGATGCAGTTTTAAATTTTGATGTAGTCCAGTTTATCTGTTTTTACTTTTTTTGCCTGTACTTTTGGTGTCATCATTGTCCAATCCAATGAAGCTCTCCCCTTAAGTTTTCTTCTAGGAGTTGTATAGTATTAGTTCTTACGTTCAGGTCTTTGATCTACCTTGAGCTGGTTTTGTATATGGTGTAAGATAAAGGTTCATTCTTCTGCATATGGATATCCAGTTTTCCCAAAACCATTTGTTGAAAAAACTACTTTCCTCATTGAATGGTCTTGGCACCCTTGTTGAAAATCATTTGACTATATATGCCAGGGTTCATTTCTGGGCTCTTTATTCTATTCCATTGGTCTAAATGTCTGTCTTTATGCCAGTACCACACTGTTTTGATTACTGTAGCTTTGTAGTAAGTTTTGAAATCAGGAAGTGTGAGACCTCCAACTTTGTTCTTTTTCAAGATTGTGATGGCTATTCAGAGTCCTTTGAGAGTCCGTATGAATTTTAGGATGGATTTTTCTATTTCTGCAAAAAATACCATTGGGATTTTGCAAAAAACACCATTGGGATTTTGATAGGGAGCATATTGAATCTGCAGATCACTTTTGATAATATTGGCATCTTAACAGTATGAAGTCTTCCACTTACACAGGCTGTCTTTCCATTTATTGGCCTTTAATTTCTTTCAGCAACATTCTGTAGTTTTCAATATACAAGACTTTGGCCTCCTTGGTTAGGTTTATTCCTAAGTATCTTATTCTTTTTTATGCTATTGGAAATGGAATTGTTTTCTTTTCAGATTGTTTGTTGAATGGTGGGTTTAACATTCAATTTTTATTGTTAAATATAACATACAGAAAAGTGCATAGGATGTTTGTATCACATTACCAACTATAAAGTAAATCATCATGTAACTACCATCCAGATCAACAGGACATTGTGCAAACCTCCTGCTATGCTGACTTTGCTCAGAGACCCTCCTGCTTGCCCCTGAGAGAAAACTACTGTTCTGGTGTTTGCCATTCTCTGCTCTTAAATTTGCCTTCTCCCTTGAGCCTGTTGAATTTGGCTCCTTGTGATGTGTTTAGAATAACGGATTATATAGAGAGAAGCAACACGGTCTAGTACTGAAATAGGAAAGATTTCAAATGAACACACACAAAAACCATTTATTCATCTTTTCATTCAATAACTTTTTTGAGTGGCTCCTTTGTGACAGGCATGACAGCTGCTGTTGTGAACACAAAGTGACATGCTGGACAGAGTAAGAACTAACGTGATAGATAGGATATACATGATAGAATCGTCATACATTTAAAACAGGGAAAATATTTTTTTAAAAAGACCAGCTCACTCTGGGGAGAAATGGCCACAGAGGAGGGCATGCCTGAGACAGGCCTTGAAGGAGGAACGAGAAGGCTGAGGGGTGGTAGTCCAGATCAGAGCGGGGACATGGACCAGGGCGGGAACATGGACCAGGGCTAAGTGTGTGGATGGAATCACGAGATGTGTTGAAGAGATTTTGAAGAGGTACATATCTTAGTGGCTGATGGGATATGGAAGGCAAGGGAGAAGATGACCCCAGGATGGACCCCAGGGTCATTTATCAGAGGGCTCAGCCAGCTTGGAGAAGGGAATACATGAGTTTGGTGTTGACGTACTGTGTTTGGGACAACCAAAAGACAAGTAGAATGACTAGGATGTGGTTGGATGTGTAGATGGATCTGGACCTAGAGAGAGTCTGGGATGCTTCTAGAAATTTGGGAGTCATTAGCAGGTAAGTTTATTCCACAGGAATGGCTAAGACTTTCAGGAAGAGCCTCCAAAGTGAGATAGAAGAAAGTTATGGACAGAAACCTGGGGCACACCACAATGTTAACGGTGGGTGGGGGATGGCAAGCAAATGAGAGTGAGGAGGAAAGGTCGATGTAGGGCAACCAGGAGAGAGAGTGAGGCCTTAGAAGCCAAGGGAGGGGAGAAGGGCAAGGAGGAGGAAGTGATGAAGGGCTCCATCTTTCTACATCCTTCTCTCTAATATAGGTATCTTCTTCCTAGCTGTGGAAACATAAGCAAATTTCCCATCCTCTCTAACCTGTCTCAGCTTTTCTTTGTCTGTTAAATAGTACAAGAGAGAGTGATAGCACCATGACGGTCTACATTTGAATGCTGACCTGCCTGGACTGGCTGAAAAGGCTACCGCGAGCCTGCTGCAGGAAGGAATCATTGCAAATAGTGCCGAGGCACAAAAGGGTCCAAGGGGGAATTTGAAGTGTGGATATTCTGATCCCACTCAGGAATCTATGTCATAGCTTGCGTGTGATGGCTGTAGTAAAAATAAGACAGTTATTACCCATTTGCCAAATCTTAGCACAGAATGGGGAGAGGGCATTTTACCCAGGGTGGCACCACGTGGGCCCATTTCATGGACAAGGGCAGGGTGGCCCATCCGTGTCACCTTCAGTGGTTAAGTTAGGACATGATTTCAGAACAAGCATCAAAAAGAAAAAGACCGATATATTTGACTACATAAAAATGTAAAACTTCTCTATACCCCCTGCCATAAAAACCAAAAGACAACTGACAACAGGTTTTAAAAAAACCTGCAACATATGAAAAGGGGTTAATATATTGTATATTAAAAACAATTCATATGGAAAAGACCAACATTCCAATGAAGTCACCAAAGTAGAAATATCATAAGAGTATAAAAGATGTTCAGTTTTCACAGTAATCAAAAAAACAGAAATTGAGACAAGGTGCCATTTCCAGCATCAATGAGAATAAAGGGAAAAGGCATGTGCTACAGCTGGTAGCCCAATTTTCTGGGGGTACTTTAGTAATATTACAAGTTCAAAAATTTTAAAACATTTAAATTATCCTTTAATTGTACATTTCTACTGCCAAGGATTTATCAAGGGAAATCATTGGGTACGTGTGTGCCTAGAAAAAGGTGCAAATAGGTAGGATGCAGTCCTGGTTACAACAATCAAACCATTAACCGAACTACATTTTAGGAAGTCATACAACAGACGACCAGGCAACGGGCAGAGAAGACATGACCTGTATTGAAGGATGTGGGAAAGTAACAACAGCTAACATTTTATGAACGCTTAATGCCAAGACACCTCACAACCACATTACGAAGACTGTACCATTGTGTCCATACTTTGCACATGAGGAAATGGAGGCTCAGAGAGGGCAAGCAACTTGCTCAGTCACCAGCCAGTGAGTGGCAGAATGAGACTGGGAGCTGGGTCTGTCTGAAGTTGAAGTCCATGCTCTTAATCCCACACCCTGCTGTCCCTCCACTTCAAATTAAGTGAAAACAAGGTTATAAAACAGAAGTCTCTCACAGTCCCATGTTTACAAACCCCCGAGCGCTCAATGCAATGCCCATTAATGAGGGTCCAGTCACATGCCGGCCACAGAACTAGCCCTCCTAATGTAACAGAATGAATCAGGCAAGACCAAGTCTAATGTTCTTGTCAGTTATTTATTATGTCATTCTAAAGACGAGCACATTTACAGCATACATGGCTTTGAATGAGCTAAGAATATATAAAACAGTAACTACGTGTTTATATATATTAATACTGTCCCAAACAAATAAATAAAGGTACTTTAATCCACTAGGCTTGGCGAATACAATTGTGGAGGGACAAACTATTATACAATATTTGTACATTTTTCAAGGAAACCAAAGGCAACTGTGCTGCAGGAGCTTGGACAGAATCCACGTCACATCGGGTTTTCAGAATGTCTCAACGTTTCTTTTTAAATGGGGGCCTTACGGGGAACACTGGATGGAAGCCCTGTCGTATGGCAGCCTGTAAAACTGCCCTCCTCCTGCAGCTGAACACTCAGAGCTCCTGGGTGACCCAAGGAGCTGCTGGCCAGCACGACGGGCAAGGTGCCCCCGCCCAGCGAGCTTGGTAAGTGCGTGACGCCCTGTGAGACATCACACGGGAGCCTGGTGGTAACACTCAGACAGAATACTGAAACCTGAATAGCTTCCACATTGATTAGCCCAGTCTTAGAGTTTTATGGTGATCCATGATATGAAGTCAAAATTGGGAAAATATTCACATAAATGTGCCACATGCAAAACTGCCAACAGATGACTCACCATTTGCTATATTCCCTTTTAATAAATGCAGGTATTTAATGCTCTTCAGACAAAAAAAAATCCTGAATACAATATGTGTAACATTTAATTTAAAAAGACAAGGGAATTTTTAAAAAGGTAGTGATGCTAAAATGAGAAAAGATGGAAATATAGAGATACTAGAAAAAATTATGAATTAAATGAAATGGTGGAGAGGTGACAGGTTAATCAGCCACATTGGAGACAAACCGTCTTTGAACAGGGACTGACATTTACAACAGGAGAATCTGACAGCAGCTGCTGCCACCTCTGCGGTGGGTCTGGCAGACAAGAGCTTCTCGGCCTCCACCCTCCACAGTGAACCCAGCTGCGAGAGGGACAGTGAGCTGTGCCACCCCTCACTGATGTGCTCCACACCAGTTCACACTTGACCAGTGGGTACCTCCCCTGGTGGGCATCAGGAGATGGCAGGCTGTTTGTGCACCGACTTCTGAGTAGGAAGGGATCTGGAAGGTCATCCAGTTCCAGCCTCACCTGATGCACACCCCTGCGTCCCTGCCAAAGGGGGGTCTTGCCTGGGCCTCAGCTCCCCAGGCCCAAGTTTGTTACATGTTTCCAAGAGACTTTTCTAAAGGAGCCCAAAGAATAATACCTAGAATTTTAGACACAGGAAATTCCTAAGGGTTCACAAGTCATTAGGATCAGCATCATGAATATGTGCCACATATATTTTTTTACAGCCTTTTAAATAACATGTAAACATAATAGTGATAAACAGAATTAATAAAACATATAAATTGAGGAAAAAACTCTGCTATGTGCAGATAAGACTCATTATCATCTTATAATAGATGACCAGACATAATTTTCTATGAAATTCCTAAGTTTTATGGCCCATTAATCCCTTTCAAAATTTCATTTTAGGAGATAATTTCAACTTTCTCAATAGTCATCTTAATAACAGAATGAGAAGAGGATAGTAACAATTGTTGCAAACCTAAAAGACACCTTCATCAGACATTCAAACATGACTGTACTGTCTGTTACAAGAGGATAAATTAGGAAACCCACGAAAGGACATCTCCTCTGAAAATATTTAGGCTTCCACTATCCACGCGCATAAATCCCCCACTGTTATCTGAGAGGCATCAGGCCACATGTGAGGCCCCGGAGTGACAGAACTCAACACCCAGAGAGAAGGGGAGCCGTGCCCTGGGGGCAGGGTGGGACAGACATGGAGCTGAGGAGAACAGGAGACGGCTGGACACCCTGTCCTATAACTTACAAGGGACAGAAGTGGCCCCACTATGGGTGGCCCTGTAGTGTTGTCTCCTGATAAAGTCTTATCTCAGGCTGATGGATCAGCCTTTGCTTCTCCTTGCTGGTTCCCCCGTGGTGGTACAGACGGGATAATTCACAAGAACCACTTGCTCTCACTGCATGAGACAGAGCTAGCTTCTTTCCCAAAACTTGGGTTAACATTTAACATTTACTGGTCTGTCCAGAATTCAATTACTTAATATATTACTTACTGTTTTTTTAAAAAGTAGGTTGTAATTCAATGCCCAATTTTGAGTTACTCAGTAGAAAAATAAGTTAGGTGAGCAGCTGCCTAAGTGGGCATTTAAAAACATCTTTCAGCATTTCAGACACACCTAGCTGGATTCGTACAGGTAACTACCGATGACATCCACGTGGTTATGGCTGAAAGCTACTTCAATGGGCGGTCGTTACTATCCACACTATTGAGCCAAACATTACCTCCTATTGATTCCAATGGAAAAAAACATGCTCCATAGACTCTTTAGTGAAATATTTTAAAAAACACAAAAATAAAAACCAATCCTTCAGGTCTTCTTGAAGAATTCATATATGACACTAGAGGGTACCCACATTTATTATGTAACAGCTAATAGAGGACATCATGTGTTCATGTTTCAACTTTTCCGTAAGTCCCTTCGGGAGGCCTGTAATGCTTGGGGAAAGCCTTCAGCTGCAGGGAATTAAACGCATATTTGCGACTTCCAACATTCTTCATTGTATTTTCTCTTCGACAACCCTCACTGGGGAAAAAACAAGCACAAGAAATGACAGCAGTAAAAAAGGAAAAAAGAAAAGACTTAAACTAAGATGAAATGAACTGATTATTTTCATAGCAGTAAAAAAAAAAAAAAAGGTTGATTAATTTAAATGAGAGCCAGACTCGTTTACAACAACGCACATGTGAGATGGGGTTTCTGGACAAGGCAGTTAAGCAGCACAGAGATGGACACATGCTGTACGGGGCTGCGAGCTGTGCGTTTCCAAAAGCAGCACTGGATCTAAGTGGAAGCGAACCTTTTTTCCCCTAAGTTAATGGTTTCACGTGTTTCATGTCTAGTTATTGAGGGTTCTATCATAACTACTGGTTCAAAGGTTCTGTTACATAGCAAATTAAATAGTGCTACTCTTACCAAAGCCTTTAAAGAGCTGCATTTTTCTATATTAGCAACAGCTGTTAATCACCTCAAATTCAAAACGCTGATTTTCCTTGCAGAATTCAACGTGTGGCAAGCCATCTGGCTGAGAAGGCTGCTCTGACATGCTGGAAGACAGCTGTCCTGGGTGCAAAGCAATCCAGTGGGCCCATGTGATGGCTGCATAGTGGGTCTGCACGGCTATCAGGCAGGGCTGGAGTGTCATGAAGGAGTGGCCCCACCGAGGTCTCCTGGTGGCAGCCAGCCACCTTCTCCACATGGGCTACCCTCATTGTGGTCACCTCTCACAAGAGTGCCACTGAGCCAGTGAGAGCCCACAGGTGCCCTTCCCTAGAGAATACGCTACCAGCATCATCTCCTGCTGCATTTGATGGAGGGTTGTCATGGCAACCCAGTGGGCAAAGCAAATGCTGAACAGGAGGATGAGCCATCAGGCAGGCCTCATATTCCCAAATGAGAGCATCAGAGGAGTTCTCTGGGACATGTTCTGGTGTAGACATAAAATTAACAGGCAAAAGCGCTTCTACATATAAATGACTTCCCATAGCATAGCATAACTTTATATTTTTATATTATTCTAAGACTAGCAATTAAATCAACTAGTTATCAAATTTAGTACAAAATCCCCCTTATGAGATGTAAAATTTGCAATTACCAAGAAACAGTGATTTAAAAAAAATATTTCAAATTGTATGAAGACCATATGTCATGCATTTTAAAAAAATATCAGTGGCAATTGCTCAAGGCTTTTCAAGTGAAAATGACAGTCTCATTATCAAGAACATGTAAAATACTTTTGGTAAGACAGTAATTTTATTCAAAAGGTAAGCTCAGGTATTTTAGAAAAATATCCACCTGCTTGTTATGTAATTTAGTAACTCAAATACGCTTTCTCGTCACCAGAGCCTCAAGCCCTCAGCGAGATGTGTGTCATCCAAGCTGAACACCTAGGCCAGATGAGCAGGGAGCCCCTAGAGCAAATAATGATCGTGTTTGTCTAACATCCAATAATCAGATAAAAATATAATTCCATTTAAAGTAGCAGCTATAGGTTCCTATGTACAGTTAGTCCTGTTCAATCTTTGGAAGCTCTCACATTCTTGGACTATTTCAGATACAGCTTTTCCATTTATATAGAAATGTACACACTTCTCAAAAACCACCTACCACTAGTAAATGCCAAACTGCCTTGAGGAGTGAAGAAGAATAATTTGTGAACTTCGCCATTATCTTTTATTCACATGTTAAAGAAGCTAATTACTGGTTTAGCTGGCTAAATACATTATACATGAAGTTATAATCCAGATTACACTTTCATTTCAATTTAATTTTTAAAGCAAACTGTATTTACTTTTCCTCAAATGTTTGAATTTACAAAATCTGCCTGGTGGGGCTGATGGCATGCCGACACTATTGTCCTGTGTTTCGACAAGCTCTGCACAGTGCTGGGCCCAAGGGATGGAGAGCGGGAGAGGGCGCTGTGGAAACAGCACCTCCCGCTGCAGAGGCGGCCTCTGTCCCATGGGAGAACACGCTCACTGATCACGCTGGCTACATAATTTTTAGGAGTCAATAACACACACTGAGAAGATCTTGGACAGATTTTAGAAAGAGGGATTTAATTATTTCAAAGCTATAAGATTAATTTTTATTATATCGATAAGTTTTTTCAAGGACATTTCATTTTAAATGAAAATTCAGAATGGAAACCCCAATGACAACTTTCATTGACACCTCTGGGTCTTCTTTCCAGTGGGGCTCTCCTACTTCAGAATTCATCTGGATGCATTGGTGTCTTAGTGACCCTGAATTCTAGAGCTGGGTGCCATCAACAACGTCTCAGCACTAGCATTAGCCTAGAAGCAACCTGAAAGCCATCACCAAATATCAATAACTTTCCTTTCTTGAATCATCTTCCCATCTTTGTTTCACCCTGTCTATTTCTCACTAAAACAGAGAAGATTCTGGATATATATTTAGCCTGATTTCATGAGTATAAGGCCTCAGTGACATTTAAACTCAGCACAAAGGGCGAGCATACTGAGCCCTCTTCTCAGATTCTCTACAGAAAACCACCACCACCCTCAGCCTCGGCTGATCTCAGGGTGTCCTTTCTTGAGCCAGCCCTCATGACTGCGGAGTTAGAATGTACTGCCTTTTGACCTGGCCCTGAAGGGAAAAAGAACCTTATCCTCTCTCTCCCTTCCATCCAATTTCTCTCTCAACCTAGCAGCCAAACCTACACAGGGCAGGAAGGCCTGGCACCATGACAGCCAAGGAGCAGGCCATGGTGTCCATGAAGCCCCCTTGGAGGGGCTTCTCTAGCTGGCACAGCCTCCCTTTGCTGTGCAGTGAGTCCTGGGAGGGGTCTCTGGAGAGTGACACAGAAGCCCCTCAGGCCCGGAGAAGAAGAGGGGGCGCTGTCTGTAGTCAGAAGGGCCTCCCTCATCTGTGCAAGGTCCGCCTGGCCCAGACGTGGGCACAAGCACGTGCCACCAACGTGGGGCAGCAGGAGCACTTTACCCAGAGCAGGGACTGGGAACTGAATGGGCCTGTGGACTCTACTTCCCTCTTTCAAATAAAGTAAAGAGAATAGTCTTAGTTGACGCATGCACCTCGATTTAAAGGAGGGCAAGTGGGCACACACCTCTCAAAGAACCACAGACTGGACAGGACCTCGCTAGTGACTAGTGTCACATTCCTATAACTTAACACCACCAATCACTTGGCATTCGGTGAGAGACTCCCTACTGACAGATGTCAGGAGCTGTGCACAGAACAGCCACCTCATTTATTCTAGAAAAGACAGAGTGATCACACCGCACTTCTTGTGAGAAGACTGGATTCACCTACAGGTGTGACACCTGCCCTCAGGGTCCTGCAGGGCTCAGGAGGTCTAGGCAAGAAGGGCATCCCAGGGTGTGGAGAGGGAAGTCTTCCATTTCAGAATTTAAAGTCTGAGTCTGGCATTTGTCATTCATTGCTAACTGCTTCTACAATTCCTAGAACCCAACTCACATCTGATGTCAAACCAGAGAAAGTTCTAGAAGGCCTGGGAGGAAATGGAGAGCCCAGATTTTGTGGTGGACTGGCTTTGTGTGCATGCATGGGTGTCAAGTTCCTGGAAAAGACAGTTCCTCTAAATTCACTCCAATTTTTCTAGACTGGTAAAAAGAAATCCACTTTCATGAAATACAGTGTATGAAGAACCAGCTGGAGGGCAAAAACAGAAGCACGACATAATCTGAACTGGAAGACACAGAAGCCATGGAGGATTTCTTACACAGGGTCTGCAGAAATGTGCCCTAATTTATTCTGTTACCTTTACAGGTGTACAGTTACCCCTCTGCCAAATGTGAATGTGAAGGTTGCAATGGTCTCACTTTACGGACAATGCCGTGTTAAAAGGAAGAGTGAGAACAGCAGAAATCAAAGCACCTCTTTCTCTCTCACAGCTCCATTGGGGGGGCACAAGTGCCCAAAAGTTAGGCCTCATTTTTTGGTCATTTTTCTTGTTTGTTTGGTTTTTTTCCCGTTATTAATCACATTTGATTTGTAAGAGAGAAAAGACGTCTGGACTTTTTCAAAAGAGAAATGCTACTTCAAGAAAAATAAATGTATATAACTTCAACAGCCTTTTGTTACTGTATTAATTAATTCCCAGAATCAGTTTTATGATCCTTCAAGAGTTAAAAGAGTAAATCAAAAGTCACATGCAATATGTTATTTTTATGTGCCTGACTTGGTATGATGTGCTATGGTGTTCACAGCTTTGTGTCATCCCAAATTGGAAATAATAAACATAAGCGAGGAGGTGTTACGATTCTGCAAACTGTTTGCTACGGTAATTTAAGGGACTACGCTTTGAAATGAAAGCAGAAAGTACACGTCCTATTAAATAGGTTTATCTAGATGAGCCAGTTAGAAAGCATCTATTCTTTTCATTTCTATTCAAAAGGAAAGGAAAGGTTAGTAGTACATTTAAAGAATAGTATCAAATATACAAATTCTTTTCAGACAGAATTCCTTTCTTTTGGAAACAGGGCACATGAGATATACAGGTAATAAATAGTTTTACATCAGAAGTAAAGAGATTTGATACAAGTAATTCCAGGCCAGCTCAACAGTGCAGTAACAGGCACTGTAAGGACATGTTACAAGCACTGAAAACTCTACAGAATATAAACGAACAAGTCCTCTTGGTGAAATCATTTGGCAGGTATATACAGTTCAGAACAACAAAACATCAAAACTGTAAGGCATGAAATATTTCTCGGCAGACCACGCTCTGACACATTCCTTCTGTCCAGTTAGGTACTGGAGGCTGGACATATTCTGGCACTTTTGTTTTTCTTGTGACTTACTACTAATTTTTCGTAATGATATTCATTTGCAACGCAATTTGGCCACCAGGTATGCTATGCTCAGAAAGAGCCACACAATCAGTAAATTGGGGCTCAGCGCTAACAAAGGGATGGAACAGAGGAGGCTGGGATCTAGTCTTAAGTCTCGGATGGGCACCAGGCCACTCAAGTTCTTCTGGGTGACTACCTCCCGCGTTCCAATGCTGCGAAAAAGAAACAGTTTGGGAGAAAGGAAAAGAAAAAGGGAAAGGAAATAAAGAAAAAAAGAGAGAGACATGCAATGGATTTTATCAACAGGATGGAAACAAGAAGAGAACCAAAAGATAAGATTAAAAAAAAATGGAATGAAGCCACAACAGAAAGAAAAGATGATATGCAGAAAAGGGTATGAAAGAAATACAAAACAAAACCAGCACAGTTACAAGAAAAAAGGAGAGAAAGAGAAGTGAAAATAAGAAAAAGTACTGTAGTCTACTGAAAACAAACACGTGTAGATTGATTAAATGGTTTTCCATGTTCACTCTCTCTCGGCTGGCCAAGCACAACTGCACGCTGCCCCGCCATGCTGTCACATGCTGCGAAGACATGGTCTCAAAAGCAAGCTGAACATGAAGAACCATTGGGGGGTTTGACCTCCTCACAGATGCCTGAGCAGGGGCTGTGGCAACTGATTTTGCCAAAGCTGCCTCTTGATTAGCCATTCAGACGACGACCATCTACCTCAAGCCTCAACCGAAGGCTGAGCCCTCAGCAGACCCGCCGTGGCTCTCAGGCTGAGCAGCGGCAGGGCCTGAGCTGCCGGCGCCTCCAACAGTTCAAATTACTATTCTACAAGATGACCCCAAGAAGAGACTCCAACTGAGCTCACGTGGGAAATTTGGGGATGTCCCCCCTCTGGTGCTGCAAAAGAAATGAGGTGAGATGGCAGCTGGAAGCACAGGACTCTGGAACCACATCCTCTATGCACGTCCACGAAAAGTGGCAACAGTGACCCAGAATCAGAGGTGCCTGTGAGGACCCACTTGGGATGGGCAGGCAGGAGGTCCAGGGTTCCTTCCTCAAGCCAGGTGTTCCTGGGCTTTCCAGAGGAACCTGGAAGCCCTAGAATGGCCCTGCCGGGACACGCCGTTCTGAAAGGAGACACTTGCCATGCTGCGAGCACTGACTGTCACACTCCCAGCCAGGGCAGTCTGGGGGGTCACTGGGGCTACTTAGGAAGGCCCACTCTGTGAGTGTCTCAGCCCCTGGATTGAGGACAGAGGGGCACTACCAGTGATGAGCTGGAATTGGCTCAGACAGCTCACAAGAGCCGAGAGTACACATCTCTTCCCAACTCCACGTTCTATGGTATCACACTGGTAGCTTGAAACAGGCTCCAATAGGAGTATTTATGCCACATAAATTGGCAAACACTACAGAGAGCAGGGTTTTGTTTTTCTTTTTTTTTGGAGAGTTGGTTGTTAACCATTTGCTAGCACAGCACTGGCCACTGCTTACCCTAGGCCTCCAGGAGAAAGAAAGCCTGTCAGCTTTGCCCCCTTGCCCTACCCCACCTCGGCCCTGCCCCGAGCCCCTGCCTGCATGCTCTACTCTTCCATCTGGGAAGACTCAAACAAGGAAGCAAGAGAACCAAAATGCACTCCCACTCAAGGGCCCTGGCCAACACCGCAGCTGGAAATAACTGGCCAGTGGCCCAGCTACCTGGGGCTTGCAGTCTATGAACAGACACATGTCTTTCCCACACAGGATAATCCAGAAAACACAGAACTCAGGGGGAACAGTGTCACATGAGAACAAATACATGTGGCGAGAGCCTGAGCTGCCTCGAGGTCAGGGGGACAAGGTGGCAGCAAGCACAGTGCCCTGGGCTCTGCTATGAGGATTCGGCAGGGGCAGAGGCGAAAAGGGATCGAGCCCTGTTTTTGTTTTAATAACTTCTTAAATGATTATTAAGGGAATACATGTTCACTGCAGAGATTTTAGAAAATTCAGAAAAACATAACTGAGAAACTTTAAAAAAAATCCATAATTGGAGGCAGGCAAGGGTTTTAGAGAGGCAGAGGGAGGCCGGGGAGGAAATAGGCTATTCCCATAGGAGGAAGGACCTTCCCTACTTGGGGCCTGGGGTCCTGATCCATGACGTAGGAAAGCAAGGCCGACTTGACAGACTCAGCGAACTCAGAACAGCGCCAGGAATGATGGCACCCAGAGGGCAGGCGTGAGGGACTGGGGAGCTGGGCGGGGCGATGGCAGCGGTATGGGGACACTCTGTTTGCAGAGCCCTACAACGCGTGTGCTCATAGCCTAGGGAGTCCCTGGGCGAGCGTGGATGGGAGAAGGATGCGTAAGGCATTCAGCACACCCCTGTTAAAGTGTTGGAAACCACGCACAGCTTAAATATTCAGTGACAGCAAATTGATAAATTAGGGTGTGCTAAAAAGGATCAACCTGAAAAAAGGCTCACAAGACAGTTAAATGAAAAAAAGGTAGATAAAACAACAGGCAGAACTGGTGTGTGGACTTTGGTTGTGCATGTTATCCAGGGACTGGTGAACCCCCGTGTGGCTCACCACACCCACACCCATTGTACTGAAAAGTTAGCATTGCTACTTGTTGACAGCAGGAATACGGAGGATTGTTTTGTGGGGGGGTGTGGGTACAACTGGTGTAGGAGCTTATCTGTACCTTCTAATTGTCCCACAAGGAACATCAGTTACTTATGAGATAAAAGTTATAAAAGTGCCTTGTGTGTTGTAAACTGTCACAGATGGCCTATGCACAGGTGGGTGCTGCGCACACACCCCCACAGCGGGCTACAGCCAGCAGAGGGGCCGCCGAGTGTGCCGGGCCCCAGCCATGTCTAAGGAGCGACTTCCTCTCGAGTCTCCTGAGACCTGTGTGTCAGACACAGAAGGAATAGCTGTTTTTACTAAATTTGTTGACGAAGCCAAGACTGGACAGAGGTCTGTGTATCAATGGCACACCGGACTCAGGGCCTGGTCTACTGATCCTAATATTTGCTCCAACAACCACAAGGACGCCCCTCCATTCTTCTCGTTTCTTCACTGGCAGAGGCCTGCAGCTCACCAGAGCAGCCCCTGCCACCACCTCACAGCTAACAGGGCGCAGGTGTGGCTGGAAGCCTAGGCCCTGCCACCCCCACGGCACCAGGGACACCGAGCCTGAAGGGCACAAAGGGTCTGTGAGGACAATCCCTTAGTCAAGGGTGCCCTGGGCAGGGATCTCTGAGCCTCCACTGCTTCCCCGAGGCTAAGGGCAGGGAGGGTGGTGAACTTTCTAGAAGTGCACAAATGGGCAGTCTTGAGGTAACAGGGAGGTTGAGATGAATTTGGAAAGACAAAACAGGGACAAAACAACTCCATCTTTACAAAATGCTATTATCAAGAGGCAGGAGCTCAGGCATCGCTTTTGTGCATTATTGTGAGAAGGTCAAACGGCAGAAACATACAGAAAGGATAAGAGAATTGAACACTTTAAAGAATTTGGTGAGAGGACAAATGATACAGAACATTCAGTAGAAGTGACTGTTGGAAACGAGACTTTAACAGCATTGGTGACTACATTGAAGAAGACGGGAAAACCAGGTTTCTTATCCTTTCTTTTGGTATGTGAGGTAAGGTGCTTCCCCAGCAGTGCTTGAAACAAGGCATCACCAACAGTAGACAGAGTTTTTAGTCCCGGGTTTCATTCTGCAAACACACCTGCTGCCTCAGAATCAGAACATCATTAGGGTGAGGTCACCATGGCACACGGACAGGTGGGCGGGGCTGCTGCCGTTTCCATAAAACACTCATCGGACACTTTGCTCATAAAAGCAAACTGTGTCGACGGCTAGAGAAGAAGCAGAGCAAACCAGTGCAACCTGCAGACGCGTTTTCTTCACTCAAGTTTGAAAAGAGATCTAAGGGTGATGGAAATAGCAATGCCTGCCAAGAAAGCTCTGGCTCTAAACTGCACCCACAAGGCAGGCAGCTGAGGGAGAGCCATGTGCCCAAGGACTCACAGGGCTGAGCTGAGGTCCCTGTGTGACTTCCTGGCACCCACCCTTGCCTGGGTCCACCTGGTTTCATTGCAGTCCTGCTCAGAGAGACTGCTAGCTCTTTTTTTACGCCCTTGACCTAAAAGAGAACATTGTCTCAATTTGAGAATGCCAATAGTTTGACTTTGTAGACATTAGTGAATTTGCCCAAGTCAAACTAGAGCCTGGCAGCTGGAGTCAAGGGGAGGCGGCAGCAGAGCAGCTCATCTGCAGTTTACATGGCCAGGGGCGCAGGGCAGGCGGGAAGGCGGGGCAGTGGACTCACCTGCGCATGCACTCCAGGGCCTGGGTGAAGACCTGTGGGGCCATGCCGTGCTCGTGCTGCAGGATCAGGCACTGCTCCAGCGTCACCGACATGGCCGTGCGGTCCTTGGCGCTCTTGCAGCTGGTGAACCGGACCCCATTAAGGCGGCGGCAGATCTGCCAACAAGAGAACAGGCTGTGCTTAGCGGAGAGACGCTGCAGAATGGAACACCCTTCGTGAAGGACAGAAGCTCAGAAGGGCCCAGCACAGGCATGTGGCAAGAGCTCAACTCCCAGGCCCACCAGTCCCTCTGCTTCTGCTCCCCAACTCCATGGCCTGCTAGAGCTGGTCACGGAAACAAGCCACTGCCTGCAGAACTGCCTCTCATCCCTGGCATCCCTCACATGCCTTCTCCCACAGGACACTCCTTAGCCCAGGCTCCCTTCCTTTCTGAGCCATCACCGTCTGTTCGCTGACTTTACCAGCTACCCTCTTCCAAACTATGCCCGGGCCCCCTCGTCATGTTCAGCCCTTTGTTGCTGACCCCCCAGGGGAGGAAGGCAGAGCAGGTGACAGGATGCCCAGTCCCTGGCCAGGCCTCTAGGCCATTCTAGAAGGGACAGCACAGACCCACTGGCCTCTACTTTCCTCCTCACCCACACAGATGGGAACAGCTCAGAAGACCCACTTCACTCCAGCCACATCTTGACCACCAGGACCCAGAGGTCCTTCACCACGCTCTGCCTCATGGGGGCCCTGGCACATGATGAGGTGCCGGTGCATCTCCTCACAGGTGAGGGGCTCGCATGGTGGCACAGCCTCCTGGCTGGGAAAAAACCACCTCAGGACACCTCTCCCCGTGGGAAAGACATTTTGGGGCATTTTCTCTGCACCACCAGGTACCATCCTAGGTACACAGTTCCCAAGTCCAGAAAGCCCTAAAACAAAAGATTTTTTTGGTAAGTTTGTGGCAACCTCATTTGGCAACAGGACCAGATCTGAGCTGATGTGAGACTATTTATAACCTTTATTTATCCCATTTTGTGTAAATATTCATACTTTTCAGTGAAACAATATGGTTCCAGAGTGCTGCTCCAGACTCCCCTGGGGATGTTAAATCATATGTGTGCATGCTATATACAGGTGATGTGCACCATATTACACATACGTGCACCAACTGTATACCACATCACCTTTCTAAAACCTGGAAACCTGTGAATTCCAAAACACTGAGGTCCACAAGAGCTTCGGTGAGAACACCACCGCTATTTAATGAAAAATCATCCGAGCTAGACAGTAGTGGGCTCTAGAAACCTATACTCCAGAAAAATATCAGAGCCGCTGCAGACCCCGCCCTGAAGAGGGTGCCACAGCTGCTTCTCAGGCCAGCACACCAAGATGGCATGGCCACCATGGGGACGCCACTAGGTGGAGAGCAGGTCAGTCCTCAGCACAGTGTCGAGGGAAGGACAAAACAGAAAAGGCCCAAACAAGTTTGGCCAAGACCATCAGGAGGAGGATGGGCTTCTTTGGAGAAAAGACAAAAATTTTAAAAAAGAAAGAAAACAAGAGAGGACCCTAAGCAGCCCCTATGCTAGGTGAAGAGTGGTTTAATCCGGATTTGTAAAATCATAACCGATGAGGCGAGGGTGAACGTGGACACGCTCACTAAATGCTACAGGCTGTGGAGCGCGTGGCCCAGACCAGGCACATGCTGGGCCCACAAACAGGTTCAAGGAAAGTTCACATTCACAGAGGGTGCAGCCCAACCTGCACGAGGTTCAAGAAGGAAGGTGGGAGGGGCCGAGGTGCATCTCTGCCCAAGAGGGTGGGGTCTGCAGTGCCAGGCACTGGCGGGTCTCCATCCCCATCCGTGAAATGAGGGGTTAGAGCTGACTAATGATATTCCGGCTGTTGAGCCAGGGTCCCCCTGTTCGGACACAGAAATGAAAATATATAAGATCCACAAAAGGAGGGCAGCTCTGGTCACACTGGGGACAGGAGGGCTCAGTACCTGAGTGACTTGGCCCTGCTGCCCCCACACCCACCTGCCCCCCAGGGGATCCTCAGGTGGACAATATGAGAAGTGATGCACCCAAGGGTCACTGAGACTCTTCCACCTCTGAATCTATGCTTCCATACCTGTTCCCCTCTGCTGGGAACAGAAAATATGGGGCTGGACCAACTGCTTTTTTGACTTGGTTGCAGGGGATGGGTGATCATCACTACAGTTGATGGTTTTTCTGTCATACAGAAAGAGAAAACCAGACCCACAGTCCCCAAACAAGGTACACAGGTCTCTGCATCCACTCTTGTCTGTGGAGCCATCTGCGTGTTTATTCTGAGGAGTGCATTAGAGGGTGCCTGCCCTGTGCCACTGCAGAGGGACCTGGCAGAGGCCTCTGGCCTCTCTTTGTCATGTGGGGAAGGGCTTGCTCTTTGTTTGAAGTCTTGCAAAGGTACCTGTGTAAGAGACTGGTCACAGCCAGCCAAAGGATGTTTAGTATACCCCAAAAGAAGATACTCAAAGAAAGTAGGGGAGCCCCTATGCCTGCAGAGTGTATGGGCCTGAGGGCCCTGCTGCAGAGGCGCCCAGCACACACAAGCCCCAGCCGACACCCTATTTGCTGGGCTTGGCCTGAGCCAACAATGGCAGACGGTCCCCCAGAACCAGGAGGACACTCGAAAAATGAGGCCTGTGAACCCCACCGAGCTGCCCACAGAGCTTCCTGCCACTTGGTGCTTCACAGTGTGTTCTGGTGTAAGAAGATCCTAGGGCAGCCTGGCCCAGAAAGGAGAGATCCTCAGACTGCCCTATCCCCATCCACACTTTTCATGAGGATGAAGTCTTCCCAGCTGCGGCACTTGAAAGGCTAAAAGAACAGGTACTACACAGAGGGGAATGTTCACTCTTCAAAGCTTCATTCGACAGAAAGATACCAGTAGCCACAGCCATTAACAAACGCACAAAGTGGAGCATGTTCAAAAGAGGGGCTTTGTGAAGACAGCGCTCAACACGACATCTAATGAACAACTCAACAGGCCAGCCGGCACCGTGACCAGCTGAGAGGTCTGCTGCAGTGGAAGAGAGCCAGGTTGAGACAAACATTTTCCTGACAAGAACAGCAGAGTTCTAGAATGATGCGCTCTGGGCAGCTGTGGGGGGACAGCCCCCTAACTGCCACTAGGGCTCCAGGAACCAAGGCAGTGGCCCAGGTGTGAGTGGGCAGAGCAGTGTCAACTCCTTTCCCCGGGGCAGAGGGGCGTGTGGCCATCCTTCCCCAGCGCGCGGGCTTGGGGGAGGGGAATGCCATTTGGAGGCCACTGTGTCCCGAGTCTATGCGTGCGAGTCCCAATGCCGGACAGGTACCAATGCTGCCACGGGGACGAGTTAAACTCACTCGTCATCAGGGGTGAATGAATGACTAGAAATTGCTCTGAGCAGTGACCCAGAACTCCACAAGTAAATTTATGAGAAAATATTTGAAGCTGAAGTACCTGGGGAAAAGAGGCAATCTGAACTACAAAGTAAGGTAAATGTTGTTTAGAGAGATTGTAAAGGTCACCACAGGCTCCCTTTGAACCTATTAAAAGATGCAGCGGGCAGTGAGTTTTAGCTGGTATGGACTGTGCAGGCTTCTGAAGGTGACAACTGTCATCAGCCTGGTTATTAAAGGCCCCAGGGGAGAGATTCTGGGCCAAGTTATTAGAAATCAGGCAGCCCTAAAATAACGAACTCACAGGCAACTTTCAGTATCTTCCAGTTTTGGAAACTCTTCGGTGACTTTCTCCTGTGTCCACACAGAGAAATGTGCTCTCTCCACTCCTGGCTGAGACTCTGATTTGTTATTACTATTACTATTGGCAGCAGGCGCAACCACATTCTTTTCCTCACTATAAGGAGTACCTCAGCAGCTTGCCAGAGAATGTCGACGTTCTTATTCTTCCTGGCATGCACGTTCTGACCCAGGAACCGCAGGAGCTCTGGCAGGCATGTCTGGCTCCGCGATCGAGGGAGGCCTGGAAGAGAGAAGGAGTCCGTGGGAGCTGGTGCTGCACCCAGGAATGCGGCCCAAGTAAGCCGCCGAGGCACGGAAACGGCAAAAGCTGGAAGTTTAGTGTGATTTATGCAAGAAGGGAAGGTGTGCTTAGGGGTTGGACCTGGTGAGCACTTAATTACTGCCATTTGAGTAATGCAAAGGGCAAGCACTTCATCTCCTTTCAGCTCTTCCAAGGGGCTGGAGAGAAGATATCGAATCAGTGAGAGCAGGATGAGTTAGGAGGGAGTGAGGACAAAGTCTTCAAAACCTCCATCAGGAATGGAGGACGCTTAGGACAGTGAGTCTCGACCACAGAATGGGCTTGGCCATCCCTGGGGGCTGTGGGAAGGGCAGCCTCCTCCAGGTGGACGTGGAGAGGCCTCCTCCCCCTCTCTGTGACAGCTTCCCTCCACCACCAGGACATCTCCAGGCCCTCTCGGGACTCTTCACCAGAAGATCAGTCAGATCGCCTCACCTAAGAACCCGGGGATTTTCCAACACTGGGATCATCAGAGAAAAAGAGAAGAGCCTCCAAGTCTTGTCTAAGGAAAACAGCCACGGCGCCTGAATCCCCACATCAAAACCAAACACATGGAATTCTGGGGTCTAGCTGCACAGCTTCCACCAAGCAACCTCACTCTGTGTACACGGGATCCTATGCTATTTCAAACTCCCGATACGTGCTCAGCGCCATGCTGGCCAGGGGACAGGGGCAGAAACAGAAATGGAAAGAAGGCTCCTGCTCATGAAGGGCCCAGTCTGTGATGGAGGCTGTGGGAGCCCAGAGGAGGCAAGCTTGAGACAGATCAGGAAAATTCAGCCTCCTGGAGGGGATGGCTTGATCTTAGTTCCCAAGATCAACCGTAGCTTCTCCCTGGCCTCCCCCACCAGCCTGTCTAGCAAATACCTGCCCACTCATGAACCAGGCAGACTTAGCGGGTATTCACCAGGTGGGGTCCATCTTCTCAACCTCACAGACCAGCAGTTCTCCTGCAGCTGAAGGCTAAATGGGCCACCACTCCCCCAGCTTCCTGGGTCATGGTCCAGTGCTGCTGGCCCACCCTGGAGAGGCCCACGTCTGGGCTGCCTTTGCTCCTGTGGGCCACGCCCTTCCTTGGCCTTCATCACCACGCTAGGTCAACATCTCCTGGGGCCTTGCATCCCTGAAAACTGGTCACCCTCCAAAATGCTGAGCACAGAATTCCCCCTTCCTGACACAACGCTCGCCGCTCCCACTCATCTTCTGTCCTCCGTCCCTCCCTCCCTGCTCACCTTCGTGGTGCCCTGGCCGGGGACTGGCCCTCCAGCCCAAGCCTGGGTAGCCCACACTGCCCCACCCCCTGCAGCAGTCAGAAGGCGGGCATTGGCAGTAGGCTGCCTGGGCCTGCTGTGGGCTCCTTGCGGGGACTCGCCCTCCACGCCTCAGTGTCGTCATATGTCAAACTGGTGTGAAACCAGGCCCACCTTCCAAGGCTGCTGTGAGGATCATGTTGGATAATTTGTGTGAAGTGTGTAGGGGTCCTGGCACATGCAAGGACTTGACCAATCTGTCACTTTTAACTATGATCACTGCTGAGGAACAAGAGGACACCTCGAAATCTGAGTGAAATCTGAGTTCCCGAGAGCCAGGTACTGACGACCTGAGCCCTCAGGGGATCCTTTTATTTACCTCCTAATGTCATTGTTTTCACACGGAGGGATCGCCCAGGGAGACTTTCAGAAACTCGAGGCCCAGGCCCTACCCACCACAATCTAGGGTGGGGCTCTGGCATTCGGATTTTTCTAGGCTCCCCGGTGGACTTCAGTGTGTGGTCAGGGCTGGAGTCCCAACGGCTTCATGGCCTCCACTCCAAGTCTGCTTCACTCCCCACAAGGCCCCGGTTCCGTGCTCGCCTCTCTCTGTTCACTGGGGGACTAGAGCTCCCTGCACTTCCTCCCATCCACACCAACATCCCTGCATGTCCCCACCATCCCCTCCTCCATCCCTCCTTGCCAGCTCACCCTCCTCCTGGGCTCCCAGGACCCTGATTTGTAGTCCTGCCATCCTCTTAAATCTTGCAGCCCCTGTTTTTCTAGCTTCTTCCCTCAGGCCTTCAAGGACACATCTCCCACATGCTCCAGGTGTGTTTCCAACCTTCCCGTGGCCCTATCCCTCAATCTCTGCCAGCATCAGGGACAGAGTGGTTTGTTCCGAGGCAGTGCCATTTGGTCACCCACTTGCCTCCCCTGCACCGCTCGCCAAGCCGAGGCTGCCCCCTTAAAAGCCACCAGGGACCCCTCGTCCACACCCTCCTTTGGCTCCAGGAAACACTGCTGCTCTCCTCCTGCCTCTCCAATGACTCTCTCTCTCTGGCCCTTCTGTCAGATCTTTTCTTCCCAACCAACCTCCACACGAGGCCTTCCCCAAAGTTCTGTCCTCGGCCCTCTTCTTGTCTTGCACACAGTGAGCTCAGCCATGAAAGGGCTCTGCGTCGCCCCGTGCAGCTGATCACAGCGTGACAGGTCTGCCCGGCTCAGCCTTGCTCTGTGGCTCCGCAGCTGCACCTCTCGTGGACCTTTTCCCCCCATCACAAAGGCAGTTGGGGCCTAGGCTGTGCTCCTCGTCCCCCCACGCCTGCTCCTCTGCCCATCAACAGGCCACGTTCTTGCGGCCGCCAGCTCTAGTGATCCTCACCCAACGCAGGCCCTTCACTCGACCCATCATGTCGTCGTGTCCCTCACTTCCCCAGCATCATCTTCAAGCAGCCACCTGGGAGCTGAGTCTCGTCCGAATCCTCCTCCCGCCTCTTCTCTTCTCTCTGCCCACTGCATTCAAAGATGCAGAAAAGAGCAGCCTCCTGGGGTGTTTCACAGCCTCACCCCCAGTCTGCCAGAGGCTGGCACCCCTCCTCAACCCAGTCAGCACACTCCTGTTGATTCTAGATGAATCAGCCGGGCCCCCGAGGTCTCTGCAAGGCTCTCCTGTCAGGACAGCTTCTCCGACCGTCCCAGCACACAGCCTCAGAGCCAGGCCGACCCATTTCCACCTGTACAACGGACACTAACCCACCTCGTAGCGCTGCTGTGGGGAGTCAGTGCAGAAATGTGTGCATGGCACAGCACAGAGCCAGCATGTCAGTGACCTGTGAACACAACTGAAGTCTTTCCACACCTTCCCTCCCTGGGAGCCCCCATCAGAGGACGCTGGTGTAGTCAGGGCTGGACTCGGCCTCCTTCCCCGTGTGTGCCCCCAGTGGCTGGAGCAATCCAGCAGAGAGGCAGAGCCACTCAGACATGCAGCTTTCCCTCCTGGGCAGGGTCAACGTCTCGCTCATCACTGGGTCCTGTGGCGCTTTCTACAGGCGGGTGCAGAGCAAACATGTCCCAGGCTGAATTCAGCAGAGAATCCCCACATAGAGTGCAGCGGGCCCTGGGCTCCTACCTGAGTTTGGTGGGGGCAGCATCTTCACTAGGCACAGAGAGGGTTGTGTGTCAGCGGAGGGACCACTGCTGTCACCTCTCCACTGCCTCCAGGGACACCAGGACAGGGGCCCTCTTGCCCCCACACCCAGCAATAAGTGTCTGCCCAGCATCTTACTCTCTACGCACCACAGAGAGAGGTGCATTGGGAGCTCACAGCAGTGGGGGGCAAGCCAACCCCCAGGCAGAGTGGGGGTCCTGATCCCACCTGTCCTACCAGCAGGAGCACAATGCAGGCCACTGAATGCATCAATGAACGCCAGTGACCAAGACAGCATGTGAGAAAGCCCCCGATTACGTAGGTGGGAAGAGACAAGCGAGGGCTGCAGCCTGAGGGAAGCATCTCTGGGTGGGGATTCAGGCCAGGCAGAGTCTACGCAGGAGAACAGGAGGCCGTGGGGGGCGGAGAAGCAAGGAAGGATCAGCACACAGAGGCAGCATCCAGAAGGTCGGTGAGCAGACAGCCCAAGAGGCAGAAAGGGCTCAAACACCCAAAGTGACAAGCAACGACAGGTGAAACCTACCGTGAGGGAAGAAATACTTACAATCCTCAGGCAAAACTTCCTTAAACTGCTCAAAGTAGGAATTTAACCGCACCAAACTCTCCACGTTGATAACTTCTTGCAAAGAAGTATCGCCAAACCTTCAGAGGTCATAAGGGGACGCGGTTAGTTGGCTAACGTCGCTTTCTTCTAGTACAAACATAACTGCACTGAAGCTAATACTTTTGCTTCTCTCATTTATTGTGCACATCTGAATTCTAAGCCACTTTCCTCCTCCCCAGCATAAAGTCATCTCTATTGTGTTGGTGACAAGTTCAAATACATTTCATTAGCAGGAACCATGCATAGTTGATACAGACGTGCCTCAGAGATCATCAGAACCAGACTGTCCGTACCAGACGCTCCTGCAGCAGAGGAACCCCTCTCACAGATGCTCAAGTAGGGGTCCCTGTGTCCTCTCATCCTCGAGGTGCTTAGCAGAGGGGAAGGCAGTGGAGTTATGGCTAGGGAGTGAGGACAGTCCTGTACGTGAATCTGAAGTCCCTCTGCCTGCTGAGTGACCACACCCTACTAGCCATTCCTCCTGCACTGTGCGCGAGGCGCTAGCTCTTTTCTCACCACGCAAGCTAACCCTGTGCATACCCTGCAGGTGGGCAGGACGTGCCAGATGCGTAAAGGAGAAGCAGTGGAAAGCCACCCACCAGGAAGGTGCAAGGCGGTCATTAAGACATGCCGGCTCTGAAGTCCAGGGCCTGGCTGCCCAGTCCAGCTCCACCACCTCCCTGCCGAGTGACCTTCCTGCACATCACCCTCTGTGTGGTCCCATGTCATCCCTCAGAGCGCAGAACTGCCTCCTGTGGTCCACCACAACCTGTTCACCCCTGATGCCCACGATGGCTTTTCCTCTGGACACCTGCTCCCTTGGGGATCGCCCCTGGGACACTAGCAAGCTGGGCTTGTTTATGAGCTGAGGGGAGCATGTCCCAGGAGCAGACAAACAGCAAAGCAAAGAGCCTGCCCTCTCCAAGTCTTCCCCACCCCCACTGTCACATCCTCCTCCACCTGGCCCTCTGCTCACTGTGATCTGGCCTTGCCTCAACCCTTTCCAGAAACCACTCTCGCAGAGTCGTCAGGAACAGCAGCTGCCAGATTTGGATGACGCTATTCTCCTCCCTGGGACACCTCCCTGCTCGGTGCCCCCATGCTGCCCACCCTCCCTGAAGTGGGTTCCTCAGCTCTCTCACACTTTAGAGGTCTCTGCTTCCTGGGCTGGTGCCCTCAGTCTGAGTCCAGCTCTCCATCTGCCCCTGAGCATGACCCTCCTCTCGTTCCTGAGGTCAGTGGGTGGCACCACCCACTCACTACCGATCTAGAAGCCTGGGTCTGTCCACTCTCTTCACTGTCTTGCTCTCACACCCTGCCCAACTGAAGACCAAATCTTCCATTTCACCACCAAAATGGTTCTCCATCTACACTTCCCCTGCTTGGTCCAGGTCACTGTCACTGGCCTGGACCCTTTCCAACAACCTCCTCACCACATTCATCCCCCTCACATCTTGCCAGCACACAGCCAGCAAAGCATCTACTTAAGACGTAAATCTGATCGTGTCCTGCTCTACTTAAAAGTTCTTCCACGTCTCCCACCAGCCACACCACATTTGCTAAGTAAGGGTGACACTACCCCTAGGGGTCAATGCACATTGACCACTGGGTTCAAAAGACCCAGCAGGAGTATGGAATATCATGCTGGAGACCAAATTTCCTTAACTGCAAGTACTCTATTTTTTTATACTAAAACACACCTCTCACATGAATGCAAATGATAAAATAGGAAACATTTTCGTGTACTAGCAGAAGGCCATTATAGGCTAAACACACCCAAGCCCTCTCCTCCCTAACACACATACACACATGCACACACATGCTTGCACACATGGGCACAGGTGATTCCTCCCTGTTGGCAGGTGACCCTGGAAGGAATTTACCAGGCACAGGCCTTTAGGATCAAGGCACAGCTTGCGGCCTGATACACAGGCCTCTCTAACCTCACCACTCCATCCCTGCCTGGGACCTGGGCCTCTGGCCACCATGCGCTTTCTCCCCACCTGCCTCTGCTCAGGCTTCTTGGCCTGGGACACCAGGTCCCTCCTCTACCCTCATCTGACCAACTCCTACTTACTCTTCTAAACCCACTTCAGCCATCACCCATCCAGTAAGCCCTCACAGACCCTCTCAGCCCTCTTAGGGCCCCTACTTCCTGCATTTATCTTCATCCTTGCACCCACATCTCTCTCCCACCAGCCCAAGTCTTTTGAGGACACAGACCATGCCGTCTGGTTCATCTTTGTGTCCCCAGCACCAAAGACGGCGCCAGGAATACGGCTGCACTTAAAGAACACTGGCCAAAGGAAGGAAGGGATGACAAAGCTCGTATAGCACTCAGAGCCTAAACTGGGCAAGTAGGTTTTCTACATCATCTCCATGACCACTCCAGTCACTGTGGCCCTGAGAGGTCTGGGCACGCACCTCTCGGCCAGAGTCTGCTGCTCGTTGATGCCCACGTTGAAGAGGACGGGCTGCACCCGCAGCAGCATGCCGCTCTGGATCTCCCGGGGCAGGGCGTCGAACAGAGGGCCCGGCAGAGGGATCCGCACGTTAAACCCATCGCTGGAAAACAGTGGAGAGAGGAAGAGGAGTCAGGCCTGTGACAGGAGAGACGGGGGAGGAGGCGTGTGAGAAGACCAAGCTGGCCTCCCTTCAAGAGTGTGGGCTGGCCGTCTGGCTCAGTGATTTCCAAATTGCTGGTAATGAACCTTTAAAGGGATGTGAAATCAACGTACATCAGCATTTTTAACTGAATGAAACAAAAATTAAGAGTACATCACATAAAATAAACATAAATTAAAACACCGTGCTAGTTCTGAGAATTAAAAAAATACTAGTACCGATTTCCCGTAATGACGGGCAGCATGTCGGCTGATGCATTAGAAGTGGCCTGAGTGACTTTGAAGGTCACGTTCCTCAAGTCCATGATTCCAAGGCTCATGTCCTCCAGCATGGCCAGCTCCTCACCTGGACACAAGAGAGGGAAGGCGGGCTGTCAGGAAGAGGGGACCTGCCCCTCTCCCCGTGGACTCAGCACGGTCACAGAGCTGGGCGCAGATGGAAGGAGACGAGATCAGGCGAGGCTGTGATGAGAGAGGGCAGGAGTGTGGGAGGGGCCCCCCGAGCCTCCCCACTGGGAGACTCACTTTTCCGTGAGTAAACACTGCTCCACGGCCACACTAAAAAATGCAGCTGCTGGAAACATGTGCCATTACTACCCAGCCCTTCCTGGTCAAGGAAAGTGTGGGGAGAGAAACTGACACCACGGAACCTCAGAAGGCAAAGCTGGCTCTTTAGAAATGGACAGAGAGACTGAAACAGGGTATTGTGGCCGATCCTTCCATTACACAGGACTTGATATTTAGTTGATGTCTTAAAACTCCAAAGATTAACAAATACTTTTAAAAATTATTCATTTTTACCTTCTCAGAAGAAATAAATAGAAAACGAAGGTAGGGAGAAGAGAGCCTTTTTAGAGGGCAATTTGGAAATATCTATGAAATTTAAAAACATTCCTACCCTTTGACCCAGGAACTTTCCTTCTATTAATTTAGTGGCTGCAGAAATGGGCCAGCAAGTGCACAAACACTCACGTGCAGAGATGTACGGCAGAACTGCTCTAAAGGGAGCAATTTAGAAAGGGCCAGTGTCCGACGGGAAGTTATTGCTTAAATAATTATCACCCATCCTCAACTAGAAAGATCTTCAGGATACGTAACAACATCAACAGCAGCACAAGCTAAGGGGGGTGTGGGTAACTATACAGAACTTTTATTTGGTTCTTTGTTACCTACTGTGGTGATGTTTGGATTTACTTTAATCAGCACGTATTACTTGTGTAATCAGGAAAATCTTTAGGCGGGAAGGTTGGGAATCGCACACGTCCGCCCTGCCCAGGAACCCGGATCCGGGGGCGGGTGTGGAGCCCTCACCATAGGTGCTCAGCAGGCTCTCAAACTGGGCGAGCAGCCCGATGGTGTAGAGCTGCCGCAGGAAGCCGTCGTCATGCAGGCAATTCCTCAGCTTGATGATGAAGCCACAGATGAGAGCCGTCAGCTGTGGAGGGACACATGGTGAAGCCGTTGCGGGGGACAGACACCTCCTCGCCAAACGGCAGTTGGCTCGTGCTGCGCCCTGGGCCTCGACATCCTCTGCTTCTACTGCTCTAATCGGGCTGCGGCAGCACCACCTCTCCCTCGGGGGGTGACTGGGGGTGGGGAGCGCCTGGCGCTGGGGCCACGGAGGGCAGAGGCCACAGAGAGGGTGAGCAGAGCTCCAGGCTTGCTGCTCCTGTTGCTACCAAAGGCCCGTTTGGTTTTGGCTCAGCTTCTGACCCAACCTGCCTGGGGTTACTCCTGGGCTAGAACGTTCTAGAAGCCCAGAATTAATTCCCCACAGTGAGAGGGTCTATATACTCGCAGATCCATACCAGCTCTAGCTGGAAACTGAGGTGATCACAACAAAGAAGAGAGTAAGAGACAACAGGTCACGCTGCAAGTTTCCTCAGAGGGAGATTTCCTGTGGGGTGAAACCGGCTGTGCGGGGACGGGTGGGGGAAACCACAGAGAACCAGCCAACTCTCTGTCACTGTTCACTTTGCTAATTCAATTACAGGCATCTATTAAACTGCTGACATTCATTTCAGTTCTCCCCTACTCTGAAGGACAATAGAAATCATTAAAATAATGTTGTGCACGAGCTGCAGAATTAAGGCACCTGCTGTTTTATGAACAAGAAAACATTGCGCTGACAGCGAACAACCCTGTCTCCCTCATTAAACTCCTCTGTAGGGGGAAAAGAAAAGTGGCAAAGAGGCCCGTGCCATCCGCAACCCCACCACCTCCACAGTGCACGAGCAGCAGATGTGCGCGTTCTGTCAGCGCCAGTTCCTCGGGGAGAAGCAAGTGTGGAATCAGACCCTCTCCTAAACAAACTCCAATCGAGTAGGTTTCTTCCGTGTGAAAATCTAGAACTTTCTATTAGATAAATTTAAAAGCAACAGGCAGGAGAAAATACTGACATCTATTGGTTTTTCCCATGTGCAGTGAGAGGGAAAGGCTTCCTATGTTTTTTTCTGAGGCAGAAGGTGCCGAGGCCTCCCACGCCACTCCCAGGGGCTTACGGTTTGGCAGAAGACCACATCACGGCGGTACTGCAGGCTCAGGTACGTGGCGATGGTGGGGGCGCTGTCCTGCATGAGCAGGAAGACCATCGCCTTCTTGGCCTTGTCACTCATCATGGCCACGCAGTCTGTGAGGGTGGTCAGCAGGGGGTAAAGGGCCTCGCTCCATTCACCTGGGCACAAGGGAAGGCGTTATTTTAGAAGGAAGATTCTAAGAATCAGGGTCTGGAAGTTTAACAAGTTACCTGTCCCCTAGCCCCTGTACTGTGCTCCCCACTCCCCCTCTCCTCCCCTTCTGGATCTCCTAACTCTGCTCGGCCCATGCTCTCGCCCAGAACTGGCACCAACTTCTGCCTGGAAGCAACTCAGTCTCTAACTTAGCCTGAAGCTTTTCCAGTAAACTCAAACATCAGTGCTACTCCAGGATCACTGACATGTGCCTGGTCTCCTGAAACTACTAGGGACTCTAAACATAAATACAGCAAAAAAGCTTCTGCAAGTCAGGACTGAGCAAGAAAACTATTCTGTCTGCAGAGGCCGACCCCGTTCCACAGCCCCATCATTCCGCCACCGGGAAGAGAGGGGCAGCAGAAAAGTGGCCTGTTCTCTTCTTTCCCTTAACCCAGGCACTAAGGCAGAGATCCCTATCCTTCCAGAGCAAAGGACAACTCCACCAGACTTGTCCAGCCTTCACAGGTGTGAAAGTGTGCTAAATTCTCACTTTGCACATCTGGTGGAAAGACTGTTCCACATGATGCCCGTGTTCTCAGCTCTCAGAACGGCCCTGCCTTCTGCACTCACTTTCTTCCCCACCCCCGCCTTCCTGCCCACTGCCATCTTTTTCTAGCTTAGTTTTTTTTTTTTTTTTTTTTAAGGAATATAAGGAAACTCTGACCTTGTACCAAAACAACTTCTTAAAAATAGAACCTCAGGGAAGATAAACAGAGTGAAAGGTATTTTTGGCTTTGGCTCTTTTTCTCCTTCCTATTTAGAAGACATTTAAAAGAGAGAAGACATGCCCTCATCAGTTATATTTTTAACAGGTTACCAAGCCCAGAAATAGGCATTTGACCATCACCACTGGGTGAGCCCACCACACCAGAAGCAGCAGAGACAGTGGAGTGACGCCCTCTCTGGATGAGGGTGTGAGCCACAGAATGCCCACAAATGTCACCGCACTCTGGGAAGGCCACAGGGCCCCACGAGCAGTGCAGCAGCCAGAAGGGTCAGCTCTGTCTTAGATCAACAGAATCTAAAAAACAGGGAGAAGGGAGACGTGGCTCTGCTCCATCAAACTGTATGCTTAGCACTTTGTTGAGAAACCATTTAGAGAAATGACTAAAACTGCAAAAGGACTTCCCTATATTCAGTGCTTGGCTAACGAAGATTTCCAAGCATACGGAGAAATTTAAAATTTGGACGTGATCTAACTTTACATGCAGGCACACTATATGTGGACAAGGATTTCTATCTGTAATGGAAAAAAGCAGGCTTATATTTAGAAAGTCTACAGCAGAAAGGTCTTAGCAAATAAATCCTGGTGACAAAGAACACTGAACTGAGGAGTGGAAAATGTGAGTCCCAGGCCCTGGCTGCCGCTAAGTGGTGAGCTGTGGGCAAGTCCCTCGGCCCCTCAGCCATGTGGGTCCTTCTCGGTAAAAGGGGAGTGCTGTGGTAGATAATGCCCAAGTCTCTTTCCTCCTCTAAAATTCTTAAAGACCATGTTTTTGTTTCTTTGGAGAACTCTGTTGAATGCATGTTAATTATATTCAGCCAACTATCAAAGATGGTCAATAGCGTAATAGCCAAATAGTTTGGGGATAGGTAGGCAGTCATTAAGACGATTTTTCTCTAAGAAGTAAATGCTCTTAGAGCAAACGTTGCCAATTTTACTGTGCTTTTCCACTTAACACGCACATACATATGTAATTAAATGCAAGTTATGATAATCTTAACCTGAAAATGATCAGAATATACAAGTGGTCATAATTGACTAAGCGAGCCCTCTCCATACAACAGTTTTTGACTTTGCCTACTTCTTTTTCAAAAAAATCCATAGAAGAATGACTCAGTTTTGCTACATCAGGGGAAAAAAAAAACACTGAAAAAATTGGCACATAGGAAGTATGGTTAAAAAGCACTAGGAGTGTGTCCTGGAGACAAGGAGATGTGGACCTGGGGGAGAAGGGTCTACATCTGCCTAGAGGAGGGCTCTGACATGTCTGCACGGCTGTAGGGTCAATAAGAGCATCAACCACCATTTATGCAATCCCTACTAGTGCCTCGCTTTATAACTGCTTTCTCATTTAATCCACAGAGACAGGGTAATACAGGTAAGGAAACAGGCTCAGAAAGGTCAAGTGTCTTCCCAGACACACACACACAGTCGTCATTTGTACACGTCTAACTGACTCTAAACTCCATGTTATTTCTAATACGTCAGGTGTTGGTAGAGAGTAGTAGGTGGAGGCTAATACATTTTTGGGTAAATATGAGGAGAAACTAAAATTAAAAACTTCCAAACAAAATGAAATTCAGAGACAGTAACAAGATTTCTACCCAGGACCTTTAGTTAAGTAAAGGTATCTGGGATGTTAGGGTTGGTGAAGGCGTTATGCCTTGCTTCCTTCATCAAGAAAGTCTTGCTATGAAAAAAATATCAGCGACTAAACAAGTGTCCTGGGGCCCTTACACTGAAGAGCTGTCTCTTTGTCCAGAGACAACAGGGCCCTGAAGGACGGCTTGGGTGTCCAGCTCACTTTAATTACTTCCAAGGGGAGGCCTGGGAAGGGGGAGTCACAGTCTCCCTGTGATGTAGCTGATTCCCCTCTGGGGCAAGCTCCTCATCTAGTTGCTAACCTTTAACATTCGCTGACTGGTGGCCCATCCATGGACCATACTACTTTAGATAACTTGGAAGGACTCTTTCAAACCCGTATGTTGTTTTTGCATTTTTTTTCTTAATAGGGGAGGGAGGAAGATTGAGAGAGAGAGAGAAAATGTGTCTGTGCTTTAACCCATATTAAATACAGCCCTGTGGGAAAAGCCAAAGGAACTCCTGGCAGGGGACCATTTTAGTCCGCTTGACATCAGGTGCGGACAAGCCACCAATGCTTCTGGAAATGACACAGCTGACATAAAACAAGGAGAGTGCTTCTACAAGCCAGGCATTGTCTGTGTGCTGCCTGAGAATCCACTAGTCTTCCCAGTAGTTCTATAACCTTCAGGACACCCAGGGTTGAAAAGAACTCCCAAGCTGCTCTGGGGCAGGTTCATAATGTGACCACCCCCTTTCCTGGTCCTGACTGCTGGGTGTGGTGCCGGACTTCACCACCACTGAGGCTCCGGGGAAATCAGCTCAGTGTGAAGGCACTGACCTGCCGTGGAGGAAAGCTGAGAAGGACTGGACGCCTGGAGACAGACACAAAGGAGAAGAAGGCAGGAGAAGGGCCAGGAGAGGCCATCAGGAGGAAGGGACCACCGTTACTACCTGTGCATCTACCAAGGCCTCAGTGGCCCTGAGGGTCCAGGGGATTGGGGTCTGACACTGCAAATTGACTTTTTTGGGAAACAAAAACTTGTAAAGGGGCTGAAAGCAAACTAGGGGGGTCTGATGTACCGAATCAGATGAGCCCGCTGATGAGCTAACTTGGGCTGGGTTCTGGGGGTTGCTGCCAGGAGTCACCACAGTGAGCTGTGGGAGCTGAGAGGATTCACTAACTGACAGGAACAGTTTGGTACACCCCACAATCACCAATTTGCTGCACTCTAGACATAAAGCAGGGATCCTGCTATCTCATATTTATATCCAGTCAGAAATATGTAATCATCAGACTGATTATGTAGCTGTTCTTTGGAGTATGAGAAAAAAGCATATTATTTGGGGGTCTCATGCTCACTCTGGGAAAACCACAAGCCATATCCAGGAAACCCACTATGAACTAGAGCAGGGGTCGGCACGCTTTTTCTGTAAAGGGCTAGAGAGTAAATATTTCAGGCTTTGAAGGTATGAGGTCTCAATCGCAACTACTTGACTCCGACAGTGCCCTACAAAAGCAGCCACAGACAATGTGTGAACACATGGGTATGATTGGTTTCCAATAAAACATTATTTATAAGAGCAGGTAGTGGATGGGACTCAGGTCAGAGCTGCAGTCTGCCGACCCCTGAACTAGAGCCATAAACATGGATTTCTACATGCAAATGCAGCAAAAAGATTCCATTTCTAGCGATAACTCCAACTGAAACCATAGCAATGCCTGATAAGAATTCTAAAGCTGCACTGGACCCAGAAGAGAGGATGCTGTGTGAGTGCGAATGTCACAATGTTTGGGTGGCTACCTATTATCTGACCATCCCCTCCATGGAATGCTCACAAGTTTAGGTAAAATCACAGGAAACACCATTTACAAACAAGGACCTCTCTAATTCAGGTCACCCACTCCAGGAATCCCAATGCACTTGTGGGCATTTATCATCTGAAAGGTTTCAGGATGGGAAAGTGAAAAAAATGCATGTAGTAGCCTGCTTCAGGCCATAATCCCCAGCCCAACTGGTCCCTCACCAAACCTAAGAAAAGTTACTACAAACTTCACAATGAAGAAACTCCTAAAATATTTTCCTAACTCTGGGAGAACAAGGTAATCTTTGACATTTAGCTACAAATGCTAGCTGAGCATTAAAAAGACAACTTCAGAAGCCTTGAACGGAAACCACGTACCTGGGCTGGACTCTTCAGGAGGGGGGCTGCAATCTGCACAGAAATGGAGGGCGACATGGATGATTAAGGAGCAGCACACAGTTCAAACACGAACAACTCAACGCTTAGAGCAACTGCATCAGCAGCTGGCAGTAAGGCAGCAAAACCGAACAGAAGAGGTTGGGCCAGCCTACCTCTTCCCCAAGAAGGCACAAGACGACCCTCCCGGGCAGCCAAATCCTCTTGACGGTCAACACTGCCTGAGTCACTGGTGTAAACATTCATGTTGCTAATACTTCAACATAAAATGCTCTTCGAGATGAGCAAACTAACATATTACAATGTGATAAAGCGCCCACATCGATCACATTGTATGTGGCGGAGCCCCATGTTGGCTCACAACATCTGGAAGCAAACTTGAAATGAGAGAGACTGGCCAGTAAATTGAGCGTTCCCAGTTTAGAGCCACTGCTCTGCCTGACTAGTGGAACCTGGGCTAAAGATTGACCACCAAGATCCGAAAGGTTAGGATCCAGTGAGGAAACCAATATACCAAAAAACATCTAGGCCAAGTTCTAAGATTAGAACCAAACACAAAGCTTTTACGACTTAGGAGAAGTCTAGAATTAGAATGTCCCTCCAGGTCCTCAAAGAATACCAATTTTAATTCAGTTTCACCTACACTGAGTCACACTGGGAAGTAGTCATTTCAATTTCACATTTCCCTTAAAAACTCTAAATTCTCTGGTTTACTGGGTGTGCCACCTGAAAGAAAAGAAGTTTGAAAAGGGATCATTTGGAGTAAAAGTTTATTTTACTGAAACTAAAGTTTTCAGTTCAAAGAATATCTTCAGCATATTGAAATAGGTAGTTTCAGATCCCCAAGAATAGCCAGAACCAGTGTTATGGAGACTTTCACAACTTGGATTGTCCAAAGCGGGGTGGCAACGGATCCGTCCTCTCTAATTTTCTTTGGCAGTGACTTCTTAAACTGGCAAAGGGGATAGAAATAGAGCAAAATTAAAGGCCTCTGTCAGTTGAAGACTTCCATGTCTTCGTTAGAGGCCAAATATCCTGAGACCATCCACCTAACAGAGAGGGAAGCCCACAGCGGTGTGGTGTGACGCAGAGCACTGATTCTTAAACATCTGTCTGGCTACTCAGAATTACCCCAGTCCTTAAAAAAAATACAGATTTCTGCCTCCCCAAAACCCTTCCTCCAAGATTCCAAGTCTGAATGAGGAGGAAGGTCTAGGAGCCTGTGTTTATGATCTTCCATGATGATCCCAAACAGCAGGGTTGGGACCATTTCTGAGAAGCCATTGGGGTTAAACCCAGCTGGGTAAATTCAATCTTTCAATCAAAGGGGAGAGGGAGAGGTCTCCTCTGGTACTCCTGGACTAGTGGCTTATAACTTGTCTTAGGTCATGGAGTCCCTTGAGATTTGATCACCACTATGGAAATTTTCTCCATGCACATGCAAATTTTAGCATATAATCTCAGGCGCAAATGAACCTGGGGTACAACCCATAGACTTCAGGTTAAGAATAACCTGGTCTGGGGTTTGAATGACTCTTCCAGGATGAGGAGAGCAACAGAGTGTGTGCGTGGAAGGTAATGAAAGCCACCAAATCCTGGCAGGTGGGTGGTGGTGCAGAAGGGGTGTGGGGCACTTGTGGGGAAAATGGGGAGAAGGAGAGAGAGGCTCATGGAGCCGCTGTGGTTCCAGCTGGTAGGGACTTGTCAATGGGTCCTGCATTACCCTGGCGCTGCGTGATCCCTGCGCGCCAGGCTAGGCTCTGATCAGTTCTGTAGGAGGGCGAGCAGAGAGGCAGGGCAACTCCTTGGTGAAGGATGAAAACCAAAGATCCATGACAGGGTAGAGAACTGGAATGAAAAGTGATGACACCTTCTGAAGAGGCATGGAGTTGTTCATATGTAATAAATACATTGGTGTGACCATAACCTGCTCATTAGGCCAAAATCATGGCCCCAGGAACTTGGAATGGCATAAAAAGTGATGACAGAGACCAGCCCTGGCCTAGAGGACAAGAGATTGAGTAAAATGAATGGCTCAGAGTCTGGTTCTTTCTGATCCTCCTGATCACACCAAGGTTTGAACAGCTTCTGGGCTGTGCTCAAGATTTTTTAATTAAGGAGCATCCGTAGTTAATTTAGTGGCATATGGCTTCACACATTTCTCTGAGTCCTGATCAGCAGAGTTAGACTCTCTCAAATGTATGCTTCACATTCCCATGATCACAACACAGCTGATCTGTATGGCACACACAATTACCAGTCATGCCCCAAATACCACAAATAAGTGCTCATTTAAATATTCAAAACTGCATTTAAATTTGTCCATATTTGAATAATACAGGATGTGCCTAGAAAAAAAATGACATTTAAGTTATGGATATAACAGTATACCTGATTAAATAAACTATTGCCTGCATTTTAAAAAAATCCAATAAATTACTTTTTATAACTGCAGAAAAAATTTTAAATTACAACCAAGACAATATTAAAGAGAAACGAGCAATGAACTTACAGAATTTTTAAAAAACATGATTTACATTTAAAAAAATGAGGACACAAACAGTGACAAAATAGCTCCATGAACCAATCACAGGTTTGGGGAACTGACACTCTAATCCCTCATAGATGGAAAAGTGGAGATGTGAACACTGTTGAAACAGAGACTCCAGTGAACAGTGCCCTGAAGACAGACTGCAGGCAGATTAAAAAGCTGATGGCACCTTACACACGAAGGATTTATCAAGAGGCTCTGATAAAGGAGCACGATTCTGCCTTGAACGAAAGTTGCCCAATTCAAAAATTAGAAGTCCTGACTGTATGAAGCCCAACTCTGGTACATCTGGGCCTTACTATGACTTAACACTTCCAAGGGAGAGCAAAGAGGAGGCAGAGGCTAGGTCTGTAGTCGGGTCTCAGATGCCCGGCCTACAACCCCCTCCAGTTCTTACAGGAAAAGGCGGAAGGCCCTGAGCTGCAGAGACCGAGGACTGGCTTGTTTAGAAAGCATCATCCCAAGCTTGAAGGCTATAAGCAGGGCAGGGCATCTGGTTATGCTCCGTGTCTCCACAGACAGAGGACTATTTCTGAAGTGTGTTGCTTCATGCCAACGTCCTACCACCTACCAAGAGCCCCTCCTTAGTGGTGGTACCCACCGGACAGAGGAACCTAACTCAGCCCCCAAGGCCACAGGAGTGGGTTCCACCATCTGATGGAGTCCCAAGGCAACGTGCCTCTGCTGGATCACAGCGTGCCCAGACAATGACAAGCAGCCTTTAGACAAGTCCACTGGGCCTGCCAGCAGCTCTCATCCAGCCATGACCATGCACCATTCACCTTTTCCTTGATTCTGCCAATTCCTAATGCAATAAACAATCTCCCCAGAAAGGCATCAGCATTTGGCCTCCTTCAGGTTCTCAGATTGCTGTACAAACCAGAAAGGCCCAGAAGCCCAACCCTTACTGCGTGGCAGGGTGACCCACGAGGGCCCCGAGAGTCTGCCTTTGCCAGACACGCAGATTTACCCGCGGGCTCTGTGGGCACGAAGACTATGGGAGCCTCTGCTCTCACTGCCCGCCGCGCCGTGCCCTGCTACACCCCTACTCTGCCTGACGGCCCTCCCTGCAGTCTGCGTGGGGGAGGAGGTCACAAACACAGACGGACAGAGTGATGCAGCGTGACGTGGAGGCACAGTGGGTGGGAAGCATGGATGCATACGCACGTGTGGTCAGGTGAGGATGGCATGCAGCACAGGGCATGGTGGAGGGGCGTGGCGAGGAGGGGGCATCGCAGAAGGGGTCCTCCGGTCTGATCCAGTAGGCGTGGCTGTCCCGTTTACCTTTCTTGCTGGTGCAGCTGCCCGCGCAGGGGAAGACGTCCTCGCAGCCCTCGCCATGCAGGCGCTCCTTCTGTAGCAGCTTGTCCACCCGCTGGATGATGCACTCCAGGCTCTTGTCGACGTTCAGCCACACCTTCTCCTTCCAAACCAAAAGGACCCATTTGGGTCATGTCTCCCGATGGGAAAAACAGAATACAAACCAAACCACCCCTCACTGATCCCCGACCCCAGCCACCACGCTCATTAAAACACCACAAGATTTAGAAATATCAAGATAATTCAGAATTCCCCATTAAAACTGCATTTGCTTTTCAAAAGACAAATTAATGTCCTGTGGTCACTGCTTTTAAAGTTTGGGAGATGTTTGCTAGTAACTGTCGTGGAGGCCAGACAGGACTTCCCGGTCCCTTCCCATGCTGGCAAAGGGCCACAGGGCCCAGAGAGCCAGTCTCGCCCCCTCCTCCCTCTGCTGCAGACCTCCTACAGCCACCACACACAAAGGGGACTGAGGTCTCTTTGGATGGAAGAGAATGGAAAGAGCTGATCACTGAAAATGGGGGAAGCGGGGAGGAGGTGAGGGATCTGCAGAAACCCACACGGAATGCAGGATGCTGGGCAGGTCTGCAGGAGCACTTCACTGATGACCAACAATTCAGTGCCTCCCAGAACAACGCCTCTAAACAGTAGTGGCAACAAATGACAAAAACAAGTTGTATATGTCACTCCCTCAGGAGACACAGATCCTGCTCTCAGGGCCAACTATGAGGAAGCAATGATGCAGTGCAGCATCTCCAAAATCCTCACCTAGCTGCCCCCGCACCTGAGCTCCCATATCTCCAAAAATACAAACAGCCCTGCAAGAACCAGCTGCAGCAGAGCACTGAGGAAGCAGGAGGGGCCTGGCTGGTCTTACGTAGCGAGGGGCCAGAGTGGGCCCTGACGCCAGCGAGAGGAGAGAGGCCTCCACCAGGGCAAGGGCGCCACGGAGAAAACCACCCCTTTACAACCAGGTCTGAGACTGGCCCGGCCCACAGCAGCCCTGCTCTTCAGGTGGACACAAGATGTGAAAATACTGTCTCCCTCCCTAAATCAGGTGGCCCAAGAGCCACCGGGAAGGAGACCTGGAGCTTGTCTGCAGAGCAGCCAACCCTTTAGGGCACCTGTGAGGGAAAAAGAGGCTTCGCCTTTTTCAACCCAAGCTCAGGAGCGCAGGATGGCGGCCTTGGGCAGCAGACTCACCCACTCCTCCTCGTGCCAGTCCACCTGCAGAGAAGACCGGCTGTTCCTCCCCGTCCACCTGGCCATGAGTGTGTCCTGGTCGTTTCTAAGCATCACCTGCTCCTCCTCAGTCGAGGTAGGCGAGGCCTTGGAGGCAATGTAGTCGGGCCGCGCCGCATTCAGCCCATGGATGGAGTTGGCCAGCAGCTTGCAGTCGCAGACGGTGACCAGCTGCCGAGTCTGCAGGTGCACACAAACCCAGGCCGCTGAGCCCCCAGGTGAGGGGCCGCAAGGGCTGTCCTCTCTGAGAGCAGAACTGGCCTGAGACCCAGCTCTGTGCCCCTCCCCACAGTGCAAACAACTCAAGAGTCGCAGCCCTCAGCACGTCCGAGTTTACAGGCTGCCACGTGACCGGATGGGCTCAATCTTAGCAAGAGTTCCCCACAGATGACTGAAGAACACAAGGAGGATGAGGGGAGGTTGAGAAGTCTCTGACATTCTTTGACGCCTGCCTGCTTCTGAGCCTGACATCGCTAGAGGAAGGACCTGAAGAGAGCCCAGTGTCCCAGCCTTTGCCGACCTCCTGGGCTGACCCTCTCATTCCAGGGAGCAGGCCTTACTTTGGGTCAATCCCCGAAGCCTTGTCTTTTGCATCTAACACCGGAAGCCCTGGGCTCTGGGCAGCCGGACTCCCAGCACAGCACTTCTGGTTCTGGGGAATTCTGTAGGCCACATGAGTTCCATGGCTCAGAATTTTCTTCTGACAACATCATCTTTCTTTTCCAAGTGGAGCTAATCCCCAGCTCTCAATCTTTTTGCTGGGTGAACACATGTGAAGGTTGTAACACGCTCTGATAGGGAACAGCTCCTCACCCCGGCAAAGTGGCTGTGAGCAGGGAAGCGTGATCCGAACCTCTGTGTGTGCCTGTGCGGACGCACGTGGGTGGGTGCTGAGAGACAGACTAATTCGAAAACGCATCATCCATCAAAAGGATCTGATGTACCCACTCCCCCAGTATGGACCAATATCTGTATATTTTTAATCAGGATCAAATTATGGTTAATTAGAAGCTGGTTTACTGATTATATATAAGCCAATAAAAGTATATTTTTCTGTATAATAACTTAGTTTCTTATTTTTTGAATTCCAAGTCAGTAGAAGTGTGGCAAAAAATGTACTGAGTAGGCAGTTACTAAGAAAGCTGTGGAACTGCCCCGCCTCAACAATGACCCCTGTGGACTTGCTGCAAGACACAGCTGCATGAAGCAGCTCATGGGAGTCATGAGCCCTGGTCTCTGACCCTGGCCTGCCCCCATCCAGCTCTGTGATCACAGGCAAATCACCAAACCTCCCTGGGCCTTTGTGGGAACAGGACCTGAAACTAGATCTTCAAGTTCATCCCAATGTCACCCTTTGTGTTGACGGCTCTAGGCACACATGGGGTATCCAGGAATTTCCAAAAGCTCAAGGTGCCCCCCTCCCACCCCACGTGCAGCAGGGTAGCTCCTCCTACCTTGTCTGCCAAGATGGCAAGTGTTCTTTCGAGGCCAGTGGCAGATCTATCCTTGGCTGCCCTCGAGAGCCGCTCTGCATAGTAACTCACTTGGGTTTTCAGGGTGTTGATCTGGGCAATGATCTCCTTGGCTCTGACGATGTCCTGTGGTATGTAGATTATGGACTGGCAGCTGGATGATGTACTAAAAAGGATAAGATCAGACTTTAAGGGGTTCTCTCCAATCAATGAGGATGGCAGCATCCTCCCTACGCCAGCCCACAACCAACACAAAATAAAGCATTCTGATACTCAGGGATGTTCTTCTAGCTAGTCTAGCTGCTGATAGGCAAGTAAATCTCAGGGGATCCTTTCTGTCTATGTGGTAGAAGTCTTGAAATACTAAAATACAATTAAGTCTTTTATGTATATTTTTATGTATCTTTATTTTTACCACGTGTATGTACATGTGTGCACAGATACTGAACCTAGCAATTATACAAATGCTCATAACCTTTCACCTAGGAACTGCATGTGTCAACTTCTCAGCAGTACTTAAGTGGAGACATGGGGGTCTGCTAATACCAGAAGGGGTTAGTTTATGCCAGTGAAGGGAGACTGCAGTGGCTGCTGGACTTTGCCAAAAGAAACCTATTTTTTCATTTGGCCAATCAGGACTCCAAACTTTCTGCACACACACCCATAGTTCTCCTCCCTCATACATCTGACCCAAGCAAGTCCCCAGAAAACTGGGCTTCCTTCCCCTCTCCCCTGCTCCAGGACTTTCCTACTTTGAAAAATAACATTCCATTTGATGAAGAGGAGGTGGAGAACGTGCCAAGCCAGAGGCCGGGTCTGGACACCTCAATGGCTTTGAAAACCTGGTGCTTCCTCCTTCCCCACCTCCTCACCACCGAGCAGCTTGTGTATCTCAGGATGTGATGTCAAAGCCACAGCCCAGCCACTTGCCCCGGCACAAACACCAGCCTCCAGGGAACCAACTCCACAACCCTGGCTGCACGGGGCCTGGCCAGCATGTTTGACCCCTCGAGACGGAGATGATAAATTGCATGTTTCTCAGCTAAGGTCCCAAATCAATACAATATTATAAATTTATTTTTCAGACCATCTGAGGAAGCCAAAGAAAGTGGAGAGGAAAAGTATAAGCCACCAATGAGGATGTCTCCTCCTACAATTTGAAGTTGTGGGCTCTGGCTGGAAGGGGTGTCGCTGACTGGTCCCCTCAAAGAGCTGCCCTTTGGGTTTTAGGGAAGAGGGAGAAAGTGGAGGACCACATCCTCCATTGCTTGTCTTGAAGATGAAGGTCACACGTCAAGGCTTGAGACCCTTCCCTGCTGGGCTCTTTCCAAAGATGGGTCACCAAGAAACTGCCCTGCCAGGATATGAACAGACATTTTTCCAAGGAAGAGATACAGATGGCCAATAGACACATGAAAAGATGTTCAACATCACTAATTATCAGGGAAATGCAAATCAAAACTACACTGAGATATCACCTTACACCGGTTAGAATGGCTATAATCACCAAGACAAATAACAACAAATGCTGGAGAGGTTGTGGAGAAACGGGGACCCTCATTCACTGCTGGTGGGAATGCAAACTGGTGCAGCCTCTATGGAAAACAGTATGGAGAGTCCTCAAAAAATTAAAAATAGAAATACCGTATGATCCAGCAATACCACTCTTGGGCATCTACCCAATGGACGTGAAATCAACCATCACAAGAGGCGTATGCACCCCTATGTTCATTGCAGCATTATTCACTATAGCCAAGAAGTGGAAGCAACCCAAGTGTCCCTCAAATGAAGATTGGTTAAAGAAGATGTGGTATATACATACAATGGAATACTACTCAGCCATAAGAAAAGACACAATTGTCCCATTTGCAACAACATGGAAGGACCTAGAGGGTATTATGTTAAGTGAAATAAGCCAGAGAGAGAAGGACAGACACTGCATGAACTCACTCATATATGGAATATAAGTGAACACACGGACAGAGAGAACTGATTGGTGGTTACCAAGGGGAAGGGGGGTGGGGGGGGGGGCACAAGGGGTGAAGGGTTACATACACAAGGTGACGGACAAAAATGTACAACTAAAACCCCACAGTGTTATAAACTAAGACATCAATAAAAAAAATAAAAATAAAAATAAAAAAAAAAAAAAAAAGAAACTGCCCTGCCCCTTCCCTTGATGGACTATGGGGTAAACATGCAAAACCCGAAAACCAAAGCACCCCAGAAGGAAACAACACCCAAGCCCACACACCACAATAAAAAACAATGGATTTGCCAGAAGCCCATGCAGCAGACCATGACCAAGCCCACGTGGTCTGACAAGAGTCATTTCACAGCACGATGCGCACACAACTACTTTCCAATCTGCAATCACTCTTCCAAATGAATAGCAGCCATTTAAGACAATTCAGTCTTAAAAATACAAGCTCAAAATAGAATTTTTTAAAAAATCTGTTCTTCCCAGGCCCCAATATTTAGAGGATACATGTAATGTGTGCTGCATGTAGATCTACTTGTGTGTATGTGATGGCTGTGTACACTTCAACAAACACACAGTCCGAGAGAAATCATCACCCCCCACTCACCTGTGTTCTTACAGGTCATGCTCTAATAACCACAATCAGGGACTTATGCATGGGAAATATATGGCACGGTGAAAAAGAATAAACGTCAAAGAGCTGCTGTTCAGGGATGATCATGAATATACAAGCATGAGTGCTCAACCTAGTCCTAAAAATGGAGAAAGCTGAAGAGGCCTGGGGGCGGGGGGTGGGGGGAGGGGCGGTGTGAAGCAGTGTTTCTCAAGACTTCCTGCTGTCAGATGTCCCTAGCAGGGCCCTGACATCTCAGGCAGGGCCCAGTCATGGTCCGAGCCACACCAGCTCCAAAGTGGCAGCAATTCCCGAAGGGCTGCAGGTCCCTCCAGACCTGTTGCCAAAAGAAGTGCCACTGCAGAGCCCCCACTCCGGGCCTGGGAGAGCCCGCACTCTGGGCCTGGGAGAGCCCCCACTCCGGGCCTGGGAGAGCCCCCACTCCGGGCCTGGGTAAGCACTTGGGGATGACTGGGGAGGGCCTGGGGGCAGGTGGGAAGACAGCAGACACGGTGGTTTCTGTCTGCCACCTAATTCTTTGGTGGAAAAAGTCACTTGGTTAAATTAACTCTTGGTTTGCCCTCCAGGGGTAAAACTGACCCTAGTACCACTGTTTTAAAAATCCGCATAAGCTAGTAAATATCATGAAAAGGTGAGCTGGCTTCATTCCTACAAGAGGTGATGGTGAAGTGAAAACTGAAAAGCCCCATATTCTTGTAAAAAGAAGCCAGAGAGGAATTCCCAATCACACCAACTGGTTGACTTGAAACCCCAGCACCCAGGGACTTGCCTGGTCCAGGCTCTTCCCCATCCTGGGAGAAACAGAACTAGGTCTTCTCTCAGAGTGAGCACAGCAAAGAACCGCTGCCAGATTTTAAAGGTAAAACAGCAGACTGGATATTGGCTATTCATTATCAAAGAACATTGCAGTTGGAAGGGAGAGCTCTGTCTACGAGGCTATAACTAGGAGCCCACGGTGGCACCAAGGGGTAAAGCACCTCACAGAGGAGGAGACAGCACAGGCTTTCTCTGCACGAGAGCATGACCCAAACAGACACTCTCTCCACAGACAGAAAACTCACCAACACTCCTCAAAACTGCTAAAGAAAAGAACCAAAACGAAATATTAATAGTTTGTTAGCAAACACGAAATGCAAAATAAAAAATTAAGAAGCCAAGTTATCTTTTGTCAAAACACTAGAAATTATCTGTTGAGGCCCCGACTACAGGGACATTTCAACTTAGGAGGCCAACGTGCTTATTCATCAGAGCAACATAAGTGCTCAAGCCCCAGGGAGACATTCCACTGGCGAGCAAGTTATGTCTGCATTTAAAGGAAAGTTCAAATGATGAAACCATTTCTATAAGTAGTTTGATGACATTCATAGGAAATTAAATAAAAATTTATATTATATACTTGGAAAATACTACAGTGGCATTTTGGGAATAAGAAGCTCTGAAGTCAACATGCAGAGTAATCGGGTATCAACATCCCAACCTTCCTGGGACAGGGACAGTCAGTGGCACCCCCTCTTGACTGGCTTTCTCCTCCAGGGCCCCCATGCCATCCTCAAATCGCACACTCACACCTCCACATGGCCACATGCAATGGAGTGCAGACACACAATCTCGGGCTGGCTGTGCAGAGCTGTGGTGGGCACAGGAAGCTTTGTCTTCACCATAATTCCCAGAGGAACACTGGAATCAGTGAATCCTCAGGTGGATCTGATTACCTGGTTTGTCAGCACAGGGAAGAGCCCTCGGTGGGGATGAATCAAGGTCAAGAAGGCAGTCTGGGAGCCTCCCAGAGAATGCTGCCCTGCCCTGAAGGCTGAAATTCCCCCTCCTAACTACAGCCCTTTCTCGTTCCTCCTCTGGTCTGCAGGACTCACTCCAGGGCACCCTGTGCACACACCTGAATGGTGACGCCTCACAGTGCGCCCTCTTCTGCCTGCCTGCTCCCCCCTCCAGTCCCACCCCACATTCAGGGACATTCCTAGCTGCATCCCTGATCCCCTCAGCCCAATCACTGACCACTGTACCTGATCATTCACCCCCTCCCTGATCCAGTCCATGGTCAATTTTCTCAAGCCGTTCCTGACTCCCAGCCACAGCAGCACAGAGCCAAGCAACGGCCCACTGACTCTGCAGCCCATGCTAACACTCTCCACCCGACCTGTCGGATTCTCCTGACACTCCCACAGCTTTTGCTTCACCTTCCTTCAAACCCTTCCATTCTCAACTGATTGAGTCTGAGCCTTTCAACCCCACATTGTACAGAGGTTGTTCCACTGTACCTTCAGCTTACTCCTTACCACCTCAAAAATCTCTGCAACCCCATGTTGAACTTCTCCTGTCCCTTCTAGGATTAACTGCCTGGCCCTGCCTCTTTTCATCGTCTCCAGAACTTTGTTCCATCAACGTTCTCTTCTGTGTGACCTCATTCGCTTTCATCTTTCCTATCAGCCTAAACACATGCTCAAGTGACAGTCACTCTCCCCAAACCTGAGACCTTCATGCTACTTCCTCTATTTCACAGTCCAAGGATCTTGCAGGGTCATCTACACTCACCACCTCCACTTCTTACACTCACACCCCTTGATCTACTTATACCTTGACGGGCGACATTCTGGAAGATCACCAGCGCCTCCCGTATGTCCAATACAACAGCTTGGATTTATGACTCTCTCCCCTCCCCCTTGCTTCACATTCCACAGCACCTTCTGCCTTGGTTCCAAGCATGGTACTGCTCACTCCAAATGGTGCTGCTGAGTTGTCTCCTCCTAGGCAAAGCCTGGAGCTCCTCAGGCCAGGCCTAGATCTGCCAGCGCTGCATCCCTGGTCACCAGCGCACAGCCCCACACTGAGCAGGCTTCCAACGAGGCCAGCTCTCCCCTCAGCTCCTCTCCCCGAGGCACCATGCCACCAGCTGCACTCACTTCATGCTCTGCAATGCCCTTCCTTACTCTGCCTACTTGGTAACTTCCTGCTCAGGATGGTAGCTCCATGCAGCTCCCTGAGCCTTTTTAAAACTAGGAATGTTTACTCTGCAGTCCTTTAGGAAAGGAAACAACCTCTTCCAGGCTTCACGCTTTGTGGTGTTCAACTGATGGAACAGGGACTCTAAAGGACAGCCAAGCCAGCAGAGAATCCACACAGGGCCACTGCCTAAAGCACCACTTTCAAGATGGGTTTCAATTTGCTCTTCACTTTGCAGGATTGGGACCACTAATCAGGTGCCCTCATCACCCACCCAGCTCAGTCACACACACAGAGCAGCACAGAGTCCATAAGGCAGCTCCTCCTGCCACGCAAAAGCAGATCAGATGGCTGGATGTTTTTGCGGTTACATTTTGATTTTTTTTTTTAACCTGGGAAGCAGCAGACAGCTGTACAAGGACCACAAACACCCTCCAAGAACTTACTGTTTCTTGGTCTCTTCAAATTTGTGCAGCTTTTTACGGAGACCTCCTGACTTAAAACCTTGGCAGTGTGCTGCTGGCGCTCCGATGGTGACGATGTCGTAGTTCTGATCTGAATGACAGAAAGCTCTCCTCCATTACTCTGGGCTCAGGCCTGTGGACAAGCCAGCTACAGGGATATGCACACAACTGGGATCCTGCCCCTCCAGCCCATTTCCAAGCAGCCTGTGGTTCCCTTAGTCCCACAGCCTGGGGTGTCTGAGGGCCTCTGGAGCCCAGTACCATCATCTCAGCAGAGAGGGGCTTCTGTGTGTCTCAAGGGGGAGCCACACAAGGCTGCAGACAACCACCCAGCAACACTCAGCTGCATCCCTCTTTCAGAAGGATGACTGATGGGCAACCTTCTGCCACAGAAACATAAAGGGAAGCTGGAAGGAGGAGAGACAAGAAGGGGTTTGAGCTCTTCATCAAAGACCTTACAAAGGTCCTCGTGACATGTGCTATCTGAGCTGTCCGACAGAATAACACACAGCAAAGGCTGGGGCAGATGTGGGCCAGTGCAGGGAACAAGTACACAGTAAGAAAAGAAGTGAAATGTGCTTCAACAAGAGGGGCAGAAAAAGTTACCTGATCCTCCATCGTCTTGAACTCTCATCCTTTGTATGTGCAAGTTTGTGGGAACAAATTCTAACTTTTTATCTGCTTTCAAACTGCTTGCTTTAAATGAGGGACCTAAGAAAAAATATGAGAAGACAAAGATCATCAACACGTATCCTGCATTCATGAATGGCAACTGGAAAAGTGATATTTCGAGGATGCTGCCACAGGTAAACAGATACGTGTTGGCAGTGGTCTAGAAAATTCCGAGTTGCCCAGGAGCACATTTCCTTCCCAGAGAGCAGGTGGGTGAAATGTTGAGGGGAGGGCAGCTCTCTGGCCAGGAGACTGGTTCTGGGCACTCAGGGAGTGAAGAGCCAGGTGGAATCAGCTTCAGAAGGCTATGGTAATGGCACTGTGCCTTCCCAGGACTCAGCTCTCAACCGAGAGGTCTAACACAAAGACGTGATTTTGTGCAGCACGATGTCAGCACCGCTATAAAGAACATATGGGGCCATGCCAGGAACTGCCTGTTCCAGCTCTGGAGACCGCCATCATCCAAGATCTAAGAAATTGGTTCGACCAGAGCAACACATCTCAATTCTGAAAAGCGATGAAGAGGTCTGCTCATCACCCAGGCCTCTCAAGATGACTAAATGCTACACAGCATGGATTCCAGCTCTCTGAGACACTCACACATGTTCCCTTGTTCACACCTGGGTGGTTAAGGAGGTTGGATGATGTTTTGTAACAAATATCTGCAATTTTATTTCTATATTCAGAATCTACAACTAATAAAGAACCGCATGCCTTGAAAAGAAAGGGATTACAAATAAATTGACAGTCAGAAGAATAAAGAAATAAACATTCCATCTAGTGAAGAAGGTACATTTATTTTGCCAGTATACAAACGGCAGACCGGCAGTCGTCTGTTTGGCATTTGTCACAGGAGATTGTTCTCTAGAGCCTGATACTTACAGGGCCAGGGTGGCCCACAGACCAGCAGCATGGGCATCCTGCAAGCCCGTTAGAAATGCAAAATCCCAGATCTGCATTTTAACAAGATTCTCTGGGAATTTAGGTGCACATTGACATTTGAGAAGCTCTGTTCTACAAAACTCAAGGTGTGTGGGTTTCAGACTTTCTCAGGTAACAGGCATCCAGCATGTGTGGGTCCCTAAGTTCCTTCAGGCAAATGCTGCCATTTCTTTTAGAAATGCACTTAGACCCATTCTGGAGATTCAAACAAAACCCAGGGCACCATCATCTTGTGATCATGCCTGTAATTGGCTTAGCCAACTTCATGGACAGGTTCATGTTCTGTGTCAAAACCACATTAAGCGTGATTTCCCTTAAACCCTAAAATTCCATTATATAGAAGGGAAGAAGGGAAGAATGTGAAGACAGAGAATAAAGTAATGAAAAAACAAAACAAAAAAAGTAAAAAGCAGGGGCCAGCCCAGTGGCGTAGTGGTTAAGTTCGTGCGCTCTGCTTCGGCAGCCCAGGGTTCGTGGGTTCAGATCCTGGGCGTGGACCTACGCATCACTTATCAAGCCATGCTGTGGTGGTGTACCACATACAGAATAGAGGAAGATGGGCACAGATGTTAGCTCAGGGCTAATTTTCCTCAGCAAAAAGAGGAAGAATGGCAATGGATGTTAGCTCAGTGCCAATCTTCCTCACCCAAAAAAAAAAGTAAAAAGGGAAAAAAAAGGGTATGGAGTTATGAATAGTCTTCTAAATCTACCCTGAGAAGTGTTTTGAAAATCAAATGGCATCTTTCAAGAAGACAGGTGAGGTGTCTGCACTTCACTTTCTCTTTTGAGCCTTAAAATAGAGAGTCCCATTCAGACAACTTATATGTTCAATAAAAGCACTACTGGATATTTAAACTGGAAAATCTAGAAAGCCGCTCTGTCTCAAGGTAAATGGCCTACAACCTTTTGGTCATTTCACTGATATTAGACCAAGTTGGAGAAATAACAGGAACCAACAGCCTGTGATTTTGTCTGTCCTAAATTTCATCCTGAAGCAGTTGTTTTGGCAGATGACACCACAGAAGGAATTGTCAAGGCAATTCAGAGATTTGTCTTCCTAATTAAGGTCTGAAAAGTCCATGTTTGAAAGAATTCACACCTACACAAGAATCTGTTTTTAAAAGTCCATTAGAGTGTCTGTCAGTGAGAGTATCTGAGCAACCTTGGGTCCCAGATTGCTAGCCAGGAAAAGAGAGAGCATGTGTGCTGTGATGAGGACAAGACCCAACACCCACCTTTGTACTGATGGAGGTCGGTCAGGTTCTCCTGGTATATGAGGATGACGGTCTGGTACTGAGTGACAATCTGGCGCCGGAGGCTCTCCCAGCAAGGTGACAGATCCCCCAACTCCTCCAGTTCACACACCCTGCAAGCAAGACCACACGTCAGGCCATGGAGCCAGCCCACTTCCTTGGAGAGGCACAGGAGTCCTAACCAACCCGGACAGCACAGTGTACACGGAAGCATCACTGATACCCATGGAAGGCCTGGGACAACGGCACCTACCCTAAGCAGCAGGTTAGGGTGACAGACCACCCCAGGAGGAACGGCTGTATGAAAGGGAGACCACTGACTACGTGAAAAGTGCATAGAGCAGCTTTTCACAGAAAACTAAGTGGAGGAGGGGAGAGAGGCTGTTGCAGAGCAGCTCCTTGCCTGTGTCCACATATGCCGCACAGGTGAAGGCTTGAACTGTAGCCCACCTGAATATGCGCAGAACAGAACGACATGTGACCCTCCCGGAATACAAGAGGACTGCAGGCCTGTGAGCAGCTGCTATGAGGCCATCTCCCTTCCCCTCTCCATCTCCCCCAGGGGCCGTCACATAACAGTTTCTCACTGCCTCCCAGGTTCTGGTGAGGGATGGGGCTCTCTGCCTCCCCTAAAAACAGAGCTGCAGAACATGACCTGCTCGGCTACAGTCTACAGCTGGCTGCTCAGCAACGGGGGGGCCCCACAGCTCCCGCCAAGGTCAGCCAGCCCCTTCTGTTTCAATGTCGTCCTTTTTGAGTATGGGACAAGGACCACGGGGAGTTGGCAACTTTTTGGCTATGCTTCCTTTCTCTGTCTATGTAAGTAATGAACTGTCTAAATCTAAAAGTGGCATAGGGGGAGGAGAGGGGAATGGGAGAAGAGAAGGAAAGAGAGGCTTTATATCCAGAAAAATAAAAGCTGTGTAAGAACTGAAATAGAAACATCTTAGCTCAACAGTAAAATGGCGACATAATCAGAATAATGAAAACACGGGAGGGTTTTAAAAAAAAAGGATAACCATATTAGGAAAATGGGGGATGGGAAAGTACAAAGGACCTAAAAGCCTCATCATAGGAAATAAGCTAATCCCTAAAACTAATCAATTAAGAGAGCATGCTACACATACATTTAAAAACACAGCAGTAAACACTAAAATGGCTAAAAGTGGTTGTTTCTGGGAAGTAGATCAGAAAGGAGAGGGCTCCAAGACTTATGTTTTTGTTAAAAGCCTTTTGACACTATTTGGCTTTTTATACTATGCACATTTTCCTTTGAGAAAAAAAAAAGCTAATTTTATAAAAGTTTTTAGGAATCTACTAAGTTATCTGAAGTTAAGAGCTGTATCATTTTATTATTATTAAGTTAGCAAAATTAATGTAAAAGAACACCAAGTACAGGCGAGGCTGTGGTGAGACCGATGTCCTTGCTCACTGTTAGCCAACTGGCCCCACTGCCCTACGTCTCCAATGAGCACACAAGCCCACCGGCCTAGGCCGCTGCTGGCCCCGCTCTCTGGATGTCTTTGCCCCTGCGTTTCATGCGGCTCCTTCTCATGTTTTGGGTGTCAGCTTAATGTCACTATCTCACAGAGGCCTGCCCTGACCGCCCTCCTCCTTCTCACAGCCCCCTTTTAATTTCCACACTCCACTGATACATCTGGGGCTCTGTGTGTGGCCCCCAGTAGTCTGTTACAGACTGTCTCCCACGGTCTGTGTCGCTCATCAAGAAGCCGCCCACGCTCAGCACAGCGCCAGCCACGTGGCGGGTGTGAAAAACACCACCACCTCAAAACCACAGCACTTGTTAAGTGAATGAACACTTCAAAGTTAGAGTACACCAAATAATGGGAAATTATGCCATAATTAAAAATTATAACACGAAAACTGAAGATAAAGTCGATGGTAGGCAGATAAACATATACAAAATGGAAAAGCTGAACGGAAAGTTTTAAAAATTAAAATAACTCTATAAAATGTGTACAGAGAGAGAAAGCAGCACATTGGCATTATTCTTGTCATTTTTCTCTAAGTTTGAATTTTTTTCCAGACAAAAAGTTAAATCAAAATAGCCATATTAAAACAGCAGAATTCTGACTGCCTTGATTCCTCTCATGCTTCTGTTATATCCTGTTCATAATTAACACTGTTTTATGACAAGGAGTAGAAATGACAGTCTAAGGCAGATGGGAGACGTAATCTGCAATTCCGGCCCCACCTCTCAGGCCTCTCCCTGCCTTAGAATCAATGAAATACGTCCTGAGCTGAGAGATGCAGAGGACCAGAGTGCACGCTTAGCCTTCTGGAGCCTGTATCGCTGACTCAGGCAGCTGTAACTAAAGAATGACCAGCTACAGCTGTGTGTCACTTTATCACGGGGATACATTCTGAGAAATGAGTCCTTAGGCAATTCTGTCATTGTGCGAACAGCATAGAGTGTCCTTACACAAACCTAGATGGTATAGGCTACTACACACCTAGGCCGTATGGTACTAATCTTATGGGACCACCGTCATATATGCGGTCCGTTGTTGACTTAAGCATCATCAAGTGGCGTGTGACTGTTTCTAACTTTCTAAGGCCAAATGAAAGGGGGAAGGAGTGGAGAAGGGAAGGGAGCAGGTACTGAGTACTGGGCACACACCTGGCGCTTCAGGTACGTCATCTTGTGAAGTCCCCGGGATACAGATGAGCAAACTGAGGCTTTGGCATGCCCAGGCTACATGGTAGACAAGTGGCAAAGCCTGGGTTTGCAGCCTGGACTATCCGAGGCCACTGCTCTACCCACCGCAACTCAGAGCTTTCCAGAAAGGGAGGGGCAAACGACCTGGTGTGAGGGGCGGGTGACCCCTCACGTGGCCTCACCTGGCTGCATCTTCTTCCAGCAGTAGCTTCACAAACTGCCGGGGCACATGCAGGGATAGCACGCTCTCCGCCATCTGCTCCAGGATCCTCAGGTGGTTGCCGTCGGTGGTGGGGAACCGGTACATGCGGCAGATGGCGCCGCCGAACACTGGGGTGGGTGGCGGGACGGGGGAGACAGAGGCTGTGTGAGTTGGCTGCAGACCCGCCGCATGGGTCCTCCTCCCCAGGCCCTCAGTGGTGCTGACTGACACCCTCAAGTCTTCTTACTGTTCATCTCAAGGGAATTAAGACATTTAAACCAAAAATCCACCAATTGACTAAACCTGAATGCTCCTCCCCCACAACATGCAATCTTCTTGCCCCAGAATGTGTAACAAACTCTCAAGTACAAGGGGCTGGGACGAGGAAGCTATCCGTCACCAAACCCAGCGCTAAACAAGAAGGCGTAAAATGAGGGAGGAGCCTCCTTCCTCAGAGTATTACTATTCTCCACATGCTGGCAAAAAGAACGGCTCCTCAATGTGCGACAGGGAGATGACAATCAGAGCGGGTGGGGAGGAAAGGGTGACCATGGTCCGAGTGGACACTCACAAGAGTGGCAAGAGTACCAACGGAGGAAGCTGTTTACCCGATTTCAGTAAAGTGTCTTTTCGCAATGAAGCATATTTGGATCGGATTCCCAAGGCCTCGGTCAAGCTCTCATCAACAGGCAGAACCATCTAGTAACATGTACAGAAAAGCACAAGAAACCTGTGAGACCAGAGCACTCAGGAGAAATGGTGGCCTGAGGACACCATAAAAGAACCCTTCAACCTATCCACCATTAACTCAACAATAAAGACTCCGCCCAAGCCACAGACAAATTAATCCACCTCCCAGTATATATGGAATACACGGAATATATTCCACGCACACACAATTTTCTAGAAGTGCGTGTCTTCTGACAAAGTCACTTCACCTTGTGTTTCAGGATTCTGATGTGTAAAATGAAGGAAGGAAATAGGCAGTGCCCAGGAGTATTTCCAGAGCTGACATTCTGTGCTTATTTTGGGTAAAATGAGATAACTGTATTTTACAACAATGACTAGTTACCAGTGTTTGAGTTCTTAAATTAGAATTCTAGTTTGACAGCATGGAGTATCTGTGTGAGAGAAGGTGTGGGAGAAAGAGTGAGAGAAAAGGAGAATGAGGGAGATGGAGAGGAGGGGAGGGGGCATGAGAAGAGTGGGGTGTGTGAGCACGGAGTGTGCATAAGGCGAGTGGGGGGCACATGTTGTCTGGGAGAGGAACATATTAACAAAACATCACAGATAATGTGGTCTCATTCCACACCCCTACAAGCCACCTCTCTCCCTGCCAGGCGCTCACTCGCTCTGCCCGCTCTCTGGAGGTGGCCAGCCTGCTCCCTGAGGGGCGCCCCCTCTCTACTTTGAGAAGTGCCTGGAGGATGGCACGTCCTGCAGAGACAGCATCAAGCCTCAGGCCCCGCCTTTCCCTTCCCTGAGCACAGAGGCAAAGTCCATCCTGACAGGTCCTCTTACTCCTTCTAAAGGAAAGGAGGAAGGTGGCATGCTCACCCTCCCATTGACAGTGTCCAGAGACCGGGTCACGGGGGGCCGCTGGTCTGACTTCTCCTCCATCTGCCAGCCGATCACAGTGATGTTACCCACGCGGTCGCTCTCTGCAGACCTGTAATGAGCAGTGAGCTTTGGTGAGTGGCAACATGATTGTGTTTCATTTTCTGCTTAAATGCAAAGCTCGGCCATCCTGGGTCATCAAGGGGTCCTGAGAATGCCAGGATCCGACCAGCTGGTCAGGCAGCATTCACTGCATGCACAGGCTCTGGGCAGGCAGACAAGAAAACCACGGGGGCACAGAAGAGGACTATGTCTGAGGAGGGACAAACCACCAAAGAGAAGTGTGGCCGTACCTGGTGAAGTTGGATGGGAGGGGCCAATGCTTGCTTGGGCGGTGCCCCTCAGCCGCTGGGCTGTCCCCTGCCCCAGAGAGTGGTGGGGACACACCTTGGAATGACAACTGGAGGGCACCTTCTTCTGCGACTGGACTCCTTTCTGCTCCTTCCCACCCCACTCTCAAGCTTTGACTAGCTTCAAGGCCTAGGCCTGGAGCCCAAATAAACTGAAAATACATTTAGTCTTATTGGATATGTGTCTAGGTTTTCCTTTAGGTCTGAGTACAGTGTGCTCATATTTCCCATGGATGCCACACATTTCCATTAGGCCCTCTGATAGGCTGAGTTTTTTATCTTTTCTCAATGGACAAGCACCTCCCCCCTTAGACTGGCCTCTGGGAGGGAGCAGGGTGCTCCCTCAGTATAGGAAATGGGGCCTTTCTCCACCTGTCCCTGAACCTCATAATTCCAGATGCTTCCAAAGGAACAAAATTAAATACCAACCTTAGTGTTAAATGCAACCTATGATGCCTGTCCTGGAGCAGATCCTTGACAACAAATGTTCCAGAGCCCAGTAAATACATCTGAGGAGGAAGTGGGAGAGGGACAGCATTAGTGTGCTCGCGTTGCCTCTGCTCCAATTACCAGGCCCCAGGGTAGTCCAGCTGGCTGGTTCCCACAACACATCCGACCTTCATCTCAGGAGCCCAATAGAGACGCTCAGAAATTAATTCCCAAAGACAAATATGGTTGGACATTTGTTAATTTGAGCCAGTAGTGAAGTCAATCTTGTGCTCACCTCTCTTTCAAATGATCACAGAACTTTAAAAAAGGGAAGAAAATCCCCCAAAACACATTACTTAACTGTTCCCTGAGATCTATCTTTGACATCATACACGGACAGTTTGATTTGTGTCATCTGATTGATAAGAGAGTCTTGAAAGAAGGCGATACTGCTTAGAAATATAGGATTGTTGGTTCCCTGGAATAGAAAAGAAAAGAATCAGAATACCGAGTTGGATTTTTTTAAGTAATTGCTTTTGAAATACATCAACATTTTCAGAATGATAAACTAACATTCTCACAAACTGGGATCAACACAAATGCTAATGACATCTTAAATGGATGCATACAACCCAACAACTGCTTTCCAAAAAGGACAAAGTAGTCTGATACAGAGCTTTCTAGATCCAGAAACAACAAATGGGCCCAATGCACAAGCTGTGCCCAAGGGCTCATTCTAAGGGCTTCTCACTCAGTAGGAGGGATTTTATAAAATTGAAACGAGCTGAATGTCCACACACATTCTTAATCTTCCAGCTTTAGAAGAGTTATGTATTTGGACCTTCAACTTTGGGTTGTTGTTCCTTTAAGATGTATAAATAGGCAGATGAAAGAGGAAATGAATAGCTTAAGCCATTTCTTATTTCTAGAATCCTGGGTTTGGAACAATTAAGGCCTGACTTTCTTAAGGCTCTCCTTTTTTGAAGACTACTTTCTATTTTCTAGATCCTAGATGGTTATTTCCTGACAGCCTAGCCCCGCCTTCCAGAGCCCTATAATATCATATTCTCTTTCTCCAGCAGTGATTAACTTTCTCAGCCAAACGGTTAATGGTTCCTGTTTGCACCTGCTGTGGGGTTCATGCCTCTGGCCATGTTCCCTCTGCAGCTCCAAATCCAGTTTCTCAGCACCTGCTGGACAGCCCCTCCTGGGTGGCCCGCTGGGACCGCAGCCCCACCCAACCTCTCCCTCCACCCACCCTTGGTTAAGGCCCTCTCTGACTTTCTCTCCAAGGAGGCTACAAACATGGGCGTCTGCCCTGGTGCCCTCCTCTCCGTGACTCTCAACCCCACAGTGGGGATGAACTCCTCCTGCAAGAGCACCTCCAGAGCCTCTCTCACATGCACCCCTTCTTTCCACTCCTTCCCACTGCCAGCCAGGCCCTATATTGCTCCCTGAAAAGACTGTGTGACTGTCTGATTTAGGACCTCTCTGAAACACAGCTGGTCAGGTAACTCCCCCACATAAAAGCCTGCACTGGCCCAGTACAAACTCCTCGGTCTGACATGCAAGGCTTCCCCCTCCCTTGCTCTCTCCCTTGTGCCCCTTTTGCACACACAGAACAGGATAATGTTATTCTCCAAACGTGCATGATGCTTTCCTATCGCCATGCCTTTGCATAGCTACCACAGAACTCTGGCATGTTCTTCCACATGTAGTCCCCACACTGGCAGCATGGGCATCACCTGGGAGCTTGTGCAAATGTAGAGTCTTGGGCCCCACTTCAGACCTATTAAGTCAAAATTTCACTAAGCCCTGCTGTAGGAAGCCTCCTCTGATCCTCAGAGCTGGATGGGACCCCGTCCTCATCTCTCTAACACTTCCCACACTCTGCTGTGTAGAGATGGAGCCACGTTCACTTCTGCTCCCCACCCACAGATGGTAAACTCCTTGAGGGCAGGGGACTGGGCCCCAGTGGTCTTTGTATCATTGACAGTGCCCAGCACTGTGCTTTATATGTAGGCAGTGCTCAACAAAGCCTTAGAAAACAGAATTGTTGGCTTGAACTTGGAAATAAGTTTCCAAGACAATGAAAACAGGTGGTCTATCCTCCCGAATGTAAACCTGAGAAAAAGCAGGAAATGCAATTTAAGTGTGTTTGAGACACTTAATTCACACAGAAGCTCACATCACAAATAGAATCCTGCAGAATCTCACACCAGCAACTCCTACACTTAGTTTCATAGCTTACATAACGTGCTCAATTATCTAAAAAGATTTTATAAAATTCCCTCAGTGACTGTATATTATTTAACTTAATGTAGAAAGTAATCATGTAACACACAACTCAAAAGGCTATAAAGATAAAAACCAATAAAAATAGGAGTATGTCCTGGTAAGAAGCCTGGTTAATAGTCAAAACTCTCCAAACTCTGATTAATGAGAACAGTTCTCTAAAAGTAGCAGCTGATTAGAAGTGACAAGCAAGTATTAGGTCTTACCTCCTAAAATGCAATCAACCTTATAGGATCATTTTTCAAAAATAACTAGCCAATAGCTAATCAATAATTGTAAAGGATATGGCAAATACAAATGCCATCCAGATGAGTAAGGGTGATAAAAATATCAGTGTGCTGAAAACACATGGAAAACCAGCAACAATTCACATAAATATCACTGCAGCCCCAGGTGCTCAAACAGCCCTCCCTCCCATGGGGCTACACCAGCACCAAAGCCTGTTGCGGGGCTCCCTGAGGACGGGGGCCCACAGCACCCACCTCAATGATCTCCGTTTGTGCGTGCTTTGTCCAGAAAGCCTGAGGAGGGGTGGTTACACTCACTGCTACAAAACTATTTGGTTTTCGATCTAGCGATGGAGTATGCAACTCACTGCAAGCTATAGAATCAAGATGGGAAAGAAATGAATCCTTTAAAATCAGGCTCTAGTTAATTCTCTGTTCCAAACATACCCAAAGACAGCAAAAAAAAAAAGCAAATGACACTCAAAGGGATGAGACGATCACACTGTCAGTTGTCACAGGGAGGTGATTTTTTAAATACAAAACAGTCTCTTCTTACTCCTCCCCACTCCCTCACCCCCTTGACAGCAACGCCACAACTGCCCGTGGAAGGCTGGAGGGGCCTTTCTATGTCAATGGAATGGAGCACCAAGCCAACAATCTCATACAGGGTCTGACCCATAAATTTTGACCTTAATAACTAATTGAACTTCTAGCCAATTGAGCTAAGGAGCCACAGAGTCTATGAAATCAAGACACAGCTACACACGCCTGTCTCCTATGACTGCAGTGATAGCCCTAAGCTTATGGTGCCCCACAGATTTCTGTGTGGATTTATATTGGAAATAAAGTAAAATTCTATGGCAAAATAAACAAAGCGTTTTTAAAAAAGGAAATCATTGCTCATTTATCCTCCTTATAAGACTCATATCCAATACAAGATTACTAAAAATGCTAATTTTCAGAACTAAAGGTACCCCATAGAACTGTTTCAGTTAGAAAATTTATTGTACTAATCATTTTGAAATAGATTATAAGACTCAGATAATTCTATCATAACAGTGACCCACAGGAAAAAAAGATCAAATTTCACTGAATCTAACATGCTACCTGTTGTAAAATGAACTGTGAATAGAAAAAATGATCCACTACCATTAGACCATGATATACTACTGATTTTAAAACACTTCCTGATTAAAGATATTAATCAAAGTTCAACACCAGCAGAAACAAATAGCTTTTTCGGAGGGGCAATAAACGCTCCCCAGAGTGCTATAAGCCTTTGGTTAATTTCCAGAGTTCTGAAATAACTAATTCTGACTGCTTTGGCCAGTGTTCTCATTGCTTTATGGAGGAAAGGATTTTTCGAGGTCCTTACTCTGTCATTCCTGCCCTCATCACTCTCATTCGATTTTTTAAAATGCTCACTGGTGATTTAAAATTCAGAAATTGATTTTTACTTCTGAAAATTAATTTTGGATCTTAGATTATCTCTTTGTAGCATCTTCTCATGTATCTTTATGAATTTTCATTATATATTGGTTATCATAAAACACAAAGAGCTTAAGCTTTCAGTTCAATGAATTTTAACAATTATATACACCCATGCAACCATCATCAAAAAAGTAGAGAACTTGTTCCATCAGACTAGAAAGTCCCCTTCGTACTTTCCAGTTAACCACCTTCTGATTTCTATCACTTTCGTCTGTTCTTGAATTTCATATAAATGGAATGTTTTTGAGATTCATCTATATTGTTATATGTATTGACAATTCATTCTTTTTTTTAAATTGATGAGTTATATTCCATTGTATGAATGTACCAAAATTTATTTATCCATTCTACTGTTAATGGACATTTGGGTTTTTTCTAGTTTTGAACCACTATAAATAAAGGTGCCATAAACAATTCCTGTTCATGTCTTTTTGTGAACGTATGTTTTCACGTCTTTTGCACTAGCACCTAAGACTGGAATTTCTAGGTTACAGTGGAGGATATGCTTAACTTTGTAAGAAGCTAACAGTTTTCTAAAGTGTTTGTATCATTTTACAATCCCACCAGCAATGTATGTGAGTTCCACTTCCTCTGCATCCCCACCAACATCTGGTGGAGTTAGTCTTTATTCCAGTTGTTCTGATGGATGTGTTTTAATCTGTACTTCCGTGATGACTGATGTTAAGCGTCTTTTCACCATGTGTTTACTGTTCATTTTTACTTCTTTTGTCAAGAATCTGCTCAAGTCTTTTGCTCATTTTAAAACTGGGTTGTTGACGCTCTTATTGTTAACTTGTAAGCATTTTATTCTGGATCTGTCCTTTGCCAGGTATGTGTTGTGAATATTTTTTTTCCCAGTCTGTGGTTTATATATTCATTTTCTTTTCTTTGGTGAGGAAAATCAGCCCTGAGCTAACACCTGCACCCATCTTCCTCTATTTTGCATGTGGGTCGCCACCACAGCATGGCTTGATGAGTGGTGTAGGTCTGCACCTGGGATCTGAACCTGTCAACCTGGGCCACCAAAGCAGAGAGCACCAAACTTAACCACTATGCCACCAGGCTGGCCCTGGTTTATCTATTCACTTTCTTAATGGTATCTTTTGATGGACAGTAATTTCGTATTTTGATGAAGTCCAATTTATCCCACAATCACATCGCCTTCTGTTTATCACTTATATCACTCTTTTGGCATATTTCCATAGAAACCGTTAATCTTTGATATGTATGCCTTGTCTCTGCAACCGGATCATCTGTAATCCCAGCTGAATAAATGCTGCTGAGGCACACTGTTGAAACAAATTTCGAGTGCACAGCATGTGACTCAGCAATTCTATATATAAGAGTTTATCCAAAGGAAATAGCAAAATGTATGAAAGATTTATGTACAAGTATATTCACTGTGGTGGTGTTTATAATGGCAAATTGGAAAAAACTAAATGTCCAACAATAGGAGACTGGTTAAAACAAATATGGCACAGCCAGACAATAGATTCTATGTAGGTATCCAAAATGATGAGGCAGATCCCATGTTTATTAAAATGAAAAGAAGCCAGTGATATTTTGCTACATGAAAAAACCATGTTAAGAACACTAGGATGGGGGGCCGGCCCAGTGGCACAGCGGTTTAGTTCACGCTTGGCAGCCAAGGGTTCGCAGGTTCGGATCCCGGGCGCCTGCCAACGCACTACTTGTCAGCCATGCCATGGCGGCGTCCCATATAAAGTAGAGGAAGATGGGCACGGATGTTAGCCCAGGGGCCAGTCTTCCTCAGCAAAAAGAGGAGGGTTGGCAACAGATGTTAGCTCAGGGCTGGTCTTCCTCACAAAAAAAAAAAGAACACTAGGATGGCATTTTTGTAAATAATTCCATCACCTCCACAACCGAAAATCATTAAAAATTTCTGCGGGTGTAAAAAAAATATCTGGAAGGATATATACCAAAATGCCAACTGTGATGATCTCTCTCTGATAGGGTTTTCTTTTCCTCTAACATTTTCTATATTAAAGGTTTTCAAATGAGCATTTTCTAAATTTTAAAATTTCATTGATTTTTATTTTAAAACAAAATATTTGACCATTCAATCATCTAGCTCCTGCCCCTGACTCTCTTTTGTCCCTTAACTGTGGTAAAATTCATTTAACGTAAAATTCACCCTCACCTTTTTAAGCTATTTCTTCCTCCATGTGTCTAATTAATGTGACTATATTACTGTTTTTGATTTGCCAGATTCAGAACTGTCTCGATTGCTATTATAAGGGTGAGGATTTTTTTTTTTTTTTTTTTTTTTTGTGAGGAAGACCAGCCCTGAGCTAACATCCGTTGCCAATCCTCCTCTTTTTGCTGAGGAAGACCAGCCCTGGGCTGACATCCGTGCCCATCTTCCTCTACTTTATATGGGACGCCGCCACGGCATGGCTGACAAGCAGTGCGTCGGCAGGCACCTGGGATCCAAACCCGTGAACCCCGGGCTGCCAAGCGCAAACTAAACCGCTGCACCACTGGGCTGGCCCTATAAGGGTGAGGATTTTTAACTCAATTTTATCGACTCCCATCCTCTCTCTAAACTCAGTTTAGCTCATTGTTGTTGTTAAACCTATATTCTGCATTATTAAAGTTAAGTGAATATTATTATGGGCCAAATGGGGTTTCTTTCACTTCTCTCCTGTGCTGGACCCTGTTTCCTGGATCCCATGTCTTCCTTTTTCTCAATTTATTCCCTCCTTGGGATGCAGCACATCATCCACTAACTTCTAGAGAAAGGATGTGGGGGAAGTAAACTGGAAACTCTGTATACCTCAGATAAGTTTCTTTCTATCCTCACATTTGATTGACAGTCCAGTTGAGTAAAGAATTTTAGGTTGAAAATATTTTTCCAACTTATACTAAGGGTGTTGCCCCACTGAATTCAAGTTTCCAACATCACTGAGAATCTCCATGCTAGTGTTATCTCTGATCCTTGGATATGACCTGTTTTTTTCTCTCTTGATTTTTAGGATCATCATTTTATTCCCAGTGTTCTGAAATTTCACCATAGTGTGCCTTGTTGTGGATCTTTTTCAATCATTATGCTGGGCCTTGGTAGGCATTTTTAACCTAGAAACACATTCTTCAGTTCTGAGACAGTTCTTGTATTATTTCTTGGTAATTTCCTCCCTTACATTGCTGTCCATTTTCTCTTCTAAATGTTGGACCTCCTAAATTTGGTCTCTAATTTTCCATTTCTCTCCCATTTTCTATTTTGCTTTTCAGTTTTTAGTTTCGGGAATAATTCCTTAAATATCTTCCAATCTTTCTTGAATCTTTAAAGTTTGTCTATCCCATTTTAAATTTCTAAGATTGTCCTTGTTCTTCACTGTTCTTTTTCCTCTATAGTATCCTGTTCTTGTTTATGGACACACTTTCTTCTCTTGAGGATATAAATTATCATTTTTTGATGCTTTCTTCTAGTTTCTTAATGTCTCTGTTTCTTCCAAGTTCTATTTTTTTCTACCTGTTTTTTCTTTCAACTTGTTGGCCTTCCACAAAGGTCTAGTGATCTTTGACTATTCTTTCATTTTGTTTTAAATCAACTTTGAGGTATATAATTTATATATAAAATGTGCCCATTTTAAGTGTAGAGTTTAATAAGCTTTGATAAGCATATACATCCATATAACGACCACCACAGCCAACCTATAGAACATTTCCATCACCCCAAAGGGTTTCCTGGGCCCGTTTCCAGTCAATCCTCACCCCCACTCCCAGAAACCATTAACCTGTTTTCTGTCACTACAGATTAGTCTTCGTGAGTTCCAGATGAATAGAATCATACAATATACAGCCTTTTGTGTATGGCTTCTTTCACTTTGCATAATGCTTTTGAGATTCACCCATGTGGTTGTGTCTATCAGTGGTTCATTCCTTCTCCTTGCTGAGTGTATTCCATTGTATGCATGTACCATAGTTAATTTTCCTGCTGATGGACATGTGGGTTGTTTCCAGTGTTGGCTATTATGACTAAAGCAGCAATCAACATGTATGTACTAATCTTTGTCTGCACAAATAAATGTCCATTCCTTTTTTTCTTGGTGAGGAAGATTGGCCCTGAGCTAACATCTATTGCCAATCTTTGCCAATCTTCCTCATTTTGCTAAGGAAGATTGGCTCTAAGCTAACATCTTTGCCCATCTTCCTCCATTTTTGTATGTGGGACGCCGCCACAGCATGGTTTAATGAGTGGTGCATCAGTCCGTGCCTGGCATTCAAACCTGTGAACCCCAGGCTGCCAAAGCAGAGAGCAGGAACTTAACCACTATGCCACCCAGCCAGCCCCTGTCCATTCCTTGTTAAGAATGAGGTACTAGGAAGGTTGAGGGTGGACGGGTGGGCTAGGTGGGCTCCATGAGAGTGAGTGGGTGGCTGGCCAGCCTGCTTTTGGTTGGGTTCCAGAAGGCCAGAGTCTCTTTGTGTCTTTGGGTGGAGTGGCAGTGGGTGGGTTACTTTCTCCAGAGAGAGCCTCCTGCTGGAGGAATGAGCCTAGCACAACTATGATGAGATGAAGGAGGCTGGGGAGGGCGAGAGTGGGAGCTTGTTATTCAACAGACTTACATTTAATCCTGTTTTTGTCTGGCCCTTCACTCCACTCTCCTCTGTGTTGACGCACCCCGGCCCAGAGCCTCTCTGCTTCTGAAATTTCTTGAAAGAATAAACTTCCTATCCTTGCAGGGCTGAGGGAGTATGGTGGGAACCTGAATCCACACTCTTCCTTATACAAACTCTCCAGTAAGCCCCTGCTTTTGTCTCCTGATCTCCCCAGTGCCTTTGGGACAGATCCTCTGCTTGGCTTCACCACCCCCACAGACAGGTGTGACCAAGCTCCTCTCCAACTGCTCCCTCCTCCCAGGTTACATTTTGGGGGTTCCAACAACATCTCAGTGTACAGTCTGTGTTTCTGTTTCTCATTCTTCCTGATGTCTGAGATGAGTTAAGATAAGGGGATGGAAATATGTTCACTCTTCTGCTGTGAAACTGAAAGGCCTTGGGTTTATTATAATTTGTAAAAAGCAACCAAGTTCTAGGTTGGGGTATGCAGGTGTGTGCAAGTCCCAGCAGGGTTAAAGGCTCTTCTCTTGCAACCTCCCATTCCCAGGACACAGCACAGAACTCACTGCCCGCTGCAGACCCAGCCATCAGTCAGGGCTGGGGAAACCCTCTGAACTTGTTAAGGAGCATTTAATCTGAATCAGAGTTTAATATTAACTTGATAATAATGTACTTACATTTTTATGGGTTTAGCTATTTGTCAAAGTCCTTTTGTTTTTGTTTTAACCGTCATGAGCTTCTTTGTCTCTCAAGTGGTAACCCCCACATAGCACATGAGGAAACTGGTCCAGCAAAGTCAAGTGGCAGGCTCAAGGCTGTGCAGCTAGTTTGCAGCAGAGTCTGGACTAGATTCCAGATCATCTGACTCCCCAGGGGCTGACATGAAAGATGTCACACCACCTCCTGGACACTGATGCCAGGCCACCAACCAATGCTGACCACCACCCAGGGCATCAAGGAAGGGGAGAGGAACACCAAAGAGCGTCGGGCTCTGGAGAAGGAGCATCTGTGGCTGACTCCACCCTGCTCTCCCACCTCCTGGGTAAGCCCCAGTAACACCACACTTCCCTGTTCCTGGAGCCGGCACAGTCTACTCCAGTGTTTAGTATACTCTCAGGTCTGACGCTCCCTGAGAGGGAGAGCACGTAGGTGTCATCGCCTCGGTTTACAGAGGAGGGAAGAGAGGGCGAGAGAGCTAAACTCCACCCACGCAGGGCCTTACATCCAGGGGCCGACCACGCTGACCCTAAACCCAGTTTCCTCACCCCTCCCTGCCTCTCCCAGAGAGGTAGGAGGAGGGAAGGGAAGCTGTCCCAGCAGCTCTGGATGGGCTCACCTCCCGTCCCCCCACCGCCAGCCTGGAGGAGCACACGCTGAGGAGACAGAGTCCTGCAGGCACGAAGCCCCCAGGCTCCCTCCCACCCACAGGAAGTTCACACCTGCCTCGTGCCTTATCTCCTGCAGCAGCAGCAAGTTCTCTGAGACAAACTCATGCCAGTAGTCGTGTTTTTGTTTTTAAGCAACATTTTTGTTTTTAAGCAACATATATTTAAAAAATTAAAAAGACACCTACCTAAGCTGAATTCTAAAATGGGCTCATCTGGATCTTGTATATTTCCTGAATAAAAAAGAAATGACAGAAAAGAATCACCCTTAATCAACTTTTCCCTGCTTTTAGATTTTATGCAAAAACCCAACAGATTAGTGGGGATCATTTCACAATACGTGTAAATCAAGCCATCATGCTGTACACCTTCAACTTACACAGTGACGTATGGCCATTATTTCTCAAAAAAACTGGGGGGGGACCCAACACTCTACTTTTTTTCCCTTCAAAACTATTATACGAGATGATTTCTTCATTTTCTGAACATTTTGCTTTTGAGATTCCTAAGAAGTCTCAGACCTCAAGACCAAACCCCCCTCCTCCTGGGGTCTGCACACCCACCACAGGCAAGGCCTTCATTATGGCCTGGACACCTGCCAGACAGGCACTGTGGATGTTCCCACATCATCTACCGGCAAATGAGCCCTGCAGGTGCCCACCCAAACTGGAAAACCATGGGCAGGTTTCAGTGGAAGCAGTTCCCAGGAAAAGGGCTAACTTCTCCTTCCCTGTTCCAATGCAACCAGAAGGATGCCACACCAGGGCACCCTCCAGCCTGGGACAGTCATAGTGGGCTCATCCTGGCTGTCTGCCAAGTACCCCAGGAGGCAGGTTTGGCCCTTCCAGCAGCACTGCCACAGTGTGGGACCCACGCACTGTGAGCTCATACCAAGAACCCAGGGCAGGCCCTGTGAGGCTCACCTGCCAGAGAGAGGCCAAGCATGTCGGCAGCCACATCGATGGTGGAAGCCCGCTGCATCGCACGGGCCCTAGCACCATGGCGAGGGCTGTGCTCTCTTGCTGTCATGATGTCATTGGTGATGATGTGCTTCCTGTTCCTGGGTCAGACCACACCTGATTTCCCGGGAAGTGCTGTCACCAAGCCCTAGGCCCCTAAGGTGGCAGTCCTGAGAAATAGGAACAAACACTGGTAAGGAACACAGGGATGGTGACCGAAAGACAGTACACTCTCACGGAGAGAGCACGTGACCTAAACACAGGCAAGAGGCAGCAAAGCCAGGCTCCTCCAGCAGGTGAGGGGCCAGGGGTAGAGAATCTGATGACTGAGGCCCCTTCTAATCACCTCTTCCTCTGCCCTCCCCAACGCTCTCTCACACACACAACAACCCGGTATGACTGTGGGATCCCATAAAGAAATCATGTTCTCTTCAACAAAGACATACCACGTTAAATGATGGTTTAGATATAATCACAAAATATGGCATTGAGGATTTTCTTATTTGCTTTATTATGCTTTTCCATTGGCAAGTCTCGTAGAATCTTTAAAATTTAAATCAATTCACTACAACCTCTGTAAGAGATGCATGAAGAGGTCTGCCGCCCACTGGCTACAGCAGTGGAACATGGAGAAACAAAGGCACACGGCTCCAGCCTGCTCCCTTTCTTCCTGGAGCTACAGAAACTTCATGTGCCTCTCGGCCTCCAGCTTTCCTTCCCACAAAACATGTACGTGATAACCTACCTAACCAAAGTGGATAGTGCTGTGCTATGCGTACTGAAGTCTCTGGGCGAAGTGCCACTGCAGGCTGAATCAGACAGACTCTCTGGCACAGCACAGAACTCACATTCTGCTCTAAGAAGTGGGTTAAGCAGCAAGAAGTGAGTTTCATGTTTCTCCAACCCTATACACTACAATTCCTGCTGACTCTAGAAGGAAGCAAGCTTTAGAAGTTCTTAACTTAATTAGACTGAGCAATAGGCTGGATTAAAATAGCCCTCTCAAAGGTCTCCATACATTCAGACACCCCTGTCTTCTCAAAGTGTGTCAACACCTTTGCACCTTGAAGGGCCTGTGTTCCCACCCTTGAGTTAATTTACCCAACAACTTACTGGACATGTTTCCTCTTGGACCAGTAGAGACACGTGGCATTTCTTCATAGAAGCACACCCAAATCCATCATCTAAAAATAGAAAATTATAAATTTAACAAGCTGGTCAAACATGAAGTTCTTGAGAATGCATATTATAATGCATATGTTATCATTTCAATGCCTAGAAATATGGGGAAGCCAACAGCTACTACATGTTCCTTTGAGCTCCAGACACCAATCTAACCTTTCGGCTCAAAAACAAAGGTTTTGCTCAAAGCCCAAAAGAATGAGAAACAGAAAGTACACACCTCTATCCCCCCTCCAGGGGTGATCCAGGGTTATCTGGGCCAGCCCTACAGAGCCTACTGGGCAGTTAGGATGTGGTTCATGGAAAATGAGGAGATAAGAATCTGAGTGCCGGTCTTCCTGCTCACAAACATCAGGCCCTGAGAAGCTGCTGGGCCCCGCTGAGGCTCTGCTTTTTGGTGTCTAAGATGAGGCTAGTTGTACCCATCTCAGGATGCTGCAGTGAGAACCAAATGTGTGAGAACGGGAGTGGGCTCTGCAAACTCCAGTGGGCTCCCACACTGCTGCTGCTGCTGCTGCCTGCACCGGGCACCTTCCTGTGGAGCAGAACACCCAGGCTCCGACTCAGTCCCAGCACTGCTGGGGGCGCTGCTGCCCAGCGCATGAGCATGTGAAACTGCCAGGGTCTGGGGTGTAGTGTAGATGACAGGATAAACAGTTTCCCTTGCAGGCTGTGCTCCCAACCATCCCACTGGGGGTACCCAGGGTCCTTTAGCCTGGACACCTCAGTAGAGAGGACAGTGGCCTGGCTGGGCAGTCACAGTAGAAGTCACCAAGGGGAAGATTCACTAGTTTGCTGACATCAAAAGGCATACAAGTCCAAAATATGCAAGGAAAATGGGAAAGACTGGGAAAGGACTTGCAGTACTATTATCTGTATTTTATAGTAATCCTTGTACAAATTAACCAAAAACAACTCACTAACAATGCAAGTGGCAAAAAGGTATGAGTGCATAAAAGAGGAATACACGTGGTAAATATTCTGGAAAAGTGACCAAACTCATTCACAGTAATTAAAGAAATGCTAAATACACCTATATTCACCTAAAGTAGCCCTCCAAAAAAGGTTGGTTTGTTCTTCTAATGAGAATATGCTTTGTTGGCAGACCTAGAGGAAACTCCTATAGGACTCTCCTATATTGTTGATAACATTTTAGAGTGGTACAAGCTTTTCAGAAAGCAATCTGACATTATTTATCAAAATTTGTAAAGAATAACAAAATTCTCGCCAAGAGTCCAAAGATGATTACTGTAGCATTACTTATAATGACAAACACCGGACCCAATCTAAATGCCCAGCTACAGGTAAGTACACTCTGTCACAGCTGTAAGACACACTATTATATGGCTGTTAAATGATCATAATAAAGCCAAGAGACACATGAAAAGTTCTTCAACCTCATTAGTCATCAGGAAAACGCTAATTATAACCATGATATACCTCTGTACACCCACTAGAGTAGCTAAAATGAAAAAGACAGACAATACCATGTGTTGGCAAGGATGTGGAATAAATGGAACCCTGATATACTGCCAGTGGAGTGTAAAATGGTACAGCCACACTGGAAAACTGGCAGATCTACTCAAGCTGAACCTATACCTACCCTACGACCTGGTATATAACTCAGAGCGGAACTGCTAACAGAAATGCATACTTATGCTGACCAAAAACAGATGTAAAGAACATTGAGAGCAGTAACATTCATTACAGTCAAAAACTAGAAACAATCCAAATGCCCAGCAACAGTAGAATGGACAAAACAACACAGATGACTCTCAGAAACAGTGTCAAGGGGGAAAGCCAGAGCCAGGAGAGCATATTCTAGGCAATTTCATTTCTTTTTTTTTTTTTCCTGACGAAGATTAGCCCTGAGCTAACATCTGTGCCAATCTTCCTCTATTTTGTATGTGGGTCGCCGCCACAGCATGGCTTAATGAGTAGCATAGGTCTGTGTCCAGGAACCAAACCCGCGAACCCGGGCCACCAAAGCGGAGTGCGTAGAACTTTAACCACTCGGCCATGGGGACAGCCCATAGGCAATTCCATATCTATGAAGGTCAAGAACAGGCCAAATGAGTCTGTGGTGTCAGAGTCAGGACAGTGATATGTTTGAGGGGCAAGTGCTGACTGGGGAGGGTGTGAGGATGTTTGTAGGGCTCTGTAATATTCTGTCTCCCGATCTCAGTGCTGGTTCCCTGAGTGAACTTACTGTGTGAAAATTCATCAAGCTGTACATGAATGATTTTTATACCTCAATAAAAAGTTTAATTTTTTTAATGACTATAATAAAAACAACATAGAATGAAAAATTTTTATGTCAGTTCTGCATCATGTGTGTTTTTAATAAAATATTCCACCTGTGCTCTGGTTACAGCCATTTAAAAAGATATGACACAGAGGCAAAGAGCCAGCAGCAGACCACATCGAGATGATGGCCATGTTTGGGGGCAGGGTCATGGGGGAACTGTTTTCTTTCTTAGCTTACTGTCATCCTCTCATGCCACAGAAAGTTGCACCCCATGCTGGCCAGAGGCAGAGGCGGCACCACCCTGGGTATGAATTAACTCATAGGAAGGAGCTCTTCTCTCCTGAACCTTTCCCCAATGTGTCTCGAGCATTCCATCGCCCTGCCTGGTTGCCCTGCACGACTTGTTAGTGAGGTTGCAATCACCCTACTCACTCGAACAGTGGAGCTCCCACCTAACAGAGGGCAACATCTGTACTCCAACATCTTGCCAGCCCAAGGGAGGTTCCCAACCCCCCTTCCCTCCCTCACTCCCTCCTCTCCTCCCCTTGCAGGGTCCCGGCCCATTCTACCCGCCTGCCCCTTCCCCTGGGCGGGGGGGGGGGGGGGGGGGGGACAGTTGGTATTATAGGCATGGCGAGATTCTGGGGATAGAAATGCTTAAAGGGGAACATCTACAGACTAATTTTACACTTGATAAATTCACAGATCAGAGAAGCTTTTAGGTCAAAAGGACCTTCGCAGCCACTTCGTGGTTATTGGGGGGCATTTAATTAAGATCTACAATTTAAGTCATCAAGACCCAGAACAGAAAGCTAATTTGCACAGCTGAACTCGATTTTCCTTATTAGTCTCATTAATTTAAGGTAATTCGTCAAGGATTCTTATATTCCCAAGGTCCCTCTTTTCCCATTTAAAGACCAGAGCTCATTATAAGAAAAACTACACTTAAAGAGGACAGAGAGCGTGTGGGAGTTGTTTAGGGGACTGGCATTTTTTTCTTGGGGGCAAGAAGAAAGAAGAAAGCAATAAATCATGAAACTAACTGCCTCCTCCCCTCACTCTGTGAGAGACACGTGACCTCATCTGACAAGAGGACATAGGTCATCAAATCAACAGCAAACCCAATAATGTCCCTTCCACCCATGTGGGGGCAGGGGAGACTGTGGCAGAGGGGAGCATAAGCAAGATGGAGAAGGATGTTATGTTCACACGGGTTCATGGGGTTAGCGAGGGTTGGTAACGACCATTAGAACCTCCTCAAGGAACCAGTCTTGGGAAAGGTCTGCCTCCCTCCTCCTCCACGGAACAAGGAATCTCAGGCCTGGAAGGGGTTTTGGAGGCCCCTCCAATGCAGTAACCTCTCAGGGGCTGCTGAGCTGGAGTTGGCGGGGGGGCTAACCACAGAGCTCCATTTTTATCTGTCTTATACACTGGGGTTTTTCTGAAAATAATCTTAAAAAGGAGTTACACAGAAGAGGTCGTGGAAGTCCGGACAGGGTGACTTTCCCAAGGTCACGTGGAGATAAAGGATGAACTATCAGAATCAACCCAAAGCATAAAGCCCAAACACACCAGGGCCACTCTCCCTGCCCCCAGCCCACCCCACCCTAGGGCTGTCACTGTGGGCAGCAAACGTGCTAAAAGCAAACCTTCCCTGAGCCTCCACTCTCCAAACTCAGGCAGCAAAAGAGAGAAAGTCAGATGAAAAGCTTGAGTGAGTCAGAGCATGAATCAGCAGCCCCTGAGGAGGAGGTGACTTTAGGAGTCAGAAAGAGGAAGAGTTTTCTCTCAAAACCCCAAATCCAGGATAGCCACAATCACTGATCGATGAGGTGTCACACTGCTCACAGGCACTGAAAATCTCTACTAGTAATAAGCTAAGAGAGACAGCCACCCCTTCGCGCAAGGAGCCTTTCCTACAGACAAAGCCCAGCAGCCAACAGCCTTTCCTCACAGAGGCCCCGGAACTCAGCCAGCGGTCTGTACCTCCAGATAACGCACTTCCTTGTGTGACCGTGGGATGACCAGCTGGGCATCCTGCATCTTGTGAATGCCAGACTTAAATTCCTTGCTTCTTCCATAACCTCCTGGATGCCTAGTTCAAGCCTAAACACAGACCAGGCGGTCTAACACAGACCAACCGAGCAGACAAACTGTTAGTATATGTGGCCGACTGCACCTGTTCACAGGGGCGTGGCTTTGTCCTTCTTCCCAGGCACACCGACAGGTTCCTCTCCCGGCCCCTTCCAGTTCGGTGAAGCTGCGTGACAGAGTGCAGAAGGGAGGCACACCAGCTAGGGTGGGGATGGTAAAACGGCTCACAGCATCCTCCAACTCTCTCTCTTCTGGATTCCTGGCTGGATGCAGGCGACTGAGTGGATAATTCAAGACCCCAGGGTAAGGTGGAGTCACTCGATGGGAGGAAACTAGGTCCCTGAGACTATGTGGAGCAGAGCCCCCGCTCCCTGCCCCTCCTCCACATACAACCTACACTGAGCTTAACTTGAATAAGAAATAAACTTGTGTGAAGCCACTGAGATTTGGAAGTTGACTGTTACGGCAGCTTACATTAGTTACCCTGACTGAAGTCACACATACCAGGCACTCAATAAATGGTTATGATGAAAATAAGAATTATAACCACCATTAAAACTTACTGCACAATGCTTGGGAAAGAGTGATGCTTTATTCTCTGAATGAGGTACGCCCAGCTCAAGAGAAAGGAGCCCACAGGTGTCAGGGAGACTACCAACGGGCTCCAGGAAATGGGAAGAACACAGAGAAGTAAAAAATCCACTTTAGCAGGTAGTCAACAAATCTGTTACCCCCTCTCTAACTCCAGGTCAGACTCAGGTCACCCTGATATCTCGTGCCCTTCCTCCACCCCCAATATCCCCGGGCTAGGCCTGAACCTCACCACCCCAGACATACTCTGTGGTAGAAGTTGGCCTTAATGTCAAGAAAGCAGGTTCTTTGAGGTGACCCTAGAGCTACTAATCCAACCAAGAGAGAAGAGATCCATCTTTACCACTGTGCACCCAAGATCAGCCTCTGTTCCCATAGGTCCCTGGAGCCAGCTGGGAATTGAGGCTACCTAGGGCTCTACCCAGACCTGGTCTAGACCCAATAGGGGCTTTGGGACCCTTTGGGATTCAGGGCCACCAATTCCTTGAAGTCTAGCAAATAAGAGAATGACAGACAACAGCTATGGGTGCAAAACTCTATGACACAGACACAAACCTGGGGGTGGGCACAAAGCAGGTGGGGTGCAGCTGCCGATGATGAAAATTGGGTAAGAGCCATGGTGGCTGTAGTAACAGGGATGGGAAAGTGTCTCCAGAGGAACAGGAGCAGTGTCTCCAGAATGTCCAAGGGCAAGGGTGACCAGCAAACTGGTGGCTACCCTCCAGGGAAAAGGCAGCATGGTTCACGTGCAGGCTCAGCACACCCAATGTCAAAACAGCTCATAATCTGCTCCTGGCATCTACCCAGGCCAGTCACCAGCAAAAAAGATTCGGCACATAGGCAAAGACCAGGAATGCCTGGATTCTGGATATTCCAGAATGGCCAAAGGCAGCAGAAAATCCCTCTGGCTTATATTTGGAATGAATGAATGAATGTTTGCCTCTACATGACAACTTAAAAATTTAAACTCTATGAATCAAGTTTTGATGCAAAAAAAATGACAGAATGGTTATGGACAGAGGATTATGCACTGGGGTGAGGAAAAGACACTAAAATTCCTTCTTCCTTAAATAAGACAAATTTGAGAAGGCTGCTGAGAAAGGTTAAAGAAGAGAATGCTAATGAAGAAAAGCACCATCTGATGTAAAGCAGAAAGGGATTATGGGGTGGGAATGAGTCATTAAAAGCAGAGCAGAGGGACAGGTTCCGGAGGCAGGAGGAGTTAGGCCTTCTTTTATTTTAACTTGCCCATTTTGGGGACTTCTTCACCCATTGGATGCCCCACCCCTCTGTGCCCCTCCCCACCCTAAAATGCATGAGAATAGTGGAAGTAAGCAGGTTTTTCTTTTTTTCTGTTTCAACCAAGCCAACTGCCTAGGAAAGATCTTAATCTTTTAAACCAAGTCGAATATGTCTCCTTACCATAAAAAGCAAGGAATGCTGCCTGCCTCCAAGGCTCAGGTACTAACTGGGCAGGAAAGGCCGGATGCCCCATGAATAAAGACAAGGGTGGAGGGCACCTAGGAGGGCTCCAGGGAAGGTACACAGGAAGGAAAGCCTTAGTCTGGGCCCTCCTGTTCTCTGGCCCCAAGCCCCCCAGGCCCTAGACACTCTGGTTCACAAAGGGCTCTCAGCACCTGCCCTTCTGAGACCTGGACCCTTGGATCAATCTGCAGAGTCCCAGAGCTGGGCTCATGAATCCAAGCACTTGCCCAGGTAATGTCAGTCAGATCCCTCCTCCTCTACCAGTGACTGTACAAGAGCTAATGAGCTCTCTGCCTCAGTTTTACAATCTGTAAAACAGAAATAACAAGACCTACTCACTGGGATGCATTGAGGAGCAAGGACACACGTAAAGAAACACATACAACACCCACACAAAACCTTGGCACACGGAGACATCAGACACGTGAGTTTCTCTCCTCAGCTTTCCCTAACCCACCATGTGTCTGGTCCTGCACTGCACTTTATTGGGGCCATCTGTGAGCCCAGAAGGCCTTTCCCTCTAGCTGAGTCTATTCACGTTTTTACCCAACTTTCCAGCCTTCCTGAATTTCTCAACCAGAACTCTTCGCCCAGGGCCATGGCTCTTTGCTTGTGCTTCAGTTCATAGCAATAGTGTTTTCTAAACCAGAAAGTTAGGCCTACAGGCTGCTGTTGGGAAAGAACAGGTGAACAGAGCATTGTTCCTGGAGGCGGTGTGGCTTGGTGGAGGAAACCCAGGCACTGGTGTCAGACCTGGTCAGCCACCGGTAGTCATGTCACCTGCACAAGGCCTTGGTTTCCTACCTGTAAGATGAGGATACGCCTGCTGCTGGAAGGAATCCACAGCCCCCCAGTCAGAAAGAAGAGTGTGGAAGAAGACCCTGCCCCAGCCCCCTAGAGAAGAGTGGTGACTGCTCTGTGCCTTGGGGCCAGATGTCCATTAGGATCCTGTTCTTGAGAGGTGGCACCACGTTCCTCCTGGACTGGAGAAAGCCTGTAGGGAGGCCCGCTTCCTCCCTCCCCTTCAGAGCCAGGGACCCTGCTCTCTCCTACTTCCTGCTCCCTGCACCTGCACAGGGCCTCGGGCCAGGAGAGAGAAGTTCACTGTGAGTAAAGCTCCAACTCAGAACACTGCCTAATACAGGAGCATGCTGCAAAACAGCAGTCCAGTGCTGTGAGTATTTACATGCAGGAAAAGAATATGCCTTCGAAAGCTGAGCACAGGAAAACAAGAAATGTGCTGCAGCCGGTGTATATTCTCACCTGCAGACACAAACAACCCAACAACCCAACCCAGGGCCCCGCCGGGCCTGTGCTCAGCAGGAAACATTCAGTCTTTACCTCCTGCTTCCCATTTCCCCAAGCCCTGTTCTCTGATGGTGCCACTGAACAGGTAGCAGTGGCAATGAGTTCATCCAATTTAATTAACTAACCTGCCTCATTAGTTTAATGACTACGGTAGCTGATATAACGTAATGCCCTAACCCAGACTCAAATGTGCACCTCTGACTCCCATGGAGGAGTCAGTCACCTTGGGTGGGCCTGTGGATATCCTTCTAAACAATAGGCAGGGGCAAGTGCCTCTGAGCAGGACAAACGCAGATTGTTCCAGCTCCCCCCACAACCCCTTGGTACTCCCATCTCAGTCAACGGCAGCTCCATCCTTCCACTTGCTCTAGCCAAGAAACAAAATCAGCACAGGATTCTGGATTCCTCTTCCTCTCACACCCAATCCATCAGCAATTAGGTCAGCTCTAACTTCCCCATAGATCCAGACTTCAACCTGCCTCAACACCCCTGCCCTACTGCCCTGGCTTCCAACCAGTCCCTCTGCAGCCCCCCAGTCTGTCTCCACACCACACTGGCGAGGCCCGTGAACCCTTCCATCGGTGTCTTCATCTGGTCCCCATCCTAGCCAGCCACCCTCTGTGAGGCTGCTCTTCCTTGGAGGACAACAGACGGCAGCCCCCTCGCCTCCTTCCTAAAAACCAGCTTCTCCAGGAGGTCTTCGGGACAGCCCAGTTTAAAAGTACAGCTCAGTCCCCTGTGGCTCACCTACAAACCATGAACCTTCAGGGGATTTTCTGTAGGAACTAGTTTAAAAATAAGTCACCAAGAAAAAAGTGCTTAAAAGTGTTTGTGCTGAGCAACATGGGTGCCAACCTGGGTCTGGGTGCTCACCTCTGGGAGACGAGAGACATGTTAATAAGCAAATGCGACATGAGGGAAGTGCCAGGAGCAGGTGCAGGTCGGTGGGGGTCCTCTGGCCGCCTCTGCTATAACAAGCCCTCCCACGCCCCACACTTCAGCCACTTTCCTTAAGCACCTGCACTTTCTTGCTTCTACACATCATGCTGTTTCTTCTCTATAAACTGACAATCTCTTCAACAACAGTGAGGGTCTCTCATGGACCAGGCCTCAGAGGTACAAAGATGAACAGGGAGGCTTGGTCAAGAAATTTATTACAAGAAATGTAACAAACACATGAACGGTGGACAACCTGAGGGCCACAGTGATGCTGGTGAAACCTCTTCTGAAACCTTCCCTTGTGTGAAGGGCTGGCCTGCTCTTCCCTCCAATTGATACTGGCTCAATACAAGGTTGACATAAGGGAAGCCATATCGTAAAAAAGAAACCATATTGTAACCTTGAATGACCTCTGACTCACTCTGGATTTTATGGCCCCTCCCATACTGCTATAAGTCGATAACTTTGTTCTTTTGAGTTCCCTAGGAATGTGATGAGCCCCAGGCAGAGAGTCTACACTGATAGTCACCATCAATGACAACTGTGGGGCATTGCTCCAGTCTCTGATGCATATCCAGTAAAACCAAAGACTATCAGGAACTAAGACCAGATGTCTGCCCCCACCTGGAGGTCAGATAGATGCTCTACCCTGAGACCAGATGTCTGCCCCACCCAGAGACCAGCCTCCTATATAACTGGCCTATAGTCTTTGCTCTGTGAGATGGTTCTTTGAGACATTAGTTGGCCATCTTCCACCTTGCTAGCAAGCTGTAATAAACTGCCCTTTCTTTTCCACCATCTTGCCTCTTAACGATTGGCTTTTGTCTCGCAGCGAGCAGATCATGCCCTTTGTGCAGTAACACTTTCCCGGCAGGGGCGTACCAGGTGCTAGAACCAGGGATTCTAGAGGCTCTTTCTTGGGGTGAATCAACCTAGTGTTCTTATATATTACTCCTCTCACTCCCACGCACCAGGCTTCATCTGTCATTTGATTACCACATAAGTTTCCCAGAATACCACAGACAGACAAAGACATGGAAACATGGCACTGAGCACTACAGTCCATTGTAAGAGCTGCCTGATGGTACTGAGACAATGCACACCAGTGTCAATGCCACTCTTCTCTCTCCTAGAAATCTCCACAACACTGACAAGTCTCAGGTCTTGCTCCATTGTCAATTCGGCCACTCGAAACCTTTATATAATTAACTGAAAGTTCGCCTGTATGTTGTCCAGGAAGGCCTCTTAGCAGTGCCACAGAAATTTCCAAATAGGTGTGTAAAACGACTGAGGAAACCATCCAGTATCTATCAACTCCCACTGTCAATGAAGACATGCAGTTTCCAGAGGACCAAGAGCCAGAGATGAGGACAATGGTTTCCCTGTGACCTGTGCGTCAGCTTATCTCTGAATGGGGCTCCATAAAGGCCCCCCCAGCCAATGAGGGAAGGTATCATCGCAGACCCAGATGACCCCACCCCCAGGGCAGTTACTCAAAGCTTGGTTCCAGGAGACGCAGCTAGAAGAGAACTCTCTGGCTCCTCCAGGGCTGGGTGGGGGCTCTAAACCCCAACACTGGGCTGGGTGTGCCCCATTCATTGCCTGAGACTGTTCTTTCACTTCCCTTTTCTTTTCCCACCCAAACCCAAGGCTGTAAGACCTGGCCCAGTGCTTGCTTCTACCTCCCCCCACCCAGAGCCGGCCACGTGGGAGCTGGGCCCTGACCTCCTCCAGCCACCAGAGCCGACACCACCCCAGACTCTGCTTCTCTCCCCCTCTCCCCCTGTTGCGACGGGTCTGTCCTTTCAGCTAAGGGAATGGAGTATACGTGTGGCCACAGCTGCTCAAGGCTCCTCAGGCTCACAGTGCAAAGAGCGGGATGCCCTCCCGGGGGCGGTGGCTCACATCCCAGCTACAGCAACTCCCTCTGCGCCTTGCTCTGACAGTGTTTCCATTCACCCCATCCCCCCAGACCTTGGGGGTCCAGTAATGAGGCTGTCACGGTGAGGGCAGGTTCTGAGTACTCCTGCTATCCAGGCCAAAACACCATACTTGACAGCCAGGACACTTGTGGTGCAGGTTGGAAAACCCAATTCAGATGAGTTTAAGCAGAAAGGCATGTTTGTCATAAAGGTTCTGGGCTGACTTACAAAACTTGAGCAGGAATACGGCTGAGCTGGCCCACGGACCCTAATGTCAACAGCACAACTCTTCTCGGCTCCCCTCTGCTCACCCATATCATTCTCCCCGCTCCCTGCAAATGAACCTGTGCACATGGTGCTGTCAAGGCAGCCGACAGCCCCAACTTTAAACTCTCCAGCTCTAGGCACTGAAGGGGCTGAATGCATGGATACTCTCTGGGTCTCCAGTCCAGCTCTCTCCACAGAAGGTAATCCAAGAGTCTAACTCGGGCCAGGTGCCCCCCCAGCCAGAGGGCTGGGGTCACATTGTAGTGTGGGTGCTCTCATGAGACCCATGAGTTTGGTGGGAGAGAGTTCCCACAAAGGGGTTGAGGAGGAGGCTGGACAGAATCATCTCAATTCACCACAACTTGTGGTAGCCAAATGAAGAGACCCTATAGCAAATGTTTCTTACACTTTCAAGAAAAAAGGCAAAGAGTCCCCAGCATTAACTATACCTTTTTTATATTGTTTAAAATAGGCAACATAAACATAAAATTAGGTATAAACTCTTTTTCTTTGCAGGTCTTAAATGACTATAAAACTAAAAGGGGTCTATAAATAAATGATGAACAAAATCCCAACACAAATGAACTCACATTAATTTAACATGATGGATGGGGCTGCTGTACAGAAACCATCACACCAACAACCCTGACTGATGCAGGAGACCTCTCCTGCCACAACTTCCACTCCACCCTTGCCTGGCCTGCGGCCAGAAATGGCCTCTTTTGAGGCCTCACCACAATGGCCACTTTTGTCAACCCAGCAGCTATCTGGTCAAAATAACAGTGACCAGCAACCACCATTCTCAAAAAAAGTGAGTTGTCGAGGAGGGCAGAGGAGCGGAGACGCAGCAACACCTCCCTGGACTGTGAACAGGGAGTCTATGGATCCGAGACAGCAGGGCACTCCAACATGTTGTTTTGCTCCTTTGCATGAAATCAAGAGAGTTACAGGAAAAAAGTGCAAAACACAGCTTTATGGCTTGCTGTGTAAAAATGCAAGACTGAAAACGACAGTTACCTTCCTTGAGTCCCCACGGTGGAGCGCTCACACTGCAGGTTATGTTAAGTGCAAACTTGAGATGGTGCCCATGACACTTCCTTTTGTGAAGAGCAGCCATCTGTCTTTCCCACCCATCATTTCTCCCCTCAGTCTGTTTATAGCATGCTCCTCCAGGACTTAATTAATATCTGCTGTGGATTCATGTAAGGGATCAAATTTCTCATAATGCTTCCAACCCATGGGAGAAGTTCAAGGGAGGAGAAGACCAAGAACTGCTCAACCCAAGATGCCTTCTGGCCACTCAACCTGCCTCATCTGATCTCCATGCAAAGAAACACCTTGTCTAGAGATCTTCTCAGGTAGAAAACCACGCTGGGGGAGCAGTATGAGGTTAGCAACAATGACATGGCTCACAAATGCCTTCCATGTCCCCTGGCTTACTTGGTCCTCGCACCTCACTGCTGGGCAGTAGTTTGACAGATGGGAGCCAGGCTCACAAGGGTAGCAGGGCTTCTTCGGGGTCATGAGCTACAGAGGGTAGTCAGAACCCAAAGACAGGCCTTACAGTCCAGTACTCTTTCCAGTACGCAAAAGAGAGCACAGGGCACATTAATTTAAGCTACAACCAAACGCCAATAAAAGGCACACTCTTTTTTTACTTGTGGAGTTCATTTTTTTAAGCACTTTCACATATTTTATTTTAATCGTACAAGGTTTATTAGAATATTATTTTCTACCCTCCATCCCTTTTCAGGACCCCCTAAAAGAAAACATCTCAGATCCAAGACACACTAAACAGTATTTCCCTCTCTGTCCCCACCCACAGTCTTCACAAGTGCCCCCTCTAGTTTCTCAGTCTCTGAACCAATCTCCAGCTCTCACATTAAGCAACACTAGATACCAGAGAGGAAAAGGCTCTTCCAAGAGAAGGCAAAAGAGAGAACTTGAGGATGGCAGCAGCTTCTTCTATTGCATCACTCGTGTTTGACTTCCTTTTCCTAAGCTGAAATTAAGCCCCTAAAAACACAAAAATCTGTGAACAGGATAAACAGACAAAACCTAGTCAATAATACCAACCAATACTAAAGTAAAAAATACATAATGCTCTGGATTTCTGATGGTGGAGATAGGGCTTATACAAATATTGTACAGAAGTGGTACATTTCAGTGGGAAGGTAGAATGGGAAATGCACCCACCCCCTGAACCAGCAAGTCATGACTCAAGACCTAGTTTCTATGGTGACACGTTAACCCCAATAGCAGGGGGTTCCTTCTGCTCTTTCTGTATGACTACTGTGTTTTTTGTCATTTCCTTCTCTTTCCTGTTCCCAACAGGTTTTACTCATTCTGTAGAATATCCTGGTTTAGTAAGTGAAGAATGTGTCAAGGTGCTTTGGGAAACAGTCACCACGTTGTCCCCTGGTTTACGCTGATGACACACACTCCACAATTTAAGAATAAAACATGTGTCCTCCCCCTTCTTACAAAAACTCCCACATCCTCTCTCAGGTTTGTCAAGGGAAGCATTGCGGGGGAAGTGAGCCAGCTCGCCACTCTGGCAGTGGCTAGATGCACAAAAACGCGTGGAAACACAGGGCTTGACCAAGGTTAGCCTACTCAGGAGACACAACAGTCCCAAAGACCTTCCTGGTAACTTTTCACAAACCTAACAGCAAAGTGCACTCTTGGAAGGGAAGCTGGGCCCCCACACCGGCTCCCAGAGGGGTTGGTCAGATCCGGGCCCAGTGCTGCCCAAGCCATTTCAGAATGGGAAGCTCCGTGTTCTGGTTTACGCCAAGTAAGCCAGGCTCGAGCAACCGTGAAGCCAGGCTTTGGTTTCAAGTACTAGAAAACAAATTATTAACGCAGTACTTTAATATCCTAGCAACTTGCAAAATTCCATGCTAATGGAGCTTTGGGGGAAAAAAAAAAGAACGATGGAGCTCCTAGGGCTTATCCGATAAGATGGCCTCAGGCTTACTTCAAGTTCTGGCGTCTGCATGCTGGCATCATACCGTGCAGTTTCCAATTCAGCCAAACCCCTTGCCGTCCTCACTCTGGCACCTTCACAGGATGGTGCATGGGCCTGAACAGACACTTGCAGGTTCACTCCAAATACATTATTTCCTTCCAGACTACCAACAACAGAGAAGGACTGACAATAACTTAAAGTTCCATGTGCTTCAGGTGACTCGAGTTGGGTGGGGTTCAGTTTATTTTTATAATCACTAGGAAAGTTTGTTTTCTAATTCAAAAGTATCAAAGTAGGCAGGAGAGAATATAAAATTTTCTGAGTAGCAACAAAATTCCATAAAGGGCTATAAGTGCAAAGCAACCGCCACAGATCAATGAAATGCCGGGAAGACAAAGTTATTTCTAGAACAAGGCAGTGCGCCAGGAGACTGGGGCCAATCTGCCCAGGGCCTCCAAGTGGGCAGCACCCAACCAGTCCGATTTTAGCTTCCGCACCAACAAACCAGAATCGGGGAGTGAAGTCTTGGTCTTCTACATACCTTGGAAACATAAAGTGGGTTGCACATTTTGCAAGCTTTACTATATGTAAATCTCTAGTGAAGTGGTATATTATCTGCTTTACTTTAGCTGCAAAAATGGAATACTGCTTTAACCAATCACTGTTGGGTGGAACATGTAGAGGAGACTCTGAGAGGCCTTCAGTGTTCTATATTCTCACGTAAAAATAAAAGGCAGGCAGTCCTGACTTTTACATGAGACCTCTCTGGAGAGTGGGTTCTAGAACTTCAGCTACTCAGTTGTGTTGTTCAGTTGTTTGGGGTTTTTTGGTTGTTGTGTTGTTTTGTTTTTGCTTTTTCTCTCTGAGGATGTGATGCGATAGGACTGAGACGGGAAACCAGCTCTGGCTAACCAGCTGGGAAGTTAGATTGGCATGAAAGAGAGTCCTTTCCTTCCCATATTTCATCTGTGCATCTGTGCAAGGAGGAGAGGACACGACCAAAGCTGAAGAATTCAGGATCCCTCCTCAGGACCTCCTCCCAGCCAGCCTTTCCCAATCGTTCCTCCCAGGGGGACCCTGGTCAGAGCTGAGGTGGAGGGTGGGGAAGGTGAGGAGGGGTTCCATGGCTCCACCACCAATCAGTGTTTCCCCTTCACAGGCAGCCCCTCAAAGGGTGGCCTGGTATCCTCCTGACTAGGGCAAAGAGAACCCTCACAGGAGGCCTTCCAGGAGCCTCTCCCATGGTAGCCTGGCCACAGCTCTTATTGCAAAGCTGACAGTGGCAGGAATGATGAAAACCCAAGAAAAGCAATTTTAAAAAGAGAGCCACAAGAGTGACTCTGAGGCCCATGCACCTCTTCAAGCAGTGCTCAAAGCTGTTCAGCACTGCTGTGGGTGACGGAACTCAACTAGGCAGGGAGAGGTGCCATCTGACACTCAGCGTCCTCATGCTCAACAGCAACATCTGCCGTGGCACCTCTCCCCAACCAACAGTGAAGATCAGGCCAACAGAGGAGAGACCAAGGGCAAAGGACAGAGAACAGCTCTGGGGGTGTTTCCATCCTTAGCTGGCAAGCCTGGCCCAATGGCCTGCAACACCCTCTGATAGAAGTGTTCCTGGGAACCTCAGATCTGGAACCACAGTTGTTCAACCATTTGTTCAACAGGTGTCAAGTCAGGCACTTAGAGGGGATGTACAGGTGAGTCAGAAGTGGTCCCAGAAGGACCCAACAGTGCAACGATGGAGTAAGACATTCAGAGAAGACAACACCAAGACAAAATGAAACACATACCCCAGGCTGTAAGGGAGGTGAGGAAGAAACCTTAAATCTGGCCAAAGATGATCTAGACATAGTGTGGACAGATGTGACTTCAAAAGGAACAGGCATGCTTAGGGACAATTAATTCAGGGAACAGGGAAGCCCAATGTTCTAAGAGACAAAGAGAACGGGCTGGAGAGCCAGGACAGGGTCAATGCCAGGGAGCCATTAATACGAGACCACAGAGCTGGGCTTCACCTAGTAGGCAATGAAGAACTCTCTAGAACTTTAATTGTTCAAAGAAATCTGAAAAGTCTTGGTACTCTCTTCAACTCTCCTACTGGGCTTTTGAAAACAAACCTCTTGCTCACTGGGTACAAACCAGCTCAGGCCTGGTAAGACTGGGCCAAGATGGCACCCGCCACAGAACGGACAGACAACATCTACAACCAACACAATAAAGGACAACTCTCTTGTCCTGGCAGGTCTCCAAGAGGTTCCGAAAGCCATTTTGTCATCAGCACAACTAAACCTAAAGTCAGGACATGCTCACTAGCTCTAAAGGAAGCACTATTCAATTCTACAAATAAAAAATAAAACCCAGCAACATCAACAATCACAAAAGGAACTAAAACCACTTGGTCATTGAAGAGGCCAAGCAATTTCAGATCTATTAGCAAATACCTTACACCAGTGCCATCTTTCGCCTCTAAGTGTGCTCTCCCAGATGACCTCACTCTAACCTGTGCAGTAGGGACTGCTCAAGAAAGTTGCCAGAACCATCTTCCCTTTCTTTCACTGTGGCCTTGTTCCAGAAAGATTCCTAAGCTGGTTGTGCTTTTGTTTAGAAAAAGAATGCTAATGAGTTGGGATATGTGTGTAATAAAAAGAAAAATGTCAAGAGGTACTTTTGTTGTTATTTCTCGTTCTCCAAAATTTGCAGCTGAGTTCTGAAATGTAGGGAACACACTGAGAACAAAGGTCCCCATAAAGTGTTTCCCTGTCACATATCATATGTAAAATTACCATCACCAAGAGCAGAGACAGTGAAAACTAATTAAAATCTCTACTGTGCTTTCACATGTTTTTAACATTCTTGGCAGCTGGGTAATGATAAAGAGATCAGGGAAAATATGCCTTCAAAATTAATTTTTCAAAACTGTTCCCATCTCCCACTAGAAGAAACTTGTAAAAAAAAAAAAAAATCTAAAAACTGGAAGGTAGCATGTAGCAGGTACATCCTCCAAGCCAACTTAAGCGCCCCCCTTACCAGCCAACTTCAGGCTCTGCCTCCTTCAGTGTGGGCCAGGACACTACAGGAGAGCCAGGGTGGCAAGCCTCCACCAGATGCAATGTTCTCCGGAGAACTCAGCCAACCCCAGACAGGTATCACCTAACACCCCCAGGACTATCATCCAGCCCCATCACCAGGGTTCAGTGAGGACTAGGTTCACACCCATCAGGCAAGTGTGAACACCCTCATGTCTTTCCAGAATACCGTACAGGAAGAAAGCAGACACTGATAAACGAAGACAACTGAAGCTTTGGATCAGGCAGAGACGCCCAGCATTGGGCCAAAGCTGGTAACAACAATGCAGCTGAAAGCTCTCCCAGCATTGCTCAGTTATGCAGTACCTAGTGCATCAGCACAGTCATCAACCACAAATAAGAGGTAGAGAAACATCATGGAAACACAACTGATGCAGAATCAGAGCCTTTGGGCTCTTGGTCTGCTGTGGGGTTTAATTCAGCTATTAGATCCCAGACGAATCACAAACTCTGGGCACTTCAGTGTCCCCACCGCCAGATATGGCCCCCTCCCCACCCCTTACCCCCAATCTACTATCCTACACTGGTGGAGTGTCCAAAGTGGTCTGAATTGTGTTTATTCTTTTTTTTTTAGAGCTTGTTTTTTTTTTGAGGAAGACTGGCCCTGCGCTAACATCTGTTGCCAATCTTCCTCTTTTTCTTTTTTCTCCCCAAAGCCCCAGTACATAGTTGTGTGTCACAGTTGTGGAGTTGTAGTTCTTCTGCGTAGGACGCCACCTCAGCACAGCCTGATGAGTGGTGAGTAGATTCGCGCCCAGGATCCGAACCGGCGAACCCCAGGATGCCAAAGCAGAAGGCTCGAACTTAACCGCTACACCACCGGGCCGGCCCCTGAATTGTGTTTCTTCTGTTCTCACTTGCTCCTCACAACAACGCGTGCCCCAGCCACAGGGAAAGCATCACTCCCTGTCTCAGTGAGGACTTCAAGGTTCAGAGAAGAGGGGCGTCTCACCCCAAACCATTCTGTGGACAACCAGCAAGGGGTCATCGTGCAGAGTTAGCACAGAGACTACGTTTTTTCCCAAATGGCAGGCATGCAGGGGTCACGACTTCTACCGTGATCTTGTATTGCTGTTCATAGGCTTTCCTTTAAATAAATTTTTAACTTAAATTTACTAAATATAATATTTTGAACTGGTTAAATATTTAAGTCTATATATAAATAAATTTAACTCTTCAGATATAAGGCTTGCATCCATCCCCCAGTGGCAGACATGCCCGCTTCAGGAGACACCGGGCCTGGAGCAGAGCGCATGAAGCACAGCACCCCATCTCCATCCCCAGCCACCACCCAGCGTGACTCTGAGCCCATGTCCTCGGTCTTGAAGTTGGGGAGACTGTTCCCACCTTAGAGGTTTACTGCATATCTCAATTAAGAAAGTGCCTATGTGAAGGCTTTGTAGACCACAAGTTACTACACTAAATTTAAGTGACACTAGGCCTTGCTAAGGGTCAATGAGATAACAAAGGCAAAAATGCTTTGAAAAAGTGGGAGTTAGAATTTAAATCTTTAAATGACACATTCTTCCCAGAGAATGATACAGTCTGAGGTTGTGAGCAGTGGGAAGACTTCCCCAGGAATTAGATCTGGGCCTGCCAATGACATCTCCTGAGGCTCCATTGGCCCCACGGTAGAGACAGGGACAGTCTGCTGGGTGCCAGGCCCAAGTTCATTCAAGACACAGAGTGAGTGGGCAGTCTGACCTCCTCACCCTCCATCTCATCACCTAAGGGCGTCAATCTAGCTGAGAAACTTACTACTTCTCTAAAAAGGAGAGTCTTCCCCTCTGTCCTTGAAAAGTTACAAAGGCACAACTGGGGGCGGGGGGTGTATGGGAACTCTCTGTCCTTTCTGCTCCATTTTGGTATGAATCTAAAACATAAAATTTATTAATTAAAAAAAAAAAGACTTCCTGACACCAATTCCAATGGGATTTTTAGCTGCTCTGCCCTAGATAGTCTAGAAAAAAAGGGGGAAAATAAGTCCTAAGAAAGCCTACAAACATATCAGTATTTAAGCCTTGTAAGGCATAAATTCTAGAGTTCTGTATTCATCAGATTTCTTGGAGCAACATTCTGAAAAGCCTTGAAATTTCAAATAAAGTCAAATAAATATAGCACTCTGTAAATCTTAAACAAGGCTGAATAAGAGGATTAAACCATGTTCCCAAGGAAAGGTTTGCACAGAGAAACCATAAAGCAGTTCTAAAAATACCGTTTGGTTATTCACCACCACTGTTTTCGGGGGAAAGTAGGGACAGAATCAAAATCCAGTGCAAACCTGGCCTTTCTGGGATAACTGTGGCCATGCAGCCCTGTTCCACTGGATCACTGTGCACACCACCCAGACCACAGCCCCCTTTGGCAGGTTGACATCGCCACTTAGATCACTTCTGTCACCAGTCTAGTCATGAAACAGATCTGAAGGAGGGCAGAGAGAAGACAATCTCCAAAACAGTCTTTTATCCATAATTATCCTTCATGCTTGCACTTCTATAATTCTGGGTGGGACTGCCGTCCCAGTTCCTCAGTGGGGCAGAACTTGGCAGTAATGCTGGTAGATATCAAGAAGAACATGGAGATTCCACAATAGACAGTGTGTATTAGTCTGCTTGTGCTGCATTAACGAAATTCCACAGACTGGAGGGCTTAAACAACAGAAATCAATTTTCTGACAGGTCTGGAGACTGGAAGTCCAAGATCAAGGTGCCAGCAGGTTGGGTTTCTCCTGAGGCCTCTCTCCTTGGCATGCAGATGGCCACCTTCTCACTGTGTCCTCACATGGTCTTTTCTCTGTGCACTCCTCCCTGGTATCTCCTCTTCTGATAAGGACACCAGTCCTATAAGATTAGGGCCCCGCCCTTATGACCTTGTTTAACCTTGATTACCTCTTCAGAGATGCTATCTCCAAATATAGTCACATTGGGGGTTAGGACTTCAACATATGAATGACGGGGGGAGTGGGGAACAACACAATTAGGTCCATAACAACCTGCCTTACAGACTATCCCCGGCATCCTCTAATCTAATGCACTGCATGAGTCCAGCATCTGACTTGGTGGGTGCTGCCAGTAGGAGGTCAGAGACCAGAGGTGGTAAAGCAGCCCTCTCTTTCTGCTTGCAGAGGTAGCAGTGTCCTCACACAGAGGCAGAGGACCTGAGTCCCCTCTCTCTCCTCCCCACACCTGACCTGCTGGGGGCAGGGGGAAAGGAAGAGCTTGGTCAAGCACTGCAGTCATTATCTCACTGAGTGCTCAGGGCAACCTTTTAACATTTGACACCCTGTGTCAGAGATGGAAACATGACCAGCTCAAGGTCACAAAGCAGACAGTAGCAAAGCCAGGACACCCTAAACCCAGCATAAACTCCAGAGCCCAAGCTTCTTTTCACTCCACAGCTGCTTTGTTTATCTTTACAACCTCCAGGTCAGGCCTGTGCGTGCTCTGAATACATTTGAAATACACCTTGGATAAAAAGACCCAGAATAAACAGGAGACAGCTGAGGGAGGGCTCTACACAGAGAAGGCTGATGAAATTTCAAGTAGAATTAAACACAAACTCTAATATTTTAGTTTACATCCTTATAATAAAAACCATTTGAACGTGGCAAGCACACAGACATCTCTGTCTGTTGTGTTCCTCTCTTCCTTCTTTACTGCTTTCCTTTGCATTAAGTGAATATTTTCTAGTGTAGCCTTTAACTCCTATACCCACACAATTCCAGTGAGATATGAAAACATTACTCCTATATAGTTTTATTCCATCTTCCTTTTTGTTCAATTATTGTTTGACATATTACATATTACTATATATACTACAAACCCAAAAATATATTGCTATTATTACTACATATAACTTCATGTTTTTTAAAAGAAGCTGAGAGAAGAAAGGAAAAGCAAGTATATCTTTACAGAGTTTGTTAACCCTCTTATTTACCATTTCTGGTTCTCTTCATTTTGTCCTGTGGATCTGAGTTACTATGCAGTATAATTTCCTTACTCCAATACAGCTTTGCTCCCATTTGCCTCCTTTATGCTGTTATTGTCAAATACATTACTTTTCTAAATGTTACAGATCCAACAATCTAATTATATACATATTATTTTATAAAGTTGCTTTTTAAATCAGTTAAGAAAGGGGGAGAAAAATGCATTTATACTGTCTTTCATAATTACATAATCATCTTTACTTGCATTCTTTGTCTTCTCATATGGATTTGAGTTACCATCTGTGGTCATTTGCTTTCAGCCCAAAGAACTTCCCTCAGTATTTCCTGTAAGGCAGGTCTGCTGATAACAAATTCTCTGTTGTTTTTGTTTTCTTCTTTAATTTCAAAATGTCTTTATTTCACCTTCATTTTTGAGAGACAGTTTTGTTGGATATAAGATCTTTGGTTGACGGGGTTTTTTTCCTTTCAGGACTTTGACTATGTCTTCACACTACCTTCTGGTCTCCATTGTTTTCAATGACAAGTTAGCTGTTAATCTTATTGGGATTCCCTGGTAGAATCTGAGTCATTTTCCTCTTTCTCTTTCAAAAATTTTTCCATGATGTGCCTGGGTGTGGACTTCTTTATGTTTAAACTACTTGGAGTTTATTGTGTTTCTTGGATGTGTAGATTTGTTTCTCACCAAATTTGGGAAGTTTTCAGCCATTACTTCTTCTAATATTTTTTCTGTTCCTTTCTCTCTCCTCTCCTTCCAGTACTTGTATTATGTGTATGTCAGTATGCTTAATGGTATTGTACATTTCTCTGAGACTCTGTTCATTTTATTTATTTTTTTCCCCTGTCATTTGAACCGCATAATCTCTATCACTCTGTCTTCAAGTTTACTGGTTCTATCTTCTGCTAGTTAACATCTTCTGTTGTGGTGCTCTAGTGAAGTCTTCATTTTAGTTATTTTACTTTTCAACCCCAGAGTTTCCATTTGGTTCACTTTTATACTTTCTCTTTATTGATATTCTCGAATTGACCAGACATTGTCATCATACCTGTCTTTACTTCTTTAAGCATGATTTCCTTTAGTTCTTTGAATATATTTATAATGGCTGCTTTGATGTCTTTGTCTGTTAAATTCAACATCTGAGCTCTCTTCCAGGCAGTTTCTGTTGCTTTATTTTTTTTTTATCCCATCACACTTCCCTATTTCTTTGCATGTCTCATCATTTCTTGTGGAAAACTGGATCTCTTAGATAATATATTGTAGTAGCTCTGAATACTGATCCCCTCCCACCCAGTGCTTGTTTTTGTTTGCTTATGTTTTCAGTGAATTGGTTGGACTCATTTAGTGAAGTCTACCCCCCACACACCCCCTGCAGTGTGCAGCCTCTGATGTTGCTCCCCAGAGTGCACTGCCTTGGGTGTACACAATCTCCTTGGGATGATGATGATTTTATCAGGGCTCTCTTTGTCTCTTCCCTGATCTCTCTGTTCAGCTGCCTGCCTCTGATGTTATCACACCCCACTGTTAGGCTCCATGAATTGCTGGTTGACTGCTCTATTGTTTTTGACAATGCTCTGGGGCATCTGTTGCTCCACAGCCTGATCCAATTAAATACAGGCCTTTCTGCAGGGATAATTTTTTTTTTTTTTTTTTGTGAGGAAGACCAGCCCTGAGCTAACATCCATCGCCAATCCTCCTCTTTTTGCTGAGGAAGACTGGCCCTTGGCTAACATCCGTGCCCGTCTTCCTCTACGTTATATGGGACGCCGCCATGGCGTGGCTGACAAGCAGTGCATCGGCGGGCGCCCAGGATCCGAACCTGCGAACCCTGGGCTGCCAACCCTGGACTAAACCACTGCGCCACCGGGCAGCCCCTCTGCAGGGATAATTTTTGATGTCAGTGTTTCAGGTTTGTTCTGACCCCAGGAGGGCTCTTCTTAGCTGTTTCTTGCCTAAAATTTCAACTGTTGCTTTCATGGAGCTACCAGCCTTTGTTAATTGTTTACCACCCAAAGTCTCCTTGTTTTTGAGAGTGCCCTTAGGTTTGAACTTCCCCATACTCTGTTATACATAAATTCAGTACCTCTGGGAAGAGCCTCAGAGCTTTCTGTTCTTATGGCCGACCTCTCCTCCTTGGCAAAATCTCTACGTCACTGCTCTGAAGCTGGGGTTGAGGACAGTAGCCCACTTCTCTCAGATACCCCTGGCTTTATGAATAGAGTGCTGGGTGGGGACAGTAGCCTCTGGTCTTCCTGGCTTTCTCTCCTGGGATAGAACCTCCACCCTAAAAGCAAACTGGGATGACAGAAGGCAACTGGGGCCCCAGTATTCTCAGCTAGGTGTAGAGCCTCCACCCTATGAGTAGCACTGGCTACACTTCCCTGGGATTCAGCCTCTGCAACAGAGCTTGGGGGAAACGAGAAATGCTGGCAGCTCACCCTTCCCAAGGAGATACTGTAGCTCTTGATGAAAACTTGGGGGAGAGGGAGCCACATCTTCTTGGCCACCCCTGGCCATAGTACAGCTTCTGTCATGCTGAGCTGGGCAGGGGGTGGGAGAAGAGAGAGGGAAAAGAGTGGATCAAGGCTCAAGTATCACAGACCCTTGCTGTGGTTACTGAGATTTAGCAGATTTTCTTGAATAAATGTTTCTTCATTTGCTGTATGCCCATAGGACAACTTCCAGATACTTTAATTGACTGTTTTCTTAAAACAATTTTCACCAATTATTTTTGTTTTGCTGAGGAACAGGTCTGCAGAGCTCCTAATACTACCATTCCAGAAGTGGATCCCAATAAAATTTATACTTAATTTCTAGCAATCAACAAAACATTATACACCAATTCCTTTCAGTCTAATATTCCATGTGAGGAAAGCTGGCATTAACCAGCAGAATATGAATTCTGCACAACATGAGGAAACTTCTCCCCAGCAGGAACTAAGCCATGCCTTTAAAAGTACATTATTTTTGTTAAAAATACAGGTACCCAAATGTATATCCTGATGAGCAAGTAATTTGTAAAATGTGAGAGAATGTTACCATGCATGAGAGGTGTGTGATCACAGATCAGATCATCAAGAAGTCAGAGTAAGCAGACAAGCCCCACACATCTCTCATAAATAAATTCCCCTCAAAGAGTCCCTCTACACAAAAGGGGCCCATTTCATTCTGGGCCACTGAGCTGAGAAGACCACAAGGGTTTCAATCAACATCCAAGAGACATGTGGTGCTCATCCCTCCGAGAAAACAACTGGCTTGGGATGACCAGGCATGAGAGAGAGGGGTGTTGCCAGCACATTCCTGGAAGCCACCAAATGCTGCCCACTCCCCAAATGCAGCAGACAGCATTCTCAGAATTCAAATTGAGGAAGGGGTTGGGAATGTGAAGACACCAGCCAACGATCTCCACCTGATGGGCAGTGAGGGGGGCATAGAATGGCTCCAATGCTGGCTCTGCCAGGCAGGAGCTGAGAACTGGACTGAACCCTGGATGCCCTCCAGCCCCAGACTCCTTGTCTATAAAATGGGATGCTCAATAACCAACAAAGCCCCACGTCAGTACTTAGCAAACTGCTGTTATTCTGGACAGGGGCCCTCATTGGGCTCTGTTTCCCCTATGGGTCCCTCCAGATATCAAACTGATGCCAGAAGGTCAAAGGGTTTCCTATAAGGCCCCATGGGCACCCTTTTCAGAGTCAGCCCCTGCCTGGACTTCTCCTGGGACCTGACTGTGCTCACCTTCACGAACACACCAAACAAGTCATCCCTGAAGGGCCACCTGTATCACAGGGATCCAGATCCCTGCCCTCACACCCCTCTGAGATCTCTCCCAGCCAAATGAGGGCAGGACAGACTCTAGGAGTAAGATGGGAATGAGTGACAAAGGGCCTGATATACTCCCCCCGAGGGACAGCAATATCAATAGGGCCAACCCCTTCAGACAATCTGATGTTCCAGTAGGGAAATCTGTGGCAGCTGCTTCTGGCCAGTGAGATATCACTTGGGTGGCAATTTTTAAAAAGCAAACCACACTAAAAGAAAACTCTTCTAACTAAGAAGAAAATTCTTCCCTGCTTTTAAAGACTATTTTGAACAAGAGACCCATAACACAGATCCAATCCTGTCCTGACTTGCGTGACCCTGACAGTCAGGCACCTCCCTGGGGGTCTCCCTTTCCTGTCTGCAATAGGAAGAAGAAGATGAACACAACTCAGGTATGTGACTGTATACAAAGGTGCCTTCTATCAGGATGCACAGGGCCACTCTTTTCTATATTAAATGCACTTGGCTTGCCACTCCTTTGCCGTTGTTACATCTACTCATTATGACAGTTTCACTCTCTTCACTTGCAATCAGGTTATCAGCTTTCAATGTTCTTGTTGACTGAAATGTGCTGCTTCTACCTGGCTGGGGGCTTGGAAACCAAACCATTCAGATGAAGGTGTGTGTGCACGCTCCAAAGAGAACATCCACTGGATGAGGGCCTGAGGGGCTCAAAGGTACTTGGTTTACCTTCTGCTCCAGGCCCCTCTCCACACTGCATCCGTGGCTGCTGCTCAGAGACCCTCCTGCCTTAGATGTTACTGGGCTACTAGGTCTGGGAGCAGTGTGCTTTCAGGGAGGCAGAGAACTTACCTCAAACTTAAAAAAATCCACCATCCGACTATGTTACCTCCCATCATGTGAAAATCCTCTGGAAGTGCCCAAAGCTCACCCCCACTCCCTTTTGAAAACACAATTTGTTTTTGAGTAACTGGGTCTCAGCTGCAGTTAGATACAGACGGAACTCATTGTTTCTACTATTATCTGTCTGGCCTGGTTTGGGTTTTGATTTTGTTCTCCATCACCATAAAGAAAAGCAACTTCATTTTCTTTTTACCCACTATAATTTTTTTTAATTAAGAAGTCAACCTTAAAATGCTTCCTTTCTTTGGAAAGTGTTTTGTTCTAAGCAGAAAGAGTCCACGTACCGTAAAATAATTTTGGAAAACAAACAAACCCTTCAAGATCTGTTGTGACACCCAAAGGACCAAATATTCCAACTCAGAGTGTTATTTGGCCAGATGCAGGCACAACCTCTCCAGCCCTCACCTGGCTGTCACCAACAAGTACAGGAGGTGAGCCACTCTAGATTCCCACCTCGTCTACTGGGAGGTCCTGGTGTCAAGGGTTAATGGCAATTCTAGGACAAGGAGATTTGGAGTCCTAGTTTCAAATAGAATGAAAGGGAGGAAGGCATCCTCATGAGGACAGTAAAGGGGTCAGAACCAAACCAGACCACAAATACCTCCAGAAGTATCTCACATTTAACCACTAAAGTGTCCAACTCCCTTGTCTGAAACCCCAAGCTCTGCCTCTACATTCAACCATGACACCATGGGCACAGTGACTTGGGTACCTTTGTAAGGCCCAACTGAGAAGATCATCACTGGATGGACATAGTCCCTCCCACATGGGCATCTTCATCTTACCATGGGACTCCATTCTCCAGAGCCAGGTACTGCTTCTGAAACCATCTTCTCTCTTTTTAGAGATTCCCCTGTGATAAGCAGCATGGTCAGAAGACGACCAGCAGAAAAACCCAGCCTTTCAAGAGGACATTCCCAACATTCTAGGATTGTCAGTGCTGCTCCTTGTTTCCCTCCTGCTCCACTTCTAGTCTTCTCCATCTCAGCAAACAGCATCACCTTTCTCCAGGTTGTTCATGCCAAGGACATAGAGTCTTCCTTGCTTCCTCTATCAGTCCCTCCCTCCCCCATATCCAACCCATCAACAAGTCCTGGTCAGTCCACAATCAGAGCACTTCTCATCATCACTACAGGCCCCACCTTGGTCCCAGCCACCACACCTTATGAGGTCACAAGGAGTTCTGGATAAACTCCATCACCCTGGGCCTTTCTAGACTGTCCACATCACTCCACGAGCACATGGATTCTATGGAGATACTCATTCCACCACACAGAAGATGTGGAAAAGGCAGTCAGAATTTGGTGTCTGCATAGGGGAAGGATGTAAAAACCCTACAAAAAATACCAAGCCATCCAAGGACAAAAACTCAGACCAAATAGTTGAAGATGCCCCCACACCATCTACCTCCAAGAAACAAATTACACACCCATAGTTACAGGCGGGGAAGCACACTCCTGGCTATCCTCTCAGCCTCAGGAAAGGGAGGAGCAGAGTTTGCTCTGCCAAGAAGAAAACATTAGGGCCAAATCTCCCTCAGAATGAGATTGTCAAAGGAGTGGGGCACCTCGGGGATCCAGCACAGTGGTCCAGAATCCCCAAGATAAAAGGCCCTAAACCCAGTATGATCTCACTTATATGTGGAATCTAAAAAATGAAACAAACAAACAGAAACAAATTCATAGATACAAAGAACAAACTGGTGGTCACCAGAGGGGAGTGGGGTGGAGAGATGGGCAAAATTGGTGAAGGGATTAAGAGGTACAAACTTCCAGTTATAAAATAAATAAGTCATTGGGATGTAATGTATAGCATAAGGAAAAGTCAATAAGATCGTAATAACTTCATATGGTGATAGATGGTTACTAGACTTACCGTGGTGATCTCTTGGCAATATATATAAATGTCAAATCACTATGTTGTACACCTGAAACTAATATAATATTGTATGTCAATTATACTTCAATTAAAAAAAGGCCCTAAACCACTTGGTACCGATGATGCCAACAGATGGTGTGTGTAAATTACAGCTCCCACTGGTGCTTCAGTATCCCAGTGCCCATCAGAGTCATCAGCAAGATAGGAGCATCTCTCTTTGCCAACACTGAGGACAACTGCAAGGACAGGTTGCAGGCCAGGCCTGGTCCTCAGGGTGTACCTCTATTCTCCTGCACCTTGCCAATTTTTTCCACTAAGCCATCCAATAGATGATGCCTTCCATCCCTCTCCCTTGGCACTAAGGACTCTCTTGAGGCCCAAGCCAGCATTCCCGAGTCAACTAGCCACCAGCCCTGGACTCCAGGCACCCACTGAAACTTGAGATCACATTACCTTCAGAACTAGCTTCTCCTGGATTCTCTCCCTTTGAGGCCCCACCATTCTCAGGGGCTCACATGTATCTGACACTGCTTTCCAACCATCGACCAAACTGGTCACTGAGTTCTCCCCATCTTCCACTGAGACTTCTCTGCTTTCATCGCCCCCTTTTCTCTATTCGCACTGGCACACCACACAATGCTAAGCCAACAGGCTCCAAACTCGCTCCCCAGTGAGGCTGAGAGCCAAAGGACCACATCACTTACACACTTGTGCACACACACACGTACACGCATGTACTCACTTAAAGGCAATGGTTCAGAGTCTTTAGGTTGGGGTGTAAGGCTTTCATTCCATCCCCTGCACTTGTACCTTTCACATTACGATTCCCACAGCACTCCCCACCCAGCCTGCAGGAGCTGGCTCCCACCCCACCTCCTAGTCCTCTCCCTGAACCCCAGCCTCAAGTAACCCCTCTCTCTAAGAAGCTCCAGCTCTGCTTCCTGTCTACATAGCTCATCATGTGTCTAAAACTTTTCTTCCATCAGGTTCCCTTTCTCAGGTTAGACTTTATTGCTTTTGACCAAGAGCCACTATAGGACTCAGGGAGCAGGAATCATTCATTCAAGATCTATTTACTACATCTCCACTGGTACGAGTGTGTGACCAGAGTTAGAGTGAGAGCCTGCGCATAAAGACATCATCACTATAGAGACAATTTCGGAAACAGAACTCAGAAGGAGGTGCACACCAGGTTTACAACTATAACACCGTGTCTGTGCAGCCGAAGAAGGGGCAGAGCTAGTAAGGGGGGAGAGATTTTAAGTTATTTCTTCCTAGTACTGCTACTTAAGATGTTTTGCTTTTCTTGCTCAGTTGAGTACATACAAACTGAAATTACAGTAATGTTAGCCACTCAGTGCCCAGATCTTGGTTTCTAACACTATTCTCCAATAAATGGGAGAAGAGCTCTTTGGAGAATTGGCTGATTCTAGGGCTGGGGCAGGAAATACACAAGATGAGCCTGGAGCATCTTGCAGCGCCAAAAACAAAAGATGTGCTCAGAAAAACCAACAAAAAAACTGGAGGAATATCAAAGGGACACAGGAGCCAAATGAAAAAGCCCCCAGTGGCCAAACCTGGAACAATTTGACCAACAAAATAAATAACCTAGTACTGGGTTATAACCCAAACTCTAACATATAACATAGTCCATGAGTCCATACTGATATAAATAAATGACGGAATAAATAAATAAATGGAGAAGAGACAAATCTCCCATACAGAGGAATTCGAAATATTCGATGAAGATGCCCCTGTCCCCTCAAAGAGGTAGAACCTAACTCCTACCCCTTAGGTATGGGCTGCCCACAGAAGAGAACATTACAGGGGAGGTGGGGGGAAACCTGACAATAGAGAAACCTGACAAACACGACCTCAGCCAAGTGATCAAGGTCAAGGTCAGCATCAACAGTGATAAGTCATGTTGACAGTATGTACCCTGCTGACGTGACCAGAAGGGCACTTCATCTCTGTGGTCTTCCTCCCAAAACCCATAACCTCAGTCTAATCATGACAAAAACAGGAAAACCCAAAATGAAGGGCATTCTACAAATACCTGAACATTACTCCTCAAAACTATCAAGGTCATCGAAAACAAGGAAAGTCTGAGAAACTCTCACAACCAAGAGAACCCTAAGGAGAAAAGAGGAGTAAGTATAATGAGGTGTCCTGGGTAGGATCCTGGGACAGAAAAAGAAAAAGGACATTAGGTTAAAAACTAAGGAAATCTAAATAAAGTATGGAGTTTAGTTAATAATAATGTATCAGTGCTGGTTCATTAGTTGTGACTAATGTACCACAATGTACCATGATAATGCAAGATGTTAACAATATGGGGGGAGGGGGACAGTAGAGGAACCCTGTACTATCTTTGCAACTTTTCTGTAAATCTAGAACTATTCTAAAGTAAAAAAGTTACTTTAAAAAAATAATCTTAGCTCTGAATCAACTAACCTTTCCTCTTTTTTTTTTTTAGAGCAGGGAATAGTAACCTATCCCTTATCTCCCGACGCACTGAGCTACCTCTGGCTTCAGTAGGAGCCAGTCAATGCACATTTGTGGCCTAGCCAGGCTGTCTGCTTCCAGTCTCCCTTGCCCACCTCCTGCCGTTGGCTGAGGTCCCTGTGAAACTACTCCAGGTCAAGGCACATAGATTCCTCACACACGACAGTTCCCTCTGGGCAGAGGCCACCAGAAGTAGAGCAATCAGACATCTGAGAAGCAGCTGCCTTGCCCTTCAAGCAACCCAGTCTTCTAAGAACTGACTTCTATTCCTAGACTCCTCTGACATAACTTGTCTGCAGGAATCCAGCCCCGTGATCTGGTGATCTGGGCCTGCTTTGCCTACCCCAAACTGCAGGGCCTCTGGGCAACTCTGGGGAGCTCCTGTCTGCCCTAATCCGGGTCTCCCTTCTGGCTCCCCTGCGAATCCAATGGTTTCCACACTTTTTTAGGCCACTGAGATGCACCATTACTTGGGAGGAAAGGGATACATAGGCTGAGAAAGGTGGGAAAGGATGAAGGGTTTCCTCTTTCAGAAGACAACCAAGAGCAAGGAAAAAAGCGAAAGGAAGAGAGAAGACACAGAACAGGGAAGCACTGGCCTAGACAAGGAGGAAGACTTCTCAAACTTCCTAGACTTGCAGGACCCCACAGGAGTTCACAGCACCTCTGCTGCTTGACAGAACGTCACCAGGACACATCTGATTCTGACCATCTCGTAAGAGCACCTGCAATGCATGTGCATTTCCATAAAACACAGCCTAATTTATTAATGAGACTCCAGGAAACAACATAAATCAGTCAACGCAATTTGATATCCCAGATACCCAGAAAAAAAAAAAAAGAAAAGCTAGAAACCGAGCCTTCCCATTGTAAGGAGGAATCAGACAAGAGAGACCTCCTGCCATGGTCCACTGTGTGGTATTGTGGCAAATCCCCCAGTGAAGGTTATGATTCAAAACTTCTAAATAGTCCTGTTTCTAATCTAACTTTCTCATCAGGAGGCCTTCCTCCCCTTGTTTTAATAAGCAGTAACCCTTTCAAGTTTTAAGTAATTTTTACAAAGAAGAGAAATATTTAGTTTAGGTGATTAGCAAATAGCATGTTTCAGTATTTAGACAAAGTGTTTCCAGTAGATTTCTATTTTCTCAGTTACAGATTTACCTCAAGAAAAGAGTATTCTATCATAACAACAAAACTCTGGATTAACCATTCAAAGGATGATGAATGAAAAAAGTTCCCACAAGTCTCATTTAAAAATCAAAATACTTTCAAATTAGTAAGATGCTTATACTCTGAAATCAACAAAATAAAAGGAACCCGCAGTTGGGTTCCCATCACCAGAAGAGCTGCAGCAGTGGCCCCTAAGTGACAGCCGGCCCTGAGTGTAAGGGGACAACCAGACACAAGTCACCCCAGGACCCACCCCAGGGGCTTTCAAGAAAGCTGACCCTGTAGTCAGCCAAGAACAGTAAGCACAGAAACTTTCAAAAGAAAAATTATTACCATCGTTCCCTTACAGCAAGTTTGGAAAATAAAGGGGGAAAACCCCACTCATAATCACACCTTAAGTAAAGTCAGTTCTTTTCATTTGCATATTTTACATAGATAAGAGCAGGGAGTACAAAAGATGTAGTATCCTGCTTTCTCATTTGAATGTTAGATTGTAAACATATTTCATGCGGTTGCTAGGCTGCACAATTATCATATTTTAAAGACTGCATCAACACTTTCATGTACATGTTTTTTTTAATTTTAATCTAAAATATGTCTCATAAAGAAGATAACATGGCTATTTCTTCAGCTCCTAAGCAGCCACGAACCGGCAAAGCAAGAAGGACCCTGTGTGGTCGTGGTCCTCGTTGCGATGGTCTCCATTAGCATGAAGGCTAGACCTCTTACTGCAGTGAGGTCATAGCCATTTAGGCCCAGCCAGCCATCCACAAAGCAGATGCACAGCAGCTGGAGTTGACGCGGCCACTGTGTGTGCTGGGGGGCGGTGGGGGAACATTTGCTCCAAGAGGCCAGTCACAGCGAGATTAGAAGGCTGAAGTCACTGCTCTCTGGCAGGATCACAGACAGGGACATTCCCCGAAGCATTACTTATGCCATAATGTATTTTATACCATAAATTGCAAGACTTAATAGCAGCCTAAATGCCTGTCAGGGAAACAGTAAATTATGGTTCAGTCATATGGTGAAATACTATGTAGACACTTGAAATGGAAATCACTGAGTTTAGAAGAACTTGACAGGTAAGAGTAGAATTCTAAGATTGACCAATATAAATACACAGAAGCACATACACACAAACTGGAAGAGATTAGACAAAAATATATCAAAAGGTTAACATTGGTAGTGGGTATAGCATGATTTTCCATCTACTAGACCATGTTTTTCTAAACCCTTTACAGTAAGTATGCAAAACTTTAATAATTGGAAAAATGTACCCACATCAGGCTGTTTAGTACCTCGACATGCTGTGTTCCCAGCCTCCCTGCAACACTCTTCCCACCTTGCTCCTGGGGCTGATTCCTCTCTCTGCATCCCTCCAGACTGTGCTGGAAGAGCTCTGCTTCCAGAGGCTGCCTCAGATACCTCACTGCCTCCCCGTCTCTCCCAGTGCTCTGCACACATGTCCTCCATCACCCTAGTCACACTCCAGACTCCAGGCTCTTAGGGCCATGACGGGGCTTGGCCATCCCCATACCACAGGGCCAGTGGACATGAAGTTCCAGAGGGCCTGACAGAGAGACAAGAGGAAGCCAAGAACAGGCTACACAGCAGGAGGGGCGGTGTGAGTTCAGAAGGCTGGGTTCCAGGGGTGGGCAACCGAGGTGGGTAGTTTCAAGAATGACCATGGGAGAGAAGCTGAAGGTCATGAGCTTGGTGACGCTAGACGTCCCTGCAGACATGGGAGTCCTCAGGAGGTGACAGGACTTCGGAGGCGGGTGTCCAGTCCTCTCTGGAGACCAGGGTAACCTGGAGTGACAGAGAGCAGTGACAGGAGGTGGAGAGGACGGCACAGTCACAGGACAAGGAGGAAGGGACTCCAGAGCCTACCTGTGGAAAGACATGTAGGATGTACAGAGAAAGGACCCCCCCTCCATTTAAAGCCTCTGGCTCTCCTGGGAAAACCAGCGATGTTTCAGTTAACATGGGGAGGCAAAGAGGCATCTGCAAAGAGCGGGGTGGGAAGGGGTGGAGCAACAGCTTTACGCAAAAGCCTCCAGGAAGCGAGTGGAAAGGAAGAGAAGACTTCACAGGGCTGAACATAAACACAGTCCACCTACCAAGCATAGCCCATTTGTTCACCAGACCCTGGGCGGCCACACAGCAGAGCATCTCCCTGTCCCACCATCGATGGGAGCAGAGTAGCGGACAGGAAGGTGGAATGGGCCTGGAAGAGGGGGATAGAGAGCCGGTCTAGGCTGCTATCTTTAGGGCAGGGCTTACAAGCGATGTTAATGACAAGGCGTTTGAAGCAGAAACCACAGGGATGCTTAGTGGCAGAGAGAATCTGCCCAAATGAAGCCAACTCTGCAGCAAAGGTGGACACAGACCAGCCTGTGCTCTATACTGGGAGCAAGGACAGGCCCACAACCACCCCACATGCCTTCACAGCAGCAGGGCAGGCAGAAGGACGAGACAGGAGAGGAAGCATAATCCATCAGGACTTGGCCCCATGGTAGGCTTCACCCTGAACCTGACCATTCTCATACCACCTGGGGCAGCCAGGCAGCCACAAACCCAATTTTAAGAAACAGCTGTTTCTGACCATAAGCATCACAAGACTGAAAATGAGAATTAATAAGTAGTGCTTGCTTTCCATGCCAAAAATGGGTGAAGACTGGGTCTCAAAATGCAAAGAATTACGCGGGTGGAAACACAATGCAAAGTCAGAATGATGGTAACCTCAGGGACAGGGTGGGGGCATATGTAGTTTCAATCACATTGGGAATGAAAACGTCTTCAGCTGAGTGGGCATTCACTGTATTATTCTTCCTATGGTTTTCCATATAAAGCATCACCTAATAAATATTTTTATTATAATAAAGTATGCCCCAAAATCATTATCTATATATTTTCACTTATCTTTTTATTTTTCTTTTCAAAAAAGCAATATGTAAGTATAATAAAAAAAATTTTTTAAAGCTTAGATCAGAGCCATGTGTTTCTTTTATATGGGAGGGTATGCACCTATCATTCTGGATCACATCCCTGGATGTCGACCACACCTACCCACTGTCAGCGTTGACTTGCTGGTCAACTGGCATCCCCGTGACAGGCCCACTGGGCAGACAACTCCACTCAGGCAGGAGTGACAAGTGGAGGGGCCACCTCACAGCTGCCCACAGCCTGCCCCTTTCTACCTTCCAAGAGAGCCGGTTACACCTGTCTAGAGATGCCCACTTGCATTTTTAACTCCACCAGCCTGCCCTCTTTGTAGGGCCCTCACACCCTGGACCAGGTGTGACTGACCCTTGACATCAAGGCCCGCCTGTGACTTGCACTAATAAGTTAAACCACACCTGGCCAAGGTGGTCATAAGAAGCGATTTAACCTGCCATCCCTCTGGGGGGTGATTTCACCCAGACCTCCAAAGTCTTACCCCAAAATGAGATAATGTGGGAGTTCCAGGTGTAAAGGCAGGGAGGAAAGGGACCAGAACAGGGCCCTTCACACTGCCTGCTGTGCCACTTTAACACTGCTTCTGCTTATTTAAACTCTACAGTTTTTAAAGTACACAATGTTGCGCTATTAAGCCAGGAAAGGGTATCACACCATCCAACTCCAACGTGGCAGACCAGTAATAAAGGGCAAAGGAAAGGCAAAGTGCCAATAACAAAACCTCTCACCAGAGAACGGAAGCCCAGTGCAGAGGTGGTGCAGGTGGGGGTGAGGTACACCCTGAAGACCAGCTACCAGACACTCAAGTCCAGTCAAGCATCACACTTCCAGGATGTGGTGGCTTCCCTCATCTTCCCAGGATTCTGCAAGCCACAATTTGCCTGGGGGGACAGCTAAATACCTGGAAGTATCCCCACACACAAGCCTGCCAGCTTTCACTGGATCACTTGGAGGTATGATATAGTCTCCCCATAAACCTGCTACTGAGGCTCAATGCAGTAAGATCATTTCATATGGAGAAATGTGGCATGAGATTATTTGGGGAATTGTGTCATTGAATCTTTACACCTAAAACACAGGTAAAACACACGCCAACCTTAAGCCAAATGCAGCTCCCTAAAGAAAACAGCACCCTCGCCAGGCCATGGGATTATCCAGTGGGCACTGGCAATCAGAATAAATGACACCGAATGAGCAAGGTTTCCAATGGCTAAGAGTGGGACGTTTCAAACATGCCAAGTGAAAAGCTGGCATTGGTACATAAAGTGTTTCAGGGCTTTGAGGAAAAGCACCCAGTTTCTTTCCCTCCAGAGTCTTTTCAGAGGAAGATGTCTTCACCCTCCTCAGAGGGTCACACCTGTCCCCAGAAGCTCCTCCAAGCCCTCCTGTTCACGACCCCCTGACCTCTATATGGGGCGAGGTTTACCCTGAATGACACTCAGTGACACCCAGGCCTTCGGGATGGAAGCGTCAGATGCAGGAAAAGTTCACAGGCACTCTGCTTAAATTCTCTTCTGTTAGGAACCCCACCTCCAAATGGTTTTGGAGTTGAAAGGTAACTAGCAGGTTAACTAGCAGCACACCCATGTAATGCAAGGCCAATTCCCAGGGACTCCTTTCCTCTCTTTAGGCCTTAGTTTCTTCATCTGCACGATGGCGGTGTGCCGCCTGCTGCAAAGGCTGGCTGCCAGGACTCCCCATGCAGCTGAGGCCTGACCAGCACATGGGGATGCGGCACATATCACATCACTCCTCAATCCTAGGGCTAGAAGGGTCCAAAGTGTGCAGTGGCCCCACCTGCCACTCACCCTCCACAGGCCAAAGCAGGGAGTTTGGCTGGGGAGACAGACACATGGGCTCCAGGAACCACAGCTGACGACAAGGCAGGATGGTTGAAGACTCAGTGCCCTGGAGGGCCTGGGGTTGCCAGCCACTCAGGGGGCTAGAGATGGGGCACATTCTGCCTGGCAGGGCTGCTGGCCAGGACTGAGGGACCAAGTGTGCAAACACACAGGAGCTGGCTGGCCGCCTCGGTCATTTACTCTCCAGCACACAGAGAGCCCCCCAAAGCCTGGGACCATGTGAGAGGGCAGAGAGCCAAAGGAGAGGGAGCCCAGACTCGGGCCCTGCTCTCCAGAACTGACAGTGCAGGGAAACCACGGTCAGCGAGGATGTTCTTAACAGGTAGAATTATGACAACAATCCTTTCCAGCAAAACTACACTGAGTCGCCAGAACACATGACAGGACACTGGATAAAATGTGAGCCAGTAACTTGACCTCTGTCAGAGCTTCCCTTCCCTCCTCTGCAATTGGAAATGAATAACAGCTACCTTGTCAGGCAGCTGGGGATTCATCAACCGCTCCTTGAAAAACACCTGGCATGTTGCCCAGCAGGTGAGCCAACCTCTCGGGGGTGAGCTCTCTACCCGCCCAAGACAGTGAGAGAATCAGAACACCTCCAGGGACTCCAACAGGCACCCTGCAGAAAAAGAAAAAAAAGCTTTCTGCTTCAGCAGAGGCTGAGGGCAGGAGGGCAGGCGGTGGCTAGAAGGCAGCTCCGTGGATGCGGAAGACCGGCAGCCCCAGGCAAGAGACAACCTCAGGAGAGACTCCCTGGGGGCAGCTCCCTGCCCCGCTGGGGTGTCCAGGGTGGATTTTTAAGGCTTTGAGAAGATAAAAGCATCCCCAGGAGAGGCTTTCTAGGGATGCCTGGGGTGGGAGGCGAGGGCCATTTTAGGACCAGGTACAACCCAAGGAAGACTCTGAGGAAAGGGCCTGGCCCATGGGAACAGCTTAACTCAAGCAGCCAACCAGGAACCAAGGGCAGTGGGTGGGGCTCAGTCCTCTTTATAAGTGACGGTCCCTTGGGGAAGAGAGGGAGGCAGGAAACAAGTCTGTTGTTATCCTTTGTACCCCAAATTCCATTTGCAACTGTTATTTGTTTCAGAGAAGCTGGAGTATGATAGATATTTTATGTCATCAGACATGGTAACCCAACTGGGACCTCATCCTCACACGCTGCCTGTCCATGTGGTTTCCTGCCAATCAGCCACACTGCCAGTGTCACAGACACTGTGGACTACAGGCTACAAGTGAGTTCTGTGCCTTCTGGCACACTTGAGAAGATCCTGATGCAGCACACACTGTCAATTCATAAATAGCAAGGTGGTGGCCGTGGCTGGGACAAGCTGGTTCCGACCAGTGATCCTCATGCAGAGATGTCACCAACCAGACTATTCATTCATCTCTGAGGCCTCTATAAACTAGAACTGGCGTGTAATTATTATGGTGAAATAGCTGGGCTCCTGGCTTTTAAAACACCTTGCTCAACTCATCGCAGTGGGGTAGCCTTGGGACGTCTCACGAGGCACACGCAGGAGGAGCTCCTGCCCAGAGCACAGCAGAGTCTGTCTCCCCATCAGAACTGCTGCAATTAGAGTGGGGACAGGAACCCTCCCCACAGTCCTAGAATTAGAGGTGCTATCAATTAGCACTAAAAGAAGTAGCCTAGTTTTTGGAAAGTGATAAAAATAAACTAATATCTTAAGTGGGGGTGGAACTGGGACAAGCGCTCCAGGACGGCTCAAAGGGCGTCGACTTTCTGGGAGTGGAGCCCAGTAATGCGCCTGGAACAAGTTCTCCAGGTGACACACACCGAAGTTGTAGAGTCTGTGTCTAGTCTGCTGCCTTAGAAAGACGCCTGAAGCTTTACACAACTGTTTCCAATTATGTCCTAACAATCTATGAGAAACTGGACCTCCTTTTTTTTTTTTTTTTTTTTCAGTAAACTGAAAACCAGTGCTACCACAGAAAGACAAGGGTGTGGGCCATGCCCATGTTCAGTGACAGCAGAAGTGAATGCAGAGGAAGCCAGGACAGAATGGACAGACAACTGCACCTTCCTCAGCAGTCCCATCCCAACCAGCCACCCTCACCCACCCCACCCTCCCTACTGGGGCAGGTACCCTCTTCACGGCCACATCACTGACCATCAAAAAGGCCAAAAGAGAGATGACCACCGCTTGGTGCAAGGCTGTGGTCTGCCCCCTCCCCACTCTGACTCTAACTGCAGCACAGCCCAGTGGAAAACCACTCAGCAGCTAGACTGTAAGGAAGAGAAGGCTGCGCCATGCCCTGGAATCCCTCAGGCTCTTGAGAAAATGACCTGGTCCCTGGACCAGCAGACAAGAAACAGAATGTTGTAAAAGCTCCCCCGGGACGTGGAGGAGTCCGGGTGCTGAGCAAGCAGGAGGCCTCCTCTCACGCCATGAGGCCTTCCCCAAGCCCAGCATGTGTGTTCGGGCCAGCCAGAGGCTATCCTCTCGGGTGGGAGGGAGGACACTATAACTTAAACACAGTGAGCCGGAGACAGGAAAAGGAAACACCCACAAATTAAAAAGGACACCCTATTTTAGCTTTAAACACACATCCCTCTCACAGACAGCAATGTCCAAAATAGCACATCCTATTTTAGGAAGATCAAAGGCAGCTCCTAAATGGGTCACAAAACAGACCCAGAGTTTGGAAGCTCAGGACTGCGTAATTACAGGAGGTGAGGAGCTGCAGAGCGGTGGATGGTGTTGAACCTCCTCCTACTCCAGCCCCATTTTAAGGACAGGAGACTGAGGCCCCAAGAGCTAAAATGGCTGCTCGAGTCCTCCTAACTCACATTCTATCCTCTACTTCTGATCTCTCCTACGCAGCTCTCATCCTACTGTGGGGCCCAGGCTGTCCAAGTCAGAGGGGCCCTCAGCCTTGTCTCCCTCACCCAACTGTGGTCCCCGGGGCAGGACAGGCACTCCTCCATGAAATGGGCATCCAGCAGGGAGAGGTGTGAGTCAGGTAGGCTGAAGAGAAAAAGCCCCCGCTCATCGGACTCCTATACCCTGGGCTGAAGACGGGCAGTCACTAACAGAGGGATTGTGACTACTGTGGTCTTATTCTCTCTCCCAAAGGCAGGGCAGTTCCCACAAGACCAAAGTTATATCCTGGAGACACAGGGCAGGGAGAGGTGAGGGCCAGCCAAATGGCCCGAGACCTGCTAAAATGGGGGCTTCAGTTAATCGTCTCTGGTTAGGCTGTGGTCTGGGAACACCGTATCCAATACCTCAGACAGAGAAAGGCTGTAGCAAAGATGCCCCTGGAATTTGGAAATGGGGCCTGGAGCAGTCACTTGCTGAGAACTGGGACACTGCTGGAGCCAAGGTTTCCCCAATCCAGGCAGGACGACCAGGATGTGCCACCACATCTGCTCAGGACAAAGGGTCACAGTGTGCTGATGTGGGCAGTCAGGGAGAGAGGGCGGCAGGTGGAGCAGCCCGGCACGCCTCCTGTCCTGGGAAGGGGGCGCAGCCTCACAGTCAGGAGCACAGCCTGGAGCCAGACCATCTGTGTTCCAACCCCCACTCTGCCACTCACCAGGTTACTGTAACTGTGGGTAACTCGCTTAACCTTCTCGTCAGTTCCCCCTGTGAAATGGGCGTAACAGGCATCCACCTCTTGGGTTGTTGCAAGGACTAGACTATTTCACCCCTGTAAGCGGTACGAGGCACAAGGAAATGCTACGTTGAGTGTCTGCTGCTATTACTACCAAGCCCATCAGACAATCCCAAGGCCCTGGGACTCTTCCATCCATTCAGAAACAAGGTTCTGGAAGCACTCGGGGCAGGCCGTAATCAAACACAGCAGGGGAGGGGCTCGAAGTACCCAGAGAACATGGAAAGCCTACAACAGCAAATAAGGCCTTGATGAAGGTCAATAAATCTATTCAAAGTACCCATTAAAAACCTGGCTAGGAGAAGAATGGGCCAGAGAGCCCTACGAGAATCTGTGGAGGTCAGGAAGGGAGGCAGGGCAATGCTGACCGTTCTGGGGGGGTGATGGTGCATGAGGGAGACCACCCTGGTATCCAGGGACTCAGACAGAGGTGGGCCCCACTCCCCTCTGGAACAGGGGGAGGTCTCCAGGAGCCCACCCTCAACAGGGCTCCTTCTGCAGCAGTTTCCTCCCACACACACACCCTGGGCTGGGCCACAGTGGGGCCACCGTGGTGAGGGCCACCCTGACTCCAGGGTTGGGGACTGGACACCGGAGGGGGAGGGAGAGGGAGGGGAGGGGGAGGGCTTGTCCCCAGAGCCCAGGGTCCAACCCAGCTGGAGAGAGTCCCTGCTCCGAACTCTCCTGAAGGCAGACCAGCTGGGCCATCTCCACTCACGGGGGAGCTATGTGCAGACTGACTGCGACTCCAGTCAGGCACTCGTCTACAGAACCCTGGAGCCCAGTGCAGCAGCACCGGTGTGTGTGGCCTACCAAAACCTGATCGGAAACCTGGGGTTACCTAGCACTGAACAAGCAAACTTCACACTCTAGGAACTACCGAAACTCAAATTTTTAAAAAGTTTCTATGATATGAATCTTCATTATCCTGTGCACCCATTCTAATTAAATTCTTTTAAAAGTTTTGAGATTAAAAAAACATTTCAAGTGGCAAGTCTGACTCATTTTATTGAGAGAAACGTGGGCAAAATCGCACTGCAAAGAAGGCTGCTTACCACAAAGCTATTCGGAGTTGATTTCAGTTAAGACTCTGCCATCAAATCTTGACTACTTGTGGGTGGATTAAACATTTGTGGATTAGTCCTGGTAAACAATGAGAAGATAGTGCATTTGTGGAAAAAAATAAAAACCATTATAACTGCACTCCATACTATTTCTTGGAATTACTGGCAACCACAGGGACACACAGGGCCCCCGTAGAGAGGCCTGTCCTTCCCCACGATGGGGAGTGCTGCTCCCTTCCTCCTCGACCCCACTCCAGGCTTCAGGCTCCACCCCTGCCCCACACAGCCCTGAATGCCACAGCCAAGGACAGGCCATTACAACCACTTCTGGTCATGCAATGTAATATTGAGGCTTACATAAAAACAATATATCTGTAAAAGTTCAACGTGCTCTTAAATTTTACATGTCATTTTAACCAGATTAAACTCATTTTGTACTATATTTTGACCCCTTTTGTGTTACATGTGATTTTGCTCTTTCCAAGGCCTAGCCTCCCTCTCCTACCTCATCTGTCATCCTGGTTGAACAAGAGTTGAGTTTAAACAGCTGAGAGAAAGAGATGACTCTGGTACTAGAAGCACAGTTATGGGGTTTTAGCAGACTCTCTGTAACCTGGAAATCGGACGGTAACTCCCTGGCTTCAGTCCCTTCCGTGGCTTTGTCAGCACGAACAGGATGCAGTCCAAAGTCCTCCACCCAGCATGGGCCTGCTGGCCCATCCACCTCTCCCAAGCTTACTAAGTACCACACCCACCAGCTGTTTCTTTAAGGCTCTCAAATGTGCGCTCTCCGCTCTCCGTGCCTTGGCTTAGGCTGTCCCCTCCGCCTGGAAAGCCCTTCGTGTTCTTGTCCTGTAGGCCTCGGCTGACAATTCCTACTCATGTTTCTTGACCAATTTAAACAGTAATTCCTCTGTGAAGCTTCTCCCAGCCAGAGAAATAAATATTCTCTGCTCTTTATGACACAGCCCTTTCTATAGCCATAAAGAGAAAAACCTTTAATACACGGTAAATCCTTGTCTCCCCTGAGCTCCTTAAGAAAAGAGACTGAGTCATCTTCATCTTTAATCCTTCAGCGTTGAGCACAAAGCTGACCCATAAAAGGAGCCCCAAATAAGCTTTTATTAAGTGATTAAATAATAGAAAAACATAAATTTTGTATCCACAGTGTCCCAGATGGGTTCAGTACATAAGAAAAATTATTTGGAAATGCTTTTCATCAATGAAATAGATGTTTTTTAAGCCATAACTATAAAATAATGAAACTGATATTCCTGCACCTTGCTTAGGCTGATGCTGATGGCAACCTGCAAAGAGGGGCCGTGAACTGTCAGGAAAATGGCAAAATGTCAGGGTGATGGCAGCCTGGCTGAAATGAGTCTGCAGCCTCCCAGGGCCTTGCAGTACACAAGAAGGGCAAGACCTGAGGTCAGGAGCCTGGTTTGAGTCTTGTCTGTCACTCGCCAGCCAAGAGACCCTGAGCAGGCCACTTATCCACTGTGGCTCTCTCAACATGATGTCTGTGGAGTGAAGCGTCAGACAGGACCAGTCAGGGCTCATCTCACCCCAGGGCTCTTCAAAGCACAGAGCACTTAGATCTCCCAGGCATTTCCATGTTAGAAAGAACACAAACACACAGAACAAACCTCCATCCTTTTGTGCAGGCATCCTGCTTAAAAAAACAGAACCTGCCGCAGACCTCACCAAGCACCCAGAAGGCTGAGAAGGCAGCCCTCCCCTGCGCCATGGACACCAAACCCAACCAGCAGGCAGCAGACTGATCCTGAGGCTAACAAGGTAATATTAGACACTATTAATACAAAAAGGGGGGCCGCCTGGTGGCGCAGCGGTTTAGTCCGCGCTTGGCAGCCCGGGGTTCGCGAGTTCGGATCCCAGGCGCCCGCGGACGCGCACTGCCTGTCAGCCATGCCGTGGCGGCGTCCCATATAAAGTGGAGGAAAATGGGCACGGATGTTAGCTCAGGGCCAGTCTTCCTCAGCAAAAAGGGGAAGATTGGCAACAGATGTTAGCTCAGGGCTGGTCTTCCCCACCAAAAAAAAAAAAAAAAAAAAAAATACAAAAAGGGAAATAATGGGAGACTAAAATAAAACCACAAGTAATTTCATCACCCTGCGAATGGGCTTTCCAAACAAGCCTCGTTAAACTACCGCACACTTGAGAAGGAAGAGGGTGTAGACACACACACGCCTGAATGTGAGGAAGAGACCACTTCTGCGAGGAGGCACAGAAACACTGGGCCTGCTGGTTGCATCTGGAGAGGGGAGCTGGAAGACAAGACAGGAGCCACGACTTTTCTCTCTACATCTTTTGTAATTTTGAATGACATCACAGATAAGTGATACCCTCATAGGATGTAACTATGTAAGGTATGCAAGAGCCTCAAACAAGTTTTGAAAATGCCCCACAGTGAATAAATTGTATCTTTCCTGATCATATGTATTAATTCCCAGACATGTCTTTAATCAACACCCTGGTGAAGTGGGAAGTCAAGATAACTTAAGGCCCAGCTTTTTCGTGCTATGTGACCTTGGGCAGGCATTTAACAAAAGCAGCACTTCCAGCTTCTGAGAAATAAGTCAACTCCACACCCCTCTGTCCCCAAGGACAGCTGGATTGGACAGAAGGATGGGCAAAAAAGCACCCCGCCCACTGTGCCAGTGGGAGCTGTTGCACCTCCAGGACCTGGGACGGACAGATGAAGGAAGATCAAGTGGATGAACACGGGGAAGATAGGAAGGTTGACGGGCCAGGAGCGAGGGCATTCCAGCCTACAATTGTCACAGGCATCCACTGACTCACCAAGACTCAAGAGGCAGCAACCAGCCCTGTGGCCACTGCCCGGCCCAAGTAAGGCCACTGACCACACCTCAGGGTTCCTAATGCACCCCATTATGGCCAGTGTCCAGAGAGTATGGGGGAGGCAGGAGCAGACAACTCAGCTGTCACCCTCTCTACACTGCACCTACAATGCCCTCCCCTCCATCCCGCTCTGTGGCTGGCACAAGAGCAGCTCATCCTAGCAGAAAGGAGCACCTTATGGAGAGAGAGAGACTGAGAGCCTGGGCTGGAAAAGCAGCTCCGGCCCTGGCTAAGCTGCGAGCCTCTGGGAAAGTCACTTGCCCTCTCTGGCCCTCAGTTCCCTCTTCCATAACAGAAGTACCTCAGACCCCTAATCACTTGCCTGTCTCTGCAGAGGCCTTATGCTGAGGGCTCACGGATTCCACGGACCACCAGTGAGGCTTGGGCCAGGGCCGGGGGAGGTGACACAGAAGTCTGCTGTGGCCTCTCCCTCAGGAAGTCACCGTCTGCAGGGCAAGGTGACACCTGACAAACAGCCACATGAAGGAGAGGGCACTTTGGCAGAAGCAGTTGGAGAAGGAGGACAGACGTCTGCATCGGATCCCTGTGCAGGACTGGCCTGGTTCCCTGGACACTTGCCAGTGTTCATCTCCCATTTTGGGTCGGCTTCTCCACTGGGAAGCTCCTCGAAGGAGTTTTACTCCACCCCCTTCCTCCCCACAGTACGCAGAGGTGCTGGGGCAGAGCCTGGCACACAGGATAGCAGTGAGCATCTGCTGGAGGAATCAAGGCTCTGGGTGCTGCCATCTGTGTACGCTCACAACCCCAACCCTTCCACTCTGGACACACTCTGAGGAAACTGTCAGGAGGTGCTGAGTTCAAGCCCAGCCATGTACCTCACACCCTCCTCCCCTCAACAAGGACCCCACCCGTGGCTCATGCTTACCACCTCCAGAAATGGGCCTGGTCGATGGAGAGATAAAGAAAATGGAATCACACAGGAGATCGAAAAAGGGGCCCTGCTGGAGTGGACCACAGTCCAGTCATACTCTTGTTCCCACACACTCCTCGTAGGACACAGAAAGAGGGACAAACACAGGTGGTCTTCAGATATAAGCCCAGCACCAACACCACAGTCAGTGGCACCACCCCAGCGCTTTCAAAATCACCCAAGATGATTCCTGCTGAAATCAGCCCCCACCCTGGCCAACCATCCTGCAGGCTGCCTGACATGGGGTGGAATCCCAGATCTATAACCTGATCTTAACACTGCTGTTGTGACCTCAGTCATGCTGGGGTTCTTGGGCACTCCTAGAGGCTGGGGGGCTGGAGCAAATCCACTAACAGGGTCAACATCTTGGGAAGCTTCAACATTTATGAGATATTTTTAAAAAGCTTGTGGGGGCCAGCCCCGTGGTGTAGTGGTTAAGTTTGGTAAGCTCCACTTCAGTGGCCCAGGTTCATGGGTTCGGATCCTGGGTGCGGACCTACACCACTTGTCAGCCATGCTGTGGCAGTGTCCCACATACAAAGTGGAGGAAGACGGGCATAGATGTTAGCTCAGGGACAATCTTCCTCAAGCAAACAAAAAATTTAAAAAAAGCTTGCAGACCACTGGGCTAAGCATTTCAAATATGCACAGTCCACTTAACAAACACGGAGCTGTCCCTGGTTCCTGAAGCTCAACTGAGGCTGTTAGCCTCTGAGAAGCAGCAGCATCGCAGGACTTACGTGCAAAAGCACCTCACCTTCATCCACAAGAGTTTAAACTTCTCAGATGGCCTAAGAGAAATATTCCACACATAGTATGATACCACAGAAATCTTAAATGTAACTAAAAAAAATACTCCCATTTGTTATGTATTTTAATTCTACATTTTCCCCTGATAGTTTAGTGAGATTGTTAAGTTTAAAGGGGAAAAAAAGCTTCTCAAAACTCAAATATTTTTTAACCCCACAGGGTCCTCCATTCTTTACTTCTACATGGAATGACTGTAAAATAATGAGGACTTAGGTCAGGATGTCGTTCATGCTGGCCGTCCACAGTGGAGCCACAGACACATGCACGCGTGTGAACACAGGCACACATCTAATGCCCATGGCTAAAACTGTTTTAATGTGAACTCAGATCAGAAGTTTGCCCAAATCTTTCCGGTTTCTGAGACGACAGATTGAGCGGGTTGTAGCAAAAATGAAACCCATGTTGAAACCTGTTCAAAGAAGGCCAGTGAAGGTTTCTCCAGAAATGTCTTCCAGCTCCTCCTGCAGCACGGCCCTGAACCACGCCTGACCAGAGGCAAGACCCAGGGATGTGACCACCACCTCGCCACAGCTTCTCCCTTGGTCCTGGAATCACACTTCTTCCCCTTCTTGCTCCTTAAGTGCCTGGCCAAGAAGGGACAAACACCCCACCAACCCTCCCTGCACGGGGCCGAGGTGCAGCAGGCTAAGGCTCTGGGCTCCAGTTCCGGCCATGCCTCCCAATAGAGGGGAAGGGAGAGGCCGTCCACTCAGGGACACAGACTCATCCAGGCACGCCCTCAGCTCCCTCAGAGCTCAGAACCAACAGCAGGTGAGCCTCGGCCCGGCGCTCCATGCAGTGGGAGCTTAGAGCCATGCAGGGCTCCAGTCAAGAGGTGTTCGGCATGGGGAGGGTCATGAGGTCAGGAGGTACCTGGGGTGGGGTGCACCTGCACTTAGCTCCAGAAGCCAGCTCTCCCCACCCACACCACCTGGTCCAGAGCTGGGCTCCTTAAAATCCAGAGACGTGACAAGGCGGAAAGTAATACTCTGAAATCTCAAGAAATGAAAAGGAAAGAAAAAAGAAAAAATTGGGGAAAGTCTTTGTGGAAGCCACAAATCCTATGTGCAACAGCTGATCTGATACTGACCCTGCCAGATGGGTTAACACCTCACAGCCTCAGCCCACATGTTACCCCCTTTATATATCTCAGATGAACATGATTTTAATAAACAATGTCATTAAGAAGGCTGTGTGGCTAAAAATCCTAAGCTCTTAATGAAAAAGTAGCCTTTGTTCTCAAGAAGAAAGCAGAGCTTCCCTGCAGCTGTCCCCCTTACCCCACATCACCATGCCGGACACTTGGCTGTGGGATGCACCCCGGGTCAGCAGCACTGACGCATCTCGGCCACTCACAGGATGCCTGCTGCAAACATGGCCACACCCTGCTGAAGGGGGTCTGGAAACAGCTGCCTGGGCGTAGGGCCTCATGTGGGTGCCACCCTGTGCCAACATCATGGTTCTAAAGCACCCAGGGAGAGCGTCCAAGCCACCAGGGCAGGGACTGCTGGGCAAAGCTGGGGAGGGGCAGGGGACTCATAATTTTAAATACAGTTGTCAGGATGGGCCTTACTAAGAATGTGACATTTGAGCAAAGACCCAAAGAAGCTATGAGAGCAAGTAAGCCATGTGGATGTCTGAGGGAAGAGATGCCAGGCAGAAGGGCAAGCCAGGGTAGTCAGCCTGAGGCTGGAGTAGGGAGAGTAGGAGGAGATGAGGTGGTGGTGGAGGGGACACAATGTGGGGCCTCAAGATCACAGTTTACACACACAAGAAGCAGAGGAGTGAGCTGGTCTGCTTTTGCTCTGAAAGCTCTTCTGGCTGCTGTGCTAGAAAGAGACTGACCAGGGCCCAGGGCAGCAGCAGGGAGGGCAGTTGCACTGAAGACGGTGCAGCAGTGGAGGCAAAGGTGAGGGCACCCAGAAAGGAGAAGTGTGTGTATTCTGACGATAGCGCCAGCAGGACTTCCTGACAGAGACGATACGGGAAGTGAAGGGTTGTCAAGGACGATTCGCGGTTTCACAGAACACCTAAGCAACAGAAGGAATGTGTGGTCATTCGCTGAGGTGAGGAAGGAGGGGCGGGTGAGAGGTGCGAGCCTGAGTCTGGTTTTGGATGTGTTTCCCGTCAGGAAGGCAGTGGACATCAGGGGCATGAAGTCCAGGGGAGAAGTCTGGACTGGAGAAGTATATTTAGGAGCTGTGTCAGCCTATCAGTGGTAAATAAAGCACCAGAATGGACGACACCACCAAAGAAGGGAGTAGAGAAGAGGTCCCAGGACTGGGCCCTGGCGACATCGGGGAGTGGAGGAGAAACCAGCCAAGGAGACTGAGTGAAATAGGAGGGCAACCCCAAATGAGGGGTCCTGGGAGTTGAGGGGAGAATGTTTCAAGGACAAGGGAGGGATGAAATGATGCCGACAGGCCACCTAGGATGAAGCCTGGGTACTGACCACTATGAGAGGATGGATACGGTGTACAAGAGGCTGGCCTCAGAGGCCGAGTTAATGGGGCAGACACTGCTGGGTGGGTCTACAGAAGTTCTCACCAGGTTGCTTGTTTTCTCAGTAAACTGGAAGCAAGGCCAGCAGGAAGGTGAGGTGAGGCAGAGACAGAGGTGTAAGAGGTTTGAGGAGAAATTATGAAATAATAGTCTAGGACAGGAATCAGCAAACTACGGCCCAAGGGCCAAATCCTGCCTACCATTTGTTTTTGTAAAATAAAGTTTTATTGGAACATAGCCATGTCCATTTGTTATTTATTGTCTATGACTGCTTCCGCCCCACAACAGCAGAGTTGAGTAGTGGAGCCCATATGCCCCACAAAGCGTAAAATATTACCTATGTGGCCCTTTACAGAAAAAGATGGCCGACCCCCAGTCTACGGCAGTAGGGAATATGCTCTGAGGGCCCAGTGGTCCCACCACGCGCTGTGCTCGTGAGTTTAGGAGACTGTCAACATGGTTGTACGTTTTCCTCCAGCCTCATGCCACTGCGTTGAGAAGTGGCTATAACCAGGGCTGTGGTTTCACCAAGTGAGACCGTGAAGAGAGAGGGGCCAGAGAAGCCATGTGCCACCAGCCCTTTCATATCAGTAATAATCAGCCACTATTGCACGGAGCCTTCCTCAGTGCCCAGCAAGGACACTGCACCTCCATACATCACCTCGTTGCATCTTCGCAGCCTCTGACAGATGGAAAGGACTGAGGCTCAGCACTTAAGAGACTATCTCAACAAAGCCATGTGGGGATTCAAAACAGGTTGGTCCAGTTCAGAAGCCCAAGTTCTGAACCTCTAGGGCCTAGCATTCTCCACCTCAACTGCACCTTAGAATCACCTAATGGAAAAGGTGACAAACACCAATGCTGGCCCCACCCCCACATTACTTTACTGGCCTTGAGTGGGGGCAGGAGGGTAGAAAGCAGCCTTCCAGGGTTTTCAAAAGCCCCCAGGTGATTTTAAGTGCAGCTAGAGGAGAAAGGTGCAGCACTGCCCTGCCTCCCTCTCTGACCCCCACCCCCAACAACTCCCTTCCCAGCCTGTCCACATCTGTTCTGCCACAGTGGGCTCCTTCTCTGCTATCTCAGCAATGACCTCAAGAGGCATCCACCAAGCCTCCCAGGTTGGGAGTTCCCTGTGACAAATTTGTGGTAACTTGAGGTCTCTCCAGCCCTGCATCTGGTCTGAACGGAACTTAGTTCAGAAGGGTTACTGACTTCGATCCTTCACCGTCCAAAAAGTGTGCTGTTTCTCTTTCACAAACTGAAGTCTCACTGAGTTCAGGATCAAGACCATCAAAAAAGAAATGCCACAGGTCTTAGGACCAGGAACGTGACCCACCAGCCTCACGCTACACAATACTGACTCTTGGGTGGGTTTTATTCCCTGTCCTTCCTCTACTACCCCGCCCTGATGGCTGGCACCTTTACACGTTCTGTTTTCTTTACTGAGACATCAAAATTGGGGTGTCTAAGGCTCTCACTGTCTTACTGTAAAACCTCGACATTTTACTGCTATTCCAACGACTTAGCGTGATCCTGTGCTAAAGGAGCTCATGGTCTCATTGCACTGGAAAGTAAACAAAGCACTACCATTGATGAATAATTCTAAAAGTCAGTTCCGGAATTCCACAGAGGTGAGGCTGAACTTATGGGCAGTTCAACCAACTGTTTGCATTCCAAAAACCCATTTATAAGTTATTTAGAACCTAAAGAATACTTCTTTTCATGTAAAATTACCATTAAGATGGTGTTTAAGTTTCCAAGCTAATAGCCAAACGCCTATTTATCTCATTTGTTCTTTTGCTGATTTAAAATAAGGAAAATGTTATTATAATACAAGAAAATCAAATGTGAGGGCATGTGTGGAGGGTATAGGCAAAAACGGTTATGTAAAGAAAAAAAGCTTTCCATCCAGCACACAGAAGTCAGTCCATGGAGGTTGAGAAGAGACTTCCGCTCACTTCCAGGGGTGGAGGACACTGACGGTGCTGGGTCTTCACTATACCTGTTGCCCCACACGGGGGGTGTCACTAACATTGCTGACAGGGTCTCAGTCTTAACTGGTAACACAGGGACAGGGAAAGGAGAAAGGAGGTAAAGAGATGAAGAGACCAAGTTAACAGTGTGGTGAGCAGTAAAGAGACAAGGGGGAGGAGGGGAAGATATGGCACAGGCACAAGGCATCCAAGGGGAAACAAAGCAACCCCCTCGCCTGACTCTAGCCTGAGAGACTCAGAGTCCAGAGCCTGGTGTGGTCACCCAAAGACTGCCAGAACATACAAAAGCGTGAGACAATCATTAAAAAGAGAGTCAGAGATGGAAATAAAACTGTGGGTCCCCATCAGAAAGAATACAGACAGACATCATTGGCATCCTGTCACTCCTGTGAGTTTGGTGGCTGGTCCATCACTGGGCAAGGCCTACCTGGTACGTGAGGGGCTTTGTGGACAGAAAGACCTGTGAATCCTGCTCTGCCACTGACCAGCTGGGAGACTTAACTTCTTTGCACCCCAATTCTCATTTGTAAAATGGGAGGACGGACATGTATCATTCTGGGTGCTCAGAGGATTCAGGGAAGTGGTGACACTGAGGCAGAGCACAGTAACTCGCACTTGCGAGGCTCCACAAGCACTGTGGCTCACCATGGTCTGTGCCAGGGAATGCACATCACCCTTCTGAGCCAACAGGCCCTGGCGCACAGAAAGTGCTCAATAGGGTTAGCTTAAGAAATACAACAAGAAAAGTTCCCTTCTTAAGGAACTATGGGGAGAGATGGGAGCAAGACTTGTGGGAGAAGGAGTGAAGACTGAGCAAGGTGGGCAGGGCCTGGCCTGGGCATGGAGCCAGGTAATCAGAGGGAGATCAGAGCCCGCAGGCCAAGCTGCTGTCCACCCAAGGGTTATGCAGAAGCCAGGGCTGCACCAGGAGGAACGACAGGCCCCAACCAGAGCAGAGACTCAGTGTAGAGAGGAAGTAGGAAGCTGGCTCCCCTCTCCAGGGAAGGAGATGACTGGGCCTAGTCAGCTCCTTCAGGGACCTGAAAGCCAGCAACTGGGGACTTCAGGGACCTATGACCAGTAACTGAGGGGCCTCAGGGACCTACAACCAGTAACTGAGGTGGGTGAGAGACAAGAAGGATAAGCTGAAGATACCAAACAGATTAGGGAACATAGACTACCACGAATTTTCATCAGGTTATTTATAACACATAAATATAAATAAATCCGTAATATACTCACATCTATTCATAGTCATTTTAAGACTACTTCTCCCGGTCCAGAACTGTGGAACGTTTTAAATGTCCATGGCTCAGGGCAGGAACAGTATGTTTTGTTGGCTACTCCTTCCCCCCACTACACTGCCTGGTACACGTAGGCATTTGATAAAGGTTGGCCTTGTCAATGAGTCAACCACGTGCACACCTCCCAATGCACTATTTCTTTCAGGTATTAACACCGTCCATCCTATACGTCACCTGTCCTTGCCCAGTTCTCCTGCTGGGCCTGGGAACTCACACTGAATAAGGACACAGCATGCAGACCCTGGCTGGGCTACCCATGCTGGGCCATTTCACCCAAGTGACACCATCTGATTTTCACCAGGGGCCACAGGCTGTTCTATCGTCAGTGTACAGACGAGGAGAATGAAGCTGCCCAAAGCCGCCCAGCCACAGGGAACCGAAATCACTCATTCAACAAACGTGTCCCTAACAAGGTGCAGCCTTGGTGCCTGACAGCGCAGCTCTTACTTTTTCAAACCAATGTTAACAACAGAGGAAAATGACAGGCGCTCATCTGTTCATTGAGTGTGTGGGGACCAGAATTGGCCACCTCAAGACGTGTCTCTCTACCTTGATCATTTTCACTGAAGGAGGCTTTAACCTTCCCCGCCCCCACAAACTGTCTGAAGGATTTGGGATGGAAGGCCTGTCCCTAGTACAGGCCATCACCACGGATAACTCTGGGTATCGATAGACTGGGAGGGTCTTTGCTGGGCCCATTCTTAGCAAAGTTCTGTTTACCAGACATTTACATTTGCAAGGAAAATCTCCATTTGTAAAGGTATCTCCTTCTCTGTACTGGGAAAAGGGGCGGATGACCTCATCTCTAGAAACTTGTCAGTGTGGAAGGCAAGTCCTTAAATCTGCATAACAACCTTACTGTGCTTTTCTGGTAATCTCCCATAACTGACCCAACCCTCAGTATCCTCGTTTGTCTATTTAACAGAACCTCTGCCATTTTGTCCAGAGAGAGACTCCGTTTCCCCAAGTCTCTCTCATGTTATAAAGCTTTGCTTGATTTTCTCCTGCTATTCGGCCTCATGTCAATTTAATTTGTAGCCCAGCCAGAAAGGACCCAGAGTGGGTAGAGAATGCTCTTTCTCCCCTTCAAGTGCATATCCAGCAACATCGCAAATGGCCCCTACTGCAGAATCCGGAGAGGAAAACATCATGGCCGCCCAACAGCTACTCAGCCTTTCCAGTCTCGACCTCTTCACTGTGTCCACTGTATGTCCTCATAAGGCTGCTGTGGAATGTGACAGGTCGAACAATGGGCCCCCAAAAGATGTCCAAGTTTTAATCTCTGGACCTGTGAATATTGTTTATATGGCACAGACTTTGCAGATGAGATTAAGTTGAGAATACTGAGGGAGATTATCCTGGATTATACAGGTAGGCCCTAAATCCAATCATAAGTGTCCTTACACGAAGGAGGCTGAGGGAGACTTCAGATAAAAAAGAAGGCCACGTGACAGATGCAGAGGGAAGCAGAGTCACAGAAAAGATGCTACACAGCTGGCACTGAAGATGGGGGAGGGGGCCACAAGCCAAGGAATGCCAGAAGCCGACCAAGGCAAGAAACGGATTCTCCCCTAAAGCTACTGGAGGGAGCATGGCCCTGCTGAGACCCTGATTTTGGCTCTGTGAAACTGATTTTGGACTTCTAGCCTCCAGAACTGTGAGAGAATACATTTCTGCTGTTTTAAGCCACCAAGTCTGCAAGAATGTGCTACAGCAGCCCTAGGAAACTAACACAGGGGATTAAATGGGAAGTGTGTGAAGCAATCAGTAGGGCGCCTGGCACACAGTAGGAATTCAAGAAATCTCAATCAGAGAAGGATAGTTCCTGCCGGGCACCGCCTCCCCCCACCCCCCAACCACCAGCCAGTCCTCACAAACTGTGAAGAGCTACAGGCTTATGCTGTAATTATCCTGCTTACATTTAAAAGCTCCTTCTTATATACTGTCTCGATTCCATCCCAAAAGGAAGTTTCCAACACTGCCCAAGGACTCTTAGCTTGTCCTATATAAATACAATTTTGCCACAGGCATTTCTGTGTCTTAAAACACCCAGTACAATTACCTCAGATATTTCACAGGGTGACCCTCCTGACCTTGGGCACAATGTGCTGTGATCAGGGCCACCTCACCTTGAATAAACACAGCAAGAGCACTTCTCTCAGCCATATGCCCTGTGGCTGCCAAAGGAGGAGTGGAGCCAGGCTCCTGCCCTGGGGCCTGAGAGCTCTCCCCTGACAGGGCCAACACGGGAGAAGGGCCACTGGGCAAGCAAAAGACAGAGAGGTTAACGTTTGGCCCTCTGCTCCCCCATCTTTTCATTTCTTCAGCCCTTGCTCCATGCATCCCCACTCTCAGTTTTCCTTCTTGAGGGCTGAGTCCCAATGTCGAAACACAATGTGCAATAATTCCACTTCCTCTGTTGCTGGCAGCTCCCTCGTGCAGATCCCTCAGCCTCAGCTTCCTCTGCGCTCTGCGCGCATGAAGCCCTGTGATCTCGGCAGCACTTCTGCCCTCCCGTCGGCCCCCATTCAGTTTCAGAGTCGGGGCTGTGCTGCTCCAAGGGCCACGCCACCCTGACTCCGGCCTGCACCAGATTTGAAGACCATCCCTTTCACCGGGCCAGGAAGCCCTCAGCAACAAAGGGCTCAAGGCTGAGCCTCAAAACCTCAAATATTTTAGCAAAACAAAAAGAACGAAAAGAAGAAGCCTATTCACTTCCTGAAAGCAGCCATCTGCAGGCCCTCTGAGCAGTCTTCTTTGCACTATGCTTCTCTGACCTTCTGCAAGGGATGGGTTCACTCAGTGAAGATGTGTGCCCTAAGCTGGCTGACAGCCACCAGGAAGAGGACAGCGGTGTGTCTGGAGTGAGCCATGGCCAGAAGGAAGAGCCACCTCAGTGCTCCTTGGCCACTGGCACTGCACAGAGCAGACCCCAGGGGGCTAATGTCTAACACATGCTGGCCCCCCACTCCCTATGGAGGCCCCCCGGCTCAGATCTGCCTGCTACATCCGGCACAGGGGCTGTAGGCAGTCTCACAGACACACCTGTGAACTCTGAGGGGCGTGATCCATCAAGCCCTGCTCTCCAGTGTATCCCTGGGCCAGCGTGGCAACAGCCACATCCCTTGTGCCTGTAATCTCCTACAGGAGTGAATGCAACAGCAGGCGTGCTCCAACAAGCCCACCACTACTCCCCCTCCCAGGCCAGAAGGTGGGCCTCACAGACGTCCTCGGCCTCCACCAGGCTGCTGTGTGAGGTAACTGCACGCTCACTCCTCTTGTGATAAACTACCAGGACGTCTTGCAGATTTAGAAGCTGAAGATGACCGTCCAACATGACTCTGAAACATATTTACAATGCCTGTGTCCAGGCTATTCCCTCCCCACTCAGATGCACAGCACGATGGTGGGAGAGGCTGATACACTGGGAGGGCATGGCCAGAACCAGCCTCAGCCAGACATCATCACAGCTGGAAATTGTCTTGATTCCACAAGCACTGTGCATTCCTGCTCCTGGCTGTCAGAGACGTCCCTCCAGAACCATCTGTAGCACCTGCAGCTTGCCTCGAGGTGGGCCAGGCAGAAGAAACCCCTCGGAGCCACTGCTCTTGAAGCTGGGGTCAAAGGTGGCCTTGACAAGCCTCATTCAGGATGCTATGGGTTAGTTTAAAAGGTCTGTGTGTAACTAGGAGGTAATATTTTAAAGAAGCATATTTTACAAATAATATCTAACCATTAACTGCCCTCCACTCCCCAAAGAAAAAGCTACAGGCCAGACAAGAATTGAAATAAAAGGGGAGGAACTTCCAAACGTCACATAACCCCACACTCTCCTTCCAGCCAGGGCAACGCTCAATCCACACCTCAGAGCAAGGATGGCACAGCCTCTTTCCAACAGTTCACACATCAGTGGCAAGCACAGGCTGGAAAGGGCCTGCCACACACCAAGAGAGCGCTGGTGAAAGAAGCCACAGAACAGCCTGGCAGTGCGGTGCTGTGCAGCTGGGCAAAAGAAAGAGAAACTCTTTACATTGCGATGTGCAACGAGCACCAGACACAGTAAGGGTGAAAGGCGAGGGGCACAGCGAACGTGGAACATGATACCATGGGGGTGACAAAAAATTAATGTGTACACATACACATTTGCTGGCACAGACACAGAATATCTTGGGAAGAATACACGAGAAGCATACGGTGTTGGTGTCTCCAGGGAGGGGATTCTGGGTGGCTGGGGGACGGGGTAGGAGGCAGACTTTCCCATATATCCTGCCATACCTTATCATTTTTGAACTATAAAAATGTACGCCTGTTGTAAAACATAACATAAAATGCTATCAAATTTATCAAATCAAGCTAAGTACAGGCAGGTTTCAAGGACTCCCGCCAAGTGACATTGGTGCAGAACCACTCATAAGAGGATGGGGGATTTAAAGGGGCCCTTCTCTGGGGCAGTGTCACCCCAGCAGGTGAGGGAGTGGAGGAGAGGGCCATGCCTGCCGCTGGCAATACCTCCATCACCTCACCACCACCAGCACCCCTTGCTCTCTGTCCCTCACTTCCCTCTTCTCCATCTTGGCTCCTTCTGCTGTATTTTCCTCCCTGATGACACCACGACATTATATGGCACAGTGAAGTGCATGCTCCAAGTCCCAGAGCTACAGAATCTTAGAGATGGAGCATGCTTTAGAAGAATCGAAAGCCAAGTCCTGTCCCCATAATCTCTCACTACCAACCCTCACACCCCCCACCATCTACTGGCAGACAGCCTTGACTGTTTCACATCTGCACTGCACCCAGTGCACAGAGACCCCACAAGGTCACAGGAAGAGCGTGACTGTGGAGAAAGTGGGGCCAACTGAAACTGCCCACTCAGCTTTTTCACTGCAGGGAGGGGACCCTGAGACAATTCATACCCGTTTCTAGGAAACCGTATTTTTGGAGTTCTTCACACCCCAACTCTTCCTCTTTCTCATAGTTAGCCTAGTTTTCACAGGTGGTTTAGAATATTCCTCCCCAGTGCTGGTTTCATTTCTATTTCACAGACATGGCTTCACCACCACCACTGCGGGCTCTGGGGACGCCCCGCCTGCGGTTGGGCATCTCGGCCAACCTGCAGCCGGACCCACTGCCAAGTAGGGCTCAGTGAGCTGTGGTGCCCACACCTGCCAGGCCGACCCTAACTGGAGATAAGGAAGCCACTCTCGGCCCACAAACCTGGTTAGGGCACAGATATGGTTATAAGAACTATTACAATGTAAGAAAGGGTGTCCTCAAGCCATGAAGACTATAGTCTATAGAGTTGCTTGTCATTTAAAATAATAATAATGATACAAGCAAAAGAGAATAAAAAGGTTTTAAAAAGTCTGAAGAAGCTCCAGTGTGGGATGAATGAAGTCCCAAACCTTGAGAGGGGCCTCTCAAGCCCCTCAGTGAGCTGACCCTGCCTCTTAACATGTCACCCCCAGTCCCCACACTTCTCTCTTGAACCCCCCAGCTCCAGCCATCGCCCCCTCTTGACACGTAACTCACTCCTCCATGAAGCCCTGTGATGCCCCTCAACACCCATGAGAGGAGGAGGCCACCTTTTCCGTGCACCCCCATCCTACCCGGTTTCTCTTCATCTTTTAGTACCTATGATACCACACTTAAAACCCTGTGCATATGGAAAAAGAATTATTCCTTTAGGTTGATCAAATTCAGAGAGAAAAAAATCCAAGATGACCAAGGCCTAAGGTGTGGCACCTTCTTCCCATAGCAGCAGAAGCAGCCCCTAGGTTCCAGCCAGCTGGATGAGAGGGCCTGTGTGCTGAGGACACAAAATGTCACTGCGCAGGAAGGACCCATCAGGTACAGGGACTAGCTGACGGGTCTGGTTTCACCCTGAGAACTTACTGGTTGACAGTTGTGCCCTGGGCTCTGGTCTCACCTCCCTCTCCCAAGTTAGACTGAACCCCAACTTGACCTCCAGGAAACAGGCTATGAGTCCCAAGAGGGACTGAGGTGTTTTATTGTTCTTTTGACAATGATGTAGTGGCTTTGTTCATTCACTCACTCAACAAACATTGATTATACACCTATTTTGTGCCAGGCACTGTGGGATGCTCTGGAGATGCAAAGAAAACTGAGCCACTGTCCCCGCCCTGAAGGACACTTAAGTTTGATGACACCCCAGTTCTGTTATGTTCACTGGGCACGTCCCCAGAGAACAATCTGCGCATTTGTGAATGCCAATGTGGGATACAATGTTCCCCATAAAACGCAGTAAAGCTGAATTTAACTTTTTAAGTGATTCCTCCAGACCCTTAAGGAGTTACTGTGAAGGAGCTACACGCCAAGAAGAAGGTGAGGGGCCTCCCAATCATGGGGCACGGGTGAGCCAGCTGCTCAGCACTCCACACCCCAGCCCTTCAGGGTGCCCAGAGCAGATGATTTTACCTTTATGTCCTTTTTCCTTTTGGCTGCCCAGCACTCACCTGCTTCCTCCTAATAACAGTTCCCTGCACTCCACCAGGGGAACAGTGCCACCCACCCTCTCTCAGGCCACTCAATTTAGGGGCGCGGGGGGGAGTGGCCAACAGACCCAGGCCAGGCAATCAGAGTGCCGAGTTCCCCAGCATTAGGATTACTGGTTTGGGGGCAAGCACCTGACCCAGGCCCACCCAGTCAGTGTAACTCCTCCCCTGGGACAGTCCAGACCTGCACCATCCATCTTGTCTGACAGTGAGCATCATTCTCAAAGAACAAAGCTCTGCCTAAGCGCTACATGATGCTGACCTAGGACCATATTCTGTGCCCCAGGGAGACTCCATTCCCTGAACTTCAGGTGTCTCCGGGCCTGTGGTGGTTGCCACCTTAAACTCAGAGGTTTCTCTAGTGCCTACTATGTCCCGGGCAAGGGTTACCAGGCTAGTGGCCACACAAGTATGCTTAAGAATGTTGCCTTCCCTGCACTTCTCTTCCCTGCCTTTCTCCATTGATGGTGCCTTCCCCTTTAAGAGTGGAGATGCGACATGGAAATCAGAACCACTTCCCTTCTGGCCAGGACCTCACTTTCTGGCCTCATACTGCATACTAGGGTGTCCCAACAGTCATTTCCTCTGAAAAACACGTGCAGCATCTGGTTCACTGGGGCCAGACACCCCCCAGCAGCACCCATGGAACGGGAAGGAACGTCCCAAATAACATGGACCAGCACACCCACAAGGGGGGAGGAAAGGGATTTCTATGAAGTTTGGTGGTCACCTCCCTTAAGTAAAATATTTCACTCTCAAACATGAAAAAAAATTGTTTTTACTGAGAAATTGGATAGCAAAACAATCTGGAAGATAACCAGCAGCTCAGGCAGTAATGATTCACACTGGGATATGAGGAAAGATGCTGTGTCCAGTCACTGCCTGCAGCAGCCACTCCCAGGGGAGAGAAGGTGAGAAAAGAGCCATTTCATAATCCTTGCCTTTTTAAAATGTAAGGTTAAAAATTTTTAAAGGCTAGGAAAAATTGTTAATACAGATAAGCAAATTTTCACCATTAGTTCTGAAAACAGAATCAAAAATATCCTTATTTCCGAAGCAAGAATTCAGGGAGTGTTTCTCTGTAAAGATTCTTGAACACATGCACATCTCCACCCATAACTCCCAAGGACTCTAGTCAGCCAGGAAGCAAAGCACAGCTCCTCCAGGGAGCTCAACTTCCTGGGATGACTGCCTTGTTAGGGGTGGGTGTGTGTGTGTGGGTGTGTATGCAAAAGATGCGCATACACATGAGCAAGTGGCAGGTGCAAGTGCACACGTGAATGGCGTGTGCAAGCACATGAATGGTGTGTGAGCACATGAGAGGTGTGAGTGGTGGATGTGCTCACGAGCACTGGGTTGGGGTGGAGGGAAGGTGACAGGAACTGCTGGCCTGGCCAGCTTTACCCAGATGTGCAGCAGACAAATGCTTATGCCCCATGGTCGGCAGGCACAAGGAGGGCCCCAAAATTCTCCAGTCCGTGCCTCTTCCTGGGTCTGACATCCAATCATCGTTGAGACTTTCTTTTGAGTTTAGGAATTGCTGGCACATATACCCTTCTGAAAATGCACATGCCTCAAAGAGAAGACCACATTCAATTTTGCTGACACCTAGAGTAAACTGGTTATTAGATCCCCTTCATCTGACAGAAAACGAGCACTTGGGATCACCCTTCTGAAAGGAAAAGTAGGATGAGAAGGCAAAGAGGCAGGATAGAAGTAAAACAGACCCAGGGGCCACCCTTAATCCAGCTAGTGAGGCCGGCCCTCCCCACACTCAGGGGAAGTGGCCTGTCTGTGGTGGGCTCAGGGTGAGGAAGGCCGAGCCAGCCCCTGAGGCTACAGTGGGGAAAAGGCTGTCTGCCTTCTCCCAGCCCTCCACTCCAGGCCCCTCCCCACTCAGGGCACCTCATCTGCCAGCCCTCGCCTGGATCCTGCACTCTGTCTGAAATCCTCCCCACCTTCCCTTCTAGGCACACCACGGGTCCAGAAACACCAGGGGAAGTACTGGCGAGCAGCCCTGGTCTGTGAGCCTCAGCACTGGCCCTGAGAGTTTAGAGTGAAATTCTACCATTTCTTTTCTTTAAGTGAGAAAAGTGAGGCACAAAGGGAGCAAGTGACCTCCTCCAGGCTCAAGTATGAAGGCACATGTGGAAGTGAGAAAGGTCACAAGCCCTCGTTCTTGGTTAGCTGCCCACACAGACAGTTTCCCCAGAGAAATTTCCCCAACATTCTGCCAACATTTTCCCAACAGGCACAAAAACTCATCTTCCAAAAAAGATAAAAACTAGCAGGAAAGACACAGCTAGTTGCCTCCAACGTCCATTCTTCCCCTCCTCCTCAGTAACAGGCCCAGGACCCTGACTTTAGTTGGCCCGGGGCTGTCTACCTCCCTTGCAGCTCAGTGTAGACAGGGTTCAGTTCTTGCCGACAAGATATAACGACAAAGTTTGGTGAGGAGCTCTTAGGAAGTTTGCCTTCCTCCAGCCTGGTGTCTGGAATGCCCACGAGCGGGCTGCACCTCTAGCTGCCATCCTGCACAGGAGGCCCTGGGCGTCCCTCTCGGGATGGAAGGGCATGAGCTCTGACTGCCCACCTCCAGACCTCAGTACATGAAAGAGAAATAGATGCCTATCTTCACTAAGCCTCTTTTCCTTCAGATTTTTTGTTATACACAGCCAAATGTTAAACCTAACAATTCTACCATTCCCCACTTATATCCAATGGTGGAGAATGTCACCATCTTGAAATGCTGAGAGCTGCAGATAAGGAAGGATACTATTTTAGATTTAAGTACCCTTAGAGTCCCATTTTTCCAGAAAGAGACCTTTATTTTTGTGTGTGTGAGGAAGACCAGCCCTGAGCTAATATCCGTTGCTAATCCTCCTCTTTTTGCTGAGGAAGACTGGCCCTGGGCTAACATCCGTGCCCATCTTCCTCTACTCTATATGGGATGCCGCCACAGCATGGCTGACAAGCGGTGCGTCAGCCGGCGCCCGGGATCCGAACACGCAAACCCCAGGCTGCCAGGCGCGAACTAAACCTCTGCACCACTGGGCCAGCCCCCAGAAAGAGACCTTTAAATAAAGCACTCTCAAATTTACCCTGGGCTCAGGCGAAAGTGAGCATATTCTTACAAGACCTTACAAGCACGGTAAGATTCATTCTGTTGTAGAGTTATTTTATAAAACAGTTCCTCCCTAATATAATCAACATTTATAATTCTAAAAAAGCTAACCAATCCTATTTCTAGGCCTGTCTGGGTAGCAAGCTCAAAAAACTTTAATATACTGAATTCCTGCTTACTATCGCAAATATTTACTAGCGTGGATTGCATACTGAGTCCAGACAAATCTAGGTTATGAGGTAAAAATAGCCCCAGTTTTTCATTAGTTAGTCCATTAAATTAGGTTCACAGTCTAAGCCATGGGCTGCTAGTTGCCATGACAAACACTGGTACAATCCTTCACAGTTTACAAAACAGCCAACCTGTGGGTATGTTAACACTGGTCAGATCCTATGATGCCCACTTCCAAGGAATAACAGCGATTACCCCCCTGAAATTTGATCATGTCTCACCTAATCCTGTTTGAAATGGGTCCATTCCACCACAGCTTAGAACACTCTTTGCTTTGGAAGGGGCTGAGGCTGTGCTGGCTGCTGTAAGGAAGCTGAACCTGCACTCCAGACAAGGTGGCCTGATGCCGAGAGCATCAGGGCCGGGGCACACACAGGCACATAGCCCAACAGTCAAGTCCCCACTGCAAAAGGCCTATGTCACCCCAGGTTAGAATCTGATGGAGATTAACTTTAAAACCTTGATGCTTCTTAACAACCAAGTCGGTATAAGAATGGTACTGCTGTCACAGAAGCATCCCTTCTCTTTGAGCCGGTCAACCAACCCTGCAAAGGGCCCCTGGCTGCTTCACAATCCATCTGCTGGCTTTTCTTCTCTCTTCCACCAACAAGATTAACACCTAGCTTAGTAAAGATATGTGACTAAAGAATGATTAAATAATTAAGTTGACTCAAAATGCATAGATCTTCCTCCCTGCAGTAAAGTTATTCCAAATACCATACAGTTCGAAGGCACCTATAACAATAACCACAAAATGTGTGTCTTGGGCAATCACTGGTAGGACGCGAACTATTTGCAAGACTATTTGCACTATCGAGTAAGACAGGTTTCTGTTCTAGTGGGCTCTGTCATGTGTCAAGGAGCAAGATACACAAATGAAGAAGGCGGAAGCTTTTAGCAATGGCAGCATCCCTGAAATACGGTCAGGACTCTCCTTGAAGGGACAGCACTCATGTAGTTATACCCATCTGAAGCTCTTTCTTTTTTCTTTTTAATCAGTTTGTGCTTTAACTGATAACTTTAAATCCATGTACCCTTTATGTAAAAGGCCAGGAGTGGCTAATAGGAAGTAAGTCAAAAACAGAGTAAAAGGAGGTCAAAGAGAGGTAGATGGAAAAGTCAGGGAAGGATGTCAAGCTGCCACAGAGAGAAAGTCCAGAACTGAACCAGACAACAAATGTGCATAAACTATCAGGGGGAAATATCAGGGAGTAAAGTGGTCTCCATCAGCGCATGGGAAAACGACAAGGATTTGGGCTTCAACATAAAACCTATAGTTGTACTGGGCGACTGTCTGCAAAAGGCACAGAAGGAGGGATGCGGGGACGTGGCACAGGGTGGAGGAGCCAGGGAAAAGCACCAGATGCTCTCCTTGGACCAGGAAGAATTTGGTCTGCACGGTATACAGGCAGCTTCGATCTCCTCGGCCGAGTGTCGTCCAGGGCCTCTGACACTAAGTTTTTTTTACTCTAGAAAGCTACTGCTGAATCACTGCAGAGGAAGAAAGTGAAAGAGTCAAGACGCAGGAGTTTGATTTCCAAGGCCACAGACTAAAGAAGCACTTCCCTAAATAGACACTGTGTGTGTGTGTCTCACCCCAATGCCGGCTAAATCAAGAACACACAACACTTTACCCACACAGGCACTATCACAACTCCACTTCCTTGTCGGATTGGGGGCTGATGGAGGGAGAAAGAAGGGACTCATGCCCACTGGATGAAGGAGGAAGGAGGAGGTGAGATTTGGGCATGACTTCACCAAGTCACCAGCAAGTTGGGGGCAAATTCCAAATGTGCCCTTCTCTTCCACCTGAGGCAGGCAGTGTCTACCAGCAAGGTGTTTCCTAAGGCCACTCCATTCACCCACCTCTCTCTCCTCTTCCAAACCAGAGGAGTTACAACGTTTGGAAGATTCTGGGGTATCTTGACATTTCTTGGCACATAGCCCCATCTTAATTGGGCTCTGTAATTATTCGATTTTATCAGCCATTTGATTATCATCCAATATGTAATGTGATCATTTTGTTTAACATTTGTATACGCAGAACACAGCCAAAGCAATGAATAAGAAATGTGAAAATACTCAACATTCCACCACACACAATCACAAATTTTTATGTGCTTTAAAAAAAAAAAGTGTCAGGAAAAGATTTAGCTGGGTCAGTGATGACCTGACAGAAAGTTTATAAGCCCAGGCCCCTCCCACTTCCCTCTTCCCCCTCTGCCCACATCCTTCTCTGACCTTTGCTGGCTGTCCCTTGCCTCTCAGAACCTCCTTCTGCAATATTTTCACTCAGAGGTGCCCTGGGCAGGAGTGAGAGATGGGATGTACTCTAGCCTCTCGAGTACATTTTTAAATAGGCGCATTGTGGGAAAACAGAGTTATTGAGACTATACAGTTGAGCGAGGAGACAGTACCTTCCCATCAGTTCACAGATCTCGCTTGCCTGTATTATTTAACCCACACAACCCACCCCACCCCACGCCCCGTGAGCCGGGCACTTCCCCCACATTACAGACGAGAAAGTTGACTCAGGGTCATGTCCAGCACTTTTTCTTCCCACCATCCAACTTACCGCCCCCTCAAAAAATAGACACAGACACCCCAAAGCCATTAATGCATACTTTGTGACACAAACCAGACTAACACCTGCATTAAGTAATGCATATCACACCCGTCCCAAAGTCACCGAAAGGTGACTTGGGAGTCATCCTGTTATGGTTAAGCCACAAAGGATTGCAGGGAAAAATCACAGGCAGCAATGGCTCAATGCGGCTGGCCTCAAAACAAGGTGGAGAGAAATCTCTCTCTCTCTCTCTGTAAGTAGACATATGACGACCCATCCTGTTAGGAGAATGGTGGGTCAGGCATCTAGAGTTAAAATTTAAACCTCTGACAAATCGACACACTCCCTGCCATTGCCACCCCATTTCTCAGAGCAGCCATGCTAAGGACCCCCATCACCACCAGGAGGATCTGGCCCAGGGGGTCAAACACCACAGACGATGAACCAGAGCAAGACCAGAAAGTTTAGACCATTTTCCTGCTGTTCTCGTGGGCTCCAGTCCACTCCTGCTGGCCCACACCACTGAAAGGCCCCTCTCGTTCCAGATCAGTGGTTCTCCATCTATGGCGAGTCACAGACCCCCGAGGTTCTGACGAAGCCTCAGGCCCTCTCCCGGGGAAGAGTCCCCGTGTGTGTATACACGTCCAGTGTGCCCCCTCCTCCCTCTGCTCAACCCTTGGGTTTGACACGTTTTTACCAAAACCCACAGAAACAAACATTCACATTGTGACAATACCCAAACATATGCCACATACAGATGACTACATGTTTTACCAAAAAGTACTTACCCTTCCTACAGGAAATATACTTGGATATTTTCCATTCTACTTCAAAAAATTTTTCAAATGCAGGTTAAAACCTCACATTGATTGCATGAACAACTACCATCTGAAAAACACTGTTCTGGACCCTTCCCAGGCTGTCTCCTCCTCAGGTGCTCTTCCTTCCTCAGCAGTTAGCACTGATGTGGTAGAGCTCAGTGTGAGACTGTTCCTAAACACCACTTTTATGTATCAAGATGAACCTTTAAAGCCTTGGAAAGTCAAGAAAATCTAGAAATACCACAGCTCACTAGTTCCAGGAAAACTTTGGAACAGTGGGCTATTTTGATCTCACAAATCACACCGTGGAGGTGGCTATTTCCTTCACCCAAACATAAAGTTGGAGCTGTACTTGTGAAAAGGGACAGTAAAGCAGGTCATACAGGGCAAAGCCAGAGAGCTACAAACTGCCATTAAAAGTAGCCCCTCAGGGGCCGGCCCGGTGGCGCAGCGGTTTAGTCCGCGCTTGGCAGCCCGGGGTTCGCCGGTTGGGATCCCGGGCGCCCGCCGACGCACTGCCTGTCAGCCATGCTGTGGCGGCGTCCCATATAAAGTGGAGGAAGATGGGCACGGATGTTAGCCCAGGGCCAGTCTTCCTCAGCAAAAAGGGGAGGATTAGCAATGGATGTTAGCTCAGGGCTGGTCTTCCTCACCAAAAAAAAAAGTAGCCCCTCAGGCTGTCTCCAGTCCAATTCCTTCAATGTTTCCCAAGCCCCAGTAACTGTAATTCTCTATTATTTCTAATTGAGCAAGGAGTAGCAGACTATTCAAACCCTACACATCTGAACACACTTTAGGGTGGCTGTGGAAAGTGAGTCATAAGGGCCAGCACGCCCAGTGGACTCTATCCCTGCTGGACCAGAGACAGCACCTGTGGCTGGGGTGTTATCAATGCTGCTTCCTCTATCACCAAGTCCTGCAGGGAGGATTCAGGGCACACTCAGAGGAGCTGGAGAGGCTGCAGGCAGGGCGGCTGGGAAACTTAGCTGGGCCAACAAGCTGGGGCACAGGGCAGGGGGCGCCAAGGAGAGCAAAGCTGTCCACAGGCTCCTTAAACACCTCCCATGCCCCTCAGTTCACACTGTGCACCGACCACCCAACATTCACTCTCTCTTCTTCCTATTCTGGGAACTATCCTCTCTGGATTCAGAAAAACCCAGCCCCATCTCCAGCTGAGGAGTGGAGGTGCTCTTGATCAGACTAAGAGAGCAATCCTCAAACTTGACCTGGCATCAGAATCACCTGGAGGGCTTGTTAAAAAGCAGATTGCTGGGCCCCACCACAGAGTTTCTAATTCAGTAGGTAGGGGTGGGGCCTGGGACTGTGCTCCTAACAAGTCTCAGGTGATGCTGATGCTGCTGGTCTGGGGCCACACATGGGGGAACTCAAGTCAGTCAGCACACAGTACACTCACAGCCTTATGTTCTTGGTCCAGGGGAGGCCACATGATCCTCACTGCTCTCCAGACCAGAGGGAGGACTGGCAGACACTGTGTAGACACTGTGGCTGGGGACTGACAGGGATAGAAGCAGGGAAACACGCAGGCCCAGAGGAGGCTGACCCTGGGATGAAACCAGCAGTGACGGCTAAAGAGAGGACACAGGAAAAGAATCTAGGGCCTTGATGAAACTGTGAAACTGTTGATAGAGTAGAACTCCACTTCTATGAGATAATCAATGTCCTTACTGTTTACTTGGCAGCTCAAAGCACCCCAATTGACACACCCCATAATCCAGGGAGACTCTGGAACTGGGCATCCCTAAAAGGACCCTGTCTCCAGAAACACCCACCTGCCTAAATGTATTTCCTCCACACTTCCAGAATTTGTACACCTAGATCATCCTTCTTGAAAATTCTAATTAATGGGTTGAGAATGCACCATCTGAAATGCAAGCAACACAGGACAGGGAAGGAAAGGAGTTCCACATCCCAGGGTGAATTAATTTTATCAGACAGTGACTATACCACCAGCTGACAGCAGCTGTACAAGGGCTATGGTGGAGGCGTGGGGACAGGAACAGGAAGGGAGGCAAGGGATTCTCAGGAGACCTTAGAATCCTGCCTTGTAAGTGCAGCTGGAAGGCGCAGAGGGGTGCTGCAGGAGCTGGAGGTCGGGAGAACTACCAGATGTCCCAGGGAAAGTTCAGAGAGGGGCCTAGGAAGGGAGCTGGGAGGAGCTGAACGCTTTCCTCCTCCAGAGGTCCCCTCTCCTCCTCCTGAAGGCCAGAGGACACCCCTCTGTCTTCCTAACTCTACTCCAGAAAATGGACACCTCGTCTTTATCACCAGAGCATGGACACTTCCTGCTTCTGAGGCCTTCACCAGGTGAACCTCATGCGCAGACTCCATATGGAAAGGACTGCAGTGTCTCACCTGCCCAAGGTTAGGGGCCGTGGGCAAACATGAGGGGCCAGCTGGGCAGGCTGGTGGGCAGGTGACAGGGCATGAGCAAGGTGTATGCAGAGACCACAGGGAGAAGATGAGCACACAGCATTCAGGGGCCCTGGTTTCCCATTTCCCAGCCAAGTGATGACAAAAGGGATGGCTAAGGGATTAAACCTGCAGAGAAAAGGTTGTTCTAATTCCAAGTTCCATGCTCCCTGCACATGCTCTGTAAGCAAACTCATCATAAAGGGTCACCTCCCTGTGTGCTCAGCGGGCATCAGGCGCCACTCTAAGCACTTGATGTATATTAACTCATTTAACCTCCCACAAGCCTCTGGGGTGGCTACTACCATCAGCCCAGTTTTGCAGATGAGAAAATGAAGACACAGAAAGATTAAGCTACTTGTCCAAAGTCACACAGCTAGTTAGAGGCTCACAGGGAGTTCAGCTCCAGAGTCCACAACAGTTCCAGGAATAAAACAAATGGTTTTGAGAAATGTGTATGCTCAGCAAAAAGAACTGAATACAAAAGTTCCTTACTTATAAATCAAAATACTGAAAATAGAAATTGTTGATATTGAGGACTCCAGGTAATTAATTTTCATCCCTACATTGATACATAAAGTAAAGCATTTATTTTAAAATCCTGTGAAAGAAGCTATGTGATTTAATGGAAATGGCACTAGATACAGACAGACCTGGGTTTGAATCCCAGTTCAACCTCTGACAACCACGCTCGGTGGGTGCCTTAACCACCCCTCACCTCAGCTTCCTCCTCAATGCCACAACTCCCCTCCTCACAAGACGCTGCAGAGGATGCAAATGGACACTTGGCCAGGGGCATGGAATGTAGTAGGTGCTCAGAAAATGTTAGTTTCCTTCATCTTTAGGATGAAAAATGCATCATACTTAAAGGAGATTTCTAAGGCTGCCAAGAATAAATGTCCAAAGTTACAGTAACTTCCACAATCCAGTAAGATACAGAAAAACAACCTAATAAGAAAAAACAGGCAAAGGATATGAACATGTGATTCACAGAAGCTAAAATATAAACTAGCAAGAAAAGGTTTTCAGTATTTTTGGTAATTTGTGAAATGTAATTAAAACAATAATGTCTTCTTTATCCATTAGATTGGCAAAAATTAACAAGATGTATACTCTTCACTGTTGGCTGAGTTAAAGGGAAACAGGCAATTTCACACACTAATGGAAGGAGCACAAAGTGAGAAGCCTCTTAGAAGTGGGGGTCAATTTGGCAAAGCTATCCATTTAAAATTACTCTTTGACCAAGAAATTCTACTTCTAGGGATCTAGAAGACTGAAATATTTATGAGTGTAAACAATGATGTGGGTCACAGATTCCCCAGTATTTTTAGAGCAGAAAACTAGAAACAACCTAAATGTCCACTGATAAAGGATAGTTAAGTAAATTATGGTACACCCATACTCTGGAATACATACCAAAAATAGGGCAAACTTTTCATGTCAGTACATATAGATCTCCAGGACATAGCATTAAATTTAAAAAGCAAATCAGAGAAAACTTTGTATAATGTGTCTACATTTATGCTTACAATGAGAGCATATGTCCACTGAAAAGGCCTAACAGCAGTGACACCTCGGTAGCAATGAGCACCCCTAGCACTCAGATCTTGGCTTTTAAATACCATTCTCCACTAAAAAGAACCAGGACTCTTTGGAGAAATGGCTGATTTCAGGGCTGGAAAGTACAAGCTAAGTCTTGAACATTTTGTGCCAGAAAGTAAAGAAGTCCTCAAAGAATGATGAGGACACGTCAAAAGGACAAAAGAGTCAGCTTGAAGGGACTCCTGCAGGACATGTCTGGGGCAATAAAAGCAACAAAATGAATAGTGAGAGTAACGGACTAAAATCTATTGCATAAAGCAAGAATTCATGAGTGTAGAGATGTAAATCAAAGAATAAATAAGGGAGAAAGAGAAGTTCTTCTCCATACAGGTCCAACTAATAAGTGTAGAAAGAAATATGGAATTAGAAAATCACCATCTGTCAATTATCATAATAACTGATCCAGGTAAGAATCATCAGTGGATTCTAAAACTAGTGGGTAAAGGTATGAGGAGTAACAGTATATTTACATAGTCTCAAGTTACCTCACTAAGAGATACATGTTCATGACAAAGGTAAAAATGGTAACTTTTCTGTGAGCGAACCTGGCAGATACCATCTTAATCAAGTGATCCCAGTTAACATGCCCAGTGAATGGGACTAATCGACAGCATATACCTCCTCCTGATGGGACTCGCTAAGATGCCCGCAGCATCACCCCCGGGGCTACTCCTGCCAAAAGTGCATAATCTGAACTGAACCAAGAGGAAAATACAGGCAAATCCAAATTGAGGGACATTATCCAAAAAAACAGGCAGTAGTCTTCAAAAATGTCAACGTCACGAAATACAAAGAAAGACTCAGGAACTGTTCCAGATTAAAGGAGACTAAAGAGACAGGACAACTGAACACAACACATAATCTTAGATTTTTTTTTTTTTTGCTCTAAAGGACATTATTGGGGCTACTGGCAAGATCTGAAAAAAGACTTGTAGATTAAATAATAGTGTTGGATCAACATTTAATTTCCTGATTTTTAATAATTGTACTATTATGTAAGAGAATGCCCTTGTTTTTAGGAAGTACATAATAAAGCATTTTGAGGTAAAAGGGCATCAAGTCTGCAACTTACCATTAAACAGTTCAGAAAAAAGTAATCACACACAGATATGAAAGAAGGATAAAGCAAATGCAGCAAATGTCAACATTTGAAGAATCTGGGTAAAGGGTATCTGGGAAGTCTGGATTTTTCTTGCAACTTTTCAGTGAATCTGAAACAATGTAAAAAAAATTTAAAGAGAGCAAAGTGTGCATATGTATAGAAATATAGCAAATTCCCGGGGATTAGGTTCATGACAGCATTTTCCTTAAAACTACAGAGAGACAAAATGAAGCAGGCCTGCCCTGGTGTTAATATTGGTCTCCCCAGAGTATGCTCGCCTGACAGAGATTTCGTTCCAGGACACTGGAAAAAACTGTTTTGAAGGATCTCTCAAGACCAGCTCATTAATCAAGTTCCACAAAAGAAGCAACAACAAAATCAAGCCTTCTCCACTGCAGATTTGTGCTATTTTTTCCTCCATGAAAGCCAAAGCATCCTGACACCATGAGTAGCTGATGATGCTATGGGGACTTTCCTGGAATATGTAATCTATAAAGGAGTTTTTCGTAAGAAACCAGGGTAAAATAGTTTTGATCCAAAGTCTCCCCCTCCACTCTGTCTTATTGGATTACTAAGATGTTAAAGCCATGGGGTGGGGGTCAGGGGTCAACTGATCCCACTTGCCTGCCCATTCCATTCCTCTGGTGCATTTGCAGATTTGCTGGCTGCAGAGAACGCTTCCAGGTAAGCAGCTGGCTATAGGGACTTGCAGGGTCAATAGTTCTCTCTGTCATATATATCCCACCTCTCTGATGCTTCGCAGTTTACAAGTTTTCATGTATATTATTTTATTTCACCCTTTCCTTAAAGTGACTTTTATAAAAAATCTTAACATTCAATTTTACAGCACTTCGACAAAATATCCAGTTTCCAGAACAATGAGATAAACTATAATGTCTACCCTTGACTTTGAGTCTAGTTGGGAGACAGGCCTTGTACCTGAGCAGATAAACACTCTGAGACGACATAAGCCTAATGAAAAATAGATAAGTAAAGCAGCTATTAGAATTAGTATGACTAATTCTATTGCTGAGCTCAGTAGAAATACAGCCCTCCTTTCTCTTTGAATTTCTCCAGCATCCATTCTTTTAAGCTCTGGCTTCAGGGCAAACCCTCCCAGTAACTTTGGCTTGTTGCTACAGAGGCGTGTCTATGAGACACTTCAGGGAACAAGGCCTCGTGGGGCTCCATTCACAGCAATGCCCCTTTGGCACAGCACCATGGTCTTCTGACACCAACCATCCCACAGAACAACCACGTTGACCTTCCCACGTGGACATCATCAATCATCTCTCTTCAAAGAAACCAATGAATTGAACCTTCCAGGAGTAAACATTTCAGCAAAGAACCTCCAAAACAAAGGCCTTAGCCTAGCTCCAAAGACAAAATTCCTGTTAAAAAAGCCTGTTTTCAACCAAAGAAAAATCAGGCTTATTCTAGGACAACCTATAGCTATTCTATGTGCATTTACCAATGCCACTGCATCGAGATTCCAAAACAACCTCAGCAAAGTAGATTCTCTTCTCGCCTTTTAGAGATGAGAAAATTGAGAACCAGAGTTAGCAAATGGCAGATCCAGGATTCACTCAAGTCAGCCTGTTCTGTCCCCAACCCCACTGGCTTGCCCACAGTCCACACAACCCACTGTGAACAGAGATGAATCAGACAGAATTTCACTGCAACATTCAAACTGCCATCCCACCCCCTATTCCCTTGGTTTAGATGTCCTAAGGGACAGGTGACAAATCAAATTCTACTCTTAGGCAGCCTCCCAACACAAAACACATTCTGTTTCAAAGCAAAAGACAAGAAGATGGGCTTTACAACTACTCATACTTTTTTGTTACCCAGAGGAATATTTTCATGATCTGTCATTATGGATGAACTTGAGGCAGGAGGAGCACATCATTATGTAATGTCAGAGGGCAGGCGACAAGGGGGAGGGAAACCCAAGCCATCACCGCTCCCTTCGCCCACAAAGACATAAATTTACGTTTGACATTTTGAGTGTTTCCGTCTTCTATGGCCGACACATTCATAACTGGCTTTCCCAGAGACGGTCACAGATCCCTGCAAATTTCTCAGGCCTCAATTAATGGACTAGCAAAGCCAGAAAAAAGAAAACATAAAAAACAAAGATGCCAGAAATGTCCGGGGCCATGGGTCGGCTGAAAAGGGAAGAGTTGAGAGGATGGAGACCAGATTTCCTACACTGAGATGCATGTTTTTTTTACCCGGTTATGTTTCCACCCGAAACACAGCGAGGCCTTCAGCTTCTGGAGTCCCTAGATCCAGCCCTGAAGACGCACCAAGCAGGCGCCAAGACCTGGCCTCAGGGCGCCGCAACCTGCATCCCGGCTCCCCGCCACCCGCTCCAGTCCCGCACTCCACTCGGCCGAGACCGCCCGGCTTGGTCCTGCTAGGGGTCGGCCAGGGTTGGACTGTTCCCCAAAGACGCAACCGCAGGTGAACCGCTAGGCTGTGCGATTTCCATGACAACCGCGGGCGCCGTCCCCGTCGGGCACACCGGGTCTGGGGATGCGCGCCGAGCCCCGCCCCGTCCCGCCCGGGTGCATTCCGGTCCCCGGCTCCCCGCAGCCGCCGCGCCGCCCCCTCCCCCGGCCCGGCTCACCTACCTGGCGCGCCCCGGCCCGCGGCGCCCGCGCCCTGCCGCCCCGCCGTCCTCGCTCCCGCTGGGCCGCGCGCCCGAGCCCCGCAGCAGCAGCGCTGCCGCTTAGTCGCGAAGTCGCGGGCTGCGGCCCGGCTCCCGGTGCTGATCCTCCTGCCCCGGCCCGCGGCGCCCTCCCCGGCCGCGAACCCGCCTCCAGAGCCGCAGCCCGGACCTCGCCGCCGCCGCCGCCGCCGCCGCCGCCGCCGCCGCCGCCGCTCCAGAGGCCCGGCGCAGCCCCGCCCCGGCCACGGCCGCTCGCCGCGCATGCGCGCCCGGTGGGCCCCCGAGCCGGGCCCGCCCTCACCTCGCCGGCGCCGCCTCCCCGGCCGCCGAGCGACTGGAGCTGGCTTCTGCACCTGGGCTCGCGCAAGACCTCACTCCCAGCTGCAAGCGAATGGCCTGCATTTTCGCCCTCACATATGCTGAGGCTTCTGAGGCCCTGACACACCCCCGGGGAAGAAGGTTCCATGGAAGAGCCGCGACCGAGTGAAACGCTTCGGCCGTTTGCCCCAGGGTGAGCGCGCTTCCCGGGGTGCAAAGGTACGCAACCCCTGGGAGACGCTTAGGAAATTGAACATTCAACCCAGGATTAAGCACAATTAAAATCATGCTTTGAAAATACAGATAAGCAAAAAGAAGAGACAAACTGCTGACATCCTTCCATACCTGTTCTGGCATGTTGTATAGATACACATTGGAGACTCTCACCAAATATCGGCTCCTTACACTTCTCCGCCAAAGTTCTATTTTTCCACAGGAAAAAAATAATACAAGTTTTGGAAGAAATCTTTCACTTTAATATGACTTTAAACCTTAATATTTCTGCTTAAGCAAGGGTAAATACTGGACTGAATATAAACACTTTATCTTGGTGACTTTAAATTTTATCAGAAAAAAAAATTCTCCTTAAAATTTCTTAAACGAGGGAGTGGGTGAAAGGGGTAAAGGGTCATACAAGTATGGTGAAGGATAAAAATTAGACCATTGGTGGTGAGCACAATGCAGTCTATACAGACACTGATAAATAATAATGTACACCTGAAATTACACAATGTTATAAACCATTTGACCTCAATAAAATAATTGAAAAAAATTCTTAAATGGAAACTATTTAAATTCAATACACCAGAACACTTCTAGGTCAAAGTTCACATCCCTCAGGTATAAAAACAAACATTTATAATTGGCTTTAAAAAAAAGAAAGCTGAGCCAGCCCTGATGGCCTAGTGATTAAAATTCAGTGCTCAAGCTTGGCTGGCCTGGTCCACTTCCTGGTCTTGGAAGCACACCACCTGTCTGTCAGTGGCCGTGCTGTGGCTGTGGCTCACATAGAAGAACTAGAGGGACTTACAACTAGGATATACAACCATGCATTGGAGCTTTGGGGAGAAAAAGAAAAAAAAAGAGGAAGATTGGCAACAGATGTTAGCTCAGGGCGAATCCTTCCCTGCCAAAAAAAAAAAAAGAAAGAAAGAAAAGAAAAGCTATTAACCTGTTAGAAATGAAAATTAAACAAAAATTCTCTGATCTCATTTAGATGGGGCCGCCTAGTGGCGCAGCAGTTTAGTCTGTGCTTGGCAGCCCAGGGTTCACGAGTTCGGATCCCGGGCGCCCACCGACACACTGCCTGTCAGCCATGACGTGGTGGCATCCCATATAAAGTGGAGGAAGATGGGCACAGATGTTAGCCCAGGGCCAGTCTTCCTCAGCAAAAAGGGGAAGATTGGCAACAGATGTTAGCTCAGGGCTGGTCTTCCCCACAAAAAAAAAAAAAAAAAATTCTCTGATCTCATTTAGAAATTAGATCTGAACCTCCCCCATGTCCCAAAAACCAAATGCAGGCAATAGTCTGGAATAAAAATAAGCAAATCTAAAACTATTTTTGAAGTTTAATTTCTGACTTTTTAGTTTATTTCTCCTCTGAAAAGTAATTTATTAACAAAATGCTTTTTATGGTTTCTTCAGATAAATGGAAAGAAATATTGGCAAAACTTTAACTCTAGTATAAAATTAAAGGAATAAAATCAAGTAAACCTGTGGAAATGCAAAAATATTTTTACATTTTATTTTCTAAAATTAAGGTGACCAATATACCTGGTTTACCTGAGACAGCCCCAGTTTCTCCCTTTTATCCAGCAAAATTATTAGTAGGAGCCCCTTTCACTCTCAAAAGTGTTCAGACAATATATTTTATGGCTATGCTAGCTTTAATCAAGCCAAGAGAGTTTTTAAATCATTAGCTTTAAAAAAAGAAGCAAATTTAAATTCACAAACATTTAAAAATAGACATCAGTCCAATTTCAACAATTCATTCACTTAGCATAGTAAAAACACTGAATGAAGATCAGGCTTCCAATAACACTTGTCACTTGACTGCTGTGTAATTCAGGATAATCTTAAAAGATTAATCAGATTTTCAGTGTGGCAAGGAATGGGCCCTCAACTCCACTGTAGAGTGAACATTATCAAAAGAAAAGGGAGTCAAGTTTGTTAGTAAATACGGTGCTATGCATTCTGTCAGCATCACAACATGATAGAAGAAAGTATCCTAGAAGTGTGCTGGTGGGAAAGTATCCCCACCCTTTAGGAGCTCTCACCATGAGATCCCCAACCAGCAGCATCAACATCCTGTCAGAACTTGCTGGAAATGCAAATTCCCAGGCCCCTTGCCAGACCTGCTGAATCAGAAACTCTAAAAGTGATGCCAGCAATCTGCATTTTAACAAGCTCTCCAGGAGAGTCTGATAAACATGAGGACCTAGATAATCTATGTACACTGAGTAAGCTGATTTAGGTAATCTATATGGTTATGCGCCACAAAATGACGTTTTGGTCAATGGGACTGCACATACAACAGTATTCTCTTAAGATTATATATATTCTCAACTATTGCTGAAAAATTCCTATCACCTAGTGACGTCATAGCCATCCTAATGTAGCTTGATTTAATCTAGTGTTCTTTTGTTCATCATGGCTCCTAAGCATACAAAATCCACTGCTAACATTGCCAGTAAGAAGCCATGTCAAGTGATTGACCTAGAAACAAAATTGAAACTGATTCAGGCCTATGGAGGTAGAAGATCAGTGATGGTTATTGCTCACCAGTCAGGCATGTCCCGTTCTGCCATAGCTATGCTCTTGAAGAACAAGAACAAAGTGACGGAAGCTGTTAAAGGATCTGCTTCATTGAAGGTAATGAGACTAACAAAAATTCGAGAAGGGCCTATATCATGGAAAAACTTCTAATGACCTGGATTGAAGACCCAACACAGAAGTGTATCCATCTCAGCACCATGATGATCATGGCCAAAGTAGAAAGTTTGTTTGTGATATTAAAAGAAAAGGCTGGACCCAACTACAGTGTTGAATTTACTGCTAGCTCTGGGTGGTTTAAATGATTCAAGAATCATTATTCATTACATAATGTGAAAGTGGTGAGTCTGTGAGTGCTGATGTGAAGGCACCTGAAGAATTTTTGGAAACTCTAGATAAGCTGATTGTGGAGGAAAATTATTTGCCAGAGCAAATATTCAATATGGATGAAACCTCCCTGATGACAGATAAAAACTCAACTATTGCTGGTGAACATAATGCAGTGTATACAGAAACTGAAATATAATAATGTAAACCTGAAACTTACACAATGTTATAAGCCAATATGACCTCAATAAAATAAAGGCCAGCCCAGTTGTATAGTGGTTAAGTTTGTGCACTCTGCTGCAGCAGAGTTCGGCAGAGTTCCAGGGTTCACAGGTTCAGATCCCAGGCACAGACCTACGCACCATTTATCAAGTCATGCTGTGGCAGGCATCCTGCATAAAGTAGAGGAAGATGGGCACAGATGTTAGCTCAGAGCCAATCTTCCTCAGCAAAAAGAGGGGGATTGGCGGTAGATGTTAGCTCAGGGCTAATCTTCTTCATTAAAAAAAAGAAAAAAATTTAAATGAGAAAAAGCTTATAGAATGAGGATATAAAGAAAGAAAATGTTTTTGTACAGCCATACAATGTGTTTGTGTTTTAATCTAAGTATTATTACAAAAGAGTCAAAATGTTTAAAAATTAAAAAGTTTATAAAGTAAAAAAGTTACAGTAAGCTAAGGTTAATTTATTGAAAAAATATATATTTTTTATAAATTTAGTGTAGCATAAGTACAGTGTTTTTAAAGTCTGCAGTAGTGTACAGTAATGTCCTAGGCCTTCACATTGACTTGCCGCCCACTCACTGACTCACCCAGAGCAGTTTCCAGTCCAGTAAGCTCCATTCATGGTAAGTGCCCTTTACAGGTGTACCATTTTTTATCATTTTTACTGTATTTTTTCTATGTTTAGATACACAAATACTTCCCATTGTGTTACAGTTGCCTACAGTATTCAGTACAGTAACATGCTGTACAGGTTTGAGCCTAGGACCAATAGGCTATACCATAGAGCACAGATGTGTAGTAGGCTATGCTGTCTAGGTTTGTGTAATTACACTCTATGATGCACAATGACAGAAATCACCTAATGATGCATCTCTCAGAACATATCCCCATCAGTAAGTGACACTTAACTACATGCAATAAAATTAAGAGCTGAGGAGTGTTAATTTGGGGACTAGAACCAACCTACATGAGAATTTCTTTTTGGACCATTAAGCATGATATATCTATATGTATATGTGTTTTCATTGGAGAATATGTGTAACCTTGAAAACCAACAGCCCCACTGCCATAGTAGTCATGAAAACCAGCAGCCTAGCAGTCACTGGAGGGGCAAAAAGGATTTGGAGCACCTCAATGAACCCTGTTCCCAAAGACTTGTCACTATTTGACTGGCCTTGCAGTTTACTGGAAAAGCTCCATTCCCAGGGCTTGTCTTTAATTGACCTGACTCAGAGCTTACTCCGTGCAAATGGCCCTATCCCCAGGGCATTTGGTGAAAGCTATCAGCAGCAACTGTTTCACACTGCAGCTGCCTCAGGTGGTGACACCAGCTGGAGCTAACAAAAGGCTGACCAAATAAAAGAAAATAATGAGGAATAGATGTCCATGGGGGTACTTTGGAAAGATTTGACATATTTCTGGAAATGTAAATGGACACACACATTTGTGCAGCTGTGCACACATCCTAGAAAGATTGAGAAGGCAATAATCTCTCACTTCTGGCTGACCTTGAGGCTTTGAGCAAGAAGTCAAGGCTAAGGCAGAGTTGTAAACTCCTGCCTAAGCATTGAAGACATGCCTCAACTTACACACAGAGCCCCTCCACAAAGACAGGAAAACATATTGGTTCCAGGATTTGAGAATATCTTTGTCTAATTATTAGCAAATCGCTAAGGTAACCAAGCAAGCACTTCAGTGGCTACAAATGGCAAAGAATACAGATTTTACTGAATTATTCCAAGAAAGTCATTAAACAAACAAAAGCCACAAACCCTGGGGTAGAAGGAAATACAATTTCCAGAATTGCCACATTATATTATTTAAAATGTACAGTTTTAAACAAAAAGTTATGAAACACATAAAGAAATATGAAAGGACTTAGGCTAAAAGGTAGTCAATAGAATATCCATGAGAAAACACAAATGTTGGACTTAGTAGACAAAGAGTTTAATTCAGTTGCTATAAATATGTTCAAAGAACTAAAGGAAACCATGTCTCAAAACTTAAAAGTATGAGAGCAACAAAAAGAATATCAATAAAGAGGTAAGAATTATAAAAAAGAACCAAACAGAAATCCTATAATTAAAAGGTACAATAACTGAAATGAAAAATCTGTTAGAGGGTACAAGAGCAGGACTGAGCTGGCAGGAGAAAGAATTAGTGCTTGAAGATAGGTCAGTGGATATTGCCCAGTCTGAGGAACATAAAGAAAAAAGAATGAAGAAATATGAACAGAGCCTCAGCGATCTGTGGGACACCATCTAGCATATCAACATACACATAATGGAAGTCCCAGAAGGAGAGGAGAGAGAAAGGTACAGAAAAAAATATTTGAAAGCTTCCAAATTTGATGAAAAGCACTAATCTCCACATCCAAGAAGTTCAATAAACTCCAACTGGGGTAAACTCAAAGAGATTCACACGTAGACACATTATAATCAAATTATCAAAAGCCAAAGACAGAGAGAATCTTGAAAGCACCAAGAGAGAAGCAATTCATCATGTACAAGGGGTCCTCAATAAAATTAACAGCTGTTTTCTCACCAGAAACCATGGAGCCCAGAAAGCAGTAGGATGACATATTTGAAGTACTGAAAGAAAAAGGCTATAAACCTGGAATTCTATATTTAGCGAAACTCTTCTTCAAAAATGAAGGAGAAATTAAGATATTCCTAAATAAACAAAAACTGAAAGAATCCATTGCTAGCAGACCCACCCTATAAGAAATACTATAGGGAGTTCTTCAGGCTCAAATGACACTGGAGAGTAACTCAAATTCACACAAAGAAATAAAAACTAAAGGTAAATACAAAGGTAAAAATCAGTTTCTAACTTTTTCTTCTTTTCTGATTTAAAAAAAGATTTTCTGATTTTAAAAGAAGTTTTTCTTCTCTCTGATTTAAAAGACAACTGCATAAAACAATCGATATACATCTGTGTTGATGGGATCATAATGTGAAAAAGATATAATATGTATGACAATACTAGCACAAAAGAGTGGGGAGAAAATAGCTTAATTGGAGCAAAGTTTGTGTATACCACTGAAATTAAGTTAGTTTTAATACAAACTAGATAGTTTTGAATTTAGCTGACAATTGTAACTCCCAGGGCAAAAACTAAGTGTAGATATAGATATAGACATACATTAAAAGAAAGAAAGGAACTAAAATAGCATACTAGAACATATCTATTTATTACAAAAGAAGGCAGTGATAGAGGAAGAAAGGAACAAAAAGGATATAAGATATATAGACAACAAATAGCAAAATGGCAGACAAAAGTCCTACCTTATCACAAGTTATATTAAATGTAAATAAATTAAACTCTCCAATTAAAAGGCAGAGATTGGCAGATGGATTTAAAAAAGAAAAGAAGGGGCCGGCTGGTGGCACAGCGGTTTAGTTTGCACTTGGCAGCCCGGGGTTCGCAGGTTCGGATCCCGGGCGCCCGCTGATGCACTGCCTGTCAGCCACGCATGGTGGCGTCCCATATAAAGTAGAGGAAAGATGGGCACGGTTGTTAGCCTAGGGCCAGTCTTCCTCAGCAAAAAGAGGAGGATTGGTGACGGATGTTAGCGCAGGGCTGGTCTTCCTCACAAAAAATTAAAAAAAGAAAAAAGAAAAGAACATGATCCAGCTATGTGCTGTCTACAGAAACAAATTTAAAATTCAAAAGTATAAATAGGTTGAAGAAAAAATGATGGACAAAGTATACCATGGAAGCAATAGCCAACAGAGCGCTGCAGTGGTTACACTAACATTAGACAAAACAAACTTTAAAACAAAAAACTATTCCTACAGACAAGGAGGAAAATTTTATAAGAGGGTCAATCCATTAGGAAGATATAATAATTATAAAGATAATGATTCCACAAAAGAGACCTAAAATACATGAGGCCAAACTGGCAGAATTTAAGTAAAAAGTGGACAATGTAATAGTAATAGTTGAAGATGTCAATACTCTACTTTAAATAATGGATAAAACAATGAGGCAGGAGCCAGCCCAGTGGCGTAGTGGTTAAGTTCACGCACTCCACTTCCACGGCCCAGGATTTGCCTGTTCGGATGCTGGGCGAGGACCAAAGCACTACTCGTCACGCCATGCTGAGGTGGCGTCCCATATAGAGCAACTAGAAGGATGCACAACTATGACATACAACTATCTACTGGGGCTTTGGGGAGAAAAAAAGCCAAAAAAACAATGAGGCAGAAGATTAAGAAGGAAATACAGGACTTGAACAGCACTATAAACCAACAAGACTTAACAGCTATCTATAGAACACACATACATACTGCTCAATTATACATGAGACATTCTCCAGGATAGACTATATGGTAGGCCATAAAAAAGCCTCAACAAATTAAGAAGGATTGAAATCATACAAAGTATGTTCTCTAACCATAATGTTATTAAAATAGAAATCAACAAGAGAAGGAAGGTACAAATAGGTGGAAATTAAACAGCACAGCCCTCAATAACCAAGGGGTCAAGAAAGAACTCAAAAGGGAAGTGAGAAAATATTTTGAGAAAAATTAAAATGAAAACTCAACACACCAAAACTTTTGGGATGCAGCTAAAGCAGTGCTTAGAGGAAAATTTATGGCTGGAAACACCAATATTAAAAAAAGAACAAAGATCTAAAATTAGTAATGTAACTTTTCTCCTTAAAAAACTAGAAAAATAATAAATTAAAAGAAGCAGAAGGGAGGAAATAGTAAAGATTAGAATGGAAACAAATGAAATATAGAATAGAAAACCACTTAGAGAAAAATCAATAAAACCAAAGTTGATTCTTTGAAAATATTAACAATTTTGACAAACCTTTACCTAGATTGACCAAGGAAAAAGAGAAGACTCAAATTACTAAAATTAGGAATAAGAGAGGAGACATCCCTACTGACCTTACATAAATAACAAGGATAATAAAGGAAAACTCTGAACAACTTTGTTTCAACAAACTTAGATGAAATGGAAAAATTCCTGGAAAGAAACAAACAAATGAAACAAACTCAAAACAAATAGAAAATAGACCTATAACAAGAAAAAATTGAATTAGTAACTTTAAAACATTCTGTAAAAAATAAAATCCTCAGGCCCAGATGTCTTTAATAATGAATTTTAACAAATATTTAAAGAATCCTTTACAAACTCTTACAGAAATTAGAAGAGGAGGAAACCCTTTCTATGAGGCCTATATTACTCAGATACCAAAACCAGACATAGAAATCAGAATAAAACAAAACTACAGACCAATATCTCTTATGAATATAGAGACTAAAATCTTCCAAAAAAAAAATACTAGCATACTGGGTCTAGTAACATATGGAAAAGGTTATATGCCATGACCAAGTGGGATTTATCCCAGGAATATACGGTACAATAGCAATCAATTAAGGGAATATACCATATTAATAAAAGACAAAAACCACATGATTATAACATTAGATACAGAACAATCATTTAACAAAATTCAACACCCAAAACTCAACAAACTAGGAATAGAAGAGAACTTCATCAAACTGACAAAGAATATTTTTGAAAACCCACAGCTAACATTTTACTTGACAAAAGACTGAATGCTTTACCCCTAAGCCCAGGAATAAGACAGTGATGGCCCCTCTTGCCACTTCCATGCAACAGTACTGGAGGTCCTAGCTAAGGCAAGTAGGCAAGGAAAAAAATAAAGACATCCAGACTGATAAGGAAGAAGTAAAACTATCTCTATTAGAAGGTAACATGATCTTGTATATAGAAAAGCCTAAGGCATCCATTTAAAAAAATTAGAATAAACCAGTTCAGCAAGGATGCAGGATACAAGATCAATATTTTCATATACTAGCAATGAACAATCCAAACATGAAATTTAAGAAAACAACTCCGTTTATAATAGCATCAAGAAGAAAAAAATGCTTAGGAATATATTTAACAATAGAAGTCCAAGACTTGTATGCCGAAAATCCAAAACATTGTTCATAGAAATTAAAGAAAATCTAAGTAATTGAAAAGACATCTTGTGTTCATGGATCAGAAGACTTAATACTTGTAAGATGGCAATATTCCCCTAAATGAATGTATAATTCAACATAATCCCTATCAAAATCCCAGCTGACTTCTTTGCAGAAATTGATAAGCTGATCTAAAATTTATATGGAAGTAGAAGGGACCCAGAATAGCCAAAACAATCTTGAAAAAGAAGAACAAAGTTGGGGGACTTATCCTGACCAGTTTCAAAACTTACTATAAAGCTACATAAGCAAGATAGTGTGGTACGGGCTTAAGGGTAGACATGAAGATCAATAGAATATAATTGAGAGTTCAGAAATAAACCCTTACATTTATAATTTATTGATTTTATTGATACCAAAACAAGTCAGTTGGGGAAAGAAAAGTCTGTTAAACAAATAGTCCTGGGTCAATTGGATGTACAGGCAAAAGAATGTCATTGGACCCTTACTTCACATCATATACAAAAATTAACTCTATATAGATCACAGACTTAAAAGAGCTAATACTGTAAAATTATCAGAAGAAAACATAGGAATAAATCTCTTTGAGCTTGGATTAGGGAATGGTTCCTTAGAAGTGACATGAAAAGTACAAGCAACAACAAAAATAGATAAATTGAACTTCATCAAAATTAAAACCTTTTATGCTTCAAAGAGTGCCATCAAGAAAGTGAGAAGACAACCCACAGAATGGGAAAAAAAATTAGGCAAACATATATAGTTAAGGAACTTGTATTCACAATACGTAAAGGACACTTACAAGTCAACAATAAAAGGACAAATAACCCAACTGAAAAATGGACAAAAGATCTAAACAGATGTTTCTCCAAAGAAGATATATGAATGGCCAGTAAGCACATGAAAAGATGTTCAACATCATTAGTCATTAGGGAAATGCAAATCGAAACAAAAATGAAGTACCACTTCACACTCTCTAAGATGACTAAGATTTAAAAAGTCAGACAATAACAAGTGTTGACAAAATTGTGGTATATTGGAACACTCATACATTGCTGGTAGTTTTGTAAAACGGAGAAGCCACTTTAACAATTTTTGAGACTGTTAAACATAGAGTTACTGTATGACCCATAAATTCCACTCCCAGGTATATAACCAAGAGAATTGAAAACATATCCACGAAAAACCTTTTACATAATTGTTCATAGCAGCATTATTCATAATAGCCATTGGGTTGTTTGGAAACAACCCGAAGTCCATCAATTAGTGAATGGATAAATAAAATGTGAAATATTATTTACAATAAAAAAAAATCAAGTACGGGTACATGCTGTATGTGGATAAACCTTGATCACGTGCTAAAGGAAAGAAGCCAGCCACAAAAGGCCACACATTGTGTGATTCCATTTGTATAGCATGTCCACAGAGACAAAGGTAAAAATGTAGGGACTGGAGGAGGGGAGAATGGGGATTGTCTGCTAATGTGTAAAGGAGTCTTTTGGGGATGATGAAAATATTCTGGATTTAGATAGTGCTGATGGTTGCACAATTCTGTCTGTATACCAAAAACCATTGAATTGTACACTTTAAAAGGGTGAATTTTATGGTATGTGAATTATATCTCAATAAAGCTGTTATTTTAAAAAGTAAATAAGGCCAGCCCCGGTGGCCTTGTGGTTAAGTTTGGTGTGCTCCACTTCCATAGCCCAGGTTCTGTTCCCGGACACAGACCTACACTCTGGTCGGTGGCCATGCTGTGGTCATGGCCCACATACGAAAAAATAGAGGAAGATTGCCACAGATGTTAGCTCAGGGTGAATCTTCCTCAGGAAAAAAAAAATGTTAGAGCCGGCACCATGGCATAGCAGTTGTTTGTTCACTCTGCTTCGGTGGCCTGGGGCTCACAGGTTCAGATCTCGGGTGCAGACCGACGCACCACCTGTCAAGTCCTGCTCTGGCGGCATCCCATATAAAGTGGAGGAAGATGGGCACAGATGTTAGCCCAGGGCCAATCTTCTTCAGCAAAAAGAGGGGGATTGGCAACAGATGTTAGCTCAGGGCTCACTTCCTCACACACACAGACACACAAAAGTAAAAAGGGTTTTATTGTGTTGGGGATCCCCAAGACCATCCTGAAACTCAATACCTCACTAGAAGGACCCATGGGCCCCAGAAATTGTTATACTCAAGGTTGCAATTTATTGTAGTGAAAGGCTACAGAGTAAAATCAGCAAAGGGAAAAATCACATGGGATGAAGTCCAGAGGCAATCAGGGACAAGCTTCCAAAAGTCCCTTCTCAATGGAGTGGCACAGGATGCACTTAATTTCTCCAGTAATGACGTGTGACAACATGTGTGAACTGTTGCCAACCAGGAAAGCTCTCACGAGCCTGCTTGTCCTGGGTTTATATTGGAGGTCAGTTGTGCAGGCACACAGCACTCAGTTGCTGAAGTCCAGATCCCTAGGGGGAAAGCAGGTGTTTGCTTTAAATCACATTGTTAGTATAAAATATTTGGGCAAACTGATACAGCACGACTGAAGGACTTGGGGGTGCAAAACAGTCTTATGGGCTAGAACATTCCAAGAGCTTAGTTCCCAGGAGCTGGCCAAGAACCAGTCATGAAAACAGGCTCCTCTTTGGAATGTGCAGGATTTGAGCAACCAAACCTACTGAGTTAACCCCTTCCTGCACAGTTACAAAATACATTTTAGAAAGATTTGTATCAATGTTACTTTTAATGAAAGCTGGAGCATTTAAATAGATATGCAATAGTTACATCTATTTTTTTCCCTTTCCCAGTGAAAAGAGGTACACACAATAGACCTCAATGATATTCTGCAACAACGATCAGTGCTGGTGTGGAATTCTCACAACCTTAAGAGAACATTTAAAGTAACTCAGATACAGAATATCTTGATTTCTTTAACTCCGATGAACTCTGAAAGGATATAAAGGCTATGGTTCTTCATTATTCTTTAATACTGAAAATAAGTTGGAAACTTGGATTCATATTTCTTCCTCTACCGTAATAAGTAATCAGAATAAAGATAATTACTGTGGTTCTAAACTTTTTTCAAGCATTTAATGTTTTTCACTCTCGCTTTCTGTAGGGAACATCTATTGCTTCTGCTTGCTCTGGATCTCTTTTTCTTTTTGAGGAAAGACCCATAACTCATCCAGTGTGATTCTGATGGGAGTTATCAATTACAGTGCAATGGGGACAGGCATATGGCTCAGGCCTGGCTGATCACTGGGCCTCATCCCTTTTTCCATGAGGACTGGTCTGCTGGAAGGTCAGGTGACCCAGAGAAGACAATAGTTCTTCTGTAGGATTTGACTACTGGGCCCTAGAAAAGGAAGTTCTCTCTTCTTTTTGGATCACAGATCTGAAGGATGTGCGCTTTTGGCTGACACTGGCCTCTTTCCCATTATGTAGAGAGGGACACCCTGAAAATGAAGCCAGGAAACAGAGAAAAGCAGTCAAGAGATGGAGGCAGAGAGCCCTGGCAACATCATCTGAGGCTTTGCATCCAGCTATGCCTGATGTATGATATTCACGTTCTGAGGTTGTTACTTCAGTGAGTCAGTGCAAATGAAGCATTTCTTCTCCAAGGAATCAGACACAATTTACTTTATTTTAAAACCAGATATGAAGAATTGAATAAAATAAGTGAGTGTTTTAACCTAAACTTTCCAGATAGAAATTTTCTCACCAGGTCCTGTTATCAGTTGTATCCATCCCATCAGTGGCCTTCGTAATATTCACAAACGATGTACAAATTGTGTCATTTGGTTGAAGAGTCAAGCTTGAAAATAACAGTATTTCCAATCTTTGTGTTTAGAATAATTCTCAAAGCATTTATTACGCTCCCAGCTCATAATTGGTCAATTAAAATTTTAAATAGACTTTATTTTGTAAAATAGTTTTAGATTTACTGAAAAACAACAAATAAAACAGTTATCTTATACTTCTGCACAGTTTTCCCTATTATTAACATCTTACATTAATATGATACATTTGTTACAATTAATGAACCACTATTGATACACTAAAACCATAATATATTCAGATTTCCTTAGTTTTCACCTAATATCTTTTTATCTCTTCCAGGATTCTATCCAGGATACCACACTACATTTTGTTTTCTTGTCTCCTTAGGCTCCTCTTGGCTGTGACATTTTCTCAGACCTTCCTCGTTTTTGATGACCTTGACAGTTTTGAGGAGTACTGGTCAGGCATATTGTAGGATGTCTTTCTATTGGAATTTGTCTTATATTTTTCTCAGGATTAGACTGGCGTTATAGGTTTGGGGGAGGAAGATCACAGAGGTAAAGTGTAATTTTCATTACATGGTATCAAGGGTATGTACAATCAACACGATTTATGACTACTGATGTTGATTTTGCTCGCTTGGCTGAAGTAGTGTTTGCCAGATTTCTCTACTGTGAAGCTACTCTTTTTCTCCCTTTCTATACTATATTCTCTGTAAGAAAGATACTATGTGCAGCCCACACCTGAGTGAAGAGTTATGCTCCACCTCCTTGAGGGCAGAGTATCTACATAATTTATTTGGAATTCTTCGGCACTGGACATTTATCTCTTCTGCCTCATTCATTAGTTAATTAAATAATTCATCTGTATCCACTGACATCCTAAATTATTATTTTTTTAATTTGCACACATTAAAGTTTACTCTTTGTGTTGTAAAGTGCTATGGGTTTTGACAAATGCGTAATGTCATATATCCACCATTACAGTATCCTACACAATAGTTTCATTGCTTTAAAATATCCTTTGCTTCACTTATTCATCCTTCCACCCCTCCCTCCAAGCCCCTGGCAACCACTGATCTTTATACTGTCTCTATAGCTTTCTCTTTTCCAGAATGTCATGTATTTGCAATTATACAGTATGTAACCTTTTTAGACTGGCTTCTCTCACTTAGCAATATGCATGTAAGTGTCCTCCATATCTTTCATGGGTTGATAACTCATATGTCTTTATCACTCACTAATATTCCATTGTATGGATGTACCACAGTTTATCCATTCACATATTGAAGGACATCTTGGTTGCTTCCAGGTTTTGGCAATTATGAAAAAAGTTGCTATAAACATTTGTGTGTTGGTTGTTGGGTGGGCGTAAGTTTTCAACTCAATTAGGTAAATACCTAGGAGCACAATTGCTGGAATATATGGTAAGCCTATGTTTTGCTTTGTAAGAAACTGCCAAATTGCATTCCAAAGTGTCTGTACAATTTTGTGTTCCCACCAGCAATGAATACGAGAGTTCCTGTTGTTCCACAGCCTTGCCAGCATTTGCTGTCGTCAGTGTTTTGGATTTTAGCTGTTCTACTGTGGGTTCAGTGGTATCTTGTTGCAATTCCCTAATGACAAATGTGTTGCGCATCTTTTCATTTCTTTATTTGCCATCTGTATATCTTCTTTGGTGACATGTCTGTTAAGATCTTTGGCCCATTTTTTAGTCACACTGTTTTCTTATTGTTGAGTTTTAAGAATTCTTTATATATTTTGGATACTAGTCATTTATCGGATATGTGTTCTGCAAATACAGTTTATGGCTTTTTTATTCTCTAAGCACTGCCTTTCACAGAGCAGGAGTATTAAAGTCCACCGTATCATTTTTTTCTTTCATGAACCACACTTTTAATGTTGTAGCCCCAAACTCAAGGTTATCTAGATTTTCCCCTATATTATTTTCTAGCAATTTTATAGTTTTACATTTTATATTTAGGTCTCATGAACCATTTTGAGCTCACCTTTGTGAATGGTGTAAGGTCTGGGTCTATATTCATTTTTTTTGCATGTGGATGTCCAGTTGTTCCAACACCTTATGTTGAAAAGACTGTCCTTTCTCCACTGAGTTGCCTTTACTCCTTTGTCAAAGAACAATTGATTATATTTGTGTAGGTTTATTTCTGGGCTCTCTATTCTGTTCCATTGATCTCTTCATCTATTCATTTGCCAGTGCCACACTGTCTTAATTATTGAGCTTTATAGCAAGTCTTGAAGTTGGGTAACGCCAATCTTCCAGCTTCTTCAGCATTGTGTGGCTTATAGTGGATCTTTTGTCTTTCCACATAAAATTTAAAATAAGTTTGTCAATACCCACAAAATAGCTTACTGGAATTTTGATTGTGATTATAATGAATCTATATTCCAATCCATGCACATGAATATTTCTTTCTGTTTATTTGGATCTTCTTTGATTTCTTTCAGCCGAGTTTTGTAGTTTTCTACATATAGATTCAGTACATATTCTGTTAGATTTATCCCCAAGTAGTCTCTCTTTTTTGGTTCTAATATAAATGGTATTGTGCTTTTAACTTTGAATTCCAACTGCTCACTGCTGGTATATGGGAAAATAATTGACTTTTATAAATTAACCTTCTATCCAGCAACTGTACTATAATTGCTTAGTGGTCCCAGGTGTTTTATTTTCAATTCTTTGGGATTTTCTACATAGACAATCATGTAATCTGTGAATAAAGGCAGTTTTCTTTCTTCTTCCCCATTTGTATAACATTTTATTTCTTTTTCTTGTCTTATTTCACTAGCTAGGACTTCCAGTACAATACTGAATAGGAGCAATGAGAGGGGACGTCCTTGTCTTGTACCCACTCTTAGGGGATAACACCCGCTTTCTCATGATTAATCGACGTTATGATGTAGGCTAGCTGTGGGATTTTTGCAGATGTTCTTTCACATTGAGGAAGTCCCTAGTTTGCTGAGAGTCTTTATCGTGAAGGAGTGTTGGATTTTTTCAAACACTTTTTCTGAACCAATTGGTATGATCACATGATTTTTCTTTAACTATCAGGTGAAGGGTTACATTAATTAATTTTATAATCCACCTCACGTATCTGGGATAGACCCCACTTGGTAGTGGTGTATTATTCTTTTTCTATATTGTTGGATTTAAGTTGCTAATGTTTCATTAAAGAATTTTGCCTATATTTTCCTGAGAGATATTGGTCTACAACTTTCCTGTCTTATACCCTGTCTTATACACCTTTGTCTGGTTTTAGTATTAGGGGAATGCTAGCTTCATAGAATGGGTTGGGAGTGGTCAGTCTGCTTCTATTTTCTGGAAGAGATTATAGAGAATTGGTATTATTTCCTTCTTAAATGTTTCGTAGTATTCATCAGCAAAACCATCTGAGTTGGTGCTTTCTTTTTTAGAATGTTATTAATTATTGACTCCATTTCCTTAATAGATTTTTTGTAAAACTTTATTAAGATATAATTCACATACCATCCAATTCATTCATTTAAAGTGTATGATTTAATGGCTTTTAGTATATTCAGAGAGTTGTGCATCTACCACCATTATCAATTTTAGAACATTTCATCACCCCACAAAGCAACCTTGTACCCTTTAATTATCACCCCAAAGGCCTCCACCCTACCTGGGCAACTACTAATCTCTTTCTGTCTTTATAGATTGACCTATTCTGGACATTTCGTACAAATGGACTCATGTAATAGGTGGTCTTTTGTGACTGGCTTCTTTCATTTCTTTCACTGTCGATCTATTTGTATTTTTGAATCTAAGGTATGTCTCCTGCTGACAGCATATAGTTGGATCTGACAATCTCTGACTTTGGACTGAATTGTTTAATTCATTCATATTTAATGTTTTTGTATATTAATATAGTTGATGTCTGCCATTTTACTTTTTGTGTGTGTTTTCTATATGTCTCATGTTGTATTTGTTCCTCTGTTTCTCCTTCACTGCTTTTTTTTTTGCATTAAGTGAACATTTTAATATAACATTTTGATTTCTTTAATGATTTTTTTCACTATATTTCTTAGTGGATGTTGTATTTCTTACCATATGCATGTTAAGATATCAGAATCTACTTTGATTTAACTAATTAATTAGTTTTTCCAAAATAATTGCCTTTACTGATACTCTTTGTTCATACATGTGAATTTGATTTACTGCCTAGGGTCAGTTACTTTCAGCCTGAACAACTTCCTCTAGTATTTCTTGTAAGGTAGTTCTGCTAGCAATGAATTCTCTCAGTTTTTGTTTATCTGAGAATTTTATTTCACCTTCATGTTTGAAAGATAGTTTGCAAAATATAGGATTCCTGGTTGACAGGTGTTTTCTTTGAGCACTTTGAATATGTTATTCCACTGCTTTCTGTCTTCCATTACTTCTGAGAAGTTAGTCATTAATCTTATTGGAGTTCCTTTGTATGTGACAAGTCATTTTTCTCTTGCTGCTTTCAAGATTTTCTCCTTATTTTTGGTTTCCAGCATTTTTACTGTGCATTTGATTGTGCATCTCTTTGTGTTTATACTATTGGAGTTTGTTAACCTTCTTGGCTGTGTAGATTAACATTTTTCATCAAATTTGGGAAATTTTTAGTCATTATTTTTTCAAATATTTTTTCTGTTTCTCTCTCTCCCTCCCCTACTTCTGTTACTCCCACTAAGTATATGTTGGTGTGCTTAATGGTGTCCCATATTTCTCCAAGGCTTTGTTCAATTTTCTTTATCTTTTTTTATCTCTATTCTTTGGACTGAGTAATCTCTATTGATCTGTCTTCAAGTTAGATGTTCTTTATTCTGCCAATTCAAATCCACTGTTGAGCCCCTCTAGTGAATCTTTCATGTCAGTTACTGTACTTTTCTACTCTGGAATTTCCATTTGGTTCTTTTTTATAATTTCAATCTCTTTACTGATATTCTGTATTTGATGAAACGTTGTCAGCATACTTCCTTTAGTTCTTTAAGCATGTTTTTAAAAATTTCTTTGAACATATTTATAATGGCTACTTTGAAGTGTTTGTCTATTAAATGCTATGTGGAGCCCGGCCCCATGGCAGAGCAGTAAATTTCGTGCACTCTGCTTTGGTGGCCCGGGGTTTCACAGGTTCAGATCCCGGGTGCGGACAGACGCACCTCTTGTCAAGCCATGCTGTGGCGGCATCCCATATAAAATAGAGGAAGATGGGCATGGGTTTTAGCCCAGGGCCAGTCTTCCTCAGAAAAAAAAAAAAAGAGGGGGATTGGCAAAGGATGTTAGCTCAGGGCTGGTTTTCCTCACACACACACACACACAAAAGTGCTATGTGTGGTCTCTGTCACAGGCAGTTTCCATTACTTGCTTTTCCCCCTGTGTTTGGGTCACATTTTCCTGCTGCTTTGCATGTTTCATGATTTTTTTTGTTGGAAACTGCACATTTTAGGTAATATATTGTAGGAACTCTGGGTACTGCAGTATTGTTTTCAACAAAGTTCTGGGGCATAAATTGATTCACAGACTAATCCAAATGAATTTGGCTTTTTTACAGGGATAGTTTTTCAGTTTTGTAGTCAGTGTTTGAGATTTATTCTGATCCCAGGAGGGCTCTTCTTAGCTGTCTTTATTGACTCTCGACAGTAAATTGGCTGTCCTATGGTTTAACTTATATTATGAGTGAATACCAATATATACCAATCTCCTCGTAATTGTTTTCCACCAAACCTCCATTGTTTCTGAGCATGACCATCAGGTTTGAACTTCCCCATATTCTGTTTCTGATAAGGTCTGTTCCTTTCAAAAGAGCTTTGGAGCAGTGTTTCAAAGACTGCCTCTCCCCCTGGGCAAAATATCTGACCCAAAGCTACAGAGCTGGGGATGGGGACAGTGGCACACGTCTCTCTGAGTGTTTTCACACCTGTTTGTGTTTTAATACACCTGAGTGGCACACCTGTTTTCAGACATGAGTGATGAGTGTCAGCTTCTATTCTTCTCTGCTTGCCTCTCCCAGCATGGAAACTCTACCCTACTGATGAGCTGAGGCAGGTGTGATTAAGGCCCCAATATTTTCAGCATATTGTGCCTGAGACAGAGCCTCTCCTTCATGAGTAGGAGTGGGACATAAGAAGAGAGTCCCTCAATTTGCCCAGAAGTTAACCTCTGAAGCACGCAGCTGGGGAGTGTGACAAGAAATACTGACGTCCTGCCCCTCTTGGGAAGATACTGTAGTCCTCTACTGGGATATGGGGAGAGAGAGAGCTCTGTGTTCTTGGCTGTACCCACCTGTGGATTTTCCATCATGCTGGGCTGGGAAGGGGTGAGTGGATCATAGTTCAAATGCCACAGACTCTGCTGTTCTTACTGAGTTTTAATAGATTTTCTTGAATAAATGTTTCTGCATTTGCTCTATGTCCTTAGAACTATTTCTAGAGACTTAATTATTATTAAAAATAATAATAATCACCATGTTCACTGGGTAGCTGGTCAGCAGAACTTCTCACGTTGTCATTCCAGAAGTGGACCTCCCTAGTGCTGTGTGCTTCTGTTAGGAGGCGCAGAGCATCTGGTTGTCTATTGTGACGTCATTGCATAGGATCTAGTCACTAGATCCATTAATTCCTTAGGGGTGCAGAATGGTAAATGATAATACAGTAGTCCCCCCTTATCCATAGTTTCACTTTCTGTGGTTTCAGTTACCAACAGTCAACCATGGTCCAAAAATATTAAATGGAAAATTCCACAAATAAACAATTCATAAGTTTTAAATTGCACACCATTCTGAGTAGCATGATGAAATCTTGTGCTGTTCCACTCCATCCTGCCTGGGACATGAATCGTCCCTTTGTCTAGCACACCCACACTGTATATGCTACCTGCCTATTAGTCACTTGGTAGCCCTCTTGGTTATCAGATCAACTGTTGTGGTATTACAGTGCCTGTGTTCAAGTTACCCTTACTTTACTGAGTAATGTTCCCAAAATGCCAGAGTAGTGATGCTGGCAATTCGGATATGCCAAGGAGAAGCTGTAAAGTGCTTCCTTTAAGTGAAAAGGTGGAAGTCCTCAACTTTCCTTAATAAAGTTAAGGAAATAAGGTTAAGTTAATAAAGTTCTTTCCTTAAAAAGGAAAGAAAAAAGATCATATGCTGAGGTTGCTAAGATCTACAGTAACTTTTATTACAGGATATTGTTATAACTGTTCTATTTTATTATTAGTTGTTAATCTGTTACTGTGCCTAATTCATAAATTGAACTTTATCAAAGGTATGTATGTATGGGAAAAAACATGGTATATGTAGGGTTCAGTACTGTCCACGGTTTCAGGCATCCACTGGGGGTCTTGGAACATATCCCCTGTGGATAAGGGGGAACTACTGTAGCTTCTTTCTTTGATTGGAAATGACGTAGAAAGTTACAGGGTCTTAGGTATTGAAGAGGGCAGGAGCATTCTTTCTAAGAGAGAGATGGGGGCTGGCCCGGTGGCACAGCAGTTTACGTCGCGCTTTGGCAGCCTGGGGTTCACGGGCCCAAATCCTGGGCGCCGGCCAACGCATTGCTTGTCAGCTATGTTGTGGCGGCGTCCCATACAAAGTAGAGGAAGATGGGCACGGATGTTAGCCCAGAGCCAGTCTTCCTCAGCAAATAGAGGAGGATTGGCAGCGGATTTTAGCTCAGGGCTGGTCTTCCTTGCACACACAAAAAGGAGAGAGATGGACATGACCATAAATGTAAATGGCCAGTGTACAATCTTATTCTGATTTGAGACTGAGGGTCTTAGAAATGCACAATCAAGATGGTGAGCCAATCCATTACCCCTAAAAGTTTCCTCAGGCTCCTTTATAATCTCTACCTTTTGCCTCTCCTCACCTCTTCCCCATGCAACCCCTGATTTGCTTTCTGTCACGGTCAACAGGTTTGCATTATTTTGAGTTTTATGTAAATGGGATCATACAATTACAGCATGTACTCTTTTTTGCCTGATTTCTTTCACTCAGAATAACTATTTTGAACTATATCCATGTTGTTGAATGTATCCATAGTTCTTTCTTTTTTTATTGTTCAGTAATTTTTTGTTGTGTGGTTATACCACAATTTTTTATCCATTCACCTGTTGATGGACATTTGGGTTATTTCTGCTCTTTGGCTATATGAACAATGCTGCTATGATCATTCATATACAAGCTGTTGTATGAACATAAATTTTAATTATTTTGGGCTGTATACCTAGGAGTGAAATTGCTGGTTCATATGGTAACTCTATGTTCAGCCTTTTGAGGAACTGCCATGCCGTTTTCTAAGCTGCTGTACCATTTTACATTCTTACTAGCAGTGTCTGAGTTTTCCAATTTTACCACATTCTTGCCAGCACTTGTTAATTTCTTTTCTTTTTTTTTTTTATTTATAGCCTTTCTGATGGGTATGTTGTGGTATCTCATTGTGGTTTTGATTTGCATTTCCCTAATGACTAATGATATTGAGCACCTTTTCGTGTGCTTATTGGGCATTTGTATATCTTCTTTGGAGAAATATCTATTCAGATCCATTATTTATTTGCCATTATTTAATTGTATAATTTGTCTTTTTATTATTGAGTTATAAGTGATCTTTATATATTCTGGATACAAGTCCCTTGTCAGGTATGATTTGCAAGTTTTTTTCTCCCATTCTATGGTTTGCCTTTTCACTTTCTTGATGGTGTCTTTGAAGAACAAAAGTTTTGAATTTTGTTAATGTCCAAATTATCTTTTTTTTTTTGCCATTGTTGGTTGTGCTTTTGGTGTCATATCTAAAAGCCCATGGCCTACTACAGGGTCACAGAAATTTTTTCCTGTTTTTTTTCTAAGAGTTTTATAGTTTAAACTCTTACACTGAGGTATTTGATCCATTTTGAGCTAATTTTTATATATGGTATGAAGTAGGGGTACAACTTTATTCTTTTTCTTCTAGATAGCCAATTGTCCTGGTAGCATTTGTTAACAGACTATTCTTTCTCCCATTGAATTGCTTTGGCACATTTACAAAAATCTGTTGACTAAACGTGAGGGCTTATTTCTGGGCTCTCAGTTCTATTTCGTTGATCTATATGTCTATCCTTGTCCTAGTACCACACTGCCTTATTACTATCTTTGTAGTAAATTGAAATCAGGAAGTGTGAGTCCTCCAACTTTGTTCTTTTCTCAAGATTGCATTGGCTGTTCTGGGTCCCTTGAATTTCCAAATGAACTTTGAGATGATCTTATTAACTTCTTCAAAAAATCCAGCTGGAATTTTCTTAAGAAATGTGTTGAATCTATAGATAAATCCAGGGAATATTACCATCTTAAAATATTAAGTGTTCTGATTCATGAATATGGGATGTCTTTCCATTTACTTAGGTCTTCTTTAATTTCTTTTAATAATGTTTTCTAGTTTTCAGAGTATGATCTTTGCACTTTTTAAGTTAAATGTATTCCTATTTTACTCTTTTTATACTATTGTAAGTGGAATTGTTTTCTTAATTTAATTTCCTGTTTGTTCATTCCTATTGTATAAAAATACAGTCAATTTTTATATATTGATTTTGTATCCTGGCAACATTGCTGAACCCATTTGTTAGTTCTCATAGATTTTTACTGGATTCCTTAGAGTTTTCTATATACAAGATCATGTCATCTGTCTACAGAGACTTCTTCCTTTCTTCTCAACCTGGATGACTTTTATTTATTTATTTTTGCCTAATTGTGCTGCTAGAATCTCCAGTACCATGTTGGATAGAAGAGTTGAGACTGGATATTTTTTTCTTGTTTCTGATCTTAGCAGAGGAACCTTTAGTCTTGCACTATTAAGTATAATGTTAGCTGTAGGTTTTTTCATAGATGCCCTTTATCAGGTTGAGGAAATTTCCTTCTAGTCCTAGTTTTTGAGTATTTTTATCGTCAAGGAGTATTGAATTTTGTCAAATGATGTTGAGATGTTCATGTGGTTTTTGTCCTTATTCTATTGATAGAGTGTATTATATTAATTGATTTTCTGATGTAAAACCATACTTGCATTCCTGGGGTTAATTCTACTTGGTCATAGTTCATAATTCTTTCCTTTTTGGAGGGGAGCAGGGAAAGATTTGCCCTGAGCTAACATCTGTTGCCAATCTTCCTCTTTTTTTCCCTCCCCAAAGCCCCAGTACATGGTTCTATATCCTAGTTGTAAGTCGTTCTAGTTCTTCTGTGTGAGCTGCCACCACAGCATGGTAACTGACAGACAGGTGGTGTGGTTCCATGACCAGGAAGCTAACCTGGGCCGCCAAAGCAGTGAGCGCTGAACTTTAACCACTAGGCCATCAGGGCTGGCTCCATAATTCTTTTTATGTATTGCTGGATTTGGTTTGCTAGCATTTTGTTGAAGATTTTTATATGTATATTCACAAGAGATATTGGTGTGCAGAGTTTTTTCTTTTTATGTCCTTGTTTGGTTTTGGTATCAGGATAACACAGGCTTCATAGATTGACTTGGGAAGTGTTTATTTCTCTCCTATTTTTGGAATAAATTATGAAAAAGTGGTATTAATTCATCCTTAAATGTTGATAGAATTCACCAGTGAGGTAATTTATGCCTGGGTTTTTCTTTGGAAATAGTTTTAAAATTACTAATTCAATTTCTTTACTTGTTATAGATGTATTCAGATTTTCTATTTCTTCTTGAGTCAGCTTTGGTAGTTTGTGTCATTCTAGGAATGTGTCCATTTCATCTAAGTTGTTTAATTTCTTGGCATACATTTGTTTGTAGCATTTCTTTTAATTCTTTTTATTTCTCTAAGGTCAGTAGTAATATCCCTTCTTTCATAATATCCCTTCTTTTTGTTACTGATTTTAGTAATTTGAGTCTTATCTCTTTATTTCTTGGTCAGTTTAGCTAAATATACACCAATTTTGTTGATCATTTCAAAGAACCAACTTTTATTTTCATTGATTTTCCTCCATTGTTTTTCTATAACTTACTTCATTAATTTCTGTTTGAATCCTTATTATTTCCTTCCTTCTTCTTGCTTTAGGTTTAGTTTGCTCTTTTTTTTTTTTTCAGTGTCTTAATGTAGAAGTTTAGGTTGTTGATTTGAAATCTTTCTTCTTTTTTTAATGTAGGCATGTATAAGATTCTGCCTAAGCACTGCATTAGCTAAATCGCATAAGTTTTGTTATGTTGTGTCTTTCTTTTCACTCATCTTAAATATTTTCTAATGTCTTTTTTCATTGATCCATTGATTATTTAAGAGTGTGTCTTAAAATTTTCATGTATTTGTGAATTTCCCAATTTCTTTCTGTTATTAACTTCTATTTTCAACAATTGTAATTGGGGAACACACCTTGTATGATTTCTTTCTTTCTTTCTTTCTTTTTTTGAGGAAGATTGGCCCTGAGTTAGCATCTGTTGCCTATCCTCCTCTTTTTCTTTTTTCTCCCCAAAGCCCCAGTACATAGTTGTAGGTCCTTCTAGTTCTTCTATGTGGGATGTTGCATCAGCATGGCTTGATGAGGGGTGTGTAGGTCTGCGCCCAGGATCCAAACTGGTGAACCCCGAGCCACTGAATTGGAATGTGCAAACTTAACCACTATGCCACCGGGCTGGCCTCCCTTGTATGATTTCAATCCTTTAATTTATTGAGGCTTTTTTCTTGGCCTAGAATATGGTCTATACACTGGAAAATGTTCCATGTCCACATGAGAATGTATGTTCTACTGTTGTTAGGTAAAGTGTACTATAGATGTATGTTAGGTTTAGTTGGTTTATAGTGTAGTTCAAATTTTCTATTTCCTTGCTGATCTTCTGCCTATTTTTTCTATTTATTATTGAAACTGAGGTATTGAAGTCTCCAATTATCATTGTTTAATTGTCTATTTCTCCCTACAACTCTATCAGTTTTTGTTTTACATATTTTAGGGCTCTGTTATTAGGTGCATATATGTTTATAATTGTTTTATCTTCCTGGTGGATTAACCCTTTAATCATTATAAAATGTTCCTCTTTATGTATACTAACTTTTTGCTTGTTTGTTTTAAAATCTATTTTGTCTGATATTAGTATATTACATATTAGTATAGGCACTAGTATAGGCACTTTAGCTTTCTTATGGGTGCTTTTTCATTTATATATCTTTTTCCATCCTTTTACTTTCAACAATCTATATCTTTGAATCTAAAATATGCCTCCTGTCTACATCATATAGGTGGACTTTTTTAAATGCAGACTGATAATCTCAGCCTTATGATTGGATTGTTTAATCCATTCATATTTAATGTTATTAGTGATATAGCTGGATTTATGTCTACCATTTTTCTTTTTGTTTTCTTATGTCTTCTTTGTTCCTTTATTACTTTCTTCTGCATTAAGTTAATATTTTCTAGTATAATATTTTAATTCCTTTAATGATTTTTTTCACTATATCATTTTGAGTTATTTTCTTAGTGGTTTAGGGCTTACCATATACCTCTCAACTTATGAGAATCTACTTCAGATCTATACTCACTTAATTCCAGTGAGATATAGAATAGAGATATTCTATACTAGGGATATAACTATACTATTCTATTCTATCTACTCTATTTTATAGTTATAGTGATACAGAATATATAGATATGTTACTTCTACATGGTTCTATTCTTGCTTCCCCTCATACGGGAATATATATCACAAACCCAACACTCCGACACTTCATTGTTATAACTATTATCCTATATAATTTTATATCTGTTAAGTAGGCTAAGTGAAGAAAGGAAAGCAAGTACATTTTTATAGCATTTGTTATATTAACCTTTTTATTTTCCATTTCTAGGTCTCTTTATTTGTTCCTGTGGATTTGAGTTACTGGTGTCATTTTCTTAGTCCAATACAGCTTTGTGCATATGCACCTCATTTTTGCTGTTATTGGCAAATACTTTACATTTTTATATGGGATAGGCTGAATGATGCAATTATATACATATTATTTTATACAAGAGCTTTTCAAATAAGGTAAGAGAAGAAATGTGCATTTATATTGTCTTTTATAGTACATATTTTTCTGGCACTCTATTTATGTAGATTTGAATTACTGTCTGGTGTTTCTTGTTTTCAGCTTGAAGAACTGCTTTAGTATTTTTTGTAGAGCCATTCTTCTAGCAATGAATTCTCTGTTTTTGTTTATCTGAGAACATTTTTATTTTGCCTTCATTTTCAAAAGATAGTTTTAAGATATAAGATTCTGGTTGACAGTTTGTTTCTTTGAGCAATTTGAAGATGCTAACCCACTGCCTCCTGCCCTCCATTGTGTATGATGAGGAGTCAGCTGTTAATCTTATTGGGGTTTTCATGTATGTGACAAGTCATTTTCTCTTGCTGCTTCCAAGATTTTCCCTTTGTCTTTTGTTTTTAGTATTTTTACACTAGTGTGTTTGGGTCTGGATCTCTTTGCATTTATCTTAGTTGGAATTGGTTAATCTTCTTGGATGTGTAGGTTTTTTTCTGCTCCTTTCTCTCTCTCTTCTCCTTCTGTTACTCCCATTAAGTGTATGTTGATGTATTTAATGGTGTGCCATTTCTCAGAGGTTCTGTCTATTTTTCTTCATTCTTTATTCTCTCTGTTCTTTGGACTGCATAATCTCTATTGATCTATTTTCTAAAACTTTTTATTGATGTCTTAATAGTTTATAACATTGTGGGGTTTTAGTTGTACATTATTATTTGTCCGTCACCATATGAATGCATCCTTTCACCCCTTGTGCCCACCTCCCACCCCCCTTCCTCCTGGTAACCACCAACCAGTTCTCTCTGTCTGTGTGTTAGTTTATATTCCACATATGAGTGAAATCATGTGGTGTTTGTCCTTCTCTCTCTGGCTTATTTCACTTAACATAATGCCCTCTGGGTCCATCAATGTTGTCACAAATGGGACAATTCTGTCTTTCTTTATGGCTGAGTAGTATTCCATTGTATATATATACCACATCTTCTTTATCCAATCATCAGTCAAGGGACACTTGGGTTGCTTCCACTTCTTGGCTATAGTGGATAATGCTGCAATGAACATAGGGGTGCATAAGCCTCTTCGGATGGTTGATTTCACGTCTGTTGGGTAGATGCCCAAGAGTGGGATTGCTGGATCATAGGTATTTCTATTTTTAATTTTTTGAGGAATCTCCATACTGTTTTCCTTAGAGGCTGCACCAGTTTGCATTCCCACACTATTGATCTATTTTAAAGTTTGCTGATTCTTTCTTCTGCCAGTTCATATCTATAGTTGAGCCTATTTAGTAAATCTTTCATGTGAGTTAATATGCTTTTTATTTGGTTCTTTTTTTATAATTCCTGTCTCTTTATTGATATTCTTTATTTCATGAAACATTGTCGTAATCTCTTTTTACTTTTTTAAGCATGGTTTCCTTTAGTACTTTGAATATAGTTGTAATGACAGCTTTGAAGTCTTTGTTAAATCTAATCTGGGTCCTCTCCTAGTCAGTTTCCCTTGCCTGTTTTTCTGTTTTGTTTCCTGTGTATGTGTCACACTTTTCTGTTTCTTTGCACATAGGAACTGAGAGGAATAGCTGCTTAAGATGTAGAACATTTTATAGTGTCCTATTACTTCTTCAAAAACCTAAGGCTGGGGGAAATTTTGGTTTCATTTTAAGTCTTCCATCTTCAGGATTCTGTGAAGAAAATGGATTTTGATCATACTTCCCCTTTTTGGTATTGGCTCCCTCCTTTGTTTGCTTTTCTCCTTGCAGTACAATTGGATGAGTCTGGGACTGCCTCATCTTGGAGCCCCTCAAGGTGGGCCTCTGTTTAAGAGAAGAATCTTCTTTTCCTGGATGTGTGCTTCCTCCAACACTTTTCTTTCTTTGCTTCTTCCTACAACATTGCTTCTGAAATATTTTTACTCCATGGCACACAGACAACGTATATTTTTCTAGGACCCTGGGGTAAATGAAAAAAGCCCTTGCAGCTAGAAGTAAACTGCTTGGGGATTCTGGCCTCCCTAGGCTCTGTCAGGGAACTGTCTCCGGTACACCAGTTGAGCAGCTCTGCTCTAGATAAAGTTTTAGGTGTAGGGGAGAGGGATAAGGAGGCTGCTCAGCCTGCTTTAGGAATGGGCCTTGGACTAGGAGTCCAGAATGTATCAATTCAGGCTGTAAGCACCCAGATTTACTCCCCACCCTTCAGGGGCTGACCCCTGAAAACTATATCTCCTAGGCTCCTTTGCCAATTGACTTCCGGCTAGGTTTGGCCAATGGCATGCACTCTCAGGAGACTGGGGAGCAGGAGGAAGGGAGAATCCAAGCGTCCCTATCCCCCTCCACCAGTTGGTGTCATCTTTGCATCATTGGCTGCATCTCCTTGGTCAGTCCAGCTCCCTCTGTGCAGTCCTGCTGTGTGTCCAGCTCCCATCAGACAACTCTGACCCCTAGGCTCTGTTCATTCCACTACCTCCTTGCATCCCTTCAGCTTTTGGGCTTCCTGCTGTTGCTAATCTCTGGGTTGCCTTATGGTTCCCTGTTTGGATTTTCAGCAACTTTATCATATAACTAATTCCTCTATTGAATTCCCTCTGTTGAGTATCTGGTGTGGGCTATTTTCTTGACTGCACTCTGACTGCTTACATATGCTGACAGCTTACATATGGCCTTCCAAATATCCCCAGTTGGTAAAAAGAATGAAGATGCATTGGATTGATCTTCTTCTCTGTGCATAGGCCTTCCTCATAAATCTCATAAGCAGCAATAGGCAGCTGGTCCATATTTTGGAAGCCTGGGTCCTGGGGAAGGACAAAGGTTTGGGACAACTACTTCCCTTGTCTGCCTGGCAAACCCCTACTCATCCTTTAAGATCCAAATATCAACCAAAAGGTTATTGTCCTTTTTTCCTTCCACTTCCTCTAGACTGAATCAGTTCCTCCCTCATCTGTATTCCCAAAACAGTTTATATAAATATACTATAGCACTTTTTGCATGAGAGTCACACATGGACCTATTTCCGCTATTAGTCAAAAAGTCCATTGAGGGCAGGGACCTGGTCTCTGCACGTCCAGTGCCTCACTCAGCACACATGGCAGGCACTCAACAAGGTTTTATTTTCAGGAATTCTTTAACCTGGCTGAATATTAGGATCACCTGGAGAGCTTTTAAAAATTATGGTTGTCAGGCTCCACCCCAGACCAATTAAATCAGAATGTCTGAGGGAGGGGCCCAAGTATTGGGATTTTTAAAAGCCTCTCTCTCGGTGATTTAAATGTGCAGCCAGGGTTGCAAATCACTGGATTAATTGATTTCTTCGCCTTATTGTACTTACTCTTGCTGATGAGTCCTGCTATAAAACCCAACTTCTCTTCAATTTAATCTAATTTAGCAAATATTTTAGAGTGCCTGCTCTGTGCCAGCCGTTGTGTAGACTGACCCTTGCTACTCAGAGTGTGTTTTGTGGACCAGCAGCATCAGCATCACCGGGAACTTGTTAGAAATGCAGAATCTCGGGCCCCAAACAGACGTACTGAGTCAGAATCTGCATTTAACAAGATCCCCAGGTGGTTTGCACTCACATTCAGGTCTGAGAAACAGTGCTGTAATATCACACAAATGTTAAATTGCTTACTTAGTGTGAATTTTATTTCATTTCTTATTCACTCTGCTTTCCTTTCCTTTAAAGGGATGTCATATAATATTCTATTCTCCAGCTACAATGGAACACCCAGTCCAAGGCAGGCTGAGACTAGGCAGAGGTGAGATGAGGTAGTGGACAGTGGAACCCCTGAGTGTGGGAGGGAAGAGGGAAGGCGTGGTCGGCCCTTGGGAAGATGGAAGCATTTCTTGGCACCCTGAGGATCAACGTAGGGGAGGTGTTCAGGATGGGCTGCCTGGAAGGGGTGACTCCTGTTTCTGGTATTGCCACTTCCTTGGGAACAATCCAGGCATGTGGCAGGATGGTGTGGCCTTGTGTGCTGGAGGGCTGGAGCAGATCTGGTTGTCAGGGAGCACACCGACATTGGTGCCTTTCTTGATAGGGTAAATAAAGCCACCTTACTCACCTCATGGTTTTGGGATCTAGGTACAGTGGGGCATTTTTGAGGGCTAGCCCATTGAAAGTCACAGGTTACCCAGAAATGTAACATTTTTTGTCCCATTAACTTCACAAACACTTAAGGCCTAATTCTTGTGGTGCCTTCTACAATTCATAGCAAGGGCTTGAGTTTTGCATCTCAAACACATGATATATGGGTTTAAAAACACAAATTTCATGGAGCAATACCTCTGTGAATGGTGCCAATGTGGTCTGTTATTTTCTGTTATATTCCCTTAATATTTGTCATTAGATTGATTTCATGACCCAAAAATTCATTGCAATCCACAATATGAATAAAAATATTTTTCACAGAATCATAGTAAATTTGCAAGGAAAGCATTTGGTCACACGTTCTACTTGAACTTCTTGGTTTGACCCAACTTCTGAAACACATTTTAGCATAGTGGTTACATACGTGGCTTCCGGAATCCCTGCCTGGCTTCAAAGCTGTATGCTCTGGACAAGTGACTTCATCTTGCTAAGACTCAGTTCTCCATTTGAAAATGGGAGTAATTACAGTCCCCCCCACCGCAGCCACTTCTTCCTCCCTAAATCTCTCCCCAAACCGAGCTCACCCTTGGCTGTCCTGCAGGTGGGAATAACTGATGGACCTCTGGATCCAAGGCTTTCTGTCCAGCAATGGCAGAGTGGCACTGCAGGAGCCTAGGGACAAGGACAGTGCCCTCAGGAGCATCACAGCTCTGGAGGCAGGTTTGGAAATGACATATAGAGAAATATAACGCCTACCCGCTGGCACAGGAAATAAAATGCTTCCTTCCTTATTCAAAGACAGATATTATAAAATGTTATAAATAAACAGTAAATGTCATTGGCTTTGCACAGTGAAGGTTAACTTCTCACCCATATCACAGTCTTGTGGGCTGCAGCAATGGCTTGGAGATGCAACGTGAGGCCTGCACGGTCACTGAGGATGTGGAGGAGAGCGTGGGGCAGGCACGCTTGGACATTTACACCACTTCTGCTCACAGATCTTTGGCCAGGACTGGTCACCTGGTCAACCTAATTGCAAGGGAGGCAGAGATGGGCCATGGCAACAGTGAGCCCTCACTGCCTCACTATAGAGACAAGGGAAGGCACTTGTGACCATCACCATCATCATCAAAAGCCATCCCACCCACCAAGAGGGACAAACACCTAGGATTTTGTTTATTATCAATCACTGGATCTTAAATCCTACAAGTGGTGTCAACCACATTCTTACTTTGGCATCTTGACTTAATTACAGCAGTGTGCTAAAAAGACCAAACTTTACCTTGCTGCCAGCTCTGAAAACTGACATTTGCACAGAGAAGAACTGTTCCCTCCCACTCTTCCCTGTTCTGTCTCTGAAGCGTGTTCCCTGCTGGGTATATCCTCTGGATGGGGATATGTGCACAGTCCAGCCTACTCTTTCCCTGGAAAACCACTCCAAGTACTGGTAGAAGTGCCCTCTGGATCCCTCTCTCCCCTGATCATCAACCTAAACTTGGTGCACAACAATCACACAAGATTCTCCCTTCTAATGCATTTAGGAAATATATGGGCTACGCTTAAACCATGAGAGAGTCCCACATTGTCACCAAATCTGTGCACACTGATTTCTATTAACAGTATGGATCTTGCATACCCTTTGGAAATGGACGGAAGAAGGAAATCATTCTGTCAAAGCAGACTCTTCATCTGGGTCTTGGGTTAACCACTGCTGCCAGCATCCGTGATAAGCTGGGTAAGAGTGCCTGCTTGCTTCAGTGGCTACATCAGCCCCCAGGGGAAAATGTCTCCCAAATGACTCATAATGTGTCATTCATAACTGTCTAATTTTAGCCAACTTCATTGAGAATATAAGATGTCTATTAACACAGTAATTGAAATTTAATTTTAATACTTGAAAGTATATCTGAGGTTTAAAAAATTTCCAAAGACTTTCTTGAAATTTTCATCTTAAAATCATTGTCTTAATGAAACAGAACTCAGATTATTTCTAAGGAGCTGTCAAAAGAGCTGTGAAGTTTTCATATCCCTCTCTTTCAAGACAGATGCTTCGTTTTTTAAAAGAAGATTATCCTTGATATCTAAAGCATCTTTGCCCAGCTTGGGGAACCAGTGAGCTTCAAGATTATATGGCTACATTCAAGGTCACTGACATCAGCAGCCACCTTGTAGCAATTACTGCAATTACAAAGCCTAGTTTCTGTATAACTGCCTTGTGTGGGGGACAGGAAACTTTTGAGGTGCAATGCTGTGGGCATGGATTTTTTTCCCCAAAAATCTTGCTTTGTTGTGGTCCTGTAAAATTCACTTGTCATGAAATTCCTATGTATAGAAAAAAATAATATTCCATCAATTTAATTTGAATGATTTCATTCATGTTTACCTACTTATCCATTCTCTGTGTTCATGATGAAATTTAGCAAATACTATCTTAAAGAAAAGCATTAAAACAGAAGACTGGGAGAATCAGGAATATTAGATGTCTCTGACCAAGACAGGGCTCGGAAGACAAGAGGTTCTGAGAGCCCCTGGCCCAGAGTTCTACCTCCTTCATATCTTTTGCATTTTTTTAAATAAATAATTTAATAACAAAAGTAATACATGCTTGTGGTTTAAAAAAAAATTGGAAGGTACAGGTAAGCAAAGAAGGACAAAATAGAGATCATCCACAACTGTACCACGAAACAGTGGTGTTAAGGATGTAGTGTGTGTATATTTCCACTCCTTTTCCTATCATACCTGCCTTTTCTGGAATGAAAGGAAAAATGAGATTGAACACATGAGAACTTGCCAAGGTCACCAGTGTCCTCTTTATTACCAAATCCAATGCACACTTTCAACTCTTCCCGGATCCTGACACTGTTGATCACACCCTCCTCCTTCGATCTCCAACTCCTTGACTTTGACCACATCCAGACCCATTTGCATGACTCTTAGTCCTCTGAAGGTTTTGTAGGCATGTCTTCTTTCACCTACCCTTTAAAAATGGTGATGCTTCCAGGCTTTAAAAGTCCACTACTTGGCCTCTTAAATGTGTCTTAACCCTATCTTCACCTCTCTGCTGTTCAGTCTGCCATTCCCCCTACCTGGACCACTGCTAAGGCTTCCCAACTGGTCTCCATGGGCCTTCAAATCCAACTCCCACATCAGAGTGGTCTCTTTAAGAGGCAGCTCAGAACCTGCCTGTATCTCTTTATTGCCACAGGTAAAGTCCAAACTCCTTAGCAAACATCTTTAGAAGATAAAGTTGGCAATGGGATGACTTCCTATCCCATGAGGAATATCACCAGGGAGAAGGAGGGTGGGAGAAGGAAGACGTACCGTGAAATGAGGTGGTCAGTCCTTGCCTGTCTCTCCTACTTCATCTCAAGCCACTCCCATCTTTTATGTTGTAGCAGTACAAGATGTTTTGTTAGTGCCATCGAGCTGATTCTGACTCCCAGCGACCCTGTGTACAGCAGAGCAGAACCCTGCCCAGTTTTTAGCACCATCCTCTCACCTGCCGGTGCTTGATCAGACATGCTCCGCTGCTATTCACAAGATTTTCATGGCCAAATTTTTTTTCGGAAGTGGGTGGCCAGGTCCTTTTTTGTAGTCTGTCAGCTCTGCTGACCTGTTCACCATGGGTGACCTTGCTGGTGTTTGAAATAGCTTTCAGCATCAGAGCAACATGCAACCACCACAGTATGACAACTGATGGCAGACAGGTGGTGTGGTTCCCTGACCAGGAAATGAACCTGGGGTGCAGGGGTGAGAGTGCTGAATCTTAACCACTAGACCACCAGGGCTGGCTATAGAATGTAGAATGAATGAATAAATGAATGAAGGATTGTGGTAGCCTGAAATAAAGGTACCATCTTAATAAGGATGCTGAACTTTCAATAAGTTATTTCCATAGTCCCAGTATCTCTAGCCACAGAGTAGGTTAGAGTCCAGAAAGCCAAAAGCCTGAGGGCAATGCAGGCAGCAGCCTCTTTTCATTCTTCAACTGGAGCTTAATTTAGTAGCCCTTACAGTGAGCAGCACTGACCTTCCCATTCAGGACTGAGTTAAAAACTAGTCCAGAAATGCACTGGAGGGCGGGGTCCTGAATCCCAGTATGGAATGGTGCTGGACTTTTATTAGGTGTGGAGGAAGCAGGAAAAGTGGCAGAGGGACACAGAGGGATGGCTTCCCTCTCCACAATTATTGGGGATATGCTAGTGCATACTTCTGAGCCCAAAGAACAGACTGAAAAAGCTCATGACTCACCCAGGGAACTGCATACAAACATGTAAATTCCCAGGTTGCAATAAAAATAGACCATGCTTTCATTAAAAACATGCAAGCTGCTTTTGAGTATGCTGCGAAATTGATGTCTGCACAGATATCAGTGTTTCCTCTGCCTAATGGGGAAAAAAAGAGTCATTCATTATAGTTCTCTTCTTTTTGACTGCCCCAAATAAAAGGAGTTGCCAAAAAGAAAAGTTTGTTTGCCTTTGCAAGTTGTTTAGGATTGGAGTTTCGTGTTTTCCTATAGAATCAGTGTTGCAAATGGGGATGAAGTTTCCAGGGAGCCTACATCTTTCTATTTAACTGCTGTAGATTATAGCAGTGTTTCTATTAGAAACTAAAATCAGAGTTCTATCAGGATAGCAAGAATCCTTCTCTCTGCTGCAATCAGGTCTTCTGTTCCGCACCCTCTGTGCCCACCCCTGCCCATCACCCATTTGTCGGGCTTGAAGATAGGCAACCTCAGACTGGAGATGGTGGGGGTGCCAGCAGGGTTGCAGGTTGGGAGGACGTGGAACAAAGCCTGGTCCAGGTGGGGACAAGGGGGAAAGGAAATGAGGCTGAGCAAGAGGCTCCCTCAGCAGCTCCTCCTTTTTTCTTCTCACCCACCCCTAAACCGGTGGATTTGCCTTTTGCTCAAAACAAGTGGGCCTTGATCTAAAGGTGAGCAACTTTTCTAACTAGCGAGCTTTAAATTGAAAATCGTATTACTTTTAAGTGCATTTGACCAGAATTTTTGAATGGGTTGTAGAAAATGAAAATGAATTACAAGCGCAGAACCCTGTATTACACAATATGTGTCTAACTTAAAATGTAGAGGTAAACAGAACTTTCCCCAAAAGGAATTTTTAAAAAGCCTAATTAATTTCTGAAATTAGAATAAATTTCAGTGGTGCTCAGCCAGCGTCCTCCCCGGGGGGCTCTGGGAAGTGTATGGAAGAGTGCTGGCTTGTCAAGGTGACTGCAGTCACTAATGGCATTTAGTGTGGGGGTACAGGAAGGGGGGCCAAATGCCCAGTGTCTTCAGTGTGATGCTTCCAACACAAAGAGGAGCTGCCCTGCCCCAGACGATGACTGCACAACCAATGACGGTGATAACTTAGAACCGCCAGTTACAGCTGCTGGTTGTAGCTTCCACGATGAACATATTTTTACTGCTCTTGGGTCCATTTTAATTGCCAGGGCAACATTAGTCAAAGGACCAGTGGCCACAGAGTTACCCACAAAACACAAGGACCACTGTCCTCCTCTTTCTTCCTGGCAGGATCAGAGAAGGGCAGAGCTGGAGGGTCTTTGGGAACGGGCTGACCCCACTCTCCTGGCCCTGCCCCAGGTGCAGGGAGATGCAATAGCCATGATGTCACCCTGTTGGCAGCAACATTAACCCATCACAGTGGCTCCAGAGGCCTGAACACAGTACTCTTTGCTGACAAAACATCCAGAAACACGGTGGAGCTGCACCATTTGCTCACTGAACTTTTGCAAATCCAACTGTCTGAGTTTGAGACTAAGTAGGAGGAAGCAATCTGACCTGTGAGGGAGACTCTGCCCACCATTCTGCTGAAGTGAGTGGAGATCCCAGAGCATCTCGGGGTGTGAACAGCTCACCGCACTGACGTTCAACATGTCAGGTCCAGGCAAATATTTTTTTGTTGTTAATAGATTTTTAAATTTCTCAATATGAACAATTATAACAAACATAAAGCCATTCTTTAAAATTATATGAAACAAATTATCAAACATAGAATAGAAATTTTGAATTGTTTGTCACAGGAACTCAAAATCACTAAGATACATTATTTTTTTAATGAAATAGATATGTTGCTTTCATGAAAATGAAACTGTTTGACAGTTTTAATGCTTATGTGTCTCATTATCTCTTTTTCTTAAAAAATGATCCCTGCATTTGCCAGTTTTACTTGTGACATGGTAAATCTCTAAGGAGAAGCTACATTTTCCACTGGCAACTGATATGGCTAACTGATTTTGTATGTAAATATATACAAAAGAACTCAGAAATGAATCCACTAAAACATTGCTGCAAGGATGCTGCAACACTCTAGTGGGAGCCAAAAAATCATTTAACAATCCACCTCTCCCTTGTCACGTGAAAGGGAAAGATACACAGCAGCCCTGTCCAGACAAGACTCTTTATCTCCCCCTGTTGGAGAACTGGCATACTATGCTGACTATATTAGCATAAGACCCTCTGCTGCCATCTGCTGGAAAACAGTCATAATAAATACAAAAATCTACGATGGTGACAACGCAGGACGCTTCGTTAGAAGGGACTATTTTGAGAAGTGCAAACCTGGAGCAACCATATGTGGCAGCCCTGAATGTAGTCACTAAAAACAAACCAACTCCTTCCTCTGGTTCCCAGCCAAAAAGTGAGCAATCTGCTCCACCGATGGGAATATTGGCTGTGCTGGACCTAACAGATAGGTCTAGACTGTATGAGGAGGGTGTTGCAAGAGATTTCCTAGGGTAATTTCGACTGCACTTGATTTTCTCCTTACCCAGCCCTTATATGAGGAGTGACCCTGTTTCCCTGGCATGTTTAGTCAGCAGAAAATAGGACTGACTCTAGTATATGTACATGAAATAGAGTCAAATTCAAGAGCAAGTTTCAGGACATAAAAAGAAGCTGCTGAACTGCATGAATTCTGAGTTTTTTTCAGCTAATTTTAGTTTGCACGGACAGCTCTATGTCTATGAAAAGTTTGTGCTCCGTTTCCAGAGTATAGGGTTGTCGTGGGGAGGCGACTTCCTGGTCGAGGATCGCAGTTTCCACTCCCCCTTCCCCACTTCCTCTTGCATCTGGATGTGACAAGTTTTCAACAAAGGAAGTGATGTGTGTCTCTTCTAGGCCGAGGTGATTACGAAGCAGAGGTAGCTTCTCCAGCTCCCTTGCTCCATCTGCAGGCTTCAGAGCTCTGAAACTCGAGGGGAGGGCAGACGCTAAAGATGGACGGTGCCTGGATCCCCACCAGCTGGGAGCATCCACACTGCACTGCTACAGAGTAAGAAATGTGTATTGGATCAAGCCACCAAACGTTGGGAGTTTATTACAGCAGCTAGCATTACCTTTATTAATATGATTTACTGTTAGTTAATGCATTTTGTCTGTGACTAGCTGACAAATAGTACCAGGGAGCAGAAGTTTCAGCAATCTTTATGGAGGAAAAATTTTAAAATAAGGCCATTATTTTTTTTCCTGTTAATTGGCAAAAATTGCCCTTCCTAAATTTCAGAGCAAAATACTAATGTAGCTTACACGTATAGTCCGTGGGAATACAGCTTTGAGAATCCCTGAACAGTCTTTTTGGGAGGCTGCTTTCTCCTCACTCTTTCAGGAGAATGACCCTGTGGTGGTGGGGACACGTAGGGACAGAATGCCCTTGTGTTCCCGGCCAGGCCTTATTCTGGCTGACCTCATTGCTGTAACTGTGTGCTCACACTCAGTTCAGGCATAGATCTTGAGGGTCCAGGACATCCCCCAAGTTGTCTTTTCTTATAAAGACTCTCTTATTTCAGGGAGGAAGTGCCAAGGTAAAACGAAATCTTGATAAAAATGGGAATTTATATACTGAAATGGAATGTCGATAAAATCCCAGCTCAGCATCACCACATTCATGGGTCCTAGTGCTTACATTCCCTCAGATCTCTGGCCTCTTTGAAGCTCAGAATGGAGGTTTTCCTTGTGTGTTATTGATTAAGGGAATTCTCCAGCATCCATGCTCTGGTTTACCATTATTGTTAGTTAGCCAGGGCAAGCTTTCACTGTTTATTAACTTATTCAGTCTCTAACCACTAAATTCAAGATTAGTAGAGATGGTGGATAGTAATGTTAAGATCACCTTATACTGCATTCTGTAGAATAAATTCTCACCTACACTAGCATTTGAAACCACTAAATTCAAGTGGCTATCTCAACACAGACACCTACCTGACAGTTATTTCTGGACACCTGGCCTGAGTAAATGCACCATGGGAAATTCACCTTCTAATTTCATTGCAATAAATTCACTGTGAGAAACCACAGAAAAGCATGCTGGTGATCAGAGTAGGATCCAGGATTTGGGGGAGGGAGTGCTAAATCTTATACATGGGGGGAGAGTCTTCAAAAAAAGGACACCAAATTAAGAATTCAAAACTTTGAACAACAGTAAATATTTATTTAGAGTGAGAAAAATCACAATATAGTGCAAATGTAAAATTCCACAAACATCACAAAATCCGAAACAATACCATAATATTTTATTAGTCAACTGGCTGATACGATATGTTTGCTACCTTTTTTTGGCTATCTACTCTGATCACTTCTTCATATGGCAACAATCCATGTTGTGATTTTTGATAGAATAGAAAGGCAATTTTGTGTTTTTTGTAGCATGACTGAACCCAGATTGTGTTTTTTCACAAGTGATATTTCCAAAAGGTTCCTTTTACCATCACACAGCTTGTTATTGGTAAATTTATGTACATTTTTAGGACTGCTGTCACATTTGAAGAAGCCTCTATCGAGCTTCTTTCCTATATGAACTAGCATAGCCGTACCTGTGATTTGTAGTCCCGCAGGTTTGTGACCTTCAAAAAAACAGGAATTCCTTGGGACCGGCCCAGCGGTGTAGCGGTTAAGTTCACATGCTCCACTTCAGTGGCCTGGGGTTGGCGGCCCTGATCCTGGGCACGGACCTATGCACCGCTCATCAAGCCAGGCTGTGGCGGCGTCCCACATATAAAGGTACAGGAAGATGGGCACAGATGTTAGCGCAGGGCCAATCTTCCTCACCGAAAACCAAAAAAACAAAAACCAGGAATTCCAATTAATTTCATGTGATTCTCATGAAAAAGGTTACGATATACTCAAAATTGCACTCATTACACTCTCAAGTGTATTCCTGACATATATTCCACATGACTAGGCGTTGATGAGAACTGCTTACAATTTTAGATGTCTGGTGGCTGGAAGACTTTCTGCAGAGTAGCTTCTGACTCTGTACATCACAGGTGAGAAGTTATATGAGCCCAAAGTTTATTTTCTATAAATTTTAGCCAGCAGACTTAGCCCCACAGCTGACCTTCTCTCTAATGTAGTGTGACTTCTTCACCTTAACTAACAAAACCAGTCTGTGCAAAACAGACAGCATCAAAGACAAGGCTGGATAGCAAGGGGCATCCCTGACTAGAATGAGCAGTAACCACCAAGGTGAGAGAGGAAATGGCAACTAAGAAGGTTCCCCTCCCCGTCCACCTTCACTCTGCAGTTGGTACCACCTGGCTGTTCTCAGGATAAGGCACGCAGAGAGGAACTGTTTCTCTGGAGTGATCCATTCATATCAAATCCAAATTAACTGTGTCTTTGTTCTGGTTTTCTCCTGAAAAGTTATCCATTAAATGCTTTCAGTGGTTCCTGTGACTTGAGTTAAACAGTGTGGGCTTTTGTTGTTTTTGTTTTTTACTCTTAAGTCTTTTAATCTATAACCATTCCTGTCTTTTTCTGTTTTATGCCATTTATTTTTTAAGAGAAGCAGGTCATTTTTTCCTATAAAACATCTCATATTATGAATTTGTCTGATAGCATCCTTGTGGTGGGTTTTATCTAGTTCTTCTCTGCTTCATAGATTGGTCCTTTGATTTGGAGGTTTATTTTTCTCTCTTTCTTCTTTCCTTCGTTCTTTCTTTCTTTCATTCTTTTTTTCCCTTCCTTCCTTCCTTTTTCTCTCTCTTTCTCTTTCCTTCCTTCCTTTCTTTCTTCCTTCCTTCCTTTATCTCTCTCTCTTCCCTCTCCTTCTCTCTCTCTTTCTCCTCCTCCCCCTCTCTCCTTCATTTCCTCTCTTCCTTCTTTTTTTCCTTCCTTTAATTTTTGGTAAAAATATTTCATAGCTGGTGGTGTATACTTTTTATTACATGAATGAGGGGGCACATAACGCCTGATTGTCCCTCTTTAGTGATGCTAGGAGGAATCACTGAGTTCAGATTTGTCAGCCTGATCCTTCCATGATAAAGTTCCCCATCAACTTTTCAACTAGTAGTTTTGGCATCCATTTTATATCATTGCCTAGATCCAATATTTCTGATCTAGAGGGGATATTTTTTAGTTGAAATTCTTCTATAAAGAAGAACTTTCCTTCCTCAACTGTTTAGGTTACTCTGAACTATAGTTTGTATGGGAAAGTCAGGATAAGTGCTTGATTCTTTCCCTTTGACAGTTTTCAGAATGTTGAGTTGCAATGGCAATGGAGTTATTTTTTTAGTATTGTTACCAACTCACAAATTTAATAAATATATTTGATTTAGTTCAAGTAATTGCAGTTACTTTTCTGTCTTTCTTTCTTTCTTTTTGTGAGGAAGACCAGCCCTGAGTTAACATCTGTTGCCAATCCTCCTCCTTTTTCTGAGGAAGACTGGCCCTGGGTTAACATCCGTGCCCATCTTCCTCTACTTTATATGGGATGCCACCATGGCATGGCTGACAAGCAGTGCATCTGTCCGCGCCCAGGATCCGAACCCGCGAACCCTGGGCTGCCAAGTGTGAACTAAACCTCTGTGCCACTGGGCCAGCCCCTACTTTTCTTTTTGATGTTCAGATTCTCTCTTTGGCCAGTGAAAGTGCATTCAGGTTGGATCCTATGTCCTACTGACATGACCCCACTAGTCTTTGATAGCTCCCTTGCATTCTGGCAAAAAGAAGTGTTCCAGGCTCACCTTGGTTTCTTTAAATGTGAAATTGTATTTAGAGATCTCGATCTGGGAGTTATGGGTCCTCATGCTACTGAGTCGTCATTGTTTCTGAGCTTTTGCAATGGACAGAGCACATGTCCTTAAGTAAATATCCTCCCAGTCTTTTTGATCTTCTGAAGCTTGTACTTTTGTCGATTACTCCAGGAAGGCTCATGGAGACAATATTATTTGAGTTCTTGCATGTTTATAACTGTGTATCTGTGGACTTTATGCCTCAGGTCAGTTTGGCTGGGTATAAAATCATGGCTTACATTTTCTTTCTTTGAATATATTAAGTGTGTACTCCATTGTCTTCTAGCATCGAGTACTATTTTATAAAAGTCCTCCCGGATTTTTTTTATCTCTTATAAGTAACTTTGTCTTTTTGCTTGAGCGCCTAAGATATTTTTTCTTTTCATTTAAAATTCTTAAGATTTACTAGAGTATGTCTCAATGCCAGTTTTCTGGGTCAGTTTTGTCAGTATTCAGGATGCTTTTTCAATATACAGTTCAAGCTGAGTTTTACTTCAGGAAAGTTATCTTAAATTATAAGTTGTAGTGTTTGCTCTATTCCAGAGTTTTGATTTACTTCTTTGGGGGTTCTTATTAACATGATAAGTCTTCATTGCTTGTCCTCTATATCTATCACTTTCTGTCAAATCCTTTTAATCTTTTCTTCATTTCTTTTAGAGTTTAAAACATTCCTCCTTTCCATGTTTGATTTCTCTTATTAAGACACTTTCTATTGTGTTTATTTGCTTTTGTGTTCCTTTTAATTCAGTCTTTATTTTGAAATGATATTTTCTTTTATTTCCAGTACTTCCCTGAGTTCTGTGACAGAACTCTGACAGAGTTCTGACTCTATTTCCTGAGTTCTCTTTTCAAATCTCCCTTTTCCTCAATCACCTCATTTCTGATTCTGATAATGTTCATCTTTAGAGCCCCTTTCATTTTCTTGATTTATTTTGGCTGATTTTAAAGCAATGAGTCATAGTTTACATCTCTCTTGCGAGCATGTCTTTCTGGAGGATTTCATTATCTGTGGAGACATTATACTCCATCTTATTCTCTCTCTCTTTTTTGGTAATGACTTTGCATAGAATTTGACTGTGATTCTTTTCTGTGCTCATATTTTAAGCAAATTGAATGTGCCTGTACTTTAGAAAGGAGAGATGGAACATAATTTATCTTTTTCCAACTTTACAGTTCTCTTTCTTCTGTCGTTTCTCAGAGTGATAAAAAAATATATATGGCCTCATACTGTCAGAGATTTATCTGCCTCCTTTGCTTCCCTCTTCTCTCTTATCTAAACTTTCCCTTGCTGCTACTCTCCGTCCTATGCTCAATTTGGATTTTACTCCCACCATAGTCTCCTCAGTGAGAGGCTTTTTATTGGAAGGAAGCTTCATTCTGTTAATTTCTAGAGTTGATAGCACCCAGAGTGTTCCAGAACCATCAATCTTGTTGCGTCATTGTGACCTTGCACTCACTCACAAGTGGGGTTCTGCAGAGTCCCCTCCCAGTGCTAGCTGCTGTTCTCGGATTGGCTCTCCACACTCTCTAGTGAGTGCTGGTTGGTGATTTGGGTGTTTTTCTGTTCTCAGGGATGTCAGATGGAGCTTATGGATCTTTAATTTTACTACTTTATTTGCTGTGTCTATTTTTGTGGGGAGGACTTGGAGAGATTCAAGGACTACACTGCCACTGCTGCCATCTTTCCAGAATCTCAAGAGTATTAAGAAGCGAAGTTTCTATCATAAAAACAATACATATTCTTATGGAAAAATAAAAACATACCAAAAGAAAATAAAAATAAAAAAAATAATAGTCCTACCACCCTTGGATACCATCAACCTTTTTTTTTTCAATGCATATAACTTTTCAAAATTGGAATTATGTTGTATATGAATTAGAAAGGGGGGAAAAATAGAAATATGGGAAGAGTTATGAGCGTGGGTTTAAAAAGAATTATGAAAAGTCAATTATTATATAGAATATCCAGGTATATTTATAGTGAAATGAATACACAGTGAAGTAAGATAATTTTCCAACTATCAGTTTGACAAAAAATAAAAATGATGATAATAGCTTCTCTCATATGCCTTCTAAGAATTCCTACCTTTTGACTCAGTAACTCCACTTCTAGGAATTTACTCTAAAGAAATTAACCCCTTCAACATTCAGCACATTATTTATCAAACACCTATTATGTGCTTGTCTCTTTACTGAGTACATGGTGGTAAGAAAAAAAGGCCTGATCTTTATCAGAATGGTTTTACTCTAGGAGATAACCAGATGAAACCTCAATAGAAAAATGAACAAAGGGAATAAAAAAACCACTCACAAAATAAGAAATGAATAGTGGAAACATGGGTGATGAAAGACTGACCATGCTCAATTGGAAGAATAAAGATAGTTAAGGGGCCGACCTGATGGTGTAGCAGTTAAGTTCACGTGCTCTGCTTTGGTGGTCCAGGGTTTGCAGGTTTGGATCCCGGGTGCAGACACCCACCACTTGTCAAGCCATGCTTTGGCAATGTCCCATATAAAGTAGAGGAAGATGGGCACAGATGTTAGCCCAGGGTCAATCTTCTCCAGCAAAAAGAGGAGGATTGGCAGGAGATGTTAATTCAGGGCTAATCTTCCTCACACACACACACAAAAGAATAAACATAGTTAAAATGTCTGTATTACCTAAGGCAATCTACAGATTCAATGCAATCCCAATCAGAATCCTAATGACATTTTTCATGGAAATAGAACAAAAAATCCTAAAATTTATATGGAACAACAAAAGACCTTGAATAGCCAACACAATCCTGAGAAAAAAGAACAAAGCTGGAGGTGTCACACTCCCTGATTTCAAAATATACTTCAAAACTATAGTAATCAAAACAGCACGGCACTAGTACACAGACACACAGATCAATGGAATAGAACTGAGAGCCCAGAAATAAACCCAGATCTATATGGACAACTAATTTTCACAAGGGAGCCAAGAACATACAATGGAAAAAGGAAAGTCTCTTCAATAAATGGTGTTGGGAAAACTGGACAGCCACATGCAAAAGAATGAAAGTTGACCATTATCTTACACATACACAAAAATTAACTCAAAATGGATTAAAGACTTAAATGTAAGACCTGAAAGCATAAAACTCCTAGAAGAAAACATAGATAATATCCTCTCCCACATTGATCTTAACAATATCTTTTTGAATATTATGTCTTCTGGAAAAATAAACAAATGAGACTACATCAAACTAAAAGCTTCTGCACAGTAAAGGAAACCATCAAAAAAACAAAAAGACAACTCACCAACTGGGAGAAGATATTTGCAAATCGTATATTTAATAAAGGGTTAATACCCAAAATAGAGAAAGGACTTATACAACTCAACACCAAAAAAACAAACTTGGGCCAACCCCAGTGGCCCAGTGGTTAAGTTCGGTGTGCTCCACTTTGGTGGCCTGGATTCATTTCCTGGGCGTGTCCTATGCCACTTGTCTGTCAGTGGCCATGCTATGGCAGTGGCTCCATACAGAAAAAGAGGAAGATTGGCAATGGATGGTAGCTCAGGTGAATCTTCCTCAGGGGGAAAAAAAAAAACCTGATCCAAAAATGGGCAGAGGATATAAACAGACATTTTTCTAAAAAATATATACAGATGGCTGACAGACACATAAAAAGATGTTTAACATCACTAATTATTAGGGAAATGCAAATTAAAACTACAATGAGATAACACCTCACATCCATCAGAATGGCTATTAAGAGGACAAGAAAAAACAAGTGTTGGAGATGATGTGGAGAAAAGGGAACCCTCATATAATGCTGGTGGGAATGTAAATTGGTGCAGCCACTATGGAAAACAGTATGGAGATTTCTCAAAAAATTAATAATAGAAATACCATATGATCCAGCTATTCCTCTTCTGAGTGTTTATCCAAAGAACATAAAGACACTAATTCAAAAAGATATGTGCATCCCTATGTTCACTGCAGCATTATTCACAATATCCAGGACTTGGAAACAACCTAAGTGCCCATCAATGGATGAATGCATAAAGAAGATGTGATATATCTATATATAATGGAATACTACTCAGCCATAAAAAAGATGAAATCTTGCCATTTGTGACAATGTGGATGGACCTTGGGGGTATTATGCTAAACAAAATAAGTTAGAGAAAGACGATTACCATATGACTTCCCTCCTATGTGGAACATAGACAGACACATAGATACAGAGAACAGATTGGTGGTTACCAGAGGCGAAGGGGGTGAAGAGAGGGCAAAAGGGGTTCAGATGGCAGACAGATGGCAACTAGACTTTTGGTGGTGAACACGATGCAGTCTATAGAGAAGTCAAAATATAATGATGTACACCTGAAACTTATATAATGTTATAGACCAATGTGACCTCAGTAAAAAAAAAAAAAGAAAAGACTGACCATGCTCACTACCGGCAAGAGTGGGGAGAATTTGCTCTTTCAGACTGCTGGTGTGAGTGGGCACTGAAAAAACTTTTCTGGGGGGAATCAGACAATATGTGTAAAAATGCTAAATGTGTGAAATAAGAATGGCATGTTTCCTTGGTTTCAATAACAAGAGCCATGTAAGTTATCATATTTGCTTTTTTCCTCTTATTGTTAGGATGCTCAGAGCCCAATCTGATGCTCAACTTTTAACCATTTAAATCCTAGGGTCCAAAATACACAACCTAAATCCAAATATGTGGAACATCTGACAAACCCAAATTGAGGAACATTCTACAAAAGAACTGTCTTCAAAACTGTCAAAGGAGCAAAAGACCAAAAAATGCCGAGAAACTAACTGTTTCAGATTAAAGGAGGCTAAGGAGACATGATAATAAATCCAATTTTTGATCCTGGATTGGCTCTTAGACCAGGAAAGAGGATAGCTTATTGGAACTATTATTGAAATGTGAACATGGACTGCAGATTAAAGTATTAAATCAATGTAAAACTTCCTGCTTTTGATGACTGTACTGTGGTTATGGAAAAGAATGTTCCTGTTTTTAAAAAGTACATACTGAAGTACTTAGAGATTAAGGGTGAGAACCACTGAGCTACAGGCTGCTCCAATGACTGATGGCAGAAAAATTAAAATTTCAGACAAATTTCTATGATTATCCTAAATAAATCATTAAGAGATTGTGAGACTATTGTTCGTTTAGGATTTTATTGAGCTATAATTTCACTTTTGTCTATCCTGGTAGACAAAAATTGCATGAATCCAAAATTGGCCACAAAATGTATAAATAAATGTTTATGCTCTGATCATAGATAATTTGATGCTGCATTTTCACTGTTTGGTGCATTTTCCTCGATCTCAATTGATTTGACACTAGGTGTGACATTTAACTTTTCTGAGTTTTAGTTTCCAAGCCTGTAGAATGGGATTCTACCACTTGCATTGAAGAATTGAGTATAAAAGAAATGCAGAGCATCTGGTATTGTGTCAGACCCAAGCAAGTGCCTACCAGGAGTCAGGGAGTGTTACTGCACATGTCTCCAAGTCTCTTGCTCGACTGATTATCAGAGCCTGGGTCTGGGAAATCCCAGTTCTCTGCCTGCCCAAGGCAAATTAGTGCTTTATGGTCATAAGGCAGACACCATTCCTCAATTCTAGGTCATCTATCTGCAAATGCAGGATACTCTTGATGAGACATCATGGTTTGACCTACCCTGATGTCTCACTTCACACCACCATTCACAAAAAGCCACTCAAAGCCCTAACCACTGACATATAGGGCTCCATGTGTTAGGAAAAGTCAGTACAAAACTTTTGTTAGATTTTTAAAAACACAATAATCTATGGTGGAAAAAATCAGAATGGTGGTTGCCTCTGAGGGTGGAAGGGGGGTTGACTGGGAAGAAGTGTGGGGAAGTTTCTGGAGTATTGGTAATGTTCTCCATCTTAATAAAGATGTGTCACAGAGTGTGCATTTATCAAAGCTCAAAGCACATGCTCTTAATATTTTTGTGTTTCATAGTTCACAGGGGCATTTTGCCTCAAAATAAAAAAAACCAGTAAACATACAACTTTAATGATATGCATGTTGAAATATTTGGGGGGAAGTGTACTGATGGCTGCACTTTACTTTGAAATACATCAAAAAATTAAGTGGATTAGTGGATGGATAGAAGAATGGATAGATGGATAGTTATGTGATAAAATAAATACAGCAAAATGTAAATGGTAGAATCTAGGTGGTGGGTATATTGGTGTTCAACTGTTACAATTATTTCTATTTTGCTGCATGTTTGAAATTTTTCATAAAATAACGTTGGGGGCAGAAGTCAATGCTCAGAATCCAGGATCTTGAAATGAACTGACATTTTAAATACCTGATTATTCTCCATATGGAATTCACAATTCTCTTATTGGGCTGGATAAAGAACATGTGATTACAGAAATGAAAAATTAGTTAGCTTTCTTCCATCCTGACCTTTGCCTAGGTCTAGTGAACTGCCAGATCCTGGACAAGTCCAGATCAAATATGGAGGTCCAAGGCCCAAGTGCAGGTTCAAAGTCTGTAACTAGGTCCAGAACTGAATTCTGGGCTTCAGTGAGATCCATGTAACAAGGTTCACATCCATAACTAAAGACCAGGTCTAAGCTCAGATCCAAGATTCAGGACCAATCCAAGTACATGACTGATGCATGATGTCTGTCTTTCAGGTCCAAGTCTAAGTCCAAAGACAAGGTCAACATCCAAGGCCAATGACCAGGTTGAGATCTGAGGCTTAGTCCAAAGGTCAAGTCTAAGATCTAAGCCTATGTCTGAGTTCCAGTTTCAAAGTTCAGGCCCAAAGTTTAGGTGCAAGGTCCAAGGTCTACTTCCAATGTCCAAGTCCAGGGTTTGGTCCAAGGCCTATGTCTATTTTTGAGGTCCATGTTACATCCAGGCTCACATCCATGGTTGAGGGATAAAGTGTAGGTCAGATTTGAGAGACTAAGGTCCACAATAAAGATCCAAATTCTAAGGTACAGAATTCTCAGGTTTAGTTCCAGATTAATATCCAAAGAACAAGTCTATTGTCAGGTTTCAGTTCTAGGTCAAATCCAGGTCCAACGTCCTAGTCGAATGAATATCCGGGACTAAGTTCAGGTCTAAGTCTAAGGTCCAGGTCCAGGCTCCAGATTGAAGGTCCAGGCACTGTGCTTATGGCCAAGATTTAGGACTAAGGTTAGTTTCATCATCCTGAACAAATTCAGGTCAACCACTGAAGTTTACTATTGAGGTCCAATGTCCAAATTCATATCAAAGATCCAGGTCTAGGTTCTGGGTAAAATAGAAAGTGAAAAGTCTAAATTACATCTCAGTGTCCTGACCAAAAAACTAGAAAAATATAATTCCAAGGTTAGGTTCAATGTCTATGTCCAGATCCAACATTTATGACCAAGGTCAGGTCTATTTTCACATCTGAGGTGAGAGTCCAGCTTCAAGGTACAGTTCCCAGGTAAAGTTACCAAGATCAGGTCCTGGCCCAGGTACAGATTCCAGGTCTAATTTTAAGTCCAAGTTCCAGGTTCAATGTCTAGCACCAGGTTGAGATCCAGGTTCAAGGTCCATGTCCATAGTCTCTGTCACTGCTCAAGATTCAGGATCTAAATCCTGGTATAAGTTCTATATCCAAGGTCATGTCCAGGACTGAGGTTCAGGGTGCAGGTCTTGAGGTCCAAGCTTGAGGTTATAGGTCCAGGTCCATGACCAAGCACCAGGTCTCAGGTGAAGTCTGGTCCTGGAGAAATCTAGGTCCATGGTCTCATGTCTAGTTTGAAGTCCAAGTCCACATCTGAGGTCCAGGTCCAGGTCCAAGGAGAAGGACTAACCAAGGTCCAAATCTACAAGCCAGATCCAACTTGCAGGTCTGGGTCTGAGGACCAGGTTTGAGGTCTAGATCCAAGGTTTAGAAACAAGGTCTAAGGGCCTCTTCCACTATCAAAGTCCATTTACAGGCCCAATATCCAGGTCTACATCCGGAGTCTAGGTTCAAGGTACAGATCTGAACTGAGAGGTTCAGGTCCAAGGTCCAAAATCCATTTCTAAGAACCAGATCTAACATCAGGTCTTAGCTCCAGGTCAAATTGAAGTCTTGATTCCAGATCCAACATCCAGGTCCAAAGTCCAGGTCTATGGTCCAAGATCCATGGTTCATGTCCAACACCTATGTCCAAGGTCAGCTCTAGGTCCAGTTTCGAGGTGAATTTGTCCAACCTGAATTTGTCCAGCTCCTTGCACATGACCCTAGAATTGGAACTGGACCTTGGACCTGGACCAGGACATGGACCTTAGATTTATACTTTGGACCTTATATCTGTACTTTGGATGTGGACTCATACCCTCAGGTGAGGAGCTTGGACTTGTACTTGTGACTTAGACGTAGACCTGATTCTGTTCACAGATGTTAGACTTTGACTTTGTATCCAGACCTGGATGTTGAACTCGGACATTATAATTGCATTTATCTAGTATTTTGGACATGATCTTCAGCTGGAATTTGGACCTAGACATTCAATTTGGACCTTGGGTCTTCTTTTGCTTCTTATCTGAGAATTTTAACCAATATGTATTACTTCTTTATTCACCACCAATTTTAGATTTCCCAGGTTTTCCCTCAAAGCTGGCAGTCTTTGAGGTCACCCAGAAAATCAGAGGCCACATTTACCCTTAAATATAGTAAATATTTCTTACAAAATCCAAAGAGTCTTGCCACACATTGTGCCTCCCTCCTGGTTGTAGGAGCATAAATTGCAAGAAATCGTTCAGAGGTGACATTCTGTCATGCATCAAGTGTCATTCAAGAGCCTTCAAAGCACAGCAGGAACAGCCTCATGGGTTATAAAATGAGCAGCTACCTTAGCTGGCAGCAAAGGCTCAGTGGAAATTGTGCTTTGAGGGTTATGGACTCGGGATTTCAGGATAAGCCTTGTGCTGATAATTAAGGAATTTGTCTATAAATCTCTTTTTACAATGTCCACAACTGTAACGAAGGAGATATCCCACACTCCTTGAATTCCTCCTGCCTTCTTATTTTACTAAGGCTGTGGTGACAATAAGTGGCACTTATTCCATATATGACAGTAAGATTAAGTGTTTACCCACTGCAGAGATTTCCCATATACCCCCAACCCCAAACATGCCTTTGAGAATCTCATACCATTGTAACAGCTGATTTTCACTATTTTCAGCAGTAATCAAGCCATAGCTGGTGATCTTTATTTCCCTAAGTGCCTGATGCCTGCAATCTCCTCTGGTAAATTTAAGCAAAAAAATGAATTTGTTGAAACTCTCAGAAACTGCCAAAAGACTGGAGAGCTAGATAGGAAAAATAAGAGGCGAAGTAGCCAGAACCAGGGCCAAAATTATGCGATGGAAAGAAAGCAGTGATGAACTAACGCTACCTCACCAACCACTGAACACAGCTTGCACCGCTGATGCTGGCAAGAAACACTGGAGGCCACTATTGGTCCAGCTGCCATCCCTGCCCCTGGAAAAGGGGTGATGTTGCCACCCATCTGCTTCCACCAGAGAACTTATTACTGCTTCATTTCATCACTACCTCCTAATACAAATCAGGATAGATGAACCTGACTGACTGAGCCTAGATCATAAATCTACAGATTTTTTCTAGATCATATATCTAGATCATATACCTGCAGCCTGGACTGCCAGGAAGGCTGAATAAGCAAGTATCTAAATATTGTGTATTCTGCAAAAGGATGCAGGTGCTGCCTTACCTCAAGTCTCACAGGGAATTAATTGTATGCGAAGTAGGTTCAAATTTTGGCTCATGAAAAAGTTCACACTATGCTATTGGGAATACACAGGGACTAACATTTATGCTAAAGAGTTACCTATATTTACAGAAGACATAAAAGATAGAAATAGGAGATCTTGAACGCTCCTGCTTGCTTTGTGGTATCTATCAGTGTAATGTTGAGAATATGAATTCTAAAGCCTGTGTTGTACTTCTTTAGAGTTCTGTGGCCTTAGGCATTTCACTGAAGTTCTGAGTCTTTCTAACAGTATTTCTCCATTGTTGTGAAAATGAAATGAGACTGATTCATTCTAGAGAGGAGGCAGAAACTGATAGCCTGGCCACAGAGGCATATTGATTTTATTGATCTTTTCAAATAACCAGCTTTTGGTCTCATTGATTTTCTCCATTGATTTCCTGTTTTCTATTTCATTGATTTTTGCTCTATTTTTTATTATTTCCTTTCTTCTGCTTACTTTGGATTTAATTTGATCTTCTTTTTCTAATTTCCTAAGGTGGAAGCTTAGATGGTTGATTTTAGTTCTTTCCTCTTTTCTAATATATGAATTCAATGCTGTAAATTTCCCTCTAAGCATTGCTTTCACTGCATCCCACAAGTTGCTTTCATTTTTATTTAGTTCGACATATTTTTAAATTTCTCTTGGGATCTATTCTTTGCCCCACGTGTTATTTAGAAATATGCTGTTTAATCTGCATGTATTTTGGGATTTTTCACTTATCTTTCTGTTGATTTCTAGTTTAATTCTGTGGTGGTCTGAGAGTAGACACTGTATGATTTCTATTCTCTTAAATTTGTTAAGGTGTGTCTCGTGGCCCAGAATGTGGTCTATCTTGGTGAATGTTCCATGTGAGCTTGAGGAGCATGTGTATTCTGCTGTTGTTAGATGACGTAGCCTATAGATATCAATTATATGCAGTTGATTAATAGTGTTGTTGAGTTCAAGTATATTCTTACTGATTTTCTGCCTGCTGGATCTGTCCATTTCAGAGAGAGGGGTGTTGAAGTCTCCAAATATGATAGCAGATTCATCTGTTTCTCCTTGCATTTCCATCAGGTTTTGCCTCATGTGGTTTGATGCTCTGTTGTGAGGCTCATACATGTTAATGATTGTTACGTCTTCCTGGAGAGTTGACCACTTTTTCATTATGTAATGTCCCTCTTTTTTCTCTGATAACTTTCCTTGCTTTGAACTCTGCTCTGTCTGAACTTAATATAGTTACTTTTGCTTTCCTTTGATTAGTATTAGTATGCTATATTTTCCTCCATCCCTTTACTTTTAATCTATGTGTGTCTTTATGTTTAAAGGGGATTTATTTTTTTATTTTTTTCATTTTTATTGATGTTTTAATAGTTTATAACATTGTGGGGTTTTAGTTGTACATTATTGTTTGTCAGTCACCATATGGAAGCACCCCTTCATCCATTGTGCCCACTCCCCATCCCCTTTCCCCCTGGTAACCACCAATCAGTTCTCTCTGTCCATGTGTTAGTTTATATCCCACATATGAGTGAAATCATGCAGTGTTTGTCTTTCTCTCTCTGGCTTATTTCACTTAACATAATACCCTCTGGGTCCATCCATGTTGTTGCAAATGGGACAATTCTGTCTTTTTTATGGCTGAGTAGTATTCCATTGTATATATATATATATATACCACATCTTCTTTATCCAATCATCAGTCGAGGGACACTTGGGTTGCTTCCACCTCTTGGCTATAGTGAATAATGCTGCAATGAACATAGGGGTGCATACGCCTCTTGTGATGGTTGATTTCATGTCCATTGGGTAGATGCCCAAGAGTGGGATTGCTGGATCATACGGTATTTCTATTTTTAATTTTTTTGAGGCATCTCCACACTGTTTTCCTTAGAGGCTGCACCAGTTTGCATTCCCACCAGCAGTGAATTAGGGTTCCTTTTTCTCCACAACCTCTCCAGCATTTGTTGTTTTTTGTCTTTGTGATTATAGCCATTCTAACCGGTGTAAGGTGATATCTTAGCATAGTTTTGATTTGTATTTCCCTGATGATTAGTGGTGTTGGACATCTTTTCATGTGTCTGTTGGCCATCTGTATATCTTACTTGGAAAAATGTCCGTTCATATCCTCTGCCCATTTTTTGATGAGGTTTTTTGGTTTTTTGTTGTTCAGTTGTGTGAGTTCTTTATATATTATGGAGATTAATCCCTTGTTGGATATATGATTTGCACATATTTTCTCCCAGCTGGTGGGTTGTCTATTCATTTTGATCCTGGTTTCATTTGCCTCGTAGAAGCTCTGTAGTCTGATGAAGTCCCACTTGTTTATTTTTTCTTTTGTTTCCCTTGTCTGAGTAGACATGGAATCTGAAAGGATCCCTTTATGACCGATGTCAATTAGTGTACTGCCTATATTTTCTTCCAGGAGTTTTACAGTTTCAGGTCTCACTTTCAGGTCCTTGATCCATTTTGAATTGATTTTTGTATATGGTGATAGGAGATGGTCTACTTTCATTCTTTTGCATGTTGCTGTCCAATTTTCCCAGCACCATGTATTGAAGAGACTTCCCTCTCTCCATTGTATGTTCTTTGCTCCTTTGTCGAAGATTAGCTGTCCATAGGTGTGTGGTTTTATTTCTGGGCTTTCAATTCTGTTCCATTGATCTGTGTGTCTATTTTTGTACCAGTACCATGCTGTTTTGATTACTATAGCTCTATAGTATATTTTGAAATCAGGGATTGTGATGCCTCCAGCTTTGTTCTTTTTTCTCAGGATTGCTTTAGCTATTTGGGGTCTTTTGTTGCCCCATATGAATTTCAGTATTTTTTTGTTCTATTTCCATGAAGAATGTCATTGGGATTCTAATTGGGATTGCATTGAATCTGTAGATTGCTTTAGGTAGTATGGGCATTTTAACTATGTTTATTCTTCCAACCCATGTGCATGGAATAGTTTTCCATTTCTTTATGTCTTCCTCGTTTCTTTCAATAGTGTCTTATAGTTTTCATTGTATAGGTCTTTCACCTCCTTGGTTAAATTTATTCCCAGATATTTTATTCTTTTTGTTGCAATTGTAAATGGGATTGTCTTTTTGAGTTCTCTTTCTGTTAGTTCATCATTAACGTATGGAAATGCAGCTGATTTTTGTAAGTTGATTTTATACCCTGCCACTTTGCTGTAGTTGTTGATTATTTCTAGTAGTTTTCCAGTGGATTTTTTGGGGTTTTCTATGTATAAGATCATGTTTTCTGCAAATATTGAGAGTTTCACTTCTTCGTTGCCTATTTGGAGTCCTTTTATTCCTTTTTCTTGCCTAATTGCTCTGGCCAAAACTTCCAGCACTATGTTGAATAAGAGCGGTGAGAGTGGGCACCCTTGTCTTGTTCCTGTCCTCAAAGGAATGGCTTTCAGTTTTTCCACATTGAGTAGGATGTTAGCTCTAGGTTTGTCATATATGGCCCTTATTATGTTGAGGTACTTTCCTTCTATACCCATTTTGTTGAGAGCTTTTATCAAATGGATGTTGGATCTTGTCGAATGCCTTCTCTGCATTGATTGAGATGATCATGTGGTTTTTATTCTTCATTTTGTTAATGTGGTGTATCACGTTGATTGATTTGCAGATGTTGAACCATCCCTGTGTCCCAGGTATAAATCCCACTTGGTCATGGTGTATGATCTTTTTGATGTATTGCTGTATTCGGTTTGCCAATATTTTGTTGAGTATTTTTGCATCTATGTTCATCAGCAATATTGGACTGTAGTTTTCCTTCTTTGTATTGTCCTTGTCTGGCTTTGGTATCAGGGTGATGTTGGCCTAATAGAATGTGTTAGGAAGTATTCCATCTTCCTCTATTTTTTGGAATAGTTTGAGAAGAATAGGTGTTAAATCCTCTTTGAGGTCTACTTTGTCTGATATAAGTATGGCAACTCCTGCTTTCTTTTGTTTGCCATTAGCTTGGAGTATTGTCTTCCATCCTTTTACTTTGAGTCTGTGTTTGTCTTTAGAGCTGAGATGTGTTTCCTGAAGGCAGCAAATTGTTGGATCTTGTTTTTTAATCCATCCCACCACTCTGTGTCTTTTGATTGGAGAATTCAATCCATTTACATTTAGAGTGATTATTGATATATGAGGGTTTAATGTTGCTATTTTATTGTTCATTTTCTGGTTCTTTTCCATTTCCTTCATTTCTTGTCTCATGTGTTTTGGACTGCCAATTCAGTGTGGTAGTTCTGCATGATGATTCTCTTAGTTTTCTCTTTATTTGTCATATGTGGTTCTCTTCTGGTTATTTGTTTAGTGGTTACCATGAGGTTTATATAAAAGATCTCGTGGATAAGATATTCCATTTTCTGATGCATTTTGTTTCCTTAGACTAAGTTGATTTGATCCCTTTGCTCTTCCCCTTCTAATTTGTTGTTGTCACTACCTATTGCATCTTGTGTTGTGAGTGTGTGTTTACAGTGATAAGTTTAAATTCATTTTTGATGTTTTCCAACTGTAGTTTTTCTGGTTTAGTCTCCTTGTTTTTCTCCTTGCTCAAAACTTTGTATCCCCTTTCTCTTTTGTTTTTTTTTTTCAGGCCTAAGGACCTTCTTGAGCATTTCTTGTAGTGGGGGTTTTGTGTTGATGAACTCCCTTACCTTTTGTTTATCAGGGAGAGTTATTATTTCTCCATCATATTTGAAGGATATTTTCACTGGATAAAGTATTCTTGGCTGAAGGTTTTTGTCTTTCAGGATTTTGAATATGTCATTCCATCTCTCCTAGCCTGTAGAGTTTCTGTTGAGAAATCAGCAGAGAGCCTGATGGGGTTTCCTTTGTATGTTATTTTGTTTTTTTGTTTAGCTGCCCTTAATATTTTTTCTTTGTCATTGACTCTTGCTAATTTTGCTACTAGGTGGCGTGGAGTTGGTCTTTTTCTGTTTGTATATTTAGGTGATCTATTGACTTCATTCACTGTTATTTGCATCTCTTTCCCCAGATTTGGGAAGTTCTCAGCTATTTGAACAAACTCTCTGCTCCTTTTTCCCTTTCTTCTCCTTCTGGAATACCTATTATCCTTATGTTACTTTTCCTAACTGAGACTGATATTTCTCGAAGAATTTCTTGTTTTCTTTTTAGTCTTAGTTCTCTCTCCTCCTCTATCAGGAGCATTTCTGCATGGCTATCCTCGATAATACTAATTCTTTCCTCCATATTGTCAGTTCTGCTCTTTAAAGACTCCAGGTTTTCCTTTATCTTGTCCATTGTGTTTTTCATCTCCAATATTTCTGATTGGTTTTTCCTTATGGCTTCAATCTCTCTTTTGAAGAAATTCCTGAATTTGTTGAATTGTTTCTCTATGTTCTCTTGTAATTCATTGAGGCTTTTTATGATAGCTATTTTGAATTCTCTGTCATTAAGATTATAGGTTTCTGTGCCTTCAGGTTTGGTTTCTGGGTGTTTGTCATTTTCTTCTTGGTCTGGAGACAAGATACTTTTGCATAGAGCTGGCTGATTTACCGTGGTCATTCTTCATCTTGATAATTTCTGGTCCTGCAGTTTCCACTTGCTGCCAGTGGGTGGAGGTCACGAGCTGTGTGCTCTGAGCCTGCTGCAGTCCTGGGAGGGACTGTGCTGATGCGCAGGGCATGTGGGGGGAGGGGTTCTCTCTTTCACCTGCCTGACCCAGGGGTTTTCTTTCTCCCTTGCTATCTGGCTCTCTTGGGGCATTGACCATACCTCTGCAACAGTTTGTGGTTGCTTCCTGGTGGGGATCTCTCAACGGTCTGTGAGAGCACCTGGAGGGCAATAGTTTTCCTGCAGAGGGCTGCCCTTCCCCTCTCTCTGTCTGTGAGCCACACTGTCTGGCTTTGCGGATTGAATGGGGAGGGGGAGTAGATTTCCTTACCTTTCAAGTCCTTTGGGGCTTCCCGTGCCTCCACCATCAGATGCACTGTGGCGTGGGTCTCTTAGAAGTCCTTTGTAGTGTTTGATTGACCTCTGTTGGTATGTGAATGATGTTTTTGTTGTGTCTCAGGGGGCAGAGATTTAAAGAGGGAATCTCACTCTGCCATGATGCTGACATCACTCCCTTAAAGTGGATTTCTTATAGACAACATACACTTGTGTCTTGTTTTTCGATCCACTCTGACAATCCCTGTCTTTTAATTGGTTGCATTTAGATCATTCACATTCAAAGTGACTAATATTTGTTTCTGTTTTCTATTTGTTGCCCTTGTTATTTTTTCCCATTTTTGTCTTCCATTCTTTTTCTGCCTATTGTGGTTTTAATTGGACATTTTATATGATTCCATCTTCTCTCCTTTCTTACCAACTCAGTTATATTTTTTAAACTTTTTTTTAAGTGATTGCTCTAGAGTTTGCAATATGCATTTATAACTAATCCAAGCCCAATTTCAAATAAGACTATACCACTTCATGGGTAGTGTGAATACCTTATAATAACAAGATAATCCTAATGCCTTCTTTCTCTCCCTTGTATCATTGCTGTCATTAATTTCACTTATCTATAAGCATACATAAACATATGTATATGCACACTCTCTCTCCATATATTTGATAATGTATGCTATGTATGTATATATACATACATATGTGCATATATTATGTATATATACATACATAATAGAATACATATAACACATAATCAAATACATATATATACATACATACATAAGCATACATAATCAACATTGTTGCTATTATTTTGAACAAAGACTCAGCAAAATAAAAGTTTTTATTTTATCTTCACTTATTCCTTCTCTAATGCTCTTCCTTTCTTTATGTAGATCTGAGTTTCTCTCATTTTGCTTCTCTCTAAATCACTTCTTTTAACATTACATGCAAGGCAAGTCTACTGGCAACACATTCCCTCAATTTTCATTTGTCTGAGAAAGCCTTTATTTCTCCTTCACTTTTTTGTGTGTGAGGAAGATTAGCCCTGAGCTAACATCTGTTGCCAATCCTCCTCTTTTTGCTGAGGAAGATTGGCCCTGGGCTAACATCTGTGCCCATCTTCCTCTACTTTATATGGCAGGCCACCACAGCATGGCTTGACAAGTGGTGCATTGGTCCGCGCCCAGGATCCAAACCTGTGAACCATTGGCTGTCAAAGTGGAGCGTGTGAACTAAACCACTATGCCACTGGGCTGGCCCCTCTCCTTCACTTTTTTTTTTGTGTGTGTGAGGAAGACCAGTCCTGAGCTAACATCTGTTGCCAGTCCTCCTCTTTTTGCTGAGGAAGACTGGCCCTGGGCTAACATCTGTGCCCATCTTCCTCTACTTTATATGGGATGCCACCACAACATGGCTAACAAGCTGTGCATCGGCGGGCACCTGGGATCCAAACCCTTGAACCCCAGCCTGCCAAATTGTGAACTAAACCGCTGCACCACCAAGCTGGCCCCCTCTTCTTCACTTTTGAAGGATAATTTTTCAGGGTACAGAATTCTAGGTTGTTGGGTTTTTCCCTCATCACTTCAGCTATTTCAGTCCACTCTCTTCTTGCTTGTATGGTTTCTGAGAAGTAGCATATAATTCTCAGCTTTGTTTCTCTGTAGGTAAGGTGTTTTTTTTCCCTCTGGCTTCTTCGAGGGTTTTTTATTTACTTTTGATTTTCTGTACTTTGAAAATGATATGAGATGTGGGTTTTGTTTTGGGTTTTTTTTGGCATTTGTTGTGCTTGGTGTTCCTGAGCTTCCTGGATCTGTGATTAAGTGTCTGACATTAATTTGGGGAAATTCTCAGCTCTTACTGTTTCAAATATTTCTTGTGCTCCTTTCTCTCTTTTTTCTCCTTCTAGTATTCTCATTACACATATGTTACAGCTTTTGTATTTGTCCTTCACTTCTTGCATATTCTGTTCTGTTTTTTTTCAGTCTTTGTTCTCTTTGCTTTTCAGTTCTTGGGGATTCTATTGATATATCCTCAAGCTAGGAGATTCTTTCCTCACCTGTATCCAGTCTATTAATAAGCCCATCAAAGGCATTCTTCATTTCTGTTATACCATTTTTGATCTTCAGCATTTCTTTTTGGTTCTTTCTTAGCATTTCCATCTTTCTGTTTGCATTGCCCATCTGTTCTTGCATGCTGTCTACTTTATCCATTAGAGCCCTTATCATATTAATCATAGTTGTTTTAAATCCTTGGTCTGATAATTCCAACATTCCTGCCATGTCTGGTTCTGATGCTTACTTTATCTCTTCAAACTGTGTGGTTTTTTTTCTTTTTCATTTTTTGCCTTTTAGTATGCCTTGTAATTTTTTCTTAATAGCTGGACATGATGTGCTAGATAAAAGGAACCACTGTAAAAAGGCTTTTAGTGATGTAGGGTTGAGTTGTGGGAGGAGGGGAAGTTTTATAGTCCCTTCTTTCTCAGTTTCAGTCTTAAGATCAGGTCTCAGTACTTTAGTGAGCCTATGCCTCTGGCCTGAACTTCACACATGTTTCTTAGTTTCCTCTTCCCCTCACGTGGGGGGACAGGATGGCTAGAGTGAGCTGGAATTGGGTAATTCGCTTCCCCCAGGTCAGTTAGGCTCTGATAATACCCCAGCAGATTATTAGCTAGTTTCTCCTGAGGGCAGGTCTTGTTAAGAAGAACAGAATATAGCTAGAAAATATAGCGACATACTCTAACCTATGTATATACACACACCTACAATTATTCCTGTATCTATCTCTCTGTATATATAAATAAACATGATTTCTGACTGATGTCTCTGATTTCAGTTCATACTCAGGGTTCATTCTAGCCTTGCCCCTTCACTCATTTGTAACTTCTTTCTCTGTGATAAATCTGCCTTCCATTTTTTACCATATATTTGTTTATTTAGTTAGTTATTCATTCTTCCTCAGTAGTATACATGTAATTTCAGAATCACTAACCCATACCCTCATCTAAAACAAATTTACAGTTAGAGTACAGTGTGTATATACATTTCTTTTTGTCCTTTCCAATCAGAGCACAATTTTTAAACGTTACTTAGGTCATTGTTTTACCCTACATTCTTCAGTGAGGTTATGTCATATATTTTTAACGCAGAGTCATCAGGCACAATCTTCTTTCCATCCTGGGACTGCCCTACATCTTGATTGATATTTTAAAATTTGCACACATTAAAGTTCACCTTTCATGATGTACATGTCTATGAGTTTGAACAAATGCATAGAGTCATCTGCCCACCATCCCAGTATCACATAAATCAGTTCCGTCATTCTAAAAATGCCCCTATGTGTCCCATTTGTAATCAGTCACTCCACCCTCCCTCAACCCCTGACAATCACTGATCTGTTTTCCATCCTTATAATTTTATCTTTTCCAGACTGTCACATGAATGGAATCTTTTTGTATGAATTGACAGCACATTATTTTTCTTTGCTGAATAGTATTCCATTGTGCAGATGTGCCACTGTTTTTTCTAACCATTCACCTGTTGAATGGCATCATGGTTGTTTCCAGGTTTTTGGTGATTATAAATAAAGCTGCTATAAACATTTACAATCAGGGTTTTCTGTGAATATAGGGTTTTAATTTTCTTGGGTAAATACCTAGGAACATGATTGCTGGATCATACGTTAAGTGTATTTTTAACTTCATAAAATACAAAAATTGTCTTCTAAAGTAGTTGTACCGTTTTTGCATATCAATGAATGAATTGACATTCATTCAGCAATGAATGAGAGTTCTTATTGCTTCACATTCTTGACAACATTTGGCATTGTCAGTTTCTTGGATTTAGTCATTCTAATAAATTTTTTAGGAAAGAATTCATAAGCTCTTTGATTTGCACAGAGTAGGCATACATTAAAAAATCAATTAATAAATGATGTTCATTATGGTAAAAGAACAAATGCCTAAAGAAAGTGAAAAGATCCCCCCAATAGGTGCAGTGATTAACTGAGGAAGTTTATACTTTAGTATGAAGAGCAGCGCCTGGCACACATGAGGTGCAGATAAATGATGCTTTTCCTTGTTCCCATCCAGTCTTTTCTCATGGATTTCTGCATTCTCGAAAGGAAGAAGCTTCAGGACAGAGGGAAGAAGCTTTGACAGTAGGCTTTCAGACATTAGTCACTGGAGAGAGGGTCATTAACTTAGACACTTGGTTTCCACCACTTATTCCAGGTTCATCTAAGGTGGGGCCTCAAGAGGAAGGCATTCTGTTGGTCAAGTCTGAGTCCTTTCCTCTGTCCCCACTCTTCCAGAACTCTCTAGGAGGCAACTGAGGAAGATTGGAAGGCAAGAGGAGGGGAGAAGGGACTTTCTTTTTCCTGTTTGCCCACTGTCCTGGGTATGTAGCCCTAGCAGCAGGAGATTATCCTGGCAGTGGCAGTTGGTTCCAGTCTCCTTTTGGGACTACCTTTGAGACTCCCAGGACCAGTCTCACCATGCAACGCCTCTCTTCAGATAGTGTCCAAAGTCCGGCCTTTGCCAAACTCCTCTGAGCTTCTAAATTACCAGTAACCCCAGCAGCCCCTCCTCAGAGCTCTGAGCTCCAGCTCTGAGAGGCTTCCCTCTGAGCACCCCTCCCCTGCTTTCCCCCAGCCCCAGAGGTAATGGCTGGTTCCTGCAGTTACTCTCTCTGGATACCCTCAGTGCTTCATTTCTGCTCTTTCAGCCCACCATCGCCCATACGATCAATTCCTTCTATTAAATTCTCTTTGGTGAAATACCTGCCGTATTATATATTTTTCCCAATTTGTCCTTAGATTTTGATATTTAGGTTATTTCCTTCTTTTCTATTGAAAGCGATGCTACAATCAACATTTGTCCATCTCGGGGTGTGCACATGTGACGGCTTTTCTATGACGTGGAGCCAGAGTAGGGTAGCTAGGTCACAGGTGTGAGCATCTTCAACGTTACTAGACAAAATCACTCCCTGCACTTCAGGGAGTACACTCCCTGTACTCTCCATATTGTTCATCACTGTTTGCATTTCACCTCTTCTTCCTCCTGGTATCACCAGTGGCCCCAAGATCCAGAGAAGGAAGCTGCCTTGACTTCTATTTGATAAAATCCTGGCAGAAGTGTCTGAGATGGACCAGAGTCTGCCTGATGAAGCAATATAGATCCCTGGCCCCAACTTTGAGAGTTGGTAGCATCAGATCTGTGAGGGCCACTGCTTCAGGGAGATGGAGCAAGCTTCTCTCTTGATGCTTCAGTTGAGTTACAAATATTTTCAGACACTCTTTATACTGGTTACTGCCAAGATATCCTTTGTCCAACTCTGCATGTTTCCTTGAGGTCTGGCAGCTTTGGGACTTCCCAAGCCTGAGGTACTGGAATCTTTGACAGACTGGGTCCCCCAGAGCTCCAGCCCTCTTGTCTGAGGTCCTGCCACCTCCCACCTCCCTGGGGCTCTGCCAGGGAACCTGCATCAGTCCATACCTCAAATGGACCCACCAACATTTTCCTGTCTCAGGAGCTCTCTCTCCTGAGACGCGCGCACACACACACACACACACACACACACACACACGGACTTCCCTGAGCTTAGATTCCCATAAAGGGCACAAAGAGAAGTTGTCTCCCAGCACAGATCCCTGTGGCTGAACTCAGGGCAGCAGGAGGGACGGCCTCCAGCCACAGTGGCTGGAAGACCACAAACCCTGTCTCAGATCCCAAGACAGTGGAGAGGAGTCCTGAAAATAACCTGAGTCTCAGCTTCCAGCCGTCTTGGCAGTGGGAGGCTGAGTAGATGGAATTGTATTCATTTATTCCTCTAGGAAAATAATGTGATGTTTTCTGCGCTTAAGTAGTTTAACAGGGCATCCCCACTATATTGTGTTATTTAAAAGTTTATTCACAGCAACTCTGTGAGGTGGGCAGTATCATTCCTATTTTTCATGTGAGGAAAGTGAGGAGTAGAGAGGTAAAATAACTTGTCTGAGTAGCAGGGTTGTGACTTGAACAGGAACAGGCCTGACTCCCTGAAGCCCACATTCTAACTTATCACCCAAACTCCTTGGGCATTAGCAGTAGAAAAAGCTGGGATATGCTTGCCCAGGCTGCCCCCAGCCTCCAGCCCACTTATGCTCTCCCAAACCGCCTGGACAAATGATGCCAGAAAACTTAGCATCTTGCTGGGATACACTTCCTATATATTTGAATGCTTTGACTTCTTTACTCTGACAAGTGTTGCAGCTTTGGTTGCATTTTCTCATCTGCCTCTGGCTGTGCGTATCCCTCACATGGACTGTGTGCCGAGGCCTGTTCTTTCTAAGGAAGCCGGGCTCATTGCCCTAGAAACACACCCAGGACTGAATCTTCCTTTTGACAAAATCTGAAGCAGGAGTCATCCAATATTTTTTTAATGCAGGTCTTTATTTTTCCTGTGCAAATATGAATGTAGGCATAATTAACAGTTAAGGCTTTTAAAATATGTGCATTTTGAGAATACATCGCTAGTTACATTTTGCTGTTGATATGAGCTTGGATCACACCTTCCTTTAATAGACCTTTTAAATTCACTTTAAAAAGTTAAGATGGTCAAATGATCCATAATAAAAACCAGAAGAGACCCATATAAATCCAAAATACGTACTCGAAAATGCAGCACCTTTTGCATGAACTACACTAGGGCCCGGCTACATGGATCACAACGTCGGACCATAAAGACTTCAAAGTCGCCAATGCAAAGTGGGCCATTTTGTCTGAGAAGAAGAGAAAAGAAAAAGAAAGGGGAAGAGGAGAAAGTGGAGGAGGAAAAAAGGGAAGGAAGGAAGGAGATTGAAGAGAAAGGAAACCTGAATATATGGCTTTTCTGCATCAGGAAAATAACTCATCTTTGGGTAATTTACAATATGTATTTAAGCAAAAGATAGACCATTGAGGTCATAATTCACAATCATAGAACCCAAATATATAAATATCTTATAAAATGCTAATGGTATTCTATCTACTGGGTGAAAAAAAAAGAAAGCTAGGTTCTGTACTCTGCATGCTTTTGGCTAGCTAAGAGCTTCACCTGGGAATGGAATTGCAAGGGAGAGTGAGGCTTCCCCTTTGGGATGCAGGGGCGGTTTGCAAAGACATGGCCTAAAGGTCTCATCATCTAAAAGTTCTGGTTGTCAGCTTTGTTTGGCTTAGGACCACATTCCAACCTCCAACCTGAAAGGCTCACCCTGAGCACAGCTCTCCTCCTGCTGCCAGAACAGGCTGCCCCAGAGCCCGGCCCACGGACGGACGAGGAGAGAGGCTGTCTCTGAATCCCTTTGGCAAGTAAGACGGGGACATCTCTTTCCCTGAGATGCTCTTTCCTATGAAACAGACTCTGGTGTCAGAGGGGCCGGATGGCAGGGAGTCTGGATTTGCTTCACAGATGTGACGTGACCTCAAATGGGGTGACCTCACTTTATCTCTCGTACTTGTCACAGCATGACCAAAGGCCAGGGTTTCTAGGGACCCAAAGAGCACATGGGGAGATACAGATTCAGAAATATGCCCCAAACTGTCTAGTGTAAGGTTGAAGTTGAGTCACCACATTGTACTTTCAGCTTCTGTTACATCTCCCTTATCAGAGATGGTGGGATGACTACATAATACTCCATTTACAAGAAAATGAAGTTCAAAATTCTAAGAATTCCTCATGGATAAAAAAAATAAGAGTTCTGGGGGCCGACCTGGTAGCATAGTGGTTGGGTTTGTGTGCTTTGCTTCGGTGGCCTGGGGTTCATGGGTTCGGATCCTGGGCACGGACCTACACACTGCTTATCAAGCAGGTGTCCCACATATAAAGTAGAGGAAGATGGGCACGGATGTTAGCCCAGGGTTGGTCTTCTCAGCAAAAAGAGGAGGATTGGCAACAGATGTTAGCTCAGGGCTAGTCTTCCTCACAAATAAATAAATAAATAAATAAGAGTTCTGTGCATGCGCTTTTCTGTGCTTGGGTTAGGGACACCTCATACTTTACAAGCCCTGCCTCACGCAGTGTTTCATGTGGCCCTCACAACAGCCTGGCACCTGACTGGGGCTGACATAATGAGGCCCATTTTCCAGATGATGAAACCGAGGTTCTCTCCTGAGGCCACACAGCTTGCAAAGGGTAAGGAGAGCTGGAATTCAACTCTGGCCACATCCTGTGTCATACACCTGCAGCCACACAGCATCCCACTTACAGGAGACAGACGTTTGCATTTTCACTGTTGTTTGGCCTCTGTGTTTGTAGCATCCCTGGGAGCTTCCCCATCAGGTGGGAGGTCTGTCCCACAGATCTTTACCTGGCTTTCCAGTTGGCTCAGACGCTGCTTCACTCTCATCTGGGTGGAGTTGTACTCGGCCAGGAGCCGTGCAAACCTGGTCTGCAGGATGTCCAGGGAGGACTCCAGGTGCTCCACCTTCTCCTCGATGTCCTTGGGGTCTGCCCCGGCCTTGGCCAGTTCCTCGTCGATCAGGTTGTCCTTCATCAGGATCTGCCGTCCCTTCTCCTCCAGGGCCTTCTTGGCATCAGGGTACTCAGTGAGAGCCTCCATCAGATCATCCTTGGAAAGGCAGAACAGGTCTGAGTAACCAATGCTCCTGATGTTGGCCGTCCTGCGGTTCCCCGACTTGCTGCCCTTAATGTTTAAGATGCTGATCTCCCCAAAGTAACTCCCATCACTGAGGACCACGAACTGCGTGATCCCGTCATCGGCCACCACAGCCAGCTTGCCCTCCTTGATGATGTACATCTCCCTCCCGATGTCCCCCTTCTTGCAGATATAATCCCCAGGGCTGAACACCGTGGGTCGCAGCTTCAGCACCAGTTCCACCAGCAGCCCCGCCTCACAGTCCTGGAAGATGCGGACCTTCTTTAGAGTGTCCAGGTGCACATTGATGGCGATCTCGGCCTTCAGCTTGTCTGGGAGGCTCTTGAGCACCTCCTTCTCATCCACCGTCTTCCTGTTGGCCCACAGGTAGTCAAACCACCGGATAACCCGTGTCTCCAAGTCCTTGGTCACCTTGCGGAACTGCATGTACTGCTTGATGGAGTCGATCTTGGCCTGGAACTCAGCCCGTGAGGCATTCATGTTTGAGATCATGGAGCCCACATTGCCCACAATGGTGGCAAAAATCAGGACACCCACCAGGAAGTCTATGACCACAAAGAGATACTCCTCATCTTTCACAGGCGGTGGGGTTTCACCAATGGTGGTCAGGGTCAAGGTGGACCAATAGAGACTGTAAATGTACTTCCTGGAGAGGCGCCCATACTCAGGTTTTGAGATGTTTGGGTAAACCCAGGAATCTGTCCCAAAACCAATGAACTTGGAAATGGCAAAGTAGATGCAGGCATTCCAATGGATGATGATGAGGATGTATAAGACCAAGTTCCCAATCCTGAAAACATTGGGGTAGTTGGTCCTTGTCTCCGTGCGGTCAAAGAATTCGAAGAGCCGGGCAAACTTCAGTAGGCGGTTGAACCTCAGTTCTGGGTAGTTCATGCCCAGCTTAAAATAAACCAGGTCTGTGGGGACCAGGGACAACAGGTCCAGCTTGAAGTGCAAGGTCTTTGTGTAATGCTTCCACAGCCTCTTGGTGTCCTTGACCATCAAGCCTTGCTCAAGGAAGCCTAAAGAATAAGATGGAGGTCACTTGGGCATCAAAGAGTCTGCCTTTTTTCGACCATGGCCCACAGAAAGATATTTTACCTCATGACTACACAAGATGTAGTTATATGTGTATAATAGAAACAATTTCCAAAAACGACATTTACCATTACTACAGGAAATGCACTTGGTTATTTTTTTTTCTTTTTTTGTGAGGAAGATTAGCCCTGAGCTAACATCCGTTGCCAATCCTCCTCTTTTTTTGCTGAGGAAGATTGGCCCTGGGCTAACATCCATGTCCATCTTGCTCTACTTTATATGGGACGCTGCCACAGCATGGCTTGACAAGTGGTGCATGGGTCCACGTGTGGGATCCAAATCTGTGAACCCCAGGCCGCCAAAGTGGAGGGTGTGAACTTAACCGCTACGCCACCAGGCCAGCCCCCTCAGTTATTTTCTTTTCTATGATGATCTAATCTATTTTACTCAATTAAAAATATAGATCAACTGGGTAAAATTAAGTGTGGATTGAGTATTTGATGATAGCAAGGAATTGTTATTAAATTTTATAAGATAAATGGGAGTTATATTTTAAAAATGGGTCCCTTAAAGTTAGGGTTACATGTGAAAGTGAGATTTGCCTTAAAATACTCCAGCCAAGAACAGAGGGTGGGGGATTGGTGAAACAAGACTAGCAAAATGGTTGAAGCTGGATGAGGGTACCAGATGGTGGGGATTCATAATACTACTCTCTCTGATTCTGTGTAAGTTTGAAAATATTAATAACAAAAATTTTAAAAACACAGGTTATGGCGTATCAAATTGATTTCACCAGTCACTAATGGAGCACGACTCATCTTTTTAAAACATTGCCCAGGAACACAGTAGTTCTCCTTCCTGGTTGCACATTACTGTCAACTAAGGGGCTTTTAAAACACATGAGGACTGGGACCCACCCCCTGCGACCCAGCCTGGTCTGGAGACGGGCTGGCCACTGGAAGTCACGAGGAGTTAGTACTGGTGACATCAATCAAGTAGACCATGACTCGCATTCTTCTTCTCTTATTTTTTTTTAAACATTTTCAAATATGTGCAAAGTTAGAATAATATATGAATGCTCTTTAGATTTTGGTAAGCATCGGAATCACCCTGAGGGTTCTGTAAACCACTGAGCACCAGGCCCATCCCTAAACTTTGGTTCCATAGGTCTGGGGCACTTCTAACAACTTCCAGGTGATGTGCTGGTCTGGGGCCACACTCTGAGGGCCAGACCGAGGTAGGACTGCCCCTTCTGTGAAAAGCAAACATCAAGTTTGTTGTCACGTTAGGAACATCCTACCTCCCAGCCCCCCAGTCCCTATCTCATTCTTTGGTTACACTCATGTTAGTTGAGTGCCTAGATCATTCACTCCTTGTGCCTTGGAACTCCTTGAAAATTGCTTACTATGTCTTCTCTAACTCTGATGACTTTTTCTGTTGGAGTATTGTCCACAGCCACTTGGTTTCTGTGCCCACCTGTCCCCTCTCCCCTAGCTTCCTGCTGAATCTTAAGTTGCCAAGGACAGTGCCCAAGCACAAAAAGGGGTGGGGTCAATATCTGACTGAAGGTGACCTGCGTCACTGAAGCATTGGGACAGTCGGCCCAATGAGTTGGGCCACTCTTGGGGCTCTTGTGTCTCCATAGGCTTATGTGACCACAGAGTGGCTGACCACCAGGACTGGCTAAGTCACCTATGTAAGCCTCAAGCTGTGGACCTGAGGTCTTCAAGTAATGATGCTGGGCACTAATGTGGAAGCAGATGGGGTTCTGGTCTGGCTCTGCTGGGTAGTGACTGTGGACTTTGGGCAAGTCATTCATTGTCTCTGGGCCTCAGTTTCTAAATCAGCAAGATGGAGATAATCATGCTTGCACCTCTAGTCTCATGCAGCAGTTCCAATGAGAAAACAAGATGTACTTGAAATGCTGTGTACACTGTGAAGCCACACCAAGGTTTGTTGCTGTGATCTGGCAGTGTTTATATTGACAACTATGGCAGTTTTCAGTTTAAAAATCTTGGAAGTGACAAGCAGGGCCTCCACTAGCTTATGTGATGTCTTTGTGCAAATTTGAAAAAGGTGCTTCAAGGATGCATATCTTGGAGCCTAAGGCTTAGGTGGGGTTTCAGAAAGGCCCCACTCACAACCAGAGGCCATTGGAAGGAAGTCATCATTTGCCTAGGCCCTGTGTCAAATTTTGGCTCTCCATATATTAAAACTCCTCTAAAGCCACAGAGTAATATATCCTGGATCCCCCAATTGTCCAAGAAGAGGAACTCCAAGATTGAGCCAGCTCTCCCTCCCGCTTCCTACAGCGTTGAATAGTCACAGCTGGAGGGGTCCTTTGAGGTGATGGTTTGGCCTTCTTATTCCACAGTTGGTACAAATGAGGCCCAGAGAGACAGCTCACATTGTTCAAGGTCACACAACTAGTTGGGTCAGCAAGGACCAGAGCTCAGGGTCCTGTCCAAGGGGTCATTGTTGAGGAAGCTCAAGGAGGCCCAACCCGCACTCACTGCTGGAGGTTCCTCAGATCTGCCTGGCCTCTCACGGTCCGAGGCAGGTAATGTCCACACTACTGTTTTGGATCTCCCTCAATATGCCCTGTGGTCCCCTCCTGATGCACGATGTGGGGTCTGTGGGCTGACCCAGAGTAGTCCCCAGGCCTGGGGCACACTCACCTGTCCGGGCTCGCACCAGCACATCCAAACCATACAGGACATCTGCTGAGTAGTCCAGGACCAGCCACAGCAACAGGTGGTCGGACTGAAGCTCATCAAAACAGGCCCTAAACAAGTGCAAGAAGGAGCGGGCGTGTCGGGGATAGGGACCAATGGGGCACCCGCTCTGCTGCACACACTGGATTGGTCTATCCCAGTTACAGCCCTGCTGCAGGGTTTGTACCCAGCGTCATCACCCCAGGCTCTGATGGGGAGACCCAGCTCTGAGAAGCTTTTCTGTCCCAAGGTCACAGGGAGCTGAGATGGACCCCAAAGACAGTGCCCCGTGATGTCTTGGCGGTAAGCTAAGAGATCCCAGCAGGGGCAGGCTTTATATGCCTCACCGGTGGAGTCAGGTGAAGGGGCTGAGGATGTGCCCTTTCTGGGGTCAAATGCCAATGAAAAAATAAGAATTTCTGAGAGATTAACAAATGAATAAGCCAGTAAATATTTTCTATTTTCCAGATCTTTATGCTCATCACTACTTTTTTTTTTTTTTTTTGTGAGGAAGACTGGCCCTGGGCTAACATCCGTGCCCATCCTCCTCTACTTTATATGGGACGCCGCCTCGGCATGGCTGACAAGCAGTGCGTCGGCGGGCGCCCGGGATCCGAACCCGCGAACCCCGGGCTGCTAAACGCGGACTAAACCACTGCGCCACCAGGCCGGCCCCCGTTCATCACTACTTCTTATACAGACATTAACCTAAAATACCCCTCCTACCCGCCAAAGAGCAGCAGTTGCTCCTGTGTCCCCATCCTGCAGCTTGCTCAGCAACTGCAAAGTCCCCGGCTCCCTGCTCAGAACAGCAGCCACAGAGCCCCAGCTGACACTCTGAAAGCAGCAGCTTGCCTCCTGTAGGTGTGTTAGGAAGGGTCCCAAGTTCTCCCCTTCTCACCCCGCCCTTACCCTCAGGAGAGCAAGGAGATCACCCCTTGCTCAGACAACCCCGAGAGCCCCCGCTCACACTCAGAGAGCGGCAGGTCTCCTCTGCATCCCCCATGTGCAGCAGATCAGGAGCGCTCCAGACCCACAGCTTAGCCTCAGGAGCTTTCTCGCAGGCTGGCTCAGGATTGCCCCAGAGCCTACCATCTAGTCGCAGAAGAGCAGGACTCCTCCCGCATCCTTGTCTTGCAGGCGGGCTCAGGAAAGCCCCAGAGGCATCGCTTATGCTCACAGAGCCACAGCTCTCGCCTGTGTTGTGGTCCTGCAACGTGCCCAGGACAGTCCCAAAGCCCCCGCTCACCCCCAGAAATCCTGCAGGCTTGCCCCTAAGCCCCAGCCTCCCCTGCACCTCCCCATCTATGCTCAGAAGAGCAGCAGCCCACCCTGCATCCTTGTCCCACAGGCCTGCTAGGAAGGCTCTCCAACCCCTTGCTTAGTCTCAGAGAGTAGCAGCTCACCCCTTATCCTGCCCTGTAGCTTGCTTAGAAAAGCCCCAAAGCCTCCTGTGTACCTTCAGAAAAGCAGCAGCTTGCCCTGTCTCTGAACTGCACAAGCGTGGGCACACAGCTCCTCCTCCTGAAGCCCACAGCCCCGCCCACCCTGGGAAGAGCTGGCGCTCACCCTCGCACAGGAATGCCCCACAGCCCGCTGCTTACTCTCAGAAATGCGGCCTCTTGCCCCTGCGTCCTTGCCTGCACCTTGCTCAGAAATGCAAGCCAGACCCCCTCCTCTCCCCTTAGAGGAGAAATGAGGCGTCCCTCCATCCCTCTTCTGCAGACTTTCTCAGAAACGCCCCAAAGTCCCCTCTTGCCCAGACAGCAGCAGCTAGCCCTGCATCCGCGTCCTACAGCTTGCTTAGGAAAGTTCCAGAGCCTCCACTTATCCCCACAAGAACAACAGCTTGGCCCTCATTCCAGAAGTACGTGCTTGTCTAGGAACTTCCTGAAGCACACATCTACCCTCACAAAGTAGCAGCAGCTAACCCTGCACCCCGGCACTGCAGCCTGCTTGGGAAAGCCCAAAGCCCACATCCTACAATTGGAGAGCAGTGCCCTCCCCTGCACGCCGGCCCTGCAGGCTGCTCAGGAGTGCCCCAACCCCCACCCACTGACCCTTAGAGGAGCAGCAACTCGCTCCTGAGTCCTCCTCCTACAACTCAATTAAGAAGGCTCCAAGGTGCCAGACCCTCGCTGTTGATCTCAAGCACAGTCCCCACCAGTGCCTCAGAGGACCCTCATGCTCCCTCTTTTAGATCCTCCTTATAGATGGAGAAACTGAGACACAGGTAGCTGGACGGTGGCTGCGAGGGGCCCAGAAGTCCAGCCTCCTGAGTGGGACTTGGAGCTCTGTCTGGAGGCCTGAGCGCCCTCACTCCCTCCCTGCTCCCCCACCCCACACCCCTACCTGCAAATGAGCAGACACCAGTTATAGAAGACAGGCAGCGCAATGATAGTCAGCCAGTGGTAGTACATGTTGCTGGAGGGGTCCATCACAATGGGTTCCTTCTTTCTGGAAACACGGACACACACAAACAGTGCAGTGTGTTAAAAGACCACAGCTTTGGAGGGTCTTAGAAACCTGGTCTAGCTTAGAGACCCTAGGGCAATTGCAGGCTGAATCTCAAGAGATGGCTGTCCAAGACAGTGTCCTGTCAGTCTCAAGAGGTCACATGGGGTGTCCCTGTATGGGAGGACAGGCTGGGAGCAGGGCAGACTCTGGTCCTTCCCTCCCTGGTCAGCTGCCCAGGAAGCCACAGTTGACTATAAAATCATGGCAATGACACTCCCACGTGTCCTGTGATATCCTCCATGCCCTTCAGGATGCCAGGAATGAAAATGCAGCATGGTAATGTTGGAACCATCTGGGGGAGCTCTGTGAAAATGTCGATTCCCCGGGGCCCACTTGGACGCCCATCCAGGGATGGGGCCTGGAAATGTGCATTTAAACATTGCCCCAGGGGGTTCCAAGGGTGCTCCTCTCTAGACTGAATTTGGGAGCCCTGGGGCATTCCCTGAGAATGCTCTCCACCTGGCTCGTGCATTTGTGCAGATGTTCTAAAGACTCATTTCCGAGCACTTGGATCCTGCTTCTCCATCAAAAACCACCAACCTGGGAATCATCTAGGTTATGGCTTAGGGCCAAGACTGAATGGAAGAAATAGCTTAGGGTGCTTTCTGGTTTTATTTTCAGGATTTTCTGAGGATTACAGTTTACAGGCAGTACTGGAGATTTGGGTCCACATTCTCCTCCCCCACCCAATACGCCCCACATGCTGGCTCGGGCCTGCAGAATTGCTCCTATGCCCCAGAGGAGAACTGGGGTTTCTTCCTGTCTTCACCTCAAGTCAGCAAGCGCAAGATCAACTGTTCACTGACAAGGCTTTGGGATGTTCCCGACATTCATCACCACGGGGTTTGGATTAAAGTTTGTAAATAGAGTATTTTCTAGTGCCCACGAGAAGGCCTCAGCTTACCCCGACTGTGTGGATGGCCACTCATGTGGACAAACAGAATGCCTGGGGGGAGGGCACAGGAGCAGGTCCACAGGGACAGCCCCCAGTTGCTCACCCAAGGCTGCGGAAAACCCCGTCTACCTGTCAGCCCCCTTTGGGTTCCCAGAGCTGGGACAGGACTCTCCCTGCAGAATGGGACCCTCAGGTGATCTCAGGAAGCCAGAACCCCCCTGCCCCGGGACCAACTCCTCTTCCGCAGCCCTAAGCAGCCCCTTCTGACTGAGCAGAATCGCTCTCAGACTCACAGGTCCTGGGCGCCAGGGAGGGTCAGGCCTGCTGTGACCTCTGAACTCCCTCTTTGGAGGCAGCTTCTCTCAGTACTTACTCTTCTTGTTTTGGGCAGTTTTCCTTTTTCTCTTCTTCCTTTTTCTCCTCCTCCTTTTTCACCTTGTCACTGGATGATACAGGGTGACATTTAGCAATTTTTATATGCCAAGGACACTACCAAGTGGAGAGGGTAGGCTATGGTGACATGGAGGAGAGGGTGTGGTGTAGGAAAGGATATTTCCAGCACACTGGGATGAAATGAGGTTATTGATTTCACTATTACAATTATAATAATATCATTATTATAATTATAATTATTCCTGGCGTGTGAGGAAAGCTACCCCACTGAAGCACACATTTTATACACTGAGGTGTACATGCATGGTGGTCCAGTCTAATGTTCTACAACTTCTGACCTATGCTCATGAGCCCCTAGGAAGTCACAAACAGCTTGGGATGGGAGACATTTTGAGGTAATTGGAAATAAACCCAAATCCACACATTAGGGCAGAGAAGTCACTTGGAAGTTTGGAAGTCACATGTAAAGCTCTTAGTTCTGAAGGAAAGGGTGTGGCCTGTCAGTTGTTCTTGATCAAATGAGAGCCTGGCCCTTGACGAGAAAGCCAGGGAGCAAAAGGGCAGCGAGATCTACACAGGGAGGAACAGGTTAGCTGCGTGGTGGCAAATGTTAGAGTCGGCTGAGGCAATTGCAGCCACGTCAGACACAGATCCAGGCTTTGCTGGGCTGCGAGGTGGTGGGTGGAACAGCACCCCTTCCACCTGCGTCTGCGGGAAGGTCTGGGAATGCAGGTGTTTTCTCAACATGTGGCTTTCCTCTGCTTCCTCTTCTTTATTGCGTGTCTCTCACGGACTAGGCACGGTTATAAAGGTTATCTATTCATAGTTATCATTGCTCTGCAAGGCGGGCGGCATTGCCCAGGGAACAGTTGAGGAAACCAAGGTGAAAGGTAAAAGACCCAGCCTGCCCAAGGGGCATCCGCCAGAATCATTGCAGGCCCCTCTGATTCCTCTATTCCACATCCTGGAGGAAGGCACAGGCTGAGAAATAAGTGCCTGCTAATTAAACCCTCGTTCAACAAGACTAATACACTTCACATAGCACTTCCTCAGGAAATAATCAAAGATGTGTGCGAACATGCATAAAGAAGAATAATTACTACCATTATTTCAAATAGTCGAAAAGCGTAAGCAATCTAGTCATGCAACAGTAGGAGATTCATCATCAATGATGGAATTCTACGAGGCCACTTAAAATGGTGTTGTGGAAGAATATTCAGTGACATGGGAAAATGTTCCTACTATTTCGCTGAGTTAAAAAGCATACTACAAAAGAGTTCATAATAATAGTGGTATTAGTTTTCTATTACTGCCAGAACAAATTACCACAAATTTAGTGACTTAAAACAAGCCAAATTTATTGTCTTGCAGATCTGTAGGTCAGAAGTCTGGTATAGGTCTTGCCAGACTAAAGGTGTCGGCAGGGCTGTGATTCTTTCTGAAGACTCTAGGGGAGAATCTGCTTCCTGCTCATTTGGATTGCTGGCAGAATTCAATTCCTTGCAGTTGTAGGATAGCCTCATTTTCTTGCTGGCTATAAGCTGAGGGCATTCCCAGCTTTTAGAGGCTGCTGCATCCTTGGTTCAGGGCACCCTTCCTCCATCTTCAAAGCCAGCAATAGCAGATCGAGTCCTTCTCAAGATGCCATCTCTCTGGTTCTCTGCAGCTGGGATAGGTTCTCCACTTTTAAGGATGTGTGTGATTAGATTGGGCCCACCTTGATCATCCAGGATAATCTCCCCATCTCAACGTCCTTAAACTTAATCACTTCTACAAAGTCCCTTTTACTGTGTAAGATAACATAGTCACAGGATGTGGGCATTAGGGTATGGGCATCTTGGGGAGCCATTATTCTACCTACTACATATAGCCTGTCCTTTGGCCCTCCAAGATTTACATGCATTCCATGTGCAAAATGCATTCACCTCCATTCCAGGATCCCCCAAAGTCTCATCCCATTATAGCATCAACTCAGGGTCCAAAATTATCATCTAATTCTCATCAGCTCAAAAGTCCCAAATCTCATCATCTAAATCAGTTTGGCAGAGGCTCTGGGTGTGAACCATCCTGGGGCAGAAGTCCTCTCTACCTGTGGACTTGGGACACTAAAGAAACAAGTCATCTGCTCCAAAAGTACAATGGAGGGGCAGGCATCCATAACGGATCGAGATACTCCAGTTCAAAAAAGGAGAAGATGGAAGGACAAAAGGAGACACCGGTCCCAAGCAATTCCGAAATCCAGTGGCACAATTGCCATTATATTTCAAGGCCTAAGAATAATCCTCTGTGGTTCATGACTGTGTCCTCTGAGTCACGCTTCCTTATTCATGAAAGGTAGCATCCATTTTCATGAAAGGTAGTTAGTAGCTGAGTGGTTTTATTACCCTGTTTCCTGCATCTAGAATTTAGGATTCCGGTAATCTTCCTTCATTTTGTACTGTTTCTGTCCCTTCAGGTCCAAACTGGCAGTGTTTCTGCTGGTATAAAATCTTCCAGAACTTTGTGAGTCAAGTATACCAGAGAGATTCACTCTGTTAGACAAGAGGCTTATCCATAGATCTTTCTGAAAAATCTCTTTTCTATTTTTGGCTTGGACTAAGATGGCTGAGGGGAGCTAGGTGCCACACCCTTAATCTCGTCAGAGAGTCTTTTGTGTGAGTCGATGCCCAGAACTTCTGATCCCTCTGAGGTTTTAGCAAAATGTTGTTCAGCCATATCTTTAGCTTGCCTGATAGTTTTTAAATCCAGCATCTTTTGCCATTTGAGGAGGCTGAGACTTTCCAAAATCATCAAGTCCTGTTTCCTTTTCATTTTACAGTTCTTCCTTCAATTTGTCTCTTTCCTGTCAAATTTTACCATAAGCAGCAAGAAGAAACCAGACCGCACCTTCAACACCTTGCTTGGAAATATCCTCAGCTAAATATTGACATTCATTGCATACAGGCTCTGCTTTCCACATACCTGTAGGCACAATTCCGCTAAGCTTTTTGCCGTTATAAAACAAGAATCTCCTTTCCTCCAGGTTCCAATAACCTGCTCCTTATTTATTCTGAGTCCTCACCAGCAGCTGACTTAAAGTCCAGATTTCTACTAACAGTCTGTTTATTAGACCCTTTAGGTATTACGGCAATTTAGATCTTTGGGCAATTTAGCTTGTCTTTGCAGGGCTCCTAATTTCCTTCTGAGTCCTCATTGGCAGAGTTTTTAACGTCTGTATTTCTTCTAACAAGCTCCTTAAAATTCTTCTAGCTTCTGTCTAGTGCTCAATTCTAGCTCCACATTTTTAGGTATTTGTTACAGAGCACCCCACTTCTGGTATCAAAACTGTGTTATTAATTTTCTACAGCTGCCATAAGAAATTACCAAGACCTAGTGGCTTAAAACAACCCAAATTTTCTATCGCACAGTTCTGGAGATCAGAAGTCTGGTATAAGTCTGACTGGACAGAAATCAAGGTGTCATCAGACTGCACTCCTTTCTGAAGGCTCTCAGGGAGAATCTGTCTCCCGCTCATTTGGATTGCTCACAGAACTCAGTTCCTTGAAGCTGTAGGACCAAGGTCCCTGTTTTCCTGCTGGCTCTAAGTGGAGGGCTTTTCCCAGCTTTCAGAGGCTGCTGCATCCCTTGGCTCGCGCCCGTCTTCCTCCATCTTCAAAGCCAGCAATGGCGGTCGAGGCCTTCTCACACTGCGAATCTCTCCTCCTCCCTCTCCCATCTCCTATCTCTGACCCTCTCTTCCAACCCCCTCTTCTGCTTTTAAGGACTCATGTGATTACATTGGGCCCACTTTGATAATCCAGGATAATCTCCCCATCTCAAAGTCCTTAAATTTAATCACATTTACAAAGTGTCCTTTGCCACATAAAGTAATCTGTTCACAGGTCCAGGGATTAGGACATAGACATCTTTGTGTGGGGAGGTGAATTATTCTGCTTACCACACTAGTCAATATTTATCGGGCATTTACTATGCACCAGGCACTGTTCTAAGCGCTTTACATATATTAACACATTTAGTCTTCACACAGCCCTGTAAGTAAGACATCATTACAGCCCCTATTTTACAAGTCAGGAAACTGATGCACAGAGAGGTCAGGTAATTTGCCCAGGTCACAAAGCTCTTAGGTGGTCACGTTGGGATACAAATGTTCTTAACCAGTGTATATATTAAATACATTCTATCTATCTATCTATCCAATATATATACCTGGAAAACACTTGGAGTAATATTTGCCAACATGTTAAGAGGGGTTGTCTTCTGACAGTGGAATTATACTGTAACATGAAGTGTACTTTTTGTGGGTGTATGCTCATGGGTGCTTTTCTGTGTTTTCACAGTTTTTGACAATGAGTATATGAATAAATCGAGTAAGAATAAAAGGTTATTAATATCATTAAATGAGAAGAGCAAGGACAGCCTATCCTCTGTCCTCTTGAATCTACTGGGATGTGCCCCCTCAAGTCTTAATGTCAAGTCACCAGCAGAGGGAGCTGCCCACAAGCTTATCGGCACATAGCCCTGTTGGGATTTGTGGTCCAGGATTTGTCCAGGTCTTGGCCTTTCCTCTGGCTACCAACCTACTGAAGGCCTAGGAAAGACACAGCACCATCCAGCTGCATCCCCAAATCCACCCAGCACTGCCACAAAAGACCTACACAGAGCCGTAAACTGATGCTGGTTTTGGCTGGGAACAGTCTGATCTGGGAGGGAGAAATTATTCAGGATCCATGGGACTAAGTGAAAATGCCAGAAATGTGGTGGAAGAATGGGGGAGGGTGTCCGTAAGAATTATTTCCATATCTTCTGTGCCCGGGTGGCCGCATTTTGGAACAGTCTCCAATTTTGTCCCTTGGTCCTTGGCTACAGTGTGGACCCATGATATGAGCCCATCTGAAAAGATTTCGAAGAGCTGGGTACACCCAACACCATCCGCCCCCATCCTCGCCCACATCCCAGCCCTAGGACAGAGAAGCCTAGAGACACACAGGACCTCCGCCTGTGGTCTCCAGTGCCCTGAGCCTTTTGCTGATTGCGGGACTCAACACCAGGGTTTCAAGGGTGTTTAATATCAAGCTTGACTTTAAATCAAACACGTAGTGTGATGGCTATTATTTTGCAGATTAAATCATTTCATTTTTCTTGATTGCTGGTATTTGGGTCTCTGATTTGATGGCCAAATTTATGCAAACAAAATGCAACAGAGGTTCACGGAGGGAAGTGGGAAAAAGATCTATTAGGGGAACAAAGGGAAATATCAAGAAAAAGTCCTGGCACATTTCTCTTTCAGTTAGAAGCCAAGAAATTGGCACTTCTTGCTGATATTGAGGGTTTTTCTCTAAGCTCCAACGGAGACCCCTCCCTGACCTACCCCCATGGTAGTCCATAAACGGAGGCTGGAGAACGGTGCACACACGCACACGCGCTAACACACATGCTCACACAAATATCCCCATGCCCTCCCTGGGATCTTGGGTGGCACTTGTCAGAATCACACGTCAACCTGATCTGCCAGCCCAGCATCTGGTGATAGAAAGTAATTACAGTGGGTCACCGTTTCAAGAGGCTAATCTCTGGAAATGTTTAAATTTCCTCTTTCCATTGCCCTGATTACACCCTTCAAATTGGCTTGAATCGGCCTTAAAACGAGGGCATTCACTAGCACACAGGAGCTTGAGGTTGTGGAACGGAACATGCATTCTCATCAGGAGAAAATCCACTTCTCCGTAAAGGAACTCCGGTTTACCACCCTCAAATACCTAGCAATAGAGGGTGTTAAAACTTAAAATGTTTATCTGACCCAACTCCCTTGCTTTATAGATAAGAAAAATGAGAGAAAGATAAAATGACTTGCCCAAAGGAGTCATACAGACCAGATCCCTTCCCCCCATTTGCCCACGGTGGGTAGATTTCCAACGAAAGGAACAGGATTCTAGAATAGTCTAGTGGTGTTCTGGGAGGATGGGAGGCAGGAGTCCTTATGGAGGGAGGCAAAGCTGGGGCTTCTATGGGGAGGAGGGTGGCAGAGGGACAGGGAAGGTGAGCGGGGCTCTGTGGGGAGCAGAGGTACTCACTTTTCTGAGTTGTTGCAGGAGTTGACATTGTTTCTGGCCAGGGGCCAGCCACTGCAGGGAGGCAGAGAGAATGGAGCATGGGAGTCTGAACTCAGTTCCAATTGCTGGGGACTATTTGCCCCCAGGTGGCTACTCCAGTACCCCCACCGCCTGTCTCCTGGACCTTTGCACACAGCTTGAAGAACAGAGGGTGTTACTGTCAGGGACAACATTTTTTGTGACTGGTTAGCTCTGGTAAAAGCCGTCGGGGGAGAGAGGATGAACACTTGGCTAGACGGAGGCTTCTGAATAAACCGGGGTTAACACTGGAATCCCTTCCAGCATCCTGGCCTCAAATTCCACTTGATTCCATTCAATTTAACCACACGCTGGGCGGTGTGCCAGGCACTACCAGGGGCACAGAATGGACCTGACGTGGCGCCTGTCCTCCGGGTGCTCTCAGGTGAAGCAGGTCGAGTGCCTTCCCCGCCAGAATGGACACACTTGGCAGCCATGACAACGTGCTGCCCTCATCTGCAGAGGTGTGACTCTCACAGGTGCCTCCCTCGAAACCCAGACACAGTAGCTGCTTCCAATTTGCAAAGCAGAGCATAGACCATGGGTAGGATTGTCCCGGTTTTCAGTCTGTCCTCACTGTGTCCCCTGCCCCCACGTTAACCTTAAAACCTCAGGGCCTGCCACCTGATCTGTGTGAGAATCAGATAGAAGGTGGTGGCTGGTTTTGCACCCAACTGGACGTCTACTTAAAGCTGAGCTGCTCAGTACCTCCTGCTGCTCTGTAGGAAGAGGTGTTAGCTCGTGTTCCACTGTCGGTACGTACAGGGTTAGGAAAGCCAGCTCGGCCTCACAGAGCTGGAGGGCGTCTTGCTTGTCCATGGTCACTGAAGACCACGCTTTGGAGACCCTGGGGACCAAAGCCAGTGGCCTGTGACACTCCAGCCTGACTCTCAGGGCACCTCTTCTATGATGCTGAACATCCAGCCAAATGCCGTTTTGGTACTTCTGCCCTCCCTGCCCTTGTCTCCCTCTCCCCATCCAGGATGTGGCTCCAACTGCCTGTTTCAGGGCCGGTTCTGGTCATTGGAAAACCCTCGAGGAATCAAACTCCTGTGAGATTGTGAAGGAAAGTTTAGCTCCTGGGGTGTAGTGGCCCATGTTTCCCACACCTCTGTGCCCATAATCTCATAAGACCAAACCCACAGGGGGCTAAGATCCATCTCTGCATATACTTTGCTTTGCCAATGGGACTTGGCCTGGAAAATTCAAAGTCTTCCTCCCCCAGGAAGCCTGCCTGATTGATCAGCTACTATCCTGCACCACTGCATTCATCCACTCACTCTGAACCTTCCAGTGAGTGACCAGACATCTGTGGTATAGTCAGGGCCTGCCCCTGATGGGGTCCTAGCTCAACACTCCACTCATCTGATCGCAATGGGAAATAGACAAAGAGTCTAATGTTCATCTCCATTAGTCTAAGGTTGTGGAGAAGAGAATTCGATCAATTAAGCCAAGGAAGTCTTTGCTTGCCCAAAAGGACTAAACCAGGCTCCAGCTGACTTCTTATCAAACTTCTTTTTCCTCCTCCTTTCTCTTTCTCTTCCTCCTCCTCCTTCTCCATCTTCTCTTCTTCCTTAGCTGCCATCCCCCTGTCTTTCTGGCTCAGCAGCAAACAGCATGCAGGCCTTACAGTCCTGGAGTTCCCTCACGGTCCGGGGTGCCCGGCCCTGGGAACCTGGGATGGCCCTGCACAAGTCCCAGCCAGCATCCAGGCCCTCCACGGTCCCCTTCCCACAGCCCATGGAGCCCGAGGGTTTGTGGTCCAAGCTTATGTGAAAATGTGAGCCTGAGAATGCTGCTCCAGGGGCCTTTGCATCTCAGCCAGCAGCTCTCACACCTTTCCCCTGCAAAGAAGACTAAACGTGGGTCTCCTAATGTGGTCACTAGTGAGAAGTATCTTTGAACTCTCATATTTTATCTTAAACATGCTTGTACATTTTGCAATTGAATGCATAATCTGTAATAAAAATACCCCCTGCCCCCCCCACATATGCAAATATGGAAATAAAATGGAAGCTTCAGTAAGATCCATCCTGTTTCCTCCAAGGCATCATGACCTTCACTCCCCAGGGCCCCAGACACCTATGCCTGAGCCCTTCTTCTGCTCATTTGACACAAAAACAGATGGCATTTTCTCTAGCAAATTATATAGGGACCGTCTGTTGTGCAACAATCATGCTTATTTTCACCTTGACATCTTAGAAATCTTGGCATTACCTAGAGAATTCAGCCACAAGTTCTTTTCAAGCTCCTTTTTCAGAAAGCAGGTTCTGAGCAAGAGTCCTCCTATTTGTGAGGCTGAGAGAGGTCAGCTTCCCCTCCTTGTCTTACCTCCCCTCCCCTCCCCCTGCCCAAGGGTCCTAAAGAGACCCTTGGCTGCTCAGCAACAATTAATTCAACCTGTGGTGGCCCAGTGGTCTCCCCACTGGGAGGGGAGAGTTCTCAAGAACAAGAGATGGGGGAGGCTGCAGCTCTGTGTGTAGGGGGTGTGTGGGGTGTGGGGTGGGGACATGTCAGTCCAGCCCCTGCCAATTTCTCTACAAGTCTGTGCCAGATGGCACTGGCCACAAGCTCCCAGTCAGGCAGAGGGCTGTGCAAGAAGATGCTCAGAACCCTTGCTTTGCAGACCCTTCTCCTACCAAAAAGCAAACACTCTCCGCATCCCCCATTCTACTCCACCTGCAGTCACACCCCCACCCACCGCCATAGTTCTTAATCTGATCTGGGACATGGATGATTCTCCTTGAAAATTTTGACCTTTGGACCTTCTTCCCAGAAAAATGCATGTATACCTAGACATAAAATTGTAGGTTCCGTTTAGGTACTCCCTGAGGCTTGTGGTCTAAAAGCCTCTCTTTTTTAGGAAGGTGGGTCATAGTGCAGTCTAGGATGAGGGTCCTTTGTTGGAGAGAGACTGGTGAAGCCAGCATCCCCAGAGGAGTTTCTGAGAGTACTAATTCCAGGGAGGCGAGCAGAGTTCCATGGGGTCTGTGGTAGAATGAGGCTGGAGACTCTGGTTAAAGGGTCTCCTCTCCTGCAGGGCTCCTTGGACTCTGGACCGGGACTTCTCCAGGACAGACATCTTCTTCAAGGAACTGCTGAGGGGATGGTGCTGCTGAGTCACTCTCGGGGCACAGCGGATCCAAGCTGAGTGAAGCTGGCAAATGCTTCCCTCCCTGCCCCGCCTGGTGCGGGCAGCACTTCCTCCTTTTTGGTTCCTTACCTTCTCCTTCTGTTCGGTGGCTCCTGGCTGCCCATATTTGACCGGGCGTTGCTTTCTCGGCTGGACACCTCCTTGAGCTCGGCTCCATGGAAAGGCTCCAGAAAAGAGTCGGGTCTTGGGTCTTGGTGGTGTACGTGCCTGGCAGTCCAGGCGCGCAGCGAGATGATGAGGTGCGACAACCTGGAAGGGCACAGACAGGCAGCAAGCGCAGAGAAGAAAGAGACGGAAACCTGCTTCTCAAGGGCCCAGGCAGACGCAGAGATGACCAGCAGGACATGGGTCCTGGGGGCCCTGTGGGCTCAGGTTTGCACCTCCACTCTGCCGGGCCTTTTATTCCCTTCTCCTCTGCCACCTGCAGCCTGAGACAGAGCCTCTTTGAAGAAGAACATTGTCTTCATTATGGCTTTGTCCTTTTAACACCTTGACCCTACCTAAGGCATGATCCTTCAAACGGGGCATTAGAAGCTTTTCTGCTCATCATCCCTTTTGCTCTGTGTAGAGCTCTGTTATAACTAGTAAGCATAGGAATAGTAAGAAATACAATTTCCAAATGGTATAAAATTTAGAGCAAAGTTTAAAGGCAGAAGCACCCAGATACAATTTAAATTCTTTCCCCAATCCTTGTCTTACTGTTTTTCATACAAACTTTGACTCCCCCACCAAGGCTTGTGCAGAAATTCCTTTGCAACTTGCCCTGACCCCTCTCCTGGAGTCAGACCCTGCCGGGGCCTCAAGCCCTGACACCGGGCAGTCCTCGTCCCCAGGGCTCGTCTTAGCTCCAGCTTCCCGTGAGAAGCCTTCTCTCAGCCCTGCCTCCTGTCTTCCCTGCCTCTGCTCCGGGGGAATGGGATGAGACACACATCCTGGTTTCCTTGATGTGGCATCTACAGCGCATGCCACTGTCCCCAGTGAAATCAGTTCTGAGCAACCTGGGACAAAGTCATGAATTGTCACATACTTTGACTCTCATCACACTCTTATGACCTTAACCTAAGGGAATAAATCAAAGCAGGAAAACATCCTGTGGGAACACAGAGATGCTTACAGCCGCTGCAGGCATATGTGGAGGTGCCTGCCCAGCCCAATCTCTTCTCTCCAGATGCTCTCCAGCCACATCCTCTCTCTGCTGAGGAGGTGGAACCAAGGTCATACTTCCCCCTCTGGCCTCAGCCAACAGGCTCAGGGATGGACAACTGACCCACAGCAAGTCACTTAAGCCTCTGAACTAAGAGCCACTCCAAGATGGGATTGGGTATTTCAACTCAAGGTCGTGTGGCGAAGGCCATTTTTAGCCTGTGCCTGCTGATGTGTAAGCAGAGAAAGCTAGAAACAGAGGAGACAGGCAGAAGAAAACACAAAGACCATGAAACTCCATGAGAAAATGAGAGACAGAAGGCAACCGCCTCCCCAGCTCCCCCTCATGAGCCCCATTGGCTCCATTTCCATGTGGTGGCCTGTATCTTAGCTTCCACTGGCCTTGCCCCAGGCCTTTTAATTTGAGCTGGTTTGAAGGCATTCTCTTCCTTGCAAAGAACCTTAAGATAGCATTTTAAGACAAAAACACTGGAAGTCACATAAATGCCTAGCTATAATGGGACTAGTGAAATAAATAATGGTAGCATCCTCCACAATGAAAAATATGGAGAATAAATAGACAAATTAATTTTTTGCAATAATCTTAAGCAAAAACTGTCGAACACGTGACTATATGAAATGACTATGGCGTTGGTAAAATAAAAATTGGTGGGAGGAAATCATGAGGCCGAGGTTTGTTGAGCACCTGTCATGAGTCAGCGCTACGCTCTGACACAGCCCTCCCAGCCACCCGTGGGGTAAGCACTGTTAGATGCGTTTCTCAATGAGACTTGAAGAGGGGAAGTGACTTCCACAAGGTGGTATGGAGTACAGATGTCATCAGAAGGCAGACAGAGCCTAGTTAATCTTTCAAATGCTTTTGCAAGGACCCATGCTATGGAGTCAAGACTCGCCTGTGAGGACCTGCCAGAGGCTCTTGGGGACACTGCCACTGTTGCCCTCTGCGTACCACGGTGGTCCACCCAATGGTCTCCCACAGCTGGCTGGTCTTTTTTCTGAGTTCTTTTCTGAACCTTCCCTGGTTGGCTTTTTTCCTGAATTCTTCCAGAATTGAGCAAGTACCTCAATATCACTTTTTATTAAAGCAATTTCAGATAAAGGCAGTTTTTCTTAGACTTTTCTGAGCTCGGAACATCTAATCCAAGAGGAAATTACTGACTGAAAGATTTCTGACCTCTCTTCTCCTGCCCCTTTCTTCTCCAAATTTTCAACCCCACCCCACCCGCCATTTTTTCCTGAGACGTATCTACCTTCTTTCTGTCTCTGTCTCCCACTTCCCAAGGAAAGGGCTGAGAACGGTCAGTTACCTGGCAGGCCCCCGGCCGGTGCAGGAGCTTCTCCTGGATTCAGCCAGTCCTCTGGTCTCCATGGCGATCCCTTGCTGCAGTTCTGGCGATGTCTCCTCGCACAGTGAGTGGGTCCTAGGAAATCAAATATGCAGCAAGCTAAATTGATTTCAAGCTCATCCACCTCCTGGACACACTCAGGAATAGGATGGCCAGATGCTCTGCTTAATGATGAAAGCCGCCGTCGCAGATTCCCCAACCCAGAGGCTCCCCACTTGAATTCAAGCTCCAGCAGGATCCAGCAGATCCTGGCTTTGGGATAAATGTGGCCTTTCCTTTATAGCAAGCCTGACCAAAGAAAGTAGCTCATGCCCAGCTACTTACTGCCCATGGGCTGGGTGAAAGGGGTCCAGGCAGCAGCAAATGGTCCTCATTGGAGCACTGGGCAGGGGAGATTCCAGTGCCTGCGTTCTGGAGCCGTAGCAGCTATTTCCACACAATGTGTCCAGAACAAGGATTTTGGTTCAAATACATGTCTGCATACGGAAATTCTATTTTCTAAGGCCAGATCAGTGCCGCCTCCATCAAGAGGCCTTCCCCAGACTCCCCTCCACTGTGCGTGTGCTGCAATCGCATGACCTGGGCAGTTATTTGTGTGCTGGCCTGGCTGCCTTCCCAGGAGCTCAGCGGTTAAGAGGAGGGTCCTGGAATATTGTATGGAATGGGGCTAGCCCTCCATGCACATCTGTATAACGTGCATTTCCACTGTGTCCCTTGCCAAGCTCCAACCTCCATCCCCTGCAACACAGAGGTGACTGGAGTGGTGACCTCACCTGTGCAATTCAGGGTGGAAAGATGAGCACGCGTTAGACAGGTGCCCACAACTCAATCTGAGCACCAGTGACAGCAGCAGAGCCTGGTGTGGGTTGAATTGCCTGGATGAGACCAATGTGTTTGGGCGTATTTTCCTTTCTTTCCCATTTTTTTTAAAACCTCCTAGGGCTGAAGATTGATCAGCCTGATTAAAAGCCATACAGGCATTGGCCTCTAGGGATCTGCACTTCATTCTCCGAGTCTTGAAGAGCCCAGGCAAGACAAATTAAGTCTATCATGTGACCGATTCCAACCTAATCAGCCTTCTTAACGAGGTGGCAAGAAGCAGGCAAGAATTAATGTCAGGGGAAAGGCTCTATCTCTCCCCGGTGAGTGATTAGAAGTCAGAGTCCTGAATCCCAGCTGCTGAGCTGCTGTCTCCTCCTTTCTCAACATCCCTGCCATCTCCAGCAGTGGGGAGCTCACTACCATACTGTGGCCTGTCCAGGCCATCTTTGCACAGCCCCGACTGCCAGCAGGTTCTTCCCTCCCTTGGCCTCTCCATATCAGGGCTACTCTTTCTTCTGGAATCACACGGAGGCCACTTCATCTTCTACACCTCTGACTTCAATGATGGGACGGCTCTCACACATCATACAGTGTACTGAAGGGGAACAAAATTTGCCACCCCAGATGTGTCTCTGCATCTGGTTCTCCAGGCTAGAACCCCCAGCTCACCTAGCCATTCCTTGGCAGGTTCAAGTCTCTTCCCCGTCATAATCATTCTCCTGTGAGCAGGTTCCGTATTCTCGCCTGACTAGGCAGGGAGACCGAGACCACCTTGCTGTTGCTAGAGCCCAAGTGAGAAGGTCTTTGTAGGTTTGTGGGTTCATGTGCTTTTGGTGGCCCCGTCACCAAAAACCATCAGCCAAAACCCGAAGTCTTATAACACAGGCTGCTGCCAAGCTAGAAGGCCCTGTCTTGTGCATGTACAATTGATTCGTTGGAAGTAAGTATTGGACCTTCCCATTTATCTGAGTCACTTGATGTTTTGGGACCCTTGGTATGGAGTGGCATCCTACTAGCTTTTTCTCCTGACTCCATCTCAGTCACAAATGGAATGCACAAACCATATACCATTTATTGACTGCTTACTGTATATCAGTTACATACATTTTGTCATTTAACTGAGGTAACAACCCTATAAGAGAGAAAACTGAGGTTCAGAGAGGTTAAGTAATTTCCCCGAGGTCACACAGCCAAGTGGCAAAGCTGAGATTAGAATGTCATTCCATCCCATTTCAAAGCCAGCTTTCATCCACCCCATGAAGCTGCCCTCTGTATTTTCATATGTAGCACTGATTAAAGCTAAAGCTGAATAGGACATGGCTGAGGTCTGAGCCATGTTTCATGCCACTAGAGACATGGCTCTGATCCCCTTAATTGCACTGTGTGCAATTTCCAAACCACCTAATTGAATTCTTCCTCTATCCCCATAAGAGACCACTCACATCTCATCCTTTCACATATCTAAGACCCTGTCAGAGGCCCTGCTGCAATTAGGAAGCTACAATTCCCTTGCCTTTCTAATATTGTGTGTACAGTCATGCATCACTTGACCATGGGATGCATTCTGAGAAATGCATTGTTGTGAGATTTTTGTCATTGTGCGAACATCATACAGTGTACTGAAGGGGAACAAAATTTGCCACCCCAAAATGTGTCTCTTTAACATGAGGATTATTTTAGGCTGATTATTTTTAAGAAACAAAAGACTGATAAAAATTTTCTTGTTACCTCCCCCTTAACTGTCTAAAAGAATTCAGGTGAAAAAACCCATCTCAGGAAGTGAGCTGTCACTTTAGCATAACATGAACTAGGTGGTAGACAGGGAGGAACGTGAAAAGCCTGTTGGTTGGGCCCCACCCTGTTCTTCTGTTTCTGTGTGGCCAAACGCTTGTTTTCCAAACCTTTGCTCCCTTTCACCTACCTATGAATTGCTTTCTTCCTTTTGAAGTCCCTGACTCTCCCCACCCCCAACATCTTTTGTCTTTAGCTGAGGATGGTATTTAAGGTGAAGGCTTCAGCCATTTTGGTAAGTTACTCAGTTTTCCTGGGTTTCCCCCATGTGTACATTTATTAAACTTTTGTTTTCTCCTGTTAATCTGTCTCATGTCAATTTAATTCTTAGACCAGCCAGAAGAACCTAGAAGAATAGAGGAAAATTTCTTCCTCCCCTACAGTACTTACACAAACCTAGATGGTTAGCCTACTACACACCTAGTCTATATGGTGCTAATCTTGTGGGACCTCCATTGTATTTGCAGTTCATCCTTGACCAAAATGTTGTTATGTGGCGCATGACTGAACTATAATGGTGGAATGCATGCTCCAAGGCACCGAGGTCAGTTACAGGAGGAGGAGGCTGGGGGACAAGTGAGTCAATCTCTCCAGTCCCTGGATCCTAGCAGCTGGCATGTGGTGGGGCCCCGGGGGTGGGCAGCAACTGGCAGCTGGGCTGGAGCTCTGTCACGGCATATGTGCCTGGAAGATCTGGAGGCAATCCCAAGGATGGTTCTGTCCCCACCAGCAGCTCCTCAGGGAGCTCTAGGCACCAAGCAGTTGTCCCAGTACTTCTGCCTAGTCTGGTTTCTGTTAATCATGTGAGGGCACATCCTGAGACCAGATTTATTTGCATTAGCAGCAAAGGAATCAATGCCCATGACATCAGAGCTGGTGGGCAGGTGAGGGGGGCAAAACTCACTCTGGATTCCAAAGCAGGCCTGCTCCTGGCAGCAGTGAGAGCTACTACATGTGGACTGGATCTATGAAGCCTACTGGAGGGGGAGGCGGCAGAGTGGGGAGCCAGGAGGCCTGGGTTGGAATCCCTACCCCAGCATCTATTAGCTTGGTGTTCTGTGGGCTGGTCACTTACCCTCCCTGAGTCTAAGTTTCCTGGTCTTCAAACAGGAAAAAAGAAAAAATTTGTGATTTCATATTGATTTAAGTATTGTTCAAAGACTCAAGCCCAGAAAGGCACATTTAGCCGTGAAGAATAGGGACAGCCTTATATGACGTAAGTTCAGAGGACCCAAGGGCGCCTTTTCTTCCTGATGCATCTCTCCACTTGTTTCTGGATGCCTGAAATTCTACCAGATCAGTGTCCTTCTTCTAGCTCCAGAGTCTTTGCTGTTGTTGTTAGTGCCCTTGAGTCGATTCCAACTCTTAGCAACCCTGTGGACAGCAGAGGGAACCCTGCTCGGTCTTTTGCACCATCCTCTCAAATTCCAGCACTCTTATCAGACAATGCTCCACTGCTATTTGCAGGGTTTTCATGGCCAATTTTTTCAGAGGTGGGTGGCCAGGTCCTTCTTCCTAGTCTGTCTTAGTCTGGAAGCTCCACTGAAACCTGTCCACCATGGGTGACCCTGCTGGTATGTGAAATACCGGTGGCATGGCTGTCAGCATCACAGCAAAATGCAGCTGCCACAGTATGACAACTGACAGATGGATGGCGTGGTTCCCTGAATGGGAAACAAACCCCAGGCTGCTGCAGTGAGAGCCCCGAATCTTAACCACCAGGCCAATAGAGTCTTTACCCTTGTTAAATGCCTGGGGCTATTTAAATAGTAAACCCAATTAGTTACTTCTCAGAGAAACTGATTTCACCAAGCAGGTGAAAGGGGAGATGGGAAAAGAGGAGAGGAACCAAATGTCTGAGGTGACATTTGAGTCCCCAAGGACACACAGGTACTACTGAAAAAAGGGAGGAACTTTTGGCAATCAGTGCAAGACCAGGGATCTAGAACCTCCCAGGGAAATACGGAGGCAGGAGAGACGGAGGGTCAGGCCATGTGCTGCCTGGAGCTGGCGGAGGATCCTCGGGCAAGGACTCGACAGAAAGACACACAGATCAGGCCAGGGCGACCCCGAAGCTGCCCTCCCACTCTCAGGCTCCCTCTGACTCTGGTGATGGGGTCTTTGCAGGAAGAAGCCTCTGGAGCTGATAATTAGCAAGAACAAGAGCAACTAGTGCAACACGGTGAAGTGACTGTTTTGAATGACAATGTAATTTTCAGCTCGTAGTTCTCATCCTCTAAGTTTATTTATGAAGAGGAATTCATGTTCACGAGGAAAGGTTTCTTCTGTCACTGGGAGAGGACAGAGGTTCTCATCAAAACTGGAACTGCTAGTTAGCTTTACCCTCTGCAGAGCAGCTGGTGTCTTCCTCTGGTGACTTTGGGGACATGAGAGTAAACAGAAGTGACCTTCTAGAACAAGTGTGGAGAATAGATACCTTATTTTTCTTTTCCTCCTCCCAAGCCCCGAGGAACTAAATGATTGGCGTACACTGCCGTTGGCCACGTGTGACCAGGGAACTGAAGTCAGTGAGGTTTTGTCTTGGGTCCTGGGGAAGCAGGCTGAAAATGGTTTTCTTTGGAGATGATTGTTTTGGGCTCTGCTCTGGTAGCAGTATGAAGAAGACTTCTCTTCTGCAGGACACAAACCCCTGTGCCAAAAAGCTCACCTAAAATAGCTACACCAGGAGATTACTCTGGGATGTGGGTGCCCTCGGTCCTGGCTGCAATTCTCTGTAGCAGATTCTACAGTCTTTCTCTACTGCATTATCTTCAAAAATATGCCAGCTCTTAAATAATTGAGTCAACTAAACAGATCTATAGAAAAGAAAAATGCAAGATACTTTTATTTCTGGTATTTTTAGGGAGTAAACTTAATTTTTTTGTTTTCATCCTTCCCTATGACTCTTCACTAGGAAAATGATCCTAATAGTTTAAAAAGAGAAGCAGAAACCTGGGTCTCCAATTTGGTGAAAGACCTGGGGGGCAGGGATGTCTGGGGCTAGGGACGTGGCAGCTCCTCCCTCTTGGGGGCACTCAGCAAAGGGCCACATCAATATAGGTTCCCAGCACAGCTTCTTTATTTATTCCTCAATAAATAAAAAGTGTTCCATATTTAAGGGCACACATTCTCAATTATTTCTCTCAAAACCTTTCTAAAAGGATTAGAATTTCAAGGCAAAGATCTATTCTTTGTTCAAACACCATTTCCTCCCCTAAAATAGTGATTGGAAACTTTAAAATTTTGGTGTGTATGTGCCAGAGTCCTTTGTTCAAATAAATCTCACAGGGAAAACTAGTTTGTGAAAAGACAGATGCTGGGTTGTGCTGGGAAGCAGAGGAGGGGCCTGGACCCAGCCTTCCAGCCTGTGGCTGCTCCACCTCCAGCCTGAACACGTGTTCTCAATCTTTGGTGATGCCAAGGAACACATTCTGGAAACTTCCATCTCTTGACCCACTCCTGCCTCCATAAGATAAAGCACATCTCTCTCAGGAAGGAAGCATTCTTTATCACTCTCGTTTTGAAATCTCTGTAGTGTTTCTGGGGATTCTGTATTACCCTGTCAACAAGCTTTCACTGTGTGAATGGTTGGCCAAGGCCCCATCTGGGGCTCAGTGAAACTTTCCTGGTGGTCAGGCTAAGAAAGCAAGACTTGGACGCAGGCAGGAAATGGCCTGTTCCACATGTCGAGATAGCTGGGGCTATCTGAAGTCAAAGGGGGAGGAGAAGGCTTCCTGCCTTGGTGACCAGAGAAGGCCCACAGGAGGGGAATCATTCCCGAGACCGATAGTGAGCGTTGATAGGACACTTATTACATGGCAGGGACTGTGCCAAGAGCTTTAACCTGTTTTAACCTTACTACAACCCTCTGAGGTCAACACTAGTACATTTTGCAGATGAGAAAACTTGGAGCAGCTTGGAGTGGTTGAACAACTTTTTGGAGCTGGTCAGTTGCAGAGTCAGTGTTCAAACCCAGGTAGTCCGACACTGAACCTGTGCTGTTAGTCATCATGCTGGTCAGGGGATAGGGGATAGAAGGGAGAAGGTAGGGCATTTTCTCACCTGCAAAGATGGCAAATAGCATTGTCAAAGGGCATCAATTCAGAGTCCCTGACCGTGTGGCTGACCAACACCCTGAGTGTGCATGAACCCAGTATGAGCCCATAGTGAGTCTCTTGGAAGCCAGAGGCCCATCGCTATGTGTCCGTGTGGCTTAATGAGCTAGCAGTTCATTTTGCAAAGGGTCATCTTCCAAGAGACCTCGTGAGCCCTCTTGAAAGCCCACAAGTCAGCCTGGGCGTGTAGGCCCCTGGGGCAGAGCCAGGACAAATCAGCTGGACTAAGGTCTTGTCCCAGTCTTGTCTGGTCAAGCAGGCATTCTGGGAAGAAGCCCCAGCCCACCAACACAGCCTGCCTTCTCCTCTCAAGTATCTCACTGGTAGGAGTCAGATTAAGACCCTGTTGCTGTCTTCTCTGCTCCAGGGAGTCTGGAAGCTTCACGAGATGCTTGGGTCATGCCCCACTTGAGGCAAAAGGAAGCAATGGGGAAAAGTTTCATTTTGCTTCAGGTTCTCCCTGATCCTGACAGCCTCTGTCCTACTTCCATTGGGCCCAAGATCCCAGAAGCCAGACTCTGCCCAGGGAGACTGACTTTACTGATATGTCCATGCTTGGGCCTTTTATCCCCTTCACCCCAACCCTCTTTGAAGCCCCCATTCAAGGGATTTTATTAGCTCAGATGTGGGAAAGAAACTATTAAGGCATACCAAAGTTTTAATAGGAGATAACTGTCATAACAGCGGTTTTTTTCTTTTAAATAAGGGGCAATGCCTTAACCTAAAGGAATAAGTCCCATGGTGGGACACAGGTATTGCCACAGGTATAGGCCAGTTGGGAGGGAGAGATTTGAGTAGGTTGGGAATTTCTGATGCCCTGAGTCATATCAAATTTCCTGTGGCCCCAGGACCAAGTTAAAATGGTTAGAGGGAATAAATATCTGTTGAGATGCTTTGAGATTTTCCTTCCTTTGCCTGAATCCCAGAAGGTGGGGTCCAAGGGCTGTATAAATTTGCCATAATAGGGACTCAATCTCTTTGGAAATTGTTGTCCATCACTTATTAGCAGATTTTGCTAAGGAGCTGGGACCAAGAACCTAGACAGAGGAAAAACAAATGTGCATCTGAGAGAAGAAGTGATGTACACAAGTGAGTGAGGAGAAATGATGGAAGAGGGCCCAGTGCCAGGGATATGAGGACTGAGGGACTGTCATTGCATTTTTGGGCCATCAGATAATATGCAGTTATCACGGGAGGGAGAAGTTTTCAGTGTTACATATAGAGGACAAAAATAACGTAAATATTGGAAATAAAGTTTCTTATGGTCCAACTCAATCAACTCATTGAGCATTTAAGAAACATAAAAATGTAAGTCCGTTCACACCAAGTAGGAACTCTCCCATTCCCTCACTATTATGCCGGAAGCTTGGAAAAAGATGCTGCTCCATTTTGCAGTTGAAAAAACTGAGGCATGGAGAGGTTAAGTGAGTTTTCCCAGGTCTACTGGTAAGGTAGGAACAGGGCTAGAAGTAGAACCCAGATTTCCATATGGCTGCCTGTTTTGGGATGTCATTGAAGGAGATGATGGCTTTGTTGGCAAGGCACACCCCACTCCCTACAGGCCCACCAGCACAGTATGAATCTTGACCTTCCCCTGGAAGTGAGGGGCAGGATGTCCGATTTGTACTATATCCCTAGTGCCCAGGACAAGGGCTGGTGCACAGAGAGTGTCCAATAAATATTTGATGTAGACATGGGAAAGTGTGGCACTTTGGAGGAGTTTTTACAGTAGAATTTAATCTGCTGCATTTGAATCTTCAATTTGTTAGCTTTTACAAGTTATGTAACTTTTTGAGCCTCATTTTCCTACATCTCTAAAATGAGAATAAAAAAATACTTCAGTGTGGGTTGTGAGGATTAAGTGAGATGAAAAATAAAGTTAGCAGGAGTACTGTGAATAGCCCCCGCCCTCCAACCTGTGGTTGACCACCGGCCTGAGGCCTTCTTTCCCCCACAGTCCAGGTATGGGAATAACCCATTCCAGGCATACGGTGAAAAGCCCATCTTACCTGCTGAGGCCATTTTCAACAAGATTGAGATCTCTGTCCATGGTCCTTACCACAGGGTGGGCTGGTGAGGGGTGGGAGTATTGGGTGCTAATCTTGGCCATCTTCTTGCTTTGTCACATTCAGTCCCAAGGTGGTTGCTGAAACATGAACATAAAGCAGATGTGTCGTCAGGAAGGGGGAGTAACTGCAAATCCAGCTCATTGCATGCGAGGGCTACTCCCCCAGACAAGCCCTGGCACACATGCCCTCCTCCGATTTCTCTCACAGTTCTTGCCACACTGTGTTTTAGTTGGGTATCTCCGGGCTCTTTGTCCCAGCCTGAAGCACAGACAAGGTCTTTTACTCCTTTGTATAGGCTGCCACGCTGAACAGCTGCTCATAGTTAAGTGCTGCTCCAGCCAGTGAATGAATGAATGGCCAAGTTGGTGTCTTATGTAAGAAAGCTAAAATCCTCATGATTCTCTGGAATGATGCAATGTCCCTCTTCACTCTGGTTTTCTCATTACTTATTTTTATCTTATAATTTTGCACATGTTTTAGTAGCTCCCCAAATCCTGTTTTAAAACAAAGGATAAAAAAAAAACAATGCTACTTGACATGTGCATTGACTTTGTAATGCAATGTTAAACCCAATACAAATCTCATCTCATAATCTTCACAATAACCTCATCAGATAATTATGATTTTTATTTGCATTTAAAGATGACTAAGTTGAGACTTAGAGATGTTAAGCAGTTTGTCCAAAGAAATAGGTAAAACTAGTTGATGGCATGATCCTTGTGCTAGAAAGCAGACCATGAATACTTTCCCTTCAGCAAACATTGGAAGGTGCCCCTATGATAGATGAGAAAAGAAAGTGGATGCAAGCGCAGGCTGGTGTAATAAACACAAAGATTGGCCAGTTTCATGATATCTGATCAGAACCTTCCAAGTGGAAGATAAGTTCCTGAAGATGGGTTCTCTGAAACAGACAAGTACAGACTCTCTCGAGCAGCCACATGACTTAAGTGTGTCAAATGTCAGTAGAGATGACTCCAGAGAAAGATGGTAATTTCTAGAAATATCCCAGTGACTCACTCCAGGATTAAATTAATTTCATATCCAAAAGAAGGTCAGTGCAAGGAGCCCAGAGCACTGTACCAAAGTAGCCAAACTAGGTATGATCCTTGCTCACCAAGGTCAGCTCACGGTGAGTTACTCAGGGGCTGCCATTGGCTCATCTGGTCCTAGTTCATCTCTGATGTTTGATAGTTTAAGTCTATGATTTAAAATTTTGTAATTTTCTGAATAGGTCAAAAATTGTTTTAATTTTTAAAAACTTTATGTAACAGTTACTGAGTTTCTAGCTGATCATAGGAGATACAAAGAAATATAAGACGAAGACTGTTCTCGAGGATCTTACAGGCTAGTGGGGCAGACGATGGATACCAGAGGGTCCTGCAGGTTGTGCCAAGGAGCGTGGGCTCTACCTGAGCCCAGCAGGAATGTGGTTAGTGTAAAGGCCAGTCTGGCTGCACTGGGGAACATGAATGGGTGGGAAGTGAGCAGCTAAAAGGCTGCTGCAGTATTTCAGGGAGAGACAATAGTTGCCTGAACTAGGTTTGTGGTAGTGAATCAGACACATTCAAAAACTACAAAAAGGATAGAATCTCCAGGACACGGTAATTGTTCAGGTATAAAGGGTGATGAAGAGGCAGGGCTGAGCATGACACCTGACTGCTGGCTTGGGGGTTGGTGGTGTCACGCACTGAACAGGGAACTGGGAGGAGGAGCAGGTTCGAGGAAGAGAATGATTCCAGTTTGAGATGAATATGGAAACTTTAGAGCCAACATATGAAAGAGAGTCTTCCATTAAAAGCAACAAACTCAATTTGAAATCGTCCATCCAATGCTTTTTTATTGAGCACGTATTATAATAATAGTATCAGGCCCTATGCTAAGAGCTCACCTTTCATCAGAGAGCAGTATGCAGCTCCGTCCTTAAGGAGCTCACAGTCCAGTGGGATCTAGAACAAGTTGTAAAGAAGTTTTGGGACTCTGTGGAAAAACTATCAAATTACTCTTCTTTGTACAGGAAAATTGCACCAAACAGAGAAAAGTTTATTGCCTCCAGCCTGTGCCCCTTCCCTCAGCCGCCTCAGCTGTCCCATCCACCCTGGGCACAAAGCCCGCCCCCAGATGCCATTGTATGGAGGCAGCACTTCCAGCTGCTTACAGACCTGCCTCCTGTGGAGTGCCACTACATGCCAGGCACAGGGCAAGTGCTTGTGTAATATTTTCTCCTTCAACCCTCACAACCTTCCCTTTTACAACTGAAGAAACTAAACAGGTGAGTAGTTTCCCTAATGTTATTGTTTGCAGCCTGAGCCAAGATTGACAAAGATCTGTCTGACTCCACAGCCTATAGTGTAAAGTGAATGGGTGGCAAAGAACTGGCACTGCCTTTTGTCCTGAGCAGGAGGGGGTCTCTGCCTGGGGACCCATGCTTTAAAAGACCCCACTCTGGCCCTCCTCCAGCCGTATCCCTCACAAAGGATTGAAAAGTCCATGAGGCCAAGGGCACATGCCCACCCAGAACCCTGCCCCCTGCTCTAGACTATGGCCTGGGTCCCCAGGACCCCCAAATTATCTGCCTGGGGGGCTCTGGACTGGTTCAGACCTGCCTGGGCCTTTTCCCAGGTCTGTCTTCCTGAGAACGGCACTGGGGTGCACTCCCCTAGGCCTCAGATTGGCCAAGGAGCAGCTGTTTGTGAGGGACGGGTGAATGGAGCTTAGGGGTATGGGCAGGATGTCCACCTACATGTGTGAAAGGCTCCTTGTGACATGAGGTGGATCCAGGCCTGGGTGAAGAAGGGCCATGGGTGAGGGATCAGCGATCAAGTCTCCTCGTGCCATCATGCTCTGAGGCTGAACTCAAAGAGGCCTGAGAGCTCTCAGTCTGAACCGGGCCTCCAAGTCTTTGTGAAAGTGATTTGTCAAGATAGGAGGATAGGGTGTGTTTGATTTAGCAGTGTGCCAGCTTGGCACATCTTGTAATGGGCATCTCTTGCCCTCTACCTTACATCCTTCCTGCCCATCTTTTAGTCCAGCTGTTGCTATGGCAACCAGCTGCATGCTGGGTAGTCCAGCAGCAACTTGCCCCAGCAACACTGTGGATTGCTCACCTGCTTCCCCGGGGCTTCCTTGCTTCCCCCAGGGAACACCTGCTGGGACCACAGCAGCCATTCTGACACATGTGCAAACCTAGAAGTGCTAGGGAGTTAACTCCCCTTGGGTAACCCTTGACTAATAGAATCCAGGAACCATGAGCAAATGTTCCCCCCTTCTATTCCCCGGGAAGATAATTCAGAGGTACATTCTACATGGCTTTTCAGAGAAGCCCTAGAAGGATCAAGACAGTTGCCCAGAGTGGTGATCAGTTTGATAATGTACACTTGGGGTAGCTTTCCCTTCTTCCCTTGTTTTCTCTTCCAAGACCCCAACTTCTCCTCCTTGGAATCACTCCCCAAATAAACTGCTTGCCACATGCACTTGTCCAAGGTTCTGTTTTTTGGTGGGTGGAGGGGATTATCTCAGCTAAGAGGATGTTTTTAAGATATTTAGACATATGGTAAGTGGTCTATGTGCTCTCTTGACCCAGCCCCATCAAGAGTTAGAGGTAAACATAACTTCCTTTTTAATTCTGTGTTCTTGAGCCAGGAGAATGATGCTGGGTAAGACAGGGCAAAATGAACACCATTAAAGGGAGATGTTAGTTTAAGACGTAAAATCTTTTTTTCCCCAATTGTTTCATATATGTCATAATGGTGGTCTTTTTGTTTTTGTGTGTGAGGAAGACCAGCCCTGAGCTAACCTCCGTTGCCAATCCTCTTTTTGCTGAGGAAGACTGGCCCTGGGCTAACATCGTGCCCATCTTCCTCTACTTTATATGGGACGCTGCCACGGCATGGCTGACAAGCAGTGCGGCAGCCGACGCCCGGAATCCGACACCGCGAACCCCGGGATCCTGCGAGCCCCGCGCTGCCAAAGCGCGAACTAAACACCGGGCCAGCCCAATAGAGGTTGTCTTTTTTAAAAAGATTACTTAAAAATTCAGGATCCAAATGAGTTCCATATATTCTGATTGGTTGATGTATCTCATTGGTGGTTTTTAATCTAGAAACTTGTATGCATTTCTCTTCTTTCTCTTCATGGAAGAAACGCAATTGTACTATAGATGTACAATATGGATTTTGTTGCCAATTCCAACTGTAAAATGTTTCCTGTAAATTGGCGATTGTACTCAGAGGCTTGGTCAAATTTGGGCTCAATTTTTTCTTTTGCAAGAATATTTCTTTGGGTGATTTTAGTAGTCATTGATGATCATTGCCTAGATCTACCAATTCATTAGAAGTCGCAAATTGGTGGTAGTCTATCATTCCTTTTTTATTGATTAGCTGAAATATTCTTAAAAAAGAAAATTTTACTTGTTATTTGGCTGCTCAGTAGTGCAGTTCACACAAGAAAGGCAGGATAAACACTTAATTCTTTCCCTTTATTTACCCATTTTTAAGTCATGACATCCTAAGAGATTGCCCAAATGCCCTATATGTTTTCACATCTGAGCCCTGATAAACTCCAGGAGAAGGTGCAAATGAGATCATGAAATTACAATCAGTGATCCTGAGGTTCTGTTGTACACGAAAACTGCCATCCAGCCAGGGCCCTCCCAGCGTGAGGCATTTTCAAGTCCATTACTCGTCAACCCTCAGGAACCCTGGAGGCAATAGTGATGCTGGTTTTGCAGATGAGGAAATGCAGGCATGGGTCTGTCTGGCCCTGAAGTCCATTGTGGTGTGTTTTGTTTATCACACTCACTGCAGGAGATTAGAAATGCACAAATATAATTGTAATTTTCAAGCCCAGGAAGAAGATGCATCCTGCCAACTACCAGGGTGACCCTGAAATGGATCCCAGGTATGAGTAGAAAATGGTTTATGAGCATCTCCCAAATGAATGTGTGTTTCCTAAGGCTTGACTGGGGAATGAAGAACACACCATATCAGACAATTCCCAATTTCATTACAACATTACTAAATCCAACATGTTTTCTTCCCCCGCCCAGCACACCGATTGGCTCCTTCAATGTCCCACGCATTGTACCTGGCCCTGAGGATTATGAAGATGAAGAAGATAGGTCCCTGCCTTTGAAAGCACAAAATTGCATGGGGGAAACAGCATGTAAACAGTGGGTAGGATAGAGAGGTGCTGAAACATAGATAGAGGCATGATAGGGAGCAATGTGGATATGGGGGGACTAATTCTACCTCACGGACCACTGAGGTCTGAGGAGGCTTCTCAGGTGAGGAGCAATCATCATTTTCATTTAACATTATTCAACATTTACCATGTGTTAGCCATTGTGTTGTGCACCTTTCCGGATTCGATTATGATTTTTGTGCTCTGGTGTATATCTTTAACTCTCTCCACCGTTCTAGGCCAGGAATCTAACACAGCTCATCTGTATTCCATCCCTTTTCTCATTCCTTTATTAACTCCAAAAGACATGAAGGCAAGAACTGTTTCCTTTTACTTAAAAAATATTTTATCCTCCCAAACACCCAGCATATACACATGGTAGGTAATCAAAAGTAGGTGGCATAAATGGAGGAGGAACAGATGAATAATTGTAATGATAACACTGACAATAACAGTATGTTCACTGAGCATTTACTCTTTGCTTGGTACTCTTCTAACAGCTTTAAATGTACATTAACTCATTTGATCCTCACAACACTCCTGTGAGTGAATCACAGCAAATATTTCTATCCTACTTAAAAACGGATGAGAATTTATGAGGAAGAGAGCAAGTAACAAGAAAGGAGGTCAAAACATGTAAAGCTCTTTGCTCTAAGCTAAAATGTGCTTCTGGAAAAAAATCTTGGTCCCCACTCATGATGACTAACTCATTATACTAAAAAAATATTGCCTATGCTCTGTCTTCTTTTTTATTATGGCTTAAACATAAAAACCAGTCCTGGTTCAATTTGTGTCATTTGGAACATTATCATTTTCCAAGCCCTGAGTGTAGCTCAGGCAATAGGGAGGGGCCTATAGCCCAATATGCATACTCCTTGAACCCACTGGAGGCCTTTCTGAATTATCATTGTCCTTGGTTTTGACTGCTATTCAGCCAGGGGCTGGCAGGTCCAATTAGTGAGGTACCAAGTCTGGACGCAAAGTCATGCCAAACAAACCAAAACCCCAATCAGGGGAGAGCCCCACTGTCTTGATGGACAGGCACATTTGGCTCAGGCCTCCATTTTCCTCAGCTGAAATGAATCACTTTTACCAGTTGGGGTCTTTGATCTTCTCAGAAGAAATATCTGTCTGGGTTTCATCCATTTCTGTCCTCCACAACTCAACTTTCTCGGCATCACTCTGGGCCAAAGCACTGAGAAAATTCTCAGTAAATGTGAGGCTGAACAGGTTCATTTTGTCAAATTAAACTTCAAAGGTAAGCCAACAACTCCCACAGGCTCTACATGCCTTGGAAGTTTTTTCCAAAGCACACTCCTAATTGCCTTTCCCTTCTTCCCTCATCCCATCTGAGACCTGCAGGGTAGAAGGGAAATACCAAGGGCTAAGTCACTTAGTCACTCTGAGACCTGAGAACCAGCCCACAGAACAAATACAAGGAACACAACAGACATTACTATGCCCAATAATGAGGGCTGTGTGTTTTCAAGCCATCCTAGGCTTATGTAGAGGGAAAACCCTGAATAAAATATCTTTTGTTTGAGACAAATGACATTGGAAACACAATATAGGTGGTCAAGGGCACTGTACTGAGAGAAAGAAGAGCTGGATTCTCTTCTCAGCTCAGCCTCCAATTTGGGCAAGTGACTCAGTACTTTAGTTTCTTCATCCAATGATGGACATGGACTTATTGCAAATGTAATCTTCCACAGAAACCCAATGCATGAAACATTCACTTGTACATTTTATTTAAATGTATCTGATAACTTTTATAAAGACAATCAGGGGGATCATAAGTTAATTTTGATAATTAAAGTTTGGTATGGGACACGTGTCAATGCTGTCTTCACTTATTTGGGTTTTTATTTTATTTTTTTGTGTGTGAGGAAGACTAGCCCTGAGCTAACGTCCATTGCCAATCCTCCTCTTCTTTGCTGAGGAAGACTGGCCCTGGGCTAACATCCATGCCCATCTTCCTCTACTTTATATGGGATGCCACCACAGCATGGCTTGATAAGCGGTGCGTCTGTCTGCACCTGGATCTGAGCCTGTGAACCCCGGGCCGTGAAATCGGAGCGTGCGAACTTAACCACTATGCCACCGGGATGGCCCCTTATTTGGGTTTTTAAGACATTTAAAAAAACCTCTTAAAATGTGTACAGAACACCCCAGGGAACTCTGCAGAACAAAGTTGAAAACCAAGGCCCAGCTAATTATTAAAGGTCCTTCCATTCCAGAAGTTCCATGATGGGACAAAATTCTACAGTGCAAATATTTTACCTGAAGGTTCTCTCATATTGTGTGTTTGAATGTGATCCCATGTGGAGGAAATGAAAATAGTCCAGAGCTTCAAACACGGGAAAGGAAAAAACTATACAATGTTAATGTTCTCTGGACATGGTACAATATAAATAAAAACTACTTGAATACCGGAAATTATGTGAGAGGGCACTTTGAAAACTACATTAATATGCAAAGATCCCCAACAAAATACTAACAAACCAAATCCAGAAGCATATGAAAAGGATTCTACACCATGAGTAAGTAATATTTATCCAAGGAATGCAAAGTTGATTTAACATCAAAATCAATTAGTGCAATACACCATATTAATAGAACAAAGGGTGCAAACCACATGATCATCTCAACAGACACAGGAAAGGCATTTGACAAAATCCAACATGCTTTCATGATAAAAACAACTAACAAACTAGGACTAGAAGGGAACTTCTTCAACCTGATAAAGGGTATCTATGACAAAAACACAGTAGAACATACTTAATGGTGAAAGACTGGATACTATCCCCCTAAGATCAGAAATAAGACAAAGATGCCCACTCTTATCACCTCTATGCAACATTGTACTGCTAGCCAAGGCAATTAGGCAAGAAAAATAAATAAAGGCATCCAGATGAGAAAAGAAGTAAAACTATTTCTATTTGCAGATGACATGATCTAGTATATAGAAAATCCCAAGGAATCCACTCAAAAAATTATTAGAATTAATAAATGGGTTTAGTAGTGTGGCAGGATACAAGATTAGTACACAAAAAATCAATTGTATTTCTATACACTAGCAATAAATAGTAAGAAAATGAAATTGAGAAAACAATCCCAGTTTTAATAGCAGCAAAAAGAATATAATACCTAGAAATAAATTTAATCAAGGAGAAGGAAGATTTGTACACTGAAAACTGTAAAACATTGTTGAAAGAAATTAAAGAAGATATAAATAAGTGGAAAGACATCTCCTGCTCATAGATTGGGAGACTTAATATTGTTAAGGTGGCAATACTCCCCAAACTGATCTACAGATTCAATGCAATCTTTATCAAAATCACTGCTGGAATTGTTGCGGAAATTGACAAGCTGATTCTAAAATTTACATGGAAATTCAAGGGACCCAGAATAGGCAAAACAATCTTGAAATTTTGAAAAAGAAGAACAAAGTTGGAGGACTCACACTTTCTGATTTTAAAACCTATTACAAAGCTACAGTAATCAAGACAGTGTGACACTGGTGTAAGGATAGGTATATAGGTCAATGGAATAGAAGTGAGAGTCCAGAAGTAAACCCTCACATTTATGATCAATTAATTTCTGAAAATGGTAACAAGATAATTCAAAGAGGAAAAGAATAAATAGTCTTTTCAACAAATGTTGCTGGGACAATTGGATATCTGCATGCAAAAGAATGCACACTGTACACAAAAATTAACTCAAAGTGGATCATAGACTTAAATGTAAGGGCTAAAACTATAAAATTTCTGGAAGAAAACATAGAAGTAAATTTTCATGATCTTGAATTAGGCAATGGTTTCTTAGATTTGACACCAAAAGCGTAAGTGACAAAAGAAAAAATAGATTGGACTTCATCAAAATAAAAAAAACCTTTGTGCATCAAATGACACCATCAAGAAAGTAAAAGGCAACCCACAGAATGGAAGAAAATAATTTAAAATCATATATTGGTATGGGACTTGTATTTAGAATATATAAAGAACTCTTTGACAACTCAATAATAAAAAGGTGAGTAACCCCATTAATAAAGGGCAAAGGATTTGATAGACATTTCTCTGAAAAAGATACACAAATGTTCAACTAGCACATGAAAAGATGCTTAACATATTTAGTCATGGGGAAATGCAAATCAAAATCATGGTGATACACCACTCCATACTGCCTACAACGGCTATAAGAAAAAAAACCCAGACAATAACAAGTGTTGGTAAGGATGTGGAGAAACTGGAATACTCATGCATTACTGGTGGGAATGGAAATGGTGCAGCCACTTTGGAAAACAATTGGGCAGATTCTCAAAATGCTAAACATAGAGTTACCATATGACCCTGCAATTCCATTCCTAAGTGTGTGTATACCTGAGGGAAATAAAAACACCTGTCCACACAACCACTTGCACATGAATATTCATAGCAGCATTATTCATAATAGCCAAAAAGTGGAAACAACCTAAATGTCTATCAACCAATAACTGGATAAACAAAATGTGGCATATCTACACAATGGAATGTTATTCATATGGAATATTATCAGACAATTAGAAATAATAAAATACTGATACACACTACAACACATGGATAAACCTTGAAAACATTCTGCTAAGTGGAAGAAGCTAGACACAAAAGGCCACATAGCGTATGATTCCATTTATATGAAATGTCCAGAATAGGCAAATCCATAAAGATAGAAAGTAGATTAATGTTGCCAGGAGTGAGAGCTGGGGGAAAGTCAGAGAAAAGAGTGACTGGTAAGAGCTACAGGATCTCTTTTTGGGGTGTTGAAAAGTTTTAAAATTATATTGTGGTGATGGTCGCACAACTGAGAATACACTAAAAATCACTGAAATGTATACTTTAAATGGATGCCTTTTAGGACGTGTGAAATATATCTAAAAAAAGAAGTAATATTAAATCTAAAACCAAAACACTTTCAAAATGCAAAACTCACAATACCTGCTACAAGGAACTCATAAAATATGAATGTAATAAAGGGGAGAGATGTCAAAATATCACAATAATAATAGTCACTTTTTTGAGGGCTTACACTATGCCAGTTAATTTATTTAATTCATTTAATCCTCACAATATTAATTTATTTAATCCTCACAATAACCCTATGAGGTAGGTGCTATTATTATCCCTATTTTATAGATGAGCAAACCAAGGTACACAGTTCACACAGCCAAGACTATAGCAGGTTATCTAATTGAAGAACCTGCAGGCTTAATCCCCTGCTTCTCAAGAAACAAGGCCAATTTCTGGGACCAGTAAGTGTCAAAGCTTCTTGCATCTGCCCAAGAAAGGTACAAAAGGGCAGCTCAGGTCTTAGATCACGAGAGTGTGTCCAGTTGTGCTCAGGGTTGAGCTTCCAGGTTATGAGAGGACCTGGAGATCAGAATCCCTCTTCTCCCCTTTCTGTGGAGCATAGGCAAACCCGGGAATGTCCCCGCACCAAGAGAGAGAGAAGGAGCCTGAGTTCGAAGAGTTAAGCCTTATTTCGCAAGGAAACCTCTGAATGGCTGTGAGGTACAGTTCTCCCTCTTCTGAACTCTGTGCATTTTTATAACAAGCAAAGGGACGCTTGTGTATTGCCAGCTGCAGATTTTCAATTCCTGTCTGAGAAGAAAAATTAACACTGTTCTCAAGAACAGGAAGAGATTTGGGGTGAAAGAGAATGCACTGAAATTGTAACAAGATTATCAATTATGTTACTCAACCACCAGGCAGAGGCCTGTCTCATGCCTAGAAAGTGTCTTAGTCTTCTGAGATGACTCAGAATTAATGGGACTCTGCGCTTTCCTCAGCACTAAGTGTACTCAGTTTCAAAATGATTGTTTTGCAATAAGATTCAGCTGCTCAGGTTGAGATTTCAAAGGATGAAACTGCTTTCCAGATGCTGCTAGAGCTGGAGAACCCAGAACTCTGTAGCCTGCCCTATAGATGCTCGACCCACAACTCCATCTGTTCCCCCACCCCAACCCCTGACACACAGACACACACACCCAGAGACAAGAAGTCCAGGCAGGGGACCTCCCATTTTCCCCCACAGACCTGTTTCGCCAAGCCTAGCTGCAGGCACAGGAGGTAAAGTGGGTTTTTTTCTTAATTAACTTTTGGGATGTGACTATAAAAGTAATACATTGTCATTATAGTCAATGATAAGATGGTCATATCTAACTTTGAGCACTTGCCATGTCAGGCACTATGCTGAGGAATTCACTCCAATAACGTTGTTTACTCCTCCCAAGAACCCAATGAGCAGGTGTTATAACTATTATTTTCAATTTACACATAAAGAAACTGAGACTCAGAATGGTTAAATAACTTATTCAAAGTTACCCAGTGGCAGAACTGGGGAACAAAAGTCTGTTTGAGTTTAACCCCTACACTGCATTACTATAATACAAGATGGAATGTGTGAAGTCCTGCAAAGGAGGACAAAAGAAATGCTCTCAGAGGGCCGGCCCTTTGGCCTAGTGGTTAAGTTCAGCATGCTCTGCTTCAGCAGCCCGGGTTTGGCTCCTGGGCATGGACCTACACACTCATCTGTAGCCATGCTATGGCAGTGACCCACACGTGAAAATAATAGAGGAAGATGGGCACAGATGTTCGCTCAGGGCAAATCTTCCTCAAGCAAAAGGAGGAAGATTGGCAACAGATGTTAGCTCAGGGTAAATCCTCCCCAGCAAAAAAATAAAAAGAAATGCTCTGAGGATCAGATACGATCCAGGGTGCAGGCAGTGTGAGGATGCAGCATATCCAGGGAAGAGTTTTTGTTGGTACAAAACTAACTGTCTGGAATGGCACCACCCCAACTACTCCCAAATATGCTCTTTCTCTCCCGAGCCCTGTCCTGGTTAATGTGGGGCATGACACCCAGAGCCAACTGATCACTCAGCTGAGACATGGCGTACTTTCCCTCCTCCCTCTCCCTCACCTCCCCAGATGCAGCACCACCAAGCCCTCAGTTACACCACCAACTATCTGTTCCCTCTGTTCCTCACTCATTCATTCACTAATTCAGAAATGGACTGAGCACTAAGCATGTCCCAGGGGCTCTGCCAGGCACTGGGTGTATAATAGTGAACAAGCCAGAGGCAGCTCCTGGCCTCCTCAAGTTCTGCTCCCACGTTTATCGGGGTCCTTGTCCTCTTCCTCAAGACTGTTGAAATAATTCCCTTTGCTCATCTCCCATCTTCAGTCTCGCCTCTGCAATCCTTCCAAGGCCTGGCACTTAGGCAGTGCTCAATGAGTGTGGAATGAACGAATGAATGAATCTTCCACACTGACACAAGGGTCTTTCTAAAATGTAGTTTTAATTATGTCACTCAGAAACCTTCAGAAGTTGCCTATTTTCTCCAGCATACAGTCTTAGCCTGACACTCAAGGCTTTTCGTAACCTGGACCCTATCAGCCTAAGGGGATGCTCCATTTGAACCAAATTACTCACGCTTTCCTTAAATGTCGTGAATTTTCTCGCCTCACCTATTGGCAGAGCCTCCTCAGCAAAGCCCACCCTGTGTTTTCTGTGTGTCCCAGTCTCCCTCCCAGGCCAGGTGCGGCAGGCTCTCGCCAGTGGATTCCTCCCACGATGCAGGGTACCCAATGCCTCATAACCTCAGATATTGCATAAGTGATGGGCTAAGCCCCTGAGACATTGAGTCTATATGTTACCACAGCAAAGCCTATCCTTTCCTGACTAATCCACACATCTTTGCTTCTGCTAGTCCCTCTGCCTGGAGAGATATTTCCCCTCTTGTCCACCAGTTGAAATTCCTTTCATCCTTTCAGTTTCAATTCCAATATGACCTCTCCTGGGAGGCCCTCTCAGACCAGGAGTCAGTCTCTCCTTCCTCTCTCTACTACCAGGGCACAGTTATCACCTCTATTTCAGCCCAGAGCACAGGCCTGCTGACAGGTGCTGTAAAGGCTTGTCTCCCACACTACATGGTGATGTCCAGAGGGTGGGGACTGTGTCTGTTTAATTCTGTTTTTTCCCACTGGATTTAGCCTCCTGTTTTGTACTCAAGAGTAGTCTTGTGCAGCCTACGTGAATTAGGTCAGAGGGAAAACCATTTACCCCCTGGCCCCAGTGTATGCAGTTGGGGGATGGAGGAAAAAGCTTGACCCATCTCAATCTGGAGGCACCCAAGGTTGGCAGGGATTAGAGAGGGTTTCAGACGAGCAGGCTGCTGGCGGGGGGGTGTCGCAGAGCCTGGTTACTGCTATCCCTCCCCCACTCCCGCAGGAAACCCGCACACAGCCAGTGCGGGATCTGGAGAAGCTAGCGAGGAGCCTTTGCAGCTTCCAACTGTTTACCTCCTGGGTACCATGGCGACGGGGGATTGGTCGCCATGGCAACCCCATTATTAACCAGACTCAGCTACGGCTCGCAGATAGTGAACGAGAACGGAAAAGCATAAAAACAGGCGCATCAAAGGCAAGGGGCACACGCAGTTCTGGCCAAAGTCCCAGTGAAAGTGATTGGGACCTTGTGCTGACCAGTCAGTTGCCCAGAGAGCCGCCTTCCACCCTCTCCCGGCATCCTGCGCATAACGAGGACCCAATATAAGGCTGAACAGAGGCTAAAGAGAAAAAGTGTATGCGCTTGGGCATTCGCGTGAAGTAAGGCGAGTTCACGTCTTCCCCGCCCCCATCCCCGCCAAAGGAGCTTCCACCGGCTCAGTGAAATCCCGGCTGGTTCCCTGACCTGGCAGAATTTTCAACAATCCAGGACTTTGGCGTACGAGACCTGGTTTGGAGAGTGGCGATGCCAGTGGTCCCCTCCCTTCTCCCGGCCCCACTTTCCACCGCCACCTCCAATTATTTCTCATTTAAGAAGTATGTGATCCCATGTCCAGGCAACGATATTGTCGCTCGTTTTTATGAATGAAAGTGTGTGTGTGTGTGTCCGCGCGCGCAGGGCGTGGGATGGGGTGGGGTGGGGGCTGGCGGAAGCTCCGTAGAGAAAGTTAGGGATCTGCTCTGCCCACTCCGGGATGGAGCCTGAAGCCATGTGGTGGGTCATTGTCTAAGGGTTTGGGGTGCCAGGGACTGCCCCGCCGACCCCGGCTTCTGGAAGATTTGGTGAGGAGCGTTCACTGTCTGGTTGTAGGGTTTCTTGGCCAGAGTTTGTGCCCGTGGGGCAGCTCGCAGGGAGAGTCCTGAGCAAGTGGACTGAGTGTCCGAGGCACCTGGTCCACAGCCAAGGAGGCCTGGCGGCGTGCTCTGGGTCCTCTCTGCTCTTGCCCCCTTCATCCTCAGCCTCACGCCTATAGCTGGAGATACCCGCTTCAGAGTGACGAAGTTTAAACAACAGCAGCAGAAAATATGGCAGCTGAATCGGGGAATTACCAGGGGAAAAAAATGAAACAGCCCCTACATGCTCCCAGCCCCCCAGCCCCAGCCCTAGTCATAGCCGGGGATGGCCGCAGAGCAGGGTCGGCAGGCCCCGCCCCCTCGTGGCGCAGGAGTGGGAGCCCGGGTTGCGCTGCGGTGAATAGCCCGAGGACAGCGAGCCGGTATGATTACCCGGTCAGGGGATTGCAAGGGATCAGGGGCCCGCCGCCCCTTCTCCTGCTACCTGAGCACTAAGCCCCGAGGCCCTGAGGGGCCAAGATCGCGGATTATGATTTTATCATTAAAAAAAAGTGACTGCTCACTCTCCCTAAGAATTTTAGTTCCTGGCCTCCTACTCCTCAGCCCACCTCTCTCTTTGGCTCCTCAAGGCTGAGTAGGGTCTGGTGGAGGCAGTCCCCTGATCCCCGTCCGCTGCTCCTCTTGGCTCTTGCTCTGCCCAAGCCACAGACACAACCTCCCCACGCACGGCGCGGACTCCGGGAGACTCTGCGCGGGTCCCCAACCTGGAGCGGGGGCAGCGAGCCGGCCGAGGAGTCCCGGGTCGGACGGTCGGCCCTGGAGGAGCGGGGCGCGGCCTCCGGGTACAAGATGTCTTGGGGAGGTGTCCCAAGGGTGGTGTCGTGGCTGGACCCTCTTCCTGTCCCCAACGGGAGCCAGCCTGCCTACCTCCTGTCCCCTTCCCCGACGGCTCAGCCCGGCTCGGCCCAGCGAGGCTTCGGGACGTGAGTAAAAAGCGGTGCGACAGACTTGGGGGCAGAGGTGACAGCTTCTTGTCCTTTGATCCCAGCTGGAGGGGAATGTGTGTGTGCCGGGGGTGGGAGAAGATGCTAGAGCTGGTCCTTGCTTTCTGCCGGTTTCTCTCGCGCCGGAACACGGTCCGTTTCAGCACCGGGGACTGCGGACAGCGCCGCGCCCGCCCCTGGACTCCGCCACCCCACTCCCTCGCTTGTACTTTTTACATCCACCTCCTGGCCGGAGTCAACGTCCCCAGCACCTTCCAACGCCCCAAGAACTCCCAGCTCAAGAGCCTCTAAAATCCTTACCACGCCAAAGTTTGAGCTCTCTGCGGCGCGCCTCTGTCGGGCAGAGCGTCTCCTTCTCGCTCCCTCCGGGCAGCGGCTCCAGCCTCCCTCCCTCCCCCACGCTCCGGCCCCAGGACCTTCCTCTGCGGACGTCGGAAAGAGCTTGTTGCCTCCCTGTCTCTGGGAAAGTCAGGTGAGGCTCTGGAGCCTCAAAGGCGGTCCCGGAAAAGGCAGAAGCCACTCTTTCATATTACCATCCCCTCCAAGGGAGGAGGGGGCGAGCCAGGAGCAAGAAAGTAGGGAAGTCCGTCTGTCAGCTCGGGGCTCGCCACCTTGGACTCCCTCTTGGGATGTCTTAGCAGCAGTGTAATCCACACTGCATGAGGACAGGGGAGACCTGGGAGTTTGAAGTTTAAAAGTGGCAATATATAAATCTTAGGGAGGGTTTTAGAAACAAATCTCTCAGGGATATTGTGTATTCTTCTTGCAGAGTTTTTGTTTTCTTCTATTACACCAGACAACACCAGATTCCCTGAACTAAAAATTAAAACTCGCCAATCCAGCTAATATTCATTGCCCTCTATGGAAGCCAAAGGAGCTTAAACTCTTTTTGGAGAAAATTTTATTTAACAGAGGCTCCACATTTCTCAAAATCCCTTCCCCCACATATGGTGTATGTCTAAGGACACACATCTCCATCAAGAATGACGACCCAGTGTCACCTCCTCCTCACTCTCTGGTTCTGGATTGCAGGAGCAGGTCCCAAGAGGAGCCCAGCGGTCTTGTCTGGGACAAGGTCTGGAAGCCTCCTGGATTCCATGTTCCCATAACTGACACCCTTACGGGAAGAGACTCTGCAGGAGCAGATCTCACAGCCACCTGAAAACCAGAAGCTTTTCTGAAGACTTGTAACTCATGGCACTTCCTGAACATCCCTATCAAACAGTCTCTTCATGGAGTAGATTGTCTTTAGTAGGTTTAAGTTCTTGAGTTCATGCAGCACTTGAAGGGAGAGATGAAGTGTTTGTTATTCACTGGAGAAATAAGGAATTAGAATGGCACACACAAACACACACACACGTACACACACTCCTCTTAAAGAAAGGAAGCAAAACCTAGAAATATTTTCTCCAAAGAAAAGTCAGACTTAATTGTTCAGATTCAAGGGGTTCCAGTAGTGGGAAAACAGATAAATGAAAGTTGTGAATCAACAGAAGAAAGTTGAAGTCACAGAAGTTGGAGGAGAGGAGAGTTCTTGTTTTGTCAGTTCGGCTTCTGGAAGAAACCTGAAGTGAATTTAACACAAGAGAAAACTTAATTCACAAGGTTATGCTTCATCAAGACTTTTTGTATTCTTAATCCAGAGAATCTCCAACAAACCTCAGTTACCCTGAGCAACTTTTTTTTACAGCCCTCATTGTCAGGAAATGCTTTATTTCCTCTGATTCCTGTAATTTACGCTAGAAGTTAAAGCTGTTTCTTGTTGGCTTGTCCTCAGGGAAGCCTGGAAGCAGATGGTCATCCTCTGATGTCAAGAAACATTTCAGAGCTTCAAAAGAATCTCAAAATACAGATTTTGGAGAAAGTAGTGGTTATCATGAGACAATTTTAAGGCATGATCCTAAAAATGAAAAATCCTTTTGGACTTTGTTTTTGAAATGCAGACTATTTCTAAGCTCTGAGGGGAATAAGAAGACCTTACAAAATTGACCATGAAATGGAGAAGTGCAGAGTCTGATGAAATGAAGTAGAGCATCCAGTACAGAATCTGGCATGTAATTGGCCCTTAGGAAATGAAGTGTGTGGCAGTAGTTATCCCTGAAGATCTTTCAGTCCCTGAAAGGTGGAAACAGATGAATTGAGACTGGAAATGAGCAGAAAGAGCCCAGAGGGGATATGCCTGTGAATTTGCCTGTGAACGGCATCCAGCAGAAGGATCCTGGGCTCCCAGGATGGAGGGTTCAGATTTGGCCAAAGACTCATGGAGTAGGTTGGCCACTGGGGACCTGTCCTGTTGCTCAAGCTTCATCTGAGGTACAACTAGGTGTGTATGGCACAGTGTGGAAGGGACAGCAATCCTTTGTCAAGATGCGGGGCACAATCCCAGATGAGTTAGTGGGTTATCCTAACAGGTCCATGGCACCAAGAGACCCAGCAGAGGGGTCCTCAGAAACCCAAAGCCTTGTGCCAGAATAAGGAGGCAACAGTAAGAAGGGAGCTATGGAGACGGCACCATTTTCTCATTCTGATGGGGCAGGTGAGAGTGGGAGGAGTGGGGTTGGACTAGTTTGCTTCAGCCTCAGTCAGGACACGCTAAGGAAGTGAGGAGGGGTCTGCAGAGAAAAGTGTGGCCTCGGTCATTAGGAGCTGAGGAAGGCTGGACCCAGGGGACCTGGTGAGACCAGTTCTACCCACCTGTGATTTCAGTGCCAGAGAAATGAGAGGATAAATACTAGCCACGCTCAGAGGGGTTGAGTCCGAGCGTGAGTATGCATAGGTGTGGCTTAGGGGACTCCCTAGTGATATTTTAGTTGTTTTTGAAATTTAGAAAATGTGATTATGGTCTATATAGTCTTCTGGGATTCGTTTTTTTTTTTTCAATCAACATTAAGATTCAGTGTTGTTGCTTGTAGCTATAGTTCTTTCAGTTTCACGGTGTAAATATATAACTCATTATTTACTCTCGGTGCATATGATACATTTTGATTTTAAAAATTGGGGAGAGGAACTAAATTTTTGCTATTCTAATTATGTAAAATCTGCCCAGTGCGAACAAATTTCAGATGTACTGGGGACTTGATATTTAGGTTAGGGTTGAAAGGCACATAAATTGTGCCTGCAGGTGGGCAATAAGACAGCTACTTCTGCGGAGGACCATATGGTGTCCAGTGTGTTAAAGAACACACAATCTGATAAGGAGATAAGCCAGACTAGCAGATGATAAGCAGAAGTGCAAACAGATAAGCCCGGCTATCAGAAAGGGGGAGAGCCTGGGCCTGCTCTGGCAGATGGTCTAGATCCTTGGTGAATGATAAGATAACTTGTAGGAATAGCTTTTGGGAAATAAAACATTTATGCAGAGGCAGGCAAAATTCACATGAGAAGCAATGATGCATCAATTTCCCCAGCAGGAATTCTCTCAGTCAGCACAAAGTCACCTGGGGGAAAAAGGCCCTGAGGTGGGGAAGAGCAGTTGTTTTCAGTTTTTAAGGCCCAATTTGCCTGCTTCCTTCTCAGGCAACGAAGATGATGGAAGCTGCTTCTCTCATCTACCAGGCAGTGGCAAGAATATAAGGAAGATAAAATTAGTTAATGAGATTTGAAGAGTTATAAATTCTATCCAAATATCATTAAAAGCCTGAGGAGGACTGTGGGGCCATGGCGTCTAATCTACCTTGTGCCCTGGAAACCCCCCATCTAGGTCAGCCTCGCAGGCAGTGGACATGTCGGCCTTCCCATTCCACCCAAATCCCCTCTGTCTGGCCATCAATGCCTGAAATTCCACCGTCAGAACTTCATCCCTCTATTTTCAATCTTTGATCCCTTTTAAAATGCAGGTAACTCCAGGATACAGATGCAGGGTATAGATAAAGAATCAAATACAAAGTCTGGTAAGAAAGGCTGAGAAGAGCATTTGGTGATCCTGGAGACCAGTGAGGGTGGGATGGTGTGGATGCCATGGCAGGGGGTGGTAGTATCAGTGGGGGCAAGGGCCCAGGTGACAGACACTGGGCACTGAGGGCAAACTGAGTCCCCATCACAGCTGAGCCTGGTCCTGGCCCAGGAAAACCTGAGCTTTCCTCTAAGCCTAAAGCCTTCGTTTTCCACCTACAAAAGAAGGACAATCATCTTTGGTAATTGTTAAAGCTGGCAAACGTGTACTGGATGCAAGGCTATTTCAGTGGATTGTAACACGAATGTCATCAAAGGTGCTCGTTAACAGATGTGACACGCCCTGGGGCTCAGCACTGCTCAGCTCAGCATTTTCATCAAGGCCTTGGGTAAACATATGACCTCCTGGATATTTTAATGTGGGTAGAATGGGTAGTCACATGCACTCAGGAAACATGGCAAATAAGGGATATAAATCAGGATCCGAAAAAGCCTTGAGAGCTTTTACTGATGGGCTGAATATACAGACCAAGCAAAAATGCAACAGGAACAACTGTAAGATTCTGCCATTGGGTCCAAAAAAATCAGCCACCCAAGTTCAGGAAGAGAGAGACATGGCTGAGCAAATCTCGTTCAATACGATGTGAAGCCTCAGGATGACGTGTCTCCACAAAAAATTGGAGTAAAGCTAATGAGAAATAATGTTGACTTAATAGAAGTGTCATGTAGAAAAGAGGTGAGCCTTATTCAGCCCTTCTCTTATCAACATACCTGGATTATTTTCATTTTAGTTGCTACATTTAAAAAAAGTGTTGCATGAGCCAGCCCTCATGGCTTAGCGGTTAAAGTTTGGCGCACTCTGCTTCAGTGGTCCGGGTTTGGTTTCCGGGTGTGGAAGCACACCGCTCATTTGTCAGCAGCCATGCTGCGGGTGCGGCTCATATAGAAGGACTTACAACTAGAGTATACAACTATGTACCGGGGCTTTGGGAGGAAAAAAAAGAGAGAGAGGAAGATTGGCAACAGATGTTAGTGCAGAGCAAATCTTTCCCAGCAAAAAAAAAAAAAAAAAAAAAAAAGTCAGCCCTGCATTTAAAAAAAAAGTGTTGCACAAGCAATATTATATTATTAATAGAACTTTAAAAATCAATTTAATGTATCAATTCTACATTTTATGTTACTTTCTAGTTTTTCTTCACATACACATATCATTCTCTTTCACAGTGATAATAACACGTAATTACAATTTTGTTCTTCTGCTTTTAAGTAAGTGTTATATCTTGCGAAATAAACTATCTTGTTGCATTAGTTTCCAATGATTTTTGCTCATGGCCAAGTCATTTATCACTGGCCATGATCATGGACAAATAAATTACATAATTAATCGAATGATTTACACTATTATTGACCTTTTTATGTACGTTTAAATTATTTCCCATTTTTCAGTCCTTTAAATGACTGCCATCAACAGATGCATAGAAGCTTTTCCTATTTTTTTGTAATTATTTCCTTAGGTTATATTCCCAGAAGTATCGTTATTCCAGGGATATGAACATCTGAATTCAAGAGAAGTTTTAGCAATTTCTATTGCCATCAGTCATTTACTAGTTCCATCATTTTTTCACCAGCATGCTATTTTATTTTTCAAATTTCATGCATAAACTGTACCCCATTACATTTTTGATTTGCATCCCAATAACAGGTAGTAAAGTTGAACATTTTATGTCTGTTTATTACTTGTGCTTCCTCTTTGAATCATCTGTTTATGTCCTTTGCCCATTTACATTAAAGTTGATGTTTTTCCTTTCAATTTTCATGAGCTTTTTGTGCAATACGGACAGAGACTTTTCCCTGGCTTATTTGATGAAAATATTTCCCCAGTCTGCTTGCCTTTTTATTTGAGTTATGGTAGTATTTATTCTAGAGACTTGAAACATTTTCCACTGAGATTCATTCAATTCATTGAAAGCCTAGGATGCATAATTCCACTACATATATGATGGTTTTGTATGTTTTTATTCTTAATATTAACTCTTTCATACAATTGGGCTTATTTTGACATAAAGTCTAGACAAATTTACTTAAAATCTCTGTAAGTTTGAGCAATTAATTTCATGTGGGATTCAGGTTCCTCATCTGTTAAAAAAGGGTACCCACTTCTTACTTTTATTCCAGGAACCTCTAATAGAATATTGAGTAGGTCAAATACTTGATTGCCATTCTTCAACCAAGCTATGTCAGTCATCAATTCATTACCTCTTACCTCCATATTTACCCTTCGATACCTGCTCCGCATTTCTTCTTTGTAGTGAGCACAATGTTAAGCTTTCCCAGTAGACGATGCTGGAGTGACACTGAAGCAGGAAGGGACTGCCTTGCTGTTTCTGGTGGCTGCACCATTGGTCAGCAATGAGGATGTGAGAATGTCCAGTGGTGCCCTGCCCCAGCCACATGCCTGGAACACCTTCCTGCAGCTCTCTCAGCACAGACACCGAATGCTGCAGCACTCCTGCCTGCACTGGTGCTCCAACTCCCCCTGCTTTCCTCTGCCCCCATCTCCCAGGTTTGTTTCCTGTGGCCTTCTGGTGCCCCAACCCTTCTGACACAAACACCACAACTCCTGCCTACACTGGTGCCCCTATTTCCTCTGCACACCTGTGTGGCTTATTTGAACCCCACCTGCACAATGAGGGTTGCTTCCTGCTCACCCAACAACTACAGACCAGCTCAGGCTTGTGCAAACCAGTGAACTCCTCTGCCATCCATTGGCTGCAATTGAAACAGCTCCAACAAGGTGTAAACACTAGCTTTGGGGCCAGGGTCCCCACTCCAAGTTTGTCCTTTCCTGTTTACTCTCCTTCAGCCCTGGGGTAAATTCTCTTACATCTTGTAATTACCCTTTTATCATAGTTTAATCATCTGTATATTAACCTTCTCCTGTTTAAGTTCCTATGTGGTTTCTGTCTCTTGATTACACCCAAACTGACATACGTGCTATGAACCAGGGTATCTTTTATATTTTTATCTAGAGAAGGGAGCAGAAACTTTTTCTTAAAGGGCTAGATAGTAAGTATTTTAGGCTTTCAGGCCATATGGTTTCTGTCACAAAATTCAATACCCATTAATGTAAAAAAAAAGAAAGAAAGAAAGAAAGAAACTCTTAGCAAATTAGGAACAGAAGGGACCCTCCTCAAGTTGATAAAAGTCATCTTCAAAAAGCTTAGAGTTAACACCACGCTTGACTTGAAGGCTGAGACCAGGAACAAGGCCAAGATGTCCTCTTTCAGCACTTCTGCTCCACATCACACTGAAAGTCCCAGCCAGCACAATACAGGGAAAAAGAAAATGCCATAAAGATGACAAAAAGATAACTGTCATTACTTGAAGATAGCACATTGTGTATGTACAGAACCCTACCTAATTTACAAAAAAATTAGAATAAGCGAATTTAACAAGATTGCAGGACACAAAGTTAATATACAAAAACTCAGTTGTACTTCTATGTTCTAGCAACAAACAGTAGAAAATGAAATTTCAAATATACCATTTACAGTAGCATCAAAGATTACTTAAGTAGCATCAAATTATTTACAGTAGCATCAAAGATTACTTACAGTAGCATCAAATTACTTAAGAATAAATCTAACACTATGTGCAAGACTTGTAAAACATTGCTAAGAGAAATTAAAGACCTAAATTCATGTAAAGATATACTATGTTATGATGTATGTTTATGAACTCTCAATAATTTTAGGATTTTCCCCCCAAAATTGATCTATAGATTCCACACAATCCCAATCAAAATCCTAACAGGATTTTTTTGAAGAAATTGGATTCTAAAACTTTATGGAAATGTAAAGGATCTAGATTAGACAAAATCTTGAAGAACAAAGTTGGAGGATTTTTACTACCTGATCTCAAGATTTACAATAAAGCCATAATAATCAAAATAGTATGGCATAAGGAACAGGTTAGTGGGAAAAAATAGAAATTGCAGAAAAACCCATTAATACATGGTCAATTGATATTTAATAAATGTGTCGAGGCAATTCAGTGGGAAAGGAAATTTCTTTTTATGAAACTGTGGTGGAACAACTGGGATATGTATGAATGAAAACAATCTCAACCCGTATCTCACTCCACACAGGAAAATTAACCTGAGATAGAACATTGGTAGACATAAAAGCTACAACCATATCCTTCTAGAAGCAAAAACCCAGAATATTTTCATGACTTTGGGGTAGGCAAAATTTTCTTAGAGAAGATGCAAAAGGCACTAACCATAAAAAACCTACAAATTGTACTTCAGCAAAATAAAAATTTCTCCTCATCAAAAGATACCATTAAGAAAATGAAGAAACTAGTCTACAAAATAAATGGTATGTACTCTTCAAAACTGTCAAAGTCATGAAAGACAATCAAGATAAATAGTTAGACAGACAGACTGAGCAGCTGTTCCAGATTAAAGGAAACTGAAGAAAAATGACAGCTAAATGCAACGTGTGTTCTTGGTTTGAATCCTTGACTCTAGTAATTTTTGGGGGTGGGGCTATAAGGGACATTGTGGGACAATTGGTGAATTTTGAACAAGATCTGCAGACTAAATAATAGTATTGTATTCGTGTTAACTTACTGACTTTGATAACTGTACCATGGTCAAATTAGAGAGCATCCTTATTTTTCAAAAATACTCACTGAAGTATTAGGAATAAAGGGACATCATCTCTGTCACTTAGTCTCAAATTGTTCAGAAAAAAATTACTGTGTGTGTGAGAGGGAATAAGAGAGAGAGAGAGTGAGATAAAGTCAACATGGTCAATATAAAATGTTAACATTTATGGGTTCTGGGTGAAGGGTATATGGAAATTCTTTGGACTATTTTTGTAACTTTTCTATAAGTCTTAAATTATTTCAAAATAAATATTTTAAAAGAAAATGTATGAATAAGCCCCTGACAGAGAGAAAATATTCACAATACATATATCTAACAAAGGGCTAATTTTCAAAGTATATAAAATTTTTATATAAATTAATAATAAAAATACAACCAAATTAACAAATGGGAAAAATATTTGAACAGACATTTCACCAAAGAAGATATATGGAAGGCAAATAAATACATGAAAAGTACTCAATGCCATTAGTAATCAAATTATGAATCACAAATTAGAAACTGAAATTAAAACTGCAATGAAATACTACAACAGGACTACTAGAATGACTAATTTAAAAAACCCCACTAAATTTGTTTTTAGCACTAAATTTGGAGAGGATGTGGAGCAACATACACATTGATGGTGGGAATGTAAAACGATCCAACCACCTTGGAAAATCATTTGGTACCTTTTTATGAAGTTAAATGTACACTTACTTCATGACCCCACGCTTCCAGTCTTAGAAATTTTCTCGAGAGAAATTAAAATGTATGCCATCAAAATGGTTTGTAGGCAAATGTCCATAGCAGCTTTATTTATAATAGCCCCAAGCTGGAAATAATCCAAATGTCCATCAATAGAGGAAGAAATGAACAGATTGTGATTTAGTCAAGCTTGGAATACTACTCAGCAAGGAGAAGGAAGGACTACTAATACATGCAACAGTGTGGACGCTTCTCAAAAATACTCTGTTGAGGAAAACAATTCAGACAGAAGAGAACACACAGTATGATTCCATTTACATGAGGTCCTAGAATGGGCTAGACTGATCCATAGTGCAGAAAAATCAGAACATTGGTTCCCTGGGGGCCAGGGTGGGGTAGACTGTAACAGGGCATGAAGGAAATGTTCTATATCTGGTTTGGAGCGGTGTTGTCACAGGTGTATATGACTGTCAAAACCCATTGAATTGAGCACTTAAGATCTGTGCATTTCATTACATGTAATTTGTACCTTATTGAAAAATTATATTAAATATATTTTTAAAATCAGTGATCACTAAAAAGGAGTAGAGTGGGATGTGTTTGGTGCCTATGGGTGAAAAAGGGTGGGAATTCATCCCCCAGAGTCTGCTGCCAGCCTTTCCCTCTTCCATGTCTCACTTCCTGGGAGTGTTAATATGCTGAAGGACTTATGGCCTCCTTCTCCAATTTGAATTGCATTACTAAAGACCTTTTTGTTATGGCAATGTCAACCTTCAAGCAGCTCAGCCTAAAACCTTAGAGTCATCCTTGATTCCTCTATTTCTTTTATAATCCACATTCACTCCAGTAGCAAATCTTACCTGTTCTACCTTTAAAATAAATACAGACTTGAATGACTTCTCACCACCTCCATTGTTACCCTTTTTGTCATGCTTCGCCTGGATTATCGCAATCACTGCCTAACTCGTTTCGCTATTTCTGCCCTTGCCCCTTCACTAGCTTCCTTGCTAATTCTCCAACAGCCAGGCACACTCCTGCCTCAGGGCTTTTGCACCTGCTCTTCCCTCTGTCTGGCAGTCATCCATGTGGCTCCCTCCTTCACTTCCTTTATGTCTTTGCTCATATATCACTTTCTCAAGAAGGCATTTCCTGAAAACCCTATTCAAAATTTCAAGACTCCTCTCCCATCCCACCCACACTCTTGATCTCCCTTTTCTGCTTTATTTTTCTCCAAAACACGTATCTCCATCTGACATACTACATATCTTATTTATTTCTACACCCTCATAGTCTGTAAGCACCACGAGGACAGAGATTTTGTTTTCCTTTGTTTATTGCTACACCTCCTAGCCCCTAGAATAGAGTCTGGCACATAGTAGCAACTCAATAAATACTTGCTAAATGGGTGAATCCTAGCTTTCGGTACCAAACTCCAGGTATGCAAGTGGGGGGAGGAGTTCTTCCCCACCACATAGTTAATGGGATAATAATGTCAAAATGCCTTGAAAAGTAAAACTATGCTCAAATACTGGAAGGAGGTCATCATTTTTCCCTACCCATCCATGACCACCTTACTTATTTCTCATCCTGCGGATGCTTATTATTTTGCTTCTTTCAATGGTGGACATTAAAATTCCCGGGGGGACAGGGACTAGCTCTAACTTATTTGATATGGTGTTGAGGCGGTTCCATGTACTGGGGGTGTTTGAAAGCTGCTGATGAAGGGAACGTGGTTTGTTTTGACCCCGATGCCTCTTAGAGTAATGAGACAGCACAGAAAGAAATAACAAGCACCCAGAATTTCAAACCCTACCATGGGGGCTTAGCTGACGAAGTAAAGATTTCCAGGGAAAGTGATTCAGATCCTCTGGAATGACTTCATGCAGTTTATTATTCACAAGGTCTGGGTGACATTTAAATCATGCAAATGTATCCTGCTTATCTGTGGGTGGACATAGCACACACATCTGCAGTGACACAGAGCAATGAATAATATATTTCAGAGGAGACAAGGGTATTTTACATTTTCATTTGACTCTGTGAAGTTCAGCTTTTGAATTTTTCTTCTCTACAGAATTCTGATTTCTTACCAAGTAGATATACAAAGGAATTTATCTTTTTTTCTTCTGCCTCTCCTATCCTTCCTTCTTCCATTCCTTCCTTTTTTTTCTTTCAACTTTTATCCTTTTTTCCTCCTTTCTCTCCATCCTCTTCACTTCTTTTCTCTGTCCCACCTGCCCACCTTGCCTTCCACCTACCTTTGGGGGTGAGGGTATCTCCACCATTTCCTCCTGCCTGTGTGCGCTCACATTCTCTGTATATTACATGGACCCCCTGGTTACTATTGATGCTTGTTTTGGTTGCGGAAGAAGAATGGAAAGAGGGCTCTAAGAGACAGAACTGGGAGATTCTTTCAGGATCATTGGATGCAGTAGCTCTCCTCCCATGCACCTGACCCCATTCCTCAAACCTGCCCACTCTACTGATAAGAAAACTGAGGCCCAGAATGGGGAGCAACTAGTTCAAAGTCAAATGGCGAATTTGTTTTGCTCTTTACCAATGACCACCTTTTGTGATCAGGTCCTGACTATCTCTCTAGCCAGATCTCCTGCCCCACATGTCCCTTGAGTGTCCCCAGTTTTATCACAGGGGACGTGAGGCCAGTACATTTGAGTTATGTCTCCAGCCTATGAAAAAGAAATCATAGAATTTTGCAGGGCTTCAAACAGACCCTTTGTGATTTTGGAGAGCTAAGGCTCGCTCTTTCCATAGAAGATACTTTGCAATAATCCTACAGGGATGAAACCTGCTTGTTATTTAGAGAGAGATGCTGAGAAAACATGAGCCCTGGTGGTAATAATGTCAACATGTTCACAGCACTGACCCTGTGTCACACACCGTGCAAAGCACTTGTAAATTAATTCATTTAATTTTCACAACACCAAAGGGGGAACTGAGGCACAGAAGAGGTACCCACCACCATAAAGCAAGGCTGGTACCAGAGGTGGGTTCTTAAACACACATTTAAACTGTGTCCCTGTGGTCTCTGTCACACCAGGAAGCTGGGCCCCCAGGCCCTTCTAGGACTCAGAATCCAGACACCGGGCAGAGGGGTGTGAACTCTCAGATCACAAAAATTGTTGTTGATCTGTCTGTGAAGTCCTCAGTCCTTCTGAACCCATCTGCAGAGTTACAGGTTAACAGGCTCGGAGAAGTGAGGTGTAGTCACTTTGACCTTATGCCGAGTGGCCAGTTTTCAGATGGGTTAACTACTGAGGAATCAGTAGATGTTCATCCACTCATTACGAATAAGGTGGAGAGTCCTTGCCGCATCTCATTGGTTACCCCCAAACAACAATCAGCTGTGAGTGGTAGACATCTTCCTTTTCTGTTTAGATAATCAGTCCTAATGGTGGGCACATTGGCAAGCAATGTTCCCTGGCCAGACCCTCTGAGAATGGGGTCTTCCATTTTATTCCTGGCTCATCCATAATTGCTATATCAGCCAGAGGATATTGGGCAGATGATGCAAAATACCATCAAGTAGGGACCAAAGAGCTAGTGTCAACATGTCCTCTAAGGGGACAGAGATGGCCAGGCCATACCACATGTGCCTCTTTACCAGAAGCCAAATCAGAAAGGACAGGGGAGGGCTTTCCTGCAGCTCCAGGTGATGTAATGATCCTCTCCACTCCCCATGCCCAGGGGGCTGCCTGGGGAGGCACTAGCCAGTCCATGCTGGACACCGCTGAGGCCTAGAGTGAGTTACAATTTCTCTAAAGTACACATACTCCATCAGGGAATTTTGAAGCCGGGGAGCAATGTTGCCTAAACCAAGGACTATCCATTCCACAAATAAATATTGAGCACCTTCTACGTGCTTAGCTCACCTCATCACATAGAGGAAGACTTCCTACTCTTTGTGAATGGGCTGGCAGGGCCTTGAGATCATGTAAGACACAGCCACGCACTCCCTGGAACGAAGTGTGACGAGCTTCTGACGGACTGCTTTGGGAACACCAGGAAGGGTGCTGAGGCTCAACACAGTCATTGGTGTCTTGGGGGAGATTCATAGCACTTTGACTTTGAAGGCGCACGTGGTGAAGGTCTCCACCAACACCTTGATGTCTGGAAGAAGGGAGCTGGATCAGACTGAGACCACCACGCATGTCTGAGATGACAGATGGGGGATTTGGGGGATTACAGTGGCACGTAGGAATGAAACAGTCGTGGAGGGGGTGACGAGACACTAACTTCTCAGTGGAGGATGCTTTGCTGCTGGGTGGGGATACATGGGCTGCTCCTGCAGAGAGCAAGAACCCTGGGAGAGTCTCCCATTGCCAGGGACATAGGTGAAAGGAGTTGGTGCTGATGCTGAGCTCATGATTATAATTTGTCCCGCATGGCTCTTGACTGCTCTGAGTGGTATTCTTTTCCTCACAAGGTACGAGGGTGGAGTCACATAGGCGCCCCCCGCCATCTCTCAGGGGGGTGTTAGTGGTGGCAGCAGCAATGATATTGGTCATACAACAGCTAACATTGATGGAGTTCTCACTGTGTACCAGGCCCTGTTCCAAGGCCTCCATCCATTTTATCCCCATGACAGCTCTGTGAGGCAGGTATGGTTTTCACTCTAGGTGCCCAGGGGACCTTCTGTAGGGACCACACACCTGACAGTCAAGAGGTAAACCGCCTCTGGGTCTCGAAGTCCCTCGAGCTCTCCTGAGCATAGTGGGCAGAAGCATCTCCTCTCAGATCACCTGCTTAGGCTCTGGTTCTCCGTGTATGATTTGCTGAGATCCTGCTCAGGAGCTTGTTAAACATACAGGATGTCGGGCTCCACCCCAGCCCACTGAGTTTGAATCTCTGGAAGTGGGGCCTGGGATTCTGCATTTTCAACAGGGCAATTTACATCTAGGCATATTAAAGCTGCAAACTTCCACTGTAGGGTATAATTCCTACCTTGGATAGTTTCTATTTTGTTCTACAGGTAAGGATGGAGCATTGGGAAGACAGACATATAAGAAATATAGTTTCGGATTCCTCAGAGGAGGTGAATCATTTATATTCAAATATACTCTGGAAGCAGAGAAACACTAATGAAGGCTTTTGATAATGTGAATAGGATTGCTAGGTTGTGCTTCCAAAGAAATCCCAGAGAGAGGTTTAAAACCTCATGACACTCCCCAAAGAACCATGCGTAAATCCAAATGATGACTTACTTAAAACAAAAGTGAAAAAGGCCTCCTCAAGGAGCATGAGGCATCCCAGCCTTTGCATCAAAAGCAAAGATTTTGCAGTAACCCACTCTTCCAGGGTTCAGAGAAGGCCCTCCTCATGCAGACTCCTGATTAAATACCACTTTGCCTGGACACCCAAGCTTTGATGGGGAGTGAGCAGAAACCCCAGTGATCTCCCTAGAAGTGTCTAGAATAGTTCAGACATGAATACACATAATTCATACAGAAAGTAGACCGAAGGCACATTGTTGTCCAGGGAGCAGAGACATAAGACGTGCCTTAGGAACTGAGGTGTTGGTGGAACTTGATGTGTTTTTCAGGATCTCGGTCACAGCAAAACAGCAAACAGGGAGTTTCTCTCTGGGCATGAGGTATAGGCGACATACATGAACAAAGAGAGGAGATGTGGGAAAGAAGAGGGAAGGAGAGCGGTCCCAGAGCAGCAAGTCCCTGGACCACCATCCTCCATATCCTAGCCCTTGGGAAAGTAAAGGAAGACCTCCCAGTTAGACACAAGTCCTCCTTTGGATGCTGGGGTTTGGAAATACGGTGTAAGCAAGTGTCTGAGGTTGGCCGCCTAGCCCCAGACTATTCCCTGCACCCTGAGTGGCCCCGGGTAGTCCCTCTTTTGGAAGATGGTGAGCCTAATGTTCCAGGAAACCCACACAAGAGCAGCAGCCCCAGAATGCAGCAGGATGTGTGGTGTTTCTGCCCTAGTTCCTACAAGTCCAAAGATCGCAGTACAGTGTCCTGCAGATGGAGACAGCTGTCTCCTATAGGGTCTCCTGAGGGCTGCCAGACAATATCCTTTCCACCCCTCACCTTCATACTCTCCACTCTGGCCAGACTGACACGCATAGAGCAGGCTGTCAGGAAAGGCAAGCCGGAACTCTTGGGCACAGGCTGGGCTGAAGCTGCTGTCCACAGGTGAAATTTCTCCTTCATCAGGGTAACTTCATTCTGCTCATAAAGCCTTTCAACTGATTGAATCAGAGCCATCCGGATTATCTAGGATAATCTCTCCTACAGTCAACTGGTTATGGACTTAAATCATATCTACAAAATACCGTCACGGCAACACTTAGTGTTTGATTGAATAACTGAGGACTGTAGCCTAGCCAAGTTGCCACGTAAAAAAAGACCATCAGAATTTCCCTGACGACTAATGACATTAAGCGGTTTTTCATGCATTTATGGTCAATTGTATGTCTTCTTTTGGGAAGTACACAATAAAGTCTTACCTGTTAAAAAATTAGGCTATTTGCTTTTTCCTTATTAAGTTGTAAAAGTTATTTTGATGTCCTAAATACCAGCCTTTTATTAGGTAATATGTTTTGCAAATATTTTCTCCCAGTCTGTGGCTTGCTTAACCCATTTCTTTGTTTGTATCTTTTGTCGAGTAGAAGTTTTAAATTTTGATGAAAATTAATTTATAGTTTTTTTCTACTATGTTTATTGCTTTTTGTGACCTGACAAAGAAACATCAGCCTATTCTCATGGTCACAAAGATTTTATCTCATGTTCTAGATGTTTTGTAGTTTTAGCATTTACATTTAGGTCTATGATCCGTTTCAATTTTTATTTGTGGTGTGATGTAAGGGTTGGTGTTCATTTTTTTCCATATGCATATCCAGTATTTCCAGTATCATTTGTTGAAAATACTTTCTCTTCTCATTGAATTTCCCTGGCACTTTTGTTGAAAATCAATTGACCACATATACCCGAGTCTATTTCTGGATTCTCTTTTCTGTTCCATTGATCTAAATGGCTATCCTTTCACCAATTCTACACTCTTGTTCACTGTAGTTTTAGAGTAAGCCTTGAAATAGAGTAATTTAAGTCACTCAACTTTGTCGTTTTCGAGAATACCTTGTAAATTCTAGTTCCCTTACATTTCCACATACATTTAAGAATCAGATTTTCAGTTTCTTCCGAAAAGCCTGCTGGAATTATGTGTGGAATTACATGAATCTATAGATGAATTTAGGGAGAATTGACATCTTAAAAATTTTGATTTTTCCAGTCTATGATCATAATATATCTACTTATTTTGGTCTTTCATTTCTCTACGGAATGTTTTGTAGTTTTTAATGTAGAGGTCGTTATTTCTTTGGTTAAATTTATTGTTAAGTGCTTTGTGGTTTTTGACACTATTTTAAATGGAATTTTTAAAATTTCATTTTCAATTATTTGTTGCTAGTACATAGGAATACATTTGAGTTTCGTATATTGATTGTATATGCTGTGACTTTACTAAACTTACTTATAAGTTCTAATAGCAGTGCTGAATATTCCTTAGGATTTTCTATGCAAATAATTATGACTTCTGCAAATAGAGACTTTTTATTTATTTTCTGATTTTTATCACTTTTATTTCCTTTTCTTGCCTATTGCACTGACTAGGAACTTTACTACAATACCTAATAGAAGTAGTGAAAGTGGGCATCCTTGCCTTGCTCCCAGTCATAAGGGATGGTAAGTGGATGGTAACCATCCCATTGTTAAGTGGGATGGTAACTGCAGACTTGTTTTTTTGGTAGATGCCTGTAGGGGATTTGAGGGATTCAGGGACTGATCAAGGAAAAAGATATCACCAGGAGACGCAGTAACACACAACAGGCTTTATTGGGTGGCACTTGGACAGGGTTGAATGAAAGGGAAAGTCCCTCACAGCATGAGGCCTTTCAGAGGCTTACAGTGAGGGGCCACTTCCAGAAGGCAGGCAAGGAAACTGCTGGGGGAGAGGAAGATGGGAGAGAGGGCTTCTGTGTTGGGGGGATGTCACTCAGCAACGAGGCGGGGAGTCTCTGGGTGATCCCTGAAGGGGCCTAAGATCTACAGGCTATTTTATCAACAGGTAACAGTTGTTGAGTGAGGTTGCACCGGGTGTGAAAAGCAGGCAGTGTCTACACAGCTAAAAATATGCTTGTTTGGACTCTTTTAAAAATAACTGGATGCGCAAAAATTTGAGTTTCACGCCATCAGGCTCTTGAGCTAATGGGTCTCAGCTTGCAGTGAAGAAATAAACAACCCAGGGGCCATTACATAGATGCTTTCTTGGGCTCATTTATATAACGATGCCCTTTATCAGTCTGAGGAAGTTCTTCTCGTTTTCTATTTTCCTGGAAGTTTGTATCACAAATGGGTTTTGAATGATATCAAATACATTTTTCTGCATCTGTTGAGATGATCCTTTACAATGGAATAAATTGAATTACACTGATGGAGTTTTGATTGTTAAAATAATCTTTAATTCCTGGGATGAACCCACTTTAGTCATGCGGTAGCATCTGTTTTAGGTATTGCTGGATTTGATTTGCTTATATCGTAATTTGCCTTTATTGTAACCTTTGTTTTGATATTAGAGTTATGCTAGGCTCGTAAAATAAATTGAGAAGTGTTACCTCTTCCTCTATTTTCTAACAGAGTTTGTGTAAGATTGGTGTTATTTCTTCTTTAATCTTTGACAAAATTTACCAGTGAAACTATCTGGGCCTGGAGCTTCTTTTGTGGAAAGGGTTTAGATGACAAATTAAATTTCTTTAATAGATAAGATGATTCAGATTTTCTGCTTCATTCTATGTCAGTTTTGGTTAGTTGTATTTTTTTCAAGGTCCATTTCCTCTTAGTTTTTGAAATTTTCGGGAAAAAAATTAGTTCATAATATTCTTTTATTATGATTTTAACATCTGTAAGATCTCTAGTGTTAACCACTTTTTGTGTTCTTTCCCTTTTTCTTGCTAATTAGAAGTTTATATAATTTGTTGATTTTTTTCAAAGAACCAACTTTTGGATTAGTCATTTTACCTTGTAATTCTCTGTTCCATGGATTATTCAGAAGGGTGTTTATTTCCGAATATTTTGAGATTTTACTGAATATCTTATTGCCATTAGTTTCTCATTTAATTTCATTGTGGCCCAAGAATATACTCTGTATGATCACAATTCTTTTACAATTATTGAGACATTTTATGGCCGAGTATATGGGCTATTTTGGTGAAAGTACCAAGCATGCTGGAAAAGAATATGTTTTCCAGGATTTGGAGTATAAATCAAGGTGGTTGAGATAATCTATGTCTTTCCTGTTTGTTGCTTTTGTTTTTTCTACTTGTTCTATGAAGTGCTGAGAGAAAGAAGTTAAAATCCACAACTTTGTAAAATATGGAAACTTTGCAACTATATGGGTCCATTTACCACCATACCAGTTGCCTTTTATGCCATAGCTGCTATATGTATTATATCTACGTGTTCTATCAAGGAAATTAAGAGAAAAAAGTTAAAAAAATTTACCTAAATACTTACCTTTTCAGTTGCTGTTCGTTTCATCCTTAAGATCTGATTTTCTATTTTGTATCATTTCCCTTCAGCTTGAAGAATTTCCTTTAGCGTTTCTTATAGTATAATTCTTCTGATGATAACTGCTCTTGATGTACTTTTATCTGAAAATGTCTTTATTTTGCTTTCATTTTTGAAGGATATTTTCACTTGATAAAGAATTTTGGTTGAGAGGTTTTGTTTTTTTTTAACACCTTAATGATATTGTTCCACTGCTTTCTAAGCTTCTGTAGTTTCTGATGAGCAGTCAGTGATATCTAATTATTATTCCCCTTTATGCAATGTGTCATTTTTTTCTGGAAGCTTTAAAGATTTTCTCTTTAGGTTTGGTTTTCAACATTGTGGCTAAGAGAGATTGATTTTCTTCTTATTTATTCTGTTTGGGTTTCACTGAACTTCTTGAATCTATAAATTTATGCCTTTCAAGAAATTTGAAGTATTTTTCAGCTAATTTTTCTCCAAATTTTTTTTTCCTTCATCCTCTCTCTCCCCTCATTTTAAAACTGCAATTACAAAGTGTATTAGATCTTTTGGTATTGCCCCACAGCTCCCTGAAGTCCTGTTCACTTTTGAAAAAAATCTTCTATTTCTTCTTCAGACCAGACAATTTCTATAAATCTCAGATCCACTGACTCTTTTCTCTGTCTCTTCTGCTCTTAAGCCCATTCAGAGGATTTAAGATATTGTATTTTTCAGTTCTAGACTTTCCATTTCTGTAGATATTTTTATAGTTTGTTTTCCTGCTGAGAAAACATTCATTTCTGTTTTTTCATTCATTATAAGCATATTTTCTTTTATCTTAATGCACATAGTTATAATAGCTGCTTTAAAGTCTTATCTGATAATCCAACATCTGCGTCATCTCAGACTTAGTTTGTTGCCTTTTCTCCTAAAACTGGATCACATTTTCATAGTTATATCTTGAATAACTTAAAGTTGTATCCCAGACTTTTGCATATTAAGTTGTAAAGACTCTGGATTCTGTAACATTCCTTAGAAGCTTTCATATTTTTGTTTTAGCAGACATTAACTTTGTTGAACTTAAACTGAAATCTCTGCCTCTTAGGTGGCAGCTCAAATTTCTGTTTAATTATTTTAGCCTTAGATGATGCTCCTGTAACCTGTCTGTGTTTGTGTGGTTAAGGTGTCAGTCAGAGACTTGGGCAATTTATATACACAAAATCTGTGGCTCCCTGTTGCTCTGGCTCTGTCCTTGTTGGAATTCTCCCTGCACTTTCTAGAAGCCGTAGTTTCTCCAAACTCTGTTTTCTGGTTTTCCAAGCCAGAAAGACTAAATGTTTTCATTGAGAGATTAAGCCTTCACATGTGGTACTGACCATATCCTGCCTCAGCCTGCTCTCAAGCTAAAATATGCAATAACAGAAAACTCACCACACCAGAATCCGCCTGCCTTTGGTCACTTTCCAGAGTCTCTGGGTAGTTAGTATTTTTATTTTATCCAAAGTTTGTAGTAATCTGTCAGAGGGTTCTGTGTTAAGAGTTTACTCAACCATACTGAAAGTGAAATTCTTCTCACTTTCATATTGGAAGGTTAGTTCCACTGAATCCACAATTGTTTGTTACAGGCTTTTGTTACTTTTTTCTTTCTGGTCTCCATAGTTTTAGTTGAGAAGTCATTCATATTGTGTCATTGCCCCCCCTGAAGGTAACATATTGCTCTTTTCTGGCTGCTTTCAAGATTTTCTTGTTAGAATTATCTTTTAGCAGTTTGACTATGATGTGCCTTCGAGTGGTTTTCTTGCATTTAACATGCTTAGGATTACTTAGGCTTTTTGGATCTATTAATGTTTTCCAGCACATTTTGGAAGTTTTCAGTCATTGTCTCCAAATATGTTTTTTTCCTCTTTCTCTGTCTCCTTTCTTCTAGGATTCCAATTTCACATATTTTGAAATGCTTGAAATCTCCCCACAGGTCTCTGAGGTTCTGTTTTACTTTTCTTCAATCTTTTTTTCTTTCTGTTCTTTGGATTGGGTAATTTTTATTAATCTATCTTCAAGTTCAATGATTCTTCTGCTCCTTCCATTCTGCTGTTCTGTTCATTTAGTATATGTTTTGTTGTACTTTTCAATCCTAGAATTTTCCTTTTGCATTTTTAGCACTTTCATTTCTCTTTTGAGGTTCCCTATTCATTTCTTCATTGATACTATATTTTCCTTTAATTCTTTGCATATATTTATAATAGCTGATTTGATGTCTGTTAAATACAACATCTGGACTCAATCAAAATTTTTATTAAGTCTTTTATCCATCAGAATGAAACACATTTTCCTGTTTCTTTGTATGTCTACTAAGTTTTTTGGTTCAAAATTGGATACTTTAGGCAATATGTTCTGGTGATGCTGGATTCTATTGCATTCTTCAAGGCTTTTTTTTTTTTTTTTTGTCTGCTTGATTTTTTTTTTTTTTCTATTCTAATAGGAAGTTATCTTGCCTGTACTGAAACTGCAAACTTTTTTGTCCTGTAGTATGAAGCAGTTCACATCTTTATTCATTCTATGTCTTCTCACTGCTGCTTTTTTTCATCCTGGCAGCTTGAGTGTTTCCCCTATGCCTAATAATTTGGTGGTTAGCCAAGGATTTGGGCAGATTTTGGAGCTTAAATTTCCTTGCTTAAATTTTCAGCCTCAGCCTCTGTCCCCTGACACTTTAATCCCATAAGACTAGATTAGTGCTGCCCACACTGTACATGGTTTGAAATGCATTTCAGTTAAAAAGCAGCAAACACACAGACTTTGCTCCACAAAGTTCTATCTCTCAAGAGTAGATTGCTCTCAGGTTTCTGCCTCCATTTTTTTTCTTTTAACAAGGCTCTGTAGATTCTCCCCTGTACACGCACAATTTAGTGATCAGCCAGAAATTAGAACAGAGTTTATGCTTGGATTTTATGACTCACTCTTATTGTAGTTTCTTGTTGCCAGGATTTCTTTGTTAAATTTTTACGTCTTTTCCAACCTCGAACTCTTATCTCTGACACCTAGAGCCAGTCAGGCTGCAGTTTTCTCTTGCCTTGGCCATGAAAGTTGGGGACAACCCTTAGGCCAGAATGTCACAACCTCACAATTCTTACCTCTTCCAGTTGCAGTTTTTGGAGAAACTCTTCACATTCTGCCTGCTTTTGAGCATTTTATTGTGCCTTTAAACACTTGTTAATTTTTATAAATATTTTATCCAAGTCTTAAAATTGTTATTTGTGAATGGATTTGCATTACCACTTCACATTGCCACATTACTGGAAGTTCTCTAAATGTAGTTTTAATTTACATTTCTTTTCTCATTAGTGAAGTTAAACATCCTTTCATATTTTTAGGTCTATTCTTCTATCTTTGTGAATAGTACATGTCTTTTGCCTATTTTTCTGCCAGGTTTTAGTCTTTTTTTTCCCCTGAATTTTTAAGAGTTCTCTTATATTTTAGGACATCAGCCCAGTGTGATATATTGCGCAAGTACTTTCTCCCAGTTTATCATTTATCTTTTGTCTTTGTTTATGGTGCTTTTTGGTAATGCATTTTTAAAAATAAATTTTTACGTAGACGAGTTGAGCAATCCTTTATTGCATCTAGATTTTGAGTTGTAGAAAAAATCTTTCTCTACACCCATGTTATAGAGGAATTCAGTCATGTTTTCCTCTTCTTTTTTCGTGTGTGTGTGAGGAAGATTGGCCCTGAGCTAACATCTGTGCCAATCTTCCTCTATTTTGTATGTGGGTTGCCACCACAGCATAGCTTGATGAGTCATGTAGGTCCATGCCTGGGATCCGAACCTGCAAACCCTGGGCTGCCGAAGTGGAGTGCACGAACTTAACCACTATGCCAGTGGGCCAGCCCCACTCATGTTTTCTTCTAGTACTTGTATGCTTTCATTTTCTTACATGTGGGACTTGGATTTATTTGGAGTTTATTCTGGCATGTAGTATGAGGCATGGATCTAATTTTATTGTTTCCCAGTGGCTATCAGTCATCCTAGCATCAGTTATTAAAAAGTATCAGTGATTTGAGATGCCACATTTATAATATACTAAATTTCCACATATATTAGCATCTATTTCTGGATTTTATTCTATTCTATTAGTCTATTTGTCTTTTCCTGTGCTAGCACCCTGCTATTTTAAGCATAAAGATGTTATAGTGTTTTATATGTTAGCACAAGTCCTTCCTCATGGCTTTTCTTTTTCAGTATTTTCTAGTTACTCTCACATGTTTATTTTTCCATATGAACTTTACTATCAACTTTTCAAACCTCATAAAATATTTGCTGTTATTTCTATTAGGATTGTGTTACATTAATAAATGAACTCAGGGAGAACTAACATCTTCATGACATTGAACCATCCCATCTGAAAACAAGGGATGTTTAAGTCTACTTTTGTGTCTTTCAGGAGTGCTTTAAAGTTTCTCTCATATTGTTTTTGCACATTTCTTGTTAAGCTTATTCTAAGTACAGTTGATCCTCATCATTCATGGATTCACTATTTCTGAATTCACCTACACACTAAAATTTATTTGTAACTCCAGAAACAGTACTGCAGGCGTTTTGCAGATATGTGTATGCTCGGGGTGGTGAAAAGTTTGACTCACCTGACTGCCTTGTTTCAGCTCTCCTACCATAAAACAGTGTCCTCAGAGCACATTTAGTGCCAAGTTTTTCACATTTTCGTGCTTACTGTTGGTGATTTCACTTTTTAAAATGAACCCCAAGGGTAGTGTTGAAGTGCTATCCAGTATTCCTAAGTGCAAGAAGGCTGTGATGTGCCTCACAGAGAAAATCTGCGTTACATAAGCTTCATTCAGGCATGAGTTACAGTGCTGTTGGCTACGAGTTCTGTGTTAATGTCAGTGTATATTAAGTAAGGTGTCTTTAGACAGAAACACCCAGAAAAGAAGGTTGTTTCCTGGTCAGTTGGTGAAAATGATGTGACTACAGGATTGCAGGAACCTAACCTTGTATTTCTCCTAGGAGCAATGATCCAGTACTCGCTAAATTCAGTGTTAGAGGTGACTTTATAGAACATAAGTACCATGAATAATGAGAATCGGCTGTATTTTATTTTTTTTGTTGCCATTGTAAATGAGAGTTTCTCTATCAATATATCTTCTAATTGATCATTATTTGTGTATATGAAGGCGACCGACTTCTGTATATTAAATTTCTATTCTGTCGCCTCACGGAACTCTTTACTTTTTGAATTAGTTTTATCATTGATTCTCTCAGGTTTTTCAGGTATACTCTTCTATCATACGCAAAAATAATTTTACTTCTTTTTCAATTATATTCCCCTAATTAATTCCTGTTGTTGAATTATATTGACTACAACTTTTCCTCCCTTTTATAAGGACAGTTTTTCATCTATGTGGAACTGCTCTGAGTTAATAATGGACTAGTTCATTGATCCATAGACTCCTGGGGTTGAAAAGGAACTTAGAGGTAATGTCTGTCACTTGATGCATGGATATTTTCTACATCACCGAAGTGGTCATTCAGTCTCTTCCTGAACATCTGTTCCCTTTCTTCTGGTAAGAGCATATGTCTCTCTTTCAGGGAGTCACTCTGTACTCATTTCACATAGTTGTTATGTGACTGTCAATCACTCCATCCTGAAGCCCCATCCCTGACTTTGGATCCAGGCCAATTATTCAGGGTGGCCATAAAATCTGAATACCTAGCCATTATTACTTTTTTTGACAGATTGAACCCCTTTTATTACTTCTTCTGGCATAGGCTAAAAGTGTAGATTTATTCAGTGAAAATCAAACACACAAATCACCTGAGGCAGTGCATACAGATGCATGTGCAGGGATAGATGGAAATGCGGTAGTGCACCACTGCCATTACTCTATACAGCCAATTGGATTTAAAAGAGATTTAAATAATAAGAAAATAAAGTCTTTTATATATACCAACATAGTAACCACTTCTGGTACTTTTCATCATCTGTGCCATTTTTGAGTTAGTTTCAATTGATTTTTCTCCTCATTATGGGTCATATTTTCCTGCTTCTTCGCGTGCCTGGTACTCTTTGGTTGGATGCCAGACATTGTGAATTTTACTTTATTGGGTGGTGGATCCTTTTTTTATCCCTACAAATATTCTTGGCTTTGTTCCAGGACACAGTTACTTGGAAACTGATTCTTCTAGGGTTTGCTTTTAAGCTTTATTAGATGGGACTAGAGAAGTGTTTAGTCTTAGGCCAATTTTGCATCACTATTGAGGCAAACCTCTTCTCAGTACTCTACCTGATGCCCCATGAATAATGAAGTTTTCTACTCTGACTGGAAGAAAGAGGAGATATTCCCAGCCCCCTGTGAGCTGTGGAATTGTCTGCTCTAATCTTTTTGGCAGGTTCCTTCCCCAACCTTGAGTAGTTTCCTCACAACCACGTACAGGTCTATACAGAGTTGAAGACTCAAAGGGGCTTCTCTACAGATCTCCAGAGTTCTTTCTGTGGAGCTCTCTTCCCCAGCACTCTATCCTGTGGACTCCAGCTGCCTTCGTCTCCTCAGAATCCTAGTTCCATCTCCTCCATTCACAGAGGCTGCCAGGCTCTCCATGGGTTCCTGCTCCCTTTGCTGCAGCCTGGAAACTGTCTCCAGGCAGTAAGTTGAGCACTCATTTATTTCTCAGAGATTGCCTCACTTCACTGGCTATGTCCAGTGTTTTAGACACTGTGATTACACACATTTTATCAGGTGTTTTAGTTGTTTCAGGTGGGGTGGGGGGTTCAGGATGAAATCTGGTTCTTGTTATTCCATATCAGCTGGAAGTGGAAATACACTGTTGTTACTGCAATTTCCCCCAGCGCATTGAACTGGGCATTATCAATGAAGGACAATACATTGAATATATCACTTTATGTCACTGAGCATATCATGCATTGTAATGTAATATCAACAAACTATTATTATGCATATTTGTCCTATAGTTCTTCACCCCTGCACATCCCCCAAAACCAGACAACAGTGATTGGTCCAAAAATAAAGTGGAGATGAAGAGAGGTAGAATAGAGAAGGTAACTATCTTCCAAATGTCTGATGGTATCTCTTTGAAGCCTCAAGTATTATCAGCACTCAATTGCTTGTTGAATAATTGAATGAATGCATCCAGGCTTACATGAATGCATGCATGCATGAATGAATGACTATGACTAGATGAATGGTTTCCTTTCTACCCCACCATCTCTCCACTGTGCAGACCAAAACCAGGTGACCTCTCCAGAGACTTCCTGCCTGGGAGAAACCTCTGGGGGGTCGGGAGGGTAGCATGCCTCCCCACATACCATCCTCCACTTTGTTCTGGATCATCTCCTCACTCCTCAATTCCTTCCTCACTGCATTACTATTTTTATCTTGATGCTGAGCTGATGTCCCTTTTTCTTTCATACTTTTGGAAATGGATTCCTTCTTTAATTTCTTCTCCATAACCCTGGTGACCCTCTAGCTTTCAGGAATGTGAGCATCACTTTTAATAGGTTGCAAATTTTTAAAGTATCTGAATGCTGCTCTATCTTTTCTATTTGCAAAAAACATCCAATATTTTTCTTGTTAATAATCTGTACTCTATTATTATCTAGGTGCCATTACTGACTAGAAAAAGAGTATGTGGGACAGCTATTTCATTTTTGAAATTAGTGAAGCTGATTTCACTAAGAAATTCATGAACAGAAGTGAATACGTTTATACGTCATTGCTGAAATGTGTTCAAAGAAAACGATAATAAACAACCCAGTAGTTTTGAAATGTTTTCAATGTAAGAGTTTTTATTCTGGTTCCGTGCTCAATTAGAGGTACCTACAACAGACTGCAGACAAAAATAATTAGGAAGGCTCTCTAAAAACTTCTGGAAAACAATAAAATAGGGAATGTTCAGTCTCGCAGATCTCAGACAAGTTACTGGGTCTTAATTTCAGTTCTAACGTTGAGTGATAAAATCCCTAATTCAGATGAGATAATCAATTTAAAACAAGACTGCAGGCATGGATTATAACTACACAGACTTCCAAAAAATCTGAAAATCCTATGATAGTAATCTGTCAGATTAAACTTCTGGGTGTGGAGAGTTTACCAGGAGATTGAGTACAGTTTTTGTGAGGACAGGGAAAATAATAAGATGACGAATGGTCAGGAAAAGCCAGAATCAATATGCTCAAACAGGTAGGAGATCCAGGTAGGGGATGTCAGAGAAGTCTACCTTTTATACAAACAGAGAAGGCACAGGTAGAATAAAGGGCAGCCTTACCTCAGCAGAGGGGCTAGTTCCACAGTGTTGAGTGGCTGAGGTCTAGGCAGCCCTGGAGGAACGTTGGCTCTCTTAAACATAGCTGCCACTAGACTGCTTTAAGGTTTCTCAGAGATGGTCCTCAGCCTTTTGCTGCTGTGGGTGGCTCTATGAGGGCAGGGCAGGACTGCTCGAGGTGGAAATGTGGCAGTGATGGTGTGACTGGCTGCCTCCTAGACCCCAGGCCGAGGATCTTCTCTGGGGAAGTGGATGTCAGCATTACTTACGGGTGTTAGAGTTTTTGCTGCACTGGGACCTAAACTGGCCTGGAAACTGGGGAATGATCTCACATGCACTATTCTTGAGAGAGACTTCAGGGTATTCTTGAAATAAACAATGTTACCCCCCTCCCACTTTGGGTTTGGGGTGTTTCTTGGGGTCAGACTCTTGGGACCTGATGCCATGAGAAGAGTCGTCTGAGTCGAAGGACACCATCTCCTGGAGAGGCAGCCTCTTGGCAGGTTTCTTTTTCTTTCTCCTAGAGTTCTCCTGCCTCGGCTCTTGTAAATCCCCAGTGTCAACTTCTTTGAGTGGCCATATTAGTAAAGTAGAGTTCCTCTTGTCCACATCCTCCCTAGAGACAGAGAGAGATCAGGGTTACCCTGGTTTTGACAGCCTCTGTGTCTATAGAGATGTCCAAGCCAGCCCCATGGGCATTACTCAGCTCTTTGTCTCTTATCCTTCTTCCCATGGAATAGATCTCAGGACTCCTGTGGGCCCTGATAATTTGGGCTGGGCTTTATTCCACGTAGTTCATTTCCACAGGCCTTTGATATCTGGGAGCCTCACGTAGCATGGAGAACCTAACCATTTGGACTCTGTCCTGATCAAGTCAGTGAGTGAAGGAACAACTCCTGACCAAGAAGTCCCTTGGCATGCCTCAGAATTGACCCCTGTCCAACCCAGGATGATAAGCTTGGTCACATCACAGTCCAGTTCATTCCTGATATACTGAACTGGAGCTGGTACAATGGAGACACTCTCTTACACCCTCAGGTTTCTCTAATTACTGTAACTTGTACCATCAGAAAAATGTCTCCAAACTCCCAAAACAATATGATTTTTAACTAAATTTAATTTACAAAACTTAGGTATGAATATGAACTCATAGAGCTGGACTTACCATTTAGAAAATATAGTACACATGATCAACTAATATTTGACAAGGGAGCCAAGAATACATGGGGAAAGGATAGTCTTTGTAATAAATGGTGTTGGGGAAATTGAATATTCACATGCCACATCTTACACCACTCACAAAAATTAACTTGAAATGGAAATATAAGAACTGAAACCATAAAACTCCTAGAAGAAAACATAGGGAAAAAACTCCTTGACTTTGGCTTTGGCAATGATTTTTTGGATATGACACCAAAAGCACCAGCAACAAAAGCAAAAGTAAACAAATGGGATGACATCAAACTAAAAAGCTTCTGCACAGCAAAAGAAACAATCAACAAAATGAAGAGGCAACCTATGGAATGGAAGAAAATATTTGCAAATCGTATATTAGATAATGGGTTAATGTTCAAAATACATAAGGAACCCATAAAACTCAATAGCAAAAAGACTAATAATCCAATTAGATAATGGGCAGAGGACCTGAATAGACATTTTTCCGAAGAAGACATGCAAATGGCCAAGTACATGAAAAGATGCTCAGTATCACTATTCATCAGAGAAATGCAAATCAAAACCACAATGAGATATCTCACATCTGTCAAAACAGCTATTATCAAAGATATGAGAGATAACAAGTGTTGGTGAGGATGTGGAGAAAAGGGAACCCTTTTGCACCGTTGGTGGGAATGTAAATTGGTACAGCCACTATGGAAAAAAAGTACAGAGTTTCCTCAAAAAGTTAAAAATAGAACTACTATATGACCCATCAATCTCACTTCTGAGTACATATCCAAAGGAAATGAGATCACTATCTTGAAGAAATTTCTGCACCCCCATGTTAACTGAAGCATTATTCACAATAGCTAAGAAATGGAAACAATCTAAGTCTCCATCAATGGATGAATGGATAAAGAAAATGTGATGTCCATGTGATATACACATAATGGAATATTATTTAGCTGTAGAAAGGAAGGAAATTCTGCCATTTGTGATAACATGGATGGACTTTGAGTGTATTATGCTAAGTGAAATAAGTCAGACAGAGAAAGACTTATGTTCCCACTTGTATGTGGCATAGAAACAGAGAGGAGAATGGTAGTTGCCAGGGGCTGGAGTATGGGGTGAAATGGGGAGATGTTGGTCAAAGGGTATAAAAAAATAAAAGAAAATATATCAGACATTTATTTATCTAGAAGTGTTGTCCTTAAAGAAGGCATCTTGGGAATACTGTGACCTCATTCCAGCCACAACATCACGGCAAACCATTTTGGGAACTAGCCTTTTTCAGGGCCTTCAGGGTAAGTTAAGGACACCAGCTGCCTGGCATTAAACCTTATTTTGTTCCCATAATCAGTATCTACCACCTGATCACCCAGGTTTCACTGTGAATAACTTTTGACCATTTCTGCTTATGATCCTTTTGAAAATTGTCAGGAAAAAATTAAGAGTGGGAAAAGATTTTTAGTTATTTCTAAATAGAAAATTCCATCGGTCAAATCTCTCTTCAAAGGATCAAGATTCAACACAAGTAATACTTTTCAAAGATTAGCTCAAAGAGTCAGAAGGTAATTCCCAAGAGAGAGTCAAAGATTGGCCTGGCCACTTCATGCTCATTAGGATAGCTATCATAAAAAAAGAAAAAACAAAACCAAAAAATAAAAAGTGTTGGCAATGTGGAGAAATTGGAACCATTGTGCATGGTTGGCGGGAATGTAAAATGGTAAAGCTGCTGTGGAAGACAGCATGGCAGTTCCCCAAAATATTAAAAATAGAATTACTATATGATCTGGCAACTCTGCTTCTAGGTATATACCCACCAGAAGGAAAGCAGGGCCTCAAACAGATATTTGTAGACCCACGTTCATTGCAGCATTATTCACAACAGCCAAAAGGTGAAAGCAAACCAAGTCCACCAATGGATGAATGGATAAACAAACTGTGGTATACACAAACAATGGAATATTCTTTAGCCTTAAAAAGGAAGGAAATTCTGACATATGTTATACAGTCATGTGCCAAATAACGACATTTTGGTCAACAACAGACTGCGTATACGATGGTGGTCCCATAAGATTAGTACCATATAGCCTAGGTGTGTAGTAGGCTACACCATCTAGGTTTGTGTAAGTATACTCTATGATGATCGCACAACAATGAAATCACCTAACAGCACATTTCTCAGAATGTATCCCTGTCATTAAGTGATGTATGACTGTAATATGGATGAACCTTGAAGACATTATGCTAAGTGAAATAAACCAGTCACAAAAGGTCAAATACTGTATGATTCCACTTATATGAGGCACCTAGAGTAGTCCAATTCATAGACACAAATAATAGAATGGTTGCCAAGGGCTGGAGGTGGAGAGGGAATGGGGAGTTAGTGTTCAATAGGTACAGAGTTTCAGCGTGGGATGATGGAAAAAAGTTCTGGAGCTGGATGATTGTGATGGTTGCACAACAACGTGCATGTACTTAATGCCACTGAACTGTATGCTTAAAAATGGTTAAAATGGTAAATTTTATGTTATGTGTACTTTACTACAATAAAAAAAATGGCCTGAGCAATTGCAGTGACATTGGAAAAATACTTCTCGGGAGGCCACAAACAAAATTATCTTTAAATATGAGGCCAGCACCTGTGTGGATGTGTAAGTTCGGTGAGGCCAGGTTCTCAGAGACTCATCTTGAAATCATATTACAAGGTGGTAATCACCACCCGTGTTCTGTGAAATCTAAAATCTTGTCCACCGTGTTATTGGCAACTATCCCTCAAATTGCTACCTCCCTCCAGAGCAGACTAGGTGGATACATTCTATTTCCTTTCAGAGGTTTTCTCTAGTTCCCATGTTTTAGGATTGGTCACAGTCCAGTGTATAACTATAACCTCTCAGAAAGAAGAACAATGAGGAGGGAGGAGTGGGGAGTAGAGTTTTTTGGGTGTACCGAAGGCACCCAAAGAGTAAGGTAGAGGAGAGGCTTACCTACCTACCTGAAGGACACCAGGAAGAAAATCTTGGAAGGAACCCAGGAGGAAGAGCAGGAAAGACCAAGAAGCAATACGTGTCTATCTTCAGGAGGGAATTAGTCACATAAGTTATGGACCCCTTGAATAATTAAATTCTAAGCAGGCAATAATGAAACAAGAGGTGTCCTTGTCATGCAAAGATGCAGATAATATCTTGTTAAGTGGAAAACAAGTCACAAACAGAATGTATGTTACATTTTCATTTTTGTTATTAGCATTGTGAATATATAAGGATGACTGGAAATCATTGCATCAAACTGTTAATAGTTGCCTCAAGGAAAAGAATTCCGGTAGAATTGTCACTTTCTCCACATTTAAAAAACCTTTTACAACTGTCATAAATAATGAGGAGAAACCAAAATTTTTATTCTGAGGGAAAACAATCAACATAGCAGAGAAAACAGTCTGGAAGGATATGTATCAAAATATAAAGGGTGATTACTTTTGAAATATGGGACTATGGATTGTTTTTATATTCTTTTTGCCTTTAATTTGTAAATTATATTAACTATGTATTGCTTTTGGAAGCAGAATAAAAAAATACAAGTTGTCATGATCAGAATAAAAAGCAGACTGGGATTTTGATCAAGGACAAGACTTGACATCAAGTAAGCAGATGCTACCCGGCCAAGCTTAAGATATTCTACAAGGAAATGTTCCCTCATGGGTGGGTGCCGGCAGGGTAGGTGTGAATCTGACGTGAAAGCTCTTATCCACCCACCCCATGCACCCTCACTCTGCTTGGCTCAAATCCACTCTGAGGAAAGGGGGAGGATGGCCTTGCTCCCAACTTCCAGCCAGTGGACATTCTCCACCAGCATGCCTGGAAAGGCCCCGCTCAATGGTTCTCTTTTGCCCTATCTCATACCAAAACCAAGTTAAATTAAGTGTCCTATTAATTATTTTAGGCTATAAATTTGTTTAAATAATATGACAAATAGGCCAAAACTATGTGTGTATGTGTGTGGGGGGAGCGAGGTGGGGGGAAGCCAGGCACTGTGCCTTCATTGGCTCTTCAGAAGCAGCTGGTTCCACTTTAGGGAAGAAAGTGCTGGGCACCCACTCCACGCTCTCCTTGGGTCAAAATCCACCTCATTTGCTTGATCAAGCATTGTCAGCTTGCCCATATTCTCACTGGTTCCCTGAGGCCTCCTTTTTATTCTGCCCTAAGTGTCTGTCAGCAAGGGCATCTTAGAACATAAAGAACGGGAGGACCTATGGGGTAGGCACCAAATAGATGTTTGACGAGGACCAGGAGGCCCCTGAGTTTTAACAACGGAAGGGGCAGAAAACGGTGACACTGATAGGAAAGGCTCTCGCCATCCAAATTGTTACCACTGGCCCTCAGAGTTAATGAATCTCTGACTCTCTGTGTTCTCTCATCCCCGGTTCTAGGGAACCACAGCACACTTTCTGAAAATAGGCAATGGCATTTGTCCCTCTGAATAATATAGGACACTCACAGACAGGGTTTATTGCTGAACTGCTTATTTTTCAGGGCTTTGCTCCAGCCTAGGAAATGGGGCTCCTAATCTGACCAGAGGGATGAGGGAGCTAATGACACACAGAGGCATAATGATTTCAGATGCACGGCTCCTTCTAAGGGAAAAATCATCAGTAGGGACTGGGTGAGAACATGGGAAGTGATTCATCTCATGTAATGTCAGAGGCAGTGCAGAATCTTGAAGTTTCAATCAATGACTTAATATCGGTGCTGTCAGGGAGACAATGTGAGGCCACTACACAGAGTAAAGGGAGGAGTGCTAAATAATATGGGAATTATAATTTGCTTTGGGACATACTCTAAATCCAAATGGCTTGATGGAAAATTACTCAACTGCTGAAAGAGAGAGGATGAGAGGCTAATATTTTGTGTAATAGGAATTGGGAGCTGACCACAGACCCAGACAAACCACATCTGAACCCTGGGAGAAGGGTCTGCCCTCCTGTGGACTAATCCACAGCCACATCCCCGAAACCACACAGTTACAGTCACACGTTAAGGACAGAACACTCATTGTCTTCAGGATCTCAGTGCCCAACAACCTCCTTCAGGTGCCCAGTGATTTTTCTGGAGCACAGAGAAAATGATTAGTCCTATTGGCTTTCCTGATCACATTTAGAATGTTGCTAAGTTTTTCAAGAAAGCAAACTCCCTCTAACGTGAGTCTTCTTCAGGAGGAGCCTTGGAGGTAATCTGTCCAAGCTTTACTCTGTCAAGAATGGAGGACAGATTCCAGCTCTGTTGGAGGGATGTCCAGCCAGTTACACGGCAGGAGGTGTGTGGATTCAGCTCAGGGCTACCAGAGGCGCCCTGCCTGGAGGAGCATGCGGTTCCCCGCCTGTGGGTGGTTGAGTAATGCCTAGTAGAGGCACTTCAGTTCACCGGAGAAAACCAGAAGCCAGAGCATCAAACCCACCAGGCATGCTTCCCCCATGCATGCCACAGTCTTCTGATGTGGACAGGACCCCAGGGGAGGTAGTCAGGGAAGAACTTGGGCTGTGAGTCCCCTGCCTGGCTGGGAGGGAGGATGTGAGATGGGGGGAAATTCCTCCTGGTCTGCCTGCTTCTTGGAGTTATTGAGAAGATCACATGGGAAAAATTACATGTGTATTCTCTAAATGGGGAAAGTCATAGACAGGTTAGGGAATATTTTTGCTCAGAACAAACCTCTCTGATGCCATGAAATGTAGAAAAAAGGTTAGAGACATCACTGGAGTTAAGACAAGGCAAGAGCAATCATTCCCCTCCATCAAAGACACTCTTAGAAAACACACCTCCCTCTCAGCTGTGCTGTCAGGGAATGCAGTCAACATGTTGCAAAGGAAAGAGAAAATTGGTAACAGCTTCACTCAATTTCACATTGCAAATATGGTGATACTAAAATTCTGTTCTTTAAGAACTAGTTATTTGCAATTTAGCAAAATGGATAATATATTTTGCAAGCCAACTTTATTAAAAGTTTTCAAGAATCATTTAGGTGTCAAATTTTGAGTTGGAAATGAAAATTTGCCTTAGCTGTGGCCATATTCAATCTTTTTGAATACTTCACCCTCCAAATGCTTTTCTTTCTGCCTTTCATTGTGCACCACCCTCAGTGAGGAACCAGAAGAGGGGCCTGCAGAAAATACTCTCAGTCACCCCGAACTGAAGGCCCCAAAAAGGAGAAAAAGAGGAGGACCAGAGGATGGAGAGCTGGATGTCTGGCCTTCTGGTCTACCCTGCTGTTTGGGGCCATGTACCCCTTGTCTTACCAACCTTCAGTGGATGGTTATGGTGGATTCAATTTTTTGAAATTAAATTTAGTCAAATGTGACCTGTTGGCATTGCAACTTATAGTACACTTGTTGAATTAGCCCATGAAGAAAGCACCAGGATTTTTTTGTTTGAAATGGTCTCATTTGGTGTTATAGACTGACTTAAAGAACCATCAAAGGGAGATGGCACATTTATAAAGCAAGTGAGAAAGAGCTCTTCATGAGAAAGGACCTAACAGAAAGAAATCCCAGTGCAGATACAAAGTAAGACCTACTCCTTTATTTTGTGTGCACACATCCGCCAGCCCTGATTATAGAAACAGAGACAGATTAAGCTCTAACTTAGCGGGGATGTGACCTCTCCTTAGGAGAATTAAATGCAGCCTCTTGCTAGCAGGGAGGCAGGTGGAGAAAAAAAACAGTGGAAATTACAATGGGGAAGCTATGAATGAATGAATGAATGAACACTTCCGCTGTGTAAAGACTTAGAAGCTAGGGTAGAAACTTAATGGCTAAGGGCTCTAAATAAGGCCTGGGTAGTACTAAGATAGAAAACAATTAAACGCTTTTCTCAATGTAGAAAGAATTAAATTTTAAAATAGTGATTGACAATGTTGAGTTTAGTGAAAATGGTCAAGACCCAGGCACATCTATTCATATTCTTTTATAATGTACTGTAATTTTGATATCATATTGTTTGAGTAGAATTTTGAGATTAATAAAAAATGTGCTATTATTTTAAATGAATATTATACTCATCTAGAAAAAGAATAAAGGACTAGTGTATATTTTCAATAATCATACCTAAGGAAAGATTCTCTGTGGAACTAGGTGTCCCTTGAGGAGTATCGCTGGGCATCCACTAGCATTTGTTCATTTGTTCATTCTTCAAATTGTCATTGGGCACATCCTGTGAGCTGAACCCTGGCAACCAGGATTCAGAAGCGATAGAACCTGGCCCCTGCTTTCAAGGACTCATGCTTAACAGGAGTAATGGCCATGAATGTACATGCCCGAACACAAAGGAAATTTCCTGTAATGAAAACCTCTACAGGGTGAAGTGGGGTCACCCCACTGCATAGGAGGCTGGCGTCTTGGAACATTGCATAGTGGTGGTGATGCCTGACTTCACTGTTGGAGTTCCCCAGGAGGCCACTGGCGAAGAACAGCATTCCAGGGGGGGGGAGTCCTTAGCCTATGCAAAGGCACAGAGCCTTGAAAAACATGGTGTGTGGAAAAAGGGACAAGTAGTTCAGTATGGTTAGTGTGCAGAGAGTTTTTAAGAGGTGGGTTGGGGGCAGTGAGGGATAAATGAAGCTAGGAAAGCAGGCCTGGGTCAGAATGACAAGAGGCTAAACTAGGATAAGAAGGGGCATGGACACAAAAAAAGACAAAATCGTGCCATTTGTGACAACACGGATGGGCCTTGAGGGTATTAAGCTATGCGAAATAAGCCAGACAGAGAAAGACAAACACCTTATGATTTCACTCATATGTGGGAGATAACAAATACATGGATAAAGAGAACAGATGAAGAGAGAGTGGTGGACTGTCAAATAGGACTGAAAGAGCAAGCACAGTCAGTGTGGGCGGAGTTCATTGGTGTGAGCCTGTGAGAGGTCCTGAGGGGCCCCTTGGAAACGGTTTCTGCAGAGGGCTTGGGGGAAGCTGATGCCCAAGGCACAGGGAGTCAGCAGGAAACAAGAGAGTGGAGACATCCGGCTATCAAACTGCACCGCGGAGTTTGGCAGTGAAGGGAAAGGAGGGAGCAGGATCACAGTGCAGAACCAAGAGAGGTCTATTTAGTTAGCATTGTGTGTGTGTGTGCACACTTGCATGCATTGTGTAAATAGAGGAGGCAAACTTGGGTTTTTGCTGAGGTGATGGAATCAATGGAGAGGAGCTAAGGAGAGCGAGAGAAGAATCCAGGGAAAACTGACAGGAAAAGGACCTGGCCATGAAGATGGGCCTCCAGAGCCTGAGGATAGATTGGCCTTGGATGAGAGGAAGGACTTCAACAGAAAGATACAAGTTTCCACAAGCCCAGAGGTGGGGATAGGAAGTGGAGGAGAGAATGTCTGATGGTTTCTGTTTATGAAGTTCAAGGTGAAGCCATTGGGAGAATGACAGTTGACACAAAGAAGACCCACAAACCCCAAGTGAAATTGAAGGGGGTTTCCTGGATTCCTTTCCCCACCTTCACCTCCAAGGTCATGGCTCTGATTCCAACTTTGATGCCCCTTGGTGGCCCCATGGACTTGGATTTTTGCCTGCTATCTAGGCCTCAGCTTTTTCTTATTGATTTTGCTTTAATCCACCTTTCCAGTTTTTAGCAATCCTACTGCCTCAGATGAAAATGTAGCCCCTGGAAACCACCACTCACCCACAAACACTCACCTGGGCACAAGCAAGCCAGGGCCAGCACCTCACTTTTACCAGCTAAGGGGAGAGGCAGACAGGGGATTGGTCCCAATTGCAACTTAATCTAACCTTTGCTTTATAGTGGATTTCATTGGAAGGCCATGAATCCTTAAAAATAAAATGGGGATAATTCCTTCAGATTCATGACAGGATTGAATGCTTTTCTGAAAGGTCAGTAAAATAATGTTGGATTTGAGATTAGAATGAGATAGGCAAATAACTAGCAGCTAAAGTGTGTGATGTTGAAGGAAAACTTATCACAGAACTACATTTTAAGAAGGAAGTCCTCCCCCTCTGTTTTTCTCCCCAAATATTTAGAGATCATGGATAAAAACTCAGAAACAAACTAAAGGTGCAAAGATATCAATAAAATTCAGGGAGTAAGAAGTTGGGTCCACTTACACTTTTGAATCCTGCGGCATTGGGGGTGACCTTATATGAGAGCAAGAGAGAGCATACTTGTTCTGGCTGATCTTAATAAGTGCACTCCGAGGGCAAAATTCCTGTAAAAATAACAAAAGAGTTCACTCAATTTAAATCAGAATACCCACAATTCAGATGTAATTTTATTCTAGCTCAACAGTAGCTACTAGCCATCATCCTGTTGAGGGTGATACTGAAGAGTGCAGTTTAAATGCAGAGTATAGCTTGATAATTATTGCTGAATAAAAGTCACCGTTGGGTCCTATCATTTCTCCATATGTTGGGTCATTTGCCAAGTCCATTCACATAAGATGCACGCATGTGCGTGCACACACACATCCCTTAATATAACCACCTTCATTCCTATCTTTATTTCAGCCTTGGCCATCTCTTTCCTAGACTTATAAACTATCACCACTACCCCTTGCTGAATGCCTGACCTTCAGCCCCATGGGTCTCCCAGAATTTCTATCTGGGAGATAGACGCTAACTGTGTTCAGCATCCATCCCTCAGACCATGCCATCTAGTTGCCAGGGCCCCACTGCCCTGTGGGTAAATTCCAAGGTCCTTCTTGGGCTCTGATGCTCTTCCTCAGGGATCCAAGATCACCTGCTTCATCTCTCCCCACACCCTGGAGCCCAGGGACATCTCTTCAAATGTCCCTTGATTGGCTTTCTCCTCTCTTGCCTAATAGATATCCCTGAGCAGGGCCACATGTCAGAAATGCTTCCGCATCTGCTGCCCTTCCAGACTGCTTATTTACTCTCATCCAAATAGCTCTAGGAATGTCCATTTTATCTCAGGGGCTCTTCCTAGTTGATGAAAAGGCACCCCATTCTCCCTCTTGTTCTGTCAGATTGGATACAGTGCTCCCGGGGCCACCGGCTCTGATGGTTGTCACCCCTTGCCCTTAATCCTAAAACTCACTTACCGTGACCCCTCCCTGATGGATATACCTCATGCTACAGTCAAGAATTGACTGGATATTTTTATTCTGTCCACTAGGCAGTTGGGCACAGAGGTTTAGAGTGCAGGCCATGAAGCCAGACTGTCTGGGTTCAAATACCTGTTCTACTGCCGACCCTGTGTTGACGTAACCTCTCGTCTTCAGCTTCCTTGCCTGAAAATGGGAATAATAAAAGTACCTCCCTCACGGTGTTCCGAGCATTCAATTGTTCACTATGTGTGATTGGATAAGTACCTGTGGCACACAGGAAGTGCTTAATAAAGTTAGCCACCCTTATTTTGCTGGCTAGTCTATTTTCCAGGCATACTAAGTGGTCCATCAAGACAATGTTATTTCTATTAGAAACATCATTCATTCAAGTAACTTAAAAGCAATTTTGAGAATCTTGTCTTCATCAGGGGCTGTGCTGGGGGTGCAAAGATGAACAGGCCACAGTCTCTGTCTTTAAAGAGCTGGGAGATTGGTGAAGAAGCCAGCGTGGGAAGGGGGCAGTACTGTGTGCGGGGGACCTTGAGGGCCGCGGCAGGAAGCTACAATTGAGCAGAATCTTTCAGGTGACACGAGTTTCATGGAAAAAAGATGGGGAGGGCAGTCCAGGAAGAGTTAAAGCCCAGGACCTTGGAAAAGCCCACTGTGCTCAGGAAGCAGGGAGCTTTCCACGGGGCTGGAAACTAAGCTCACAGTACAGGCTGGGGCTGGGCTGGGGTCACGCTGGGCTTTTCATTGAGGCTGATGAGAAGTGTGTGTGTGCGTGGTGGTGGGGGGACATCAGGCAGGCAAGTGACATTATCAGATTTGTAACCTGATCAAGACTTTTTCTTAAACTTTTAGGAAAAATACATAGGGAGGACTGGCGGTCGCAGCAGGGAGGGAGGGCGTGGTGCTCAAGAGCCTGGGGAGGTTATTATAACCCGAAGAACCAGAGGGAGCCCCCCAGCCGTCAAATGCGGAATGAAAGCCCAAAGACCATCTGATGGAGGAGTGGGGAGGCCATGGCAGTCTGAGTCAGGGCAGATTTCATGCTGCAACGTGGGCAGAATCCAAGCCACAGGGAGCGGATGCACAGAGGGAATAGATCCAGCCAGGGAGATCACTCTTCTAAGACATCTGGCAGTGCCAGGAAAGAGCTAGGCGGTGCCCATGAGACAGGCAGGGGTCAACGCAGCCACTTTCTGCCCAGCGAGAGAGTCCTTTCCTAAATGAAAGTCTACTTACTCTCCGGTTGTTACACTTCAAAACCGTGTAGAATTTGTCTTCGGCCACATCCTGATTTGGAAGTGCTATGACAATGGCAGGGACGTAAAAGTCAAATCCATTGGGTATCACGATTTTGGCAAACACGTAATCTCCAACCTGTAGACAAGAACATATTTCATAGCCAACATTTTGCTCATAGATCTTATAGACAATATTAACATAAGCTTGTTTATAAGATGATTAGCAAATATTGATGCTAAAATTCAAATACGTATTTTTTCTCATTTAGAAAGGTCCATAGTTCTAAAATTCTCTGAGCTCATTGGTCCACAGCTGGAATTTTGTGATCAGTTTAGGGAAGCCCCAGTTTAGCAGGACTTCTTCACCTGACAAGGGTCCTGGGGACAGCCAGCAAGATGGCGAGGGGTCTGGAAACCGTATCCTACAAAGACTGGTTGAAGGAACCTGGAGTGTTTCACATAGGGACCAAGGAGAGTTATGAACAGTGCCCTCGTCCATCTGCAGGGCTGTCACAGACAAAGGAGAGGAGCAGGTTGGGAATGTGGCTCCAAAGCACACACTGAAATCCATGGGTAAAAGTCACAAAGAGAGAACTTGCAGCAGAAGAAAGTCTTGTGAATGGGCATGCTTCATCGGGTGAAGAGGATTGACTGCAGGGGACGAGGGCACGATGTGTGCTCTGGGTCTGGCCAGGGGGAGGCCGGACCAGACAACCAATGTGGAATCCTATGAGTGCTCCTCAGCCGCTTTACCTCCTGGTTCCCACTACTCAGGAAACAGCAGCAGGGAGGCTTTGGGGGCTTTCTCTCTACTCTCTGGCCTTGGTGCCAGGATGAGGAGAGTGGTAGGAGGCTGAGCCTGACACAGCACACTTTAATTTATAAGCAGGTGAGAACACATCAACCCAGCTGACCCGTGGAAAGCACATTGAAGGGTGACTGCCTTATGGCACCAAGGTCTGGCATCAGTTGACTACAATGTCAAGGAAAGTGCTACCTCTGCCCTTGTTATGAAATCTGTTTTAATACAGTCTTTCGCAGTTAAAGTTTCAAAAGCACTAGCAGTTAGAGCAACTCCCTTCCCCAACCACCTAATGTCTATAAAGTGACAAGGGCCTCAAGGTGTAATGCCAGCAAGTCTGTGCAGTCGAGAGACACTTAACAGGGAATTAGCAGATCAGGGTCATGAGCAAAGAAATTGCCAGGCAAGGCAGTCACAGGAACAGGGGCCACTGCTCTTCCGGCCCAAACACCTACTCCCTGTGTGGCCCAACCAGATGCTCAGCAAAGAGCCAAACAGTGGCCGTGCATCCCCTGTTATCCACAACTCTGGGAATGATGAAAAGGGGCCCCCTGAACAGATCACTGGAGAGGTACCTGCAGTAGCGGGCAGGGCATGGCTCCCCCCACAGGCGTGATGAACGAGGTGGGCACAACCTTGGTGTCTCCATACTTGAAGCCCACCAGTGCATGGGTGGGGCTCACACACTTCTTCACAACCCCTGGAAGGAATCAAATTTAAAATCAAATATAAAGGCAAACAACGCCCATTTGCTTAGCCTTGCCCCATCCTGTTGGCTTCACTAAGTTATAACACTTTGCCTATTTCAATCAGTGTGCCCCTTTGATTTCTCCACAGATGACGCTGGATACTGTATGAGGTCTGCTGGGGTTGACCGACTCAAAGTGGTGGAGCTCAGTGCTCTGGTCTGGAGCACCCACTGGGCTGGGAAGCCCAGAGAACATGCAGAACCTTGTGCATCCAGCATGACCAGCAACAATCCTGATGGGGACATCGTTCCTAGAAACAAATATCCCCTCCCTGGACACTTCTTATCAGCTGACTTCCTTATTTATCTATTTCAGCCATATTTCCTTCTATAATACTTAGAGACAGAAAATCGTTGCTGTCAAATTATGAAAGCACAGAAAGGAAATATGAACTCCCACCATCAGCTTTTTATCTAATAGATGATAAGGTAACCAGGCTGAACACACCCCGTGGCTTCCCTAAAATATACAACCGAAAAAGGAAAAAAAGAAAAAAGAAGCAAGAAGTTTCCTTTTAGTTATACTCAAAGAGATTATTGTATCAGGAAAAGAAAATACCTGTGTTAAGGTTCACATATTTTGTCACTTATCCCAGTTGAAATTTACTTTCCCATGAAGAAGGGATTATAAATATTAAGGGGAAGTTTAGACACGGACACTTCCCTGGTCAGTAGCAGCTGCACTTGGACTCCCACTCGGAGACACAAATGTGCCCGTCCCCCCAGGCTCCCACCGTGTGAGTGGTGCCTGCGCCCCCGCCCCCGCTCACATGCTGGCCCTGGCCAAGTCCCATGTCCTTTTAAAGGACACAGCAAATGAACAGCTGCTGATTTTCATCTCGAGTCCGTGTCTCTTGTTTTAAATGACCAAAGAAATGAAAACCTTTTCTTTACTTTTAAGAACGAACACACACACACACACACACATCAGTCTTACATTGTGTGTGTCTTCTTATGGACTAAAATGTTCTGTTTAGTTTTTAAAATATTTTTTATACGTTATTCACACATTTTCTACCATAAACTGACTTTACCCTTTTAATTAGAAAAACAAACACTACTTTTTAGAAAGAATTCCTATTATAAAAACAATGAAAACCCACTCCTAACTCGGGAGAATGCTCACATCTCACATACTTGCGTGTCCCCCACCCCCTCTCATGGTTCAGGGGAAGGGTCTGGGCTGTCAAGATTTTGCAGAATCCAGTCTTAGACCTGTTGTGCAGTTGTTCAGCTCTCTGCTTAAGTTGAGTAGTTGTGACAGACTTCATGGCCTGCCAAGTCTAAACCATTTGTTATCTTACCTTTTAGGAAAAAGTCTGCCAACCTCTGCTCTAGATGATTAAACCCTGGCTTTTTCATATGTTACTACAACCTCTTTGTTGTTCCTTCAATTCCATTTTCCTTGTACGGTCTCTCCAGATGTGAGCCTTTGTTCACCTCCAGAACTTAGTGCAGTTTCTTAGTCTGACTTTAGAACCAGCCTCACTGTGTTGACACCCTGGCTGGCTGGCTCCAGGAGCTGGAGGACCCAGAGCCGGCCTGTCTAGTTACAGCTCAGCCTCTGCACTTACTTGCTCCTTCTCCACCTCACTAAGGAGTTGCTACCATTTCTATGCCCTGATTCAAGATGAGCTTCCATTCTTGGCTTCCACTACACTGCAGTTTTTCTCTGCCCACAGCCCCAGAGAGGTAAGACCATGTCTCCTGGCTCTGAAACGTCTCTGGGAACCATTTCAGAGGCCTGGGGCTCTGGAGGTGCTGGGCTTCAGCACACAGAAGCACCTCCACTGCTTTTGGTCTTTCTCCTGGTGGAGGCTTGGCGATCCCAGTCACCTTCCTGGGTATGAGTCAGGCTCCCCACTTCTGCCAGAGGACTGTCCTATACCCAGGCTGGGGAAATGGGGATGCACCCCTTTTGAGACCCTCAGCAAAAACGTGGCCCATGCTCAGTGGTTAGAGGAGTGGAGAAATAGTCTAAGTAGACAGCTCAGGTCAGTTCATTTGGTAAATATGCAGGAATAATTCTCAATCTTTGCTCCAAACAGGAATTTCTCAGGCTGGAGAACGGATTTTTTACCTCTGGCTATAAGAACCTTCCCATACTCACAGCCCAGGTTAAGTTCCACCTCCTGAAAAAGACATTAGCTTTGCTCCGCCAGAAGCATCCCTTCCACCTGTCCCCTCCACTGTGTGTCATCTGAGACATCTATTCATCACATTCTCTTCTTCCTTTAGTCTCAGAGGGTTCCTTTCCAGCCCTCTGTGCAGGTTTTTGCCTTTTTGAATTGCTTCTAAATTTTAAATTTCAAGCAGTGCCCTCTACCCCCCGGAGAGGACACGAGTTGTTTATATCTCCTAAGAGGAGCTCTCACAGGGGAGAATAGAAAAACTCTTGACATGTAATTAACACTTTCCAATTTACAAAACATTATATTTATTATCATATTTAATGGTCTTATTGGGGTTTTAAGTGTTTGAAATCCCATTTGGAAAGATAAGGAAACTGATGTTCAGTGATTCCAGTCACAGGGCTAGTAGAGGCAAGAGGTAGACTTCAAAGAAGTAAGAACTTAGGATTTTCTGACCCTGAATCATTACGCCTGAGAAAGTATTCCATTCCCCCCCCCCCCACCCCTCACCTTTTCCTTCCATTGTAACTTTTTCCTACGGCATAGTGCAGAAACTCTGCAACCTGCATCACTGTGAATTTCCTGAAGTAAAATGCTCCTTCTTACTGAACAACAGGGAGGATGGCCCAATTCCCACAAATAATGATTTGAAATAAGGTTTTCAAATGTGTCTTCCTCCCTGCCTTTCAGCATCCCGATAAGCCAGGCCAAGCTTGTCACGTCCATTCTAAACAATGCAGTCGTTCCTCAATTGGACAATCCACATGGACCCCTGGAAGGGAGTTAGCCATATGGAAATCCCTGCCCTGATTCCCAAGGATGGCAGCAATGACTGCACCAGCTCTTTTCCAGTGTAGACTTGGTCTTAAGCAACGGACACTCTCATCCAATTACTCCAAAGCCATCTTCTACTGGCGTACATCTTAAAGCCAGCTATTTTTCATTAAAAATGTTTAGGAGGTTTTGAACAAAAGTTGTCAGAAAAGGAGTCACCAATGAATATCATGGCTGTGATCCACAAAACTCTCTTTGGCCTTCTTTTTTGCAAGGGAGAAAACAGTAGTGCATAGTGACCAGGGGATCTGAACTAACGTCACTAATGAGGGGGCATGGACATCACATGCCTCTGGATGGGATGCGCTGAGAGGGACATGACATCATTGTTATCACTCAGGGTTCCAGGTATGCACAACCTGAATCTAATCTAACCCAAATTGAGGAATACTCTACAAAATAATTGGTTTTACTCGTAAATAACGTCAGTACCATGAAAGACGATAGAAAAGGCTGGAGAATGATTCCAGATTAAGGAAGACTAAAGAGACATGTTAAGTAAATGCAATACATGATTCTGGATTGGGACTTGTACTAGGGGAAAAAAATGCTATAAAGGCCATTATTGGGACAATTAACAAAATTGAAATGTATAAACAAAAAGTAGTATAATATTAAATTTCCTGAATTTTATAACTCTATTTTGGTTATATTAAGAGAATACCCTTGTTCTTGAGAAATACACACTGATGTATTAAGGGTTAAAGGGGCACAATGATGTTACCTAATCTCAAATAGTTCAGAAAAAATTATGTGTGTATATGTGTGGAGGTAAGTACAGAGAGAGAGAGAGAGAATAAAATAAAGTAATAAATGTGGTAAACTAAATGTGACAAAGTGTTAAAAATTGGTAAATCCAGGGGCCGGCCCAGTGGCATAGTGGTTAAGTTCATGTGCTCTGCTTTGGTGACCTGGGGTTTGCGGGTTTGGTTCCCAGGCAAGGACCTACGCACTGCTTATCAAGCCATGCTATGGCAGGCATCCCACATATAAAGTAGAGGAAGATGGGCACAGATGTTAGCCCAGGGCTAATCTTCCTCAACAAAAAGAGGAGGATTGGCAACAGATATTAGCTCAGGGCTGGTCTTCCTCACACACACACACACACACACACACACACACACACACACACACACACACAAATTGGTAAATCTGGGTAGAGTATACAGGAGTTCTCTATTATTCTTGCAACTTTTCTGTAACTTTGAGATTATTTTTTATAAAAAATAACTCTATGAAGGTGAAGTAGAACTGAAATTCCCAATTAAAGAAAAGATTCGTTGACTTTGGGTGGGAGGGGGAACACAAACTAAGTAGATCCAGTAATCCATGCACTATCATTTAATTTGACTGAGTCAATATTTACTAACTAGCCACTAATCAAAATGACTGATTATATGACTAAATTTAAATGTTTATTTCCTCTAAATTGACTTGAGTTTAATCACAGCCACAAATTTGAAATTCCCAAATAGCCAGATCCCATGCAGCTACCAGGAGTGTGTGCTCTCTGCCTCTAATTGCATATTTTTAAAAAACCAGGGCAATAATTACTGCTGACACGGCCTCAGGTATTGCATGTGGCTGTGGTGTTACCCCTCTTTCCTCTACTTCCCCAGATTGGCAGCAGTAGGTCTTCTGCATTTTCTCATCATACGGGGATGGTGCTGGTGAAAAGTTCAAGCCGCCCTACTTTTCTCTGGGACCCTGCCCAACAAACTGATCCCAAACCCTAATCCGGCCATCTGGAATCCAGTCCTTTTCAGCATTTCCGTTCAACTGCCAAATTGGCCTTGGACCCCTCTCCAGGGCTTCAATTGAGAAAATCAAGCAGGGGTGGCCTCCTATAATGACCTTCCAGCAAATCTGAGCCCCAGAGAAATGGCAGGTTTGCAAGAGCTGCTCTTGCCAAGAAGAGCTTCATGCCTTAGCCTATGAGAATCTCAAAAACTCAGATGTATATTTACTCTCATCAAGTCAACTCCAAAGCACATTTACCAAATTTCAAATAAAATGTCGTAGGTGTCAATTCTACACATATGCCTGCTGGAAACCAAAACTCTTCCTGAAGTATTTTTCCCACTTAAAAAGATTTAATTAAATTTAATTAATAAAGAATTTTTCTTCTAACTGGTGATTGATAGATAATGCCTACTACACAAGACCAATCATATTTCAGTGGTATGATCTCTTTGCTTGACAGATCTTCCTCAGGGTTCCTTCTCTAAGCTCTTTTTTTCCCTGCAAACCTTTACCATGATTTCAATGACGACTTTTGTGTTGATGTGTCAAAAATTTCCATCTCCAGACAGATTTCCTCTCCAGACTCTAGATCCATATCTCCAACAGCTTCTCCGACAACTTCAGTTGTCTCACGGTGCCCCAACAATTCATCATGTTCCAGACACCCCTCATTATCCTCCTGTCCGCACCACCATCTCCTGTGGGTACGATTATTTACCTTATGACCCAAGCCAGGGACCTGAGTGATATCCTAACCCACTCTGTATACACTCTTTACACAGCAATGGGAGGGATCTTTTCAAAGCCTCAAGTATGACTGTGTTTCTCCCTGCTTGAAATGTGGTTCTCCAATACAGTCCAAACTTCTTACCATGACCCTTTATGAACAACCCCATACTTATGTCTCTGAAGAGCTTTATTCTTTTCTACCCTTCCTTTGCATTCTAGGTTCCAGCCATAATCTATTTTATTTCTCCAGACATAAAATGTTTTTCTTCACCTCTAGATCTTCACACGTGTTATTTTCACTATCCACGAAGCTCTTGCTGAACTTCACCTGGCTGATTCCTTCAGGATCACATGCCCCAGAAAGTCTTGGGCAAACCTCTTGGGTCCAGCCACAGTAGCCTCTTCCTCCAATATGCCACGGGCATTCCAGCCTCAAGACTTTGTATTGCTATTCCCTCTGCTTAGAACTCTCTTCCCCCAGAAAAATCTCATGGTTTACGCCTCCTCCTTTAAGTCCTTACGCATATGTCACTTTCTCTGGAAGCTCTTCACTGACCACCATATTTAGAATTGCAACCTTCACAGTGACACTCTCAACCCTCTTTCACGGCTTGATTTTTCTTCATAGCACTGTATCTGACACACTACATATGCTATTTATTTGGCTACTTGTCTGTGTCCCTCACTAGCATGTAAGCTCCAAGAAGACAAGAATTTTCATCTGTTTGTTCACTACATTAGACCAGTGCAGTGGGCCAGTATTTAGGAATATGACACATATGAAACATAGTAGATGTGTAGTAAAAATTTGTTTACTAAACAAATGAGAGATTAAAATAAATACTTTTTTTCTGGCTATTTTTTCTCCACAAATATGGGGAGAAACCTCATCATCATTTCATTTTAGAAGTGGAAAACCTTAGTACAGCTCATGAAATCTCAGTGTTTTGGGGAAAGAACAGTTTCAGGACCTCTGGTCTCTGACATCATATTATTTAAGCAAAAGAATCTTACAAAATAAATTATTTACCTGGAAAATAAAAGCCATTTTCATCACATCTTGCAATAACCTTCTGGCCTTTGAGGGGATCCAACTTTTTTGATTTGATTTTCTTTGTTGGATTTCCTTGAAATTTCTGTTGCTAAAAAAGATAAAACATTAATAATTGATTTAAAAAGTCAATGCAGACAGTGAAAATCATGGGTATGGGATAGCTTGGGATTCTCTCCTGAGAATCAAACTATTGGAGAATTACAGGACATACATATACTGTATACTCACTCTGGAGTACTTCTGTTCTATGTTGTTGGGAATGATCTTTTAAATCTGAACTGATGTGGCAACCACTGCCCATAGAAAGCAGAACAGAGTTTGAAGTCTAAACCTAATCAAGTTTTGTTAAAACAAAAGAAGTCAACCTTTTTCAGAGAATTTAAACTGGATCCAGCATCTTAAAACATAATATTCAATATATCCATTATCCAATCCAAAATCCAACATACAAAAAAAGCAAGCAAATATGTCTAATTCTCACGGTAAAAGGCAATCAACAGGTCACAATACTGAGATGATCCAGGTGTTGGAATAATCAGGTAAAGACTTTAAATCAGCAATTATAACCATAATCCATGAGGTATTGGTAAATACTCTTGAAACAAATGGCAAGATAGTTGTTTTCAGCAGACAAACAGAAACTGTAAAAAAATTACCAAATGAAAATTTTAGAAGTAAAAAATAGAATATCTATATGGGCTCAAAAGCAGATTGAGGGGCCGCCCGGTGGCGCAGCGGTTTAGTCCGCGCTTGGCAGCCCGGGGTTCGCGAGTTGGGATCCCGGGCGCCCGCCGACGCACTGCCTGTCAGCCATGCTGTGGCGGCGTCCCATATAAAGTGGAGGAAGATGGGCACGGATGTTAGCCCAGGGCCAGTCTTCCTCAGCAAAAAGGGGAGGATTGGCGATGGATGTTAGCTCAGGGCTGGTCTTCCCCACAAAAAACAAAACAAACAAACAAAAAAACCCAAAACAAAACAAAACAAAAAAAAGCAGATTGATATGACAGAGGAAAGAGACTTGAGGAAAAATCAACAGAAATCATTCAATCTGAAGAACACAGAGAAAAAAGATTTTAAAAAATGAGCAAGATCCTTCCTGTTCTGGATAACCCCTTCAAAGCCCAGCTCAGTAGAATCTCTCCTCTGGGAAGACTTTACCCCCAGACAACTTCAGAAAAAGCAAAGGAAAGGACTGCTTTGTTATTTATTCTCAAATGGTACCACATGAATCAAGGTTTGGAGAGAATGTGATGGCTGTGTCCACCATATGAAGAAACTGGTCACATAATTTTTGATTTGTAAAATCCAACTCTAAAGTCCTATTTTCTAAGCTTGATGACTGATCATTAACAAGAAGACCCAAACCCACTAATCGTCTCCCCACCAAAAAACCCAAAAGCCTCCATTCCACCCTTGAGAATAGTCATTATTTTTAATTTCCAATGAATTTGAGGACGAGTGCTCTTATAAATTTAAAATGAATTATTAGAAAATAAAATAAACATATAATGTTTGAGTTTCTAGGTAAAATCTATTTAAGGATTCTAAAGAGCAAAGAGTAGCAAATGGGTTGGGAAAGAAGACAAGAATTCAAAGTACCACGAAACTGGTGGGTAGTTTACCATTTTTTCCCAGGCGTGATCTCAAGGCCACCCAAAACACAGAAGTGGGCACCTGGGGGCAGACAGAGAGAGCTCTAGGAGAAGCCCTCTAGTTCTGGCTTGAGGAACGGGAAAAGAAAGTCCTAATACTCAGAAAGAAAGCAGAAATCCTCCTTTTTTTTTTCTCCATTCTCAGACCCCAGTCCCCAAGCAATCCTGTGGCAGTGGCAGCAGCCTTGGCAACATGAGCCTAAAGGAGCCAAAACTCTGAGGGAGGGGAATCTTCTTGTCTGATTAGTGGCATTGTGGTCCCAACAGGGTGGGATGAACCTGCATTGTTCTCTCGCTGTGTGTCTGGCATCTGTTTGGCCTCAGATGCAAGCACAATATGTGGAAGCATGCAAATGAGTTAAGAACACAAAACCTCAGATTTCTGGCTGGAGGACTGGAAAGAGGAGCCCTGGAAAAACAGAAATTACTGGGAAGATTATATTAGAAAAGAGAAGGCCAAATATTACCCCAATACCAAATCGGACAAAAATATCACAAGAAAAAGAACACTACAGACCTATATTCCTCATGAATATAGATGCAAAAATCTACAAGACAATATTAGCAAATAAATCCAGCAACATATAAGAAGGACTATACACAATGACCAGGTAGGACATATCTGGGGAATGCAAAACTAGTTTAACACCCATAAATCAATTAATGTGATACTCTAAACTAATAGAATAAAGGATAAAACTATATTATTTTAATGCATGGAGAAAGAGCATCTGACAAAATCCATAAAGACTGCTGACCCACTAGGAATATGACTTCCTCAACTTGATGAAGGCACCTATGAAGAAGCCACAGCAAACATGATACTTAATGGTGAAAGATGGGATGATTTCCCCTTAAGATCAGAAACAAGACAAGGCACTCCTACCATTCTATTTAACATTGCACTTGAGATTCTATCCAGCGCAATCAGGCAAGAAAAAAATAAAGGCATCAGATTGGAAAGGAGCAGGTAAAATTGTGTTTATTCATAAATGATATGATCCTATATGTGGAAAGCCCTAGGGAAACCATCCAAAAGCTACTAGAATTAACAAGTTCAGCAAGCTGTCATGATGCAAGATAATTATACAAAAAAATCAATTGTATTTCTGTGTACATATAATGAACAATCTGAAAATAAAATTAAGAAAAGAATTCCATTTATAGTAGCATCAAAAAGAATAAAATGTTTAGGTATAAATATACCAAAATAAATGAAAGACCTATACACTGAAAACTACAAAACATTGCTGAGAGAAATTAAAGATCTAAGAAGTGGAGGGACATATCATGTTCACGGATGAGAAGACTTGATATTGTTAAATAGCCATTTTTCCCAAAATGATTTATAGATTCAATATAATTTATATCAAAATCCCAGTAAGTTGTTTTTCTATTTTTGTTTTTTGTTGAAATTGAGATGCTGATCCTAAAATTCACACTTAAATGTAAAGGACCCAGGAGAGCCAAAACAATTTTGAAAAAGAACAAATTTGGTGGACTTACACTTCTTGATTTCAAAACTTACTCTAATGCTTTAGCAATCAAGAAAGTGTGGTACTGACATAAGGAAAGTCATATGATCAATGCAACAGTATTGAAAGTCCAGAAATAAATCCTTACATTTACAGTCAATTGATTTTTGACACTTTGGAAAAAATGTTGGCAGTTTCTTTAAAAATGAAACATAAACTTACTGTATGCCCCAGAAATACAATTATTAGGTATCCAGCCAAGAGAAACGAAAACTTATATCACACCAAGACTTTTATGTGAGCATTCATATCAGCATTATTCACAATAGTGAAAAGGTGCAAATAATACTAATGTCCATTAACTAGGGAATGAGTAAAAAAATGTGGTATATCCATACAATGGAATACTAATCAGCCATTTATATATGAAATGTACAGAAAAGACAAATTTATAGAGACAGAAATTGATAAATGGTTACCTGGAGCTTGGGGTGCGAACAGAGATTGACCACAGACGGGCATGAGGGATCTTTTTAGGGTGATGGAAATGTTCTAAAACTGGATTGTGGTGGTGGTTGATAGCTCAGTCAGTTTTACTAAAAATCACTGAATTGAAATAGGTGAATTTTATGATGTGAAAATTATATAACTCAATTTTTAAGGTAAAAATAGGCAGCCATTTATTTCTGGTTTGCTCTATGTAACTGCTCACGATATTTTGCATATAGTGGGCTGAATGAGTGAATAAGCATAGAAACTTCTGAATCTACTCTTAAATCAAAAGATAAACCATATAGCCCTTTTCTTCAAATCACTATGTTGCAGAAACTGGGCATTTTTCCCTCCTAGATTTTTTTTTCATTTTTTCCTTTCTTGACCATTCACTTATTAATTCTTGGGTTTCCCAAAGAAATTAGTCCTCCATCCCAATCAGAGTGCCCAGTGACTTCATCTTCAGCTTCTCCTCTTTGCAGACTATCAAATGCCCCTCTTCTCCATGGTACAAAGCCAATATACACTATTTTCACATGCATTTGATGCCACCTTTTTGTAGTGGTATAGTTATATACCAATAAAGTATTCAATGCATATTTTATGAATTCATCTGCAGGCCTCCACTTAAGCAATTCTCTAATTTATGAGGCAATTGACTATAAAAATTTAAATAACTTCATGTAGTCTGAACACCATTTGCTCTTGGGTCCTTATTCATGTTCAATACAGCTTGGGATCTGGAAATAAGTGGGCTCACTTCCCTGGTGCCCTGATGTAACTGGGTTCTGTTCCAGCCATCTATCACTTGGATCTGTTTGGAGATGCTTTTTAGGTTCATTAAAAGAAGTGGGAGCATGGTTTATTTCCTGGGAGATGAAAACTTAGAGCCAGGTCCTCAGAAGTGAAAAAATAATGAACTAAGAGGTTAAGGGCTCTTGAAGGAAGTGTGGGATATTATCAAGTCTTCAGACCTGTGTTGCTTGTAGCTTATGCAGCCATAGACAAAAATGTAAGATGAACGCTACCCTTTTGTTTACGATGTTCCCATTTAGCCAGATTTTTGCTTGGGTCCCTTCCATTCTCATGGAATTTCTATTTTTACTACATCAAAGAGGATGGCCCAACAGCACTGGTGGATGGTGACTATTATCTGCTTGTTCCAGGGCTTTCACCCAGAGGAAAACTCTAAGCACTCCTTCCCATAGGAGATTCAGAACGACCTACTGCAGTCTGCAATGGCGTCAAAGGGAAGAGACTGGACCAGGAGACAGGAGAAATAGGATTGAGTGCGGTCCAGCTGGCTGTGTGACTTTGGGCAATCTTTTAACCTTCCTGGGCTTCAGTTTCTGCATATGCAAAATGAGGTGACAAGCTAAATGATCTCTAACATCCTCTAATTTCATATTTCTGTCCAGGAGAGTCTAGGTCTTACTAGACCTTTCTGCAGCACCAGAGAAACTGTCAGGCCATGTGCATACAAGGACAGGGACACAAGCATGATGTCCTTGTTTGCAGTTTTTATAGTACCAGCCAGGACTGTGAACATGAGTAGCACAGTTTTCTGTCATATCCTCCAAAGAGATGCCCACACCACAGTTTCCTACAGTCAGTTCCTTGATGGAAAACTCCGTGTAAAGCTTTTCTCATCATTGACAGAATTTAGAATCTTGAGAATTTGGAACATGCCAAGTTAAATCAGCTGTTGCTTAAAAACCTCACCTTTACATAAAGTTAACTTCCAAAGCCACCTTGCTTCATGCCACCAGTGTTCACATCAAAGACCAATCGGCCAGGGAGGTGCTGTTGGTCACTGAGGCACCAGACAGCCTCTACCTTCAGACCAATAACGTCCTGTTATTCCAAAAATATCTCCACGTCAATTCCAGAAAGGCATTTTTCACCTTTAGACTTCATCAATATAACAGACAAGCCATTTATTAGAACCTATGCCTAGAAACATTTAAAGTTCCTTTCAAAATTCTAAATGAGTATAATCACATAATTTATTTAACTAACCCCCCCACCTTTTTTTCTTTTCTTTTTTTTTTTTTTGCTGAGGAAGATTTGCCCTGAGCTAACATCTGTGCCGATCTTCCGCTGTTTTGTATGTGGGTTGCTGCCACAGCATGGCTGCCAATGAGCAGTGTAGGTCCATGCCCAGGAACTGAACCTGGGCCACCAAATTGGAGTGCACCGAGCTTAACCACTAGGCCACAGGGCCAGCCCCTTAACTAGCTCCCTTTTATTGCTAGATTCCAAATTTTGATCCTATCCTAGCCAGAAGCTAACCAATAAGATTACCTTCTATATTTTCTCAGTTACAAATCTGTAAAGTCAGTTGTCTGAAATTATCAAAGAGCTCTTTTTTTTCTATAGCTGTCACTTATTTCCCAATTCATCTGACACAGAACAACCACTCACTCTGCGAAGACCTTCCCTGCATGAGCAACAACCACCGGTAGTAACACAGAGTGTTTCAGTGTTCACTTCTAACACACGGAAAATGCCTCCTAAGAAAATGCTTTTCTAAATGGCTGAAAAGTATCCTGGCTCCTTCAAGTCATTCACACACCTGTGAGTTCACCTGTAAGGACCATTACAGATACTAAGGGGCTTTGTACATGCAACTCACATTTACTTTGCTTTTATTTCCAATTGTTCCTACTACTGGCAAGAATTCACTTCTGGTTGTTTCCACAGCATGTAGCTTTATGGAAGGAAGCATTCACTGTACACTCAACGATTCATCCAAACCACTGCACAGTCAATTCAGCTACACCACGGATAAAGTAGAACAGCCAACGCAAAACAAACGTACAAGGTCAGCTTTAATACAATGGTCCATTTCACAGAAATAGAGCACTGGTTTCCCGGATGGAAGGACACCAATCAGGATAGCTAGACACGCTATTCCTCCAGCCACAATGTTGACAGCACCCTTCCAGAGAGATGACATCCCGCCACTTTTGAATCTTGCCAAAAACTTGAGAGACACTGTACAGCCCACACCAAAGAACATTCCCAGCCCTGTTCCTTTCCTGCCATTACTCACCTATGCACATGCGCAGTACAAGCACACCACTGGGTTTTAAAAGAACATCCACAGAGGATGAGAGTCAGAAGGCATAGAGAGTGAGAACAAGAAACGCTGGCACTAAACAAATAAGCTGACGCACCTCTAGACTTAGGAGCACAAGAGTGGCTCATGCCAGTTTCAGTGAGGAAGTCAGAGGGGCAATGATGCTGGCAGGAGGGTTGCTGTCCGCTGAGTAATTTGATTTTGCCTTTTGTCTCCAAAACTCAGAGAATCCAATTCATTGTTTGCCCGATTCAGTTATCAGGTGATGTAGAGCAGGACCCCACATGGTGCCACCCTCCTTTCATTTCATTACTTAATTTCAAGGTCACGCTCTCAGGTTTGCATTGGTGGAGACAGTGAAGTCACTACACGTTCGATGCTTTAAAATTTTCCATTCAACAAACAACATGCTTCCACGTCAGGTACAGAATGCATTTCTATGATTTAACCAGAACTAATCTTTGGTTCAAAATCTTGTAATAAACCCACTATTAAATATTTTTTCCTGCCCCAAATCATTGAACTCTGCCACACACAATCCCCAGACTGTACTAGGAGCAGCTCCCACATGCCTCTGTCCATGTTTTGTCCTTAAAGGCTGTGACTGCTATAATCAAGATAATGCGCATAGCGTCAGGCGCGTTTTGACCTTTCCTGTCCGCAGGATTCCTAATTATAAGACCAGAACATTTGCAAACTCTGTGACTAATTCACCTCCCTTTAAATCATTCCTGAGGAGGACAGGGCCAGCCTGGAGCATTCTCTGACCTTCACGGTCTCTCCCCTCATTTACTTTTAGAGGGGTTTCTTCCACTCTGAGAGTGTCTAGGGTCTGCATCCTGGTTAAAAATGGCTTCTGGAGAGAGAATGAGAAAAAGACCTTACAGGAAAATGTAAACCGCACAGCCCCTCTAGGCCATGGAGGGACTCACCCAGGGTAGATGAGCGGGAAGGCTTTTGGTGTGCTGTCCTCCTAGGGTATTTGCATTTTATCAGGAGGCAACCCGTTATGCCAAAGTGAAGCTCTAAGTGGAGTTTCCTGCCTCAGCCCCGCCCTTCTGAAGAGGAAGCAGAGTCTCCTTGCAAGACCTCTCACAAGCACAGCAGGTGGGTGCTGGGGCTCACGGGTGGCGACACTGAGGATACCACACGTGAGTCCAGAGCTTAAGGGGGAAGCTGTGGCCAGGAGGATGTGCAGAGAGAGTTACTGTCCCCTTGAAGAAGTCTTGGGCACTTAGTCTTGCTTTAAAATCCAAAGGGGTGTCAGGGATGCTTCTGTGGAGTTGTTTTCCCCTCCTTCTCGGGGAATAGTATAAATTTAGAAAACAGCATGAGAAACACAGGTCCTCAAAACTTCTGCACAGTTTCCACTTCCCTCTCTGGGGGCTGCTCCCTGAGCAGATGCCTGATGACTGGGGAGCTGTTGGCCTGGCTCTCGTCCCAGTTTGTGGTTCCTTGTGCTGCCTGAGTGGCCCCTTAGGAAGCACAGGAAACAATTGCAGGATGAAGCCCTGAACTACAACAGTGCTTCCCTCCCCAACTCCGAGCAGAACCGGCTAGAGAAGAGTTAACCATTCTGAAAGTAAAGTCCCCAATCAAACACTAATCAATAGCAACTCAAAGGGCTTTTGTGAAAGGATGAACTTTGTGTGTGTTTTCTTTCTTTTTTTTGGTAGCAACAAAGGAACCTAACAAATGCACATTAGGTGCTGAATTAAACGATTTCCCTAGCTTGAAGAGCAAACTGGTAACATCTTCTCCGGGAATTCATTGCTCTTTTGGGGAAAAATCAAAGAGAAAAATTTGAAGTGTTTTAAATATTTAAATCTGAAAATTACCACAGCTTTGAGATCTGTAATTCAGATGTTGCTGATACAGTTATCCATATGCAGCTACTCCAGAGATGAACAAAAGCCATACAGTGGAGTCACTTTTGTGTCACTGCCTGGAGCATGGACGACAACCAGCTATCTAGCACAGCTGCACACAGATATCTCACACAGGGCTATGGCACAGAAATAAATGCTGGGCCTTTAAGAAAACTTTTCAAGAGAGCTCTGCCCACCCACCTGCCCCCCAAATCCACTCTCTGCCCTGCTCCATGCCCCAGGAGGCTGACCCCCAAGGACGAGACCACCCTATTTCCCTTGCTGGTTGGCATCCCAATAGGATGAAGCAATGAGAGGCATGAGGTCAGAGGGCAGCAGGAGGAGGGAAGACTGGAGTATTGGTTCCGTCCCCTTCCCTGCCCTTTGTCCCTCCAGGACGGCCTCCCGCTCCTGCTAGTGGACTTGGCTCTCCCAGGGCTCTGACAGCACTATTGCCTTCCACCCCTTCAAGCCTACAGGTGATGACACCTTCCTGTTATGGGACCCACCTCCACCTCTGAGTGGTCCCTTCATTAACATTTATTCACTTGAACAGACTGAATGGGATTGTTTCCTGCCTGGACCCTACTGTTAAGCCCTCCACACTCAGTTCTCCTCCCCCAGACAGGGAGGTCAATGATCACCCCCAAACCTGTTTAGAGTAGAATTCACGCCTATGAAAAAAGAACAACCTAGTGGCAGGAGAGGGCTGAGGTCCGCCGAGCTGAAATCTCCAGCAAAGAGGGCTGCCTTTAGCTTTAGAATGAAAAGACAATCTGGCTGCCATTTGAGTCACCTCAGGGATCCCTAAAGCTGATTCCTTCCCACTCCTGAACACCAGGAAACTAGACAGAAACTTTTAGATAATATTAGAGGAGATGGTGGGAGTTTTTCTTCCCGTCTTTTAATTTCCTCCAGTGACCGGTGTTCCTGAGCAGGATCCTCTCCCTACATCCCCAGCTAATTGTGGCGGGATCGAGAGGTCAGCAGCATTTCCTCTTTGGCGTCCTCTCCTGTCCCATCGGGACACCTCCCTCTCTCTCTGAGGTTTCCGTCCCACCCTGGCTTCATGTCCTACTATGAGCCCTCGGGAGCCCGTCTGGGGTCCTGTTTCCAGGTGTTAACTTATCACCAAGGTACCGGCCTGCACGAGCATGCGTCATTCTTTCTGTGATGACATCACTGATGCACAACCCAGTCTTGTTAATTCCCCACCGTCACACCGGGGGATCTTATGTGGTCCTAGAGAACAGCTCTCAGTCACTAGGGAGTTACTCTTCCCACCAGGTACTGTCAGCAGAACAGACTAAGGTTTTTACTGGTGGAATGAGAAAGGCTGACTTGTCGTAAAGGGTTAAGGTGTGATGTTTCAGACTTCTCCCTTTAAAGAGGGAATATCGGGAACTGTGACAGATGGGTTACAATGCAAGAATGACAAATGGTCCAATTATTATTTGGGAGCAAAGAAAGCAACTCCACTTATTCTGACGTCATTTTATACAACTCAATGAAATTTCTCTCTAAGTCTCCCCAGCTAACATTCTCCTATACAGTATCAAAGTCACAATCCGGCATGTTTTCAAAACCAAAGGGTCTCTTCTACCTTTCCACCTGCAGTTCCACCTCACCCAGCCTCACCCATATCCTTCCTCCCTGCATGCATTTTCCTAACACTCTTTCTCCTGGCCAGTTCTTCATGGAGTGGAGCACTCAATTCACCATTCCCAAAGGCCAGACTCCAGAATCCCTGCCGGTCACAATTTTGGGAAGTAACCATGTGCAGCAAACTATGTAGATACATTTCCAAGGCCTCTTTTAGGGTTGCTTACAGCTGCTTCCAGCTTAACAAGATTTTCTGCTTCCAAATTTTCCAAGGCAGTTAAGGTTATGGGTGCAGAGGGTCCATTGGATCTTTCTGGGCTTGAATTGTGTGGGATTTGCAGAACAACATAGCTGGGGCTGCCCTAGCCCAGGCTCCCAGAGAGAACTAAGGAAGGTTAATTAGAATTCAGATGCTCTGTGGTGATTTCTACCATACTGCAGCTTGGAGGGCTCAGGATTGGCCAATGAGGGTGAAATTTGCAAGCACAACCATAGAGGGGTGCTAGTAGGGGAGTTTTCAAGGAAAATTTTAAAATTTCAGACGTAAGATCTCTCCTTTCTTTATGTGGTCAGTAAGCCAAGCACCTGTTTCCAGGGAGGCCACAAAACCAGTGGATTATAGAAAAAGGGGGGAAACAATCACACCATTAAGCAAGGAATGTGCCCAGTGCTGGGCAGAGCAGGTAGAATAATGGTTCTCACCTTAGGTCTGATCCTGGGGCCAGCAAAGGACTGCCAATGAAAGCCTGAGTGGAAAAAATGGGGTGCAGTCTAGCTGGACACTGGCATGTGCAGCCACTTCTCCCCACCTCCGATTCTCACAGAAAAACACAAAGAAACACGAAGCTATGCCAAACTCAGGAAGCAACGGAGTAGCTACACTGGGTGCCAACGTACTGCAGAGGAGAGTATCAGAGAGCCACAGGCATCCAGACTCCACAATGCACCCTGAGGTGGGTCAAACACCGTGACCACTTCTTTCTGAACACGAGTGGGCATTTCTGATTGGACTCCATTCAAATAAACTTTGATCACCCTTTGCTACACATTATCAGTAAACTTTAGGGGGTGGTCTTAATGAATAACAGAAGGTTTCTTCCTCTCCAGTTTACAATCATTGATCAAAATCTTTGGTCTTTGCTAAAATAATTTAAAATGAGACTACATTTATATGTGAATCAGTAAAGATGATTTGCATCTGTGATGAATTTTCACCCCAGGACCTCAAAAGGCCTGGCAATCTAAAGCTTTGGTCCCAACCGATGTTTTTCATGTTGGAGCTCAAGACCTGTTAGTGGGTCACGAAATCAAATCAGTGGGGCATGGTAAAAAAGGAATAAAAATCAGAATACATCACACATGGTAAGGAGAAGTATCCTTTTAAGAAAATAATATACAGAATCTTCTATTGCAGAGGGCTGTGTAAAGAGTGGAAAGACCTCTGTAGATAAGCTGCCAATTATGGCGCCCCCCATTCATTAACTACGGACAACTGTCTTGGGCACATGGGCACTCCCCTGAATGGACAGTGGGGGCTTTGGACACTCTGTGTGGGGAAAGGGCAGTGAAGGGAGAGCCTTAGCCCCTGACCAAGAAAGGGGGTAGGGGTGGACCATCAATATCCCTACACAAACTAAACGTCTTCTCTCACTCTGGCCCACACCTCAAGTTCCCACCATCTCTTTCTCCTTTCCTTCCCTATGAAGATCTTGAAATAAAAGTCTTCACTTCCTGTATTTACTTTCTTGACTTCTACCCACTCCTCCACTCACTACAAACTGACTTCCGCTCCCAAAATTCCATTGAAATCGTTCTGGCTAAAATCACGAATGATCTCCCTCTTGAAAATCAAGTGGCTTTCAGATATCATCCTGTATGAGTTTTCAAAACTCCTCGGTAATTACTTTAATAATGGAAACAGCAATAATGGATAACATATGTTGAGTGTATTTACTGTTGAGTACTAAGTGCTGCCCACCTTCCCAAGTAGATTATGTGCATTGTCTCACAACAATCTTTTAGGTAGGAACTTTGATTTTTCTATTTTAAAGAAGAGGAAACAAGGCTTAGAGGGCCTATAAGGTCACACAGCTAGAAAGAGGCAGTGCTGAGACTTGCATTCAGGTCTGCCTGACTCCAGACCCAGGGGTCTTACCCCCTCTCCTTCCCAGGCTCTCGCATCACAGCTCCCTATCCTGGGCCTCCTGTTCCTCTAACTTTCCTGGCATGGTCCCTTCCACGGTCTCTTCTTCCTCTCTCAGCACCTCATATGACTTCCAAATCTATCTCCGTAACTCAGACCTCTCTCCTAAGCTTCAAGCATATGGCTGTCTATTGGCCTTTCTGACCCGGATGCCCTGTGGACATCTAAGAAGAGGACCTAAAGTGAACTACCTTCCTGAAAGCATGCTCTTCTTCTTATCATACCTCTTGCTCTTGTTTATTTATTCAAATACTTATAAGTGCCTACCAGATGCCAAGCACTATTCTAGGGACTGGGAGTACCCAGGACACAGGGGACCAAGTCCCACCCTCATTCTAGTGGAGAAGACAGATCATAAATAAATACGTACACAATGGCAGGTGGTTAGATGTGTTGTGAAGAAAACAAACATGTTAGTAAGGGGTTAAAGAATGACAGGGTGTTTAGATGGGCTGGCCAGGGAACACCCATCTCCCTGAGGAGCAGAGATGATACAGATATGGTGGTTAACAATGTCTCTGTCTCCCAATTGTCCAAGACAGAAAGTTTGTGGGCATCCTCAACTTTGCTCTCTGGCTCACCCCACACATTCACTCTCCACCAGCTCATGTCTCTTTGACCTATTCCCTCTCCACTGTTCCAGCTTGGCTCACAGACTCAACACCTCTCAGTGGAGTGTTGCACGTGGTTCTGGTCTTTCCCCTCTATATTGGGCCCCATCATGCTGCCAAAATAATTTTTCCAAGACACAATTCTGTTCACCTCTTCCACTTGCTGAAAATCCTTCCCTGGTTATCCATTTCCTACAGGCACGAGTCCCTGACCCTAGGAGAGAATTCCAAGTGCCTCGAATTCTGGTGCCATCTTCCCTTTCCTGTTTTGTCTCTTACCGTTGCCCCTGGTGAACATGCCATGTTCTTGCCACCTCCTGCCTTTTGCACAGGCTGTTTCTTTACCTCAAAACATTTCTCAGGCTCCAACCCTCAAATTCCTACACATCCTTCCAGACCAAACTTAATTTTCCACTTCCGTGAAGCCTGCCCCCACGCCCTAGCCAGAATCGTTCACTTTTTCCCATCGTCCAGTTGTTCTATGGCTGCCTCTGTTGTCATGTTTATAACACTCTGCTATAAGGATCTGGGTTCCATTCATTCTATAAACATTTACTGAGTGACCTCTGTGTACCAGGCACCATTCTCAGTGCCATGGATATAGACAAATAAGGCCAGACAAGGTCCCAGCTCTCACGGAGGTTACGTTCTATTCTAATGTCTCCCCCACTAGGCTGGGCCCATGTCTTCAATGCAGTTCAACTCTCAGTTTGTGTCCAATGTACAGTATCACCTTGGGAGGCCCCAAGGAGAGAGAGAAGACTGAGACAGGCTACTTACTGCCTGAGATAATCTGTGCCAAGGATAGAATCTGATCCATGGTGGAGAATGAACAAATATTTTTGGTTGAAGAAATCATGGGAATTGTTTTTATTCCCACTTTGCAGACGGGGAATAAAGAAGTAGAACAATTAATTCATATCCCATGAACAATGAGCTTTTGATTCCCAGAATTCCAGACAAATTCAGTAGAACACACTATCTTTGTTCTGAATCACAAGAGGCTTCGTTTCCCTCCGTTAGTAACACTTCCCATTTTTAAATTTAATACAAAATATAGATAAAAGAATAATGTTGGCAAATTCTGCTGTTAGGCAGTGGTGTCTCCACAGTTCAACTTGGGAAAGTCCATCATTTGGGACCTGAAATGGTCTGTCTCCCTCACTAGAATAAGGGTGAGACATGGCTGTGTATTTAGGTACTCCCAGTGCCTAGAACAGTGCTCAGCACCTTGTAGGAGCTCATAAATATTTCAGCGAATAAATGAAAGAAGAAACAGAGAGGAAGAGGCAGGATGAAAGGAAGAATAGATTTTCGGGGAGAGAGAGTTAATTCACTTTCAGTCTTCTTGATTCTTGGGTACCTACAGGGCATCCAGCTGAAGAAGGCAGCCAAGTGCTTGGCTTGGACAGCCGAGTGTTTGGAGGCACGAGATGGTGCCTCCCAAGGAAACGCTAACCAGCTCTTTGAGGAAGTCACTTTTTTGAATAACATTAATAGGCATAAGATGTTTTGTGAAAAAAATTTTGCATTCTGCACAAAAGACATAGCTTTCTACACTGAAGGAAAAAAATGTGATTTGTAGGGGAAAAATAAATTTTTTTTTTTTTTTTTTGTGGGGAAGACCAGCCCTGAGCTAATATCTGTTGCCAATCCTCCCCTTTTTGCTGAGGAAGACTGGCCCTGGGCTAACATCCGTGCCCATCTTCCTCCACTTTATATGGGACGCTGCCGCAGCATGGCTGACATGCAGTGCGTCCGCGGGCGCCCGGGATCCGAACCCGCGAACCCCGGGCTGCCAAGCGCGGACTAAACTGCTGTGCCACCGGGCGGCCCCGGGAAAAATAAAATTAAAGAAAAACAAAAGAGAATACAAGAATCTAGAGCAGCAAATACAGAATTTAAAACCAGGCAAAGCCAGGGGGCCGCCCGGTGGCGCAGCGGTTTAGTCCGCGCCTGGCAGCCCGGGGTTCGCGGGTTTGGATCCCGGGCGCCCGCCGTCACACTGCTTGTCAGCCACGCCATGGCGGCGTCCCATATAAAGTGGAGGAAGATGGGCACGGATGGTAGCCCAGGGCCAGTCTTCCTCAGCAAAAAGAGGAGGATTGGTAACGGATGTTAGCTCAGGGCTGGTCCTCCTCACAACAAAAACAACAACAGAAAAAACAGGCAAAGCCAGTATCATTTAGCAAAGACTGAAGCCAAAAAAGATGAATCTCAAAGGTCAGTTCTTTGAGTATATTTTTTAGACTATCATACAGTGAATATATAAAAGTTATACAGAATTCAGTAAGATTTCAGATGATCTATTCCAGGGCTACACATACCCAAGTGCAGTCAGAAAGGGAGTGTTATACTGGTAACACGTACTTAGAGCCCCCAAACGTTCATGCCCTTTGATCCAAGGATCCCACTCCTAAGAGTTTATCCTAACAAAATAATTAAATTATATATACCACAGAAGTCATTAAAACATTACATGAAAGAGAAGAAAAATAGAAAATAATCCAAATGTCCAATATTCAGTGAAGAGTTAAATAAATCAGGGTATATACACACTGTGGAATATTATGTAGCCACAAAAAAGGTCAATCTGAAGATTCAGAAAAAAAACACAGAGAAAGTATGTGGGATAATGCTAAATTAAAAAGCAGAATATGAAATGATTATGAACACTCTATGTGTCTGTAAAACATTTATTCAAGGAGGAGAAAAACCCACTAAAAGTAAATGACTCAAAGTGGTAATATTGAAGGCAATGAGATAATAAATTATTTTTTCTTTTTAGAGGTTTTATTAATAATAATAATAATTGCTAACACTTATGGGAAGCTTTCACTACTAAGTACTTTAAATGTTCATTTTACTTTCATAACAACTCTAAAAGGCAGATACTATTAATAGTCCTATTTTAGAGATTTAAAAAGGCTAAGGTTTAGAGAGAGAGAGTAACTGGCCAAGATCACATATGGATTAGGTGGCAGATCTGAGGCTGGACCCTGGTCTGGCTCATATCAAAGTCTAGGCTTTTAATCACTACATTATACTTCTGTTTAGTTTTATTTTCCAATTAAAGGATATATTGTTTAAAAAATAAGGCCATAGTAAAATCAAATGGTGTTTGCTTTCTGTTGAAAAAGAAGTCCTGAGACCTTAACCAGGTTGACTTTCAGAAATTGGCGTGGTGGGGAGAGAGAGAGAAGGAAGGCCAGTGTAGGATGGCAATGACTTGGGACAGGAGGGAGGGAGGAAATACACCTACCTCTGTGGCACCCACCTCTCCTACTGCCCTGCTCACATAATTCTCCTTCTTGGCAGCCTCCTGGAGTTCCATGGCCTGCTGGACGTACATTTTCCCAGCTAGGATTTCATTTTCCAGCATCGACAACTCTTTCAATGAAATGGGCCAATTCAACCGTTCTAATGCCTTGTTTAAAGTTGCCTTGTTTTCCAAATACCGGATTGGTTTGTTTGCATCTAACCTAAAAAAAAAGAAGAAACAAAAAACAAAGAAAGTGACCATAACAGAAAAAATATGGAAAGATGGTTTTTCAGTAAACCCTCCCCTGAGAAACGTCTGTCAAAGCAGATGTCAGGTGTCAGTTGGCAGATCACAGCCATGCCCTCTGGTCCATCAGGACTTTGGTAACCTGCACAAGTTAAAAATAACCATCTCTGTGAATTATGGTAGGCATTTTCCCCTATTACTTAATTTGATTATCTGATTTTAAAGAAGTTTGATACACATGACTTTTTCTCAACATTTTTTTCGGCGTATTTGGAGCCCATTCCTTTCTCGCCAGGCCGAACATTTGGCAGAACCAAAAATGAGCTTCAAAGAACTTTCACACAACTATGCCTGGCAGTGACTCTGGAAAACAATGCAAAGCAAAGCAAAGCAAAACCAAACCAAGCCCAAACATGGGCCTCAGTGCAGAAATTCTTCCACTAGCTCATTTTAGTTATTTTGATCTCCTCTCCTCCTTGTAAGCGTAAATAGGCCTAAACTTTCTGGCTTCATTGTTTTGGTACACAAAGAAGGGAAGCCAGATTTTCTATGAGCTAATGAACAGGCTGTGAGACGCGAGGGAAAGCCAGCATGTATGATGGCCCCAGTCCTGGATTCTATTTCCAGTCCCAGCTACAACTGAGTCAGACATTCATGGAAGGAGGCGGGGGTGCATTCCATAATTATTCTCTAATTGCTGAAAGTGTCACTTCCTTTAGATGTCGGGTGTTGGAAGAGCACAGTGTAAGCCCAGCACAACCACAGGACTCAATCCACAAACTTGTCTCCAAGCAATAGTAAAAATTCTTACTAAAAATTTAAACTGGAATGACATCAGCAAGATGGTGGAATAAGAAACCCCAGGCCCTCATTCCCCCAAGAGACTCCAAGTTAACAACAACATATGGACCAAATTGCCTTTGTGAGAATTCCAGAAACCAGTTAAGAGGTTGCAGCACTCCAGGCGAGTAAAAGCCAAGAAGAATAGGCATTGAAGTGGGTATGGAAGTTTGTTGCATTTTGCCTGGCCTAGCCCCTCCCCTTTCCTGGCACAGTGCAGTGCAATTGGGAGAAAACTCCTAAATCATTTGGGAGGGAAAGAGAAGAGTGGAACGTGCATCCAACATTCTGGCTTTTTGGGGGGCTGCCGGAGGGACTGGTTTCTGTCTCGCCTGACTCGCTGATGGAAATAGCAACACACTTGCGAGGCCAGGTCACAGGTGGCTGAGAACAAACGTGACTTCCATGGCTTGTTACAGCACCAGAGTACCGTACCAAAAACAGACAGCAGGGGGAGCAAGAGATTATGGGCTCCTGAGATGAAACGGGCAACTTGTTCAACAGGGAAATTACACACACAAGCCTACAGAAGACAAATCCTCAGATAAGGTTTGAGAGGTCCCCAGAACCTCTAGACCTTGGTGAAGGTCTTCCCCTCTCAGAAGCCAGTCTGTAAAGTCTGGGAGAGGTGTCTGTTTTTTTCAAATGCTCAAATCTCAACTAAAGATCCTAAGACATACAAAGAAACAGGCAAAGATGGCCCAATTAAAGGAACAAAATAAATCTCCAGAAATCTACTTTAAAGAAATGGAGATCTATAAATTACCTGACAAAGAATTCAAAATAACTGTCTGAAAGATGCTCAGTGAGCTCAAAGAAAACACAGGTAGACAACTAAATGAAATCAGGAAAATGATACACTAGCAAAATGAGAATATAAACAAAGAGAGAAACTATAAAAAAGAACCAAACAGGAATTCTGCATCTGAAGAATACAATAACTGAATTGAAAAATCCACTAGAGAGGTTCAAAAGCAGACTTGATCAAGCAGAAGAAAAAATCAGCAAATTATGACTATTTTAAGTCATAAATTGTTACAGAGGCAAAGAAGGACAATATATAATGGTAAAAGGGTCAGTCCACTAGGAAGATATGGCAATTACAAATATATATCTACCTAATATCAGAGCTCCCAAATATATGAAGCAAACATTGACAGAACTGAAGGGAGACATAGACAGCAACACAATAAAAGTAGGAGATTTCAATCCCCATTTTCAATAATGAATAGAACAACCAGAGAGAAGATCACTAAGGAAACAGAGGACTTGAACAACACGGTAGACCAACTGGACCTAACAGACAGATACAGAACACACTACCAGCCACAGCAGAATACATATTCTTCTTAAGTGCATATGGAAATTCTCCAAGAAAGACCACATGTTAGGCCACAAAACAAATCCTAAAAGTTTTTTAAGATTGAAATCATGCAAAATATCTCCTCCAATTGCAATGGAACAAAATTAGAAATCAATACCAGAAGGAAAACTGGAAAATCCACAAATTTGTGGAAATGAATTAACACATTCTTAAACAACCAATGGATCAAAGAAAAAATCACAAGGGAGGTTAGAAAATATCTTGAGAAAAATGAAAATGAAAACACAAAATATAAAAATTTATAAGATGTGGTAAAGCAGTACTAAGAAGGAAATTTAAGTGCTAAATGCTTACATTTAAAAAGAAGGAAGATCTCAAATCAACAACCTAACTCATACCTCAAGGAACAGGAAAAAGAACAAAAACTAAACCCAAACTTAGCAGAAGGAAGGAAACGATAAAGATTGGAGCAGAAATAAGTGAAGTAGAGTACAGAAAAACAATAGGAAAAATCAATGAAACTAAGAATTGGTTTTCTGAAAGAGCAACAAAACTGACAAATGTTTAGCTAGGTTACCTAAGAGAAAAAGAGAGAAGACTCAGCTAGAATCTGAAAGGAAAGAGGGGACATTACAACTGATGTCACAGAAATAAAAAACATTATAAGAGACAACTACAGTCAATTATACACCAACAAATTGGATAACCTAGAAGAAATGGATAAATTCCTAGAAATAAATAAGACTGAATCATGAAGAAATAAAAAATCTTAAGAGACATATAACTAAGAAAGAGATTGAATCAGTAACCAAATACCTTCCAACAAATATAAACCCAGCACCAAGTGGCTTCAATGGAGAATTCTACTAAAAATTTAAAGAAGAATTAACATCAATCCTCCTCAAATACTTCCAAAAATTGAGGAGGAGGGAACATTTCCAAACTCATTCTATGAGGCCAGCATTACCCTGATACTAAAGCCAGACAAATATACCACAAGAAAACTACAGACCAATATACCTATGAACATCGATGCAAAAATCCTCAACAAAACACTAGCAAACCAAATTCAACAGCAGATTGAAAGGATTATACATGAGAAATGAGATTTATTCCTGAAATGCAAGGATGGAGCAACATATAAAAACCAATCAATGTAATTCATCACATTAACAGAATGAAGGAAGAAAACCCACTTGATCATCTCAATTGATGCAGAAAAATCATTTGACAAAATTCAACACCCTTTCATGAAAAAAAAAAAAAAAACCTCAACAGACTAGGAATAGAAGGAAACTACCTCAGCATAACAAAGGCCTCAGATGAAAAGCCCACAGCTAACATCATACTCAACAGTGAAAAACTGGAAGCTTTTCCTCTCAGATCAGGAATAAGGCAAGGATATCCAGTCTCACTTTTATTCAACATAGTAGTGGAAGTCCTATCCAGAGAAATTAGGTAAGGAAAGGAAATAAAAGACATCCAAATCGAAAATGAAGAAGAAAAATTATATCTGTTTACAGATGGCATGATTTTATATGTAGAAAACCCAAAAGATTAATAAATTCAGAAAACAATCCCATTTACAATAGCATCAAAAATAATAAAATACTTAGGAATAAACTTAACTAAAGATGTGAAAGACTTGTACACTGAAAACTATAAAACATTGCTGGAAAAAATTACAGAAGATGCAAATAAGTGGAAAGACATCTTGTGTTCATGGATTGGAAGACTCAATATTGTTCAAATGTCCATACATCCAAGTGATCTACAGATTCAATGCAATCCTTATCAAAAGCCAAATAGCATATTTTGGAGAAATAGAAAAAAATCATCCTAAAATTCATAGAATCTTAAGGGACTCAGAATAGCCAAAACAATTGTAAAAAAAGAACAAAATTGGAGGCCTCACATTTCCTGATTTCAAAACATATTACAAAGCTACAATAATTAAAACAGTGTGGTATGGGCATAAAGACCAACATAATCAATGGAGCAGAATAAAGAGCTCAGAAATAAACTCTTATGTATATGGTAAAATGATCTTCATCAAAGGTGCCAAGACATCACAATGGGGGAAAGGACAAATGGTTCTGGGAAAACTGGTTATCCACATGCAAGAGAATGAATTTGGACCCATAACTTACAGCATATATAAAAATTAACTCAAAACAAAATGGATTGTAGACTTCAACATAAGACCAAAAACTATAAAACTCCTAGAAGAAAATACAGGGGAAAAGCTTCACGACATCAGATTGGATTTGGCAATGATTTCTGGATATGACACCAAAAACACAGACAACAAATGCAAACATAGACAAATGGGACTATATCAAACTTAAAAACTTCTACTCATCAAAGGAAACTATCAACAGAGTGAAAAGGCAACCTACAGATTGGGAGAAAATATTTGCAAATCATATATCTGATAAGTGGTTAATATCTAGAACATATTAAAAAACTCCTATACATCGTCAACAACAACAGAATAACCCAATTAAAAAGCAAAGGACATTTCTCCAAAGAAGATACACAAATGACCAACAAGCATGCGAAAAGATGTTCAGTGTCAGTAACCATGAAAGAAGTGCAAATCAAAACCACAATGAGACATTACCCCACACCCATTAGGATGACCACTATCAAACAAAAGTGGAAAATAACAAGTGTTGGTGAGGATGTGGAGAAATTGGAACCCTTGTGCACTGTTGAAGGGAATGTAAAATGGTGCAGCTGCTATAGAAAACAGTATGGAGGTTCCTTAAAAAATTAAAAACAGAATTACCATATGATATAGCAAATTCACTTCTATGTATATATTCAAAAGAATTAAATCTTGAAGAGTTATTTGCACACTCATGTTCATTGTAGCATTAGTCACAAAGCTAAGAGGTAGAAGCAACCACCAGAAAGAAAATGTGGTATGTACATACAATGGAATATTATTCAGTCCTGAAGAAAAGGGAAATCCTGTCACATGCTACAATGTGGATGAACCTTGAGGGCATTATATTAAGTGAAATAAGCCAATTACAAAATGACATATACTGTATGATTACACCTACATGAGGTATCTAAAGTAATCAAACTCATAGAAAAAGAAAAGAAAATAGAATAGTAGTTGCCAGGGCTAGGGGTAGGAGAAAATGGGGAAGAATTGTTCAATAGTCATAGAATTTCAGTTTTGAAAGATGAAAAATTTCTAGACATCTGGTGCACAACAATGTCAATATAGTTAATACTAGTGAACTGTACACTTAAAAATGGGTAAGACATTTTTATGTTACATGGGTTTTTTTACAGCAATTAAAATTTTTAAAAATAAAATAAATTTAAATTAAGATTTCTGGGTTATGTTCTTAACCTACTCATGGAGGAAAATGTTTCTACTATCAAATTCATAGTAATCTTTTCTGGGAAATACAGATGGTTTCCAGAGGGTTGTTGTGAAGGGAGAAAATCTCATTCATGTGCTCAGCTCTTTCAGTTTGAAAGAGCTGTGAGATGAAGTTCAATGGACACCTACAATGCTCTTCACTGGATTATGGAGATTTGTGTAAATTCTATAGTTCCTTTACTAAATGCAATTTCTCATTTAGCTATTCTTTAAATGAGTACAGAATTGACATTCTAATAATCCATTATCTAAATGCATCTTACTTTTCCCAATTTATAGATTTAAAAGTAGATAGAAACCATTCTCAGAAGGCTGCAAAGTACAACCAAATATCAGATATTTTTTAAAGTGAAAACGATCATTCCCTGATTTCACACGTAGGAATTAAATTGTTAAAATGTTGAAAGACATTAAAAAGTTGTAAAGGGAAAGAGATTGGTAAAAATACTTAAAACTGTCATTTCCAATAGACTTCATTCATTAATTTATTCATCAAATATTTAGTGCATGCCTACTATATAGTATATATGCTACCCTGTTAGACTGGGTATTCTTTGATGAATAAACAGCCATGTTCCAGCCTTGTAAAGTTTATGATCTGGTGGAGAGAGAGAATAAGCAAGGTAATATAAAAAATATCTAATTATAAATTGTGGCAAATGCCAACAAGGAAATAAACAAATAGTATTGAGAGAGAGAGAGAAGCAGAAAGAGCTCTAGGGTGATCAAGAGGACTCTGATGAAGTGACAGTCACAAGGAGGCTGCCCTACACACAAATTATCAACTGACTCAAGCAGAAATAATCTCAATAGCCTATAACAAAGACTTTGAATCAGTAATCAAAAATCCCCCAACAAGGAGAAATCCAGGACCACATGGCTTCATGGTGAATTCTATCAAACACATAAATAACAATTAACAACAACCCTACTCAAACTCTTCCAAAAAATAAAAGAGAGGGGGGCCGCCCGGTGGCGCAGCGGTTTAGTCCGCGCTTGGCAGCCCAGGGTTCGCGAGTTCGGATCCCAGGCGCCCGCCGACGCACTGCCTGTCAGCCATGCTGTGGCGGCGTTCCCATATAAAGTGGAGGAAGATGGGCATTGATGTTAGCCCAGAGCCAGTCTTCCTCAGCAAAAAGGGGAGGATTGGCAACAGATGTTAGCTCAGGGCTGGTCTTCCCCACAAAAAAAAAATAATAATAAATAAATAAATAAAAGAGAGGGATCACTTCCTAACACATTCAATGAGATCCGCATTACCCTGATGCCAACACCAGGCAAAGATACTAAAGAACAGAAAACTACAAGACTATTTTCCTTTATGAATATAGAGGTAAAAAGCCTCAACATAACAGTAGCAAACCAAATCCAATATAACATTAAAAGGATTATACACCATGAAAGAGTGGGATTTATCCCAGGAATGCGAGGGTGGTTAACCCTAAGAAAATCAATCAATTTAATACACCATTTCAATAGAAGAAAGGGGAAAAAAATCCCACATGATCATCTCAATAGATGCAGAAAATGCATTTGACAAAATTCAACAAATACCCTTTCATGGTAAGAATAATCAGCAAACTAGGACTAGAAGGAAACTTCCTTAACATAACAAAGGGCATTTATGAAAAACCCACAACTAACATCCTACTCAACAGTGAGAGACTGAAAGCTTTCTCCCTGGGGGTCAGGAACAAGCCAAGAATGCCCTCTTTCACCATTGCTATTCAACAGTACACTGGAAGTCCTAGCCAGACCAATTAGGCAAGAGAAAGAAATAAAAAGCATACAAATTGGAAAGGAGAAGTAAAACTCTCTCTATTTGTAGATAGAGGTACCTCACTCCATATACAAAAATTCACTCAAAATTGATCAATGACCTAAATGTAGGAGCTAAAATCAGCAAAGTATTAGAAGAAAACACAGGGGTAAATCTTCACAAGCTCATATTTGGCAATAGATTCTTAGATTTGACACCAAAAGCATGAGCAACAAAGGAAAAACACAGATAAATTGACTTCCTAAAAATTAAAAACTTTTGGGCAAAAAAAGGACATTATCAAGAATGTGAAAAGACAATCTATAGAATGGGAGAAAATACTGGCAAATCATACATCTGATAAAGGTTTAATATCCGGAACTCTTATAACTCAACAACAAAAAGACAAAGCATTCAATTTAAAAATGGGCAAAGGACTTGAATAGATTTTTTTCTCTGAAGAAGATATACACATAGCCAACAGACACATAAAAGGATTTGCAACATTATTGGTCATTAAGTAAATGCGAATGAAAACCACAATGAGATGTCACTTCCACAGCCAATAGGATGGCTTTAGTTTAAAAAAAAAAGGAAAATAAGTGATGGCAAGGATGTAGAGAAACTAGAGCTGTGATACATTGCTCGTGGGAATGTAAAATGGTGAAGCTGCTGTGGAAAACAGCGTGTGGTTCCTCAAAAAGTTAAACATAGAATTACTCTGTGACTCAGCAAATCCACTCCTGGGTATATCCTAAAGAAAAATGAAAACATGTCCACACAGAAGCTTCTGCATGAATGTATATTGCAGCATTGTTCGTAATAGACCAAAAGTGGAAACAACACAAATATCCATCAGTGGAAGAATGGATAAACAAACTGGTATATACACACAGTGGATCATTACTTAGGCATAAAAAGGAATGAAGTACAGTCATACGCTGCATAACAACGAAGGACCGCATATACAACAGTGGTCCATAAGACGAGCACCACACAGCCTAGGTGTGTAGTGGGCTATATCATCTATATGGTGGTGCACACTCTATGATGTTCACACAGTGACGAAACTGCCTAATGATGCATTTCTTAGAACATATGTATCCCTGTCGTTAATCAACATGTGACTGTACTATAAATGCTACAACTTGGATGAAACTTGAAAACATTAAGTTTTTGCATTAATTAAGTTAAAGAAGCCAGACACAACAGGTCACATGTTGTATGATTCCTTTCATATGATATATCCAGAAAAGGCAAATTCACAGAGACAGAAAGCAGACTGGTGGTTACCGGAGCGGGAGGGAGGTATGGGGAAGAATTACTTAATGGGTACAAGGCGTTTTCCTGAGGTGATAAAAGAATTTTGAAACGAGAGGGAGGTGGTTGTTTACACAACATTTTGAATAATCTAAATACCATTGAATTGTACACTTTAAAACAGTTAATTGTAGGTTTTGTGAATTTCACCAAAATAAAAAAAAAGTGAGGAGGAACTGGCTTACCTTTCTTTTTCCTCTTGAGATAATGCCCGCCAAACAATTTTATTCAAGCGCCTGTTTAAAAAAATCAACAATAATTATTTAGTAGCAATACTGCATTTCACGGCAAAAGGCTGAGCCCAGGCTCTAAGGGGCACTTCAGGGACAGCCCCAGCCAAGAGCCGTGACCACTGGACCATGCCACTGCCATCTGCTTAAACAGACTGGATGTGAGTGTCTCCCTCCTCAGCATCACTGCAGAGGCTTCATGGCCTTGTGGCGATGGCGGTGCTGAGACTAACGCTCATCACTGAGCGTGTTTGCAGAGAGACGCTGTCAACCCACGAGGAAAGGAGGAAGTTGGAGGGGTGGGTCTAGAGGGTAGTTGCAGCTCCTTTTCTTGTTACTAATCGTGATGCTGCCTTCAGAGCTTCCAGCCCAGCTCTGTCCGCTACATCATTACCCAGATCAGCCTTCCTGGAGTGCGGGGTGCAGAACACTGGCTCCGCAGGTTGTGAGCTGGTGTGCCAGGAAAACAAATGCTTCAATCAAACGAGGTGGGAGGATACTGTCTCTCTCCAGGAGGCATTCTTCTAACCACTGGACCAGCATCAGTGGCACAGGGCTCTGAGAATACATTTTGGGTGGTGTTACCCTGCCCTGGTCTCCCACCAGGGACTTGGTGAGGTCATGGAAAGGGGGTCTGGCCTGGTGGTGAAGAGCACAGACTCCAGAGCCAGACTGCCTGGGCCCAGAGATCAGCTAGCTTCTCCTCTCACTGGCTGTGAGACTTGGGGCCAGGAGTCAACTTTTCTGTAGAATGAGGACAATAGTACCTCCCTCCTAGTGTTGCTGTGAGGACCCAATAAGCGAGTGTGTGCACAGCACACAGAACTGTGTCTGACACAGGTAAACACTCGGTAAGTGATTGAAAGAGTTGGGAAGAGGGAAGTAGGCCAGCTCAGTGCTTCTGTCTCACTTAAGTTTTAGTTCTTTGAGGCCTATTTGGAAATTGGATTTCTTTAATCATGTGGTTCTGTGACAACGATCAGGGCTTCTAAGACTTGTTAAAAGGATTCATAGGATGCATTTTTGGTTTTTGTGTGTGCTTTTCTGGAAAAAAAAATGAAACACCTTTATTTTAAAATGCTCTTAAATCTAAACCTTGAAAGTGGAGGCAGTGTAGTAGGAGGACTGGGCGCGTGGACAAGGGCTTTGGAACTATATGGGTCTGGGTTCAAATCTCAGTGTCTCCACTTTGCTGCTGTGTGATCCTGTATTTCCTAACTTCTTGAGATTCTGTTTTCTCATCAATAAAACAAGGATAACATCACCCACCCTCGGTGTGGAGAGGATTAAGTGAGATGTGTACATAAAGTGAGCAGGAATAACAATGTTCGTTCCCTCCAGGTTGTGAAGAAGGGCGAGGCTTGGAAACTCTGAGAAACCATTGGTGACTGTGGGGCCAATTAGCTGGCATGTCTTTAATTTTAATTTGATCCTTTCAAAAACATTTTTCCAAGAGCATATTTTCATAACCTCTGTTATTCCCCTATTTTCCGTTTTCACTGAAATATTTCAAAGCACACAGCAAAGAAAAAGTGAGTGGGTGTGAACTGAAGGCAGCCAAGAGTGTGTCAATCCTGGTTCTGCTGACTGGGGAGGCGACCGTGGGAAAGCCACTAAGAGTGTGCAATGAGGGCAGTCAGTGCTGGGAGTGCACTGGACATGAGGGCCTCTCTGAGGCTGGTCCAACTCCTGGATTCAGGGATTTTACTACCCAGTTTTCCTCTTTGTTTTAGGAGAGTGAAAGTTGAGGGGTTGCATTCACTAGCTTTCTCTATCTCTTGGTTGCAAATCCACTTGTACCAAGCGTTAACTTTTTTGCAAAGCAACTTGTAACTAATGATGCTTCAGAAGTCTAATCAGCATTTCAGAGGTCATAATTAGAGGCTTCTAAGCGTGGTCCCAGAGCCAGTTTGGAACTGATGCTTCTCCTGTGGATCTGAGGGCTGCAACCTTGACCTCAGATTCACAGTCAAATAGGCTGTAGAAAATCACCCCAGAATCCAGCCAGCCATGGCAATGCTCACTCAAAGCTTATGCTCAGACACGCAAAGCCAAAATTGCTGCCTCAATTCTTAAAATATTGAAACAGAAGGACTCCCACACATGGGCACTGAGTGTGACCAAAATAGCTAGTTTATGTCACTAGTTTGGCCAAAGGCCTGTGAGCTTCCCATCTACCTGGTCAACCCTAGCCATATGGATTTAGGGTTATACCTGGCTTACTTGTGGTGTAAAACTCCTTAGAAATGGTATATTGGGGATGAGAAGGGGGTAAACCAAGTTTCACTAATTATTTTTCATATTCTGCGTATCTTTAGAAAGGTGGAGCAAGATGGAAAAGGGAACTGACATTTATACCAACAAAATTCTTAAATACTATTGAATACAAAAGATCAGGAAGCTTTGTTTGTATAATATTAATGTTAATATTATTAAATAACAATATTAAACAAAAAATTCATTTAATATAAACATCAAATTAATAACACCAAGTAATTAATATTAATCATATTAAAATTAATGTCGTTAGTCATATTAAAATAATATTATTATTAATGATAAGAATGTAGTATCATACTTCTCTGAGGGTACCAAAAGGCTTTTCCAGAAATTGGGACAAATCACTTCTATGTCTGTATTTTGGTTTTGCTATTAAGGAAGAAGGGCTCTGGTCTGCCTGGGAAGGGAGGGTCCCTGTCCTTCTGGAAACCCTTGGGAAAGGGTCCATGCCATGGGAAGAGCTGTGTGATTATTACATGCCATATATTTATGGTTATTTTAGGGTCAGCAAATTCAGGGAATGAAAGGGGGAAGTAATTAACGTTAATTGTTCTTTATATATAATTTACACAACCCTCACAACCACCCTGTGCGACAGATTTTGTAAATAAGAAATCTAGAGCTCACAACTGTGACTTGACTTGCCAAGTAGATGTTAGAGCCAAGAATGAGACCCAGAACTGTCTGACCTTAAAGCCCTAGCTTGTGGCCCTGCACCAGGCTTTCACAGACCGGGTAATTAGAGAACTCAAATATTGACTGATTCAAGCAAATTAAATTATAATATGAATGAATTATTATATTACATTTTGAATAACTGAACTTGATGAATTTTAATAACTAAACTTGAATTAGATCAAATTCAAATTAAATTCCAGTAGTCGAGTATATACAGACCAACACCTGCTAAGAAGAGGAGACAAGGGGGCTGACATCCTCGCAGGGGAGAAACAGGCCTATGCAGAAGCTGTGAGTGCTCTGAGGGCCACCCGCAGGGTGGGTGGTAGAGAGTCTCTGAGGAGGGCCATGGGTGCTGAGGCAAGAAGGGGTGAAAGAGGCCAGCTGGGGGCAAGAAGTGGGACAGCAGAGCTGGGAGGCAAGGGAAGGCCTGCCTGGGGCAGAAGTGGAGAAGAGGGGCAGTGCCATGTGAGAGGGTAACTACAGAGCACAGTCTACACCCACGGGGAGGGGTGAGCCATGGCATAGTCAGGCCGCCTGTGAGAGAAACGAAAGTCAGACAAAGACTCAGAAATCCTGAGGAGCCCATGGAGGCAGCTTCAATTCTTAGGTGAGGGCAGTCGAAGAGGCTCAAGAATAAGATTTGGAGAGGCCTGTGATGGGCGAGGTGAAGAAAGGCCAGGCTCTGGACTCGATTGTGTGCTCCATGTGGCAGGAGTCGGGTCTTATACTTCTTTTGAACACAAACTAGACACTGCAAAATGACAACAGACCAGCAAATGCTGGCCTGGACCACAGAGTCGACTTTCGTTAACACCCACCAACACGGTGGTAAATGGAAACCCAACTGCACAGCTTCCAGAACCAAGAATAGGCTTGCCTGGAGAAGCTGGGCACATTTAAAGTTTAAGTGCTGTGCACCAAGGATTAATTAAGTGCTGGGAGGCAGGGTGGGGAGGTGATTAGGCAGCTGGGACAACGGTGAGACTCATGAAGAGGCCCCCATCTCAGCATTACCACAGTGACTATTTAACAGCATAATTTTCACTACAGTCAACTTGATCATCATCTTTATCTTGATATAAAAATTATTTAAGTAATAAAATACACTTATCTCTGTAGTCTCATTATTGTGGAGTTTTATTAATTATTTTACAGAATGTTAAATGCTGAAATGATCAAATTCACTCTGCTAAAAGGAAAGCTTTAAAGATCTCATGGAAACAGGAGATTTCTATAGATTTTGGAAAGGGAAGATGGTTTCTTTAAAACTCTGTTGGACACATTCAGGCGATGTACTTAATGCAGTGCCTGGCACATAGGAAACCCCTCGTGTTAGCTGCTGCCACTACTGCGGCTATTCCTTATGGACAGTTTTTAAATAGCTGCTCTAGATGAAAAATCTAAGCTAAAACAAGAGAAAACAAGTCAAAACAAACAAATTCCACATCCATTAAAGAGCAGCCAGGAATAATACTCACTTTTCATAGGATTTAATTGCCTGTTCCACTTTCTCCTTGTAGATATTGAGCTTGACTCCTTGGGGGTTAATTAATGTCATCTTATTTGTGTCATTGCACACATGTGCCAGAGGGAACACCTGCACATCAATGCCAAAGAAAAAGTGTCATTTGATAGGTTAACACGTGCCTTCAAAAATGGTCTACATGGCTGTACAGTATGTTTTTCTGACTATAAAATTAATACATTATAATTGTAGAAAAATTAGAAAATACAGAAAATCATAAAGAAAAAAATAAGAATCAGAGATACCATTGCTAACCTTTTCCTTCCAATTTTTAAAACTATATATTTTGAAAATCACCACCACCACACACAAAAAAACAAAACTGTTTCAGGAAACTCTAGTCAGCATTGAGTATTATCTTCCTAAGCCTCAAGAAATAGGAGCTCATGGTTGCTACTTTGTAAATTACCAGTTGGGTTAAGCATCTTTTTCATATATTCATTGTACATTTGATTTTCTCTTGAGAAAACCTGATTATAGTTACTATCTTTTGACCATTTTCTTTATCAGTTTGTAAGAGATTCCTATACATATCAAATAGAGGGGGCTCAGTGATCAATGAAACCACATTCCATAAGAAGAGCAGAGCACCAGAAAGAGAGGGCTTCTGTCTGAGTTCTTTCTGGCGGCATCTGGTGCTTACTCCTGGGTTTGGGGATGCCTCTGATTCCGCGCCATCTTAGTGGTGCCCGTAATATTATACATTGACCTGTTTGCATATTACCTGTCTCCCTAGTAGAATGTAAGCTCCAACAGAGTGGGAACTTTGCTTCATTCACTACTGTACTCCTATCACCTAGAGCACTGCCTGGCACACAATGTGCCCTCAACAAATATCTGTGGATAAACGAATAAATGTATGTTCGTATAAAGGTATATTCCATATCTTAATATTTAAATAAAAAAGAAAAATAAAGTCTAATAGGAGAATGCTAAGATATAATATCATTTCAATATTGTATATGATTCCAACCACACAAGGAGCATGTAGGCATTTTGGAAATGTCGGGAATTACTTCCAAGAAGTAAATCTTTACTTTCAATCAAGATGATATAGTTCATGCTTTTATGTTTCCCCTTGCCTCCAAAATCATGCCAAAATTGTGTTGTTGTTGTTATGTAAGAAAATGTGCATAGAAAGAAAGGAAGAAAAGAGGAAAGAAAGGAGGAAAAAGAAAGATGCATGGTGGACAGATTTCTGGAGACAAAATGTTGAACAGAACTGTGAACACGTCTGTAGGGCTGACTCTTGGCTCTGCCTCCAGAGGTGGTTAGGGCAGTGGGAGCTCAACTCCTGGAGAGCCAGCGAGACTGTGAGTGCTCTGTAAGACAGGGCCCACGTCAGGCTCAGTCCTGGAGCCAGCACTGTTATGAGGAGCTCTCATTCCTGAAAGAAGGTCCTGCATAGTGAGAGAGGACACTGATGTAGCCTCACAACCAAGAACTCAACCAAGCCACCCTCCGTCTACAATATTCCAGCATCACCATGGAACTAGAGCTCTAAATGCCAATGAGGGGGGCACAGGAGGATGGATTTAGGCAACTGCAAAACAGAAGGAGAAAGAGAAAAAAACAGATTAAAAAAATCCTGTTAAAATGAGCCAGCATACTGAAATTCCAAACTATATACACAAAAAATGCCAAAAGTGATCGCTGAGCAAGTCAACAATCAGAATGTCAGTTCACCTGAGAAGAAATTAATTTTATGAGCCATCTAACAATAACATTACATTAATTATGATTAAAGTTAATTATGATTAGGTTGTTCAAAGATGTAACAGTCACATAAAAGTACAAAAATGTACAGAAGTGCCATAAGAAGAAATGGATAAGAAAAAGAATAATATTTTAAATAATAAAATAAAATCTATCTTGGAAGAAATAGGCATTAAAATGGAAAACTACATATATTAATTTTGTAGTTAAAACATTTTGTAGTTGAAACATTTTGTAGTTAAATGTTACATAATTTTGTATACCAAAACCAAAAAATAGGCAAAGATTCAGAAAACTGAAAAGAGAGAAATGAAGAGGCTGTATAGTCAAACCTCGCTACTTGCCAGACACATGAATTCAGCACGTGGCTTCTAAGCCATCCTTGTCAAAAAGAAAGAGCCAGAACAGTGGATTAAAAGATGAGTCGCCTGGATTTTGAAAACTGAGTGAAATTTGCCGAAGTGAACAAAAAAAATCAAAACCCCAAACTTTCAGAGGAAAAAAAAGTCAGTCTCAACAAAATGAAAGACTCTTACATTTTCATCACCCCTGGAAAAAATATCCCTTAAGTACTCTATAAATAGCTCTTCAAGTTTGCCAACTTTTAAGACTCAATTGCAGATCAGCACCACAAAATATTTAGCAACATTTTAACATTTCACCATGCTCAGTTTGACTCCTGAATTAATGTACTTAAAGAAGACCCGTTGTTTAACGTTCTACCTCCCTCTTTTGTGAATTTGGATCTCATGCCTCGCACGGCCATCATGTACTTCTGCGTGGTAGTGGTTCAAATGTGGCTCGTGTGAACCCACTCTCATTCCTTTCTGCTTCCAGATTTAGGGAAAGACAAAGTCATACTCCACACCTTCAGTCTGTGGTCTTAGGTTTTACAACATGGTGGTCACGTGGAGGTCCCATGAGATATTCTCTTTATGATGTCAAATTTAGTGTGACTATGAGGTCATAAGGGGCATTCTCACAGGGACTCGGGGGATCAGAATCACGGCCGCCCAGCTTCTGCAAGGAAGGGAGTCGGGAGGAGAGTGCAGTTAATGAAGAAACTGACAGCTCTGTTTGAGAGGGAATAAAGCCACCTGATCACACCTCCTTTGAAAATGGTTTACTTACTACCTTTTATAATACAAATCAAGCAAAACCAACTAATGAGGGACCCTTCTGGATGACATTTGATAACAAAAGGGAGCCTCAAGGTATTACCTACTTCAATTCTCTTGAGTTAACCTAGAAGCCGTACCAAACTGATGTTAATAATTACACCGCATGTGAGAATATTTTAACTATGAGAGAGGGAGGGAGGAAGAGAGGGAGAGAGACATTGAGATTGAGAGAGAAACCATAAAGGCAGAAGAAATAGCTAGAATTCATGGACAGCCAATTTGGGCTGATTCTGTTAGAATTTTTCCCACTGTTAGATCAGAGATACCCCATAAGCAACCCTGTACTTAAGAATAGTTTTATTAATAATAATAATAGTGTTTCTCCTTTACTCCCTGCCAAGCACTAGGCACTCTCTATGTATTTTCTCATTCAGTCCCTCTGTAGATACATACACTGAATTGCAGTATTTGTAATATGGCTTTCCTCTCTACTAAACTCTGTAGTTCTTTATTCCTTTTTAAAAATACTAGTTTCTAGCACAATACATGTACAAAGTAACCATTAATTCAATACCTGAAAGACTAAAACTATATATAAATTAAAATAATAGCCAAGGCTCAACAGTTTTTAAAAGTTTATCTATATTGTAAGACATAATTAGGTTTGGATTCCACCAAGTTTGAATTCTTGGTGACTGAGGCGTGGGAAAAGCGTAACTCTGATATTTTTAAAGTGGTGTTTGCTAAGAATGTGAATAATGTGAACAAGATTTTAAGAGTACATTTAGCTTACATAGGAAAACTATTCTCAAATAATGAACAGAAAATTAAAATGAAATATCATTTTCACACAGGAATTGGCAAAGTTTTTTTTTTTAATGTTAGTGCTTTAAGTGATAGCACAGATATAGAAAAATAGGCACTCTTAAAATTCAAGTAAACTGCCCAATAATAGAGGGAATGGTTAAATTGTGGTAATTCATATTATTGAATATTAGTACAACCATTAAAGCTCATCCCAAAATGGTCATTACAAGGAAATACGTTCATAACATATGCTAAATGAAGGAAGCAGGATACAGAACTGTATGCACAGCTATTAGTTGTGAAAATAGCGCAGGTGAATTCTACCTGACAACATTCTACCTGTGTTTATAAGCAATCCCACAACATTTTGAAAACGGAAAATAGCGTGAAACTGGTGTCTATATATTTCTTGTTCCACCCTGACTAAATTCACCAAAGTCACTGTTTTTCAACTAAATCACTTCTTCCAATAAATACCCCAGAGCTTGCTGCCAGATTGGCCAAGGAGAGGTCTGATCAGCTGTGAGTAACTGAAATGCAGAAGCTGTGCAAATCCCACGTGGATGACTGAATATAGAGCACTGGCTCTACAGACACTGCTGTTGGGCAAAATCCCCAGTGCTGAGGTTTAATGTCTGCTTTCAAACCGAAACATCTCCAGGCTCCACAGAACAGAATGAAGGCAGGGCCACAAAATTAACTGGCAAAGACCTGAGTCAAGAAGATCATGCACAAGCGCATGAAATCTGCTACTACAGTGTAGATTACATCTCACATTTTTCAATCCAAACTTTTAAGAAATAAAAGAGATTATTTTTTTAAACTTAAATTGAATAGTAGGTGAATATTTGCTGGCATGGAACAATGTTCACAATAGATTATTGAGTAAAAATGAAGGCACAAAACAGTATGTTCAGTTCGACTTCATTTTTGTAAAAAAAAAAAGCAAAGAACAAAGGACATATATGTAGTGAAAAAGGTCTGGCTAGATAACCACCAAATGATTCGTCTGTGGGGAATTATAACTCTATTGTTTCTTTCTCTTTCACTTATCTACATCTTCTAGTTTTTCTACAATGAATATATATAGCTTTTGTAATAACTGTCCTTTAAAATTTTTTAATTAAAATAAGCTTTTCTATCAGTTTAGTTTTCAATGCTACTATATTCGAAAGCAACAAAATGCCATGTCTTTAGTGGCATCCCTAACGTCTTTGCACCTGACATTCCTGTCAGCTAAATGATGAGATGAATAGCCACCTCACTAGGCTGCTCTCAGTTTTAGACAAGATACTTTGATGAGATCAAATGCTTCTCTCAGAACCTGGTACGAGGTCTCATCACATATGAGATTAAGGACCTTGCCACGGCCCAACAGAAGTAAATGACAGGGCTGGGGTGCAAGCCCAGGCTATCTGACTGCAAAGCTATGTGCTGAATCCAGATTAGGGCAAAGCAAGAAGCCTTGATGGGATGCTGTTAAAGACATGCTGGTGACAATGATGATGATGATGATGATGATGATGATGATGATGATGATGTAGACTTTCCAAAGGTGCAGACTAATGTTTGCAAACTATTTCTTTTCTTTTTTTTTGGTGAGGAAGATTAGCCCTGAGCTAACATCTGTTGCCAATCCTCCTCTTTTTGCTGAGGAAGATTGGCCCTGGGCTAACATTCGTGTCCATCTTCCTCTACTTTTTATATGTGGGATGCCTGCCACAGCATGGCTTGATAAGCGGTGCATAGGGCCATGCCCAGGATCCAAACCTGCAAACCCTGGGCCGCCGAAGTGGAGCATGCAAACTTAACCACTCTGCCACTGGGTTGGCCCCTATTTCATTTTTTTTCAAAGCAATTGGCAGTAAAGAGCTTTGAATTGCAGATTCATCAAATAACTAAAACCATTTTATTCTGTATATGATTTGGTGATGATTTAATCTTTTTGAAAGAGCTAAGATAAAATTATCTGGTCCACCAGAAACTAAAAGTGCCAGTTAGCATCTTGTAATGAAGAATTGCTAGGGCAACCTGTCTGCTCAATACTTCATTTCCAAGGTGACAGATTTGAGGCTGGACCAGGAAACACTAAAAATCAAAACAGCATTGTGTTCCAGAAGAAGAAAGAGCCCATACATAAGTCATGAATGAAACAAAGAGCTGGGGACAAAGCCAAACACTGCTTTACAGTTCTACCCAGACAGACGTGGCCGTGCACAGAACGTAGGAGTAAAAGTCAATTACAGTTCTCAATGAAGTGGGTTAAGATTCATGTTTCCTTTTCAGCCCCATTCTACTTTTTGTCTACTTTTTCATAAAATGTTAAGTCCAAATCTCATAAGGCTATACATTTCACTAAGTGGATATATGTTTAGATTATTGTTTTCCTTTTCTTTCCATTTATAGCTGAGAGTCTCTTGCAGTCAGAGAAAATATTAAGGAATAAAAGATATAAGTGTGCTTTGAGGGTGAAACTGGAATTCATTGTAATACATCTCCATCATCATCATGATTCTTGCTCCTTCTATCAATAATGGAGGAGGGTAAGCACGCTGGCAGTGTGCTGCCTACCCGCAGTTTTGAGATGAGAATTTACAATGCCACAAAAGGCACCAAGCACAAGAGCCCATGGAATGCGCTTGAAAAATGTTCATCCTCTTCCCTGGGCTTTGCGTTCTAGAGTCAGAAGACTAGACTATTCTTCTGAAGAACAGGACTCTCACTACTCTTCCTCCTATTTTTCCCTTCTTGATAATCACTCGACATTTTTCTCTCTCTCAGTCACATGTGGTTAGTCCTGTCCACTTGACTTTATAAACAGCCCTGGATCCATCCCCAGCGTTGCCACCTGGGTCATAGCCACCTAGCCCTTGCCTCCTGCCCGACCCCTATCTTCCCAGCCTCAAACCTCTCCAACTATTCTCCACATTGCAGCCAAAACCCAAATTTGATCTTCTCTCTCCTCTGCTACAAACCCTTCAGTTCCCCTCAGGATGACATTCAAAATCCTTAACTCAACCAACGCCCTTCCTTCATCAGCTTTGACACCTTCCTCCAGTCACACTAAACTTTCTTTGGAATGACAAACTTTCTCTGACCCTTAGACTTCCCCACATGCTTCCCCACTGCCTAGGACACTCCTCCCCACCTCATCACCTTCATAACTCCTTCTTTTCCCCCCTGTCCAAACTTGGACCAAATAGATCCCCCAGGTCTGAACTCCAAAGACTTCTCTGACAACTGAAACTGGGTTAGGGGCCTCTCCTGCATCCTCACTCTGCACTTCCCACTCATCAGATGTAACTACAGCTTCTTATTTTATTTGCTATTTCCTCCGTGAGATTGTAAGTTGTGTTTGGGTAGAAACTTTGGCTGTCTTGTTTGGTTGTCTTCTAGAGCCCAGCTCAGGGTCTGCATATAGTAGACATGTAATACTTATTGAATATTTTTATAATAAAAGCCAGCATTTATTGAGCACCTGCTAAGTACTGTCCATTATATGCATTACTTCTTTTAATCCTGTAACAGTCTCAGAGTAGGTATATTATTAACCCTAATGTACAGATACATTGCATACATCCTGGAAAGCAAATTTCTGAATGCTGGAGTGAGTTACTACATTTATGTCTTCAGAATATGAGCCAGTGAGAAGAGGACAGGTTGAATAAGAATAAGATTTTATGTTTGCAAACTATTTTCAGGGTTTTCAAAGCATTTCTACATTCGTAGAACTAATGCTTATCAACAAGTACAATATAGAGTTCCTCTTAGGAAAAAGGCTGTCTTGAGGGTATAAACTAGTGGAAATGTTAAATTTATTTGGAGGGTGTTTGGTTACATCTGTCAAAATTTTAAACGTACACATCCTTTGGGTCCAGTAATCCCACTTCAGGGAATCTACTCTAATGATACACTTGTATACGTGCCCAAAAATCTATGTGCAGGGAAATCTGTTACAGGATTGCTTGTAATAGAAGAACACAAAGTAAATGTCCATTAATAATGGGGAAGAACCTTGCAACTAATAAGAATAAGATAGACCCATATCTATGCGTGTGGAAAGGTCTCTAAGATCTTAATTTTTAAAAGATAATTTGTATAAGATGAAAGATAATTTATAAAAGTAAAATAGCAAATCCATATGGTATTGCTTTACTTATGTTTATTAAAATTATGTATATGTATATAAATATATGTTATGTACACACATATATATGCTGTGTGTGTAGAAAAAAGATTGAAAGGATATTCACCAAACTATTCAGAGTGTTCCCCTCATAGACGAGAGTGGTTGAGAGAAAACTTGCACATTTTCCTCTAAAGACTTCAATTGGCATTCTATACTGAGAATGTATTCATATATTATTTATCGAATAAAAAAACCAATAAATTAATTAAAAATTAAGTTCTTTTTATATTTACACCTTTTTATCATTTGTTTTAGGTCTATTTTTCTTAACCTTTTTTCTTGGTATATCATTAATATATATTCAGAGTTAAAAGTACGACCACTGAAACTAAAAAGTACATAAACAAAACCCAAAAACCTCTAATAATCTCACCATTCAGATGAATACTATTAACATTTTGGTAAAAGAGAAAAGGGAGGGGGAAAGGGTGCTATGTCTACATCATACATACATACATACAATCAAATTAACATATTATATACGGAGTTTTGTACCCTGATTTTTTCATTTAGTATTATATTGTGAGCTTTTCCCCCATGTCATTACTTATTCTTCAGAAACATGATATTTAATGAATGTATGACATTCCATCACATAGATGTGCCTACTAGACATTTAGATGGTTTTCAATTTTCTCATTGTTAGACACAAAGCAGCAATAATAATTCTCTGAATATATTTGCCAGTATTTTTGATCATTTCCTTACATAGATTATGAAATATCTACATATGGATTTACTGGAGGAAAGATTGTAAGCTAACACCTCTAAATATATTGCCCAGGTTGCACCAATTTATACTCCCAGCAGCAAGACACAAAAGTTCTAATTTCATCCTATCTTTGCCATTACTGTTTATTAGTATTTTTTAACCTTACAAATTTAATAATGGGGGGAGAGTTGTCTAATTATTTTTCAATTTGCATTTTTTCTAAATGCATATATTTGGTTATCAGTAAGAAATATTTTTGTCTTTGGTTTTGACTTTTTTTTTACTTTTTCTCCTAGATCTTCCACTTGGGTATCTATCATTTTTTAAATTCCTTTATGGTATAAGTGCATGTCCATGTGTGTGTATACCAAACACTGATTTATACACTCACACACACACACACCACATATGGATTTATATGCATACACACACACAAACACATATTTAAGATATTGCTCCTAATACTTTGTCATATATGTTACAAATATTTTTCTGATATCTGCCTTTATTTTAGTTATATATTTTATGCAAAATAACATTTTTATGTATTCACTCTACAAATCCTTCCTTTATGGTTTTTCCCTTTAATTTTATGCTTATGCTTCCCTACCCTATCATATTTCTTTTTTGAGAAATTTACTTTCCAATGTATTTTAGGTTATTGGAGGTTTAGAAGGAGACATGATAAGCACAAGAAAATTCTATTTCCAGAGAGAGTTCACTAAGTATATTTTATTTGAAATAAAACTCAAGAAAGTTAATAAAATAAATGCAGAGAATATGAGAAGCTGTCACCAAACTTCCTAGAAGAAATAAATCTGTGTCCAGTTTCCCTCTGTTGCTTCTGGAAGAAGTCAAGTTCACATGATAAGTTGATATCCGACTAATCAGGTTAGAGTTCACTGGAGGCATAAATAGAATCTGCCAGTCACAAGATCACAGCCAGGGAAGGACCACTCACCTTGAGGCAAAGTCATCAGTAGCCCAGCCTAAGTGGTCACACACCACCTCCAGAGCAAGAACCACTGGGCATGTCAAACCAGGATGCATGCTGAACTCCACGGCTATAATTTCTTAAATGTGACTAATAGAAAAAATTCACCAGTTCATCCGCTTCCTCCAAATACATCAAATCTCAGCTAGTGCAAGATCAGTTAGATAAAAACTTTATTTTCCTGCTTTTGATTTTTTTCAACTTTTTATTAGGGAAAATTCCAAATATGTAAAAAAGTAGACAGAATAGTAGAATGAGCCTCCTCCCACTCCACATTCTTATTATCCAAATTTAACAATTATCAACTCATGGCCAATCTTGCTTTAGCTCCTCCCCCCTTCCTGCCACCACTCCCGCCATCCAGATTATTTTGAAGCAAACCCCAAACATCCTACATTTCCCCTGTAAACGTTTCAGTATGAGATAAGGTCTTTTAAGGATATTATTTCCATTTAGTGACTGTAAAGCCTGATATGGTCCTCTAAATAATTAGTTGCTGTTATATTTGCCAGGAAGCACTGCTGTTCAATCTTGGTATTCTCGTTTCTTTTGTGTTCCTCTTCCCTGTGTAGTGTGGCTGTTCCACTGGATCTGTTCTTGCTAAGGAGAAGGCCCTGCTAGCTGCCCAATTCAAGGGAAACTTTTCACTACTTATTTGGCCTTCCTCCACATTTAACCCTACCATGTCCTCCTACTGGACACTCTTTTTCTCCTTCCAGGACATGCCTATCGCTCTCTTCTTTTGTCTGGCTCCTTCTCAATCTCTCTCTCTGTGTCTCTGTCTCTGCTTCTCTCTTTGTCTCTCTGACATTTCCTTTGGAGACTTTTATGATGGAAAAGATGCACTGTATTTAGGAGAGAAAGCAAGCAAGGGAAAAATATAACCGCTCACAAGTTCTCCCTCTCCTTTGACACTGGATGGTGTCCACTCAGGACTCAGGACTCTGACCTAGAGGCTTTGCAGACATTTCTGCAGCTCCACACTGCCACCCATCAGCAATGAGCTACAAACAGCCAACCCAACAAAGGCCAATTTCTTCTCAGCTGAAAAATCAAAACGCTTAAGAGCTTTTCTCTTTCCATTTTACTGTCTTTAAAATAATTTTTTCCAATGGCTGAAATACATTTCTGTTACAACTGTGCAAGACCGAAGTGAACTGCTTTTCATTTGAACAGAAAATGAAAAATACATCAAGCAGGGACATACAGAGAATCAGTTTTACCTCATCAAAGACCTTGGAAACAACATGCTTGTCCAGAATGGGAACGTAGGTGGGGCTGTGAGGGACCGCTGCCACTGACAAGGCATCCATGATGGTGAGCTTCTTGGCAACCAAGCCATGGGTCTTGAGCCAGATTGCGGAAGACATACCTAAAGAACTAAGAACACAAGACTGTGATGTTTTAAGGTTTATAATAAACAAAAATATAACAAAGCTGTCCTAATAAAATTAAAGTACTCACTCTTGGTCACAAACCTGGTTCCCTTCTCGAGTCAGTCTTTCCAACGCTTTGCCATCTGGATACTCATTTCTCAGGATGCTCATTTCTGTGGAAGGGGAAATGGCAGTTGTATAATTTCCTCATATATGGGGTTTTATGAAAATGCAAAAGGATCACACATCTCTGAACTCAGTTGTGACCGAGGGCTAATAAATGGACCATATTTCAGAGAACACCGATCTGTTAGAGTGGGTTCTCCGGCAAGACTCACCTGCAGTTTACACTACAGATCAATGTGTAGGTAAACGTGGGGCCATCATTGTACTATCATTGCTCGGCTTATCCCCCTCACCCTGTATTCACTGAGATCTCTCTCCATGGAAGAATGAGACACACTTATTCTCTCATTCTCCAGAAAACACATTTTTTTAAAATGTTAAATAAGAACACCATTAACCAATGATTGTTCAGTGTTGCCCTCCTTAGACTCCCCCTAAATTATACAAGAGAGCCTTGATCAACATTTTAGTTTCTGATAGTTTGTTCTGTGGTTCCTCCGCTCTATGCAGAAAACTAAAATCCCTGTTAGGTCCTGTTTAGTTGTAGGTTCAAATCTCCAAGCAAATATTTGGAGTTTTTAATGTATATCCTTATGTAAACTTGGATTTATAAATGGAAAGGAGCATTAGTTAGCTAACTAGCAGCATCTAGGAAGGGTGTTTGGGAGTGAGTTAGCCAAATATCTAAGAAACCATATCCTAATCACCATATGATAAGCCCCTTAAGGACTGTGCATGTAGCAGACTTAGGAAGTATGACAGGTTAATTGAAACTGAGGAAAAGACATCACACTGATCAGCACTGAAGAACACAGGGTTTGATTAAGCTATGACCGAGTAACAGCGGGTGTAAATTTGTCATTCTGGTGCTTCCTACTACCTAGGGGATTGTTTATGTATGTGTATGTGTGTGTGTGTGTGTGTGTGTGTGTGTGTGTAGCTGGGATTTATCATCTACCAACTATTTGAAATATAGGGAAAAGTACTACTGGAATAACACTTTTAGACATTTACTATAAAGAATAATGATTTTATCAATAGTAATAAAAATTGAGTGGAAAAGTCATATTTTCCTCAAATTTTGCTCCCAAAAGGCTGACAATATGGACCAGAGAGGGGGTCATCAGATGGTGCCACTACCTATGAATGAAGGGAAGAAAATAAACCAACTATAAAGTATTATTTTTTCAAATGCAAACCACGGAGTGGCAGCAGCATTACCACTAGCACCATAGTGATGCGAGCCACGTGTGTATTACAAACCCAGATAGGATGAGTGCAGCTCTTGCCCTAAGAAAATCTAGTTCACTAAAGCATGTAAACCTGATTTACAAGGGAGTCCTCTGAATAGAAAGCGATCCAGACCCACTTAAAAATGATTTGTTTACCCCCAAAGCATCTATCTCAGCTCTTTCAGGAGCAGACACACTGGGCAAAGGGAAGCCAGCCTGGGCTTCCTGACATAGAGACCCTCTCTGGCTTGCCTTTGTCACTTGGAGTGTTCCAGCTGCTGGAATGGGAAAGGCCGTCCTTCCTCTCACTGCAAGCTGAGGTCTTGAGGGTGGACCTCTGGCTTCTGAGCAGGCTGGTTTTGGTTGCTTCTGTTGGTATCATAGGGAGAGGGTTAAGGAATTTGGGATAGAAGACACTTTATTAGATGCAACTATTTTCTTGGATTCTTAAAAAAAGAATGCAGCTTCCATTTCCCAACCCTCAGAGGACAGTCTGCCACCAACTGAATGCTGTGGTAATGGCTTGCTCCATTGATCTGAGTTCAAGCTCTGCCCATCCTGGAGAGAAATCTGTTTCCAAGCTCATTCAAGTTGTTGGCAGAATTCACTTCCTTGCAGCTGTAGGACTGAGGTCCCTGTTTCCTTGCTGGCTGTCAGCGGGGGGCCTCTCTCAGCTCCTTAAACACCTGCATTCCTACCCACGTGGCCCTCTCCATCTTCAGGTCAGCAACAACACACTGAATTTGCCTCATGCTTCAAGTCTCTCGGACTTTCTCTTCTGCCACCAGCTGGAAAAAGTCCCTGTTTTTAAGGGCTCATATGAGTACCCTGGGCCCCCTAGATAACTCGGTATTAAGGTCAACACAACATAATCATGGGAGTGATACTTCATCATATTCACAAGTTGGAGGGTTTCGAGTGGGACATCTTTGGTGGGCTGTTTTAGAAACTCTGCCTACTACAGTTGCTGTCCAACAACTTTATTTATATTATTTTCTACCTTCTGTTGGGTCCCCTCAATTACCAAGTGGACACATCAAATATTGACATTTAATCTGAGTGCTTTAGAGGATAATGAGCCTATATCAAGATGTTATGATTACTTTTCATATGTGATTACAGATACTACACTAATTGTAAATGTATTCTGTACTTCACAGTTTAGAGGCACAAACATCAAGGCTTTATGTAGTATTCATGAATAAAACTTGTCCTTGTTTTCAACAAGAAGGGACTTATCATCTCCTATAAGAAATTAGATAATTAGAGTGAAGATTAATTAATAATCTACAAATTGTCTATCTTTTGCACAGAAAGGTAACACCAGTGGTCTCCTTGCATGGAGATAGGAGTGTGCTATGTGTTATTCATTGTTTTTCTAAGCAACAAAAGGGTGAGTCCTATCTTGGTTGCCTCTGTAACCAGAAATTAAGAAGGGTAAATTTTCTTGGGAGCTATGTGTATGAGCAAAAGAGATAAGTGATCCACATGGGAGAGGTGAACTCCTGCCCTGACCACACTTGCAGGCCACTTTGATCAAAATCACTAGGCAAAAACAACCACCTACACTGGTGTGCCAAAATGAAAATGAAATTTAGCTCCAAAAGTCCCCAAACATAAAAACTGTACTTTTCTTAAACTCTGCAAATACTGAATAAAAACATATTTATCTGGCAGTGTATTCAAGCATTTAACTACTTCCCAAGCTCTGTATATTCAGTCCCCACATTTCATCATTCTTCTACATTAAAAACTGAAACAGAATAAAAATTCAAAACATGATTGCCTATCAATAGCTAGGATCCTAAACTAAGCGAAATGGTGGAAGTGATAAAAGCCATTAAAATGTTTAGGATGAGTAGCAAGTAGTATCTTTAGCAAAACTCAGATTTATTGGGATGGGCAGCAGGACTGGCAAAAGGGATGCAGTCACACAAGAGGCCTAATATGGGAAACCCCTTTGTTCCCATGGGCCTAAGACATGCCTCCCTTGCACAGGACAAGGGGAGAGATCACACAAGAGGGACCAAGATATAGCACGTAGCCCATTCCAGGAAGCCTCTTGGTCTCTCTGGGTTCAAGGCTCTCCTCCTCTTCTGAGAGACATGGGGACACCCAAGAGACAACAGTGGGGGAAGCCATAACAACCTTTTCCCACTGAGAGACATCTAGCTCCCCAGCCTGAGGAAGCTCTTCTGTTCCCTCAGGCAGCATCAGCAGGAAACAGTAGGAGCCCCAGTGACACCAGAAAACCAACCACCAAAATAATACCACAAAGGCTGTGAAAATTAAATTGCCATTGGAACCACAAAAGCAGGCAAGGCCTATGTACAAGCCTTAACCAGGGCAACAACTTCCTAAAATAAAATATTTAAATAGGATCCAGTGTCCCTAACATAATAGACAAAATGTTCAAGATATTACTAAAAAATCACCCCCCATATCAAGAACCAAGAAAATCAGACCTTGGGTGAGAAAAAACAGTCAAATGATTCCAACACCAAGATGAATCAGAAGTTGGAATTATCTGACAAGAATCTCAAAGAAGCTGTCTTAAAAATGATTCAACAATTAATCACAAATTCTCTTGAAACAAATGAACAAATAGAAAATCTCAGCAAAGAAACAGAAGTTATAAAAATTTCCAAGTGGAAATTATAGAACTGAAAAGTAAAATAATAGAAACAAAAAAACTTGTTGGATGGGCTCAGTAGTAGAGTGGAGATGACAGAGGATAGTATCAGAGAACTTGAGGACAGAACAATAGAATTCAGCCAATTTAACAGAGAGAACATACAATGAAAAAAAGATAAACAGAGTCTTAGGGACCTGTGGGATAATATCAAAATATCCAACATTCATATTATCAGAGTCCTCAAAAGACAGGGAGAAAGAAAGTGGGACTCAGAGACTATTTGAAGAAATAATAGATAAAAATTTCCCAAATTTGGTGAAAGACATAATGTACAGATTCAAGAAGCTGAGTAAACCCCAAACAGAATAAATCCAAAGAATCCATGCCAAGATGCATTATATTTAAACATTTGGAAATTAGAGACAAAGAAAAAAATCTGGAAAGCAGCCAGAGAGAAAGGACACATTACCTATAGGGGAACACCAATTCGAATGACAGCAGATTTCTCACTTAAAATGTAGGAGGCCAGAAGAAGAGGCTCAGTATTTTCAACTACAGAAAGGAAAGAACAATAAACTACAAATTCTGAATATGCCAAAATTGTCCTTCAGGAATGAAGAGAAAATAAAAACATTCCTAGACAAAGAAAAAGTAAAACAAAATTGTGGCTAGCAGACCTACCTTTAAAGACTGAATACAGAAAATTCTCCAAACAGACAGGAAATGATAAAAGGAGGAATTTTGGAGAATCAGGAAGGAAGAAAGAATGAAAGAAAGCAAAAATATGATACATACAATAGACTATCCTTTCCCCAGGAGATTTATAAATCATATTTAATGATTTAAATACAAAGTATAACACCACCTGATACTCAAGACAATGGTATTTAAAGCGGGGGAAAATAAAGAAATCGAAATTGAAGTAAGACTTCCACATGCACACAAAGCAGTAAAATGTTGATGCTAGTAGATTCTTATAAGTCGCATCCATGTGCTGTCATACCCAGAGAAATCATTACAAAAAACAAAGAGATAAACTCAAAAACACTACAAATAAATCAAGCTAGATTTTTTTTTAAGTTCAAATAAGCTGAAAGAGGCAAGAAGAGAGAAATGGAGGAATAAAACCAATGAAAACAAATAGAAAATAATAAAATAAAAGAAGTAAGTGCTAACATACCAGTAATTACTTTAAATGGAAATGGTCTAATTACACTAATCAAAAGACATATATTGGTAGAGTGGATAAAAGAACACTAACAAATGATATACTCTTACAAGAAATTTACTTTAAGTACAACATAGGTAGATTGAAAGTAAAGGATGGAAAAAGATAAACCATGCAAATATTCACAAAAAGCTGGAGTAGTTATGTTAGTATCTGATAGAGTACACTTCAGAGCAAAGAAAATGTACATAATAAAGGGATCAATCCACCAGGAAGACATACAGATCCTGAAGGGGTATACACAAGTGGATACAGCCTTAAAATATTTGAAGCTAAAACTTAAAGAGCTGAAAGGAAAAATAGACAAATTAGCAAATATAGCTGAGGACCTCATAATGTCCTTCTCAACAACTGAAAGAACTACTAGACACAAAATCAACAAGGGCAGAGAAAATCTGAACAACACAACAAACCAGCAGGATCTAACTGACACAGATGGAACACTCCCCTCAACAACAGTGGAAAACACATTTTTTTCTAGTGCCCATCAAACATTTATTAAGATAAACTATATATTAGGCATTAAAACAAATCTCAACTAATTTAAAAGAATTAAGACCATACAGAGTGTGTTCTCTGACCATAGTGGAATCAAACTAGAAATCAATAATAGAAAGACAACAGGAAAAACTCTAAACACATGGAAGTTAAACAACACATGTATAAATAATCCATGGGTCAAAGAGGAAGTCTTAAAGGAAAGAAAAATACTTAGAACTGAATAAAAACAAAAACACAACAAATCAAAGTACGTGAGAGACAGCTAAAACAGTGCTGGGAGGGAAATATAGCACTAAACGCTTATGTTGGAAATGAGGGAATACAGTCATGTGTCACTTAACAATGGGGATACATTCTGAAAAATGCTCTTAGGTGATTTCATTCTATAATGAGAACATCATAGAGTAGACTTACACAAACCTAGATGGTATAGCCCACTACACACCTAGGCTATATGGTGCTAATCTTATGGGACCACCATCATATATGCAATCTGTCATTGACCAAAACATCATTATGTGGCACATGACTGCATCTCAAATCAATAATAAGTTCCTAACTTAAGAAATTAGAAAAAGAAGAGCAAAATAAAACTAAAGCAGGCAGACGAAGGAAACAATAAAGAGCAGAAATCAATGAAATTGAAAACAATAAAACAGAAAAAATCAATGAGGCAAAAAAGCTGTTTTTTCGGGGGGGGGACCAATAAATCTGATAAAACCTCTAACAAGATTGAAAAAGACAGAAAAAAAGAAAGAGAGAAAAGACATAGAGCACTAATGTCAGGAATGATAGGGGACATCACTACAGATCTTGCAGCCATTAAAAAGGTAATAAAGGAATACGATGAACAAATTTGCACTCGTAAATTTACAACCTAGAAAGAACAGAGCACTTTCTCAAAAAACACAAACTGCCAAAACTCAACAGAGATAAAATAGACAATATTAATAGCCCTAAAATCATTTTAAAAAACTGAAATCTTAATGAAAAATCTCCAGGAAAAGAAATCTTCAGGCCCAAATGGCTTCGTGATAATTTTACCAAATATTCAAAAAAGAATAATATCAATTTCTTCCAGGAATAGAAGAGGAGGGACAACTTCTCAACTCATTTGATGAGGACAGTATTAGCTTGACACCAAAACCAGACAAAGACAGTATTAAGAAAAAAAAGAAAACTACAGACCAATATCCTTCATGAACTTAAATTCAAAATCCTCAACAAAATATTACAAACCGAATCCAGCAATGTACTAAAAGAATTATACCATGAGACCAAGTGGGAAATATTCCAGATGTACAAGGCTGCTCCAACATTTGAATATCAATCAATGTAATCTACCATATCAATAGACTAAAGAAGAAAAATCATATATCAATTGACACAGAAGAAGCATTTGACAAAATCCAGCACCCATTCATAATAAAAACTCTCAGAAAACTAGGAATGAGGGGAATTTCCTCAATTTGATAAAGAACATCTACAGAAAATCTACAGCTAAAATCATACTTAATAGTGAAAGACTGAATATCTTTCCCCATTAAGACTAGGAAAAAGCCAAGGATGCCCACTTTCATCACTCTTATTCAACATAGTGCTGGAAGTTCTAGCTTCTGCAATTAGGCAAGAAAAAGAAAGAAAGCCAGAAAGATTGGAAAGGAAGATAAAACTGTCCCTATTTGCAGGTGACATATTGTCTATGTGGAAAACAGTGGGGAATACACACACACACACAAAAACCCCCACAAAAAACAAGAAACTCCTAGAACTATTAAGTGAGTTCAGTAAGGTTGCTGGTTACTGGATCAACAAACAAAATCAATTGCATTTTGATATACTAATAAGGAACATATGGAAACCTATATTAAAAAACCAATACTATTTATAATTATTCCCCCCCAAAGAAATAATTAGTTATACACTTAACAAAACATGTACAGGATCTGTAAGCTGAAAAGTACAAAATGCTACTATAAGTCATGTCATGTTAATAGGCTGAATGAATCAACATTGTAGAGATGTCAGTTGTCCCCAAACTGATCTATAAGTTTAATGCAAATCCTACCAAAATCCCAGAAAAGTTTTTTTATAAACATAGACAAACATATTCTAAAATTTAAACAGAAATTTCAGGCCCTAGAATAGTTAAAATAATTTTGCAAAAGAAAAATAAAGTTGGAGGAATCACTGTATTTGATATTAAAGCTACATGTAGCTACATTAATCAAGATATTACATTATTGGTGGAGAGATAGACACATAGACCAAGGAAACAGAATATAGCATCTAGATTTAACCCACACAGATACGCCCAGCCGATTTTTGGCAAAAGTGCAAAATTAATTCAATGGAGTATGTACAGTCTTTTCAACAAATGGTGCTGGAACAACATCTATAGGCAGAAACAAAACAAAACCTTGATCTGAACCTCACATCTTATACAAAAATTAACTCAAATGGATCATGGCCTTAAATGTAAAATATAAAACTATAAATCTTCTAGAAAAAAACATAAAAGCAAATCTTCAGGAATTAAGGATAGTGAAAAAAGTTCTTAGATTTGACTCCAAAAGCATGATCCATAAAAGGAAAGACTGATAAATTGGATCTTATCAAAATTAAAAGCTTTTCCTTGGCAGAAGACCATAAGAGGATGAAAGGACAAGCTATAGACTGGGAGAAAATATTTTCAAATGACATATCCGACAAAGGCTTAGTATCCAGACTACATGAAGAACTCTCATAACTCACCAACAAAAACCAAAAAATCCATGTAGAATGGGCAAAGCACATTTCACCAAGGAGGATGCAGAGAATGCAAACAAGCACATGAAAAGATGCTCAATATCATTAGTTATTGGGGAAATGCAAGTTAAACCCATCATGAGATATTCCACACCTATCAGAACAGCTAAAATAAAAAATAGTGACACCACCAAGTGCTGGTGAGAATGTGGAGAAAAGGAATCACTCATTCTTTGCTGGTGATAATGTAATGTGGCACAGCCACTCTGGGAAATAGTTTGGCAGTTTCTTATAAATTCAATTACCATATGACCCAGCAATTGCACTGCTGGGCATTTATCTTAAATGAAAATTTATATTCACATAAAACATGTACACAAATGTTTATAACTGCTTCATTCATAATAGCCCCAAACTGGAAATAATCCAGATGTCCTTCAACAGATGAATGATTAAACCAACTCTGGTACATCCGTATGATTGATACTACTCAGCAATAAAAAGACATGAACTATTGATACATGCAAAAATGTGGATGAATCTCCAGGAGTGAGAGTGAGTGAAGAGAGCCAATCCCCAAAGGTTATGTACTGTATGATTCCATTTACATAACGTTTTTGAAATGACAACATTTTAGAAATGGAGAACTTAGTGGTTCCCAAGGCTTAGGAAAGAGTACGGGAGGGAGGAGGGTGTGGTTAGAAAAGAGCAACACCAGGGATCCTTGTGGTGATGGAAATGTTGTGTATCTTGACTATGGTGGTGGAAACACGAAACTGCACGTGATAAAATTGTATAAGAGTACACACACACATGAACGCAAGTAAACCTGGGGCAATATGGTACTATTTTTTTTTTCAGGATGTCACCACTGGGGGAAACTGGGTGAAGAGCAGGTTATACAGGACCTCCCTGTATTATTTCTTATAACTGCACGTCAATGTACAATTGTGTTAATAAAAGTTTCAACCTAAAAAACACAAGTTCAGGGCCAGCCCCAGTGGCCTAGTGGTTAAGTTCGGCCTGCTCCACTTCAGTGGCCCAGATCCAGTTCCCAGGCACGGACCTACACCACTCATCTGTCAGTGGCCAGGCTGTGGCAGCAGCTCACATACAAAAAAAAAAAAAAAAGAGGAAGATTGGCAGTGGATGTTAGCTCAGGGCTAATCTTCCTCAACAACAAAAAACTGAAATAAAATTAAAAACACAGGTTCAGGTTTCTTTTAAAATATTACGTGGGTTTAGTTTTATTCTACCTTCTAGCATTGAAGGAAAACCAGTAATAAGATTCAAAGCGTTTTCTTCACTGATACCTGCGTGGAGAACTTTCTTTTTCTGAGTCTCTTGATTTGAAAGGTCCCCTGGTACTTTCGACATATTTAGGGATGACGTTCGTGTTGATTCAACATCAGAGTGAGATTTTGCACATTTTTCTGGGGTTGAAACCATAGAACAGATTTCTTTTCGATGCCTGTTTTGATTTAGATAAAAAGTAGACAAAGAAAAAGAAAGAACAAAAAAAAAAAAAAAAAAAGGAGAGGAAACAAAATTTCCATCAAGAAGGTAGATTTAGATCAATACAATCGTGTCGAATGCTGCAAATGTAAAGAAGTGAGCCTCTTCCTATTTGGTTATTATAAGAAGAGTCATTTATCCCCGCCCCACGAGGAAGAGTGGACAGGGGCCCAGCACAGAGTCATTAGACACGGCTCACACCACAGCTCTGTTCGTCCTGACTGTGTGACTCAGTGCAGTCGCTCAGTACTCTCTGAACGTCATCACTTTCCTCATCTATAACTGCAGGAAACCAGCTGCACACAGACTGCGTGGCGCTGGTGTGAGGATGAACAAGAGGGAGAGCCAGTTATAAACCAGAAAGCATTACAGAAAGCCATTTCTTTACAGAAGAGATGAAAAGCCAGCTCTTATAAAAGCCAGAGAAGGGAAACCCCTGCCTTGGACTCTCTGTGTCAGCACCAGATTGTGGTGAACAATTCTGGTGAAGATCTGGGGCCAGGAGTATTTTCCCAGACACACCTTCTCTGAAGCTCTGAACACAGTAGCCACAGAAAGGAATTTCCAGAACAATCCCCTGCTCCAACACTGTAAAGCATGCCCTCCCTCCTTCCCCCTACCCCCTCTGCCTACCTCCATGGAGTACCCACCCAGTGTTCCACAATCCTTTGTGTATCCCCCACCACTCTGAGCATCCCGTGATGGAAGGTTTACATTCATCTGTGCATCCCACTTCACCTGGCACATGATTTGTACTTAATAAATGTTTGAAAACAGAAGGAATGGAGGTGAGATTTGGGGGCAGTAACATTTTCTCACCTGGTGGAAAACTAGAACAAGGCAGTTTGGTTTTGACCATAGCTAAGTGGGTGAATTAACTTGTCCTAATGTTGTTATGTTATAAGGAAGTAGAGAAGCATGGTATCTGTAGAATGAGGAATTGAGTTCTACTCTTCCCTTTATATCACTTCAGAGCTCTTCTTATGTGCCGGACATACCCTCAGTTAATCTACCCAACAACCCTATGACTACCATTATTCCCATGTTATAGATGAGGAAACTGAGGCTCAGCCAGGTTAAGTAACTTGCCCAAAGTTACCTAACATGTAATGGTGGGGAGCCTGGATTAAAACATTTCTCTGCATGACTCTAGAACCTGCTCCTTCTAGCCCCTAAAAAACAAATATAAAAAAACACAAATGCATCCACTACTCAATCAATAGCAGATACAGTTAACTGACGAAAGCAAATTCTAAGCAATAGCTGGTCATTTTACTGAGATTTTTTGGGGTTTGATTAAGTCAGGGGAAGAAGCTGGTTAAGGTGCTGGCTGAAAGTACAGAGAAGGTAATTTGCACTGACGTGCTGCCTGTTTATTTGATTCTCAGTTGATTTGTTCAAATTCTCCAGACTGAGAAGATGTATCTGATGTATACTTTCCCAAACAACTTAAAAAATAATGCGGTAATATCTCATTATAAGATATGCCTGGTATAACATTTATCTCTTTGTACTGATTTCATGCTCTTGCCCTGCCCCCAGCCCATATTAATGCTTAATTTGCTAATAGGAAGACAGTGAATTTCGATGAAGAAGAAATCATGATTAACAAATGTATTTTCAACTCCTTTCCATTTTTCTCTCACTCTTTTAAAGACATACTCCTTTTTATGGTATTTTTATGAAGGGTGGGCATTTTTATGAAGAGAGGGGGGTATTTTTATGAAGCTGTGGTACTTGAATATCTGTACAAGGTGAGATCATTTTGATAAGATTTGACACATTTTCTGAGTGTCAGGGTGGTTTTGATTTTTGTTTAAAAAGTAATTAGAAACATGTTAGAATATAGAGTGGGAAAGACCTGAGAAATCATCTATCCCAAATCCTACCGTCACAGCCACCATTTTAAAGATGAGGAAACTGAGACCCAGAACAATGGACAGATGTGGAGAGAAGTTAAGATTTCACCAACATCCACAGAGTGATGTCCGGATCTTGGGCCTCCTGGCCCTTGAGCCAAATCTCCTTCACTACACAGCACTCCTGCTCTGCTCTGACACTGCTTGGGTTGCGGGGGCAGGGGGCACCTGTCCACACTGGGTGGCGATGAAACCTAACACTGCTCTGAGGTGTCAATGCAAGGATTTCAGAACTTACATATAAAGGTGAATATGTGGCCTCCTTAAGTCAATCATTATTAAATTATTAGATTATGAATTCCCTTTGCTTAAAAAAATCCTAACATAATCATACTGTGTGATTCTTTCCATTAAAAGAAATCTCACGAAGCATTGCAGAATGAAGAAGTGTCAAGAAGAGAGAGCAGAGTGTCTGAGAAGACCCCAGTGCTGGGGAAAATGGGCTGTTTGGCAAGCTCACTTAGTGTCTCCTTCCTTTTCTCCGTTGTACCACCAGTCCATGATCAAGGACTCCGAATAAAGGTTTTGCACCTTCTCCAGGTCACTGCGTCCCTGCTCCATTTCCTTAATCAAAAGAGTCAGATCTTCATTCTGCCAAAATGAGAAGTGAGTACATTATGAGATTGCATAAAAGAGTTCAAATTTCAAACATTTCTAACAGAAAACCAACAGTAGCAGGAAAAGAAGAATCTAAAGAATTTCATGTAGTTCTTTTATTATCCCATTTTTAAACAGGTTTATTGAGGTATAATTCACATACGATAAACCGAATGTATGTAACGTATACCATTTGAATAGTTTCAACATTCACATCTATGAAATCATCGTTGCAATCAAGATACTAAACATATCCACCACCCCCAAAAGTTTCCTTGTGCTCCCTTGTACGTCTGCCCTCCCCCAAAACCCTTCTCCTCCATCTCCAAGCAACTACTCATCTGCTTTCTGTCACCATACATTAGTTTTAATTTTCTGGAATTTTATATAAATGGAATCATACAGTACGTACTCTTTTTTTGTCTAGCTTCCTCACTCATATAATTATTTTGAGATTCACCCATGTTGTAGCATGAATCAACAGTTCACTCACTTTTATTGCTGAGTAGTAGTATAATGTATACCGAATACCAAAATTTAGTCACCTGTTGATAGACGTTTGAGTTGTTTCTACGTTTGGGCTATTATAGACAAAGCTATGAATATCTCATTGTGGTTCTGATTTGTATTTCCCTAATGACCAATGATGTTAAGCACCTCTTCATGTTATTTGCCATGCATATGTCTTCTTTGGTGAACTGTCTGTCCAAATCTTTTGCACATTTTTTGTTTCCTTATCATTGAGTTTTAAGAGATCTTTATATATTCTGGATACAAGTCCTTTATTAGATATGCAATTTGAAAACATTTTTCTCCCAGCCTACAGCTTGTCTTTTCATTATCTTAGTATTGTCTTTTAAAGAGAAACTTTTAATTTTCATCAAGTCCAATTTATCAATTTGTTCTTATATAGATCATGCTTTTGATATGCTTTAATTTTTTCTTTTCTTTTTTTTTTTTTTTGTCTAATAAGGTCACAAAAGGTTTTTCATCTGTTCTCTTCTAGAAGGAGAAAAACCTAGGTTTTACATTTAGGTCCATGAGCCATTTGGAGTTAATTTTTGAATAAGGCGTGAGATATGGATCGAAGTTCATTTTTTGCATATGGATAGTCAATTGTTCCAACACCATTTGTTGAGGAAAAAAACTATAACTATCCTTTCTCAACTGAATTGTCTTTGCACCTTTGTTGAAAATCAGTTGTCCACATATGTGTGAGTCTACCTCTGGTTTCTCTATTCTGTTCTGTTGATCTATATATCTAACTTTGATTACTATAGCTTTATAATAAGTCTTGAAATCAGGTAGTTAGTCACCAACTTTGTGGGGTTTTTTTTTTTTTTTGGTGAGGAAGATTAGCCCTGAACTAACATCTGTTGCCAATCCTCCTCTTTTTGCTGAGGAAGATTGACCCTGGGCTAACATCTGTCCCCATCTTCCTCTACTTTATGGGGATGTGGGATGCCTGCCACAGCATGGCTTGACAAGGGGTGCACAGGTCTGCACCCGGGATCTGAACCTGCGAACCCCAGGCTGCCAAAGCAGAGTGTGTGAACCTAACCATTACGCCACCAGGCCGGCCTCCTTGTTCTTCTTTTTCAAAGTTGTTTTGGCTATTCTAAATCCTTCACATTTGTTTAGAATCAGTTAGTCAATTTTTACAAAAAAAGCCTGCTCAGATTTTGAGTGGGATTTCAATGAGTCTATAGATCAACTGAAAGAGAATGGACATCTTAACATTTTCTCTAATGTGTTACTATCTCCAATTTTATTGATTCATGCTCTTATCTTTTGTTTCCTTCTTTCTGCTTGCTTTGGGTTTATTTCGTTCTTCTTGTTCTAGTTTCTTGAGGTTGGAACTCAGATTCAATTCCTTTCTTTGTTTCCAATATAAATATCTAGTACTATGAATTTCACTCCCAACGCTGTTTTAGCTGCATCCTACATAGTTTGATATGTGGTATTTTTGTTTTCATTCAGTTCTAAGTATTTTTTGTGTGTGTGAGGAAGACTGGTCCTGAGCTAACACCTGTTGCCAATCCTCCTTGTTTTGCTTGAGAAAGAGTGGCCCTGAAATAACATCTGTGCCCATCTTCCTCCATTTTGCATGTGGGATGCCACCACAGCAGGGCTTGATGAGTTGTGTAGGGCCTTTCCTGGGATCTGAATGCAGGAACCCGGGGCCATCAAAGTGGAGTGCAGCTAACTTAATCACTATGCCACTGGGCTGGCCCCCTAAGTATTTTTTATTTCCTTTTAGACTTCTTCTTTGACCCATGGATTATTTAGGACTGTGTTGTTTAAATTCCATGTGTTTAGACATTTTCCTGCTATCTTTTTATTGTTAATTTCTAGTTTGATTGCACCATGGTCAGAGAACAAACTCTGTGATTTCAATTCTTATATGTGAGTTGAGGTTTGTTTCATGGCCCATTGTATGGCCTATCTTGATACTATTTCAGGAGCACTAGAAAAAAAATTGTATTTGGCTGTTGTGGTGGCAATGTTTTACCTATGTCAATTAGATCCTGTTGGTTGATTATGTTGTCCAGATCTTCTCTGTCCTTGCTGATTTTGTGTCTAGTAGTTCTATCAGTTGCTGGTAGGGAAGTGTTGAGGTCCCCCACTATGATTTTGTATTTGTCTCTTTCTCCTTTCAGCTCCATCAGTTTTTTGCTTGATATATTTTAAGGCTGTATTGGTTTGTGCACACACATTTAGAATCTTTATATCTTCCTGCTGGATTGATCCTTTTATTAGTATGTAAATTTTCTTTGCTCTGAAATCTACTTTATTAGTTATTAATATAGCCAATCAAGCTTTTTATTAATATTTATATGGTATGTCTTTTTCCATCCTTTTATTCCAATGACCTACCTATGTCACTGTACTTGAAGTGAGTTTCTTGTACACAGCATATAATTTGATTGTGTTCTTTTATCCACTCTCCCAATATCTGTCTTTTGATGGGCATAATTAGACTATTTACATTAAAGTAATTATTGATATGTTAGCACTTACTTATGTTATTTTATTATTTGTTTTCTTTTTTTCCATTGGTCAGGTTCCTGTTTCTCTTTTCTCGCCTTCTTTCGGGTTTCTTGCACTTTTTAAAAATAATTCTATCTAGGTTTATTTGTGGTGTTTTGAATACATCTCTTTGTTTTGTTTTTGTAATGGTTTCTCTAGGTATGACAGCAAATATATGTGACATAATAGTCTACTAGCATCAACATTTTACTACTTTGAGGAAATATGGAAATCTCACTTCCATTTAGGTCTTTTTACCCCCCTTACTTCTAAATATCATTGTCTTGAGTATCAAATGGTGTTGTAATTTTTATTTCAATCATCAAATACGATTTATAAATCTCATGAGGAAAAGGACAGTCTACTATAACTACTCATATTTTTGCTCTTTCTTTCTTCCTTCTTGATGCTCCAAGATTTCTTCTTTTATCATTTCCTTTTGCTTGAAGAATTTCCTGTAGCCAGTATAAGAGTGGGTCTTCTAGCAACAAATCCTTTTAATTTTTATTTGTCTGAGACTATTTTTATTTCCCCTTCATTCTTGATGTATAGTTTTGTCTGATATAAAATTTGTGGCTAACAATTCTTTTCTTCTCACACTTGAAATATATTGTGCCACTTCTTTTCTGGCTCCCTTGTTTTCAGATAAATCTTCTTTCAAATCCACTCTCAATTTGGTGTCATTTCTTTCAGCTTGTTTCCAAGATTTTTTCTTTGTCTTTGATTTTCAAATGTTTGACTATTATGTGTCTTAGCATGCATTTCTTTGCGTTTGTCCTATTTGGAGTTTACTCAGCTTCTTGAATCTGTATGTTTATATCTTTCATGAAATTTGGGGAGTTTTCAGCTATTATTTCTTCATGTAGTCTTTCAGTCCCATTTTCTTTCTCTTCTCCTTGGGGAACTCTGATGATACAAATGTTGGATCTTTTGATCTTTTGTTATTGTCCCACAGGTCCCTGTGGTTCTGTTTTTGTTTTTTTTTTTTTTCCAGTCTATTTTCTCTCTGTTGTTAAGATTGGCTGAATTCTGTTGCCTGATCTCCAGTTCACTGATACTATCCTGTCATTTCCACTCCACCATTGAGCCCATTCAGTGCATTTATCTGTTATTGTATTTTTCTTTTCTATAATTTCCACTTGGAAATTTTTATAACTGCTACTTCTTTGCTGAGATTTTCTATTTGTTCATTTGTCTCCAGATAATTTGCAATTGATTGCTGAAGCATTTTTATGACAGGTTCTTTAGAATCCTTGTCAGGTAACTTCAACATCTGATTCATCTCTGTGTTGTCATCATGTGATTGTATTTTCTCATTCAAGTTGTGATTTTCTTGGTTCTTGGTATGACAGGTGACTTTTTAATGTACGTGGAAATTTTGTCTACTGTGTTGGAAGACTTTGGGTCCTATTTAAATCTTTTATTTTAGCTGATAGTCAGCCTGTTTAAATTTAGCATGTGGGACTTTTCCTACTTTTGTGGGTTGTTGCTCTAATGGCAGTTTTATTTTCAGAGCCCTTTAGATATTATTTTGGTATTTATTAATCTGGTGTCACTGGGGCTCCTATTGGTCTCTGTTGGTGCTTCCTAAGGGAGTAGCAGGGTTTTCTCCAGTCAGGTTGCCAGGTGTTTCTTGGTGCCTCCACTGCTGTCCTCTGGGTGTCCCTGTGTCACAGGGTGGGGTAGGAGGGTCCCAGGCCCACAGGGGCAAAGAGTTCTCCTAGAATGGGCCACATCCTCTGGCTGGGTCCCTCTTGCCTGTTCTTCCCACTCACTCTGGTATCTCTGTGCAGAGCAGGAGAGTCTCAGGGCTGTAGGGACAAAGAGGCTTCCCAGACTAGGCCATCTGTGGCTGTGTCCCTTTGGCTAGTACTGCCTACCTACCCCAGTAAACCTGTTTTTCTAGTACACCTTTTATATGTTTGGGGAATCTTATAGCTAAATTTCAGTTTCATTTGGGCACACCTGCATATCTGGTGATTTTTTTCCAGCTATTTTTGTCAAGGCAAGCTGTCACAGTGGCCAGGGTCAGGAGTTCAGTTCTCTTTTTGTGGGACAGTTATCTCCACTTTGTTCACAGACAGAGCTCCCACGGGTAGGCAGTTAACAGTGCTATGTGAGTATCCCCACAAAGCACTGCCTCCGTTGGTCTTGTTGATGCTGGATGGAGGTGGAGGCTCAGCTCTCCACTGGGGAAGGACCAAATTTGGGTTATCCCTGTTTCATACTACCTCACTTATTCTTATGCTGTTGGGTGTTGTGGAGGCTCAGCTCTCCATCAACCCTCACTGACACCAGGGATGGGGGAAAGTGGAGAGTTGCCTATCCCAAATCACACTTCCTTTTTCATTTTAATTGATGCTGGCTATTTATGGAAGCTCAGCTCCTTCTGAGTCTCACTGACATGAGAGCTGTGGTGGAGCATAGTTGTGACTAGACTGTCCTCCACTGCCTTAAGTCTCAGTGCTGTCTGGTTGGGTAGAGGCCCATCACACCACTGGACTCCATGGACACTACGCTGGTGGGGGAATCAGAGCACTGCTTACTTCTGCTGAAGGGGGTGATGGAAAATCAGCTTCCCTCTCAATCCTCTGATACTACCCTAGCACAGGATTTGGAGCATCACCTGCTTCTGCCCAGTGAGGTTTGGAGAATCAGCTTTCCATTCAGCCTTGCTCACACTACCCCAGCAGAGAAATCAGAGCATTGCCACCTGCTTCCACTATGTGGGGAATGGAAGATTAGCTCTCTGGTCAGCTCTACTGATACCACCTGGCAGGGGGATCAGCACACCATCACTTGCTTCCATGGAGCAGGAGGATGGTGTGGAAGATCAGCTCCCTGTTCAGCTCCACTGAAATCCTGGGGAAGGGGGTGCAGTTTTTCCATTGGCTGGAGTAGGGCAAGTATTGCCAAAAAGGTTTTCTATTGTTAAGCCACCATCTTCCCAGTCCTTTGGCTAGGGGGAATAGGGTTTTCTTGTGTCATTCTTTTTGGTCTGTACCTGTTAGGGATTCCAGGTTGGAGGCTTCAGCAGTGTCCCATCTGGGATATACAGACAGCAATAACAAAATCTGCAAGACTCATTGCCATGTTATTCCTTAAGTTCTGAGGTCCCCAGGCATTCCACCTTCTTCTTTCCACCTTTCAGAGTCTTCCTATGCTTGTTTTCTTTTTCGGTGTGTATTATGCCCAAGGCTTCTTAGCTGTAAGATGGAGGACCTAGGAGTAATGGAGCTATTCCATTATTGCTGGAACTGGAAGTCCCTCCAAGAATTTATTCTATAATTATATTTAAATAACAAGGAAGAAAATCTTACATATTTACCCATGCAGTTACCATATCCTTTGCTCTTCATTCCTTAGTGCAGATCTGTATTTCCATCTGATATGATTTTCCTTCTGCCCAAAGCACTCTAACATTTCTTGTACTGCAAGTTTATTGGTGATGAAGTCTTTCAGTTTTTGTATATCTTTAGAAGTCTTTATTTCACTTTCCTTTTTGACAGATATTTTCGTTGTGTATAGATTCCACACTGACAGTATTTTTTCTTTCAGTACTTTAAAAATGTCATTCCACTGTTTTTTCACTTACATTGTTTCTGATGAGAAATCTGCTGTCATCTTTATCTTTGTTCCTCTGTACATAATGTGTTTTCTTTCATCCTCTTCTTTTAGGGTTTCCTTTTTGTCACTGATTCTGAGAAGTTTGATTCTAATGTGACTTGGTATGGTTTTCTTCATGTTTGTTGTGCTTGGGGTTCATTGAGTTTCTTGGATATGTAGGTTTATAGTTTTAATCCAACTTGTAAAATTTCTGGCCACTATTGCTTCAGTTATACATTTATTAGTCTACTTGAATTTTTCCACAGCTCACTGACACCCTGTTCTCTGTTTGTTTTTTGCTTTCCTATAATTATTCCTGGGGTTTGTTCAGGGATGCAGTTAAGTTCTTTGGAAACAGATTGATCCTTTCAGGTCTTGCATTTAAGATTTTCTAGGCAGAATGAGGGCAGCATTTGGTTGTTCCCACTACTCAGGCAAGACCCTTCTGTATACTCTACCCAAGGTTGGTAGGATTATGAGGTTTTCCAGTCTAGCTGATGGGAGTAGTCACTATTCCCTGCCCTGTGTGAGCTCAAAATACTGTTCCTTCTAATCCTTTTGGATGATTCATTCCCCAGACTCAGGTAGTTTCCTCACATCAAGCACTTATCAGTATTCTGACTTGTCCTGGATTTAAAGTCACTCCTCAGGACAGACAATAAGACAGAAAACACATTCTCTAGAAGGACATTCTTAAAATGCATATCCTCAGGCCAAGATTGGAGGATTGTAGAATAGAATTTTATTAACTTTCTCCCATTAGAATGAATTGCTTTATCAGATGGTCACATGGTTATATAGTCTGAGAATCAGGAGACAACTACCTAGTATCCAAATTTTTTGAATGTTTCCCACACATGTTTGTAAACAGCAGTGGTTAATAAACTGTAGGGACTCCTGAGGATGCTTATTAAAAATACAGATTCCTGAAGTTTGGCAAAATGTTGATAATTGTTGAGTTTGATTGATGGGTACATGAGGGGTCCATATACTCTTCTACTTTTGTGTATGTTTGAAACTTTCTATAATAAAATGTTTAGAAGAGAAACAAAATTTATTAATTAAGATTCCTGGGCCTCTATGCCTAGAGCCTGATTTAGTAGTTCTGAAGTAAGACCCAGGAATCTGAGTTTTCACAAGTGCCCTACCTCAGGTGGGCCTTGGACCACATTTTGCAGTACACTCATTGTTAAGTAATCCATTTGCTCGACTTAGTTGTCTTTGTGGTTGTTGTTTTCCCAGCTAAGGTACAGTCTATGGGAGTCCAGCCTGTAATGCTCAAATAAGTGAACACTCTCTTCTCAGTTCAAAAACTCTTACCTGAACAGCCTCTAGAGGACAGGGATCCTTGCAGCCAAAATTATAAAAATGGAACTCTCCTCCAGTCAAAGCAGCAAGCTCTTTCAAAAATTCATTTGCAATCTCATCATTGTAATTGAAGGAGATGGTGTAAATAGGAATTTTCTGAAAAACTTTGACTTGGTCTATAACCATTTCAAGTGGCTGAAATGATATGTTTTGAGGGGAAAAATGGGAGATGGAAAGAGAGAGGAGAAGAAAGAAAAAAATAAGACATGAAAATCCTTAGTATTTGCTATAGATAGTGAAATTCTTAACTAGTAATTCCTCATACAGTGGTGAGTGGCTTCTTGGAAAGGTGTTAATTCAATTCAATAAACAAAGCAAACACTGCCAGATGGTGAGCCTATGAAGACCAACAACTCAGCCCTTGCCCTTTGAGGCTCATGGTTTGGTGGGGAAAGAATCTGGAAAAAAGATTTGATGAATCAAATCATTCAATTTTAGGTGCACCTAAGCCTCGAGTCCACACTCTTAAAGTGTTGGGCTATACTTGAGAGCACTTAAAGTACTGGGGTCATGGGTGGAACATCTTGGCTATTAGGATTCTATAGAGTGAGGCCACTGGATCTTGATGTGGCTTCCAAAGCATCTACTCCAAAAGAGCAGCTTCCAGCTTCAGACAGGCCACGGTCAATGTGTCTCCCACAGAGTGAAATAAGAGACATTTATTCAGGGTCCTTCCATGTGCTGGGCACTCTGTTGGGGGCATAATATCCCAGTTAATCCTCACAGCAATCTTGTGAGGTGGTTTTGGAAAGACTGATAGTTGCCTACCTAACATCCATTCCTCTCCTCCGTTTTTACTCTCAGAGCTCTGTTTTTCTTTTCATGGCAGCAATGTGCCCAGTTAAAAAAAAACAAAAAACACATACACACATAAAAACTCATCTAGTGACACTTTTTTTCAGCTAGGAGTGGCCATGTGACCCAATTCTGTCCAGTGAGATACAGGCAGAAGTTCCAGGGGAGAGACAATGTCCTTCCTTGTCCCACTCCCACCCCCTGGAAAATGGACATGCTACCTAGAAGTGGAGCAGCCATCTTGTGACCATGAGGGTGGAAGTCATATACAAAGATGACGGAGCATGAAGATAAAAGGAAACTTGTTTTCTTGGAGTCATCCTTGAGTTGCTATCTAACCTAGACTACCTATCCCTCAGCTTCTTTTCCATAGGAATATAAATCTTTCCATTGTTTCAGCCGTCATTTGTCTGCTCTTCTGCTTTTTTCCCCAGAAATATGCAACCCTAATTGGCCCAGTAGGCATGGGCTCCACTTAAAGATGGACAAATCGAGGCTCAGAAAGATTTCCTAGGGTCATCAAGCTCTTAAGTGGTAAGACTGGAATTCAAAGCCAATTTTTGGTCCTAGAAGCAATGCCAGATTGTTTGTTTCCCTGGTTTGCAATAAAGACTGTCTCTTGTTAAGGATCGACTCTCAGTAAACTTTACCCAACTCTTGGGAAAGATTAATTGAAAACCCCCCCTGCCACCTCTCCATGACCACCACCACAGCCCAGCTGAGAACCTTCAGAAACTGCCTCTGATTGTCCTGCCCCCACTTTCTCTGCATTTCTCAGTGCCAGGTGTCCCTCTTTGATTGACCCAATTTGCTGGCTCCCTCAGCCAGTTCCCACTGTCCACTTCCAGCTTTATCCTTTGGCCTTTAACCCTTCTGATATTTTTCCTATGAGCCCTGGGGAGGCAAGGTGATGAGGGGGAGAAGACTCTGGACTCACCACTGGCTGGCTTTGGGAAGCTCATACACTGCCCAGCGGGGTGGCCAGTTGAGTTGTCCCCCAGGGTCTGTTCTCATTCCATTCACCACTTGCGCACAGCCTAAGTCTCTGTATCCAGCTCCAGCCTTAAGCCTGCCCCTGCCCATAAGCCACCCTTCCTCCTCTCTTCTTTTCTCCTCCCTTCTGGCTATCAGCTGGTTTCCTAACCAAATAGCAACCTAACCTAGCTAAAGGACTGAGCCCATCCCTCTTGTCAACTGCAAAGACAGAGCAAAGCCCTCTCAGCTGCCTCCTTTTCCTTCAACCTAACTTCCATCTTTGAGCATTTACTATGCACTAGGCACTAAGAGCTCTGCTTGTGCTCTCTCCCTGCATCCTCCCTACAACACTCTGAGGTAGGGACTATCATTATCCTCATTTCTTACCAGGAACTTCTGGCCACTGCCCCTTAGCCCCATGTACCAGACTGGAGATGCTAGACCTGAATTCTGTTAATTTGATAGATAGGGTTTCAGCCAGGAACTACTCCTATATTGACCTACAGCCGAGATATTTGGGAAGGGAAAGAATCTAACACTAATTTAGTACTGACTGTGTGAGTGCCAGGTACTGTGGGTAACATTTTCATCTGCTACCTGACATTATTTCATATATTTATTTGCTCATTGCCTATCTCCCCATAAAACATAAGCTTCACTGAAAGCAGGCACCTTGTCTATCTTGCTTACCACTGTATCCCAGACTGGTAGCCTGGTGCATAAAAGGTGCTCAATAAACATTTGTGGAATGCATTCACAGGAACATCATCTCATTTACTCATAGCATCCTAGGGAGAAGGGAGGATTAGTGCTAAGCCACAGATGAGGAAATTCACATTAGAGGACACTTGCCCAAGGTCATTCAGATGGGCAGTGCTGGGGATGATCTTCTAACCCAGGTCTCTAGCTCTAAAGCTATTTCCAACATTCCATAGAGCCAAAGAGAGGGCAAACATGAGAAAGTCTGTTATGTGTATTGTGAGCCTCTCACCTGCACCCAACCCAGGTGGTGTTTGCTAAACTGGCATGATGTCCTAGTGCCCAGTGTGGTGTTGGAGAGCTGGGCAGAGGGTGTGGGTACACCTTGATTGCAGAAGGAGCTCCATCCCTGCAATGGAAAATAGTCATTCCTGTCCTCCTGCTCCCCCCCCCCCACCCCAAGGACTCCTTTCATTGACTTATGTCCTCACGGCTTTGAAGAGTAGACTCAGAACACTGAAGTAAACCTTTCACCACAGCAGCCTGACTGACCCTGACTCTTTCCAGACACTTACTCTAGCAGCTCCACTGGGCTGTGGAATGTGGTGGCCCACTCCCTGTGTAGCTCCTGTGTAACACTAAAGAAGCCCTTCTCAGCCCAGGGCTCCTTAGTATGTTCCCCTCAGAGGTCCCTTCAATCCCTAAGATGAGGCCAAGCAGCACACCTGAGAGACTCCCCCAAGTTTCCTCTTCTCTGAGTTTAAACAGATGTGCAGCCAGATATCCGTTTCACCACAAATGTCAACTTGGGGTGGCAAGAAAGGCAGGGATCAGTTCCCCTAACTGCCTGAAGGAGTTTGTGCAGGTGACTCACCTGATGCCTTCCCCATGTCCCCACCCCTCGTATGCCCCATGTTAGGCTTTATCTATTAGTTTTTGTTTAGAATGGTGCAGAAGCCTTCCTCATATCCATTTTCTTGATTCCTGCCAGGGTGAGCCCTTTACTTCAAAGAAGTCCCAAAATGACCGCAGCCAAAGATGTGCTGGGCTGGTCCTGGCAGAGGCCCTGCAGTGTCCATTCACACCCACAGATGCCCACCAAAGGACACCTCTCGATTCCATCTTAATGAAGACTAATATTACTAGAACTCTTTTAACTTGATTAATTTTAAAGACTTGTCTTCCTATATAATTCTGCCCTGGACATTTAATAAACAGGCAGTAAGCTGGTGTCCATGAACAGCATCTCTGTGTGTTCTTCCAAGTATAAATTCTGCTGAGTATTGGGAATAATAACATTGGCCTTACATATTCAAGTGCTACAAAGTCAGTGAAAATTCAAAAACAAATGGAGATCGAGTGGTATGTCTTAATGTCCTCTACATAGAATGTGAATATCAAACATCCATCTGCTTTTTTTGAGAGAATCTGATGGATAATGGAAAATAAATAGATTGCATGTAGGAAAAAGCCAGATATGAATATGAAATGCCTAAGTAAGAGTTTATAAATTACTTTGGGGGTAATTTGCATATTTCTGATTCCAACTATCATCCATATCCCTGGTTTTTCATCTTTAAGTGGACCACAGACCCTCTGAGAATCTGGTGAAAGTTATTCACCTTCTCCCCAGAGAAATATATGAGCGCATTTTGTATATACTATTGGGAGACTCCAGACCCTTGGAAGTCTATGATGGATTGGAGATCAAGAATCCTTCTCAATACACTGCTAGCAGGAGTATTACTTGGTACATCCTCTTTGGGGGGCTATTTGGCAGAATGTATCAAAACATACACCTCTTGACCAAGTCCACTTCTTAGAATTTACACTACAGATAAACTCATACATGTGCAAAATGATACATGTGCACATGCACATGTTTCATACTTTTGCAACATTGTATATAACATGAAGATTGAAAACAACCTAAATGTCCACCTCCAGGGGACATGGCTAAATAGCCGTGTGATGGAATAGTAGGCAGCAATGAAAAAAATGAGGAAGCTCTTTATGAAATGATATTAAGCAATCTCCAAGGTATATTGTTTTATTAATAAAGGTGCAGGATTGTGTGTGTAATATGCCACCATTTATATAATTCTAAAAGGAAAGATATATAAATGCATATCTGTTTGCATAACAAACTATCTCTGAAAGAAGATACAAGAAACTGGTAACACACACTGTCTCTTAGCTGGTGAACAGGAGGTGGGAGGAAGAATTTTCTCTATATAGCCTTTTGTACCTTTGTAATTTGTGCCATTTGAATGTATTACTATTCAAAAATTAAATAAACGAAATTAATTTTTAAGGTATAGGTTTTATTAAATCTATATAATGGAATATGATGTAGTCATTGAGAATGATGTTTCTGAAGAATTTCTCATGACTTGGAAAAACTGCATATATTAGATTAAAAAAGCAGAATACAAAATTGAATTATGAATGATTTAAATTTTCTTCTTTCTTATGCTTTATATACTTATCCATATTTTCTAAACTGCAATAAAATCATTAATAATTTATTAAAAAGAAAAAGACCCCTGTCCAGATGACTTTCAAATCAGAATCTCTAGCACACATCTTCCCCAAACACTAGCCCCATATTTCTAGGGGATTCTGTACATCCATGAACTACAGGTGCTCAAACTCAGCTTCCTCCATCAGTAACTCCCAAGCCTGTTCCTGCTTTAAATTTAAATTTAAATTAGTTAATAACAATTGTTATAGACTAGAAATCAGTCATCTTGACCCCTTTCTCCCTTGCTCCCACCTTCCTATCACTCCGGCCTCCCCTGCTTCCAAACTGGTCACCGAGTCCTTTGTTGATACTTCTATTATCTCATCTCTGAAAAGAGTCCCTTCCTCTCCATTTCTGCTGCTCTTACCCGGGGTGGGCCCTGACCAGTCTCATCAAGATCTCTTCTTTCCCTGGCACTCCTTAGGCATAATTCTAGAATACAAGTTATGGGACCATCTACTCCTCTGAACCCCCGCTGCGGTAAAGCCCATCCTCACCGTGTGTCAGTCAAGGACCTTCACAATCTCCCCCAACCTCTCTCAAGCCTCAATCCTGACACTCTCTCATCAGGGCTCTCAGATCATTGCTCTGAGCATCCCACACATTTTCGTGCCTCTGTTCCTTCTGCCCAGGATACTAGTAATCTTTGTTGAGAAAATTCCTTCTCCTCTTTCCAGACACAGCTGAAAGGTCCCCTCCTCAGTGGAACCTGGCCTGGTGTTCTCTCCATCTTGTACAGCAGAATTCATCACTCTGTGCTCTCAGACATCTCAGAGTACCAGCAACCCTGCTCCCTGAATCGTATCAGAGTTAACCGTATATGTTGAGTACCTCCCCCGACGTGGAGGCTTCCCTAGGCAGGGATAAGACATTAGTCATCTTTGTAGCCTCAGACCTTGGCACCATACATGGAACATAAGCAAAGCACAATAAACTGCTTCTGAATAGAAAGTATAGTTGAGAAGTTGATGGGAAAATCATTCCAAATAAAATTTTACTTTACATACAACTTCCTTGCCATAAATCTAACACTGTAGTAAAATCCAGCTGCTTTACTATTTAAGCCCTGGACCATTTGACACAGTATATTTTACAATATTTGCCTAGCAGTCTTCACTGCAAACACTTCACAATGAAGGAAACAAGTTGATACTAATTCACTTTAGCGGTTAATTTACATTGTACTGGCCTGCAAATCCCTATGTTTATTTAAGACCCAGAGCATTAGTCTTTCATTCACAAAGCTCAAAGGAAGATGAATAGACTCCGCTAAAACTTTTCAAATATTTTCCAGTTAGGCTAAACAAAACAAAGAACATTTCACTAGAAAGGCATGCCTTTGTTTAAATGATTACTAAGTTAAAATTAGTGGTAAAACCAAGGATGTTATGCAGTGACATGTTTAGGTTTAGAGTACCCAAAGAAAAAACATCAAAAAGAATCACCTCACTCTTAGTTTGTAATAAAATATAAACCAATCTTCAATGGAAGGCAGACACCACCTTTCATGGGGTTGGTCTCCAGGCCTATGGTGTGTGTCACATTAACCAGACAACACTCACTGTCACGTAAATTCTCCTCAGTGCTTTAGTAGACAAAGGAATTCCTCACTTCAGTTCTGGGTCCCTAAACCAAGGAACCATCTCTCAACAGTTTTTCGCTGGTAGTTGAAAAAGTCCCCCAAACCCATTCTCAGCATTCACTTTCAGGGTATTGGTGAGCATCTCTTTGTTCCCAACTTTGACAAGTACCTGATCAGGTCTCCCATCTGTCAAAAGGTAGATTACTTGTGTTTCTTTATCAGCAAAAGCAATTTGCAGGGCATTCAGGGTATTTGTAGAACTTCCAATCTATAGAAAAGAGAGAGATACTGAGGACATACCTGAATCTCAAAAAAGATCTCAAACAGTGTTATTTATTTTCTGCTTCCAAAAAAAGAAAGAAAAGGACTTGTGAGATAAAGGGTAAATTTAAATTATGTTGAGATAATAATTTAAGCCCCGTAATTCCAAGAAGCCAGATCCCTAGGTGTGCCATAAAAGCCTCTATGCAGACAGTCCCAGGACGGCTAGTTGCCAGGGCTATGGATTTCCTGTCCTGATGACAGAGCTCTTAATGCAATTTTATCTTTGTGTGTGTCTGTGTCAGACACTAACTCAGTTACTGTTCATTCAACTGTCAACACAGCTTAAACATGCAAACTGAATACACCCTGACAGGGATCATGTTTGTTTCAAACCAGGATTTAACATGACAACCAATATTCAGCAAACATGAGTGTGGCATCGTTAGCAATCTGGAGGTACAGCAAAGAAATTTTTAAAACTCCTGCAGATTCTGCCCAGGGACGTACAGCAGCAGCAAGAGTCACTCCAAAACTCATAATGAACAAAAGCCAGACAAACAGCAAGTAAGTGACTTTTGTTAAGCCCATCAGAATGTGCAGGTCACAGGGCAACCAACTGGCGCCAAACCTGGGGAGAGACAGGCATCTGCAGAGCCAGGCAATATGCAAGGACTGGCTTTCTGGGTCAAGATGCAGCCAGACACCAGTAAGAAGAGCTGGGCTGGGGTGATTTGTAAATTGGTAGAGTCTGGCTAGGTGTATACTGGTGACAGGAGGAGGTCCAGAGGCCACAAATGCAGGGGGATCTGCACTCTCTTGAAGGCTTGAGGGGTTTTCACCACAAACCCCACAGGGTGCTCATGGAAAAGATGGGGAGAGTCCTGGGAAAATCTCCTTCATGGTGCAGAACTAGGAGAGAGCAACAGCGACATATGAATCTCCACAAGGACTCTTCTCCTCTATCTCCCCTACAGAATAAAAGCCTTAATCTGTGTGTGCTGGGGAGGGGAGGGAAGTGCAGCAAATATGGCCACCCTTACAGCACTGGTGAAAACCCAGGACAGCTGTGGGGAGAGGAGAAGAAAGAAACAAACGTCACACCTGCAGAAGGAACAGGGATAGGTGCTGGGCTCAGAACTACTGAGAAGGCCACGCCCCTGAGACTCTGGGACAGCATGCCTGACGAAGACCAAGGCTCATTCAGAGAACACCCACCCCATCATTCCCCTGCAGACACTAACTAGCAAGTAACTTGCAAGAGGCAGACTCTCTCTGAGGCCCTGCGTAAAAGGAAAACCAAAAGCTGAGGGTGGAGCAGACGTTGAAAAACAACTCTTGAGCACATCATCTCCCACCTTAACACCCAGCGTCACTACAAGAATTTGAGGGTGTGGTGCACTGAAGGTAACAACAACAAACAAACCTCAACCCCAGCCCAACTCCTAATCGGATTAATTCTATCCCCCCCCCCATAAAAAAGAAAGGTGCTCATTTCCAGGCATAAAAAATATTTATCTCAGCTTCTATCTACTATACATGATGTCCAGCTGTAACAACAACAACAAAAAATACTAACAAGAAAGAATAAACAATGTACTATCAAGAGACAAAAGTACTCATCAGAAACAAACTCAGATATGACATAGATGCTGAGACTATCTGACAGAAATTCAAAAATAACTGTGATTAAGACATCAAAACCTCTAATGGCAAAGGTGAAGAACAGTCAAGACCAGGTGGGTAATTCCAGCAGAGAGATGGAAGCCTTGAGAAATAATCAAATGGAAATGCTAAAAGTAAAAAATACAGATGAATGCAAAGAGGAAAAAAGAGTAAATCAAAACAGAAAAGAACTTAAAGGGCTGTGGAACAATATCAAACGGTCTGACAGATGCATAATTGGAAACACGGGAGAAGAGAGAAAACAGGGTAGTTGAAAAAATAATGGCTAAGAATTTTTCCAATACCAACGACAGACACAAATGCATGGACCCAAGAAGGTTAGAGAATACCAAGTAGGATAAATAAAATAAAATGCCCTAACACTTCTGCCAGGGTGGTATCAGAGAAGGCCAAGCAGTAAGCCAAGACTTTCACCCCCCACCAACTGTAACAAGTCCTCCCTGCCCAATAGTGTGCATTGCTACCCAGCAGCAACAAAGTGCTCTTCCCCCTCAGAGTTTGAGTTGGGGAAGCTGGACTTTAACCTCTACCTGGCAGTAATGAGGCAAAGTCCACTCATCCCCTGACAGAGCAGTGTCAGACTGAGCCAACTAAACAGAAATTTTGAATAATATCCAGAGTATCAAAACATAAAATAAAAATGTCTAGGATTGAAAATCATTCTATCGTACCAAGAACCAGGAAGATCTCAAGCTGAATGAAAGAGACAATAGGTACCAACAGTGAGATGACAGAGATGTTGGAATTATTTGACAAAGATTTTAGAACAGCCATGATAAAAATGCTTCAACTAGCAATTACCAACAAGTTTGAAACAAATGAAAACTAGAAAGTATCAGCAAAGAAATAGAGAGTCTCAGCAAAGAAGTAAAAGATATGAAGGAGAACCAAATGGAATTTTAGAACTCAAAAATACAATAACTAAAATTTAACAACTTAGTAGGCTCAACAGCAGAATGCGGGGGACAGAAGAAAGAATTAGTGACCTGGAAGATAGAACAATAGAAATTATCTAATTTGAGAATAGAGAGAAAACAACTGAAGAAAAAAAATAAACAGAGCCTTAGATATTTGTGGGACTGTAACAAAAGATTTACTGTTGTGTCATCAGAGTTCTGAAAAGAGAGGAGAGAAACAGCATGGGACTGGAAAAATATTCGAAGACATAACACCTCACTCTTCCCAAATTTGGCAAGAGATATAAATGTATAGATTCAAGAAACTGAGCAAACCCCAAAGGAATCCATATAAAAATTTGTGGGACACAGGTAAAGCAGCGCTAGAAGGAAAATTTAAAGCACTAAATGCATACATTAGAAAAGAGGACACGTCAAATAAATAATCAACATTCTCACCTCACGAATCTAGTAAGAAAAGAGCAAAGTAAATCCAAAGCAAGCAAAAGGAAGGACATAATAATGATAAAAGAATAAATCAATGAAGTTGAAAGAAGAAAAACAATCGAGAAAATCAATGAAGCAAAGAACTGTTTCTTTTAAAAGATCAATAAAATTGTCAAACTTCTAGCAAGACTGAGAAAGAGAAAAATGAGAAGAGACACAAATTGCTAATATCAGAGATGAAATAGGGGATATCACTACAGATGCTGCAGATATCAAAAGAATAATGGAATTCTACAAATAATCCTACACACATAAATTTGACAACTTATACACAAACCACCACAATTCACCTAATATGAAACAATTTTAATAGCCCTATAACTATTATTTACATTGAAATCATAATTTTAAAACTCCCCAAAAAGAAATCTTCAGCCCAGATAGTTTCATTGAAGAATTCTACCAAACATTTAAAAAATTCTACAATTCTACACAACCTGTGCCAGAAAACAAAAAAAGAGGGACACTGTCCACTTCACATTATGAATTTAGTATTACCCTGATACCAAAACCAGACGACAGTACAAAAAAAAGAAAACCTATAGATTAATATGGACACAAAAATGCTTAGCAAAATATTAACAAATAAAATTAAGCAATATATAGAATGAATTATACACAACAGCCAGGTGAGGTTTATTTCAGGGATGTAAGAGTGGTTTATATTAAAAAATCAGTGGGGGGTCGGCCCAGTGGCATAGTGGTTAAGTTCACCCTCTTCACTTCGGCACCCGGGGTTCGCAGGTTCGGATCCAGGTGTGGACCTACACACTGCCTATCAAGCCATGCTGTGGCAGGCGTCCCACATATAAAGTAGAGGAAGATGGGCACGGATGTTAGCCAGGGGCCAATCTTCCTCAGCAAAAAAAGAAGAAAAAACAATAGAATTCACCATATTAACAGGCTAAAGAAGAAAAAACACATGACCATATCAATCAATATAGGAAATGCATTTGACAAAATTCAACACCCAGTGATAATAGAAACTCACATAAAAATAGGAACAGAGGGAAACTTCTGCAACTTGAAGAAGAGCAACTACAAAAACATACAAAATCATAAGTAATCTACAAAAAAAAACCCTCCTTAAAGTAATATGTGAATTCAAAAAGGCTGTAGAATGTAAGATAAACATACAAAAATTAATTGTATATACTAGCAATGAACACATGGAGATCAAAATTAAAAATACAATACCCATTTAAAATTACCCCCCAAAGCGAAATATCTAGGTGTAAATTTAGCAAAACATATGCAGTACTTATATCTGAAAACTATACAACACTGATGATAGAAATCAAAGAAGATCTAAACAAATTGAGAAACAAACTATATTCATGAATTGGAAGACTCAACACAGTTAATATATCAACTTTCCCCAAACTGATATCCAGGTTTAATGCAATTCCTATTTTTAAAAAACCAACAAGATTTGCAGATATATACAAGATTATTCTAAAATTTATGTGGAAAGGCAATGAACTAGAATAGCTAAGACAACTGTGGAAAAGAAGAATAAAATGGAGGAATCAGTCTACTCAAGTTCAAGACTTATTATATGGCTACAGTAATCAAGACTATGTGGTATTGGTGGTGGGATAAATACATAGATCAATGGAACAGAACAGAGAATCCAAAAATAGACCCACACAAATATACCCAACTGATTTTTGACAAAGATGAAAAAGCAACTCAATCTAAGAGAGAGACGGCCTTTTCAACAAGTGGAGCTGGAGCAAGTGATGTCCACAGGCGGGAAAAAAAAAAAAAAAGAACCTCAGCCTAAGAGTCACCCTTTATACAAAAATTATCTCAAAAAAGATCAAGAACTTAAGTGTAAAACACAAAAATATAAAACCTTTAGAAAAAAATATAAGAGAAAAATATTTAGGATCTAGGCCATAAAAGGAAAAAATTGATATATTTAACTTAATCAAAATTTAAAACTTTTGCTCTGGGAAAGACATGTTAAGAGGATGAAATGACAAGCTACAGACTGGGAGAAAGTAATTGCAAACCACGTATCTGACAAAGGACTAGTATCTAGAATACCCAAAGAAACTCAAAATTCAACAGTAAAAAAACAAACAATCCAATTAGAACACGGACAAAAGATATGAAGAGACATTTGACTGAAGAAGATATACAGATAGAAAATGAGCACATAAAAAGATGTTTATCATTAGTCATTATGGAAATGCAAATTAAAATCACAATGGGATATTACCTTCACACCTATCAGAAAGGCTAAAATAAAAAAGAGCGACTACACCAAATACTAACAAACATGCAGAGAAACTGGATCATTGCTGGTGGGAATATAAAATCGTAGTCTCGGAAAACAGTTTGGCAGATTCATTAAAAATTAAACATGCAACTACCACAGAAGCTAACAATTGCACTCCTGGGCATTTATCCCAGAAAAATGAAGACATGTTCACACAAAAACTTGTACATGAATTTTACAGCACCTTTATTTGTAATAGCCCAAAAGTGGAAACAATCCAGATGTCTTTCAACAGGTAAATGGTTAAACCAACTGTGGTCCATCCGTGCCATGAAGTACTTCTCAGCAATCAAAAAGAATGAACTATTTATACATGAGACAACATGGATCAATCTCCAGAGAATTACGCTGAGTGAAAAGAGCCAATCCCAGGTTTACACAGTATATGATTCCATCTATATAACATTCCCAAAATGACAATATTATTGAAAAGGAGAACAGAATAGTGGTTTCCAGAGGGTGAGGAGAGGTTGGGAGTGAGAGGGAAGTGTGCGTGGCGATAAACGGGCAACATGAGGGATCCACGTGCTGATGGAGATGTTCTATATTTTGACTGCATAAATATGAGTATTCCAGTTGTGATATTGTACTGTACTGCTGCAAGATGCTACCACTCAGGGAAATTGGATAGAGTATATACAGGATCTCTCTGTATTTTTTCTTATAACTACATGGGAATTATACTTATCTCAAATAATGAGTCTAAGTTAAAAATATTTTATGTGAACAAAATAACAATATATGTACAAACAAAATAAACATCAACAATGAAAACCCTATACCTAAGGATATAATATTCAAACTGCTGACACCAAAGGACAGAAAATTTTGATGTCAGAGAATAAAGACACATCACATACAGAGGGACGAAGGTAAAGAATATAGCAGATTTTTCTACTGAAACTATAAAAGCCAGAAGACAATGGAGTAATATCTTTAAAATACTGAAAGAAGAAAACCTGTCAATCCAGAATTCTATTCCCAGTGAAAATATCTTTCAAAAATTGAAGAAAGTTTCTGGAGCAAGATGGCATAGACTCCCTCTTCCCTGCTTCTGTCCTCTAAATACAACCAAACACCCTGAAAACTATTTAACAGAAAATCCTTTTAAGGATTTTCTTAGAAGGATATAGAATCCTTCTAAGGATTCTAAGAGCTGGAAAGAAGGAGGACAGGCTAAGGACCTCAAGACGTGAAGAACAGCATTGTGGTGAGTTTCCTGGTTTTCTTTCTGTCTCTCACATGCCTCCAGATTGGGTACCAAAGAGGCCTGCAGCCTGAAGCCATTAACAGGCACAGACAAAACAAACAAAACAAGACAAAAACCCACTTGCTCTGACCAAAGGACTGGGAAAAGTTAAGCCAGCTGAGATCTAGTGGGAATCCCCAACCTCTGCTCCACAACTCAGGCCCTGTTCACAGGAAGCAGTGGCAGTATTGATGCCATGGCTGTCCTAGTCCCTGCTCCACAACTCAGATCCTGTCAGGTAGGCCAATCTGCCAGCAGAAGCAGCAAAACCCCAGCTGCCCAGTCCCCGTTCTACAACCCAACTCTGGTGGGCAGTCTGATCCACCAGAAACAATGGCAGCAGTAAAGTCCTCAGCCATCTAGCCCCTGTGCCACAACATTGGGGCACGTGTGAGTGGTCTGGTCTGCTGACAGCAATGGCAATAGCAACATTCCAGGCTGTCTCAGCCCCCACTCCACACCGGGGGTACTGGCAGGTGGTCCCATACAACTGCAGCAGCAGCAAACAAAGCCCTGGGCATTTCCGAACTTGGGCACTAGCAGGTGGTCTGACTCATTGGCAGCAGCGGCATCAGTGCAGCTATCCTAGCAGCCAAGCTACAACCAGGTCACTTGTGGGTGGTGCGATCTGCCAGCAGCAGCAAAGTCCCTGACTGTCCCAGCTCCACTGGGGCACTGAGGGGAAGTCCAATCCTACAACAATGGCAAACACAAAGCCCTGTGTCTTCCTGCCCTCTACTCAGTGGAAAAGGTAGACTTAGGCCCAGCAGCTTCTTTGGAGCCCAGTTGCTCCTGCACCCCAAAGGGTCACCCAGCAGCAACAGGTAACCCAGGCTATACCATCTAGGTTTGTGTAAGTACACTCTATCATGTTTGCACAATGACAAAATTGCCTAACAACACAGTTCTCAGAACATATCCTCATCGTTAAGCGACACGTGACTGTACACCAAAAAGAGTGTTTTTTTACTGTGTGCAAATTAAAGTAAGATTCAACTAGGATGTGGGGGGACCCCAAGATGGTACGCAACCATGACCAATGAATCTAACTGTATTACTAATGAATGACATAACCACACTGAAGGGGTTGGGTAAAAAAAGTACTCGACTTAATAACTTTAGAAAACAGTTTTTTGACTGGATACTCTAAAGCTAAAGAGAAAAATAACTGTACACAGTGTACTCTAGCTGGTAAATTTGTTTCTCATAGAGTATGGGTTAGCAATTCTGAAATTACTTTATATGTATACTAGTGTTGAACGCATAAGTAAATACATTATAGAAAATGAGAGGTTACTCATGGTCAAAGACGTTACAAATAAGCAGACAAGTTCCTGACAAATGAACCCTGTGGCTCTGGATTGGAGAAGAGGTATCAGTATGAACTCATGGCTTTGTTTTTCTATTTAATGTAAATACAGAGAGATAGATACAGGAATGTAGATGTTTGTGGATACATGGGCTATTATATGTGTATTTCCTATCTCTGTCCACTGAGAGGGCCTAGAAGCAGTGACAGTCCAGTAGCAATAAGCATACCTAGGTGCCCAGATTTTTCTTTCTAAATACCATTCTCTCATAAAAGAAATAAGTATTCCTTGGAGAAGTGATAGATTCCAGGGGCTGAGACTGGGAAAATACAAGATGATCATGGAATATCTTGCAGTGTGAGAAAGTAAGGAAATGTCAAAGGAAAAGAAAAAAAGATGGATGCACATTTAAAGAACACAGGAGGCAACCTGAAAGAGTTCCCAATGCCAAAGTGGAAACAATTTCAGTAACAAAATAACTAACAATAGTATTAGATTATAACTCAAAAGGTAAAATAAATATCCATGTAGTCTATACTGAAATAAATATATGATTAAATGAATAAACAAAATGGGGAAAACAGGAAACTTATCCTTATAGAAGAATTCCAACAAATAAATGTAAAAGGAAGGAAAGTGAAAGTCACCATTAGAATAGTACAGTAATAAAAGTATCTCCTCCAAAACACTTATTATTTATAAAGGGAAAAAATAGTAACTTTACAGGCGAGAAACCTGGCACATGTTACCTTAGGCAAGTGATCGGAGTTAGCATCACCAATATTAGACATATCAACACGTACCTGACATGTACTTGAGATGATACCATGCACTGAGGACAGACCACCTCTGTGGTACGCTTCCCCCAAACCCATAACCCCAGTCCAATCGTGAGAAAACATCAGAAAAAAACAAGTTGAAGGACATTCCACAAAACATCTGATCAGTACTCTTGCAGAGTGTCGAGCTCGTGAAAGACAAGGAAAGACTGAGAACTGTCAGATCAGGGGAGACTAAGGAGCCCCTGCAACTAAATGCAATGTAGACTGCATCCTGGATCGAATCTTGGCACATAACAAGGACAGTAGTGGAAAAACTAATGAACTCTGAACGAAGTCTGTAATTTAGCTAATAATAGCAGTGTGCTTTTCTTAGTTTTGATAACTGTACTGTGGTCACATCAGATCTCAACACTAGGGGAAGCTGGGTGAAGGGTATATGGGAACTCTCTGTACTATTTCTGCGACACTTTTGTAAATCTAAAATGATTTCAAATTTAAAAGCTTTTTTAAAAACTCAAAAACCTGTGGCATTTGGGTAGCAGAAATGTAGCTCGGATGGTAAACAGAAGAACAACTTCTCTCTGAGCCCAGTCTCAATAGTCTTTTGTTGACAAGCCCACTGTTCAGGGTATGTGGAAAAGGTGGTGGAAAAGCTGGGAGAAGGCCAGACTCAGAACCACGGGACAGCCGGTCAGGAGTTGGCGTCTGTTTCACACCTGCTCCCACAGCAGCCTTGGGCCAGACCCCACTCCTAACCACCCTACGGGCCCAGGTTGTGCTTCTCTGACCTTAGGACTGGTGGCGCCTGTTTAGGGAACTGCCGCTCTGCAATACCACCACACGGCAGGCTCAGAATGCCTGAGCGGTGTGCGGAAGGTACCGGGTTGATTCCTGGACCAAACCAGCCAAAATGATCATAGAGGAATCTGGTCTTCTTGAAAATGAATTTTGCACATTCAACAAGCAAGGAAGGGAGGTTCAGTGAAGATTTTTGAAGAGAGCAGAATCATACTATACAAAGAACGATCTGAGTTATATTTTTAGCCATTTAGATGGCTGATTCTATTCATTAGTAATTTTTATATAAAGCAGAGCCCATTAATGTTTTTACCCAATGAGATTACATATAACATCTTGTTGTCACAAACCCTAAATTAGTGGATTCTGAATTAACAAGATATTTTCTACTACCTATAGTCTGTAAAAGGAGAGAACATATGTCCCAAGTAACTTCATTGGTTAATCCTGGAAATTTAATAAGTTGGGTATGAATTTAACACTCTTTCCCAGGCTAAGGTGGCCAGTTAGGACAAAATTTCACAGGCATTATTATTTCTTATAGAACAGATTTCCCCCTCTCTCATTTTTAAAAAACAAATGCCAAGGAAACTCCAGCACATCCCAATGACAGCACAGGCTCTGCTTTGTTAATATTAAGGGAGCTCCGCTAATGTCCATTTGTGGCTTCCTGTCAAATCTGGGACTCTAAACTCAGGCACTGAACTATTTTAAAGATGTTTGTGGTCTACTTTGACTTTTTAAAAAGAGCCCTTGGTCTCAGTTTTAGTGTATCTCAAATATCTGGAATGCTATGTGATTCCGGGAAAAAAAAAAAAAACTTTTAAAATTAAGATAAGTTCAAGACAGGAGAAAATTTAAGGAAGGGAAAACCCTTCCCAGCAGTCTGTGTAAATACCAAGAGCAGTAGCTTGAAAGTTCTCCCTGTAAAATGCAGGCCTGAGGAAATTATTTCACCTCCTTGCCACATCCTGTTACCCTCTCTCTCTCCCTGCTTTCAGTCCTAACCATTCACGTTGTGTTGTATGTTTCCACAAGTTCATTGCTTTTGAACAAAGTCCACTGTTAAAAATAGCTGCACTATATCATTTAATACAATCACAAGGTTTCAGAAGGAACAAATCTGAATGTTTGAGTACAAAAAAATTATACTTTGAAATTTGTTTTCATAAAGGGGCTGAGACATGAGTCAAGGGCAGGCCAGGAAGTGGAATGCTGTGGATAGAAGCTTATCTAAACATTAAGATATTGACTAATGAGATCGGATTAATGTGAATGTTGTAAACAAAATGAGTGTCTATGTGAAGCCGCTGCCATCCTTGGGGCTCAAAGCATTTTCTCAAGAACTTCCAGCCCATGAATAAATCCAGCAGGTGATTACATCAGGCTCCTTCTCCCAGACCTAGCCCCCATCTTACCTTAATGTCTCTCACCCAGGACTGAGCCCCTTTCAAATTATCTTCATTGATTTCAACAAGTTTTTCCCGCCAAGCAACTGCTTGAGCATCAAACTGCACAAAATTGAATTTCCTTTTATATTTCAGCTGTTCCTGTAAGAGATAATTATTGTTTAACCATAAAACCACTCAAATGTAAGAAAAGGTTAGGACAGATCATGGTCTGATAAATTTTAATCACTATGAGATCTATTTTCAGTTCTCGAAGCTAGAAATTACATTCAATAGAAAAAATCTTTTCTAGTACAAAAGGCATTTAAATAAAATTTATACACAGTTTGGATAGTAAACCTTTACATAGGTATATATGTATGATTATATATTATATATATCAAATATATGTATGAGTTCATATATATATAATGTGACATTAAATGTTGTCTTGAATACTGATATTAATGGTATACCGAATAAGCACACTAAAAGCAATCAGCTTAAAGAAAAGAAATTCAAAATGGTGTCACCATTTTGGTCATCATCTTTTTGGTAAGGCTAATATTACAAATCTGTTCATTTGCCTTCCATCAGCCCATATTTCTCCAATAGAGATTTATCAAATTAAAAACTGTATTTTGTATTTGTCAACACTTCCCACAATTATTTTCTGTGGTTAATAATCACATCAACACCACTGACTCATGACAGTACTATAATACCCATTATAGGTGTGGAAACTAGGAGTCAAGAAATGTAAGCAATTGGCTTCAGGTCACACAACTCAGAGGCAGCACAGGTAGAATAAGAACTGGAAGCTCCTAATCATTGGCCTACACTCCCCCAACACTTCAATTCCGGGGCCAGTGCACACAGCATCCCTAATAAACTTTGGAAATTAAAATTAAAACTCCAAGCTGAAGGGTCTCTGGAAAACAATGGAGGTATGTACACACCACAGATTTCAGGATAGAGAAAACTTGAAGCAATGGACACAGAAACTCCCTTAGCAACCTATGCATTACAGAAAGGACCCACCAAAGGAAGGGTCTGCTTGCAAAGGAGAACCAATAATGCTCTAACTGGCAAAAGAGAGCTTTTTCCTGAAGCGGCTTTCCTATGGATTTTTGAGTACACACCTTAGCCGTACACCTCTCATAACCACTGCAGGTGAGGACTGATGGAGAAGCATTCACGATGCACAGGCCCCCAAATGCATGAACCTGACAGCTCCATCTAACCTGTATAAACTGGATGATCTTGTCCTTCACCAAGTCTAGTTTTCCCGTCATTGAGTGAGATGTATCAATGAGAACATAGACGCAATCATCATGCACTTTTCCAAAGAGCATTTGACTCCCTTGCTGTAGCCATTTAATCCTAGGCAGGGAAAAGGTTGAAAGTGAATGGTTAGAGCATGTGGCAGTGAGCATCTTCCTAAGAACCTAATGATACATCTACAGAGGCCAGAGCTGTGTTATATTGTTGACACACAATCTTCTGTGAGTGAATTATTTGCTTTGAGGGTTTTCTGTGAAAAATCCTACATTTGGGCTGGCTCCCTCATCACTCTCCCACTCCCACCACCACTACCCATCATCAATCCAAGTAGAACAGACGTAGGAAAATCGAAAGGACAGAAAACTAAATCCAATACTGGGTTCCAAAGCCAAAAGTAAATGACTTCCAGTCATCTGATAGTTTGAAGCCTCAGCAATGACTTCAGACCACTTGTTCTTCTAACTCTGCTGACTGCAATCAAGCCAGTAATGCCAGCGCATTTCTGAGGCTTCAATGGAGTTTATGGACAGTATCAAGCAACCCCATATCCCTATAATAAGCAAGCACCAGGTGGTTGTATGAGCAGGACTGCTTTGTGGTCAAAGCTCAGGCTCCCATCACAGGACGTAAACTAAGTTCTTGGCTGCAGGCAAAGCCTTGGGGAGGTGGCAGGGCAGGTGGAAAAAATACTTGAAATGGGAGTTTGGAGTTCAGCAAAGCCTAAGCAACTAGAATCGGCAGGGCAAAATACTGAAGAAGAGGTTATGCATAGAAGGAGAGAGAGAGAGTAGGGAGGGATGGAGACAGAGAGAGAGAAAGGGAGAGAGAATGCTCTCTAGAGATCTGCAGAAGGATGCCCTGAGATTTTGGCTGAGTAATGATCAGGGCATGCAAGTGAAGCAACTACTGAAGCCAGGGAATGAATCACCAAAAAGGAGTAGGTAGATCAACCCCTCAGAGCTTACACAGGGCTGGGAATAGTTCATCTTCCAATCAGCCAGAGTGGAAAGCCTCCTTAATACATGGGGCATCAAGCAGAGTCTTCGCAAGGGTATTGCCTTAGTAGTAGGACCAAATTAGCCCTGGACTAAAGGCTGCCCTGGACCAATGCTAACATAACTTAAAAGCAAGCCCCAGAGGGATCAAAGTGATTCCAAGCAACTCAAGTGCACCACAGAACATATATAAAAAATATAACAAAATCCAGCACCCAACAATGTAAAATTCAAAATGTCTAGCATCCAATAAAAAGTTACCAGACATACAAATAAGCATGAAAATATCATCTATAACCAGAAGAAAAATAAATCAACAGAAACAGAGCCCAAAATGACACAGATGATAGGATTAGCAGAAAAGAATGTTACACAGCTATTATAAACATAATCCATATGTTCACGAAGGTAAAGTATGAACAGAATGAGGAGAGAAATGCAAGATACAGAACAAGACCCAAAGGGAAATTCTAGAGATATACAATAACCAAAATGAATAACACACTGCATGGTATTAACAGTAAATTAGACTCTAGCAGAAGAAAAGATCAGGGAATGTTAAGAAAGACATAGCCATAGGAAATAATTAAAAATAAAACACAGAGAGAAAAAAGCCTGAAAGAAAATAACAGAGAATAAGCACCCCAGGGAACAATATCAAGAAGTCTAACATATGTGTAATTAGAGACTAAGAAGAAGGGGAAAAGGGGAGACAGAAAATATATTTGAAGAAATATGGCCAAATTTTTCCAATTTTGATGAAAACAATACATCCATAGATACAAGAAGCTCAAAGAAACCAAACAGAAGAAAAATGTAAGAACAGACACCAAGGCACATCATAATATAATTGCTGTAGTCCAGTGACAGAAAAATCTTAAAAGCAGCCAGAGACAAATAAGTATGACAGAAGACTTATCATCATAAATCATGCAAGCCAAAAGACATGGAGAAACATTTCTAAAGTACTGAAAGATAAAACTGTACACCATAATTCTATAGTTAGCAAAAATATCTTCCAAAAATAAAAGTAAATTAAAGAGTTTTTTAGACTAAAACAGCCAAGATAATTCATCACCAACAGATCTGCCCTAGGATCTATACAAAAGAGGAAAGAGCAACAGAAATATCAAATATGTGGATAAATACAAAATACATTTATTCTCATTTTAAATCTATTTATAAGATGATTGTTTATAATGCATTGTGAGTTTAAAGCATATGTGGAAATAAAGTGTTAGGACAACAACAGAAAAGACAGAAGGAAGAATGGAAGTTGTAAGATTTTTATGATATACATGAAACAACATAATGTTATTTGAAGGTAGGTTGTGATAAGTTAAAGATGTATATTGTAAATGCTAAAGCAGTCACACACACAATAAAATGAAACAAAGAGGTAGAGTTTATAAGCCAATAGTGGAGATAAAATGGAATCATAAAAAATATTCAAACAAAAGAAGGCAGAAAAAGAATAAAAGGGAAACAAGGAATAGGTGGCACAAATAGAAAACAAATAGCAAGATCTGAGGTTTAAATCCAACCAAATCAATAATCACATTAAATGGAAATGATCTTAACATTCCAATTAAGAGACAGAGATTGTCAGATTGAATTTAAAAAAATAACACGTATGTATCTGTCTACAAGAAACCTATTTCAATACAAGACAGAGACAAGTGAAGGTAAAAGGATAGAAAAAAGATAAACCATGCAGACAATAATCAAAAGCAAGCTGGAGTGGTTATATTGGTATCAGAAAAATTCAGAACAAAAAATACTACCAGGGATAAAATGAGACATTTCATAATAATAAAGGAGTCAATTCATCAAGAGGACAGAACAATCCTAAATGTGCATGCACCTACTAAAAGAACTTCAAAATATATGAAGAACAAACTGATAGAACTGAAAAGAGAATTAGAAAAATCCACAATTGTTGTTGGAGATTTCAACACTCTTCTCTCAATAATTTACAGAACAATTAAACAAAAAAATCAGTGATAATGTGGAAGACTTGAACAACACTATCAACCAACCTGAGCTGAGATATTTATAGTACACTCCACCCAACAAAAGCAGAATATAGTTTTTTCTTCATATTCTGGGCCATAAAACAGGTCTCAATAAATTTATAAGAATTGAAATCATACAGTATTTCTCTGTCCACAGTGAAATTAAAAGCTATCAGGAAAATCCATAAGTACTTGGGAAGCAAACACATTTCCAAATAACCCTTTGGTCAAGGGAGAAATCACAAAGGAAATCAGAAAACATTTTGAAGTGAATGAAATGAAATACAACATATCAAAATTTGTGAGAGGAAGCTGAAGCGGTACTCAGAGGAAAATTTATAAAATTAAATGCTTATATTAGAAAGAAAGAAAGGTCTCAAATCAGTGATATAAGCATCCATCTTAGAAACTTAAACCCAAAGTAAGGAGAAAGAAGGAAATAATAAAGAGTAGAAATCAATGACGTAGAAAGAAGAAAACCCTACAGAGAAGAAACCCAATAAAACCAAGAGCTGGTTCTTCGAAAAGATCAATAAAATGGACAACTTGTAGCCAGACCGATTAGAAAATAATGATGACATAAATGACCAACATCAGCTCTATCTATGTGCATTTAAAGAAATTGAGTACATAGATAAAAACCTTCCCACAAAGAAAAACCCCAGGCCCAGATGCCTTCAATGGTGAATTCTACAAACATTTAAGGGAGAGAGGATACCAATTCTCCATAAAGCTTCTGGAAAATAAAAAAGGAGAGAAAATTCCCCGACAACACTTGACACCTGGTAGGAGGAGAGGGATAAACAGACCTGGCAGCTGCCAGGTGGGATGTTTTTTAAGCAGCATCCTTTTTCCCAGATCTGAAATCCAAACTACTCTCCCTAAAAGTCAACCCCAAAACCATAAGCAGAGAAGAGTGCAGACACAAGGATTGCTTTTTCTGAGTAACCCATCACCAGCTTGGTTTTGAGAGGCCGGGGCTCTGGAGAGTTAATATGAGGGCAGACAGGCATCTGCAGCCTGTGGTTTTAGAAGAGAAAACATAGAAGGAGGAGTTCTTTCAAGTGGCTACTGCAGGCTGGGTACTAGCCTAAACTCATTAGAGTTAGTGTCTAATCTAATCCATAGAACACATTTATAAATGGCATTATTAATCCCATTTTATAAATAGGGCAACCAAGGCACAAAGACATTAACTAACCTGCCCAGGGTCACACACTAGTGGCAGAGCTGGGATTAGAATCCGGCTCTATCTGCCCTCAGAGCCCATGCACCTAAATGGATTTGGTCTTCACGGTCCCTGGCATCTGGGAGGTGAAAGCATTAAGATAGATTAGCCCCAGGAGACTGATGTTGATGTCACAGCATTAGTACACCTGACTCATGAGCATTACAAGATACTAAGAATCAGCAGGGCTGAGAAGAATCACATGAAGTTACTTTTAGCTCATGTATAAAAATATACATATATTATTCCATTGTGTTTAAATATTTCATAACATTGTAATAGTTGCCTAGAAATGCAATACTCAAGAGTACAGAGGACAGGTGTAATACAGTGTGCAATATACCTGTGGCCCACAAAAAATGTAAGACATGAGCAGAAGTGTTCCTCGCCTCCTACAGTGACGCACAACCAACATGATAATTACATCTCTGCTTGCTGTTTTTAAGCATCTGCACTGGCATCAAGGCAGCTTGGAATCTGAATCTAAACATCCTCCTTTGTTATTAACAACAAGGCCACCAGCAAACCAACAGGTGGCAACCTTGACTTAACAATGTTTATTGGCCAATTCTCCTCATTGAGCTTTTAACAAGAGGTCAAGTAGATTTGAAATTCAAGAAGGACTGGACCACTCGTACCCTCCTGCAAACACACCAACCTCCTCTGGATCTGGGCCAGGACTGCGTGAATTCTCTCACTGTACCACGTGCACTTCTCCTTGGTAATGCAGACATGGACCAAACTCCCGTCCTTCCAGGGAGCATGGACAAATCTACTGCAGTATTTTGCATGGACTGTCTTCTTGTTGGTCTCCTAAGAAAAGGACAAAGGACAGAAGCCACTCAGAAACCATTCCAAGAACAAAAGTCTCCAGATGGCACCTCCAACTCTGCCTTATCTATACAGCTCTTAGCACTCTTTCCCATCATAAAATCATTCAACTGCTGCTTCAACCAAACATGTACTGGGGCCTGCTCCATATGAAGCCCTGTGCTGGATGTCATGAATGATGTCAGGAAGACATGTGCAATCCCATCTGTGCCCCAGAGAAGCAATGTTTTCAGCAGGAAGACATTATATGCACTCTCAGACACAGACATACACACACATACAAACACATAGAAAGTTAGCAATGCAGAGCACCAGACACCCAGAACCCAATGCTGAGTTGAGACAGTAACAACTGGGCAGTTCTGGCAAAGAAGAAAGAGTTCACAGTGGACAAGAGGGCCAGGGAGACCATCTAGAGGAGGTCGGACTTGAGAATCACACAAAACATCTTTCCATTATTACTGCAATGGAAGTAGCCGGAAATGAAGTAGCCAAGAACCCCATTCCACATCTAGCGCCCTCTACTGGGACATAGAGAACTGATCCAAGGACAAGAGCTCCCCACAAAGAGCTTTCATACAGGTCTGTCACTCTCTGTCACTCGTCCAGCCAGTTTATAAGTTTACCAAGCACTACTCTATGCCTGGCATTCTTTTTAGGCATCAGGAATATAATCCATAAACAAAGACCAAAATCCCCGCCTTCATGGAGTGCACAGTACAGGGGAAGAGCCAGGTGATAAACAAATAATTATATAGCAGGTCAGATGATGACAAATGCTATAGAGAAAAATAAGGCAAGGAAGGAGAATAGAGAATGCTGAGAGGGGGGTTGGGGTGGGGACAAGTTAAAACCAAAAAGGAGAAGCCTCAAAGAGAAGGTGAAATATGAGCAAAGAACTGCAGGAACGAAGGGTGTGGCCATATGGAGGTCAGAGGGAAGTCTGAGGACACAGTAAGCACAAAAGCCCTGAGAAAAGAGTTTGCCTATCATATTTGTAGAATTTTAGGAAGGCCAGTGTAACCAAAATACAGTAATCAAGGGCAAGAGTGAGATGAACTAGAGATATATGAGAGGCAGGGCCAGGAAGCAGATTCTGTAAATTACTGATGGAAATGACTCTGGCTTTTCCTCCAAGTGGAAAAGGAAGCATCCTAGGGCCTTAACATGAGAAGTGACACAATTTTTTTATTAAGATATAATTGACACTTAACATTGTATTAGTTTTAAGTATATAACATAATGATTTGATATATGTATATATTGCAAAATGATTGCCACAATGTTTAGTTAACATCCATCACCACACAGTTACAATTTTTTTCTTGTGGTTAGAACTTCTAAGATCTATTCTCTTAGAGAAGTGACACAATTTATAGTTTTAAGTTTTGTTGATAGTTTCAAAGTTCAATTTCTAAAACTATATCATTTTTAAAAGATAACTCTGGGTACTCTGTTGAGAATAGACTGTAGACGGTCAAAGGCAGAAGCAGGGAGTGAGGAGGTCAGTTAGGTGGCATGGACCAGGAGTAATGGTAGAAATGGTGAGAAGTGGTCAGATTCTGAATTATAGATACATTATGAAGATAGAACTAACAGGATTTAATGAGAGGTCAGATGTGGGTATGAGAGAAAAGAGAGGAGTCAGGAATGACTCTAAGGTTTTCGGCCCAGAGAACTAAAAAAATGCAATTGCAATAAATTGATAGGAGAAAGATTATGGGAGAGCAGACCTGAAGGAGAAAATCTGGATTTAGTGGCTAATGTGTTAGGTTCAAGATGCCTATTAGACATCCCAGTAACATGGCAAGTCATCAGGTGGAGACCAGGGAGGACTCAGGGCTGGAGATTTAAATTTGGAAGTCACCAGCATGCCCACAATATTAAAGGCCATGGGACTGGACGAGATCACCCGGAGAATGGGTGCAGACTGAGAAGCCGTCCGAAGACTGCACCCTAAGGCCCTTCAGGATTTAGAGGTTGGGGAAAGAGTAACAAAGAAAACTGAGAAAGAACAGCCAGTGAGGTAGGAGAAAACACAGGACAGTGTATTTTCTGCAAGCAAACAAATTTCAAGGAAGTAACCAACTATATAAAATGTTGATAGTAGGTCAATTAGGAAAGAGACTGAGAATTGACCCCAGATTTACCAATTCAGGTATCCCTGGAAAGAGGGGTTTTGGTGGAGAGGGGGACATTTCCTGATTGGAGTGCATTCAAGAAAGCATGGGAGAACTGCAAAATTGGAGGAAGGGAATGTATAAAACTCTTGACGAGTTGAATTCTAAAGAGGAGCAGAGAAATGAGTGAATGAGGGGATAGGGATCAGTGCACACATGGAGGAGTTAGCTTTACACAAAAGCAAGAACAATTCAACCATCCTAGAAGAAATCAGAGTAGAACATACAGGCGCAGATGCTGGGGGATTTGTAGACGTGCTGGTAGGTGTTCATGGATGGTCACTTCAATGTTCAATGAATTGGGAAGCAAGGTCACCTGCTGAGAGTGAGCATGGAGGAGAAGGTGTTTGACACTTGAGGACAAAGGAGAAGGTAGACATATTGGAGAATGAGAGTCTGAGTAGATCAGAAAAGCACAGTAGGATTGCTGGGCAGCACAAAAGATCCACCGGAAGTTAGAGGTCATGAATTTAAAGTGAAAACAGGCATCATGGCTGTATGTTTTTCTCCAGGTCCCTCCATTGCGGTCAAACACACAGGTGCAAGGCAGAAAAGACAGAAAGTTGGATTTAACCAGGGTTGGAGTTTTGCCAGATGAGTACAATAATGTAAGAGAGGGGGAAAGTAGTTGAGGACGGATGAGAGTGACAAAGGGATAGAGAGGACAGGGAAAAGGTGGTAGAAAGAACAAATTGTATATCCCAGTGGGGTCAAAAGATAGGTGGAATTAGGGCAGTAGAGGAAATGACCTAAAGAAAAGTGGTCAGAGATTGGGACCTTTGGGACTGATTATGTGGGTTATGATTCCAGTTATTTGTAATAAGAACAAGAGTATACCTATGGTAGGAGTGATAGAGATGGAGTGGAGGGGGAAATCATTGAAGGAGATGAGGTCAGAGAAGTGGAAGATCAGGGTATGGGAAGGGTCATTCACATGGGATTGACATCACTAAGAATTTAAAAAGTTGGAGCCAGTGACAGCAAGCCAGAAGTTATAATCTTCAAGAATTGATGGAGATGACCTAGGGCTCAGTAGGTGACAGCCAAAGGAGGTGTAGCAGGTGGTACATTCTGGTGACATAGGAGGAGGGAGGCTGAATGATCAAGAAGCAGCAAAGAGAAACAAGCAGGCCACCACCCACCTCCTGGCCCACAGGAGAATCGGAAAGAAACAAGGGTCCTCAAGAGAGAGAACCTGGATAAAGAGGCAAAGAGAACATTTCAGAGCACTGGAGGCTGTAGGGGTTTGCTGATGACTTCTAGTTCCAGAGGGCACAGTGGGGGGATTTTAGGAGTCAGGGAAGAATGGAGGGGGGATGTCAGGTCCACACAGGGATGACAGTTCAGGGGTCTCGTGGTGACCGATGTGAACAGGGTTGAAGGGCATGATGAGATCAGTCCTCCAAGGCAGGCAGAGAGGAAGCACATCTCCACCACAGTACAAGGATGGAAGGAGAAAGATGTCCTCTCTCATTCTCACCACGCTCCTGGGGATGTCACACAAGAGAGTTCTCCCAACTCTCAATCCCATCACATGGCATTTCCCATCTGTGCCTTATGCACTCCCAAATAGAAACACACCAGGCCATAAGTTACATGAATACAGGTGTCAGGCAGCAGAGTGTCAGGATGGGAAAAGCACAGAGTGAGAGCCCAGCAGGTCTGAATTCCAACCCTCCCTCCACCTGCCATGAGATGACAGGTGAGTTGCCTAACTTCTCAGAGGCCCTGCGACTTCGTTTTCTCATGTGTAAAATGAGAGCACGAATATTCACCTTGTATGTAAAGCATATCGGCATTCCCTAAATGCTCATTTCTGACTCACAATGTTTGTAATAAAGAAAAGAAGGAAAGTGGCATCTATTGGGCATCTCCTAAGTGCCAGGCACTGTGCTCAGACATGCATTTTTGAATTTGGACTTTACACCATCCGTTTTACAGATGTGGAGAGTGAGATTCAATTATTTGCTCAACATCTCATAATGAGTAACTGGGAGAAGCAGCATTTACACTCCAAATCCAGTGCACTTCCCACTATACAGCACCGCCTGGTACATAGTAAAGGCTCAATAAATACTTGTTAGAGGAATAAATGGTGAGACTAGAGTGGGTTTTTGAACATCAGGGTTGGCTTTGTGCACACGCAGCATAAGCAACCATGAATGCAATGTAATTTCAGGGTGCCCCAAAATATCAAGTGACCAGGCTTTGCCTGAAATTCCCTAACTTGAAATGCGTTTTTGTCTCCTCCTCCCACCTGCTCATCCATCTTAGAAATGCTACATAGCAAGGCCTTGTTAGTCACTTACTTCTCAGCATAAGCGAGTTTTGTGAATCCGTACCTACAAACCGGTTTTTATACTTAAAAGTTTAAGGGGTCCTGCCAGTGAGTCTGGGGAAACCCTCAGTTTCTCTCTACCTTATCACATCGCAATTTTAGGTATAAATCCACTTTCAAATATGTAGCCCCAAATACTAAAAATAAAATTGTCCCCTTTTCATCAACATTTGTGAAAGAGGATAGCTATACTGTACACTTCTCAACTTCCACTATATTATTACTTGCTAGCACAAGAAATTTGAGGTAAAAGTCCCCATTTATAAGCCAAATTTCTCAAATTGTGCCTGTAAAATTTAATTTAAAATTGTCAAGGGGCCGGCCCAGTGGCACAGCGGTTTAGTCCGCGCTTGGCAGCCTGGGGTTCGCGGGTTCGGATCCCGGGTGCCCGCCGACGCACTGCTTGTCAGCCATGCCGTGGCGGCGTCCCATATAAAGTAGAGGAAGATGGGCATGGATGTTAGCCCAGGGGCCAGTCTTCCTCAGCAAAAAAAGAGGAGGATTGGCAACGGATGTTAGCTCAGGGCTGGTCTTCCTCACACACACACAAAAATAAAAATAAAATTATCAAGAAAGAATAAGGAGAAAATCAGTGTTAGGGACAGACCTGCGCATTCCACATGGACAGGAGCTCACAGTGAGCTATGTTCAAACGGACAGGGGTTAATATTTTTAAATATCCAGGGCCTAATGTATTTAAAAAATGGAAATTTAGTTATGTATGATTTCCTGAACTAATAACATTACTGAATAATGTCCACAAAATCAGAAAACTGTGCTGGGAGAGGAATCCACAAATGAGATTTCCCTGCACTGCAGCAATTACTCTGCATCCCAGCAGATAAGCCAGGAAACAAGTCTTGCATCAATTCTGCATTTTTCTAATTCAGTTTTTATACTCTCCTCCTTGCAGTTCATTGTAAACACACAGCAGGAAGGGGGTAAAAACACAAAATCACGTGGCTGATGTAGCCCCAATGGAAAGAGCCCTTCCTGGGGAGGACGTGTGGAGCCCAGTGGCCAGACAGCCTAAGAAGGGGCGTTAAAGAGACTGGGGTTTCAGCTCTGTAGGATTGACAGACATCTCAGTGATGATCTTGACATTGAATTGGAGCCTTAGAGAATACATAAAGTGACACTGCATTTGAGAACGACCTTGATCGCCTCTCCCAGCTGTCTGTGCTGGGTTACCATTACTGGCATGTCTGCTCTGTTGCTTGCATTTTAGCCTTCATTTCACAGTGTGTATCTGGGCCTTTACTACCTTCTATAAGAGCTTTCCTTCAGTTTTACAAGTTTAGAATATTCATTTTATCCCTGTTTTCTGTTTCAAATTGTGACACTTTTTAGTCTTTCCATAGTTCTAAATTTTTGACAGTCTTCTGGGTCCTGTTTTACACATCAGTGTTTTTCTCAAAGTGTGGCCCCTGGACCAGCAGCTTTGGCTTCATTGGGAGATTGTAATAAATGCAAATTCTGGGGGCCCCACCTCAAATTCACTGGCTCATGCATGTTAAAGTTCAGGAGCCACTGCTATAGCTCTTTATCCTTCCATCATGAGCCAGAGTTGGGCACTTTGAGAAGTTGTATTCCTTTCAGACCCACTAACACAATGGTACTATAGCTTTCAAAAGTTTTCAGTACACACACTTCCAGTACTATAACCCCTTAAGAATCTGATTTTATGTTTACTGAGAATCCACTAAATGGTGGCTGGTAATCACTAGAATAATGTACCATTAAGCTAATGACAATACAAGAGGACCATAGAAATGCCTGATTGGGGCATAGTCACCAGAAGTTTCTCTCTTCTATTCAATATGGAGGAACAAAGGGCTTCTCTTTCAACATAATGTTGAATAATTCTGAGACTCATAATGCTTTAAATTTCTTACAAGACCAGCTCCTGGCTTATATGTAATTATCATATAATTCACTTATATCTAGAAACCATTCCCAGACTTGATCTCCACTCCCACAAGCACCACTCAGAGAAGTGGAAAGTGGAAAGCAGAAGGGGCATCCTTCTTCATGGGAACCCAAGCTGATTTCCCTCCATGCTGCCTTTCAACCCTGGTCTTGCCCTTGGTTCTGGTCTGAGTGAGGCCTTACCCCCCAGGGCATCAAGGGAAAGCCACAGCCCTGCCCGGGAGTTCACTCCACTTACCGCACTGGTCTGTACGGACTCGTTCTCCGGTTTGGCTTTTATATCAACAACTCCATCAGCGTGGCGGAAGGAGCAGTCAGCAAGGACGTCATAAAATGACAGCCTCTGGGCTTTCAAGCCATGTTTCTGTAGCCACTTCTTAGAGTCCCAAGTGTCCTCTGGATTTGACTTGTTCTCAACAGAGGTTGCTCCGGATTCTATTTTTGGAATCACAGTTCATCAGCCATTCATATTTCACCCTCAATATTTACCAGGCTGGAACATGCTCTCTGTTAGATCACATTCATATCAGGAAGCGTGCTATCCAAAGCAGGACTGGCAAAGAATTAGTTCACATGACTGGAAGGCAGGAATCGCCACTTTTCATCTCACTTCCTCCTCTACCTAAGTTGACCGGCCCATGCACAGGTGGGGATGGCTGACAGACCAAGGCTGTGTGTCAGGAGAACATTAAATTTGGAGTCAAAAGCTCTGGGTTCAAGTGCTGACTCCACCACTTACTAGCTTGGGCAAGTCGCTCAAACTTGGGCGAGTTACTCCCTTAACCTCTCTGAGTTTCAGCAGAATTCTTCCCCTACACATAGAAGATAGAATCTGCTTGGCCTTCCTAAGTGTGTTGAAGCGATTCAGCAAGAAAAGTCATGTCAAAGTGCTTTTTAACGAGGTGGGAAGAGAAGTAGGGGCATGTAACCTGCACTGAGGTGGAAGTCAGTCAACCTGAGAAGGCTGGCAGGCTGCCTCCCGGAAGCTCCCCTGTTAACTTGATGAATTCATCCTGATTCAGAGCCTGGCCCTCAACTCTGTAGGCTCAGAAACTGCTTATGTTAGCTCAGGTACTTGGAGCTGCACTGATAACTCACCTTAGTCAGGTTCACAAGTGAAAGTATAACCCAAGAGGTCAATTGCCCAAACATCCCCAGCCTTAGGCACATTCCCTTGGTGTTTTCCAAAGGTTATCTGTACTCTTTAAGCGGGAGGAGGTGTTATGTTACCTGAGCAGAATGCCATATAAGCCAGCTTATCATACAACCAGGAAAGTCTTTACCTAGGTGGCTCAAAACCCCTACTGCCACCTAAGGGAGACCGGGGTATCTGGAGGTGGGCACAGAGGAGCAGGTGAGCAAATCTGAAGGTGAGGAGGAGGCACCAGGGTCTGGAGCTGGCTTGCACTGGCCCAGAAGAGCTGACTGTGCACATCTCCTCCCAACTCCATGCTCAGTGGTAGCACATTGGTAGGGTGAAATTGACCATCCTGACATATCTACAGAATCTGGAAATCAGCAGATGCTACAAATCAGGGCTTTTTATTCCAGAGAGAAGACTGGGAAACATTTATCTGTGTGCCACCAGAAGGAAGGCAGAAAGGACCCTGAGCTTTTAGCCCCCCTGGGACCAGCAGAGCACTAGGAGGACTGGGGCGGGGGTGCTGGGCAGAGAGGGGGTTTTTATAACATGTTCTAACAAATATTAGGTCCACCAGCCCTACAGAGTTAGTTTATTTCCACTTAGATTAGTGGTTCTCAACCCTGTGCACTGGAATCCACTGAGGAGTTTTAAAAAATACTGATGCCTGGGCCCCACCCATGAGATTCTGTTTTAATTGGTCTGGACTTTGGGGCTTTTCAGAGCTCCCTGGGTGACCGTACTGTGCAGCCAAGCTTTACAACTAGGGTCAGATGGAAAGAGCTTTCTAAATTATGATTTGTTGATATGGTATCATGGTATGCTTCCACCAGACACAGGTTCAAGTATATTATACTTTTCATTAAAAAGTAGCACTTACCATTAGGGAAACAAAAATATTACCCATTACTATATTTAAGGGGATATATAGCATAAGATTTGAGGAAATGAAACCCTTTAAAGCCAATTGTTTCTCAAACATATGTAAAGGATCTGTCCATAAATGCTGCCTGTGAGCCATGTCCTCAAATTTAAAAAAAACACTTTTTAAATAATGAACTCTGAAACCTACTGGAGCTGAAACTTCTCAAAGAAGTTTTTGGCTTTTGAACTTTAAACCAGTCTGGCATCAAAGGCCCCTTAGGGCACCGTTCCCCAGGCCAGCAGTTGGTTTCTACATGATTCACAAAGTGTCTTCTCACCCTGCACAGGAAGCTCAAATCAGAGGCTTCCCAGAGCTTCTGATCCCCAGGTTCTCCTGCATCACAGGGAAACAGCAAAAAAGAGAATGGAGCTGTTTCTGTCAGTGGGATCAGCCTCCTTGGAGAAACACTCTGGGTGATTATTTTTCCTCAATTACTGTTAATTACATTTCAGCCTTTGTCTCCTCTTTAGTCCTGCTTCATTCTCTTCCCTTCTTTCTGATTAATAGGTGTAGTAGGAAATAAAATTTTCATTCAGTTATTTCCATAGCAACACACACACTCTCGTATACTTCTGCTCTGTTTTGGGCTGCCTTCTTTTAAAAAGACAAGAGCCCTTCATCAATTATAAATTCAAGCTTATCGTAAAAGAATTTCCTTAAAACCCATCAAACCAATTCTAACAAGGGGTTTTAAAAAGCCAGAAACTAACTTTTGACTCCTTCTAGCTGAAAGGGGGTTGGGAAGAAGAACCCAAAGCAACTTGAATTTCATAAAGGAAAGAAGGGGCAGCCAAGCTGCAAAAACCTCTTTAGCTTAGGTGTTCCAAAGCTGAAGAAAGGAGAGAAAGGGGGAAATCTTTTCACTTTCAGTGCAATTAAACCAATTAGTGGCTGACCCTCATTTTCCCCCAGAGACTTGGGACTGGCAGGGAGAGCATCATCAGTTTATTAGAGTCACTTACTAGGGGGTCCTCTCCATTCCCCTGCAGTTATCTTAATTAAAAGTGTTACATCAGTTCTCACCTACAGAGCCTAGGATAATACTTTCATTTATTATAGAGACATGAGCTCACAACTCATCATGGTTACACTGCTTTCCTAGTCCATGTAACAGATTGCTAAAGATTTCCTCTCAGTTACCAGCAGGGAAGCACGTGGCAGATCACATCTGTGCCAGAGAACTGACTTGCCTGGTCTTCTCTGTCCTACTTATCAATCTCAGAACATGTTTTAATGAGTACCACCTAGTGGCCAATGCTTTTGAAACATCACTGCTATAGCCAAGGCCACAGCGAAAAGACAATTGGGCACAATTTATGAGTGCCCACTCTTCCCCTCAAGGCGCAGTTCCCTAGCGGCTCACAGCCACATAACTGCTCCCCACATGGCAATGGTTAATCTTATGTGTCAACTTGGTTGGGCCACGGTACCCAGATATTTGGTCAAACGTTATTCTAGATGCTTCCGTGAAGGTATTTTTTAGCCAAGATTAACATTTAAATCAGTAGACTTTGAGTAAAGTAGATTACCCTTCATATCTAGTTGGCCTCATCCATTCAGTTGAAGGTCTTAATAGAAAAAAGACTGATGTCCTCCAAGGAGGAGAGAATTGTGACAGCAGACTGCTTTCGGACCTGAACTGCAACACCAGCTCTTCCCTTGGTCTCCAGCCTGCCAGCCTGACCTGCACATTTTGGACTTGCCAACCTCCATGGTCTCGTGAACCAATTCCTTAAATTTCTCTCTCTCTCTGTACACATGCACACACACACGCACACACACATATACACAAACACACACACACATATACATACACATTCTCTGGGTTCCTTTTCTCTGAAGAACCCTGACTGATACCCCCATTCTTCTCCACTGAAAGTTACTTGTCTGGCACCTCATTCCTGCCATGTTAGGTCCATGTGCCTTCCAAGGGAACTGTCAGCTAATGAATAAACTAGAGCTCCAGGTCTGGAACCAACCTCAGAGAGCATCAGGTTCAATGTTTCCCCACTGTGTTCCACAAACAGTACTTCTACTGCATGTCAGTGGCTGTTACTCGGAAAGAGGGTTCCTTAGCAAAAAGTTTGAGGAGCTTGAAAATAAACAGTTGCAATGGGTTCTTTACCACAGTACCTATCTAAGCCTTTGTCACAGGAATTGGGAGTGGGGCTCACCATGAGGAGACACATAAATAGTATTTCCTCAAGTTATTTAGTCCCAGACCCTTTCTGCATAGAACATTTTGGAGGGCTTATATTTGATAGGGCACAGTTTGGGACACACTGTCCAACACTCCTGTTATCACAGGTGTCATGAGACACTAAACCAATCCTTGGCTGCCACATGGGACATGGCACGGGAAAAGAGGCTGTGAACTAGTTGAAAAAAAAAAAAGGTTCAGAAGAAGCTGGAAGTGATGTCTGACAGAAAGAAAGCAAGCAAAGAAGAAAGATAGAAAGGGGGAAGGAGGGAAGGAGGGAGGGAGGGAGGTGAGATAGGTGCCATTTTGGACATATGAGCCAGCTCAGCAGATAGCAGCTGCTAGGGCCAAGGGTTCTCTGAGAGTGAAACAATGAAGCCCGCCTGGGTCTGGGCACCCAGGACACAGGTGCTGGCAGCGTGGCTTGAGAGAGCAGCCTGTCCCTGAGCAGTTACACACTTTGTTCGCTGTACTTGCTGACGACTGACATTCTCTGTTCATCCACACTTGTTAAAGCAACGTGTGCTGAACATACTTGCCCGGCACTGCAGGGGAGCCAAGGATGGGCTAGAGGGGCCATCCCCTCTATCCCATGGTAACCCACCAATATTCTGCAGAACTGATTCACTGGGCAGATTGCGGTACACGTCCTCTGGAGTGCCCCAGGGGTTACACCCACAAAAGCTGAGGGACACGGAGATGCAGTGACATGCCTGAAGTCCCATCTCTACTATGTGACCAAGTCCAAATGGGCAGTTGTAGAGTCTGACCACTCTTGGGGAAGATGATTAGAGTGTGCAATCATTAAGTTCATGGGAGAATGAGAAAGAATCCTGATGAATTCTAGGCCCTTTCTCTCCTGGAATATCATGAAATGATTTTAACTTCTCCATTGTAACGCTTGTAAAAATCAAAGTAAAATCTCTGTTGAAAAGAAAGGTTCCATGACTTACCCAACTTGTTCATAAATTAGTGGAAAAATGATTCCAACCCGAGTGTCCCTAATTCCTATAATCCTCAGGGGCTGAAAGTGGGAAGGAAAGGAAATTAAAAAAATGAAGAGGCAAAAAAGAAGTAGACATAAAAATAAAGAATATAAAGCACCAGTAAAGGGCAGGACATGGATGAGGAGCGAATGCCCTCTCAAGGACATCGTTCTACAGTTCTCCTATTTTCTCTTCTGCCTCAGAATTCTGAAAGAAGGAAGCTGAAAAAAATTCTTTACAAGTAGGCTGTGAATGAGGCAGCTGCAGGAGGAACGTTTATACTACAACATCTGCAACCGGCTACTGAGAAATAAGGAGCAATAGTTAGTTTAGGGGCAAACCTGCATAAGGACTGAGAAGGAACCACTTGTGGAGCACAGACTCCAAGAGAAGGATCTCGAAAGCCACATTTTAATGTGTCTACATCTAAAACAACATTTAAAATAAATTGAAAATAGTTGAGGATCAGTGATGTAGGCAACAAATTATAGCATGACATGGCAAGATAAACTAGACCAATTCAAGATGTTTGGTATAAAGTGGAAAAATCGAGATTAAGAAATGAGAAAAGGATTAATGGAGTTTGGGAACCCTGGACTAAGAACCTGAAATTCATGTGGTAGTGGGAATGGGAACTCTGAAAGAGAGTAGAAATACTGGAATTAAACCATGACAGCAATCTGAATCTGCTTCTTTGGGGAAATTAAAATATTTGTCACATTTTTTGATCTTGCATCACCATGGCCAGGGTATTTTTTTTCATTTTTAGTCAGTATATTTATTTCATGTATTCTCTAAAAAATTTTTTCTTAAGATATAATTCGCATACTATAAAATTCACCCTTTTAAATCATACAATTCAGTGGTTTTTAGTTTATTTACACAGTTGTGTGACCATCACTGCTATTTAATCCCAGCACATTTACATCACCCCAAAAAGAAAGCCCATACTCATTAGAAGTCACTCCCCATTTCCCTTTTCCTCTTCTCCTCATGAATTAACTCTATGAATTTGCTTATTCTAGACATTTCACGTAAATGGAATCATACAAATCGTGGCCTCTTGCTGGCTTCTTTCATTTAGCATAATGTTTTCAAAGTTAACCCATGTTGTAACATGTGTCAATACCAAACTACTTATGGCTGCGTAATATTCCATTGTATAGATATACCACATTTTGCTTATCCATTCATCAGTTAATGGATATTTAGGTTGTTTCTACTTTTTGGCTATTATGATGCTGCTATGAACATTCATGTAGAAGTTTTTGTGAAAACATATGTTTTAAGCATATACCTAGGAGTGGAATTGCTGGGTCATATGCTAACTCTATGCTAACTCTGTGTTGAACATTTGAAGAATTACCAGACTACTTCCAAAGTGGCTGCACCATTTTACATTCCCACTAGCAATGTATAAGGGTTCCAATTTCTCCATATGTTGCCAACACTTGCCTATCTTTTATTATGGCCATCTTGGTGGGTATAAAGTGGTATCTCCTTGTGGTTTTCATTTACATTTCTCTAATAACATGTTGAACATCTTTTCATGTGCTTATTGGCCATTTGTATATCTTCTTTGGAGAAATGTCTATTCAAATCCTTTGTTCATTTTTCAATTGGATTAGTGGTCTTTTTCTTGTTGAACTGTAAAAGCTCTTTATGTCTCCTGGATACTAGATTCTTATCAGATATATGGTTTGCAAATATTTTTTCCCATTCTGTGGGTTGTCTTTTTACTTTCTTGATAGTGTTCATTAAAGCACAAAATTTTAAAATTTTTATGAAGGCCAATTTACATATTTTTTTCTTTGGTTGCCTATGCTTTAGCTGTCATAGCTAAGAAACCATCATCTAATCCAAGGTCACAAACATTTACACCTAGGTTTTCTTCTAAAATTTTTATAATTTTAGCTCTTACATTGAGGCTTTTAATCCGTTTTGAGTTAAAGTTTTGTATATGGTGTGAGGTAGGAGTTCAATTACATTCTTTTGTACGTGGATATCCAGTTGTCCCAGTATCATTTGTTGAAAAGACTATTCTTTCCCCTATTGAATTGTCTTGGCACTCTTGCCAAAACTCAGTTACAACAAATATATGGGTTTATTTCTGGGCCCTCAATTCTATTCCATTGATCCATATGTGGACCTTCCTGCCAGTACTTCACTGTCTTTGTTACTGTAGCTTTATGGTAAATTTTGAAAATAGTAAGTGTGAGTCCTTCACCTTTGTTTTGCTTTTCAAGACTGTTTTTGGCTATTCTAGGACGCTTGCATTTCCATATGAATTAAAGATCAGCTTGTCAATTTCTGCAAAAAAAAAAAAAAAAAGCCACCTGGGATTTTGATAGGGATTGTGTTGAATCTGTAAATCAATTTGGGGAGTATAGCTATTATTAAAATATTAAGTCTCCAAATCCTTAAACATGGATGTCTTTCCATTTATTTGGGGCTAATTAATTTCTTTAAATTATGTTTTGCAAGTTTTTCCATGTAAAAGTCTTACACTTCTTTTGTTAAATTTATTCCTAAGTATTTGATTGTTTTTGATCCTATTGTAAATGGAAATGTTTTCTTAATTTCATTTTCAAATTGTTCATTGCTAGGGTATAGAAATACAATTGGTTCTTGTGTATTGATCTTCCAGCCTGCAACCACGATGGACTTGTTTATTAGTTCTAATAGTTTCTTTGTGAATTCCTAAGGGTTTCTATAGACAAGATTATGTCATCTGCAAATAGAGATAGTTTTACTTCTTCCTTTCCAATTTGGGTAGCTTTATTTATTTTCTTGCTTAATTATGTTGGCTAGAAACTCCAGTACAATGTTGAATAGAAGTAGAGAGAACAGATATCTTTGTCTTATTCCTGATTTTAGAAGAAAGTTTTCAGTTTTTCACCATAAGTGTGAAGTTAGTTGAGTTTTTCAAAGATTTTCTTTATCAGGTTGAGGAAATTCTCTTCTATTCCTAGTTTGTTGAGTGTTTTCATCATGATTGGGTGCTGGATTTTGTCAAATGCTTTTCCTGCATATATTGAGATGATCATGTGGTTTTTGTCCTCTATTCTATTAATATGGTGTATACATACATATATATACCATACATTGATTTTTGTGTGTTGAACCAACGTTACATTCTTGGGGTAAATTCCCCTTGGTCAAGTTGTATAATTCCTTTTATATGCTGTTGGATTCAGTTTGGTAGTATTTTTTTGAAGATTTTGCATCTATGTATGAGGTATTAGTCTATAGTTTTTTTAACTAGTGATGTCTTTGTCTTGTTTTGGTGTCAGTGCAATACTGGCTTCACAGAATGAGTTGGGACGTATTCCCTCCTCTTCTATGTTTTGGAAGAGTTTGTGAAAAATTGGTGTTAACTCTTCTGTAAATACTTGATAAAATTCACCAGTGAAGTGGTCTGGTCCTGGATTTCTCTTTGTTGGGGGTGGGGGGTTGTTTACTAATTCTCTTTATTTATGATAGGTCTATTCAGATTTTCTATTTCTTCTTGAGTCAGTTTTGGTTGTTTATATGTTTCTAGGTTGTTTATATATTTCTTCTAATTTCTTAGTTTATTGATTTGAAGTCTTTTTTTCTTTTTTAATATAGGTGTTTACAGCTCTAAATTTCCTCATAAGGACTGCTTTAGCTGCATCCCATAAGTTTTAATAAATCAAGTTTTTGTTTTCATTCACCTCAAAGTATTTTCTAATTTCCCTTTTGATTTCTTTCACCCATTGCTTATTTAGGAGTATGTTGTTAATATACACATATTTGTCAATTTCCAAATTTTTCTTTTGTTATTGATTTTCAATTTCATCTATTGTGGTCAGAGAATATATTTGTATTATTTCAATCCTTTCATATTTATTGAGACTTGTTTTCTGGCCTAACATATGGTCTCTTCTGGAGAATAATCTGTGTGCATTTGAGAAAAATGTGTTCTACTGTTGTTGCATTGAGTCTTCTATAGATATCTATTAGGTCTAGTTGGCTTATTGTGTTGTTAAAGTTTTCTGTTTCCTTATTGATCTTCTGCTTAGTCATTCCATTCATTATTGAAAGTGGAATATGGAGGTCTTCAACTGTTATTGTTAACCATTTCTCCTTTCAATTTGTCAGGTTTTGCTCCATATATTTTGGAGGTCTATTGTTAGGTGCATATAGGTTTATAATTGTTACACTTTCTTGGCAAATTGACCCTTTTATTATTATAAAATGTCCCTCTTTGTAAAAATTTTTGTCTTGAAGTCTATTTTGTCTGAAATTAGGAATAGTCACTCCAGCTCTTTGATTGTTATTATTTGTACGATATATCTTTTTCCATCCTTCACTTTCATCCTATTTTTGTCTTTTAATCTAAAGTATGTCTTTTGTAGACAGAATACTATTGGATCATGTTTTTTACAAAATCCATCCTGCCTATTTCTGTTGTTTAACTGAAGTGTTGAACCATTTTTATGTAATATAGTAAATGATATGGTAGGATTTGCATCTCCCATTTTGCTATTTGTTTTCTAGCAAACAAATAGTCAAATCTTTTTTATTCCTCTATTATTTCATTCTCTCATGTTAAAAAAATATTTTCTAGTGTACCATTTTAATTCCTTTGGCATTTCTTTTACCATAGTTTTTAAGTTATAATTTTAGTGGCTGCCCTCGGGATTATAATTAATGTCTTATCACAGTCTAGTTTGGATTAATACCAAATTAATTTCAATAGTCTACAAAAGCTTTGCACCTATATAGCTCCATTCCCTCCCCTCTCCTTGTGCTGTTATTCCCATACAAATTATATCTTTATACTTTATGTGTCCACCAACACGGATTTATAATTATTGCTATATGCAGTTGTCTTTTAAATCATATAGGAGAAAAACAGAGTTACCAACAAAAACTACATTTATACTGTCTTTTATATTTAGCCATGTAGTTATCTTTATTGCTGCTCTTTATTTCTTCACGTGAATTCATGTTACTCTCTAACATCCTTTCATTTCATCCTGAAGAACTTCCTTTAGTATTTCTTGTAGGGCAAGTTTGCTAGCAATGAAATCTCTCACCTTTTATCTTGAATGTCTTAATTTCTTCTTCCTTTTGATGGATAGTTTTGCCAGATATAGTATTCTTGGTTGACAGTCTTTTTCTTTCACCATTTTGAGTATTTCATCCCACTACCTCTGGCCTCCACAGTGTCTGATGAGAAATCAGCTGTTAATTTTATTGTTGACTACTTGCATGTGATGAGCCACGTCTCTCTTGCTGCTTTCAAGATTCTTTTTTTGGGCCTGCTTCTTTCTGTTGAGAAAGGTTATTAATTATTGATTCAATTTCTTTTTTCTTTTTTCAGGGAGATTGGCCCTGCACTAACATCTGTTGCCAATCTTCCTCTTTTTTTTTTTTTTTCTCCCAAAGCCCCAGTACTTAGTTGGGTATCATAGTTGTAGAGTTGTAGCTCTTCCATATGGGATGCTGCCTCAGTATGGCCTGATGAGCAGTGAGTAGGTTCGTGCCCAGGATCTGAACCAGTGAACCCTGGGCCGCCAAAGCGGAACATGTGAACTTAACCGCTATGCCACTGGGCTGGCCCCTAATTCAATTTCTTTAATAGACATAGGCCTATTCAGATTGTTTCTTCTTGTGGAAGTTTTGACAGATTGTGTCTTCCAAGTAATTGGTCCATTTCATCTAGGTTATCAAATTCGTGGACATAGAGTTGTCCATAATATTCTTTTATTATCCTTTTAATACCCATCAAATCTCTAGTGATGTCTCCTCTTTCATTTCTAATATTTGTAACTTGTGTGTTCTTTTTTGTTTTCTTGGTAAACCTGGCTAGAGGGTTATTGATCTTTTCAAAGAACCAGCGTTTTATTTTGTTGATTTTTTTCTACTAATTTCTTGTTTTCAACTTCATTGATTTTTGCTTTAATTATTATTATTTTTTTTCTTCTGTGTACTTTGGATTTAATTTGCTGTTCTTTTTCTAGTTTTCTAAGGTGGAAGCTTATTGATTTTAGATCTATCTTCTTCTCTAATTTATGCATTCAATGCTATAAATTTCCCTCTAAGCACTGCTTTCACTGCATTCCACAAATTTTGATAAGTTGAATTTGCATTTTCATTTACCATAATCACTTTTTAATAACATGATTCTAGCTTTAACATTTCATCACATCTTATATTACATTTCAATATGCTTCCTAAATTAAATGCATCACATCTACAGAATTCTAATGAACTAATTCTTCTTCCACATTTTGGGGGAAATTTTTCAGTGAAAGCCATAACTCTGATTTTTGGAAGTATTACATGCTATTCTTATACAGATGTTTTTCTATTTATTTTTTTGTCTGTAAAATATAGAGCTCACTACCCATGAGAAAATACCTGTTTGTGTTAAACAAAATCCTGGCCCTCTCACTTGCTGCTTATTAATCAGCTTGTCAATATTCATTTGACTGTAAAAGGCATGCTGGGAAAATATCAGTTCTGGGAAGAAATATTATTTCCTCCTTTGCCTTGCCTGAAGTGTGAACACTGACAAGTGTGCCATTTGCTTCTGGTTGCATAAGAAACCAGCTGTGCCCGGCCCCAGATCTCATCCTGCAGTCCTACTTGAAGAAAAAGGAAAGATATTCTTGAGAGGGTAAATATGTACAAGTGCTCTGTAACTAAGTCTGTTCTGCCTTCAAATCTCAAGTCATCATGTTGGTAAAATAGTCTTCATCTAGTACATTGATTGGACATCATTGATAACAGAAAACTCACATGATATGTTCTTCTCTGTGGATATCAGAATCCAAAGAACTTGGGATCAGAGATTCAGAAACATGGGCATCACATTTGATGGGCCCATATTTGTCTTTACAGCAAGAATGTTCACTTCACCTCAACAATGCGTCACTCACAGCTATCTGAACTCCAGACCTGCAGAGTCAACTGCCTCCCTTACTTATATGTTGGGTCTCTCTAGGGTGCTTCAGTCTTAATAGGTCCAAATAAAACTCATCATCTTTTCTCCCAAGTCTGGTTCTCCTCCATCATTCCCTCAGCACAATATCCATATAGGAGCTTAGGTTTGACACCTACATCTTCCTCACCCCCAAGTCCTGCTAAGCTCAATATCTAAATTTTCCCTCAGATATGCCCACTTATCATCTTCACATGTTACCGCCCTAGACCAAGATGCCATAATCTCTCATCTATATTAACATTTTAACTCTCTTCCCTCAGCCTCTTCTCTCCAATCTGCTTCCCATCCAGTAGCCAAAGTGACTTTTTTCTAAATGCGAATCTGATTTTATCATTCCCTTGCTTAAAATCTTCCAGTGGCTTCCCATTGGTCTGAAATTAAGGATTGACATCTCATACCATGGGCTCCAGACTCAGCATGATTCAGTCCTTGCCTACCTTTACAGACTCATCACAGGCCAATTGCTCACTTGAACTCTGAGCTCCAGCTACATTCATCTTTTCCAATTCTTCTAAAGAGCCATGCTTCTTCTTGCCTTGGGACCTTTGCATGTGCTATTCTTTTGCCTGGCATACACTCTCCCCTTACTCCCACCCCTTCACCTCAGATATCAGCTCCAATGTCATTTCCTCAGCAAAGCTTTCCTTGACCCCAGAGAATAGCTCAAGAGCTCACACTTTTCCTTAGTCATACTACCCCAGTTGGTAATTATACTTCCATGTGCATCTGATTTTCTACCCTCACTGAGCACGAAATGGCACAAGGTCCCATTTATGAGGTCCCATTCCATGTCTGTTTTACTCGCCATTACACTCATCATCTAGCACAGAGCTACATATAGTAAGCACTCAATAAATGAAAGAATAAATAAGTGGATTAATCTTTTCTTAAGCTGTCATTGAATCCTAATTATGTGCCAACACAATTCTAAGTGTTTTACATCTATTTTCTCATTTAATTCTCACAAGAGCCCCACAGGGTAGGTATTATCATTATCATCTCAATTTTGCAAATAAGGAAACTGAGACACAGATAATAAATGTCTTGCTCAGGGTCACACAGGAGTGGGCAGAGCCAGGATTAATATCTTTCTAACTCTAAACCTGTGTACTTCACCACCATCCATGACTACAGAGAAATCTGGCTGGTTATTTAATACAATGCCAATAAAAATGAGCATTGTTCCCCTCTCCACTTTTTTTCGAAAAAAAAGAAAGTGCTCAAAACTCCTGTAGAGTCCCCGGTTGGAACTGCCTACAGAGCTTGAATGAGCCTCTAGCCCCTTCCTTATCTTTTGACATTGAGTTTGATATTTTGAACCAACCAAGTATTTGGAATCCAATCTAGGCATGACTACACAACATGATTAGACCAATTATCTCTAGTGAGTCATAAAATGTCTGTGAAGGTTACTCCAAATGAGGAGTTCCTGAAATGTTTTGAGCTGCAGCATCACCCAAAGAAGACTGAAGTCTCCCTAACTTTGGGCAAATTCTTGAACACTTTGTGAGAAAAGCCATCTTCTCATTTGAGAGTCATACCTGGCACACACACCGACATACACACATATAGAATGCTCAGATGTACCAACACCAATATCTCTGAACAGCTCAGCATCTCAGGAGTGATCCACACCCTCCTCTTTACTTTATTAATGACTGTGTTAAGGTATAATTGACATACAATAAACCATACACATTTAAAATGTACAAATTGATAAGATTTGACATATGTATGGTTAGGTTTATGTCTATCATCTTGCTATGTGTTTTCTGTTGACCCTATCCGCCCTTTGTTCTCTTTTTTTTTCTGACAGCTTTTAGATTGAGTATGTTTAATTTCATTTTATGTCCTTTGTTGGCTTGTTTTGTTCCTTAGTGGTTATTTTAGGTTTACAGTATGCACCTTCAATGTATCATGGTCTAACTTCAATTGATATTATACCACTTCACGCATAGGAAAAGAACATTACAATAGCATATTTCCATTTCTCGCCTCCTGGATTTTTGTGTGTGTGTGTGCAGTGCAGTGGTTTGTTGTTGTTGTTTAATTGTGGTAAAATATACATAACCTAAAATTTATCATCTTAACCATTTTTAGGCATGCAATTCAGTGGCATTAAGTACATTCACATTGTTGTGCAACCATCACCACCATCCAATTCCAGAACTTCTTCAGTAGCCCAAATGGAAACTCTGTACCCATTAAACAATAACTCCCCACTTCCCTCTCCCCCGAGTCCCTTGTAACCACTATTCTGTTTTCTGTCTTTATAAATTTGACTATTCTGTGTGGAATCATACAATGTTTGTCATTTTGTGTCTGGTTTATTGCACTTAGCACAGTGTCTTCAAAATTTATCCATGTTGTAGCATCTGTCAGAATTTCTTTCTTTTTTAAGGCTGAGTAATATTCCATTATATGGATATACTATATTTTGTTTATCTAGTCGCCTGTCAGTGGACATTTGGGTTGTTCGTCTTTGGAACTTATGAATAATGCTGCTACTTCCCTCTTGGTTTTTATGCTATTGTTGTCATATGTTTTAATTATACACATGTTATAAACCCCAGACGACACTGTTGTTTTTGTTTAAAAAGTCAATTGTCTTTTAAAGATATCTAAATAGAAAAAATATCATATATTTATACATGTAGTTATTTCTGGTGTTCCTTGTTCCTTTGTATAGATCCATATTTCCATTCATTTTTCCATATAAAAGTATCATTCTCCTCCTGCCTGAAGGATTTCCTCTAACATTTTCTGCAGTGCAGATGTGCTGATAATAAATTCTTTCAAATTTTTATGTCTGAAAATGTCTTTATTTTGCCATTGTTTTTGAAAGACATTTTCACAGAATATAGAATTCTAGATCGAAAATTTAAGGTACTGAATAAAAAAATAAGATGTTGCTCCACTATTTTTTCACTTGCAACAAGAAATCTGCTGTCATGCTTAGCTTTGTTTCTTTGTACATAACATGCCTTTTTTTCCTTTGGTTGCTTTTAAGATTTAATCTGTATTACTGGTTTTGAGAAAATTGATTATGATGTTCCTTGGTACAGTTTCCCTCATTTTCTTGCACTTGGCATTCATTGAACTTCTTGGATCTCTGGGTTATAGTTTTCATCAAATTTGGAAAATTTTCGATCTTTATTTCCTCAAATATTTTTCTGTTCCCCCTTCTCTCCTCTCCTCAGGAATTCCATCTACATGTATATTTGGCCACTTGAAGTTGTCCCACAGCTCACTGATGCTCTTTATTTGTTTGTTATTTATTATTATTTTTTTCTTTGTGTGTCTCATTTTGGATAGTTTCTATTGCTATGCCTTCAAGTTTACTAATCTTTTTTCCTGCAATGTCTAATCTGCCATTCAGCATGTTTTCATCTAAGATATTTTCTTCCCTAAAAGTTTTCATCTCTAAAAGTTCAACATGTATCTTTTATATATGTATTTTTTTATATCTTCCTTGTCTCCACTTAACTTTTTGAACATAAGGAATATGGTTATAATAACTGTTTGAACGTCTTTTTCTGCCAATTCTAACATCTATGTCAGTTCCCAGTCAGTTTTCATTGATTATTAAGGTAAATGTTTCCTGCTTCTTTTCATGCCTAATGATCTTTGATTGGACACCAACCATCATGAATTTTACCTTGTTGGATACTGGATGTTTCTGCAGTCTTATAAATCTTCTGGAGCTTTGTTCTGAGATGCAGTTAAGTTACCTATAAAGAAATTCTTCCCTTTCATGTCTTGCTTTGATGATTTCTTAGGAGGGCCCAGAGCTCAGTGTAAGGCTAGTCATTACTGAGGCAAGACCTTCCCAAATAGTCTACCCAGTGCCCCGTGAGTTGTAAATCTTTCCAGTCAGGCTGGTGAGACAGGCACTGTTCCTGGCCTTGTGTGGGGTCCAAGCCCTTTCTTTCTAATTCTTTCCAATGGATCTTTCCCAGCCTCAGGTACTTTCCTCACATGAATGAGCTGATCAGTATTGAGGCGAATTCTCAAGGGTGGCTCTCTGCAGATTTCCAGAATTCTCTCTCTGTGCACCTCTCTCCTCTCTGGTACTTTGTCCTGTGAAATCTAGATTTCTTGGTCTCCCTGGACTCTTGGCTCTGTCTCACAAACTCAGAAGTTTGCTGTGCTTCACCTGGGATCCTTCTCCCTACACCATAGCCTGGAGAGGCTCTCAAAACATTAAGCTGGGACAATCATAGAGCTCACCTTGGATTTTCCCCGTCTTTCAGGGATCACTGGCCTTCATTGCTTGGTGTCCACTGTCTTTAAAAACCATTGTTTCATATATTTTTGTCAGTTTTTCCCCCAGGGAATTCTCATGTCCTGCTCTTGGTTATGAAAAGAGGTTTAAATTACCAGTGGCCAGAGGGTCTGACCTCACCATCTTCTTATTCCAGGTATCAGGCTAATGAGTCATTCCTGCCAGAAACTGCCCTCGTGGCCCTATGGCTATAGGTGCGAGCTGGTCCCTGAGCCAGTGTGCCCAGCCCAGGGGTCATGTGGGGGCTGCTATGCCCAAGAAGGGAGACTTTGTCTAATTCACATGAAGGTTCCACAGGCAGTGGCAACTCACCTGATCTTCTCCATTCTGACCCTTCTCCTCTCCAGATGGCTACCCTGTCTCCTCTGGTCAGCAGGACCTAGGCAGCCAAACTTGGGGAATGGCCACTGCCTTCACGTGAAGCAGACACAGAGTCTTGGGCAGACATAGCCTTTGCCCTAAAAACACTGGGCTGTGGGTGGCAACAGGAGCAGGTCAGAGACTCTACACGTGGCCTCTGGGGCCAAAGCAAGGTCACAAAATCTTCCAGGGGTATCCAACAGTGGAAAGATCGTAACCAAATTTTCCTTTTTAAACAGAAATTGTACATTTGAAGAATCTTTTGAAAATGTATGCTTGGAGTTACTTTGGTTTTTAGTTTTTAGTGTGTGTCTATTAGACTGAAACAAAGGGATGATAATCTATCCTTTCATCAATTACAGAGGCCAATAGCACTTCTGTTTCCTTTAGGAATAACATCTAAAAACCTTCTGCTAACCTTCAGGACTAACCATCCTGAGCTTAAATACTCCCTGTATTTAACACTCCCTCTGCTCGAGCTGCCATAACAAAATACTATAGACCGGGTGGCTTAAACAACAGAAATTTATTTTCTCACAGTTCTGGAGGCTGGAAGTCCAAGATCAGGGTGCCTGCAGGGTTGGTTTTTGGTGAAGCATCTCTTCCTGACTTGCAGACAGCCACCTTCCTGCTGTGAACTCACACAGCTTTTCCTCTGTGCGCGCACAGAGAGAGGTGTCTCTGGTGTCTCCTCCTCTTCTTATAAGGACACCAGTCCTATCAGGTAAGGGCCCCACCCTTACAATCTTATTTAGCCTTAGTTACCTCCTCAAAGGCTCTATCTCCAAATACAGTCACATTGGCAGTTAGGGCTTCAGCAAACGAATTCTGGGGGGACACAATTCAGTCCATAGCACTCCTCCAAGTGAACACCTTAGCAGCAGGATCACCATCCTCTTTGCCTGGCATGGGTGTTTACTTTAACCCGGGTAACCCTGCTTTATTTTCATTCTCTCAGGATGGCAGAGGACTCTCTGGGTTCTTGACTCTAAGCTCACACTGAGTGGGGTGTCACTACAAGACAGCAGCCCCTCCAGACAAGCCCGATGAGGCCCCTCCTTGGGAACCCCAGAGAGATGGTCCTGGCAAAGCAACTGCAGCTGCTGCTGCCCCAGGCCCAAGTCAGGACACTCATCACAGGAAAAACTCCCTCTCCCCAGGAGATTATTGAGTCGCACAGGGCAAGCTCACCCACGCCTTCAAACTCTTCCTCCTTCTATACATGTCCCGTTCCCCCTCTCTCCTCTTCACCTGCATTGTGTCCCCAGCCAGCCTGGCCTCCTTGCTCTCCTCCCACACTGACATCTCTGTAACAGGCAAGGTACCAGGAGGCAGTACAGTCTGGCAGAGGTTCCCAAACTTTGCTGCACATTAGGATCACCTGGGGAGCTTTCAAAAATCCCACTGTCCAAACCACACCCCTTATGGATTAAATCAGAATGTGTGGAGTGAGAGTCAGGTATCCATATTTTCGCTGAGGAACTAGGTTTTGAATCCAGCTTCATCACTTCTAGCTGTGTGGTGCCTGTTCTATAAGATTGTGGTAAGAATTAAATGAGTTAATACTTGTGAAGATCCTAGAACAGTGCCTCAAGTGTAAGGCATGTGCTGTAAGTGTTAACTACTATCATTACCAGGAGTGCCCTAAATGAAACCAATGCCCAACAGAGAAAATCCCTTACTAACTAAGGAATTCAGGAAGGAGGATCAGTACACTAACTCCCCTAACTGTGAAAGGGAGCAGTGAGCTAACATTTATCAAGTGCCTGCTTGGTGCAAAGCATGCATTATTTTACTTAATCTTTATAATAATCCCTCAAGACTGATATTACAATTATTTAATGGAAGAATAAACTAAGGCTTAAAGAGATTAATTCAGGTTAATCTAGTGATGTAGTTGGGATTTACTCTCCAAAACTCAGGCTCCTCTGAATCCTCTTCCCAACTAGGCCTCAATCTTTGTGTTTGTCTTCGTATCAGCTCAATTTTAGCAAAAATCCTAAGTCAGTTTAACAAGGATCCCCCATCCTCAATATCTGAAAAATTCCTCATATCCCCCCATCCCCCAGGTGATGTCTGATCACCCCGGCCTGCCTCCAGCAAGAATCCTGTCAGGTGGGTTTAGCCTGAAATCCCCCCTGAGCCCTGATGTTTCCTCTTAGTAATTTTCCACCCACCAACACCTCTCCCTGCTCCTTGCCTATGAATCCCCACTTGTCCACGTTGTAGTCATAACTGAGCCCAGTTCTGTACTGAGGACTCTTTTCTTCTATTGCAATAGTTCCTGAATAGAATCTGTTTTTACCGCGTTAACTACCGTCCAGCTCTGGTTTTTCTTTGACAACCTACATACATACACACAAGCACACATGCACACATGCACGTACGCACACACACACACACACACACACATGCACTATAGCACATCTCTGGAGGCTGTCCTCAGGAGCTCCTCCCAACTGGCTTAAGGAGCTCTCCTTGGTAAGGAACATGGGAACAGCCCCCACCCCCAACAGTTATGACTCTTTTACACTCATGACCATAAACAGCACCCACCGTGGTCTGTTGTGGCCATGTCGGACTTGGGAGACTCGGCCACCAGCCCCTGAATCTGGGCCAGCGTGCTGCAGGCTTCCTCCATCTCCTTCCAAATGAGAAACACGTCCTCTCTGACCCCGGCTCCTGGGAAGGGAAACATGGCGTGAGTGGACAGCCAAGGCAGGCCTGAGAACTCTCCGGTAGTCCCAGCAGGCCTGCCATACCCCAGCCAAGTTTCTAGAACATTTCTGAACAACAAATTCCAGTTTCGCCACTAATCTCTTTGTGACATTCAGAACTGAAATCCCTAAGGAAGTGTTGCCTCCTCAAGAAATCATAAATGCAGACTTTAGGATGTAACAAATCCTTGTAAAGTAAATATTTGTAGTAGCCAGATATTTTAATGTAGATTATTGGTAATACTCAAAAAAGATAAAGAATAAAAATATCCAGAAGCACCTAATAAAAGCCGGGGTGATCGCTCTGAGAAAGAGAAATTCAACAGTATGTGAAAGTAACAACCCCTAATCCTTTCTTGATTTAGCTGAGATTTCCTGCTTCTTTGAAGCCACCTTCACAAGTCTTTATTTTCCCTAATGTAATAAGATTCTTTCGCCTCCTTTTCTGGTCCTCTGCTGTCTCAGTTTAGGGTTAGGCTTGGCTGTATGACATTTCTTTTAATGATATCGCTCCACTAATGAAGACATTTATGTCCCCCTCACAGTCAATCAATCAGTAAGAGTTCATCCCATGGGTAAGAGGTCTGAGGCTCTGCCTTCCAGGCTCTAACGGGTCAGTAGTTTCCACAGGTTAAGGAGGGTGTAGGAGCAGGAGGGAAATGGGTGTGACTATGAAAGTGCAACATGAGGGTCCTGTGGTGGTTTCTTGACTGTATCAATATTAATGTCCTGGTTGTGACACTGTCTTATAGTTTTGTGAGATGCTACAATGGGAGGAAACTGGATGAAGGGTACATGGGTCTCTCTATTATTTCTTACAGCTGTGTGTGAACCTACAATGATCTCCTCATGCCTCTTAGCCAGAGCCTGCTGTGCACACGAGGCCAGTGGTGACTCCACAGTTGGAAGATGCCATCCACCCATTTTCAGTGGCATCTGTGGGCCCAGCCGCCAGCCTGGCACTACTCAAACATTGTGGAGGGTGCAGGGGAGTCTCTGCCCTGGGGTTGCTTCTAATATGGTTGTACAGACAAGAATTTAGCAGATGTATTTAGAGTATCTAGCTTTAAAAACTCCATTCCAATAAAAAGTTTAATTAAAAAACCCACACAACTCTGTTTCACAGACTGTATACAGTCTGCTCAGAGAACGCCAATGGTGTTATCACTAAAGTAAGCGGAGTCCAAATTCTCTAAATACCATTTTGGGATACCTGCTATGTGCCTGGCATTGTGCTTGGACCTTTCTAAACATTTTCTCATTTCTCTTAATCACAACTCTGCAGGCAAATTCTACTCTCATCCCCATTTTACAGCTGCATAAACTGAGGAAGAGCAAGTTGTCCGAGGTCACACCACCAATGAGTGGCAGAGCAGGGAGTCAAATCCAAGTCGGTGTGACTGCACCAATTCAGCCACCCTGACTAGCTGTCCTGGAAAAGGGATGCATGGTCACAGAGGGGCCCTGCAGCCCCTGCCCCCAGCTGCTGCTGAGACCCCACTTACCAAGCCTGTCTACACAACAGTCCACAGATGCCTGAAATCCCAAAACCACAGAGAAAGAGAAACCACCATCAGGTCTAGGGCTGCCCCAGGAGGTTCATCCACCCAGGACAGACCGGGCAGACCAGAGTTGATGTTTCTGCCTTTTAATACTTAGTCAAGAAGCACAGGGCAGAAGTAAAGGGACACCAGAGCTCTGGGCCTCTAAAGTCGGCCAGATCAAGTGAGAGAGTATTAATAGCTGTGTTCATAAGGAAGCAAGTGACGAGCCCTGACAGAGATGGATGGCCACCATGGCTCTGCAGCCATCAATAGTCCAAGGAGTGAAACGTGACGTGCACCCGGCTTCATGCTGGAACTCTGAAAGTATCACACGCTGCTGCCAAGTGTGAGCCTGAAGCCCGCGGGACTTCCCGACCGCTGTGAAGGCAAGATCACCTTCCAACTGCCTGCTTCTGCATGGAGGCGTTAAGAAGCAGGATTCTCTCTTTCAAAGTTTCAAATGAGTCAAAGCTTTCCATCTCTCCCAGAATTGTCAATAATATCTTAAGAGAGAGTGTACCACAGGTCAGCCTCAAAGGAAAAGTTTCCAAAGAAATACAGCTGACTCTTGATGATTCAGGGACAGGAAAGCGTGTTGAAGGGGCAGCAGTGACCGGGAACGGGCTCCCCTGTGCAGATAGTAATTAGGATTGTCACTACACTGGTTTCATCATTGTAATTAAGCAGCTACAGATTCCTACGATGGTGATCAGAAAATGAAACAAGTCAAAACTGTCCATTTAACCAGCTTAGCTTTAAAACCAAAACCAGCTAGTGAACAAGAAAAACCACAGGGCAGTAAAAAGTATAACTTAAAATGGAGAGGGTTTATTTCAAATTATTCCACAGTGAGCAAGGGCTACCATTTTGATCAGAGTGACTTCTAAGGGACTTAGCTGGGACATGAGACAGCTGCAGCCAAGGGAGACAGCCCCGCTGGAAAGAGGAGAGGAGGGAGGACGAGGCACAGGAAATGCCGGTGTTCAGAGAGCTCTGTGAATTTGAAATTCTCCAGGCTCAACCAGAGAGGAGAGGAAACAACAATGAAACCTTATGGATCTTGACCACCAAGGGATAAGCCAGCCAAGGCCTGCCATACACAGAAGCAGGATACAGTTCCTCCCAGAGACATCTAGGTGACCTAAAATATCCTCCAACCCAAATGGCCCCATCCTGCGCCAACCCTGACATACCCCATATGCCGTGCATGCGGTAACAATCTGAAGGCTGCAGAACGCTGATGTCAGCTGGGAGAGATGTCACATTAAGCTGCTGTCTTTCGTCAGCATCCAGTATTGATTTCTCAGACTGGCTAGTTTTACAAATGAAACGAGACCCAGGATAGATACATTTTGATGTGTCATGGGAAGAGCCCAGTAAGTACTTGCCACAAAACACCACCTCCCTGTCAAACCTTCCCTGTCTCACCTGCAGGATAAAGTCCAGTTGTCAGAGTCCAATTCATTAATCTATTCGTTTAGCAAATATTTGTTAAGCATCTACTATGTGGTGAGTGGGCACTGCCAGTGCCAGAGATACAGCAGTGAACAAGGCCCTGCCCGAGTCCAGGGTCCAAGGCTTCCCATAACACTCCCTCTCATACTCTGCCACCATGAACCTGGGCAGAGCACTGTCCTCCCAGCCCTCTAGGGCCCCTGTCCTCCCACTGTCCTCCCTATCAGGGGACTCACTCACCTAGCCCTACCCTTCATTCAAGGCACCGTCCTGACTCCACCATCAAGCTTTGCCCAGCCACCCCAGGAAACAGTGATCTGCCTCCTGCTCCTTCTCAGTTCCGGGGGAACAAACCAGTCACAACCACTGTTCTCAGTCCTTTTGCTGCCAGGACACACTCTCGGGCCAGGCCATTAGATAGGCTGCTGGTGTATGCAGTTCCTGGCTGCCTGTCACTCCACCTCCAATTCCAAAGAACACAAAGAAGCATCAGCCAGGGATGGTGAATTAGTATATGCATGACCTTGAATCCAGTCTAATTTAAGTCAATCCTTCACAAACACGCTGCTTTATTTTTAGTAGGCAACTGCTTACAACACAGCTCAACACTCGGCAGAGCGTCCACGGCCGCTCTGCTGTGGTCTCCTAGGGTATTAGCATTCAGTCTTGGGTTACTGTTGATGTTTGCACAAGCTGACTTTGCCCACTGGATTGTAAACGTCTTGAGCATAGGGACAATGTCTTTTCTTTCTTTGTATCCTCCATAGCACTTAGCACAAGATCCAGTGTTTCTGGTAAGAATTTCTATCCTTCCTTGCTTTTACTTTCCCTTATTACAATGAAACAATTATCAAGCACCTAAAACACTCTTTCCTCAAGCAACTGCCCTGCCTCATAATTGACAGCCCCCGATATTACGAGAAGCTCTTCCGGGTAGTAGGGAAAAGACTCATCACTTGAGCACGTGGCTGTGCCCTAGGTATTCCAGACATGAACAATGACATGCCCTAAAGCAGTAAGTCATTTCCTTTTAGATCCTTGTGACACAGCTGGGCAATGCTCCCCCCCCCCCCATGTACCTGAAATACTAGCATCCCAAGGACAGGAGGGGAAAGGTGATTAGAAAAGCAGCTAGTTGTGGCACTGGTCTGAGGACAATTTAATGTAGTCCTGGAGAGGGCAATCCAGAAATTAAAACCGCCCTCAGCAACCCTGAATCCCAGACCCTCCCGGAGGTCCACTACTGACTCCTTTGTCTGTGGCCCTTTCCCCATCGCCCAGGACTCGGGGTGAAGAACGGGCCCCGCTGGGTGGAGACTTTGCCATCTGCCTGAGCCCTCAACTCCTATGTAGTCATGAGGATCTGAAAAAGCTGAATATAACTGTCAGAAGGCAGTCTTTTCAGGAAAAAGCAGCATATACTTCTATTTTCAGAAGGCAAAATAACATTTAAAATAGTTAATAAATTATTAAATTAATTTAAAGGTGTTTAAAATTCCCAGAGATCTAAAATTATGATGTGGATCTGGTATAAGGGGACATATTACATCCATAAAGGGATTGAAAGTGGTGCAATCAGTAGTTTTTGTTGTAATGGAAAAATTCCCAGTTACTTGCGTTAAATGATATATTAAGACGTTCTGTTGTCGAGAGGTCACTGAACACCTGCTGGCTTGATCTGTCCCCAGGGCCCTAACCACTGCGGGGAGCGGGGAGCTGCACTCAGACTCATCCTATGGAAATTAACCGCGAATGGCAAAGAGCCATTTCGCCATTTGGATAAATGTCTAACGTTTTCTTAGAGCAACGAATATATGTGTTTCACAGGGACCATGATGTCTTAAAAGTGATTTCAAATATCAAGTATGGGCAACTCTCAATAGGTGGGGCCTCTCTCTTCTAAGAAGAGCACTGTAAAGTTCAATGTAATGCAGTCTAATTGTCCAATATTCACATGGAAAACCTGAAGAGAAACCATCACTCTTCTCCCTATGGTAAAGAACTCAGTAAGAAGCGTGACCCTAGGCTCTGGGTGCTACTGGGCAAGCAGGCAATAAAGACGTGAGCACAGGGAGAGAAAAGCAATATCTGAAGAAAACACATGCATCAATAAAGTTTAGTTGAATAAACCTATTCTATTTAGAATAGGTAATACCTTTTAAAAGACACCAACTCAAAGGGTTAATGTTTTAATGAAATGGTAAATTCAGAGGAATTTCATGAGTTTCCTTTAAAGAAAACTTATCAGAATTGTTGCTTTTTTGAGCTTTTCCATCACAAAAAGGGCAGAACTTCTTCTGATTCTAAGGGACCTAGAGTGCACAAAAAGAATGCAGATGGTCACAGAGCGGCTCCCTGGTTCCATCAACCAACTCTGAACCAAGACAGAAACAGCAAGGCCAGGACTGTTGCTATTGGGGAGTGACCCACAGTAGCATCTGCTCAGCCTCGTGTCCTCAGCAGAAGCCTGTTTTTGTGAAAATGAGCCATGTGGGCCTCTGGGGACTGGCTCTCACTCACATGACTCTGCCAGGTCATTCAGGAAGGAGCAAGTTCTAGGAGACTAATTATTTTCTTCAAACTCATGAGAGACTGACTTAGAAACCAGGAAGGCAATTATTTAAAAACATTCTCTTCTCAGTAGGACACCTTCTTGGAGCATCATCATTCACTCACTGATTCCGTGAAACTTAATCAATGCCTATTCTATCTGGGAACTGGAAATACAGAGCAAGCAGGGAACAGTCCCGGCTTTTCAGAGGCTCTCACTCGGTGTGGTCTTCCCAAAGTGTGGTCCTCAGAGCTTGCGTCAGAACCCCCTGATCTGCTTATCAAAATGCAGATTCCTAGGCCCCGGGCCAGACTCATTCTGAGCATGGAGCTCCAGAAAATTGTACTCTTAAAAGCATCCCAGTGATTCTTTTGCCACAAAAGTTTGTGAAGCTTTAGTCTAATATGCAAGACAGACATGTAAATTAAACTATCTCTATCCAAAATATTCTTGGAAAAAAAAAGTTCAGTGATTTCCAGGAACAACATTCTAATACCCTGATGTCCCTATTTCTGCCCTAAAGAAATGCTCCCCAAAGAAGTTGGAGCTCTTTTTCCCCTTCAAAGTGCTGGGGAGTGCCTAACATACCATCTTCTGGATACCCATTCCAGACCACTTCTCACCGATACAGTTCACAACATTCTACTGGGTGTAAGAGTGTCGTTTATTTTAGATGTGTTTTATAATGACTGCTTCTTCTGATACATAAAGAAGGAGAAAGAAGGGGAAACTAAAATTTACTGTGGACCTACTATGTGTCAGCCACTGTGCTGGGCACTTAAACACATTACCTCATTTACTCTCATGACAATTGCATAAGTAGGGATGATCATCCCCATTTTACAGATGAGCAAACTGTGGTTCAGAGAAATTAAGGAACTTGCCCAAGCCCACCAACTAATAAGTGGTGAAGTCAGGATTTGACCTTGGGTCGGTCTGTGTCCAAAGCCCCCCATACTCTCCACACTGGAACACTGTCCTTGTGTATTCTTGCCAATTATCACAATGCAAGATCTATGTAAGCAAATCTCTCTGTTCTGTATTGGTTGTTTTTAGTTTCCTTCAAGGAGCTCATAGACTCATCTCTTCCTGGGATGGAAACATCCAATCTGTAATTCTGATATGTAGATGATGATGGTTGGTGAGCTGTATCACCAGGGCCAGGGCCTAATGTGACACTCTGATGATTAACAGCACACACCTGCTGACTTAGCTGCAACCCACCTGCCCTGGGATTGACAGTCACCCCAGGACAGGCCTGACAGGGTTACCAAGTCTGAGAGCTCTCCAGCGTTGGGCTTATACTGTCTGCATGTCTGTCTACTTTATCAAACTGTGACTTCCTTGAAGACAGAACTATGTCGACTCATCTTTGTAACCACTCTCCCTGGTACGTCCCTGAAACCTGGCAGATATTTCCAAATAGGGTGTTCCAGAACATAAGCTTCTTGAGGAGAGGGATTTCCTTTTTCCATCATTGTCCCCAGAGCTCAGCACAGGGCTAGACTTTCAAATAACAAATGTGGAGTGGATCTCTCACCCTGAAATCCAAGCAAGTTTATTCAAATGTAATCAGAAATCTACACTAGCTCTTTTTCCTAGTAATTCATTTTAATTTTAGAAAGGTTTTTGAGGGGCTTCTCTATGCCTCATGTTTTGGTAGGTGATGCAAAATGCCTGGACCCACTCGATTATTTCAGTGTGATTCTAAGAGACTGATTATGTTGGTGACTGAAGCACTGGGCTGAGCCCGCCACTGACCAGTGCCGTGACAGGGCTACTGAGAGCAGCGGGGGGGTCCTGTGAGTAGGCTGGACTGCAGTCAGGAGCTGAAAATAAAACAAGGAACCCAGGATATACACCCACTATGGGGGAAGGAATATAGGGGTTCCTGGCCCTTCAGGGGGCTTACTCTCTAGCTGGGAAAACTAGACCTTCACACACTACAGGTGAAGGTGTGAACCAAGGAAAGAAAAGGCGCAGGTGAGCAGTTCTAAAGTTCTGAACCAGGATCCTGGAGTTGTCGTGGGAAGGAGCAACTTTTAAATCATCAAGCTGAAGCATGATTGACATTCGAAGAGTTTGGGGTTCCCTGACTTGTCTTTTATTCCTTTTGAATCTCTTCCTCACCCCTAATGAGACTCTAAAGCACACAGAAGGCATTTAATAAATGCTGTTAACTAACCAGAGGATTGTCTCACAGCAGCAATTAAAAAAATCAAAGCAACCCATTGTTAGAAGGAGCAGGACTTTGGAGATCATTAAAGTGTCTCGGCCTTATAACCTGTAATGTGGCAACAGTTTTGGAAGTGCAGATGCTCCGGCTCCATCCACTGAATTAACCTGAATTCTAAGAGAAGGAAGGAGACCTCCGAGAGAACCTCCCGCTGTCAGTGAGCTATAAACAGGCACCCATCAGGGCTTCTAAATTAAATTAGAGATTAGAACCAGAGAAGCAGTGCCAAGTCTGAGTGACAGGCCAGTAAACTTTAAATATCTAATTAAAGATCACAAGTGTCTCCCAAGAATGGGACTTGGTTATTTTTTCTCTTTCAGCATAACAGCCTGAACACATCTTAAAGTAAATAAAGTTTGGTTTCATAATATTTAGTTTTAGTTCATGCATTTTTTTCTCCACCAACACAGAAGAAGTGCAGTTTCCAGAGGTAGCATCAGCCACATTTTTACAGCTATACCATTTCTGGACTTAAGAATAATAGTATTGGAGCAGAGCAGCTTTTCTAGCCCCATTTTGCCAGGAGTACTGGACACAAACAAAATTACTCCCTGGAAAACACTGTCTTTTCCTATTACCTGATACTCACTCTTTGTAATTTGTTCATTACAAAGTCTTTCTCTTGTCCCATAAGCAAAATACGGCGGTGAGCACCCTGAACCCTATTAGTCGGTTCTAATTGGTTGGCAGTGGCCGGCCAGCGTGCTGTGCTGAGAGCGGCTGACTCGGTGGGAAGGGGCGATGATAGATTGATTAGTAATGGCTGCTGTGGGTGAGGGTGGGTCTGGAAGGGAAAGGTGCTCCTCTGTCCAATCCTGATCTCCCGGAACCATGAGAGGGTTCTGAGCTGTCGGGTCTTTTGGTTGTATATATGAAACCATGCTAAAGTTAAACTGTGCCCCAACTGTGCCCGTCCTGCTCCTCCTCAGGTATAAAGCATGATGCTCTGGCTTGGAGTGGGAGCTCTGAGCTCTGACCATGGCTGCCAGCCTGGGTGCTCATCCTACCACTGGAGTGCCTTGAATTTCCAATTCTGAAGAGCCTGATACCACAGGCCATCTAAAACAAGTCTACTGTCACTTCACCGATGAGTCCAGATCCTAGGCTAGCTGCATCAATGCTGAAATTATTTCCCTTTTTAGCCCGATGCTAGGCCCTCAGTGAAAATTTCTGCTTTAATATGATTTTACTTACCTATATTTATTATTTCAGTTTAATTAAATTTTTCAATGATAAAACAGGAAGAAAGAACCAAAATAAAAGATGAGGGCTGCTCTGAACAAAGAGATCAAAAGCCTTTTTCCTTCCTAAGAGGAAGTCTCCAGACCACTAAACAGACCCCTCACCCTGGGCCCACAGGAGTAGCTCCCCATAGGATTAGGACTGTACCCCTTAAAGATATGGTCACTGGAAAACAGCTAAAGTTCCTTGCCAAGGCAGTAATAACCCAGCCCTCACCCAGAACAATCCATCCCTACAGGGAAGCTTCTGAGAATTGAAAAAGTACAGTATTCACTTTCTAGTTCCAAATTCTGGTTCCCAGCCATCATTATGCATGCAAATAAACTGGATAGTATCATGACTATTCTAAAAATGCTCTTTACGACAGAGGCTGCCATATCCTGTTGGAATATTTTCCTTTCTAGAACCAATGTCTACAATAAAAACCCACTTGGAATCCCAAAAGGAAACTAACACTAATTGAATGCCAATTTTTACTAAACATCTCCATGTGTGTTATATGCTTTAACTCTCCAACAACCATATGAGGTAAATGTTATTATTCCCATTTTTACAACAGAGTGAACATATCTCAGAAAGGTTAAGAACTTGCCTAAGGTCACACAAGTAGTTTGTGGCAAAACTAGGGCTTGAATCCAGGTCTGATTCCAAAGTTGATTCACTTTCCAGCAAACGCTGTTTCCCAGAGCCAAAAAAGAATCACACAAGAACAAAAGATGTGATAGCTTGCATTATTGTTCAGTAAATATTTACTTCCCTCCCTATCTCAGTGTGAGTGGAGTAGACCTCCCCATCCCATGGATGTTAGATTTGGTCACATGATTTGCTTTGGCCAATGGAATGTTAGTGAATGTGACAGGAGCAGGGACCTTCAACATGGCTGCACGGTTTGGCTTGGCTCTTGTGTGCATGCTATTAGCCACAATAAGAACATACCCTGGATAGCACTAGTGAAAGGAGGGCAAGTCTATCCTAGATTAATCAAACTGCAGTTGATTTGTAGACCTGTGATAAAAAATAATGGCTACAGTTTTTCCAAATATGATTAAAACTGTAAACCAGCAGGTCCAAGAAGCTCAACGAACCCCAAGTTCAAGATTTATGTCATTGGAATTGGAGGGGAGACTCGGCGGCATGTTTTGCTCTTGAAAAGAAATGCTGAGAGCCTTCAGAAGGCCAAAGGAGATGTAGAGAGGAGGAGCCAGGGAGGATGTATGTCAGTCTTTCCCCAACCTCCAGAGGGTCAGTAGCATCTATTAAAATCACACCTGGTGGCATAGTGGTTAAGTTCACAGGCTCCACCCCTGGCAGCCCGGGGTTCACAGGTTCGGATCCCGGGCGCAGACAGACGCACTGCTTGTCAGCCATGCTGTGGTGGCATCCCATATAAAGTAAAGAAAGATGGGCACGGATGTTAGCCCAGGGCTAATCTTCCTCAGCACAAAGAGGAGGATTGGCAATGGATGTTAGCTCAGGGCTAGTTCTCCTCACAAAAAAAAAAAAAAATCACACCTAATGAAGAGTGAGAGGAGGGTGGTGGGAGGGAATAAATAGAGGAGCTGAATTTTCATCCAGGTGTATGTGGAAAAACCAGACACAGCACAGGCAAACAGAGGATCCCAGAGGGCCAGGGGAACGGAAGGGTATGCCTCCTACCCTAAAAGTTCAAGGAAATCCGGGGGAGGTCTTTAGACAGCACCTGACCACAGAATCGGGGGTAGAGGCAATTTTCTCTTGATCCCTGAGGTGGGCAGGCACCACCATCTGCACAAGTGCTCAGTGGGGCTGACACAGTAGGTGCCATGAACCTTAGTCCCTGTCCTGTCCTCTCTCTAAATATTCTTGATAGCCAAAGAAGATAGACCATGAACTCTTGGGAGGTAATGTAAGAAAAACTTCAAATGTCATGCACTATTTAATGTACCACCCTAAGCAGCAAACATTGTCCATGTCAAAACACTGGAAAAACTTTCCTTCACCTGAAAAGAGCAGTCCTAGAAAAACAAACAGAAAAAAATTCAATCTGGGGCGAAATTCTTCCAAGGAATTAATGTACATATAAGAACCCAAAGCAAGCACAGAATAAACAAATGATTGTACACGATGTATCTATTGTCTCTGCAATGAAGCAAAAGAACAGGACAAAATTGCTCTCAGCCTACAACTACTACTTAGGGGAAGAAGCTGATGTAAGGAATCACCCCAAAATACAAGGCCTAAAGTTGGTAATAATTCACACACAATTAACTTATTAGCAGATATTGTTAGAACTTATTTATCAAACTCATTACAGGAAAGGCAGATTTCTACAAATACCCACTTACCAACAAGTATCAAACATCAAAATGAAATAAAATCAGAATTTTATCTAATAAAATCAGCATTTATCTAATTTATCCAGTCTCTACTAATTTAAGTTAGAGCAGTCCAAAGGACTTTGGAAACTTCAGAGAATGATTATAGCCTTTGAAATCTCCAACTGATAACGGGTACAAATGCAATATTATTGTTCCAAATTTTTGAAGGCTTTAATACACTGACAAGAAAATCTGTAGTAAGCAAACTGCTGATACAGCTCAATCTTTTGTTTTCCTTTCAAACTGAACCATTGGACCTACCCAAATCTATACTAATAAAAAAGGTGGGGTTGGGGGAGGAGGGGAGAAGAGAAAAAAGAGAAAGGAAGGAAGGAAAATGTATTTGGGACAAAAAATAAAAAGCTTAAAATGTCAATGGATATTATGAGAAACGAGTATGCACTAAATAAGACAGCACAGAAACCAAGCGTAGATGTGCTTCTCCCCTTAGAAAATTCAGTCGATCAACACACAAAATGAAGGATTATTTGGAATATCAAACCCATTTTTCACAACTACAATAAATATACAGGGAAGATATAAACACAAATTAATGTCAAAAGGTCATCACTAGAAAGGAAGACTAGAATGAGAAAGGGCAATTAAGACAACAGATGACCCGGGAGCAAGTCCATCACATGTAGGAATGTAACATGTTACAAAGGAAGCCACATATATCAGTGGAGAAAGAAAGGTTAGTAAGTGAATGGTATGAATACAGCTGTTAGCTCCCGGAGGCAAAAATCCGTTTACATCCTTACATCACACCATACCTCAAAATAAATCTAGATAGACCAAAAATATTTTTGTTTTGTTTTAAACTCAGGCCATAATGGAATGGAAAAGAGATGGAATCACCAAAAACTTAAAGGATTTACAGATTGGACTTGCCTGTGCAAATGTTAAGGTTGCATGTAAAACAGCCAAAATGAAAAGGAAAGCAATAACCAAGATAAATTGTCTATAAATAATAGCACCAAAGAGTTAATGTCATTAATATACAAAGAGTTCACATAATGTGATAAGAAACACAGATCCCAGCTGATAAACAAGCAAAAGACAAACAGGTAATTCAAAAAAGTTAAATACAAAATGTTCAATTTCACTACTTTTCACTACTATTTGACATTAATTTCTTCATCAAAGAAATTCAGATGGAAACAAGATATATTTTTATGCTAATTCAGGTTCAGTGAAGTAGGTATTCCCTACACACTGTACATAATGTAATATTTATGCATTAATTTTTTAAAAATAGTATACAATGAGAAGACTGGAAGGAAATACACCAATATGTTCAACAGAGAAAAGGTTTAGGTGGCAACAATGTTTCTTTCCCTTTCTTGTCAGTATTTCCCATACTGTCCACACCAAGTCTGCAGAGTACAAGGCAGCCAAGAGTTCACCACAACCCGGCCCAGACCTCCAGCTCTGCCTCTGACCCATCGTGTAACCTCAGAAAATAACTCCAAGGCTGTTTCTCTTCTGAAAATTGGGACAATAGTATCACTCACCTCACATGGTTGTGGTGAAGACTAAATGAGAGAACGAATGGAATGCACCTAGAAACACACACACACACACACACACACACACACCAGCTTTAACCACCTTGGGGAAAAATCCTTTGAAGTGTCAAAAGTTAAACATTTAAAGGGTTAGCATATTTCATCAGTCTCCTTCAATAATTAGAAGTGATTTCCTGTCTTCTAGGAAATAACCAATGTAATGGTGGGAGGAAAAAAAAAACAGATGATGATAAAAGTTTTTTAATATTTACAAATTATATTCTCTTTTTTAACACCAGAATTTTATATCAACCTATCAAAAGTTATTTTGGTACTTGAGAAATTGATAATACATAGGCTAAGTGTTCAAATGATACTTTTTCAATATGAATACAATGAGTGGCAACATAATGTATGACGTAAACATCAGGCCACACAAGAAAAAGTGAAAGATACCATCCCACACAGTGGACGAAGACGTCGGGATTCGCAGTTGGTGTCAGAGCTCACTTCAATACACCTCTGAACATTTAAGACTTAGCCTTTACTTCCAGGATAAACACAACTACGTAAGTCATTATCTTTTCCCTTTTTCCTAGAAATTATGGAGGGGAAATGAGAATTAAAAAGAAAACACCAATACCTTCTTCTGCTAAATTAGAAGACAAAATTCATATTCAGATAAGGGCTGTCGAGAGCAGCTGAGATGGGGCAAAAGCTGCGAAGAAGAAAGCACAGAGAACGTGCCCCTGGAGGGGTCCAGAGAGCTGGGGCAGGTATTAGGAAGTGAGGGGCCCACCTAAAGTCAAAGGTGAACCTGGTCGGCAAGGCTGGATGCTGGAAGCTCAGTAACAAGGATTAGTGGCAAAAATCTGTCTCCTCAGTTCAGAGAGGCAAAAGAGGCAGGGCTTCACAAAGCATCACCCAAAACAAGCTGATCTGTAGGAATCACTCTCTCTCTGTAGCAGCAGAGAAGAGAGCCTCTGAGTTGCAAAGCATAGCTCCTTCCGTACCCTACCTCCCATATGAACCACTTGCAGATATCTATCTTGTCTCCTTTTAATGGTGAATAACAAAAAGGGAGCTAGCATACAGCATCCAAACAAGGTATGATAAAGAACAAATTAGGGAAAGAGCAGCAAAACTATCAAGAGACAAAGAATACTCACTAAAAAGTTATCAAGGAATACATGAACATTGCGACACAATGTTTCACCATGAATGAAGAAATACACACGAAGCCGTCATCTCCGTGAAAACAGAAAACAAGGCGGAAATTCAACAAGTCAGGAGTGAGATGGCAAGACAATAGGAAGAGAGAAAATATGAAAAACTCAGGAAAGTAGAACAAAAATCACAAAAGTTAAGATAAAATTGGTGGAAACTCCATGAAGAAAGTATACTGTGGAACTCGCTGTAAGAAACCAGAGAAGGTGAGCACAAACAGAAATAAAGTATTTTAGAAGTATTAGAGAGAAAATGACAAATACAGGAGACAGTGAGAGGTGATCTATCACACTTTATACAGAAATGAGTCGCTGAAGAAAAGCAGCCTGGCACAACGGTTAAGAGAATAAACTGTCTGAATCCTGGCTCTGCCGCTTACTAGCTATGTGAATCAGGACAAGTTTCCTCACCGCCTTCTGTCGTGGTTTTTCCATCACTAAAATGAGGATCCTAATAGCACCTACTCCATAGGGTTGTTATGAAGACCAAGAGAGTTACAATTTGATAAGAGGCTGGAACAGTGCCTGGCACACACCAGGCAACATCTAAGTGTTTGTTAAATTTAAAAATAATAATAAATAAAACCATGGATCTGAGACAGAAACTAGAATGGTGGTGCCAGGGGCTGGGGGAGGGGAGAATGGGCATTTGTCATTTAACAGGTACAGAGTTTCAGCTTTGCAAGATGAAAAGAGTTCTGGAGATTGGTTGAACAACAATGTGAGTGTACTTAACACTACTGAACTGTGCACTTAGAAATAGTTCGGTTTCCTCTCCACGGGAAACGGATACTGATAAATGCCTGAAACAGAGGGCAGGGATATGGGGAGAGGGAACTGGCCAGGAAAAGGTTGGGGCACTGTCTCTGAGGCCCTGCGTGAGGTTGGAAACCACACATTTTCCAAACCAGAATAGTCCGTCAAGTATTTCTGGGCAGTTTTTGAGTGGGAGAGGTAGGCTCTGAAATGTTGGCATTTCTGGGACATTGCGATGGATAGAGAAGACAAGACGGCATATTGAGGATCTGGGACTCTCTCCCCAAATTCAGAACATGTGATCACTGAAACAGCATTAGAATGGCAGGCCATGCTCAGAGCATTCCATTCTAAGAAGAACATTTTTATCTGTAATTTAATTTGTACACTTCGCAGGCTAGGGAAGATGGTAGTTGCTGAAAATGTAAGCTATGCAGTCAGATATGTTTTCCTTTATAACTAAATTGCCAAGGAATACGTAGGCCAAAATTAAATCCCATTTACAGTAATTGGCATGCCTTGGGGAGCTGGTGACATGCCTCGGGGAGCTGGTGACATCTCACATTCTTTACCCTGATTGATTCATTGCCCACTAGGTTTAATCTTGTAAATTACTTTCAACAGGCATGGCATACATCCTGAATTAATTTTTTTCCCCTAGATTAGCATCATCTTTGCTTATGAATTGATATTTTCTCAAATTCCTTGGAGATGTCCACTTCACCACCAAAACAAAGGTGTAAGTTGCCTGAAGCAGTGCCCCCGATGAGCTCAGCCGGAACCTCTCCCCTGCTCTGCTTTGGGGCACTAAGAATCTGAATCCACAAAGTGTGTGACAGGGACAGGCTTTGTGACTCAACCCCTGCCTTTGTCTCCACCTGACCACCTAGCCCGGCAATGCAACTGCCTCCTATTCCAGTCCCAGTGCCCTTCTCCTGGGAGCCCTTGCAACACCATTACGTAAAAAGAGGAACGTTTCAGGAGATGTACACTGCAGTTTCTCCCCTGCCCCAAAGAGTAGTTCCTTCCTCGTATCGAAGCTGGACATCTTTCTGTTGATTACTAAAGACGAGCAGGAGAGTAGAGGTGGGGATGGGCTTTCTCAGACTTCTAACCACCCACATCATCTCACCATTGAACAGGAGCTTCCTTCCCTCCTCGTCTTGGCGGTGTTTACGGCACTTGGTAATTTCATCAGCCCCAGAGAAACTTCCACCTCTTGGCTTTCTGAATAACCTTCTGGTACTCTTTTGCTGAATCACAACCCTACTTCTCACTGATTTTGTGACCATGCCCTCTATGCCTATTAAACTCTCTGGTCACACTCTTTGAATGAAAGGGGGGGTTCATTCAGCCGCCATGGAGGTTCCTGTGCTGCCTTGGCCCTCACAAGAGGCAGGTCAGTCCCGCTCGCGCATCTCCAAGCACTGCCGTCACAGGCGGGAAGTGCAGCAGAACCCTGAGAACCGCAAGCATCCTCACCACAGCCGTGCCGTGCGGCTACCCTGGGCAGCAGAGCAGCTCTGCCTTGCCAAGAACTAAGTCCTGCCCTGACGTGCCCGGGGCCACATCTCCAGAAGGTTCCCAAGTTAGTAAACACATATCATTTAGGGTACTTCCCGGGTAATAAACTTATGCCTGGTTGCGAGGCTGACAAATGCACCATTAACATCCATGAACATAAATAATACAAAAGATGTGGTTAGTCCCTTCCTAGTGCTTTACTTCCTAAGGATGTGGATCATCTAAAGTCATTAAGACATAAACTACACTGTTTCTTTTCCATCTTGATACCTGGAGGCAGTTTTCCTTTCAGTTTCCTTGAATTCCAAGTAATTACACTGTCACCATCCTTGATGGGGCATGCAGGAAATTCCACACACTCTGTTCTCTCTGCAAATGCATGGAATCTGAAACACAGAGACGTGCGATGTTAGGCTGGTAAGTGGTGTTTGCACACGTCTATTCATTCTCCCACGACTTTGAATTTGCTCTTCTGTGGTGCTGGGCATCTGACACATGTTCACTGCTTTTCCCTGTCCCTTGTCAATTCCCACAAACAAAAGACAAGGAGGCAGAAGAGAACAGAGGGTTGTGGATGTGTTGGGATTTTAACTGATGACTCTTCTCTTCATTAGAGGGTAATTAGCTCAACCAAACAGTATTTATTGACTCTGGAAAAATGATACCTGTGCTTATATTTATCCTTTCCCAGGGTTCAATCATGTCAACACAGTTTTGACAAGTCAAGAGGCTAATAAGGAGCCCAACAGTGCCCACAGCCCTGCGGGTTCAGTGTTGAAAGCTGGTGACAACAGGCACCGTTGGCTCATCTGCTGATTGCCGATGGGCTTCAGTCAACTTTAACTCGGCAAACACACACTTCCCTAGGACCTAAGCATAAGCACTAATGAAAACAATTCTTGTGTGGGCAAGTGTTTAGGGCCTGACTCCTCGAAGTGTGGTCCCAGGAACAGCAGCAGCAGCAGCATCACCTGGGAGCTGGTTAGGGATGCACGTTCCTGGGCCCACTCGGATGATGAGTCAGAGCATGCACTTTAATGAGATCCCAGGGGAGTCGTGCACCTTGAAGCTCAAGAAGCTCTGGTGTCGTGCACAGGGGGATGGACTGTCCCACTCTAGAAGCCCATTATCTGGAATTCAAAAAGTCAGTAATCTCAGGAAGTTTCTTTCAAATTGGCAGAGGAGATCTCTGGGTAACGCTCTCCAGCCTGCCAAAGAGCTCCACCTCTGCCTGTCACCACTCGCGCAACACACAGGGGACCCTGAGACATGGTCTGGGATGCACAGACGGATGGGCAGGTGGCGGGAGAGGTGTGGGGCCGCGCCTGGGGCGTGGAAAGCTCAGTCCTGTCTATTTCTAAAGGGTTTCAGTCAAGATCAGGACAATGACTTGATGGCACTGAACGAGCCCCCCACGAGGCCAGTGGACTCCTAACCCAGCTGAGCCCGCCTCCTGCAGGGGCTTCCTCCAGAGCAGAAATGGCCAGCTTCCTTTGTCCCGCGACCTTCTTGCAGGGCGGGTGGGTGAAGGGAGACAGCTGAGATTTGTCCTGGCAGTCCCCACAGCCCGAGTGCCAAGGCGGTGCCTAGGACTTTCTACTCTCTGATGTGTTCTCCAGATTAGAAAAGAGAACAAGGCAGACATTTCCTCTGGCTAACACAGCCTCGCCTGAGTAGAAAGCAAATCACCATTAAGAAGGGTTCTTTGGACAGCCACAGAGTACAGCACTGCACCCGAGGGCTGGCAGCTCTGTCCAAACAGCCTCGGGCACAGGGGGACCCAGAGTCTAGACTCCCTGCAAGCCGAGAAGCTCAGGCCATGCCCTTCACAGTTAGATAATAACTGCGCCTCAGCTGGGGCTCAACGGCAAAGGTGCACGGAGGGAGACAAATCAGGAGACACAGGGGGTCTGGCAGGGTGGAGCAGGCAGGAGCACCACTGGTCCTGAGCTAGGTTCCCTTGCAAGGACCAGAGCAGGGACAGGAGAGCACGTTTACACCTTGTGCTCTTCTGCAAAACTTGCACTCCACGGTGCATGACCTAAAAGTTAGGAGCTGAACTGCAGCTTCTCCCGTGTTAAATTACTCCCTGGCCTCTAGCCTGCCCAGAGAAGGTGCCCCACATGAGTCGAGCACAGGACAAGCAAGAGAGGTGGCCCTGCCGGTTGCCTTTTTCTCTCTTCACAAGCAAAAGTGGGGTAGTGAGCCGTTTCTGTATTTTGTGGGGTTCAGGAACCCAGAAACGAAGCCACACACCTGATGTTAGAAGATTTCAAAGTGCTTTAAGAGCAGCCAGAGCAGTGCTCTTCAGAATCACCAGGGGTCCTGTTAAAAATGCATATTCCTGCCCTCCCTAGACCCTGAAAATCAGAATCTCTGGGGCTGTGGCCAAGATGTCTGCATTTTAATCAAGCTCCCTGGTAGTTCTTATGCAAAGTGAATGGCTGAATTGCATATTTCCAGGACCCCCTCTGTGACGTGGAATCAGCCTGCAAGGTGAAGCCCAGGGCTCTGAACTATTAACAAGCTCCCCAGGCAAATATGATGACCAACTAAATTTGAGAATAAATGCTCAAGAGCGGGCATTGTACCGATTTCAGACAGGCTAACTTAGGAAAGGACTCAGTCACTCTACTTGTAAACACATAAGTAATTGGTCTCGCTCCACAAGGGACCTAAACTCACACACACACAGACAAGGGGAAGGGAATGTTTAAAACATAGATTTTATTATGATTCAGGTACGGTGAGGCCAACAGATCAGCAGACAATTGTCATTGAAGAGAGTTTGTTACTCAACAGTTTCTGCTATGGACTGAATTATGTCCCCCCAAATCTGTATGTTGAAGCTGTAACCCCCCAATGTGACTGTATTTGGAGCCAGGGTTTATAAGGAGGTCATTAAGGTTAAATGAGGTCATAGGGTGGGGTCCTGATCCAATAGGATTAGTATCCTTTTAAGAAGAGACAGCAGAAAACTTGGTGGAAGGACACAGCAAGAGGACAGCTGTCTACAAGACAGAAAGAGAGCTCTCGCCAGAAATTAAATCAGCCAGCACCTTGATCTTGGACTTCCCAGCCTTCAAAAGTGTGAGAAATAAAATTCTGTTGTTTAAGCCACCTAGTCTGTAGTATTTTGTAATGGCAGCCAGAACTGACTACTACAGTTCTCAAGAGGAGGGGGCATGCCACACCACAGAGGGCCACACAGGGAAGCACCAGAGCCAGTCAGGAGGCAGAGGGGACGAGGGGAAAATATGCGCAAGAGTCTTTATTGTGGATTCTGCAGGAAGGAATGGATGAGGAAAAGTAAGCTGGTTTAGGACTGGCTAGTTTGAATAATTTCAGTGGTGTTGGGGTGTGGGGGCTGTCCTGAGTTGTTTGGTACCTGGTCCTGGGGTGATTAGGGCAGGGGATAGTAGCCCAGAGTACCAGAGCCTGGATGGAGGGTGTGGGCTCTGGATTGGTTCGTTTGCATATGAATGGTACACTCCTGGGTGAGTCATTCACTATCTCTAGGAATTAGCTAGTCCTGGGAGGGACCCTGGGAGTCCTCTCCAGGGTCAACACGGTCCCAAGATCAAAGCAACAGAATTACAGAAAATAAAAAGGCAGGATTAATACAGGGTAGAGAAGAAAAGGTACATGGAGACCAAAGACTACTGGGAAGAGGGAAAGAACGCAGCAACAGATTGGTCAGGAAGACCACAGAGAATCCAAGACCCCCTGCTGACCTTGCACAAGCAGGCAACTCACTCGCTGTCACTCAAGAGCACGTTTTCTACCTACCTGCTGTGGGTCTTGGCACTCAGATCCTTTAAGAAAGCTATAGTGCCTTCTCCTCTGGCATTGAAGGACACTGTGCAGACAGGGTGCGGGATCTCCAAAGCCCTCTGAAGGAGAAGTTTCCTGGATTCCTCAGGAACGTCCCCCACCACAAAGTAGTAAATGGATTCAATCTGCAAAACAGCGGTACCAACAGTTTATCTCCCTGACACACCCTAGCCTTGTACTGGACCCATCAGCAGTATACTTTCTACAAAACCGCCTCTTAAAAAAAAATGGGCATTGGGGCCAGCCTGGTGGTATAGCAGTCAAATTCACGCGCTCCGCTTCGGCAGCCCTGGGCTCACAGATTGGGATCCCGGGCGCAGACCCATGCACTGATTATCAAGCCATGCTGTGGCTGCGTCCTATATAAAGTAGAGGAAGATGGGCACGGATGTTAGCCCAGGGCCAGTCTTCCTCAGCAAAAAGACGGGGATTCACAACAGATGTTAGCTCAGGCCCGGTCTTCCTCACACACACACAAAGGGGCAGGAAGAAGAGCAGCAGTGCTCAATGTTCTGTGAGGGCATTTGGGGGCCAAAGTCAGGCAGTAAGATATTCTACCCTGATGCCAAGAAGGTCTATTGGCAGTGGCTATAGTCTCAGGTTTTGCAGAGGAAGGAGATGGTTGGCAGATTTGGAGAAGAGCTTCCTCTGAGCCCACGAATACATTATACAGGTCGGGAGTGGCTATTTTCAAGTTCAGGAACAAAGTGTTGGCACAGCCACTATAGGCAGGAAGCTTATTAGTCATTTCTCATGGCGGTGCCAGAATTCTGTAATGCAAACTCATCCATCCTCTGTCTAAGGTAGAATGTGGGAAGGAGGGCATATTCCCAGCTGGTTCATCCTCTGGTCTCATCTCACAGGGAAACATGCCTGTGGGGTGCGGCTGCTCTGACTTCACACAGCAGGTCAGGAGCCAGGTCCACCCACGAGGCCTCGCCTCTCACCACCACGCCAGGTCAGGAGAACGAACAACCCACTGTGTCAGGAGACACACACACGAACACACCCCAACCTTAAACCAGAGACTGGGAGATGCATACCTCACCCAGTTAGGAGACAATCCCACGTGCTCCTGGGTTAATTTAGAGAGATGTAAAATCCACCCACAGGGCCGGTGATGACGGTCCCACCTCCGACCTCAACCACACTGCTCTTGCTCTTCCCAGGACTTTCTTTGTCTTCCATGGTGTTTGTCTCTCCTGCCACGAATGAGCTCTGTAACCTCGGGCAAGTGAGTCAATTCAGTTTCTTCACTTGTAAAAAGGGAGATAATGCAGTTTACCGCATGACTGAGTTTAAACAAGATGACTTACACTGATGTGTGTATAAAATCTCAGAAAGTAGAAATGCAGGGAGAGTCAGGAATACATATCATCTAAACCTGCCCCTAAAAACACCCGAATGGACTGTCTCCACAGATAACTGGGAAGAAAACCCAGCAAGTGAATTGTGTTTTAAGGGATAAATAGATGTCACCATCCTCTTAGCCCCCATAAGCTAAAGGTAAATAATTAATTACCTCACGTTGACTTCAAACCTGGGACATAAGCCCACCTGGCACAGAGAGAGGTGGACTTAAGGTCAGTTCCCCAGTTGGTTAGGACACCCCGTCTGTGGCAGCCGGGGCAGACTGTGCCCAAGGAGGCAGGCAGGGGCAGGACAGGGGAGGGCCTGGGCTGGGAGTTAGGAGACGCCAGGGTGGGAACCGAGACGAGCCTACTTCAGAATCAACCATCCTTCCACTGGCACAAAAAGCCCCCTGCCCCGGGTGGGGTCTTTCTCTCAGGCCTTCAACACCAGCTCCCTGATTTTAAAAAGCACCTCATGGGAGGTAAAGACCGAGAAATGTTGTAAACTTCTTCTATTCAGTCACCCAAGAGGCAGAAAAAACACTGAAAGAAGAAAGAAACAATGTTCTCCAGATTTCTTTTTAGACAACTAATACTGTTCTTCTGGCAAATGCACTCCATCTCATTCTTCTCCTGGTGTTAGACATCACCTCGTGTAAGATGTATTAAATAGGCTCCACTGAGCTGCACTGCTATTAATTAGTTTTCCAGCTGTGTCAGAGCCCAAGCTTAGCAGGAAGACAGGTTCATCCTCTCATCAGGATCTAAAATCACACATGGCCCGAGACAGGGGAGCAGACACAGGGAGTATGCTCCAGAGTTTGTTAGATCAACAGGGAGGTGAGGGAGGACAAACATCTCTAGGTGGTTTGTCGGTGGCTTCTGACACCCTGCATCTCCGTGGTGTGTCTTGCAAACTCAGCTTCTTTGCTCTGGCAATAACCCAAGGGTCTGAAATCCTTGTGCAGAAATGTTTTTCCCTTGAGATTTCATCAGACTAAAAATTGCTGTAGCCAGCAGTGAGTCAGGATTTCCTTTCCTAAGGCGATAGAGTTAATCACTCACTATTCATTAAGTCCAATACTCAGCTTCTTAATTGCCTAAGTTTTCAGTCAACTCTCAGTTATCCATGCTACAGATTCCTGGGACAAGCTTTACATCAAGACCAGAGACCATCGATCCCACCCCAATTCTCCTGTACGTTGCCTTTCTGCCTCTCCTTTCTGCTCACATAATGACATTTAGAAAAACAGAGAGGATGACACATTCTACCTATCACTATCCCCCCAAAATTGGCAAAATGCCTTTTAAACTGAAATGGCTTTGGGGCCATCTGCTATTTGGGATGATAAGCTAACGTGAATTATTTTATTCAACACTCACAACAGTCCTGCAGAGTATGAATTCTTATTATCATGCCCAGTTTACAAAGGAAGAAACTGAAGCCTAAACAGGTTCATTGACCTGGTCTTGCAGCTGTACACCCAGGCTGCCTGACCACATGAGCTTCTGCCCCTGCCTTCAACCATGCGCTCTGTTGGCTCATTATGGCAAGGCTGGTCACCTATTAGAGATGACCATGACTCCCAGAATTGTGAAGGCGAAATCATGGGACAAGACGGTGGCCAGAGATAGGCACCATTTTCACTTCATTGGCTCCCGCACCATCCAAAGCTCCTGCCCCTGATATCAACATCACTGATCAATGGCTCCAGGAGGTTGTCTGGCTCAAGGGAATTATCGTCATGGGAATCCTCACCCCTTAACTGGTACCTCTGAGCTCCTTGAGGACAAAGGCCAGCCTTGAGGATCAGCAGCAGCAGCCAAGGCCAGGAGCTGCTTCCTCGTTGACCAGCATTTCCCTAAATGCTGATTTGCACTGAATTTGATAAAACAATACATTATGAATCAAAAACTCTTGCCATGTTATACTACATAAAATAGGGTAGAGCCTTTCTGTTACATGTGAGATGTCTTATTCTGTCTGGGCCACTTGTTCTGCAGCTTCCCATGGTAATGTGCATTTTGCCTGAGCAAGGAGGCCTTGATGTCTTCCCAGACACAGATCTGGGGGGAAAAGAAGTACCAGAATGGGAGTGGCTGCTTCTGCTCTCACTGCCCCCTGCTCTAGCCATCAGAAGCCCCCGAGGCCTCCAGGTATAAGAGTCTCCACTCTGCAAGGAAGCAAAAATGAAAGTCAACCACAACAGCAGCAAGATGTCTAGCAAAATTCTGTCTTGTTCTTCATGCAACTTTGACCATTGCAACAGTTTTGACCAACTCCAGACCTTGGATCTAACTTCCGGATCCTCCTTGCACCTGCAGCAGCCCTTTCCTGGTTTGGTCCGTTTTGATTTTCTGATCACTGCAGGGCGGTGACTACCCCCATGGTATTAATCCAGCTCCCTTCTCAGATCCCTCCTAACACCTTGACCACCACCAACTAACTTCCTGGCCGCCCAGGATTCAGGGACCTTGTCCCCACCCACCGTCCCCGCCAGAGTCACACAGGCTCAGCAAATTCACCTGCCTGGTCCCATGCAGACCACCTCCCTTCAACTCAAAACACTCAAATCTGTACCACAGCTTGGGGATGCGAAATCCCTCGGACCCACGTCTAGTCAAGAATATCAACATTATTTCCTTTCCATTCCTTCGATGTTCAGCAAACATTTATCAGGGCCTTGCTAGGCACTGCCATTGCTTGAGACACAAAGGTAAAAAGATCAGATGCCTGTTTGAACCACTGCAAGGAAATAAATGAAATGCCAAATTCACGATCAATGTGGCCAGTCCTTTGGCTTACTGTCCACTGGTGAAGGCTCCTTATGGAATCACGTGGATTTGTTCCTAATTCACCCACTTAGTCTCCCAGTGAATATGACTTAACAACAAAAAAAAGGAAACAAATTTGTCCCTATCAGGTGGATGGAAGAGAGGCTGAGAGCAACAAAGAGAAACACAGGCGCCCTCTGGGCAGGTGGATTTCTGCTGAAAGCAGAAGCAAAGCCCCAGAGTCAGCCTTCTAGGCAGCTGGGAATCAGGGCTTTGGATAGACAGCCTTCTCTTTCCTAAAGTCCCCTCACATCCTGGATCAGCAGGCCTTCCAGGGCCTCCTGGCACAGCACCCCTCCTTATGGAAGCCAGAGAAGCTACCAACTTCCAAAAGATGTTTCCCACGATCAGAGGCTACTGCAGAGCGGAAACCCTGTGCTGGACAACTCACCTGGGCTCTGAGGGCAAGGCCAGCCTCTCTAAACTGCCAGACATTTCCTTGGTACCCCACAGGCTGTCCTTCCCAGGAATCAGGTTCTTTTTCACAGAATACACCAATAGTTCATCTATCAAAAGTGCTCTTCATGTGACATTATTAGAGCCACAATTTAAACAAACCCCAAACTCTGCCCAGGCTCCTCTGGACTTGAAGGCCCACCCTCAGTCATCCACCCCTGTTCAATCTTCTTGGTCCACCAGTGGTTACAAAGCCCGGTCCTGGAGGAGGCCAGTGGTCTCTGGGCACCCTCCTTCACCGTAACCAAGCACATCATCAGCCCTTCCTCTCATGTGGACCTGGTACAAAAACCCAACTTCTGTGTTAATCTTTGGACACAAAAAAATACCCACTTTCTTGGTTCTCCTCAGGACTCACTCATGGGAGATGCTAACCCAAAGCAGGTTATCATCAGTAAGAAAAGTCTGAGTTTAGATTTACTGTTCAAAAAGTTTCTTAAGCCTTAAATCTTTTCTATTCATAGCAAACTGCAGCTACATGGATCAATTTGAAACTCACTGGGGTAGACATGAGGGGCACAGAGCAGAGGAGCAGGCCCTACGGGAACCCATTCCCCTCCCCGCCCCACAAACACACATGCTTTCTTTTTACTCCTCATAAAACATAGGATATGGCATTTTCATACGTGAGGAAGTTGCATTTACGAGCATTTTCCTTGGGGCCACACCCAAATACCAGCTCTCGGTGGAGCGACACGGTGGTCTGCATGGTTTGCATTTCCTGCACTCCTCAACCTCTGCTCAAGAGTTTTTAAGTGGCATTTCATGCTCAGTGCCTGGAAGCTTCTTTCTGGGTTCTTCCTCTTCTGTAGGATTTCCCTGGAACCCACTAAGTTGTTCCATATTTCCTGGGCTAGGGATGAACCCCAGAGAAAGGAGAGGCACAAACCAGAGAGAAGTAAAATAGAAAATGAAGGTCACCGGGAAATCCTGCAGTCACATCAGGTCGCCAGAGTCAGCTATGACCAGGGTAGCCAGGTGAACAGACAAAGAGAAGGAACACCCATGTGTGTGCACACACACATGCACACACAACATCCAAGAGCCTGTGAAATGTTTCCTCTTGAATGCTTATTACAGTGTCCAGACACTTGAAATTTTACAGATGTTAAAATGAACTTGAAAGGCCAAAGAACAAAGTAACTTGTATTTTATTCTTCTTTAATGGGAAACATTTGTTTCTCTGGCTTCATGAGGATAAACAATGTGTTTCCAATTTCAAACCATCACCCTCAGTACCAATAAACATAGTTTGGTGACCACTGGGGGCTATCCTTTCAAGGTGCCAGCACATGGCCCCCTTGCCCAAGAAAGGACTTCTTAAGGTGGCAGAGTAAAGCTTGAAATCTACAGAATCCCCAGGTGTCCAGAGTGGAGGAAGCAATTAAGTATTAATTAAGATTAATGGATTAATTAATACTAATTAAGTATCCATATCCCAAAGGAAAGCAGACCTACCTCCACCCGGGGAGTTGAGGCTGGCCAGGGGACCTGCCTGCCCAGAGCACTTCCTCTCTAACTTGCCACTACCCTTCACAGTCCCACCATTAGAGTTACTCCCAAAATGCACACCCTGTAGCTAAAAGAACATAAAATACCACCATTTAATCACTTTTTCCAGGTAAAGCTTTATTTCTAAAAGGTCCCAATCAAAATGCTATGTGAATATATTAACATTTGAAAATGGATGACTCATCAGCTTGGACATACTTCACCTTGGAAAGCACAGGATAGACCTATTGTGAAGAAGGGGAACTGGGAAAGATTCAGAACATGGATGTTGGGGAAACCCTACTTCCTCATCCTCAGGGTTCTACGAGGAGTTTTCTAACCTCTCCTTTCCCTAAGAGATCAGCTGATTGATCTCATTGTCAGGAGAGCAAGAGTGGAATTAAAATGTTGGAGATGCACATCTAGGCCTAATTCCCTGTCCTCTTTGATGCTCAGTGGCTGTGAGCAACAAGTGGCTCTCCCTGCACTGGCAAAATGAGGGTCTGCCCTGCGCCCCAATCACCCCACGGGGGAGCCCAGCCAGGCCCAGGGGCAGGTATTAGGGAGTCTCATTCTGGTTGGTCCAGCTCTGCCATCACCAAAGCTGCTATTTTGATCCCCATCTGGGGCCTGTCATTTACTTCTCCCTTGGTTCCAAATTCAGAGGTGAATCGGATTAAGACTCATAGGGCTCTTCAAAGCTAATGATGGGGTCTCTGTGGGATGCCGCTGGAAGGGACCAAGGTCGGCTGAAAGGCAGCATGAGGATATCGAGTGTGAGGAAATGAGCCTGAAGCCACCTTTGCAACCTGGGGCCAGCCCTGCACGCTTACAGTTTTGTCTTTCCCAGCTTCCAGCAGAGCATCCAGGCAGCAAGCACGGCTCACAGCCAGCTCAAAAGTCAGCTTCTCAACCCAACTGATGGCAGCAGCGATGGACTGTTCCGTCACAGGAGCAGCATTTTCCTGCCATTTCATAGGCTCTTGAGAAACCCTGAACGGAATCACATGGGGCTTGTCACTGGGCAGTGGTCAACATCGTCATCAGCCCTCAGTCTCACAACTATGAGCAACAAGCCACTTACTGTCACCAGAGCTGAAAGGAAGAAGAAGCACCTCCCAGCCCTCTGAAAGTTACCAACAAAACAGGCAAACTGTTTAAGACAGACTTCCAGCAGCATTATCTCCCCTAAGCTGTACTGACTAGGAAAAACAATGTTCACATGAGAATAAAAGATTCAAAAATGTAAACATTAACGAATGCATTATAATTATTGAGGGAAGTTATTTTCACAAACAGGCAGGTTTATATGCAACTGTCTTCTATTAACAGTAAATTTACAAGGCTACATTAAGATTTGCAAGTCAGCAACAATTTTATTACTCTAAAATTTTATTTCTAATTCTTTTATGACATTGCTTTCATTGTTCTGAAAGATTCCCATCAGTTGCCTTTTTTGGATCAAAAATAGTATTGTTTTGAGTTCAGCAAAGCATAAATTTTCAAATCCTGGGATAATCTGATTAAATCATCTACTTTGGGCTTGGAAATGTGATGGAACCCTGCCCCCCTCAAAAGAATGGCCATTTAAATTTATTTATCTCTATGTTTGTAATTGAATGAAATATATGAATCATATATGAATTCATAATTATAAGCATTATGTGAATCATGGACTAAATGAATCAGCCTGAATTGCCCCTCACAGCCCACCTCCAGGGGCAGAGGCCGCCTCACACTTGTGTCAGCTCTGAGTGGCCCCTCTGGGTAGAGAATGTGGTTGAGTGGCACAAATGCCATACATACATTTCCAAGAAAGCTAAAGCATTGCAGACTTAAGCACAGAATTTCTTCAATAATATGTCTGTGACAGAAGTAGGAACCTGGGATAGAACACAATGAGGTATCATCCCCAAAGATGTCATCTATTTAGCTGAAACTATTTTATTTACAAAAGAAAAACTCAGTTAGGTAGATGCCCCACTCATCCAGATGTTTCCTGTCAGGGAGGTCTAGCCATTATTCCACATGAGAAGTTGGCATTAAAGTCCATATTCTCTTGAATCCAAGAATCCGTAAATAATTGATTGTGAAAACTCTGAAATACGGAAATTCTATAAAGCCAGTCACCTGTTCTGATTAAAGGTGGTCAACTTACAGGGGAGGTCAACTTGAGTTGCAAACTCAATCTGAAAAATAATGCAATTTGTGACAAGTACGAATTCATTATCCAAGCCAAAAACTAAAAATATGTGAAGGGATTTTATGCCTTAAATATATATTCAATATAATTCATATTCTTATATTTTGACTTTGCCATGCATTGAAAAAAAAGTATGTTTTTAAATCTCTTCTAGTTTTAAAACTAAGATGCCACATGCAAAGCAGATAAAAGTTTTCTAAGATTTACTCTTTGTGGGTTTTCTGCTGGAATTATATACTCTAGGAAACTACAAGATAATATCCTCCCTCCCCATAGAGCTAACTACGTTAGTTATGCTACTTAACTCCAAATACATGAAAATCACGTATGAAGTTTCACTGAAATATCCCCTTCCTATGGGAACTCACCGTACAATATTGAACTTGGCTATGTGAGCCACCTGCTCCTGGAGAACCATTATTAGAGCATCCTGGCACAGATTAAGCTCTTCCTCCAGCATGCCGCCAAAATCCAGCACTATGGTGATGCACTGTTCCAAGATGACACCAAAAATCTGCCGGCTTTTGCTAGTGAGCCAGTCCATCCGCTGCTTGTAGCTCTCCACAGCTTGTGTTAAACATTCCACAAACTGATAGATCAGTTCTGACTTGGCTGTCAACTTAATGAAAATAAAAGGAAAAAAAACCAAAAACACACCAAAATGAGTCAACTGAACCACAGTGCAGCCAAGAACAACAGGGCCCACTAGTCATGGCCTCTGCCATCAAGAACTGTGCATTAATAACAATTTTGCAGATGATCCTCCAAACCACCATAATCTAGGAGGAAGTGTTCCAGCCTTTGAACTGAAAACTCTTGGATGATTCCCCACAGAAGAAAAGATCGTGATGTGTTCTATTCAAAATAAAGCACTCTTTAAAAACAATGTGTTTCTAGAATAGCGTTTTATCTTTACAGTTACAGAATTATCTTTATCAGAAAATGCCCAGGGGCACGGGTAGAAGAAAAGAGAGATCAGCAAAAAAAAAATAAAACGCACTAAAAAGTTTTCCTAAGTACAACATGCCAAAAATATTTCTGAAAATGCTTCTAAACACGTCAGCACTTCTGCCGGGCTTCCTAGGAGAGATGCCGCCCCAGTGACTCATCCTCCTGCTCACGACCTTTGTCCTGTGTCCTCTGTCTCTCAGGCCAAGATCCCCTGTACCTGGATCACTTGATCACCCATAGTTGCCACCAACACAGTAGTCTTTCTAGGCTGCCCCCGAAAGGTGACAGAGACTCATGGGCAATTTCTTATACACACATTGTTCACGTAGATGAGGCACAATCGTGCAAGGCCTTTCAGTGTATGAGGAGATAGGAGACATACAAAAGGAATAAGAAAAAATTGTGACCTATTCTGTGAAGAATCAAAATTTAAAAGATATGGTACTTAAAAAAAAAAAAAAAAAAAACCTTTAACAACCCCCAGAACATCCCCAAATACCTAAATTGTTAAGGAAAATATGTTTTATGAACACACTATGTAATTCCACATTTTTATGCCTTGGCTCATGCTGTCTCCTCTACCTTAAACTCCTTTACTCTCCCATCCCCCATGTCTCTCAAGCTTATTGCTCAACCTCTGGCGTCACTTCCTGCTGATTTCCACAGCTCCTTAAGACAGAATTCCCAACAGCGTCCACAGCGCTTACTACAAATCTCCATCATAGCACAGGAACCAGCATAGGACCATGCCACAGGGGCTGTGGAGGTGGAATTAGCTGGCAAAGACAGATATTTTCAATAGTTCTGTATTGATTTTAATGTGGTTCAGATAAAAACCATATTTAGCACACCATACTCAAGATTCCATAGATATTATTGCTTAGGACCAGGCTAAGTATAAAAAGTAATGTAAATTTTTTAAATATTAAGAAATAACAGTCCCAGTGGTGCATGGATGTAACTGACATGAACAAATATCTATAAAGTGACGTGATGGGATGTGTGTCTCCAGGAGCTCCTGTCGTGGGCCAGGGTGTCCACAAGGCCTGACACACTGTGAGGGCACAAGAACCACGTGTTGAATTGCTGGGAATGAAGGACCCCAGTAAGAGGCGCTGCTTGCTCTCTGTCCACTACTATGTGCAAAGCCGCCCTCTATTCCTAGTGCATCTGTCAGATAACCGCAGCTTGCTCCTGCCTTTCAGCTAACCTCGGTCACACTGACTTTTTCCTTTAATTTCAAGGCAAAACAAAGTGTCGATATGCAAAGGTTTTCATCTCTGGTCGAGTCTGCACTCATCTCTAAAAGGTCAAGAGCTTCCCTCCCCACCTCCATGGCCATGACTTTCATCACACCACACAGTGTGTGCAGAAGAAAACCTCCAGCCCCGATAAGGCATTGGCTCCACTGCATCAATGCAAAGCAGTGTGAGCCTCTCCACGTAGACTGCTCCCAGACCTCAGCATCCTGTCCCAGGGCCTGTCCAATGAGGGAACTCTGACTTACGTTGTATACTCTGCCATCTTCTTCTCTGTGGAACCGTGGAAACAGGCCATCCGCGTACCGAGAAGCCACGAGTCTCCCCAGAGAAGTTACATAATCTGCATTTTTATAAAGAGAAGCATTCAAAATGGTGCATCATCAAAGCTTCTTATTCTTATTTCAAAATGCTTTTCTCTGGCACCATTCAAAATATATCCCCAGTGACCAACAATCTGTGATGCTTCGATTCTGTTCTAAATAATGGAGTGTTTCTAGGTGCTATGATAAATGTAACTGTTTATGAGATGTATAATCCTTTAATGCAGGAATGAATGGGGAGGAAGAACAGGGTTTGTTTCTTGGTTTCGTGGTTCTTTTGTCCAGAATGATTAAGGCAAAGGTCAAAAAGACAACATAGAAATTGTGTTTAATTCCAGAAAGCTTTTATTCAAGACTTGGACTTAGTTTTCAGAATTTTAAAACTTAAACTTAGATACTATCTATTGTTCTCTCAAGTGGGGGTTCATGAATAAATGAGTAAAATGAAGCAAACAGGTAATGGATTCAGAATACTCATACAGAATGTCAAAACCACAAGACTGTCTTCTCAGATTATATGCTCAGTTATTCAACACCTGTTGCAAAAACACTTACTGAGCACCCACTATGTGCGAGGCACAGTGCCTACAGGATGGGAATACAGTGCTGCCTGAAACATATTTCTACTCCTTCATGGAACTAACAGAAGGATACAGAAAGGCATCAAGGACTATGACTTGGCAGGACAGAAGATGAGGTGAGACTTCACAGAGATATTTTTATTGTGATGATTATTTTATTGTTGTTGTTATTATTAAGTCCCACAGGTGGGAGAGAGAATGGTGGTACTCTTGGATCCAGCACTTCCTTTCTTCTGCCTTTCTAGGGAGGCTGGATAATAACCTACTTTGGAAAGGCAGAAAGGGCAAGGTTGAATCTTACAGCCTCCCTGGCCAGGCGTGATCCCAAATCACCAGGGGTGATAAAATTTACAAGTCTTGATGTTCAATGATCATAACGGTAAAGAGTAAAAAATGAATACTTGAATTTCATCAGCAATAACCTCCCTCAATAAACCTCTCAAACTCAAAAAAATCTCCATTTCCAAGATTTCAACTTCTTAACTGATATTGATAGAGCAACTTCAAATAACCATCAGCATTCTCTCTTCACCTAAGACATTTATCTGGAGTCAGGAGAGGGGCTGTTTTTTGAGGATTGAAGGAGATGAGTCTACAGAAGACTCTATAAGCGGTGCTGCCAATTAAAATGTAAGACATTGTGAGTTCTGTATCCAATAATGGTGGAGTAGATTTTATTGGCTAACCCTCACATGGAAAAAAATGATAAATTCTGGACAAAATATTAAAATAGCTAATTGAAGGAACTAGAGAGCAATCAAGAATAGGCAGAAATTGGAGTGGCATTAATTCGTGAAAGAAGGAAACTGGTGAGATTTGCATTTATTTAGCAGGGATGGCTGAGTTTAGAGTTTGAGTCCAACCAAGTTAACTGCCTACTAGAATAAGAAACAGCTCACCACCCATCAACCGATAAATGGATAAATAAACTGTGGTATATCCATATAACTCATCTCCTTATATTATTTGGCTATAAAAAGGAATAAAGTCCTGGTACATGCTACAACATGGATGAAACTTAAACACATTAAGTGAAAGAAGCCAGTCAATAAAAGACGACATATTATACGATTCCATTTTTATGAAACTTCCAGAACAAGCAAATCTATCGAGACAGAAAGTAGATTGCTTTGGGCTGGGGATTGAGGGGTAGGATGGACAGCTAAGGAGTACAGCGTTTCTTTTTGAGGTGATAAAAATATTCTAAAGTTGACTGTGGTGACGGTTGCCCATATCTGTAAATATACTAAAAAATGCTGAATTGTACCCTTTAATTGGTGAACGGTAAGGTATGTGAATTACATATCAACAAAGCTGTTATTTTCAAAAAGTATAGGTGAGAATCTAGCTGTTTTCTATTGAGACAGACATTAAAGAGATTTGCAAAAATGCAAAACCATGCCACTCTTCTCACTAAAATGTTTTGTTTTAGAAAATATACTTATTTTTCTTAAACATGTTATGTTAAAATGGATTTGTAACCTTTAAGTGAATTCATAAATATTTTTAAAGTTTTTAGTTTTAACTTCCAATATGGTTAATATCAATAGATATAAAAAGCATAAACTCTTATTAGTATAAAAGATTAAAAATGAAGACATGATATGAAAGTGTATAAAGGAGATGTAATGAATAAAGAAATATCAAGGTAAAAACATTTACATCCTAGTAGTAGGTAATCAATTCTAATGGCAGTGGTTTTCTCATCAGAAATCATGGAAGCCAGAAGGAAGCGGCAAATGTTTTTTAAGTGCTAGAAGAAAATCACTGTCAACCCCAAATCTTATACATGGTGAAATTATTTTTCAGAAATGAAGGATAAATAAAGACATTGTCAGACAAAGAAACTAAAAGAATTTGCTGCCAGCAAAGGTACTCTTAAAGAATGAATTTTAAAAACTGCTATAAAACAGAAAGGAAATGATAAAAGAAGGAATTTTGAAACATCAAGAAGGAAGAACATAGTAAGCATTAAAATGGGTAAATACAATAAACTTTCTCTTCTTGAGTTTTCTAAATTATGTTTGATGGTTGAATCAAGTCTAATGTGATTCTCAATGTATGAAGAGGAAATAAAATATTATAAATGAGGACAGTAATGGGACAAAAGGGAAATAAAGTTCCCACTCTTCATTCAAACCAGTAAAATGTTGACACAAGTAGACTTTGATAAGTTATGTATTTATAATGTAATACCTAGTACAACCACTAAAAAAGGTGTATGAAGAGATACACTCAGAAATATTATAGATAAATTAAAAACAGAATCCTAAAAAATGTTTAAGTAACCCAAAGATAGGCAGGAAAAAAATAATTATGGAAAACAGAGAAAAAACAGAAAACAAAAAATAAAATGGCAGGCAAGTCCTAACATATCAATAATTACATTGATTATGAATGGTCTAAATACAACAATCGAAAGACAGACATTGGCAAAAAGGGTTAAAAAAAGACCCAACAACAGAATGTCTACAAGAAACTTGCTTCAAATATAATAATATATATGTTAAAAGTAAAAGGATGAGGGGCTGGCCCAGTGGCACAGCAGTTAAGTTTGCATTGTCTGCTTCAGCAGCCTGGGCTTTGCCAGTTCAGATTCTAGGCACGGACTCATTCACTGCTCATCAAGCCATGCTGAGGCGGTGTCTCACATAGAAGAACCAGAGGGACTTACAACTAGGATATACAACTATGTACTGGGGGTTTGGGGGAGGAAAAAAGAAAAAAAGAGGAAGATTGGCAACAGATGTTAGCTCAGGGCCAATCTTCCTCAAAAGAAAAAAAGTAAAAGGATGAAAAAAGAAAGTCATGTATTAATAAAAAGAAAGCAGGATTGACTATGTTAATATCAGAAGAGTAAACTGCAGAACAAAGAATATTGCCAGGGACAGAGTAGGACATTACATAATTATGAAAGTGTCAATCCACCATGAACACATAGCAATCCTAAGTATATATGCACCAAACAACAGAGCTGCAAATATGTGAAGCAAAAACTGATGGAACTGAAAGGAGAAATAGGCAAATCCACAATTATAGTTGGAGATTTCAATACCACTCTCTCAATAATTGATAGAATAAGTAGACAGAAAATCAGCAAGGACACTCAACAACACTATCAACAAACAGGAACTCATTGACACTTATAGAAAACTCTCTACAACAACAGAAGAACACACATTCTTTCACATCTACACATTTCACATTTACACAATTATACATTTCAAGTACGCACAGAATATATACCAAGACAAACCATATCTATGGCTATAAAACAAACCTTGAAAAATTTAAAAGAACTAAAACCAAACAGAGTCTATTCTCTATTCACAGTAGAAACAAACTAGAAATCAATAACAAAAAGAGAAGAGGAAAATCTCCAAAATTCTTGAAAACTAAATAATATGCTTCTAAAAAATCCATGGTTCAAAGAAGAAGTCTCAACAGAAAAAAATAACTGAATTAAAATGATAATACAATATATAAAAATTTAAGGGACACAGCTCGAGCAGTGTCAAGAGGGAAATTCATAGCATTAAATGCTTACATAAGAAGAAACGAGAAGTCTCAAATTAATAATCTAAACTCCCACCTGAAAGAAACCAGAAAAATAAGAGCAAAACAAATCCAAAGTAAGCAGAAGGAAATAAATAATAAAGACCAAAGCAGAAATCAATGAAATTGAAGACAGAAAAACAACGGAGAAAATCAATTAAATAAATAGCATCTTAAATTACTAAGATCAATAAAATTGACAAACCCCTAGCAAGGCTGACAAAAATAAAAAGAAGACATGAATTACTGATATCAGGAGTGGAACAGGGAATATCACTAAAGACCTTGCAGACCTCAAAATAGTAATGGAATGATATCAACAACTCTACACACATAAATTAGACAAGTTAGATGAAATGAATCAATTCCTCAAAAAACACAAACTACCACAACTCACTCAATATGAAATAGATAATATGAATAGCCCTATACCTATCAAGGAAATGAATTTCTAATTAAAAACTTCTCGAAAAAGAAATTCCCGGGCCTGGATAGGTTCTCTGGAGAATTCTACCAAATATATAAAGAATTAATATTCTACACAATATTTTCCAGAAAATAGAAGATGAGGGAACATTTCTCAACTCATTCTATGAAGCCAGTATTACCCTGACACCAAAACCAGACAAAGGCAGTATAAAAAAAGGGAAAACTACAGACCAATATCTTTTATGAATACAGATGCAAAAATCCTTAACACAATATTGGCAAGTAGAATTCAGCAATATATAATAAAAAGAGAATTATACAACGTGACCAAGTGACAATTACTCCAGGATACTAGGCTGGTTTAACACTCAAAAATCAATCAACATAATCAACCAAATTAACAGGCTAGGGAAGAAAAATCACATGATCCTTTCAATTGACACAGAAAAAGCATTTGACAAAATTCAATACCCATTCATGATAAAAACTATCAGAAAACTAGGAATATAAAGGACCTTTCTCAACTTGATGTTTTTTTAAAAGTCTACAAAAACCCTACAGCTAACATCATACTTAATGAAGAAAGACTGAAAGCTTTCCCCTAAGATCTGAAGCGAGGTAAGGATGTCTACTCTCACCACTGCTATTCAACCTAGTACTGGAAGTTCTAGCCAACACAAGACAAGACAAGGAAATACAAGGCATATAGATCAGAAAGGAAGAATGAAAACTTTCCCTATTTGGAGATGACATGATGGTCTACCTAGAAATCCCAAGCAATCAATAACAGCAAAAAACTCTCAGAACTGATAAGTGAGTTCAGTAAGGTTACAGGATAGAAAGTTAACATTAAAAAAATCAACCATATTACTTAAACTAGCAATGAACATGTGGAAACCAAAATTTAAAATACAATATCGTTTCTAATTGCTCAGAAAAATGAAATATTTAATGTAAATCTAACAAAACATGTACAAGACTTGTATACTGAAAATTACAAGACAGCTGATGAAGGAAATCAAAGGTGTAAATAAGTGGAAAGCTGTTCCATTTTCATGGACTGGAAGACTCAAAATAGTAAAGACATCAATTCTCCTTTAATTTATATACAGGTTTAATACAATTCCTATCACAATCCCAGCAATATTTTTGTAGACACAGACATGCTTATTCTAAAATTTACATGGCAACGCAAAGAAACTAGAGTAGCTAAAACAATTTTGAAAAAGAATAAAGAGGAGGGGGCCGCCCGGTGATGTAGTGGTTTAGTCTGCGCTGTGGCAGCCTGGGGTTCGCGGGTTCGGATCCTGGGTGCCTGCCAACGCACTGCTTGTCAGCCATGCGGTGGCGGCGTCCCATATAAAGTGGAGGAAGATGGGCACAGATGTTAGCCCAGGGCCAGTCTGCCTCAGCAAAAAGAGGAGGATTGGCAACGGATGTTAGCTCAGGGCTGGTCTTCCTCACACACACACACAAAGAATAAAGAGGAATTAGTCTACCCAATTTGAAGTCACTATAAAGTTATAGTAATTAAGGCTGTGTGGTATTGGTGGAGACACAGAGACATTTATGAATAGAACAAAATAGAGAACCCAGAAATATCCCTATACAAGTACAATCAACTAATTTTTAACAAAGATGCAAAAGCAATTTAAAAGAGGAAGGATAGTCTTTTAAATAAAAGGTGCTGGAGCAACTGAATATGTATAGTTAAAAAATGAAACTTATACAGAAACTAACTCAAATTGATCACAGGCTAAATGTAAGACGTAAAATTATATGACTTTTAGGAAAAAAAGTAGGAGAAAATCTTTGAGACCTAGCAAGATCCATGCAAGAAAAAAAATGAATAAATTGGACATCATCAAAATTAAAAACTTTGCCTCTGAGAAACTCTGAAAAGAGGATAAAAAGACAAGCTACAGACTAGGAGAATATATCTGCAAACTACAAATGCGACAAAGGACTCATCTAGAATATATAATGAACTCCCAAAACTCAATATTAAAAAAACCAATCTAATTAGAAAATGATCAAAAGACATGAAGAAATATTTATTTTGCCAAAGATGATATATAGCAAACACACACATAAAAAGATGTTCCACAAAACCAGACATTAGGAAATACAGATTAAAACCACAATGAAATATCACTACACAACTATTAGAACAGCTAAAATTTTTAAATGGTTATAATACCAAATGCTGGTATGATGTGGAAAAACTGTATCTCTCATACACTGCTGATGTGAAGAGTACAGCCACTCTGGAAAACAGTTGGCAGTTTCTTAACAAAACAAAACAAAAACTTAACATACCACCCAGCAATTGCATTCCTGGGCATTTATTCCAGAGAAATGAAAACTTATGTTCACACAAAAACTTATAAACAATTGTTCATAGCAGCTTTCTTTGTAATAGCCCCAAACTGGCAACTAGCCAAATGTCTTTTAATGAGTGAACAGTTAAACAAACTGTGGTACATCTATACCACAGAATACTACTCTGCAATGAAAAGAAACAAACTACTGATACATGCAACAACTTGGATGAACTTCAAGGAAATAATACCAAGTGAAAAAATGCCAAAATCTCCAAAGGTCACATATTATATGATTCCATTTATATAAACATTCTCTAAATGATGGAAAACAGACTGGCGGTTGCCAGGAGTTAAGGATGTTGGGAGGTAGGGTGTCTGTATGACTATAGAGGTGTAGCACAAGGGAGATCTTTGTGGTGATAAACAGTTCTGTATCTTGACTGTGGCCGTGGTTACACAAAACTACACAAGTGATAAAATTACATAGAATTATCTACACACAGTGTGTCAATGTCAAATTCCTGGATTTGATATCATACTACAATTTTATAAGATGTAACCATTGGAAGAAACTGGGTGAAGGGTATGTGGGATCTGTCTATACTGTCTTTGCAACTTCCTGTAAATCTATCATTATTTCAGAATAAAAAGTATCAATCAATCAATCAATCAATCATCCAAGGAAAGAGAAAGTGAACCAAAGACAATATCAGATAAACAAAAACTGAGAAAATCTGTCACCAGCAGACCTGCATTACAAGAAATGCTTAAGAGAAATTCTTTATGAAAAAACACCAGATGGAACCTCGATTCTTATAGGAAGGAAGAATATTATAAATAGTAAGTATGTGGATTTTAAAATGCTATTTTCTTCCACTCAGTTTCTTTAAAAGACAAGTGACTTTTTAAAGCAATAATTATAACACTGGATTGTGAAATTTATGTTATATGTAAAAGTGAAATATATTAAAGCAATAGTACCAAGGAGGAGTGGGGGGTCAGTGGAGCTATACTGTTGCAAGATTCCTACATTTTTAGTACAAAGCTAACTTTTAGTACACTGTGACAAGTTAAGGATATAATCATTAGAGCAACCACTGAAAATATAATGCAAAAAAGTATACCTAAAAAGACTATGGAACGTTAAATGGAAAAATTAAAATGGAATTAAATGAAATACTAAAAAATATTCAATTTACCCAAAAGAAGGCAGGAAAGGAGAAACAGAGGGGAAAGAAAAAGATGGAACAAATAGAAAACAAATAGTAAACCTAGCTATGTCAATTATTACATTAAATGTAAAGAACCAGACACTACAATTAAAAGACAGAGATTATGAGAGTGCGTTAAAGAGGTCCTCTTTAGCTATAGAGACTACAGTTCGTTTGAAAGTAAAAGACTATAAACATATTTGCCAGGTAAAAATTAAGCATAAGAAAGCTGCAGTGATTATATTAATATCAGACAAAGTAAATGTCCAAACAAGGACTACCACCTGAGATAAAGATGGATATTTCAAAATTATTAAAATTTGTCAATTCTTCAGAAAGATATGACAATCCTAAATGTGTATGCATTTGGAGCATCAAACTACATGAATAAAACTGACAGAACTAAAGAGAGAAGTGGACAATTCACTAGACAAAAAATCACCAATGACACAGAACATCTCTATAATACTATCAACCATCTGGGCCTAAGTAACATTTATAAATATTAACAACTGCAGAACACACATCTTTTCAAGTATTATGAAATGTTTGCCAAGATACACACTGGGCCATAAAACAAATCTCAGTAAATTTCAAAAGACTAAAATCTTATGTTCTCTGACCTCAACAGAATAAAATTAGAAATCCAACAAAAACAAGATATCTTTAAAAGTCCTAAAATATTTGGAAATTAAATAACATATCTCTTAAAAACATGAATCAAAGAAAAATTCACAAGAGAAAAAGGAAAATATTTTGAACTCAATAATAATGAAAACACTACCTATCAAGATTGTGGGCTTCAGCTTAAGTACTGCTTGGAGGAATACTTAAAATTTTAAATCAATATATTAGAAGAGAAGAAAGGCTTAAAATCAATTATCTAAGTTTCCACCTTAAAAGCTAGAAGAAGAAATGGAAATTAAACAAAGTAGAAGGAAATAATAAATATCAAAGCAGATATCAATGAAATAGAAAACAAAGAATAGAAAAAATTAACAAACCTAAATTTGGTTCTTTGAAAGGACTTATGATAAACCCCTAACAAGACTTATTAAGAAAAAAGTGAGAGAAAACACAAATTATCAATATCAGGAATGAAAGAGGGGACATCATCACAGATTCTACAGGCATTCAGAAAATGTTAAGGAAAAATTATGCACAATGTTTTGCCAATATATTAGAAAACATTGATGAACAAATTCCTTGAAAAACACAACTTTCCAAAACTGGCATGATGAAACAGAAAATCTGAATAGCTCTATGTCTACTCCAGAAATTGAATTTCTTATCAAACTTTTCCTACAAACAAAACTCCAGGCTCAGATAAGTTTCCCTGGTGAGTTCTATCAAACATTTAGAGAAGAAATAGTATCAATCGTATACAAACATCATCAGAACACAGAAGAGGAGGGAATACTTCCAAATCATTTTCTGAGGCCAGCACAATCCTGATGCCAAAATCTGACAGGAACATTAAAAGAAAAGAACAGAGCTATATCCTTCATGATTTTAGATGGAAAAATCATTGACAAAATATAAAGAATTGCTATTTTTGCTAATATTAATGACTGGATTATAATTATTTGAAATATGAGATAAAACTGCTTTTCTCTCAGTCTGTTTCCTTATATAGAAATCCCATAGACCCTGACTCTGGCAGCCCCCCACTCAAAAGGTATTTAGATGGTGCAGGACTGTACAAGCCCTTGTGGAAGGATAAATAAGAAAGCGCAGCCTGAGCCCTGACGAGCAGGGCCTTGCCATTAGGATGGGCCTCCAGGTCCATCTGTAACAACCACATCCCCCAGACCTTCCTTATGACCAGAATGGAAGAAAGCTGCCAAGGGAACTGGTGAAAAATCTGAAAAACAAGGTATTAATGGCTGCTTAATAAATATTTGTTTAATTGGTTAATTAATTAACTGACCAATTCAGAATTACTGAGTAAAGTCCTAGTGATAGACATTGCCCTGACTGAAGAAGTGCTCCTCAGCTGGGGTGTGATTGACATATTGGACAGGACACCCTGCTGGGTGGGCTATGGCACACATTGTAAGACACTCAGCACCCCTGGTTCCCAGGCCCTATATTTCAGTGGTGACCCAAGTCAATACATCATCAAAAAAACCCCACACCCTCACACATTTCCATATTCCCTGTGGGAGGGCAGTACTAGTGGGAGTTGAGAACCAACATTCCAACCAATGCATTTAGAAAAAACTGGACAATAAGGCAGGCCACAACAGGAACATAGCACGTTCTGCCTGAAACCACACACAGCTATTTTCTTAATCAACTGCCTCCAAAAGGGGGTTGCACATCCCAGGGGATGAGCAAGATTTCTGCTGGGTTATGGATAAATACAAATAACTTCTATTTATCTTTTATTTCATCTTTAAAAGAAGAAAGAATGAAATTAAGCATTACTAATACTTAATATGTGGATTGAGCATTGTACATCTATATAATATACACATATTAGGGGTCCCTGCACAAACATTTTTTACCAATAAGGATGGTGGATCAAAACAAGCTCAGAGACCTGTGGTTTTTGAGGGGACTTCAGAACTGATGCAGCCTCCTCAAAGGCTAAAGGGCAGCATGCTGGCTGGGTTTTCCAGCCAGCACTGCTTTGTGAGTACCATACCTTCACAATGTGGGAATCCAATCTGTGACAAAATCTGTTTCAAGGTCAATTTGTTGCTCTTAAGCCCATGCAGTTGAAGCCATTTCTGGGATGAGATGAGACTCTGCTCAGCCAAGTCTGTTGTGGCATTGCTCAGTCCCTCTTGCCTCTGCAGCTGCTGCTCAGAGATGGTAGAAAATGAGCCTGATATCTCCATCTCTGAACTAGGATCTAATTCACAGGGACCTCCTGTAAGGGCAATTGTCAAATCAGACTTCCTGAAAACTTGGAAACAATGTAACATCAACACAGGATTGGTTTAATATAAATTACAGTACATCCATGAAGTGGAATTCTATCTAGGAGTTAAAAATTATAATATAGATGCATATTTGTTGGCAAAGATATCTTATATATTGCTAAGAGATATCCATAAAATTCAATACACTGGATTCATATGTACATACCCATACACAAACAGAAAAACATCTAAAAACATATAAGCCAACAGGTTTACAGTTGTTTTCTCTGTATGGTGAGAATATGTGGGGTTTTCGCCTTTTGTATACTGTTTAAATTTTTGCATTATTTACACATTTGTAAAATAGGATTTACTTTTATAATCAGAAAAATGCAAAGCTTTTCCATTTTGGAAAATAAACAATTGCTCCTGAACCTTCATTACACATCAGTTATTCCAATACGATCAGACCTGACCTTTTGCTTCCAAAGAGGATAGAGGACAAAATCCTGAGAGGAAACAGCTGTTGTGCAGGTGGAGTGGCTAACTGGGAGCTAGTGACAGGGTGGGAACCAGACCTTGGCTCAGCCCAGCTACAGTACATGGATTCGCCTTCTGAATGCTTTATTCGAGTGTTTTATTCTCTGGGACTTTAAAGTTGGACTTAAACGTACTGGCTCATGTAGCCAGCTGTTCTGGGACCAACTGGACTCAAGGAAATATGCAACATATTAAACTTATCTTGTCGTTAGTGCCGTGGAGTCCATTCCGACTCCCAGCGACCCTGTGTACAGCAGAGTGGAACCCTGCCTGGTCTTTAGCGCCGTCCTCTCACTTTCCGGCGTTATATCAGACAATGCTCCGCTGCCATTCATAGGGTTTTCATGGCCAATTTTTTCGGAAGTGGGTGGCCAGGTCCTTCTTCCTAGTCTGTCTTAGTCTGGAAGCTCCACTGAAACCTGTCCACCATGGGTGAGCCTGCTGGTATTTGAAATACCGGTGGCATAGCTTTCAGCATCACAGAAACATGCAGCCACCACAGTGTGACAACTGACAGACGGGTAGTGTGGTTCCCTGAGCCGGGAAATGCACCAGGGCTGCAGCGGTGAGAGCGCCAAATCTTAACCACCGGACCACTAGGGCTGGCTATCAAACTTATCGAGACCCGCCTAAATATAGCCAGTGTACACAAGAGGAAAGGAGTGGCCAAACTGTAATGCAATCTTAACCCACTCACCACAGCTTCAGGCAGGGCCATAACTTGGAGAAAGAATACAAAGCTCTGCTTACCTCTGTATCCAGAGTGTGCAATGCACATAAACGTGTTCCCTGCGCTGTAAAACTTTTCAACAATGGAAATACTCCCTTTTCCCATTTCTAAAACTCTGTATTTCCTGAAAGTCTCAGTGTAAGATATGGAAATTCAGTCAAACACAGAGATCAGTTGGACCCAAGCTAGGGAGGTTTTGTGAAAAGAAGTTAGAAGTATTATTATTAGCAAACATATTGAACTTTATGTATATTCTGTGTAGTATATATTTAATACTTATAATAATTTTATGAGGTAGGTAGTACTATTATTCCCATTTTACAGATTAGGAAACCAAGACAGAGTGTGATGACCTGACTTGCCCACAATCTCACAGCTGGTAGGGGTGTAACTGGGATTCTAACCCAGGTCATCAGCTCTAGAGTCTAAGTTCTGTGGCCTTTATTATAATAGGAACAACGGCAACGACTTCCATTTGTTGGCCAGGCACTGGGCTGAGCTTTCTCTATGTACTATCTCCTAAATTCTTCATAACCCTATCAGTTACACACTGCTAACACCCCACTTACATTTGAGGAATCAGAAGCTTTGAGAATTTAAAGAAGTTCAGGACCCACAACCAGTAAGTGACAGAAGCAGGAATCAAAGCCATTTCTTGACCACTGTGCTATTGCCATAACTGACCTCCTCCTATGGTACAAGCCTGCGGACGGACTGCACTCCAGAATTGCTTTCTGTTAGGGTTCCTGGGTCCTCATTGTGAACAGAGCACTAACCTTTATTCTCAGAGCTTAGGCTCAATAAGCTTCCTGGCTTGTCATTTTCAAAGATAATGATTTCCATCTTAAGGTTTACGTGAATTTATATTGTCCGTATATGTTGAACTCCAAAAGTACACAGACTCATTCTGTGAAGATCTTGCCTTCTTTCTACAAGGGTTTAATTTGGTGAGAATGTTACCATAGTACTTGGAGAGCATCATGTAGGAATGGGAAAGTTTAGAATGAAAACTCTGTGTAGGTCTGTTCTGCCACTTTAGGCAAGTGATTCCTCCTCTCTACACCGGTAACACCACCTGCGCGCCCTGACCCCCCAGGGCTACTACAAGGAACCAACATGGCGATTCAGAGCATAGATAAGCACTTGATATATTGGAAAGAGCTATGTGCAAATAAATTACTTAAAAGTCATTATCCTCCAGTAATTGTGCTTTGTTTCATATGCCCACTTTTACTCCAAGTACCTTTTATCCCCGAGGCCCCAGTCATATTGAGCTATGAGGTTTGGGCTCCTCCCCCTCCTCCTTTAGAATCACAGAACATGAAAACAACAAAGGAGGGCAGACTAACATGCTTCAACTTTCTTTCTGAGATCCACCCAACAAAGACTGCCAGCTGAAGGACTTGTAAACTTGGCCAACGGTTCCTATAGAAACAAGAAAAGGAAGCTCAGAATAAAGATTTTTGACTATTTCATCATTTCCAGTTAATCTTTCTCTTCCCCAAACACACTCACTCACCTCCTATGTTCTTACTGGAGGAGGCTAAGCTACATAAACTGTCCTAATAAGGCTCCTCAACTGGATTTTGGAACCTTAAAGAAGGTCTCAGAAGAGTCATAGGTTTTGTTTTTAAGCCAAAGGGACATGTTCTTGATTCCAAACAAACGGCGACTGAATCCTCCAGCTAAGGTGCATGCCCTAGGCCCTTCTGGACTCACATGACTTAAAAAATTGAATAGAAAAAAAGTCCAGTTGGTTCTATTGAATCTGAGAACCTGTATGAGTCATTCTGATTCAGATCTTGACTCAGGGTTCTTTTAGCCTGAGAATACCCATATTGTTGGAAATGAAAGCAACTGGAAAATGGAACTTATCCAGAGAAAACAAGGAAGGGAAGAGAGAAAGGGCATCTCCCAAAAGAAGGGATGGTTCTGCTCAAATGGAATGAGTGCTCTGTCAGAGCAAGGAAACCTGCTGGAGCCACGCTGCCCAGTGACCTGACAAAGCAGCCCCTCCACACACAGCCCACCTGCTTTCCCACCTCCCAGCTGCTCTCAGGCGGTTCTCCTCGTGGAATCTTAGCCCTCAAGGCCCATTCCACACGCTGCCTCTTCCAGTAAGCCTCTCCAGACCCCCTCCCCCTGGGAAAGCCCCAGCTTTTGCTTTGACACTTCACCAATATGGCCTCAGGCACTTCAGGTTCATCCTCTCTAGACTGAAAGAAGGTTCAATGACTACAGGGACAGACTACATGAATGTCCTCAGCACAGTGCACTTTTATGGGTGTTCAGTTGAATTAAACTGATAAGTCAGAATTACTGAGAATCCTGATTTTTGTCAAACAAGGCAAAGAGTCACAATTCTAACAAGGCTAAGATCAGGAGATAGCTGTCTCTTTGACGGAGACATATTATTTTCTGGATAGTACTATGTTATTATTATTACTATTATAATTCAGACTTTCCTCATCCGAGGTTATCACAAATTGGGGAACAGAGGAATCCAGAGATAAGAAACAACAAATCCCAGTCAAGCATTGCCCTAAATTTTAAAAGCTATCCAAGAGCCAAAGTCCGGGGAAATAGGAAGGGATTTCCTAAATAGAAAGAGGAAGTACAAATGGAAAAAAAAAAAAAAGGAAATGAAAGTCTGAGCTGAAGGCAGGGACAAGTAGGCAGAGTTTTTGGAAAAACAGAAAGGTTAAGCTGATGCAAGTCCCAAGGCCCCAGCCAAGGGAACTAGGGGCTCTGTATACAGTCAGCCTGTGCTGCCAGAGTCTGCCCATAGTGTGCAGCCAAGAGACGCCCCATGGCTGTCCTGAGGTGAGCACCTCAGGGAAGTCCTCATGGCTTAAAAGAGTAGGTCCTATATAGTCAGAGGCTGAGGCAAAATGCACGATGTAGAGTCCATTAATTGAGCTTAAACATTTGGTATACTTCTACCTGCTTTATTATCAACACCCAAAACTTCCTATATCCTTGTTACTTGCCGACAAAGAAGTCTGAGCTTGTGATTTACGTGAGTTTTGAATTATGATTGCTCCAGAAAGAAAGGAAGCTGGGATGAAGCCCCATGGGTATCCTGCTGCAACTGTCCCCCAGAAATCCTTAATCTCCCTCCCCTCTATTCTTCTGCCCTTGAGGGGCAAGGCTAGGCTGTAATCTTATCTGCTCAAATAATGGGGGCAGAGTCAGGGAGGCTGAAATGGACTGACCCACAGCTGAGAAAATAGGGCCAAGGAAAGAAAATTTGAGAATAATTGGGGTGCTTTACGGGGAAGGTCATTGCTGAAACGAAAGAAACCAACAGCACCCAAGAAGATGAAGGGAAAACTCTACCAAGTGGAAGCTAAATCTATTTAAGTTTTATGCTCTTATAAAAAGAGCAAAAGAAAATGGGGCTCATCTTAATGATGTGATTATGAAAACCATATACGTGTGGAAGAATGGGAGAGAGCCAGAGGACATTCCAGAACAGAAAGTTGTAGAAAGCTTTAATCCAAGCAGAGTGCTTTCGGTTTTAGACTATTCACATTATTACTATTTCTTAAAAATAAATCTCTCCTGTTCTTGTATCACCTCCAGAGCCCAAGTGGACTTAACTTTCTTGTTACTGTTGGCCTGTGGTTAAGACAGAAACTAGGAAAGCTGGTTCTCCACCAGAGCGGCTGCGCCTTCGCTGGAGATGAGGTATGGTGGAAAGAGCTGCGCAGTAGGAGGGTTCGAGTACCCTGTTTCTTAGCCTGACCCTAGTACCAAATAGTTAAGTGAGTCCGGGCAAGTCGCTGGGCTTTACTGGGCCTGTTTCCACATCTGTAAGCGGGGGTAGTCCAGATCGCAAACTGTGTAATTCCAACATTTCCCTACGCAGCCTGTCGGAAACCTCAGCACCTCTGAGGTTCTGGCGTGGACAGGACCGCATCCCACACTTACTAGGCAAAGGCAGATGAAAAACTATGCGGTCCCTGTTCAGCAGCCACCCTCCCATCCTCCGGGGGCCGTCTGGCCCAAGTGGGCGGGCGAGGTACGCATCCCGCTGGCTGATAAAGCAGCAATTCCCGCGGGCGAAGGGTCCGCGCTCGGCGCGAAGAATTCCAGCCGTTCGATTTCTGTGTGACCGGAGGGCTCTCGGCTCGGCCTGTTGACCACGGCGTCGCCGCGGTTGCTCGGACACCGCCAATCACGGCGCCGCTCCCCGAGCCGGCCCCGCCCACGGGGCGAGCCCTGCGGAGGCGGGGCCGGGGGCCGAGGGACCCGGCTCCGAGGCGGGTTCCCGGGCGCAGTGCGGAATGCAGATGACCACGACCTCCACCTCGGGCCCGAAGCAAGGGCCCCACGCTAGGGGACAGGGCGGATGGCACTGACTCCTGCGCCTGCTGTCCCCGGGAAATTTAACAACGGTGGTGAATATTAATTAATTAAATGAACAAACAAATAAATACACAGACAAGCCCGGGTAAGGGGCGAGGGCGCGAGCGGATTGTGGAGGAAGGCGCCGAAGGCGAGGGGGAACCAGCACCCTGTAGGAAACGTTGCAATTAACTTCTGTACGTACTTTTCAGCGTAGAGAGCGCTTACGCCTGCGTGATTTTGTTTCATTTTCACCTCAACGCTGTGAAGAGATATTTTCTTCATTTTGCAGTTGAGGGAAAGAAGCTTCAGGAGGTGGGGCACTTAGTTGTAAATCGCTCAGGCGTAGAGCGAGGGTGGAGCTGAGAACGGAGGGGGACAGTGAGCTGCAGTTTTGCAAATTTGCAGTTTTGGAGGCGGGGTCTGCAGTTAGAAAAAATACTCTCATCTATTAGATATGAGTATTCCCATAGGCATTATTTTCTCCATTCTGCCTTATTCTTAACCCTTGTTTTATTTTTGCCTCATCAAGTAAGCAAAGAGCTCAAAATATATGCCTGTGATTTTTCAGTTACTGGGAAATAAAATTATGCTTATGAAAAGCATCTTTAAACCCTTAATAAAAGATCTCACAGGCAAGTATTGTTTTACTATGTTGGAATATTAAACTGTGTTTTAGATTTTAAAACTCAAGGAGTGACCAGATCATTTGTAGGTTTTTGAGTCCAAGATCTAATAAAACATAGTTAATATTAGAACTGAGTAATTCTGTCTTCAATAGAAAAGTCTACTTCATCCACAGGGATTTATTTTTCCTCTTTTTTTTTTTTTTTTGCTGGGAAAGATTCCCCCTGAGCTAACATCTATTGCCAATCTTCCTCTTTTTTTCCCCTCCCCAAAGCCCCAGTGCATAGTTATATATTCTAGTTGTAAGTCCTTCTAGTTCTTCTATGTGAGCCAAAGCCACAGCATGGCTACTGACAGACAGCAGTGTGGTTCCCACCCGGAACCAAACCCAGGCCACTGAAGCAGAGCCCTCTGAACTTGAACCATTAGGCCATCAGGGCTGGCTCTCCTACATTTTTTTAAAATGTGTTTATAACTTTGAAAGTACTGAAAGGTTTGATCTCAAATCACAAATCATTCTGTAGAGTTACCAGATTGTATACCATCGGCCCTGCAAATGACACCTGCCAGCTGCACCACTAAAAGCAAACAAAAACTCAGTATTGAGTAGGAAAGATTCTGTTCAGAAGGGAAGTGGTACAGCAGCCACGCCCACATTTGCCAGTGCCACATTAATCCCTGCTGTCCACACCCTGCCAGACTATTATAGGGTCATGTGGGTACAAGAGAGCCCATAGCACCCACACAGTCAAACCCACTGTCTCACATAGTGACACCAGGCACTCCTGTTCCCACCTTCACCCCAAGCATTCTCCCATCCCTGGGACACTTGCCACTTATATGCAAGTAACTCTAGATGACTGCATGCTTCTGTCAATTATGGTTTTGTGCCTATAAGCATAAATCTCTATGAAAATGTTAAACGTTAATTACTTAAATTGTAGACAGATAAGTGAGGAGAAGTTTAGGTTATTTTGAAGTATTGCGTCGCTGATACAGACTGCAGTTCAGCTAGCTGCAGAATGGTTCACCTCATCTTTGTTGAGTGGTCTGGAATAAGAATACCTTTAGCACAGTTGTGATGTACCATTGTACTGAACTTTAACAAATTTGTTTTGAATTTACATTTTACAGATCATTTGTATCCTACCCTCAACCTCAGTGATTGACATTTAGCATATTACTCCCATTCTTAAATTAATGTCTAAAACGTGAGTTTACCATTCAGGGCCCAAATTATACTTTCAGCCTCTTTGCCCACAACTCAAACCCTCCAGCAGGGAGACTAACCTGGTCCCAGCCTCTGACCACAGATGCCTTTACTCAGACCACCCCCTCCCCCTGGATTACCACAGCTTGGAAGCCACATCCCCCCAGGTCCTTCAGAGTCAGGTCAAGCTCCTCTCTCTTCACAAAGCCTCTCAGGGACGCTCCAGCCCCAATAATTTCTCTCCACCTGTCCAGACTCAGACCATCAATTGTCATTACCACACTCTTGGCAGCTGTGTACTGCCTCCTGACGGCCCTTACATTGTTATTTGATCTTTGTGCTGTTTACTTTTCAGGTTGAATGGTTTTTCTTTTTCTTTAAACTAGCCGACCACTGGCACTACTTGGGCTTATGATCATGATTAGAATCTTGTGGGGAGGGGTGGCGGGAGGATGATAAATGACATGAAAGGAGGAAAAGCAATTTCCCTAAGCCCAAGGCAAAAACTGGAACCAGAGGAAAAGTAGAATGTTAATTCAAGGGAAATGTACATATGTGTGAGAAAGAGTTTGAGATGGAATTAACACAGAAGCACTCCCTCTGAAGAGGAAGGAAGGGGAAGGGGGAAAGTGGGAGTGGAGCAATTAAATCAGGCAGCCATCCCTGTTGAACCGTGGTTGGCACTGTTGGTCCAGGTGTTTTGGCTGTCAGGGCTGCCTTGAGAGAGGGGAGTGGGGGTGAGAGAAGGCAAAGTCCAAGTGGACATTTGCACATATTGTAATGTTCTTCAGGTCACTGTTCATTCTTTGGGGAATGAGTGCAGGCCTGTAGCTCTCAATCTAACATCTTTCGTGAAGAAGAGAGCTTTTAGGCACAACTGTTCTACTCTTGACAATTACTATGTTCCGTGTTAATCAACATTTAAAAATAATAGCTAGAATTTATTGAATGCCAGACAATTTAAAGTTCTGAGCACTTTAAATATATCACTTCATTCAATCCTTACAAAAGCTCCAGGAGGGAAATACCATGATTATCCTCATTTTACAGATAAGGAAACTGAGACATAAGATTAAAAAAACTTCTCCAAGGCCACTCAGCTAATAAATGGTGGCTCCAGAATTTGAACCCAGGCAGCCTGCCTTCAACATCCTGCCCTCTTAATTATATGCTGTGTTGATCAATTGTTGACTTTAGTTTTTTCCAAAAGAAATTTGGGTTGGCACTGTTGGTCCGGGTGTTTCAGCTGTCAGGGCTGCCTTGGGAGGGGGGAGAAGGCAAAGTTCAAGTGGACATTTGCATATACGACCAAGTGGTTGTCTCAGTTGTACAGTGTTCATTTAGAACTGGATATTAATGCCACAATGAAAACCTCACTGGATTTGAACAGGCTTTTAAGAGAACACATTTCAATTTTAACTGGCATAAAGCAGATCTATTTTTTAATTATCCTTCCCTCCCACACTTCCTGTTAACCAACAGCCTTGCAATGTGGCATTGCTTTTAAATTAACTAGGTGGCTTTTAGTCTACTACTGTATCCCAATAGCTAAATTAAGAAGAATTGAGCAACAATATTTTGTCTAAACAAAAAGTCCCCAATACTTGGAAATCCCTCTTCAAAATAGATACTTATACCAAAAGCTGCCCAAACCCCGTGTGGGTGCAGGACTTGGGCACAAGGCTAGGGCCTCTCTCTCCTTTTCTGTTTTTTTTTTTTTTTATTATTGCAGTAACACTGGTTTATAACTTTATATAAATTTCAAGTGTACATCATTGTACTTCTATTTCCGCATAGATTACATCATGTTCACCACCCAAAGACTAATTACAATCTCCTTCTAAGCTCAGATCTTTCTACCAGCTCCTTGCCGAGCCTGGAGGGGCAAAGGTGTGGCACTGCTTATGTAGGAGGAAGAGAGAGAAGAGGGTCTACCCACCAGAAGAGGTAAGCTCTGGTTTGGATGCCCACTTTTCCCCTTTGAGAAAGAGCAAAGTACCAGAGGGAGAAGCACCCTCAGTGGATAACCATGAATTACGAGCACCAACTGGTAAACTCAGCACCATCAACATCCTGGAATCGGATCCAATTAGATCCATATTCCCACTTCCCGAAGAGTGAAGAGGAGAGAGGAAAGAGAGAAAGAAAATAACAGTAGAAGATTAGAACATTCTCATTGATTAATCTAATTATAAATCCTACTTAAAATACCAGTACATTGAATTTAATAGAATATTTTTTAAATCATTGTTTTAAAATTTGTAAAAGTACATACCTTTCTGCCAAGCAATTCCACTTCTAGATTTCCTTGAAAAGGCACAAAAGTATTTTTATAATAGCAAAATAATGGAAATCATCCCATTAATAAGGGAGTGGTTGAAATTATGATATATTCTCATTGTGATATGATAGTTTAAAATAATGTTTATTTCTTATAGAAAGGTCTCCAAGATACATTGCTGAGTTTTTTAAAGCAAGTTGCAGAACAAATACATGTGGTATAATGCATTTTATGTTAAAACACACAGTTATATTGATGCCTTCACATGTTTGCTTCCACTCAGAGCCCATGGACCAGAACCGGTCACATGACCCCACCTCATTACTAGGAGATGGGGAACTATGGGGAGCTCGGGATAATCTCTGGGCAGTGGGAATTTCTCTTTGTCACATAAGCCAAGATTTAGGCTTTGGACAACAACAACCAGAAAGAGCTGTAGGCACTCTGCTTTCCACTGTGCTACATACATCACTTGAGGAAGTGAAGTAGAGAACAGGCTGCCTGGTGGAATGCGGTGGCAAGGACATGTGGAATATACAGAGAGCCAGAAAAAAAAATACACACACGCATATGTGGTCCAGCTCCATCTAAAACTATGTACAGATTTCCCCAATTATCTGAAAGTTCACTTCATGCCACTTCACTTTTACGAAAGACCTCCGTTAGTAACTGTTCTTGCTAACCAAAAGAAATCCAAAGAGGATTTTCACTTTCAAGAAAAAAGGCAAAAAGCAAAAATAGCGTTCAGCGTTGTTTTTGCAGCAAGCCGTTACAGAGGCAGCGCACACCCTCGGCAGCGAGAGCGGCGCCTCTGAGCTCCTTCTCCAGGAACTACACTCAGCATCTCAGCGTCACGCCGCCACAGCTTTGAACTGTGTCTGTGAGCATCTGTGCTTTATCTCAATTTAGTCTGGTAGGTTATTTTTTGGGGTCTGGGAATGCTCAAAAAATTTTCCTATATGAATTGATGGTAATTGCTTCTTAGCTTTACACCATTTTGGCTTTCGAAATGTTTTTTAGGTTCTCCTTTCAGATAGCGGGGGAAAGCCTGTATGAAGATTTTCTTACTCAAATAGAAGTACTGTCACAGAGATAGGGTTTATAATATTATACACCAAGGGCTTCTGTAAAACATTAATATAATAATGATCATTTGAAGATTATCTCTATATGTTCTAAAAGTACCTATTAAAGACACCGTTATGTTGTAAGGATAACATAACGCCCTTTGGCGTTTTGTTTGGATTCAAACGCCCTACTCTGGTCTTAACGTTTTTGTGGGTGCTTGCAGGATGGGCCTTTACCTGTAGGTCAGTGCCTTTCGACGAGAGAGTAGGGCATAAATAAAACCCCAAACAGAGAAATGAGGCATCTGTGTACAGTGTCCTCCAATGCCTGGACGGGTATTGGGAGGGGCTGAGCAGGAATTGCTGATTAAGGGGGTGCACAGTGCTCATTCCACCTTTGGGAGTGGGCCAATGGTCACACATATTTCAGAGCTCAGAAATTTGGGGGACAAAAGGCTCTGCCCTCTTCTTCACTTAAGGCTCCTTCGCCCCGCTCCCCCTGTAGGAGCTAGATAATTGCACTACGGCTGAGGCTTCCATGGGGCAAGCTAAGCCCCCCATGCCTCACTCACCCAGAGCTCTCCACAGGAGGGAGCCCTGATCCCACCTCCTCACTCAAGTCAGCAGGAATTGGCCTCTACCCTCCAAGCCCCAGAGCCTGATCTTTTGGCTTAGCTTCACACCTGTCCTTCCTCCTGACCAATGAATCATTAGCAGATAATGGGAGAATTGTTGATTTTTAACTGCAGTAAGAGTTTAAGCAAAATTCCCAGAAAGTCATTATCTAAATGCCACTGTTTGTCTTTTGAAGTCCTCTTTAACTGAAAGGATGGTTTTAAAAGAGTACATACTTAGTAGCCTTCTTCTCTCCGTGGAGCACTTTTCCATCTACATGATGAATGCCAAGCGCTAAGCTCTCGCAAAGCTGCAGCCACAGTCTTTAAGATCCCAACTGTGTTTCCTGAAAGAACAGAACAAGGAATAAATTATGACTAATGTGGAAAAGAAATCCCATAGAGCCATTCTTTGAAAGAATAAATTCATTTAAATAAAAGAAGGAAAAAGTAATTGTGTTTCCCTTTACTGAAATGTATCCATTAATTGGCTGCATAAAATTAGGTGCCCTGAATATAGGGCATATCCCTCTTTATTCCCTGTTTAGATACATGGGTATCTCAGTGACTACACAATTGGTTATTGTAGTAAGATGGACCTTCGTTTTACTAGAACTTACAATTTGGGGGCTTATGAGCCAAACATCATAAAACTGATAAATATAAAATACTTTCTGTCCCTGGGCCATACCTATCCTATCCAAAGTGTAGAAGGAGAGAGTGTGAAGGGTGTAGGAATCAGAGACAATAGGCAGATGGGCCTATGCACCGAATCAAGATGCTTACTAGTTGTGTGACCTTGGTCAAGTTAATTACACTCTCTGATCACTTCTCTCATCTATCATGCCTCATTTAACAGGGGTCATAAAACGTACATGCCTTGCCCACCTCCTGTGGTGTTGTAAGGTACAAATGTGGAGATGAGAGAAACTACCATTCTCAAATACTGTAATCAAAATGACATCATAGGGGCTGGCCCGGTGGCGTACTGGTTGGGTTCACGTGCTCTGCTTCGGGGGCCCAGGGTTCTCCGGTTTGAAGCCTGGGCACAGACCGGCACACCACTCATCAAGCCATGTGGGCAGCACCCCACATAGAAAATAGAGGAAGATGGGCATTGATGTTAACTCAGAGCCAATCTTCCTTACCAAAAAAAAAAAAAAAAGACATCATATATCTGAGCTTAAATCCGTAGGACAAGAATTGGATGAACTCTGGGAGGGGATGGAGGCAGGAGCCTTCTTTCTGGGCCCAGTGCAATGGGCATGGCTGTGGAAGAGAGAGAAAATTGTGAATAAGATACAAACTTGTAGATTCAGAGAACCTTGACTGGACCAAGAGGGCAAAATGCAGGGAAATAGCTCCTGGAAGAGTGTGGAGAAAAAGGGTTACAGGGAGATAATAAAGAAGTTCAGGGAAGGGGGCTGATCAGTCTGGGGTTTCCTGTGGGTGCCTGTCAAGCTGCCAGAACAGACATGGAAGAGACGTGGAAGGAGCCTGGCTTTGGACTAGAGGGTGGGATGTGAACAAACCAAAGGATTGATGCCCGCAGGAGGCCCCACACCGTGGAAAGAGCGGCAAAGACAGCCAAATTGATGGATACCAGTAGGGGGCCAAACAAAGTCAACTGTGTTGGGGCTGCACTTGACGGAACACTCCCAGCAGCTCAGAACCCCCTTTTGCAGCGGGCAGGTCTCTTTGTGCCTTTGAAGCTACCCAAGATGCTGGTCCAGAGGGCAAGAGAAGAAACAAGCACCATGGGTAGCCATGCTCAGGGGCCCAGTTAAAGAAATCCTCCCCCACCACCATCCAGACTTGACTTTTAAAACTGGGTAATGGAAGAAGAATTTTAACCTGAGTGGAAAGAGGCCTTTGTATTTACTGTTCCCTCTCCCTAGAATGTTTTTCCCCCAGATAGCCACATGACTCGCTCTCTCACTACCTTCAAGTCATTGCTCAAACGTCACCTTCTCACTGAGGCCTTCCTGACCAGGGCACTGAAAACCACAGACCACCCTCTCTTGCTGCCCTAACTCTCTGTCCACCTTGCCTGCTTGACTTGACTTCATGGCACACATTGCTGCCTAACTTCTATAACACTATTAACTTTGCATATTATCTGTCTCTCCCCTATAGGATGTGAACCCTTGCAGAACAGAGATCTTGGTCTTTTTTTTTTTTTCCTGAGGAAGATTCGCCCTGACCTAACCTCTGTTGCCAATCTTCCTCTTTTTTTTTTTTTTTTGCTAAGGAAGATTTGCCCTGAGCTAACATCTGTTGCCAATCTTCCGTGAGCCGCTGTCACAGCATGACCACTGATAGACAAGTGGTGTAGGTCCATGTCCGGGAACCAAACCTGGGCCTCCAAAGTGGAGTGTGCTGAACCTAACCACTAGGCCACTGGGGCTGGCCCATTTTGGTCTATTTTGTTCACTGCATATTTGCAGGGCCTAGAACAGTGCCTGGCATGCAATAGGTCATCCATGCATCTTTGTGGGATGAATAAAGATGGTGGGAACCTAAATCCAGTTGCTTTCTTTTTAAAGGATATTTCAGTAGGGTAACCACTTCATCAAACTAATTAAGCTAATTAGTTACCTTTACTAGATAATCCACACTGAAAAACTTCTCCTCCTCTTGATAAGTACAGAGAGTCAACTGTGGTCATCCTGTAGAAGCTCTAGATCAGTTACAGTGATGCTAGCTGCTGTAACAAGCAAACCCAGAAATATACACTGATTCAAACACAGTGGAAGCTGTTAGCTGGCTCACGTCAAGTCCAAGAGTGATATTCCTGATCAGCAGGTCCTCCAAGGAGTGACCTAGGGACCCAGGCTCCATATGTCTTCTGACGCCACCGTCTTTATCACTGACTCACAAGGTGCTTGTTTCCTCAAGCCAGCAGAAGGGGAAAGAAAACTGGAGAGTGACAGTGGGGAGGTTTCTACGGGCCAGACCTAGAAGAGACATTTCTCTCTTTCACTTAAATTCCATTGGTTAGAATTCAGTCTCATGAAGGGAGGCTAGAATATGAGGTCTAGCTGCGTGCCCAGGAAGGAGAAAAGAAATTCGGAGAAAACCTAGCCAGTCTCTGCCACAAACTCTCTTGACCGGCCCCTTCTTAGCGTGTTCGCAGGTTAACTGACCTGCAGCCCACTGACCAAAGCACTTCAGCTCCCGGGACTAGGAGGGCAGAGACACTCAAGCTCTTCTCCAGCCAATTGAGCTGTACGTTTATCATGTCAGATATGTTTGTTCTCAGATTTGTTTATGCTGGTTAGACTCTTATTATGTAATTTAATTAAATGTTATAAATTAGTGAAATAAAAGTGTTAAAAGAGATAAAGTTCCAATTTCTGTGAAACTTAGAATGAATGCTTTAGAAATACTAGATGGAGGTGAGTCACTAAATAACATTGCTGTTGAATCAGGAGTGGGTGAAACCCCAGTAAATGACTTGGGGGAGGGATAAGCAGTTACATCAATCTAGAAGTATCCAGCTCTCCAATGCACGCATCTTTATACTCTACCTCCACTTTACAGAGAGTGAAACCAGAAATCGTCGTTGTCTGTGATATGAGTGCAACTTTTGAAAGAAAGAGAAGTAACTCTCAACGGTGGACAAATATTCACAGAAAAAAAGCCTCGACCCTGTTAAAACATAAGTTTCAGAAAAAGATAAAATCATGACTCTCATTCAGATATAAAAATGAACGCATGTTAAGATTCTATTAAATTCATTAAATGAAAGAACCAGGCAGATGTCATAACTGCTTCAAAGGAAAAATTTAGAAAAAAAATTTATATGGAGTTAAGTAATGTTGAATTGAATGTGCAAATGGACACAGACTGGCTTTTCCCCAGGGGAGAGGGCAGCCCATCTCCACCAGGCAGGACATAATTTGCATGTCTATCAGTTACCCATACTATACAGATTTATAAAATAGCTCCCACAGAATCAATCTGATAAGGCAGAAGGGTACACTACAGACAACGCACCGTTTTCCATTGAACTACAAAATTTTTTTCTACAACCCCACATCAAATGATTGGAGGATGAACACCTTTACATGAGTCAAATGAAAATGAGGTATGTAAGATCTGTGTATCATTTTTTTAATGGTTCCTACATTTTCAATTAACTGGTTAACAATTAGCCCCAATCGCTTGAATAACAGAGTCTTGGCCATAATAAATTTTCTTTCACTGGACAAAAGTAGTTAAAGAAAAGGTTCAATGTTTCTTAGTTAAAAAAAAAAACACCCCAGAAATTGATTATCTTTTCCAAATGTAGTAACCTGATAAATGAGCTTTAAAGTAACCACTGGGAGCACTGGGTGAAGGACACCAGGGACTTCTCTGTACAAGTTTTGCAACTTCCTGTGAATCTGTAATTATTTCAAAATAAAAAGTTAAAAAACAAAAGAACACTAGAGTACAGCACCAAGAGAGAACCGCCCCCCCCAAAGATTCCATTTTCCCTTTTTGGTAGAACGATGGAAGGTTGTCTGTTGTGAGGGACAAGACAGGCCTGCTCTGCATCTTCAACATGAGGGGCTCATAAGTCTTAGAGGAGACAGCATCTCTGCCCAAAGAAGGCACGGGGTTACAAATCCGAAACAGCCTGAGCAGGGGGGAGTGCGGAGAACTAGAATCCGGTAGTAGTAGATCTTAGCAGGAGATGAAACTCATTCTTTTTCTTAGGTTTTTAGGACTTCCGGTTTTCAGTTTTTATACTGTCAGATATCAAAATGAGTAGTGGCAATAGCACCAATATCGATGTCAATGTCAATTTCCTGGTTTTGATAGCATACTACAAATATATAAGATGTTACCATGGAAGCTGGGGGAGGAGTACAGGGAACTCTCTGTACTATGTTTATAACTTCCTGTGAGTCTATCATTATTTAAAAATAAAAGTTAAAAAAAAAAGAATGGTGGCATATGTTTCAAAGTTTATATAGTCAACTTTATGAACTTTTGTTGATTATATCTTGTTCTTGTCAGAGGCAGAACTGTAATTTCTCCGGGATGTCGGGTCCATTGCAAAGTCAGATGCATGTGGGGGTAAACGTGGGCCAAGTTAACCTTAAAAGTATGATTTTGAGAGTAATGGAACTTTCTCCATCAGGGTCTTAAGGATGATCATAAAAGAATTAACAAGAAGTGGAAGTGCTTTTTATACCTTCAAGGAAAGACAGACCCACGAAAGAGCTTCCTTCTGCATATAATAGTTGAAAGTCTAGCTGCCAGTGAAGAAAAAGCCTGTGATTGTTTCTCTTCTCTCTCTGTATATGTTTTCAATGTCAAAGATTTACGAGAGACTTCTTTTCACGTGCATAATCCTAAACCTAGACCTGGGCCTGACTGTGCAAGTTTCCCTCGGAAGGAACAATGGCATCGGGTGCCCAAGAGTGCAGTGGTCCCTGATACTGTTGTTACAACCGGGCGCTCAGCGTCTCTGGTCTTCATGGACATCTTTATGGCCAGGCCTGGGGCTTTGTGGACACAGGGGCAATCTCCACACATTCTTTTTAACTTGAGAGTTAACCTTCAGCTGAGTCACAAGTAGAACTCCCATAAAAACCTGCTCTATCTGCCCTCCTGCTTTGCTTTTCTGTCCTTTGCCCTGGACCATCTTTCTTTGTTCCTGCTGTGGAGACTCACAGTTAGGGATGGGGAAAGATTTCTTTGCAGACTAAACAGGCCAAAAGGGTTCAGCTGGCTCATTTAGAATAATAAACAAGACCACAGTTGTCTAGTGACCATCATCTTTTTAAATAGACCCTCCCTGAGGAACAGGGGATTGTTTTGAGAAAGTAGCTTTTTGTAGTGTGTTAAATGGCATTGTCTTACAGTCACTTGTGAACAGTGTTTTAGCTGGTTTGGGTGCCCTACAGTTTGTTTATTCCAAGGGTGTAAAATGTACCCTTTTGTCCTACTACAGTAGGAATCATAGAGGGTGCTGCTTCCTAAAAATGGAGGCCCTATTTGTGACCTTGTTCTTGTATTTAAGACCTCTAGTCACAAATCTTCCTTTTATGCAAGAGAATAAACAAACCCCTGGTGTATCCTCCACGAGATTTGTAGCTATAGCTGAAAGAATGCTGTCCTATCTTCCAAAAAGCAACATATATGAGAAATCAGAAACCCAACCCTTTCAGAGGTTTAATTTCACTTAAGTAAATCCTTCCTGAAGTTTAATTCCACTTAAAATTTGCATTTTTTTATCGCGGATATTGTCTTCTCATAGTTAAATTCATACAGCCGGGCACTGTGCTCTAAGGACGTAAGAAATCGAGACCAGCACAGTCTTCTCCCTTAAGACTTGCCCCTAAATCACGACGTCATCAATGCACAGAGACTAAATACATATCAAGTGAAGGTTTATAATGGTGAAAAATTGTAACCAACTTGAATTTCAAACAAAAGGCCTTGGTTAAATAAATTATGGTGCATACAAACAAGCCGTTAAAAACGATGTGTACAAGACACATTTAATGACTTGGAAAGGTTGAAACACTGTAGTAAGTGAAAACAAAAAGACCCAATGTAATATACTGTGTGTGTAATGTAAAACCACTAGAAGGAAGTATGAATAATTGTAGGTCCCCAGAGGTTGTCTCCAAATGGTAGGATAATGGGCAATTTTCATTTTCTTCCTTTTCCTTTTTGTAGTTTCCAGGTTTTCTATAATGAATATGCATTATTTTATAATTTGAAAAACTAATAACCATTTTCCTCTTAAGTGAAAGAAAATACATCCCTAATGTTATTTACAATATGAAAATCTGACACTAATCAATTCTTTTCTTTAAAAATGTATATGTGATTGCTTATCTGTGCATGAGCTACCTCTAGAAGGAGACTCAAGACTGCGATATTAGTTGCCTCTCGGGAGGGGAAATAGGTGGTTAGGAACACAGGCAGAAAGAAGATTTTTCACTAAACATTGTATTGTATATTCTGAATTTTATATCATGCAAATGTGTGGCCTATTCAAAAAATTAATTTAGAGCTTGAAAATTGTAAATTTAATCAGTATTAACTGAAAGTCTTCTTCAGCAACCTTAATCAAGCCTTGCCTTGACATTGTTGGCAAGGCTTTGATGCCTGAGACCTCAGCCAGCATATGTGGTAAGGGATTTTCCCAGCTCACTCACTACAAGGAATGCATGAGAGGACTGCACACTCCTAAAGCACGGTCATGGCTCCTCTTTCCAGGAACCTGACTGCTGTGGGCAGGATATTGAATCTAATGTGGTCTGTGAGCTACAGTTGACAAAGCAACCTGTTAGTTCTGCTGGCTACACAGTTGTTGATTCACTGGGTGTAGAGAGAAGAGGTGAAGGAAAGCCATGAATTTAATTGACTGGGTAAAATATGCTGACCTCAATGATCAAAATTGAGCATAGCCTTGGCACCATTACTCTAATGGCTACACCAGATCTTCCCAATTGTGAGGTTTCTCTCCCAGTCCTGAGATGCCCTCAGCCCACCCCCACTTCGTTGACCACCCTTTGGGAGGGTGTCACTGCAGGGTTTGCTTCTGTTGTGTTCTGTCCTACTAGGCCTCGTTCAGCTACCCCTCCCATGAAGCTTGCTCTCACCACCCCACTCTTAGGCCACTCAGGCTGCTAGGCACTCCTGTAGTATCTAGACTCTGGGCCACACTCTGACAATAATTTACCGCCTTTTAGGTTCACTGTGTAGTCAGTTGCAGTTTTGTGCCTCCAACCAGATTCTTGGCTTCCCAAAGCCAGAAACATGAACTTCATTGCGCGCCCCCACCCCCATGGAGCTAAACACAAAGCAGGTGCTCACTATTGCTTATTTGACTTACCATAATGACATAGAACTGCAAACACATACAAACACTCATTTCAGGGATATTGATCTCTCTGCCTCGAGGTCTTCTGTCTTACCCTCCACCTTGAGAATTCTTCCTCATTCATCAAGGCCCAGCACTGATGTCACCTACTTGTCCCTCTAGTCTTCAGAGCACCTAGTGCTGCACTGGCACACTGAACTGACTGCTGTGGTCCTCTCCCCCGGCCCCACTCATCTTTCCCTTTGAATGCCCAACACTTAGCTGTGTCTAAACATAAAAGAGACCAAAGATGTTTTTTAATACGTCAAAGAATAACCAATAACAATGTTTCTCACACTAGACTCCCAACCCTATATTCCTTATATTTATTTTTGGATGTCCATGAATGCTCTATGAAAATTTGTTAATTTTGTGTTTTCATTTACATTATTAATATTTTAAAATATATAACTATATTCTTGATTGATTCACGAATACTTGAGTGATGTCCTGTTAACCAATGGGATTTGAGTGACCGTGTTTATATCTGTTTATTGATGTGTTGGTGTCAGAAATTAAATGTCTCAAATAATTAGACACAAACTGGGGAAATACCATAAATATGAAATGATGCATTCTGCCAAGTAAAGGCCACATGACTATCAAAGCTACCTCTATTAGAGGTAGTTTGACAGAGACCAGTGGTGGGAAAATGGAGTCATCATGTCACATACAGTCACACATAGTAACAGAGGCTGCAATAGGAGCAGTCAGAACATATCCCCACTGCAGGTTGAAGTGTGGGCTCAGCAGAACAGCCGCATAGCTCAGTAGATGTCAACTTGAATTTTATTAGGTTTCATGGCCTTTTTATGTTTATTTTAGAAATTTCTTTTGGTTTTAAATTGTATAAGTTATAAGCATGACGAGTTTATTATTAGTTTTATTTTGGTGCATTTAAGAAACATATAAAAAAATATTGTTAAGACAATAATAGTTGTCTTCTTTTTCTTCAAGAGAGTCCACATATTCCTCAAGATTAAGAAACAGCCTTTAAGACCCTGTCTTTGGACTTATCTACCATATGCACTAAGGCTCTAAAAGCCAGTGACTCTATCTGGTTTGCTTGCTTTCTATACCACCTACATAGAACTTAACAAGTGTCTATAATTATTGTAATAATTATGATGACAGATAATAAGTGCTATGTTAATATTGCCCTTTTCCAGCATTTTAGACACAACTGCAAGTTTCATGTTGATGTTTTTCAATGAGTCTACCTTTCAGTCCCACCTCCTCAAAACTATTCCAAAGCCACATTATTCTTTGTAAAATCTATTGTATTGATTTAAAAAGCCTTAACTGGTGTCTTGACCCTTGGTGATAATTAGTAAGTATTCTCGAAGAAAAACTTTTATGGTATTTGGCCCACTGACAGGTATGTGTATAGACAGATGGGCCCACTCTTCCTGTGTACTCAGCACGGATATTATTTCGCTAAGGGCCTCAAAACATCCATTGCCTAGTGCCAGGCAATGGTACCAGGAGTGGTGGACCCAGCAGACAAAAACAAGGAAAAACCAAATAATGGTTTAGGGAAGGAGGAAGAATAGCCTAAGAAACTCCAAAACACAGATGTGTTAACTACCTGTTCAAGTTCTTCTAATAGGTTAATTATTTTCCTCACCTTAGCAGCTAAAGAAAGAATGTTCTCGATTTTGATAAGAATTGGATGAATTTGCTTATATGAGACAGTTCAGAATGTGTTGTCTTAGATGTTTTACTGCTCAAAGATGTGTGGCCAAGATGGCATTCTTTTGCACCTAGCAATTTTCAGCTCCTTATTAATCTCATCATTATCATTCTTGATAATACCCATACCCATTACTCGCTACGGACTACGTGCTCACATGTTCTAAGCTCTAGTCAGAACAGGAAGAACATAACTCTTTACACTTTTTCTCAAGACAAGAAGGAGTTTGCAGTTTAAATCTCCTGAATCTTAGATCCAGTACCATTTGGGGTAGACCCAAGGAAAGGTGGATTAAAATGAGCATTCTTCATGGCCAAAAGGACTCTGTACGTATGCTCTCATTACTAAAGTTTTATAAAAGTTGAGTGAGCTCCTAAAGCTTCCCTATTTAGGCGATCTGGCCTACTTCTCTGTATTTGTGTCTCTCCATCCAAAAAGCTGGCATACTCAAGAAAGCTACAACTGTTATAATTCAAGTAAAGCACTGAAAATTAAAACCAGCTTGAAGCCATGTATGGTCATCACCGTTGTGTGAAAACATGCTAAAATTAGATTTACAGGACTAGGATAAACCTTTAGAAATGATTGCTTCTCCCAATCAAATTTGTACTTAGGGTGGTATGGATTATTGAGGTGGAGCAGTGACAGCTGAACAAGTTTAGGAGAAGGAAACAAGTTAATTCTATAGAGGTCATCTACGACGTTTACTTATAACTTCCATAAAGCAGCAGTTCTCAAAAGGTGAAAACTACAAAGCATTGTTGAAATAAATTTAAGAAGCCCTAATTAAGTAGAAAGACATCCCATGTACAAGGATTGGGAAACTAAATATTGTTAAGATGGCAATTCTCGCCAGATTCACCTACAGATTCAATGCAATTGAATAAATAATTTCAGTTCTTTTGAGGAGAGCTTTGGACTGCTCTTTTGTTATGGACTGCTTCTACCCCTGGGGAAATCTCTGAGCCACCATACTCTGGGAACTGGATGGGGGTGGTAGCCTCTGATCTTCTTGGCTTGGCTTTCCTGGCGTGGAACCTCCCCCCTACAAGCAAGCTGGGGTGAGGGTGATCAGGGTCCCAGTATTCTCACCCTGTCTTACCTGGATAAAGCCTCCATCTTATGAGTGGGGTCTGAGTGGAAGAAGAGAGCCTCCAACCTGTTGTCCATTCTCACTAGGAATTTAGCCTTTCCAACTGGGAGTTGGAGGAGATGAGAAATGCTGGTAGCCTGCTCCTCCCTGTGAGATATTGTATCTATTTATTAGGAGTCCATCTCTTGATGAAGCCCCGTCTTCTCGGCCATACCTGTCAGTGGAGCTTCTGTCAAGCTGAACTGGGGCAGGGAAGCGTGGGCAATGGCTCAAGTGCCACAGACTCTCGCTCTGCTCACCAAGTTTTGGTAGATTTTCTTGAATAAATATTTCTTCATTTGATGTATGCCCTTATGACAATTTCCAGAGACTTTATATTATTGTTTTACTATAGTTTTCACCTGTTGTGCTTGTTTTGCCTGAGTCTGTGGAGCTCACAATGCTGCCACTCTGGAAGTGGAACTCTCTCTCATATCTGCTTCTGCATTCAATCTGTCTATTGAAATAAGAAGAAAGTCTGTCAACACACAGATATGTAGTTGGAAAAGAGGGGAGTATTTTAATAGCCTTTTCAGATAACTGTGGATATTCTTTGATACAACACCCGAACTCTACAAGTGGTAGTTTCTTAAGGGTTAATTGCAATGTGAAATAAAAAACCATAGCAATGAACTTTTTGTTCTCTGTTATATTAAATCCATTGGCCTGTCTTTGAATGATCTCTTTTGCCCATGCAGAATTTTGTAATATCATGTGTTGGTCATTTGGAAAATATTGATTCACTGAGTTATACAGATCTTCCAGATAGTGACACAATTCAGTATATAATATTTAAAACAATCACAGTTGTTAATGTTATAATCAGTCTCATCAGAAAAATATGCAGGTGTTGGGAAGTTGTCAAGTTCATGGTGGGGGTTGCTAATCTTCCAAAATTCTGATTTTCACTTGAGAGCATAAATTTTATCACAAGTAACAAATACTGTCAGTTGTTTTCCTGAAACCGCAATGAGATAGTCCTTCACACTCACTAGGATGGCAAAAATAAAAAAGACAGATAATTACAAGTGTTAGAGAGGATGTGGACAAATTGGAACCCCCATACATTGCTGGTGGAATATGAAATAGACTGTGGAAAACAATCTGGCAGGTCCTCAAAATGTTTAACGCAGAGTTACCATACGACCCAGCAATTTCACTCCTAGGCATATACCCAAGAGAAATGAAATATATATCTATACAGAAACTTGTACAAGAATGTGCATAGTAACATTATTCATAATAGTAAAAAAGTGGAAATATGGCCAAATGTCCATCAACTAATGAATGGATAGACAAAATGTGGTCTATGCACACAATGGGATATTATTTAGCAACTAAAAGAAATGAATTACTGAAACACACTACAAAATAGATAACATTATGCTAGGTGAAAGAAGTCAGTCACAAAGTACCACATATTGTATGATTCCATTTATATGAAATGTCCAGAATAGGCAAATCCACAGAGACAGAATGCAGATTGGTGCTCACCTAGGGCAGGGCCGTGGGGGTGGTGGGTAAGAAGAAATAAGGAGTGAATGCTAATGGGTACAGGGTTTCTTTCTGGGGTAATGAAAGTGCTCTAAAATTAATAGTGGTGATGATTGCACAACTCTGTGAATATACTAAAAGCCATTGAACTGTACATTTTAAATGGGTGAATGGTATATCTCAATAAAGCTGTTATTTTAAAAAGTAGGTATGAGAATCTAGCTGTTTTCTATTGAGACAATCATTAAAGAGAGTCCCAAAAATGTAACACAATGCCATTCTTCTCACTAAAATTTTTATTTTAGAAAATATACTTATTTTTCTTAAAAATACGTTGTTCATTAACATATAAACATATTGTTATTTTTAAATGAATTAAATATTTTTTTAAGTTTTTAGTTCTAACTTCTAATATGGTAAATATCAATAAATATAAAATGCATAAATTGTTCTAAATATGAGATTATAAATGAGGCTATGATATGAAAGTATACAAAGAAAATGAAATTAATTGAATAAAGAAATACCAAGAAAAAAACATTTACCATTTACATACTAGTAGTAGGTACTAAGAAAAGAAAAAAACTGCTGAAAATTGTTCAGCACTTTACTTAAATGCAACAAACACCCTATTATATTATTATTTGAAAATGCATGTTATGCTTTCAAAACTAGGAGTATATTTACAATTACTATAGATTAGTTTAGGAAAAAAATCTTAGCAAAATGAATATGCGTATTTTATATATATTTTTTGGGTGGGGAGACTAGCCCTGAGCTAACATCCGTTGCCAAACCCCCTTTTTTGCTGGAGTGAATGCTAACATCTGTGCCCTGGGCTAACATCTGTGCCCATCTTCCTCTATTTTACATGGAACGTGGCCATAGCACGGCGTGACAAGTGGTGCATTGGTCCGCACCGGAGATCCGAACCTGTGAACCCCGGGTGGCTGAAGCGCAGCCTGTGAACTTAACTGCTACGCGCCACTGGGCCGGCCCCTATTTTATATATTTTAAGGGTAAGTTGTACTCTCCAAAGATATCAACACTGTTCTCATCTTGCAGGACATTAGTTAGCTGGTGATGTAATAACAGCCCTGCTATGAAGGAGGACGTTGATGACGTCGGTTGGGCAGTACCAGATCCAGCAAATGGTTGGGGTGAGGACAGACGGGGCCCAAGTGGTGCCCAAGAGAATCAAATTCCCAGTCATTCAGCAGGCATTTAAATTTGTTTCTGTTTGCATTGAGAGCTAGCAGCTGCCTACAGCACCTCTCCAGGAATTAGAAACAAAGGTTCCTGAGCTTGGCAAACATGAGCCGTGGTTATCGAAGCCTCATTGCTAATGAAGCACGTGTGGCTTAAGTTTACAAAGTCAGAGCGCTGCGTGTCCACCCTCGCTGCTGCCACGCCTCCGTAACTCCTGACGCCCAACCCCTCCTGTACTGCCGCCTGCCCCTCTTTCTTTACATTCGGAGAAAAGAGAACTTAATGCAGCTGGCCTTTCAAAGTCAAAGCGGAGAGTCTCCGTCACGGTAGGCTTCATTGAAGCAGTGTTAATTTGGTAAAACTGGATTGGATTCTTGGGATTGGAAAAGACTTGAAAAAAATAAAGGAGCAGGCAAATACATAGGGACAGAAATTAAACTAGTAGTTGCCAAGCGCTGGAGAGAGGGGAGAATGAGGAGTGACTGCTAATGGGCACAGGGTTTCTCTTTGGGGTGGTGAAAATGTTCTAGAATTAGATAGTGGTGATGGTTGTATAATTCTGTGACTATACTAAAAACTACTGAATTGTACACTTTAAACAGATTTTATGGTATGTGAATTATATCTCAATCAGTCAATAAATGGGAGCTAGTTCACTGACCAAAAATAGCAGAGGGAGCTGAGTAGTTTAATAACATGAGGAGCTAGCTCACAGACATTTTGAGCAACAGTTTTTTCTACAACTGAAAACTTGATTTGGGGAGCAGGACTAAACATTTTGAAGAAGGTTTTGTGTGAGACCAAAAGAGCTGCATAGTGTCTCTCTCTGGAATGGAGGAGAAGGTTGAAGGCTATTTTCCTGACATTTGAAGATGAGGTTACTTGAGTATAAATTTATGCAGGTCAATATTTGACTTTGCATTTGGTCCAGGAGAAACAATTTATCGAGGGATTGGATGGCTCTTATGAATGCTCTAGTGTATTTTAAAGGCTATATATATATATATATATATATATATATATATATATATATATATATGTGTGTGTGTGTGTGTGTGTGTATATGAATACATGGAAGAGGGCGGAGACTTTAGGACACATTTTTAGGCAAGAGCAGAAGGCAGAGGTCTCAGTGGAAGGAAGGACTGTCTTGGTCATAGGGAGATTCGGGGCCAAGCGTAAAGGAAATGGAGACTTAAGAGGGAGGGAGTGGTAGCGCCAGGAAGTGAGATGTCCCTGTCCCTACTGATTCCCACCCTTTACCGTCCCTTCCTTGGGGATCCAAACCAGGGAAGTAAGAAGTTCAAGGCCCCAGAATGCTTCTGCCTGAGAGCTCAAAGGGTCTTCTAAAATGAGTGTCTGAATTGGTACCCTAATATAGTTTGACTTCTCTGGGTAAACAAGGCTACTGTGTTGATAGAGAAGATGGTCCTGGCCCGGGCTCTCTTATAAGGGACTGAGCTCTCCCTGGGAAGGAACTCATCCTAAAGAAGAGAGAGACAAAGCTGGAACCAGTATAGATCTTGCCAGTGAGTTTGGTCCCCACTCAGCCTTCCCTGGACTTGTGTTTGAGCCCCAGTGAAAGAAGAGGTGATGAGCGAAAATGTAAGGGGAAGGTTTCACTTGAAGTGTTTGTGTGATGAGGGCAGCTTTAGCTGAGTGTAACACAAAAAAGGAGAGAGAGACATTCTGTTTTCAACTGAGCTAAGCTAATCCCTAGGCCCAACAATTGTACTGCTTTTTTGGGTATCTCTAGGCTCTGCCACTTGGAAGTGGGTGGCTGCAATATATTTCCTTCCCCACAATCTCACAACCAGATGGTGTGTAACAATCAGTTAGGCTCAGACCAGATTCTGCCACATGGACAAGCCTTACTGGCAACCAGGTCCCCAAGGTCACACAACCAGTTTTGTGACTCGGTGAGGTTCTCCCTCTCCCTTCATTAGGCACTCTGATACACACTGGACTCGTCTCTCAGGGCTGCACTAACAAAGGACCACAGTCTTGGTGGTTTAAAACAACAGAAATCTGTTCTCTCACAGTTTGGGAGGCTGTAAATCTGAAACCTTCAGCAGGTTGTCAGCAGGGCCATGCTCCCTCTGAGACACTGGGAAGAATCCTTCCTTGCCTCTCCCTAGCTTCTGGTGGTGGCTGGCAACCCTTGGTGTTCCTTGGCTTACAACTGCCTCATTCCAATCTCCACTTCTGTCATCACATGGCATTCTCCCTGTGTGTCCCTTCTCCTTTTCTTATAAGGACACCAGTCATATTGGGTTAGACTCCAGTATGATCTCATCTTAACTTGATTATATCTACAAAGACCCTCTTTCCAAAAAGGTCACATTCACAGGTACCAGGGGTTAGGGCTTCATCATATCATTTTGGAGGACACAGTTCAACCCATGACCCACATCTTGCCAGAAAGGGTCATTCCAAAGCCAACATGGCAATGTCCTGACTACAGGACCAGCCAGGCTTCTGGTTGAGCCAGGTGATGATGTCCTTTGTAAAGGGAAGACCAAGTGGGGTCCAAGACCTTGGTCTAACTGGCAAGTGTTAGACTGCTGGGTCTTCTGGTTCTTGTGCCCCACTTGTGCAAGAGCCAGACTCATAACGTGAACAACTCTGATTACATGGGAGAAAAATAATTTCTAACATCTCTTATGTTAATTAATCCTCTAGGGCAGAGTTTCTGGAGTATTTTTTGCCATGGACCCCTTTGGCAGCCTGGGAAGCCCATGGAACCCTTCTCAGAAAAATTGCTTTTAAATGAATAAAATACAATACATAAAATTGTAAAGGAAACCAATTATATTGAAATATAGTTCTCAAAATATTTTCTTAAAAATTCATGCTATGGTAATACATGTGCTTCCTTATTAACACTTTAAATAACAAGATCTAGTGGCAAGTCTAATAATTATTGTGATTTTAAAGTAATGTTGAGTATAAATATTGTTTGGAGATACCTGCAACAACAGTCTCATCAATGACAATACCTGAGGTTTCTGCTGTGATGGAATCATTGGTTTACTCCTTCTACTTGTGGTTTGCTGCCTACTTTCATAATGGAGGGAAACACAGTTTTGCAGTTTGAGGATAGTGAAAATGAAGATGTAATTTTTTCCCCCCCAAATATGACAGACTTGGGGGCCGGCCACGTGGCATAGTGGTTAAGTTTGGCGCACTCCAGTTCAGCAGCCCAAGTTTGTGGGTTTGGATCCTGGGTGCAGACCTACACCACTTGTCAGCCATTCTGTGACGGTGACCCACATACAAAATAGAGGAAGATTGGCACAGATGTTAGCCCAGGGCTAATCTTCCTCAAGCAAAAAGAGGAAGATTGGTGACAGATGTTAGCTCAGGGTGAATCTTTCTCAAAAAAAACCAAGTTGACAGACTTCCTGAGTTCTGCTCTTAACCCTCTGGGAGGTCAATGGACTCCAGGTGAAGAAGCCCTGCCCCCAGTAGATACAGAGAGTATATTCCTGATTAGCGAGCTTCAAAAGGTAACTAACAGCCCTAGGAGGAAGAAAAAGTTAAGTCATTCCACTGTCCACACTGAATCACCTTAAAAGAGGTTATAGATCCTTCAACTGCAGAATTCTGGGAGGCAGGGGACATTCAGGTACCATGGAGGAGGCTGCAGAGGCAGGGGTCCTGGCCAAGATGGGAGGAGTAGGGGTCTCAGAGAAACAGTAGCATCATCAGCAGGAAGCAGGGCAGGAGTGGGCCTAAGAAACAGCTGGGAAGTGGAGATGATGGGACTGACCAGTAGACAGGGCCAACACAGAGGAAATTAAACTGTAGAAATGGCCAATATCATTTGGTAATTGACTAGATGTGTTTGTAAGCATTTGGAAGGTACCACTGGGCACCCCTAGAGATTACGTGGGGACATTCCTGTATCATTTGTGGGTATCTAAAACCAATGAAATATATATTATATTAGAATATTTCAGAAGAGTTTCGTCTACAAACAGCACAAGTTCAAAGCTTGAAAATCTATCATTTCACTACCTACTTGAGGTTAAAAAACATCAACTTAAATTTCAGAATTTATCAGCCTGCTTCGCTGATGATGCCCTCAGGGAAGTGGATCTTTTTTTAAAGCAGAAGAGAACTTTCCAGAAGAGAATCATTGCGTAGTCTATTTTCTAATGCATACAGTCTGTGGCACCCATTTAGATATGTTAAAAATAGCACTTCAGCACATCATCTGTCATCTTCTGCACTTATTCAAATATGATAGAGGTGGAGTAGATGGTAACACTGGCCTTGGCGGGGTTGCCGGTGGGGGGTGGGGACTGAGGGTCAATATTGTCTCTAAACTTCTCTTCGTTTTTCAGTTGTGTCTGGCATTTCATTGATGTACTCAGTGAGTCAGTGGCCTGCAACAAAAAAGTAAACCTCCCAACCTCGGTTACAGAGAAGACATCTCCATCCATCGTTTGGAGCTGAATAATCCACCTTCTTGGATCACTTTTCTGAACAGCCGTGCCTTGGAAGGGAGCCTGGGCTGGACACTAGGAGACCTGGTGCTATCACAGCCCTGCTAAGTATTAGCTGTCTGACCTTGGAAAAGTCCTTTAATCTCCTGGGGCTTCAGTTTCCTCTCTACTTAATCTCTGAAGAACTTTCCAGTCCAAAATTATTCTATGACAGCATAATGCTTAAAGGAAAAGCACTCTTGTGGACTTCCAGTATTGTTTTTGATTATTTTAATCAAAATACTACCTAAATATGTAAACTTAGAACTAAATATAAACTCCTTATGCAAATAATTTAAGATTTGAAACAAGCAAAACAACGAATCCAATAAATTTTAATCAAGATATTGTTACTATTGTTTCAATTACTTTTATTCATTAATAATTTACATTATTAATTTAGTGTGATTGATGATGCCAGTTTGCTGGATCTAAATTGCTGCTCACACCTGGAATATAATTTTCCAGAGCACCGCCTCTACCACTGTGTTTCTATTTGATGACTCAGTTCTCCCATCATTCTCTCCCTTTGAACTATTGTGAAATTTCCTTTAAGCCATGGCATCATTTGGCCTTTACTTTGGAAGAATGCACTGTTTACATATTCTGTCCTCCTTTGCTCTTTTCTCCTGAGCCTTCAATGATTAAAGTAAAATTACATGGCACCAAAGGACACCACAATCAATGCCAAAGCTTCATAAGGGGTCATCCAGATGATCCCACAAGTGTCTACATTAGTATTTTTGTTAGGTTATTGTTGAAATAAAAACACAAGAATTTTCAATTTCTCATAAATTCACAATTCCCTGGGGTCTCAGTTTGAGAAATGCTGTTTTATGATTTTACAGTGCCTGCATGCTACCTCCTCAGACGGACATAACACATACATTAGGCTCTCAGTTCTTCTAAAGTGTTTTGGAGATCAAGATGTAGAGCACAAGATCCAATATATTTTCAAACACCATCAGATGCAAGGTGATGCCCAGAAAAGAAAAAGTCTTGCTCTCTCTCACAGAAATCCAATTCCCGTTCTCTGCTTTCTAAGAGATTCAAATAAGGAAATAGGTCAGTAAGCTCCAAAGACCAAAAGGAATATTACTACAGTAAAAAGAAACACTGCCTGAGACTTATCTCTTGGCCTCCAGATGGGCAGTCTATTTTATTTTATGCAGGCTGCTGCCATAGAAAAAGCTCTTGAGACTCAAAGGCACAAAGAGAAGCTCATGGACGCCATTTTGAAGTGTGCTCCCAGGAGAGTTGATAGCCTTCACAACAGAGTTCAAGTTCTGCAATCTCTAGAAACATGAAGGAGCAGCCTACAGTACACAAGAAAGCCGTCAGCACCCATGAGGTAAGGCTGACCTTCACAGTGCAGCCCAAAACCTGACACCTTATGGCGCTCTCTTGATGAGGCAGAGGAAGGTGAATGTGGCATAGAAATTGGTCATGACACAGAAGTCGACCATCTCACGAGTAGCCCAGAGTTCACTGGTGGCCCATTAGGGTATAGTGAATCCAGAATGAAACTGTCAGGCTCTGTGGGAGTTTGGCTCCTGTCACAGAGAAACAGTGTTCCTTCCTCGGAAATGGTGGTGGAGAACTCAGAGGACTAGACCATTCAGTGGCAAAGCAGCTGCCAGCACCAGGGATAACACGGACACTGACAAGGTCTTGCAACTCTCAAATTTTACAGAGTAGTTGAAAACCTGGGAGACATGCATTTTTACAAATATTGGAGTGGGACTTTTTTTCTTATCAAGAATAGCCTTCTTCCTTTAAGGTCTACTTAGCTCTTTCCTATCGAAATCCTTGTCCAGGAAGGCACAGATCAATTGTGGTAATTGCTGCAAAGGTGAAAAAAAAAATCAAGACTAGTTAAAATAAGGCCTTGAATGGAACATTATTGAAAAGCCCCAGTGCATCTTTTCTTTTTTTAATTAAACTTTTTATTTTGAGATAACTATAGATTCACAAGCAGTTGTAAGAAATAAAACCATTAGATTCCATGTACCCATTACCCAGTTTCCCTCAAAGGTATCACCTTGCAAAACTGTAGTACCATATAAAAACCAGGATATTGACATGGATACAGTCAAGATACAGAACATCTCCATCACCACAAGGATCCTTCAGGTTGAGCTTTTATAGCCACACCTACTTCCCTCTCGCACCCACTCACTCTAAAGCCTGGCCAACCACTACTCTGTTCTCCATTTATATAATTTTGTCATTTCAAGAATGTTATACAAGTGGAATCATGCAGTGTGTAATTGGGTTTGGCTTTTATCACACAGCATAACTCCCTGGAGATGTATCCAAGTTGTTGAGTGTATCCATAGTTTGTTCCTTTTTATTAAATTCCACGGTATGGATGTACCACAGTTTACTTAACCATTCCTCTATCGAAGGACATCTGGGTTGTTTCCAGTTTGGGGCTATTATGAATCAAATTGCTGTAAACATGCCAGTCACACATATTTTTGTGTGACTGTAAGTTTTCACTCCTCTAGGAAAAATAGTTTTCACTCATGAGTACAATTGCTGGGTTGCATGGTGGTTGCACATTTAGTCTTTCAAGAAACTGCCACACTGTTTTTCTGCTATACCACCAGCAACATATGAGTGTTTATTGTGAAATGTATACGGAAAGGAAAAGGAACGGAGTACCTAAAACAATTTGAAAAAGAAGAATAAACTAGGAATGTTTCATAGTTTGTGATATAGACATTCTGAACATGTTATGTTAGATTTACACCTAAGTATTTCTTTTTTTTAACGATTGTAAATGATAATGCATTTTAAATTTTAGTTTCCGTGTGTTTATTGCTTGGATCTAGATATACAATTGATTTTTGTATGTTGATCTGCATCCTGCAATCTTGCTAAACTCATTTACTAGTTATACAAGTTTTTTGTGTTTTTTTTTTTTGGTGGGTTCCTTGGGGATTTCTTTGTAGACAAACATGCCCTCTGCAAATAGGGACAGTTTTCTTTCTTTCTTTCTGATCTGTATGCCTTTTATTTCCTTTTCTTGCTTAATTACACTGGATAGTCTGCTAGCACTGTGCTGAATAAGAGTGGTGAGACTGGACTTCCTTGCTTTATTACTGATCTTAGTGGGTAAGCATCCAATCTTTCACCATTAAGTATAATCTAAGCTTTAAGGTTTGTAAATGTTCTTTACCCAGTTGAAGTTTCTCTATATTCCCAGTTTTCTGAGAGATTTTATAATAAATTGAATATTAAATGCTTTTTCTGCTTCCATTGATATGATCATGTGATTTTTCTCCTTTACCCTGGTATTATGGTGGACTACTTTAATTGATCTTTGGATATTGAACCAGTCTTGCATCCCTAGAATAAACCCCACTTGGTTGTGTTGAATAATTATTTTTATATATTACTGAATTCTATTTGCTAATGTTGTGTTAAAGATTCTTGCACCTGTCTTCATGAGGGATATTGGTCTAAACTCTTCCTTTTGTATGTGTTTGTCTGGTTTTAGTATCAGGGTAATACTAGCTTCATAAAACGAATTGGGAAGTGCTCCCTCCTCTTCTACTTTCCAACATAGGTTATGTAGAACTGGGTTAAATCTCTAAGCTTTTGGTAGAATTCTTTGGGAATGATTATTTCTTTTGGGGGGAATTTTTAAATTATGAATTCGAGTTAATAATATTTATAGGGCTATTCAAATGAGCTGTTTTATAAATGCGAATTGTGGTAGTTTGTGTATTTTGAAGAACTAGCCCATTTTCATCTAAGTTGTCAAATTTATGTGGGTAGAATTGTTTGTAGCATTCTCTTATTATTCTTTTAATATGTACAAGGTCTATAATGATATCCTCTGTTTCATTTCTGATGATGGTAGCTTGTGTTTTATCTCTTTTTTTTCTCTTTTCAGTCTTGCCAGGGGTTTCAAATTTTATTGATCTTTTCAAAGAAACAGCCCTTTGTTTCATTGATTTTCTCTACTTTTTTTTTCTATTTCAATTTCATTGATTTCTACTCTGATCTTTATTATTTCCTTCCTTCTACTTGCTTCAGGTTACTTTTGCTCTTCTTTTTCTAGGTTCTTGAAGTGGGAACTTAGATTATTGATTTGAGATATTTTGTCTTTTCTAATGTTTGCATTTAGTGCTATACATTTCCCTCTCAGCACTGCTTTATCTGTGTCCCACAAATTTTGAGTTGTATTTTCATTCACTCCAATGTATTTTTTAATTTCCCTTGAGAGTTCCTCTTTTACCTATAGATTATTTAGAAGTATGTTGCTTTGTTTCCAAGTATTTGGAAAATTTCCTGTCATCTTTCAATCTAATTTCTGGTTTGATTCCATTGCTGTTGAAGAACACACTCTCTATCATTTCAGTTCCTGTAAGTTTGTGGAAGTTTGTTTTATAGCCAAGGATATGGTCTATCTTCGTATATGTATCTTGTGCACTTGAAAAGAATGTGCATTCTCCTCTTATTGTGTGCAGTTTTCTATAAATGTCAAGTAGATCCTCCTGGTTGATGGTGTTGAGTACATCTAAATTTTTGTTGATTTTCTGTCTAGTTGTTCAATCAATTGTTGACAGAAAGGTATTGAATTTTCCAACTATAATTATGGATTTGTCTATTTCTCCTTTCAGTTTTCATTCATATATTTTGCAGCTTGGTTGTTTGGTACACACACATTTAGGATTACTATGTCTTCTTGGTGGATTGACCCTTTTATTATATAAGGACTCTCTCTGTTTCTAGTAATTTTCTTTGCTCTCAAATCCCTTGGATTATTAAGTTTAGACCTTTCTTATTTTCAATTATATATGCACTCAATGCCATAAATTTCCCTCTAAACACTGCTTTTGCTACATCCCACAAGTTTTGAGAAGTTGTGTTTCATTTTCATTTTGTTCAAGATATTTTTAAATTTCTCTGGAGACTTCTTCTTTGACCCATATGTTATTCAGAAGTGTATTGTTGAATCTTCAAAAATTTGGGGATTTTTCCCAGCTATCTTTCTGTTATTGATTTTTAATTTAATTTCATTGTGGTCTCAGATCATACTTTGTATGATTTCTGGTCTTTTAAGTTTGTTAAGGCATGTTTTATGGCCTAGAATGTGGTCTATCTTGGTAAATGTGTAGACCATTTACCAAGAATGTGTATTCTCTTGTTGTTGAATGAAGTATTCCAAAATGTCAGTTCGATCCAGTTGATTGATGGTGCTGCTCAGTTCAACTCTATCCTTACTGATTTTCTGCCTGCTGGATCTGTCAATTATTGACAGAAAGGTATTGAAGTTTCCAACTATAATAATGTATTTGCCTTTTTTTTCCTTGCAATTCTACCAGTTTTTGCCTCATATATTTTGATGCTCTTTTGTTAGATCCATACACATTAAGGACTGTTATGCCTTCTTGAAGAATTGACCCTTTTATCATTGTGTAATTTTCCTCTTTATCCCTGATAATTTTCCTTACTTTGAAATCTGCTTTATCTGAAATTAATATGGCTACTCCAGTGTTGTGGGTTGAATTGTGTCCCCCAAAATGATGTTGAAGTCCTAATCCCCGGTACTTCAGAGAATGACCTTATTTGGAAATAGAGTTTTTGCAGTAATTTGTTAAGATGAGGTCGTACTAGAGTAGGGTGGGATGCTAATCCAATATAACTGATGCCCTTATAGAAAGAGGAAATTTGGAGACAGACATGTACACAGGGAGAACACCACGTGAAGACTGGAATTATGCTGCCACAAGCCGAGGAGCTATCAGAAGCTAAGAGAGAATCCTGGAACAGATCCTTCCTTAGCACCTTCAGAGGGAGCATGGCCCTGCTGACATCTTAATCTTAAATTTCTGGCTTCCAGAACTGTAAGAAGATAAATTCCTGTTATTCAAGCCACCTACCTTATGGTATTTTGTTACAGCAGCCCTTGCCCACTAATTTACTCAGGTTTCTTTTGATTACTGTTACCATGGCATATCTTAAGACCTAAGTCTGCCATTTATTTTTTGTTTTCTGTTTTTCATTTCTCTGTTTCTTTTTTCCTGACTTCCTTTGGATTACATTAGATTAGTTTAGAATTCTGTTTTGATTTATCTAGAATGCTTTTGAGTATAACACTTTTTATAGCTTTTTTTTAGTGGTTGCTCTAGGCATTGTATTATGTATACATAAATTATCACCATGTCTATTCTCATTTTACCAGCTGAAGGAAGCATAGAAATGTATTTCCCTTTATGGCCCTTTACCCCCTCCTGCTACTAATATAATTTTCTCACATATTTCCCCTACAAACATTTAGAACGACATCAGATAATGTTACAATTTTTGCTTCTATCATCAAACATAAATTAGAAAAATCAAGAGGAAAAGGAGAATATATTGTATTTTTGCTAACTGTGTTCTTTGTCCCTTCCTGCTTTTCCAAGGTTTCTTCTTCTGTCCTTTTCTTTCTGTTTAGTAAACTTCCTTCATTCATTATTTTAGGGTAGGTCTACTGGCAACAAATTCTTCAGTTTTCCTTCACCTGAAAATGTCTTGATTTCTTCTCCATTTTTAAGAATATTTTTACTGGATATATGATTCTGGGTTAACAGTTCTTTTCTTTCAGTACTTGAAAAATATTGTGCCACTTCCTTCTGACGTCCATGGTTTCTAAGGTCATTCTACTGTCATTCAAATAGTTTTTCCCCCATAGGTGAGATGTTTCTTTCTGCCTGCTTTCAAGACTTTTTGTCTTTCTCTTTAGTTTTCAGACTTTGATTATAGTGTGTTTGGTATGGATTTCTTTATGTTAATTTTATTTGGGGTTTGCTCAGCTTCTTTAAACTGTGGTTTTATATCTCTTGCCAAATTTGGGAAGTTTTCAGCCATTATTTCTTCCAGGACTTTTTAGCCCTATTCTCTTTCTCCTCTCATTCTGGGAATCCACTGAGATAAGTGTTAGATCTCTTGTTGTAGTCCCAAAGGTTCCAGAGGCTCTGTTGATTTTTTTCAGCCTATTTTCTCTCTGTTGCTCAAATTGAGTAATTTCTATTATTCTATCTTCAAGTTCACATTTTTTTTTCCCTCCATTTCATCCATTTTGATGTTGAGCCTATCTCTTGCATTTTTGGTTACTGTACTTTTCAGTTGTAAAATTTCCATTTGGTTCTTTGTGTCTTTTATTTCTTTGCTGAAACTGTATTTCTTTGCTGAGAATTTCTACTTTTTCATTTGCTTCAAGCATGTTCATAATTACTCATTGAGGCATTTTTATCATGGCTGCTTTAAAATCTTTGTCAGATAACTCTTAACGTCTCTGTCATCTTGGTGTTGGCATCCATTTTTTTTCATTCAGTTTGAGATCTTTCTGGTTGTCGTTGTGATGTGTGATTTTTTAATTGAATCCTGGACATTTTGGGTACTATGTTATGAGACTCTGGATCTTATTTAAATCCTCTGTTCTAGTTGGCTTCTTTTGACATCACTCTGGCAGAAGTGAGGTTGCCACCTTGTTACTGCCAGGTAAGGGTAGAGTCCAGGTTCCCCACTTGGCCTCCTTTGACATTCAAGGGTGATGGGGCTCCCCGTTACTGCTGGGTGGGGGTAGAAATTCTGGCTCCCCACTAGGCTGTACTTCCCTGGCTGGGAGAAGTAGGAGCTTGCCATATACTGCTCGCCACATGGCCTCTGCCGACACCGTCGGGGAGTGGCCTTGTTATCGCTGGGCAATAGTGAACATCCTGACTCTCTACCAGGCTTCGGTAACACCACCTGGACAGGGGGACTGGGGCACCTGTTTACACCTGGGAAGGGAAGGCTTCCCTCTCAGCATTTGCTGGAATAGGTGGGAGTGGGGCCATAGGCTTTTCTGTGGTATTTAGCTGGAGGAGAACAGTTACCGTATAAAAGTTTCCTGTCTTGTAGAGTAGGGTGTCTCTTTCCTGGTCCTTTGGCTAGAAAGAGCAGGCTTCATTGAAGTTTTTTTTGCTTTGGTTTTGTCTGCACCATTGGAATTTCCAGGTTTCCAGCTTTTCTGCTCTAAATCTAGAATGTATGGGGCAAAAAAAAAAAAAATCCAGGGAACTCGCTACCGTGTCATTCCTTGGATCCTGAACCCCAAGCTAGTCTGCCTTCCCCTCTCCATCTTTCAGAATCTTCTTAAGTTTGCTTTGTATATAATGTCAATGGCTTTTAGTTGTACTTAATGGGAAGAATAGGTAAAGCACATCTACTCTCTCTTTCCAGAAGTCCCTGGTGCATCTTTAAGATTTCTTTTGGAAGTTTTTCCTACATGGAGAAAAGGAATGGAGGCACTAGCTTTCCTCACATAAGACCAGGTTGCCTCAGCAATGGTCTTTTCTATGGTTGTCCAGTTAGAGCGGAGTTGTCCCTGCCTGTCTGTTGTTCACTTCCCAGAAGTGGACCTGAGATGGGGATTTGGGTGAAAGGGATTTATTAGGAAATGAATAACCAATAGGGGAGTGAGGAAGTGGGACTGAGAAGTGAGGGAGGCCAAAAAGGGTGCATTATCACAGAGGGTGTCTTTGGCTTGAGCCCTCAGGAAGCAGTGGAGACAGTGCAAGTGACCCCTCCGAGTTGTCCTGCTCAGAGGCAAGGGCAGGGCAAGGTTCATGGGAGTCCACAGACGTATGGGGCTCCACACTCAGAAGGGCCTCACACTTAGTTTTAATATTCTACTGTCATCATCTTGAAATTCTTAATAATTTTTTAACAAGAGGCCCACATTTTCATTTTGTGCTGGGCCCTACAAATTATGTAGCCAGTGGTAGAGTATTCATACCTCCTTCCCCACAAAGGAGTTGAAGAGATGTAAATTCCTAGGCTTTCTGCATTCTTCTTTAGCTCAGGTGTACTGGGTTGCACAGTGTCCCCACAAAATTCATGTCCACCAGAACCTCATGGCCTTGTTTGGAAATAGGGTCTTTGCAGACACAATCAGTTCAGAGGAGGTCATACTGAATTAGGTGGGCCCTACTCCAATGACTGGTATCCTTATAAGAAGTGGAAATAGATGGACACACGCACACACAGGGGAGAATGCCACGTGAAGACAGAGGCAGAAGTTGAAGTGAAGCATGTGCAAGCCAAGGATTGCCAGCAGCCCACCAGAAACTAGGAGAGGCAGGGAACAGTTTCTCCCTCAGAGCCTCCCAAAGGAACCAACCCTGCTAAGACTTTGATTTCAGACTTTCAAACTCTTTCTCTGTGAGAGAATAAATTTCTTTTGTTTTAAGCCACCAAGTTTACCACATACACCTTTTGGAAACTCATACACCAGGCCAGGTAAACTCCTGGTACTGGCTGTTGGGAGTGCAGGCACACCTAGGCCAACATGCAAAAAGTTGACAAAGGGGGCCCGGCCAGGTGACATAGTGGTTAAGTTCACACACTCTCCTTCAGTGGCCCAGGGTTTGCAGGTTCAGATCCTGGGCGTGGACCTAGGCACCACTCATCAAGCCATGCTGTGGTGGCATCCCATGTACAAAGTAGAGGAAGATGGGCACAGATGTTAGCTCAGGGGCCATCTTTCCTCCTGCAAAAAGAGAAAGATTGGCAATGGATGTTAGCTCAGGGCCAATCTTCCTCACCGAAAAAAAAAAAATTGACAAACGATCTGAGGGGCAAGGACAGGGCCCTGCTTGGGCAAGCCCTCTGGCCTTGGCCTTTCAGTTAACCAAACCAACTTCTCATCTCTAAAATGAGAATGTGGACTAATGACCCAGCCCAGAGGGAAGCATTCAGACAATAGGGAGAGTGGGGCCTCCAGTGAACCAGAGAGGCTGACTGCATTTAATTGCATTTGCATTCCAAAAAAATTTTTTTGAGGAAGATGGGCCCTGCACTAACATCTTTTGCCAGTCTTCCTCTTTTTCCTCCCCAAAGACCCAGCACATAGCTGTGTATCATAGTCGTAGAGTTGTAGCTCTTCTATATAGGACGCTGCCTCAGCATGGCTTGATGAGCGGTGAGTAGGTCTGCACCCAGGATCCAAACCGGGGAACCCCGGGCCACTGAAGCAGAACTTGCGAACTTTACCCCTACGCCACCAGGCCGGCCCCTGCATTCAAATTTTTAAAAACCAAGAAATGCCAACCAAACAAGGTCTGTCAGAGAGCCAAATTCAGCTTCTGGGCCTAGAAACAGTGCATCTGGCCAAGAAGCTCTCCAGGTACTCAGTCAACTCATGTGGATCCTCATGTTACAGCTGTTCTCTGGGATGAAGGTCCTTCTACCCCAAAGCTGTATTCACAACTCCATTACTCAGTGTCCTCAGCTATTCATAAACATCTCCCCAACTGGCCCTAAGGGTTCTGAAATTCCCAGCTTCTTCGCTTAGACATTAAAGTTATTTGCTCAATGGCAGATATCATCATCATCGACAGTCTACTAAAGCAGTTGAAAATTAACTCAAATTACATTACCACGTAATCTCCCTGAAGACCTTGCAAGGCCTTAAGCTGATGGGGCACTAAGCAGGTATGTTTTGATGCGAATCAGGCAAATCTGAACGATAGGTCACTACCTAGGGAGTGCAGTTCAGGTAGAATGACCCGGAATGAGACAGCAGCAGGGGAAGGGATGTGTGATGAGCTGGAGGAAAGGTTATACAGAAAAGGAAAAGGAGACTGGAAGGTAAATATCATTGAAGCAAAATATTGTACATGGCTGACACTGCCCACAGAAATGGCTTAGGGAACATGGGCACAAAGAATTTTTCTCTCAGTTGTAGGCACTTTGCTTGATACTAGAGACTCAAAAATAATAAAACCATAAATTTGAACATATGTGTTTTCTTATTTCATTTGGCCCTCACAACATCTCTAAAAAGGAGCTATTTACCTGTCCATTGTATAGATAAGGAGTATTCGATTCAAAAAATTGAGTTTTTCAAAGAGCGGGTAGGAAAGCCAACATCAACCCAGCTCCTTTCCAGAGCCTCATGCTTGCAGTTCACGCCCGGGGCTTCTGGCACATTTGGATGTAAATCCTGCCAGCACAAGGTTGGACAGAAAAGATAAAGAATAAATAGCAATCAAGGCCAACTACATAGACCTGCAGGCTGGGGCAAGACCACACAGGGCCACAGGCTTGGAAGGGGGCCCAGTGCTCGGGGCTTGGTGCTCTGCAGTTGCCATCTTAAAATTCTTAATAATTTGATCTTTGAATTTGTGTTTGTAAGTGAAGTCCAGTGGAACCATGGAAGAGGAGCCCGGGGCTTGGAGCCTCCGCTCACATGTGGTCCCACCTCCTGATGCCTCCCAGCCACCCAGGGCTCGGTTTCCCACCCCCTCACCCTCACCTAGCAGCCACTGCTGCCCTCCACCCCTGCTGGGGGGCTGGGCTCAGGCTCAGGGAGAGTCAAGGTCGAGGACACTTGCCTTGTGTGCCGAACTGTAGGTCAGGGCCCTGGGCTTCTATGAGGGTCTCCACTTGCCCCATAAAAAGTCCCATGCCTGAAGGAGCACGACATTAAGTAGCAAATTAAAAAACACCTTATGAGGTCGCGAGAGAGACAAAGACCATAAAAGAAAGGAAAAAGCCATTTTCCACCCTAAAAACAAAGGAACCCACATTTGTCATCTTGCACTGGGCCCTGCAAATGACATAGCCAGCCTTGATAGCAATGACCCGACAGACAGCGATATATAAGCAAGCTGCTGAGCCAAGGAGCCCCTGGGTAATGTGTTGGTACACTTGACAAAGCCCCGACACTCTAAAGTTTTAAAGACGTATCTGTAATACTAAAGTAGCGCCCCGGGGGAAACCAGCCTGTCACACTGCTCTCAAACGCACTCCAGTCGTATGACCTGCCCGGAGCTCAGAACTATGCAAACCAGCTGCAGGCTCCCTTACAAAGAGCCTCAGCTCACCCTCTGCTGTGAAGGAGCTGCGGCACACGCTCTTAGATTTGTGATGGTCTATGTATGAGTAAATTACGTGTATTTTTGTTCATTGCTCAATTCCATCAGTACAGTCCTGGGGAGGCACGTAAAAAGTAAATCCTGAGCTCTTCCCTTAACTTTGGCCTTCTATGGAAACATGGAGGAGAGGCTCAGGTTGTCCTCTACCTCCATGCCAGTTTTTTACCCTTGATTTCCACAGATTAAGATTGCAATGTTATCACGTATTTCTGGGTGTGTGTCAGCCTTTCCAGATTAAACACGATTGCTGTCCAAAAGGGGGGCTAATTATTGCTCCAAGTTTACTATGATCATTCCTGTGTTCTCTCCACTTATTTGTGTTGCTCTGGGGATATGCAGCCCTGCTCTTGTCACTGCTTCCAGCAACAGCTGACTGGCAGGACAGACTCCTCCTGGGCCTGCTCCCAGACAGCTGTCAGGAGCAGAGGCTGTACCCTTGAGCCCTGTCTGGCAGCAACCTGGGCCCAGAAGGGAAGCAGGTGGGCTGGGCAGGGGCAGCTGAGGTAAGGGGGTTCTGCCACCCTGTGACTGGCAGAGCTTGGGGCACAGATGGCATCAGGATGCATCTGAAGGACAACCATAGGCTCCCTTATGCCCGTCCATTTGGGGTCCACGGAGGAGCATAGAGAAGATGCCTGTGACTGCATTTGCAAAAAGAATTAAAGCACAAATGAAGAGCCTGCCTTCTTGGGGGCCCCTGAGCGACCATGAGGCTGCACCCACAGCCAAGCCCACTATGGCTGGAGTCCTCTATGTTGTCCCTAGCAAATGAGTTTAGCGAACTTAAGGTACTAGCTTAGCCAAATTCCCCAAAAGTCACAATAAAATATATGGTCCAACGGGGACTGACTGAGTATAAGGGATTTTACTGGGGTGATGGAAATGTTCTAAAATTAAATTGTGGTGGTGGTTGCACAACTCCAAACATTTGCTAAAAGTTATTGAATTGTACACTTAACATAGGTGAATTTTATGGAAGATAAATTATACCTTGATAAAGCTCTTTAAAGAAAAAACAGAAACAAAAAAGAGAAACATAAATATTCTCATTCCCTTGAGAATCCCTATCCATTCAGATCCTAGTTCCAGATTGCACTATGTCCTTGTTTTTAAATCAACTTTATTGAGGTATAATTTACATATAAATAAATGTATAGTTTGATGAGGTTTGACAAATGTATATATCTGTGTAACCACTGTCACAATCATGATGTAGAACTTTTCCATTCTCCCAAAAAGTCCCCTCTAGACTCTCTGCAGGCAATTCTACTCTGCACTCCAGCCCAGGCCACCAGTGATCTGCTTTTTGTCACTGTAGATTAGTTGTGAGTCTTCAAGAATTTCATATAAATGTACCCTTTTGTGTCTGGCTTCTTTTGCTCAACATAATGTTTTTGAGATTCATCCTATAGAGGCTCTTTAAAAATAAAACAGAACAAACTTGTATTAGTGGTTTCTCCAAAGTAAGAAGGCCATCTCTATGACAAGAACAAGTTTTCTGAATGAGGAAACAACTTTCCTTTACTAGCCTAAGGATCCTGGCTGATAATATTTTTCTTAATGATGAGTTTTAAAGAGGAAATCTCACTTCTAATTTTAAATGAATTTTTATATTATCTCTGTTAAATTTTTTTAAAAAGTGAGAGAGAAAAAGGGCTAGGTTGGAGGGAAAGAAGTACACTAAGATGAAAGTATTTTAAATGAAAACACCTACCTAAAGATGTGACATACTTAAAGTTTTCGAGCCAGGTGAGTAATTCTTTAGGAAAGGCAGAATATTTAGTCTTATGGCCAGTAGTAGACACTCAAGTAATTGTTGAAAGATCAGATGAATTTGAAAATATTTCTAATACTCACAGGAGCAGGCAACCTCTCTCCAAAGTTGCCTAAATTGCTGTATTAAGCAGTCGGTGTGAAATCTGCCTTTAGTTGTGGGTGGGTTTTGCTCACAAAATAGTAAGCAGCCACTTTGAAAACGTGGAGTGAATTTTTAAAATAGCGAAACCAAATGGAACAAAATGTGGATGTTGGCTGACGTAGGAGTATGCTAAGTCAAAAGTGAGGCCTGTGAGCCATTATTGAAGCCAAACAGACCTCAAGTGGTTTAAGCCACTTGGAGAAGGAGATGAGTCAGTCCCCAGTACTTCAGAATGTGACTTTATTTGGAAGCAGTTGTAACTAGTTAAGATACGGTCATACTGGAGTAGGATGGGCTTCTAATCCAATGTGACTGGTATCCTTATAAGAAGACAGTCACGTGAAGACACAACACACAGGTAGAATGCCAGTTATGATAAAGGCAGAGATTGGAGCTATGCAGCTGCAAGCCAATGAACATCAAAGACTGCCAGCAAACTACCAAAAGCTGGGAAGAGGCAAGGAAGGGCTGACTCCCCTATTGGCTTCAGAGCGAGCATGGCCCTGCCACACCTTGATTTTGGATTTCTAGCCTCTAGAACTGTGAGACAATAAATTTCTGGTTTTTTAAGCCACCCAGTTTGTGGTACTTTGTTAGTGCAGCCCTAGGAAACTCATACAGCAGGTAACTCTCATTTGCACATGACTGTCACCTCCTCCAGGAAGTCAGTCAGGGTTTGGAGACACTCTTCTGAAACTGTATTTTATCTTCTGTTTAACTCCCTGGAGAAACAAGTTTTCTTAAATAATGAATTTTTTTTTCACTGTCCTGGCATTCCTCCCAAGCTAATGATCAGCCCCGATATGGTCAGGGATATGACAGGATAGAGGAAAAAAATACCAGCAAGGTTCTTCCTGACTTTTAGATTCCAAAGCCTGGGTCCCTAGAGGAATGAAGAGGACCAAAGCATATGTTTGGGAGAAGTGAGGTTTCAAGAATGGGGCTCACTCCCATCCCTACCAGATTAGAAAATATTCCCCCTGGTTTGGAGGAAGGAGGATGAAGAGGGAAGGAGATGAGAGCAGAAGATTGGAGGGTTTCAGAGAGAGACTACAACTGGCCCTAGAAGAGTCCTGGGTAATGTGTGTGTATTGGTGGGAGGACACTGGAACAGTTCAAAGCGCTTTATAAACATTACCTCGCAAATCCCTGTGAGCTCTTCTGTATGCAAGTTTTATTATTTATAGATGAGGGAACAGAGACCTAGAAAGATTAAGTAACTTGCACCAAGACACGCCCCAGGTAAGTAGGTGTGGTAACCACCTCCAGGATGGCCTCCAGTGAGCCCTGCTTCCTGGTATTCATGCCCTTCTGTCATCCCAGCCTCCCATACTGAATTAGGATTGGTTTGTGGGTCCAAGACAATATGGTAGAAATTCCAAGGCTTCCAAGGCTAGGTCATAGAAGACATGCAACTTCTGCCTTCTCGCTCTTGGATTGCTCGCTCTTGGAGAAGTTAGCTGCCATGTCGTGAGAACACTCCAGCAGCCTGTGAAGAATCTCACATGGCAAGGAACTGAAGCCTCCTGCCAACAGCCAAGTGGGTGGACCATCTTGGAAGTGAATCCTCCAGCCTCAGTCAAGTCTTCAGGTGACTGCAGCCCCAGCCGACATCTTGACTGCAACTGTATGAGAGATTCTGAGCTGGAACCACCATTTGAGGAATCATTCTCAAATTCCTGCCTCACTGAAAGTGTTGATGAGAGATATTTGTTGTTTTAAGTCAATTTGGGATAATTGGTTATATAGCAATAGATAACTAACACAGCAGGGTTCAAACAGAAGCTTATCTGGTTGCTGAGCCATGCCATCAGTCTCTACACAGGCCCTTCTGTCTTCCATCCTTTCTCTAAATAATAAAAGGAGAACATGTTAACAATTAAAACAAAAAATGCAAGCGTTATTAAATGCTCTGGCAGAAGTTTAAAGAAGAAAGAGAGAGGAAAGATTCTGGCAGTGACAGAAGACAAGCATGGCAGGAATGGAGGGTGCAGCTAGGGCATAAAAGCTTTCAACCTACAACTTTAATGAGTATGAACTCTGGGCCAGGCCTGGGCTCAGCCCTGATGAGACACATACATGTAAAAAGGCCCAGTGCCTGGCATCAGGGAGCCTACAGATTAGTGAGGGAGAGTTGAGGGAGAGTCTCCTTTTTCTGGTGTGACTGATGGTCAAATACAAGTTGGGGAGAGGCAAGAAAGGAGACTGGGGCGTCCTGGAGGCATATCTGGGGACATACATCCAGAAAATGTACATTTGCAGTTCCCATGGGAGACTTTTTGGTCCTTGTCATTCTAAAAGTGTTAAGCTATCAACCTTTTCAGACAGTGGGGACCTAAGCCTCGATACAGGTGGGCAGAATCCCAAGGTGTGGCCATGGCTGGGGCCCACCTGAAGGTACCTAAGTCTCCTTAAAGTTCCCATATTCAAACAGCACTGAGTAAATATCTTCTGAGCTATTCTGTATGCAAGGCACTGTGCTCGGCATTGCAGGATCCATTCTCAAGATGCCAAGAGTGTGAGACAAGCACTCAGAGAATTAAAATCCAAGAAAAATATTCTGTGTCCATGAGGTTGATGAAATAACCCATAAGCTAAATCCTGGCCAGTGATGCATAGTGGGCAGCTGGAGGATTGTGGCCTGGGCAGTAGTGATGGAAACTAGAATGAAAGTCTCTGGGAACTGGGAGATTGTTGACAGCTTTGTCAGTACAGTAGTATCAAGTGAATATATATATACATTTTCGGCCAGGAGCTAGGAAAGCCAAGACACAGTTGTGGACAGAATCTGAAAGTTCCATATCAAAGCGAGAAATGTATAGGGACAAAGTTAAGAGGCCAACTGAGCCTGGAGATTCAGACTGGACAGAGGGAACCAGGAGAGCAAGATTTGAAGACTGATTTTGGAGACACTTTCCCAAGAGCAGAGGGATGAGCTGAGGTGTCAGAGTAATAGTCCTTGCCTCCCTGCAGAGTAGTACCTGGTCTGAGAAGATTTGTGAAAAATGCAGTCCAAGTAGTAGAAAGCAAGTTCATATCTGGTTGGGGAACCAGGAAAGGCCTGGGAGGCTTTGAAGGATAAGCAGGATTTTTATCAGCAGAGTTGGTCATCAAGGAAGAGAAGAATTCCAAGTGGAGGAATCAGAATGAGCAATGGCACAGATATGAGAAAGTGCAAAGTATGCTTGATGAGCAGCACACACCAGTTATACACAGTAGGGGAGGAGGGGAGAGAATGCTGTCAGATCATAGAATGAAAGACATTTGACAGGTCATTTAACCCAATTCTTTCAGTTTAGTTTTGTCTTCATGGAGTAGAGGGCTTTGAATGTCAGATTGTGGCATTTAAACATTGTTCTGTGGACAATGAGGAGATGACAATGGGTTTGTTGGAAAGTTGGGGGTAGACTTCATTTCTAAGTTAAAGAATAAGCATTGATTTCAATAGAAAAAGAAGTGCCACAAGCTATAAAACTTTATTTTCCTTCCCAGTTGGACTATTTGCTATTTGATTCCTAAACCCATTCTAAATTTCAGGCTTTGCAAAAGTCAATGCCGCTCCATGGAAGGAACTCACCTTCCTCACCAGCCAGTTGGATTCTAACCATTCTTTAGGCCCAGGTGAAATGCCATATACAATTTTTCCAAATTTTTACATTTTTACCAGCTTCCAGGAAGAGGAGTATGCTGTGATGAGGTTGTCTTTGCCTGCACATATGCAAGTTTAGCCATGCGTGACAGTTTCTGATGATTTGCATGTCACTTCAATTGAGTTATTTGCATTAGTAGCACAAGGCAAGATTGAATTTAAACTTGAATTCAGTTCCCTAATCACCACTTAATATGACTCTTGAAAGATTGTATGTGATGCAGAACAGAAACTAAAAATAATGTTGTATGCAAAAGACTCCATGAGTGTGAGCCTTCTGGTGTTAAAATGTGGTGTAAAGAGGGGAATTTCCCTCTTCTCTGAGAAATCACCCAAAAGTAAGAAGGAGAATAAGAAACAGGAACAAAACTGTATCTTGAAAGCAATCAAGAGACATCTGTAACCCTGAACCAAAATGGATGGGGAAGAGCTTCTAAATGCAGTGAAAGTCAAGTAGGCATGTGGGAAGATAAGGAGACAGTATATCCACAGTTGGAAACATCAGTCAAATCCAGGAAAGCCTAACTCCTCAAAGTAAATGACACACCCTAAGGGACAAAACCAACAACCTCTTTTTGGAACAATGGGAACAGTGTACAGGTTTGTGACTGGAGATTCTGTGGAGTGGTTAAATCCAAAGTCTTAACAAATAAGAAAGGTGGGACTGCATGAGGAAGGACACAGACAAGCCACGTATGCATTCTGATGGTGAGGCAGGACGGTGTGACCAGTCCTGCCAGGTTTATCTCACCTGACTGGGGAGAAATAAAGGATAAAAGAACTCTCACACACACAAGCATCTTTAGCCTGGGAAATGGCACCAGCCCCTCATCAATCTAAACCTCCAGGAAGAATTCATCTCTTTATAAAAGAGTATTAATTTTTTTTAAAGTCACAGAATCTAAACAAAGATGGCACAATAAAGAAAAAGATGAAAGTAAAAGTGGGGAAGTGGCTGATGAAATACTTACGAAGAAGGCTATTGCCCCAGAACAGATGAAAAGTTGACTAAACATAGTATGAGAAATTTTAGAAACAAATGAATGATTTGCTATGAAAAAGAACACAAAGACAGGTTTAAGAGCCCAGGAGAGATAAGGTAGGGCACAGAGGAAGATGGACTATGAGTCAGCAGAGCATAGGAAAGCAGTGAAATAAAAACAAAACAGGGGACAGCCCAGTGGCATAGTGGTTAAGTTCGCACACTCTGCTTCAGTGACCTGGAGTTCATGGGTTCAGATCCCAGATGCAGACTCACACAGTGCTTACCAAGCCATGCTGCAGCAGCATCACACATACAAAATAGAGGAAGACTGGCAGAGATGTTAGCTCAGGGCCAATCTTCCTCACCAAAAAAAAAAAAAGCAAAACAACTACAGAAACAAAGAGCAGGATAGATGCAGCACACAAAAGAAGAGACTTTGCTGAAAACACAATAAGATAAAAATAAGAGAGAATTGAGAAAAGTGAACAAATGAAATTAAAATAACCAAAGAATTTTAAATGATTTGGAGAAATCTCCACCTATTATGGTTTATATCAGATAAAACTTCTCCCATGAGAAAAATAGCAGATTACACACAGACGAGGGATTTAGGGAACTGGAAAATAGGTCAACTGGAAATATCCAAATTGAAATCCTGAACAGAAAAACAAAGGATAGAAAATACAGAAAAGAGCATAAGAGACACATGGGACGTGGTGAAAAAGTCTGACATACATGGAATTCAAGTCCTAAAAGGAAAGAGAGAGAAAGTGGCTGCAGAGAATCTGATTTATTATTTTCAAAAAGTGATGAAAGATATCAAGTCACAGATCCAAGAATCCTAGCAGGATAAATACAAAGAAAACCACACCTAGGCACATCATTAAAAGGCTGAAGACCAAAGATAAAGGGCAAGTTTTAAAAGCATTTTTAAAATAGAAAAAGAATAAAAACACCTTATATTCAAAGATACATAACACTTCCAGCTGACTTTCAACAGAAATTACAAAAGCTCAAAGAAATGCATTGTCATCTTTTAAGTACTGAAAGAACATGACTGCCAACAGGAATTCTCTATCCAGGGAAAATAGCATCCAAAAATGAAAGAGAAATAAAGTCATTTTCAAATCCAAAAACCTAAGAGACTGTATTACCAACAGACTATCTGAATGAGAACTGAAAGGAGATTTTGTTTTTAAAGTCAGCAACTCTAGGAAACAATTACAGTGACCCTCCAGTCTTTTTTCTACACATTCAAATTCCTCTTTAGTGTGTGTGTGTGTGTGTGTATGTGTGTGTACAATTGGGGTGTATACACATTGTTTTTAGACTAAAGCATCTTCCTATGTGATCAAGTAAATCCTATAGCAGCATATTTAATGGCCACATAGTACACCATTTTATGAATCCCGCAGAATTTATTTAACCTTTTCCCCATGGCTGGACATTTGTATGCTCCTTATATTCCCCATCAAACATCTCTTTAAAGTTCACCTGACCCTGTATGAGAGGTAGCAGGGAGTAATGTTTAGAGCTCAGAATCGAGAGCCAGACTGGGTTCAAATCTCGACTCCACTAGCCGGCTAACTGTGAGTGAGTTATATAATCCCTCTGTGCTTCCACTTCCTTCTGTGTAAAGTGGGAATGATGTCTGCACCGTCCTCACAGGGTTGTTGTGAGGATTGCTGGGTTATGTGGAAAGCCCTTAGAACAGACAGTGCTAGCAATACGTCACGTGCTCAATCAGTTCCCCCTCCCTGCTCCCTGACAGCTGACTGCTCCTTCCTTCACACAGAGCCTTCTACTTTGAGCATGAGTGAGAAGGCCGCTGGGGGCGAGAATGTGTTGTACATCGTTGATGCCCTTAAGTTCTGAAAAGATTTTAAAACCTAACTCGCTCCTCTACCTCCCCCTCATTGGAGATGAGACCAATGTCCAAAGGAGTGGGAATGACACTGTTCAGTGGAAACCTCACCTGGGAAAGGCAGGCAGGTGGCCAAACTCTTCTTCAGCTCCTCAAAGACTCTTATTCAAAGAACGCAACAGTCCGACTGTGCAGACTACAATCCAGCATGTAATCCACCATGCTAGCCCCTGAGCTGGATGCTCCCACAGTTATTGTCTCGTTTCATCCTCACAATAGCATCATCCTCACATAGGAAACAATCCCACAATCTATCCTAAGCTAGAGAGGCTCAGTGTTAAAGCCAGAGGGAGTAAATCAGTGGTTCTCAAATTTAACACGCAACAGAAAACCTAGAGAGTTTGTTACAACTGAGATTGTTGGTCAGTTTCTGATCAAGTAGGTCTGGAGTGGGGCCTGAGAACTTGCATTTCTAACAAGTTCCCAGGTGATGCTGATACTGCCAGCTCCAGGGAGTATACTTGGAGAACCACCAGAGGAAATGATGCAGGCCATCGGGGCAATCCACAATGCTCCTTCCCCACAGGGATGTTGTGGCTGTCTTACAGGGCGGACGTTTTGGATGCCTACATATCTGCTTCTTGACCTTCCTTCGACTTCTTCCTTCTTAGTCTAGCTCAGTATTACTTACAATTCAGTGTCCCAAAGGATTTCTGCAAAGGGTTGCATAAATGAAACCAAGTGTATGTGCTCCATGGCAAATTTAAGAGAATTTCAAGGGCAGTTTTGGTTCTACTTGATTTTTTGCCTTCTTTGCTAATTACAGAACATAATCTGCTCATAGATTCTGATGCCATTACATAATAATACATAGGATATAGTGTGAGAAGAAAGATTTTACACACACACACACACACACAATTGAGGGGTAGGAGAAGGGGAAACAGGATTTATGCCTATGTAGGCATAGGCACTTACACCTGAAGAATGGGTAGGACGTCAGGAGTTCTTGGTGGGTGGACATTCCAGGCAGAGAAACAGCATGTGCAAAAATATAGAGGCAGAAAGATGCTGGCTTGCTTAGGGATCGATGAGGAAATGTGACATGCCCCTTGTGTTCCTCTCTGGTGAGGGGGCATTAACTTGTGATCCTAACAGAGGGATACACTGCTTACATTTTCTCTTTTGTTCCCAGGGCTAAAACTAGTTGGCACAGCTCTGATGGGCTGGAAGTGCAATGGGCAAACACCCAGAGTATTCCCAGGGGGTGCTGGTTAGGGGATCGTCTTTGACCAGCCCTGTCCAGTGGGACTTTCTGTGGTGATGGAAATGTTCTATAACTGTGTTGGTCCAAGCTAGCCCTATGTAGCCTATCAAGCACTTGAAATGTGGATAGTGGGACTGAGGAACTGAATTTTTAATTTTAGCTCATTTAAATTCAATTTAATTTTAAATCTAAACAGGCACATCTGGTGACATGTCATGGCAGCTCCAGAGACAGGCCATCAGGGATCATAACTGCAGGTCTTGCAGCTGCTGCTATGGCAATCACCTGAAGGCAACATTCTGAATTAGATGCTGGTGGGAACAAACGATGAGGGGGCATCATTCCTGTCCTCAAGAAGCTCACTGTCCAGAGAAAGAGTCAGAACTAAACAGGCAACTGGAATGCCACGAGGTGAGTGCAGCAATAGAGGGAGCCCAGGCTTCTGTGGCAAGAGCCCGGAAGTCCAGTCTCTTGCTCAGAGAAGGCTTCTCAGAAGGGTGGAGGCTGGGCTGAGGATGAGCTGGAGGTAGGCCAGCTGGACGTTGGGCCAAGTGGAGGAGGCGGCAGCCTGTGGTTGTCATGACGACACTGAGGCACCGGAAATCAGAGCCTGCCCTTGTGCTGCTGTTTAATGAAGCCACCAAACCGTCATAGGGAATTGCCATTCATTTAATTTATTTTTATACTTTATTTCATCCCCAAAAGTGTTAAGGAGGATCGTAAGAACAAACAGCGCGACAAGATAGAAATAGAAAGCCCTTAGAGTGAAGGGGAAGTAAGGACAACTAGCAAGATGAACCCAGAGAGCTTCCAGGTTGTCTCCATCCTTGGTGAGCCAGCGGATGCATTATTCACATGGAGGAGCCCCTGCCCGCACTTACCTCTGAGATCTAAGGCACTTGATACCACAGTAGTGGGGGCCTGGTCAGGCTTCCCCAGGCAGCACCTGACCAAACCGTTGCCCAAAGATGGAAGTGATTTTGAAGAAGGCAGCAGCACCGCGGAGCCATAAATGCAGGAAGCAAGAATATATAACTGAAACCTGTGACCCAACACCCTGTTATGGGTTGAATTGTGTCCCCCAGTAAAGATATGTTGAAGTCCTAACCCCTAGTATTCTCAAAATGTGACTTTATTTGGAAATAGGATCTTCAAAGATGTAATCAAGTTAAAATAGGTCATTAGGTCAAGTTAAAATAGGTCATTAATCCAGTATGACTGGTGTCCTTATGAAAAGGGGAAATTTGGACACAGAGACAGACACAGAGGAAAGGGGGCAGTGTGAATATGGAAGACTGGAGTGATGCACCTACAAGTCAAGGAACGCCAGAAATTGCTGGCAAACCACCAGAAGCTAGGAAGAGGAAGGAAGGATCTTTCTCTTACAGGTTTCAGAGGGAGTGTGGCCCTGCCAACACGTTGATTTTGAACTTCCAGCCACAGGAACTGTGAGACAATATATTTCTGATGTTCTAAGCCACCTGGTTTGTGGTGCTTTGTTACAGCAGCCCGAGGAAACTCATACACACCCTGACTCAAAGCGTGCTGCTTGAAAGGCTGTGGGAGTCAGGACCAGCTCGGGAATGTGTGAGGTTCTGAGCCTGTGAGGTCAGGGGATAAGGTCCTCAGGGAAACGTGTGTCAGAGGGTGCCTGGGTGAGAGGCTGAGTGTTCAGCCACAATGACGAACTCTAGAAACCTTCACCGTCCCACCAGGAATGGGAGCAGACCACACACACACACACACATGCATGCACACACACGCACAAAGTCAGTTCACACACAATCTTAGAAAGACTTCCCATTTCCTGATCAGTGCACTACTTGTTTCTGTGTTGGGTTTGCTTTGCTTTGGTTTTCAGTTCCTAATTTTTCTACATAGTCTGTAACATTTTATTTTAAAATACAAATAGCCAATTGTAACTAAAGTGCACTCTTCATCCCATGTCAGAATTATAATGTTTCTCATCACACCTGACAGAGTTTAGATGGGCCCCTAGGTGACTAAAGTCACTGAAAATGAAAAACGATACAAAGGAATAATAAAAAATATTTACAGTGGAGGTGAGGCCAGCTAGTCATTTTGCCTCAGCGTATAGCAAAGATTCAACATTCATTGTGCAATATTCAATTTCTAAATTTGATTAGATAACAGCATCCCAATGTGAGTTGGCTTTGATTGTTTGAGTAGTTTTCTGTGCCTCAGTTTCCTTATCTGTAAAAAAAGCATGATAATAATACTACCTCATGGGTCGTCAAGGGCTTCACAGTTAACTTGGAACCATGCCTGGCACATAGCTAGTGCTGCAGGGTGTTAGGTTTGGAAGGTCTCCCAGGCCTGGGCCCTGCCTTCAAGGAGCTTACAGTCAACTTGGGGATACCAGCAAGTGAGGAAACTCTGGGCTCTTCTCTCCTCTCTAGCCTCTCCCCCCAACCCCTTCCTTGACCTGGGAGAAAGTCTTTTCTAGAAGGTTAAAAAGGACAGAGACTGTAATAGCAAATAAGTGTTAAAGACAGGTTAGCATCTTTCACAGTTCTCCTTAACTCATTCTGACTACAGTGTGAAGGATGTATTCAAGGTGGTGTATAGAGCAGTGCGGGGAGGGCAGAGATCCATTGGGCTAAAAGACAGGCCAGGTAGAGAGGCACGGCAGCCAGGAGGGAGAGGAGCAGCAAAGGTGAGAGATGTTATGGGACTACAGTTCCAAGATTTGGTGACTGCTGGGGACAAGAACAGGATAAATTAATTGGAGGTGTGTAAGGTGACTCTCAGTGAGCAGTAAGGTAGTGATGTCATCTGCTGAGACAAAGAAACTGGGAAGAGGAGAAGGTCTGGGGACATGGGTGATGAATTCAGTTATATTCCCATTTATTAGAGTAAGCTGTGACATATTCCATAGTGGAGCTCTGAGCTGTACATGGACCTTGGAGGCCAGCTGGTCCACCTAACACGGGCATCTCCTCTACAGCGTTCCTGATTGGCGACCACACTGCCAACACTTGACCTTCACCAGGATCAATGCCCTTCCTAGCTCCCTGGGCAGCCCACCCCAGTTTAAGCAGCTTAAGTGTTAAAATGTTCTTCCTTACTCTAAGACCATGAAATTCCACTAACTGGAAATTCAAAATTAAGAAATAAGTCAAAACATGGGCAAGATTTGTACGCAGGGATGTATATATGTAAATGTTTTTACTAGTGATGACTGTAACAGCTTAAATGCCCCAAATTTGAAGTTTGGTGAATACAGTTATTGAAATTTTTAGAATTGTTTTTTAACTTCACCCAGAAGAGCTATACAAACACACGCGCGTGTGCACACACACACACACAGTGCATGTAAAACTGGTGAAACCTGAATAAATTCTGTGGATTGTACCAATGTCAATTTTCTGACTCTGATAATATATTACAGTCATGCAAGATGTTATCACTGGGGGAGATGCGTAGATTCACGTAAGGACTACCACAATCAAGATGCAGAATTGTTCTGTCACCACAAAGATCTCCCTCATGCTACCCTTTTATGGTAACAAGCACCCCCATCTCCTCAGCTACTCCTTAACCGCTAGAAACCACTAATCTGTTCTCTATCGCTATAATTTTGTCATTTCAAAAATATTATATAAATGGAATCATACAATATGTAACCTTTTGAGGTTGGTCTTGTCCACTTAGCATAATGCCCTTGAGGTCCATTCAAGTTGTTATGTATATCAAAAGTTCATTCCTTTTTTTTTTTAAAGCCTCAGTGCTCAGTTGTGTATCCTAGTTGTTAGTTTAGTCCTCTATGTGAGCTGCCACCATAGTATGACAGGTGACAGATGGTGATGTAGTTCCATGACCAGGAAACTCACCTGGGCAATGGCAGTGAAAGTGACGAATCTTAACCACTAGACCACCAGGGCTGGCTCAAAAGTTCATTCCTTTTTATTGCTGAGTAGTATTCCATGGTATGGCTGTACCACAGTTTGTTTAGCCAGTCACCTGATGAAGGACATCTGGGTTGATTCTAGTTTGGGGCTATTTCAAATAAAGCTGCTATGCACAGATTGTTGTGTAAACATAAGTTTTTTTTGTTTGTTTTTTGGGGTTTTTTTTTGTGAGGAAGACCAGCCCTGTGCTAACATCCATTGCTAATCTTCCTCTTTTTGCTGAGGAAGACTGGCCCTGGGCTAACATCCGTGCCCATCTTCCTCCACTTTATATGGGACGCCGCCACGGCATGGCTGACATGCAGTGCGTCCGCGGGCGCCCGGGATCCGAACTCGTGAACCTCGGGTTGCCAAGCACGAACTAAACCACTGCGCCACCGGGCCGGCCCCTAAACATAAGTTTTTATTTCTCTGGATAAATATCCAAGAGTGTAATTGCTGGGTGTATGATAGTTGCTTGTCTGTTTTCTAAGAAACTGCCACACTGTTTCCCACAGTGGCTGGACCATTCTACATTCCCACCAGCAATGTATGAGTGATCCAATTTCTGTGAATCCTTGCAAGCATTTGGTGCTACCATTATTTTTCATTTTAGCCATTCTGATAGGTAAGTGGTGGTATCTCATTGTGGTTTTAATTTGCATTTCCATAGTGGCTAATGATATTGAACACCTTTTCATATGATTAGTTGCCCTTTGTATGTCCTCTTTGGTGAAATGTCTCTTCACATCTTTTGTCCATATTCTAATTAGATGTTTTTTAATGGTGAGTTTTGAGAGTTCTTTATATATTTTAGATGCAAGGCCTTTGTCAGATATGTGGTTTGCAAATATTTTTCTCCCAGCTTTTTATTCTTTTATACTTTTTATTCTTTTGCAGAGCAAAAGTTTTTCATTTTTATGAGACTGAATTTAACCGGTTTTTTCCTTTTATGGATCATGCTTTTGGTGCCAAGCCAAAAAACTCTTCACCAAGCTCAAGGACCCAAATATTTTCTCTTGTGTTTTATTCCATAAATCTTGTAGCTTTCAGTTGTGATTCACTTCGAGTTAATTTTTGTGTAAGATGTAAGGTTTAGGTCAAGGTTTAATTTATTGCCCCTGGATGTCCAATTGCTCCAGTGCCATTTATAGAAAAGGCTATCCTTCCTTCACTGAATTACTTTTGCACCTTTGTCAAAAATCAGTTGGACATATTTGTGTAGAATCTATTTCTCTCTATTCCGTTCTGTTGGTCTATGTGCTTATCCCTCTGTCAATACTACACTGCCTATATTAATATAGCCATATAGTAGGCCTTAATGTCAGATAGAGTGATTTCTCCCACTTTACTCTTCTTTTTCAAAATTGACTCATCTATTCTAGTTCCTTTGCCTTTTCATATAAATTTTAGGATCAGTTTGTCTATGTCTAGAAAAGAAACTGGTTGTGATTTTGACAAGAATTACATTAAATCTATAGATCATTTTGGGGGAGAATTGACATCTTTACTATGTTGAGTAAGGCAATCAATGAATGAGGTGTATCTCTCCATTTATTTATTTCTATTTTTATTTCTTTGATCAACATTTTGTAATTTTCAGCATTCAGATCCTGTACATGTTTATTAGATTTATACCTAAGTATTTATTTTGGATTCCATCTTTTGTTAGTATACAGAAATGTGACCAAATTTGTGTGTTGATCTTGCAATCTGTGACCTCGCTGAACTCACATATTAGTTCCAGGAATTATTTTTATGACTCCCTTAGGATTTTCTAGATAGATAAACCTTTTACCTGCAAATAGGGCAGTTTTATTTCCCCTTTTCCAATCTGTACATCTTTAATTCTCTTTCTCGACTTTTGCTCTGGTTAGAACTTCGAGCACTCTGTTGAATAAGAGTGGTGAGAGCAGACATCCTCGTCTTTTCCCCAGTTAGAGAGAAAGCATTCAGACTTTCATCATTCCTACAACAATTCCATCATCATTAGTTGTAGGTTTCTTGTAGATACTCCTAATCAAGTTTAGGAATTTTTCCTTTCTTCCTAGTTTGCTGAGAGTTTTTAGCAAGAATTGGTATTGGATTTTGTCAAATATTTTTTCTCCATCAATTGATATGATCATATGATTTTTCTGTTTGAGCCTGTTATATGGCGTATTTCATTTATTGACTTTTGAAATCTAAATGAGACTTACAGACCTAGAATAAATCCCATTTGGTTGTGTTGTATAATTCTTCTTATACATTGCTAGACTTGATTTGCTACTATTTTATGAAGAATTTTTGTGACTAAGTTCATGACAGATATTGGTTTACATTTTTTTGTTGTTGTTTTTTGTTTTTAACAACATTTTGTTTGGAAATGTTCTCTCTCCTTCTATTCTCTGAAATACATTGTGTAAATTTGAAGCTAATTCTTCTTTAAATGTTTGGTAGAATTCTCCAGTGGAACCATCTGGACCTGGAGATTCTTTTGGAGGACATTTTTACATTATGAATTCAATTTCTTTAGTGGTTATAGGACCATACAGGTTATCTATTGCATCTTGATTAGGTTTTGGAAGTTCATGCTCTTCAAGGAATTAGTCCATTTCTTCTAAGTTTTCAAATTTATGAACATAAAATTGTTTGTAGTATTCCCTTATTATGCTTTTATGACTTCAGAATCTGTAGTGACATCCCTGTCTTATTCCTGATCATCATGATTTGTGTATTCTCTCTTTTTATCTTTGTCAATCTTGCTAGAGGATTATCTATTTTGTAATTTTTTTGAAGAACCAGCTTTCTGTTTCATTGATTTTTCTCTACTGTTTTCTTGTTTTCAATTTCATTGATTTCTTTTTTTATTGAGATATAATTCACATACCATAAAATTCACTCTTGTAAAATGTACAACTCAGTATTTTTTAGTATATTCGCAAAGTAAGCACACATCACCACTATTTATTCCAGAACATTTTCATCACCTATAAAAGAAACCCCCTACACATTAGCAGTCTCCATCGTTCTTGCCCCAGTCCTTGCAACTACCAATCTACTTTTGTTTCTATAGATTTGCCTATTCTGGACATTTCATGTAAATACTATGTGTGACTCTTGTGTCTAGTTTATTTTACTCAGTATGTTTTCAAGTTTCATCCATATTGTAGCATAAAACAGTGCTTCGTTCCCTTTTATGGTGGAATAATATTCCCTTGTACAGATATGACACATCTGATTTATCCATTGTTTGGTTCATGGAAATTTAGATTGTTCCCACTTGTTGGTTATTATGAATAATGCTGCTATGAACACTTATGTGTACATTTTTGTGTGGATTATGAAAATACTTGTTTTCAATTCTCTTGGATATATACTAGAAGTGGAATTGCTGGGTTATATGGTAACTTTATGTTTAAGTATTGGAAGACCTGCCAAATTGTTTTTCCAAAGTGGCTGCATCATTTTATGTTTCCACCAGCAATGTATGAAAGCTCCAATTTCTCCACGTCCTCTCCAATGTTTGTTATTGTTTACCTTTTTTATTATAGCCGTTCTAGGAGTATGAAACCAATATCTCATCATGGTTTTGATTTTCATTTCCCCAATGACCAATGATGTTGAGCATCTTTTCATGTGCTTCTTGGCCATTTGTGCATCTTCTTTGGGGAAATGTCTCATCAAATCATTTGTGCATTTTTAAATTGAGTTATTTGTTTTTTATTGTTGAATTATAATAGTTTTTATATCTTCTGAATACCAGACCCTTATCAGATATATGATTTGCAAATATTTTCTTCCATTCTGTGGGCTGTCTTTGCACTTTGTTGATAATGTCCTTTGAAGCACCGAAGTTTGTCATTTTGATTAAGTCCAATTTATTTGTTTATTCTTTGGTTGCTCATGCAATCAGTGTCATAGCTAAAAAAACCATTGTTTAACTGAAGGTCACAAAAATATACCCCTATGTTTTCGTCTAACAGTTTTATAGTTTTAGCTCTTAGATTTAGGTCTTTGATCCTTTTTGAGTTAATTTTCGTATGTAATGTGAGGTAGGGATCCAGTTTCATTCTTTTTGAGTGTTGTTATTTAGTTGTCCCATCACCATTTGTGGAAAAGACTCTTCTTTCCTCCTTTGAATTGTCCTGACACTCTCAGCAAAAGTCAATTGACCAGGGGCCAGCCTGGTGGCATAGCTGTTAAGTTTGCGCATTCCGCTTCGGAGGCCCGGGGTTCGCCGGTTCAGATCCTGGGCGCTGACCACCGCACTGCTTGTCGAGCCATGTTGAGGTGGCATCCCACATAGAGCAACTAGAAGGATGCACAACTATGACATACAACTATCTACTGGGGCTTTGGGGAGAAAAAAGCAAAAAAATAAAATTAAAATAAAAGTAGAAAAAAAATCAATTGACCATAGATGTATGGGCTTATTTCTGGACTTTCAATCCTATTTCATTGATCTATATGTTTATCCTTATGCCAATACTGCATTGTCTTGATTATTGTAGCTTTATAGTAGATTTTGAAGAAGGGAAGTAAGTGTGAGTCTTCCAACTTTGTTCTTTTTCAACATTTATTTTGTCTATTCTGGGTCTCTTACAATTCTATATTAATTTTAGAATCAGCTTGACAGTTTCTTTAAAGAAGCTAGCTAGAATTTTGATAGAGATACATTGATTCTGTAGATCAAGTTGGAGAGTATTGTCATCTTAACAATATTGAGTTTTCTGATCCATAAGCACAGGTTTCTTTCCATTTATTTAGATCTTCTTTAATTTCTTTGACTCTAGTAACAATTTTTATCTTGTCTATTTTGTTGGTATTATTATAGCCACTCTAGCTCTCTTCTGGTTACCATTTGCAGGGTATATCTTTATCTATCCTTTCACTTTCAACCTGTTTGTTTCTTTGAATTTAATATGTTTCTTGTAGACAGCATAGAGTTAGATCATTTTATTTTAATCCATTTTGCAAATCTCTGGCTTTAACCGAATGTTTAATTCATTTATGTTTAATGTAGTTACTGTTATGGTAGGATTTGTGTGTACCATTTTACTATTTGTTTTCAATATGTCTTATGCCTTGTTGTTTCTACATTCCTTCTTTACTGACTTGCTTTGTGTTAAGTAGATATTTTCTAGTGCATGACTTCAACTCACTTAGTGTTTCAGTATATTTTGTGGAGTTACTTTCTTAGTGGTTGCCATTGGGATCACAATTAGCACCTAACTTATAACAATCAAATTGGATTGATACCAACTTGATTTCAATAGTGCTCAAAAACTTTGCTCATATATAGCTCTGTTCCCTCCTCCTCCTTTGTTCTATGTCATGTGAATTATATCTGTATACACTGTGTACCTATCAACACAGGTTTGCAATTATTGCTTTGTGCAATTATTTTTTAAATCAGATAAGAGAAAAAAATGTGTTAAGAACAAAAATACATTTATATTTACCTGTGTAGTAACCTTTACTGGAGCTCTTTATTTCTTCATGTGGATCCAAGTTACTGTCTAGTGTCCCTTTATTTCTGTCTGAAGGACTTCCTTCATTGTCCTTACTCTAATTCAACTTTTTTGATTGAATAAAGACTAATCCTAGATTGCCAAAAGCCTTTGGTTAATTTCTAAAGTTCTGAAAAGCATTGATTCTGAAAAGTTTGCCATTTTTCTTATTGCTTTTATGGAGTTTTGCTGATCCTTACTCTGCCATTTTTGCTGACATTATTTAATTTCATTTATTTATGGTCTTATTTTTATTATTTCTTTTCTCAGCACTGCTTTAGTTGTATCCTACAAATATTGATATGGTGTATTTTATTTTCACTCAGTTATATGTATTTTTTTCCTTTGAGACTTTCTGTTTAACCCATGAATAATTTAGAGTTCTGTTGTTTTATATCCAAATGTTTAGAGATTTTCCTATTGACTTGCTGTTATTGATTCCTGCCTTGATTTCATTATCTTCAAGGAATGCACTTTGTATGATTTCAAGTCTTTTAAATGTGTTGAGGTTTGTTTTATGTCACAGGATATGTATGGTCTGTCTTTCTTTGTAATGTTTCATGGGCACTTATAAAGAATGTGTACTTTGCTGTTATTGGGTAAAGTGTTCTATAAATGCTAATTACATGTTGTTCAGTAGTGGTGTTCAGATCTTCTATATCTTTGCTGATTTTCTGTCTAGTAGTTCCAACAACTGCTAAGAATGGGATGTTGACATTCCCCAAGTATATTTATGGATTTGTGTATAATATTTGTCTAAAAAATATATACATAACTTATCACAGTCTACGATTAATGATGTTTTATCACTTTTTTGTTTTTATTTTTAATTAATCAACTTTTTATTATGGTAAGAACACTTAATATGAAAGATACTCTCACAACAGATTTTTAAGTGTACAATACTCTATTATCTATAGATATGTTGTATAGTAGATCTCCAGAACTCATCCATCTTGCATAACTGAACTTTATACACATTGATTAGAAACTCCCCATCTCCTTCTTCCCCCAGCCCCTGTCAACCACCATTCTATTCTTTGCCTCTATGAATCAGACTATTTTAGATACCTCATATAAATGGAATCATGCAGTATTTGTCCTTTTGTGACTGGCTTATTTCACTTAGCATAAAGTCCTCAAGGTTTATCCATGTTGTCACATATTGCAGGATTTACTTCTTTTTTAAGACCAGATAATATTCCATTGTATGTGTATACCACATCTTCTTTATTCATTCATATATCAATGAACATGTAGATTATTTCTACATCTTGACTATTGTGAATAGTGCTACAATGAACATGAGAATGCTAATATCTCTTCAAGATCCTGATTTCAATACTTTTGGATAAATACCAAGAAGTGGGATTGCTAGATCAGGATAGTTCTATTTTTAATTTTTTGAGGAACCTCCATATTGTTTTCCATAGCAGCTGCATCATTTTTCTTTTCCACCATCAGTGTACCGGGGTTCCAGTTTCTCCACATCCTTGCCAACACATGTCTTTTGTTTTTTTTTATAATAGCTGTCTCAACAGGTGGGAGGTGACATCTCAATGTGGTATTGATTTCCATTTCCCTAATGATTAGTGACGTTAAGTATCTTTTCATATACCTGTTGGCCATTTGTCTGTCTTCTTTGTTTCATCACCTTGTGTAGAAAACTTTCTTCCATCTATCCACTAATATAATTCTTTGATACTCTTCTACATACGTGGAGCACTACATAAGATAGTGTTATGATTTTTGCTTCAATCATTAAATATTTAAGAAATTCATGAGGAATGAGATAGTCCATTATATTTACCCTCTCCTATTTGTGTTTTTTTTTTTTTTAACTCATTTTATCATTGTTTTTTCCTTTCTGTAGTTCCAAGCCTTCTTCTGATATCTTTTTCTCAGAAAACTTCCTTTGGCCTTTCTTTAAAGCTAGATCTGCTAGCAAAAAGTTCTCTTGGTTTCCCTTTGTCTGAGAGTGTCTTTATTTCCTCTTCAGTCTTGAAGGATAGTTTTGCCAGACGTAGAATTTGTGGTTGACAGTTCTTTTTCTCAGCACTTAAAAAATATTATGCCACTTTCTTCTGGCCTCCTTGTATCCTCATGAGAAATCTGCTCTCATTCAAATTGTTTTTTCCCACATAGGTAAAGTGTCATTCTTTCTGGATGCTTCAAGATTTTTCATTTGTCCCTAGGTTTGAATACGACGTACCTCAGTGTGAATTTCTTTGGGTTTATCCTGTTTGGGATTCACTCAGATTCTTGACTGTGTTGTTTTATGTTTTTTGCTTAAATTGGGAAAATTTCAGTCATTATTGCTTCAAATATTTTTCCATCTCCACTTTCTTTCTCCTCTCCTTCTAGGACTCCAATAATATGAAGGTTAGATTTTTTTTTCACTATATTCCCACATGTCCCAGAGACTCTGTTCTTCTTCTTTTCAGTGTATTTTCTCTGTGCTATTCAAATTGGATAATTTTTATTGTTCTATCCTCAGTCTCATTGATTCATTTCTCTGTCATATTTTTTTCTGGCATTGAGTCTATTCAGTGAGGTGTTTTTTTTTAATTGGGTTATTGTATTTTTAATTCTATAATTTAATTTCCCTTTCATTCTTTTTTGAATGTCTTCTTTTCTCCAATTTTCTATTTTTTCATGTGTTTCAAACATGTTCATAATTGCTTGTTGAAGCATTTTTTTATGATGGCTACTTTAAAGTCTTTGTCAGATCATTCCAACATCTGAATCATCTCAGTGTTGGCATCTGTTGATTGTTTCTCTCACTCAGACTGTGATTTTCTTGGTTGTTGGTATGATGAGTGATTTTCAGTTGTATTTTGGACAATTTGATTAGTATATTGTGAGACTCTGAATCCTATTTAATCTTCTTTTTCAGCAGACAGTCACCCATTTGAGCATACAGGTATAGCACACAAGTCAAAGTGTGGGTGGGTATCCAGCTCCCTGCTGGACCCCGCTGATGCCATCCTGACAAACGTTGGTGACTCATACTGCCTATGAGTGCAAATGAGTGGGGCGGAAGTTCAGTAACCCTGTTAGCACTGACTCACCTGCCTCATTGTCTCCAAGTCGGGTATAAGCTCAGCTCCCTGCTAGGCCTAGCTGACACCGGAGCAGGGGGCAGATGTGAAGGGCTGAGTAGCCCCACCACAAATAGCATCCTTCGGTTTCATTGATGCCAGGTGGGAGTAGATGCTCAGCTACCCACTGGGCCCCTCTGGCAGTACCAAAGCAGGAAAATCAGAGCACTGTTTGCTTCTGCTGGGGGGCAGATAGAAGATTAGCTCCCTGTTTGGACCTGCCAACACCACTGGGTAGGTAAATCAGAACTTCGCTCCTGCTTCCTTGGGGCTGTGAGGGGAAATGGAAGACTAGCTCCCCTTTGGGCCTGGCAGAAATCTTGGGTGGGGATATTTGTCCACTGATGTTTGGCTGCAGTAGGGGAGATATTATCAAAAACGTTTTCTGTTCTCTTATGCATCTGTTTTCTTGGTTCTTTGTTCAGAGGGAATGGGCTTTTCTTGCAGATTTTTTTTTCTTCTCTATGCTTATTGATGGTTCCAGATTGCAGACTTCTCCATCGTTCCATTCAGGACATATACAAGGCAGAAAGAAAACCCAGGGAACTCATTGCCATGTTGTTCCTCAAGTCCTGATGTCCTTAGGCAGTGTGCCTTCTTTCCATCTTTCAGAGTCTTCTTATGCTTGTTTGTTGTGTTACGTGCAGGCCTTCTTTAGTTGTACAAGGGAAATCCTGGAAGGAATGCAGCTATTCCATCTCAGCTGGAACTAGAAGTTTGAAATTACTTTTTGTGAAGATCTGTAATGATGTGAGAAATGCTTAATGTTAAGTCAAAAAGAAAGATAGAATTTGCATATATTACATAATCTTGACCATGTAATACATCTCAAAACTGGATGGAAATACACCACCCTGTCAACAATGCTTATGACTAAATTGTGAGATTAGGTGTAATTTGAGTTATCTTCATGTTAATACTTTACTTGTGTATTCCAGTTTTTCCACTGGGTATATATATAACTTTTACAATATAAAAGCATGTTTACTTAAAGGTATAGTGAGCTATAATCTCTCTTCCTCTTACTTTTTTCTATTTTGTCCTAGTTTTGTCCTCTGGAAATACACAGAATCAATACAACCTCTTTTCCACTGAGACTTCATAGAACAAAGAAATATAAATTCATTTAGAGTAAGTAAATATGAGCCTCTTCCTCATTCTCCTCTCAAATCTTGGCCTTCAGTTTCTTCTTACTAATATTCTGTTTATAGATCCAAGAGCATTCTTCTTGAAAGATGAAATGGAAGTAAACTAGGAAATGGGTCATGGCTCTTGCTCCTCTCTCCAGGCTAAGTTAGCTGTCTGTCCCCTGTGCACAAGAGCAACCTGCGCACATCTGTTAGGTCACTCACAACCTGGTTTGCCATTGTAGGTTGTATTTCTACCCCCGACCAGGATGAGTTCCTTGAGCTCCTATCCCATTTTTCTCTGTACCCCCAACACTTAGCATAGTGCCTGGCATAGAACAGGCACTCTGTAAATATTGAATTGGATGGATGAGGGGATGAATGGATGGACATAAAGGAATTACATTAGTTGGATAGATGGATGAATAAATTAATTAACATCCTCAATCAATGCTGCACCACCTGATCCCTCCAATTTGATCACTTTCTTAATCCAAGTCTTAATATTTTCCATAAGCCTCTGTGTGTACACAGTTATGGTCTCACTGAGGTTTACCTTACAAATCTTGAAAACCCTTTGAAATGTCATTTTTATAAGTCCTGCTTTTAATCTTTTGGCCACTTTTATAATATATAGTACGTAGTGAGATTTTATGAATAGATTGTGTGTGTGTGTGTGTGTGTGAAGATTAGCCCCGAGCTAACAGCTGTCGCCAATCCTCCTCTTTTTTTGCTGAGGAACATTGGTCCTGGGCTAACATCCATGCCCATCCTCCTCTACTTTATATGGGATGCTGCCACAGCATGGCTTGATAAGCGGTGCATAGGTCCGCGCCTGGGATCTGAACCCACAAACCCAAGACTACCGAAATGGAGCACACGAACTTAACCACTATGCCACTGGGCCCTATGAATAGATTTTTTAATAAATTGGTTGGAGTAGTTTAGTCATTTTCATGAGACTGGCTAATCTGGTCAAATAATTAATTTTTCCTACCCACCAAGGCAAGCCTATTACATTGAGGCATATGTTTATCCCTTGATTGGCTATGAAGTGAGTGAGAATTAAAGAGACTTAGCTTGTGAAGCTCAGAACCATTGGCTGACCAGTGAAAGACCTTAGCAACATCCAGGGGGTGGTCAGGATCCATTACAGGAGAGTCACCGGGGACTGACATTCCTTAAGGAGCTCAAGTTTAGATCTTTGATATTATCTCCAAATAAGCTTCTCTATACAGTCACAGAAATACCCCAAATGGCATATTGTATGTTCTTGTTTTAAAAGCAATAATTTATTAGCCAGCCCCAGTGGCCTAGTGGTTAAGTTCAGTGCATTCTGCTTTGGTGGCCCAGGTTTGGTTCCTGGGCTTGGACCTACATTGTTCTGTTAGTGGCCATGCTGTGCTGGCGGCCCACATATTAAAAAATAGAGGAAGATTGGCATGGATGTTAGCTCAGGGCTAGTCTTCCTCAAGTGAAAAATGAAGAGGATTGGCAACAGATGTTAGCTCAGGGCTAATCTCCCTCAGCAAAAAAAAAGGGGGGGAGAGAGAGAGAAAGAGAATTTATGGGAATTGAAATCAACATTCCTTGAGTTGCTGATCACTACGGCTTGGAATAATATGTCCACAGTTATCACAGTTTGTCCTCCTGGAGTTGTGAGCAAATGGAACAGTCTTGAGTGAGAATTCATACCAAAGAAGGCATAATTAAATTGCATTTGCTTCTTTGGTCCTATTCTGCTTTGAGAGATGCCCTTCGGCTTTACAAGAGCTCCAGTACATTGGAGGATGAAAGTATCTTGGCAGATTTTCATCAAGTAATCGCTTCCTATAATGATCCATAGTTGTTTGTTTATTTTAAGTGACAAACAACAAGAGGCTTCCCTCTTCAGACACATTTTTTCATCCTCCAGAGCAAACCTATCCATAACAAACTTTTTCTATTGGAGGTTATTTTTGGCTCTGAATGCCTTGTTTTTGTTTAACAAGGGGGAAAATAGGTTCTTCTGGAAGACACAGATTGGTGTAATAACATTGTCTCAGGGTACTGCATTTCTTTTCTTATTTTTATGTGTTCTTCTGTTTTGAACTTTTATTAAAATTGACCTGTTGGGTAAAGATGATTGAGCCCAGGAAACTTCACTAGATAGAGATAAATAGGATAATTTCCCCACTGTGAGGTGCAGTACCCTACAAGTACTTTTGCATGATGGTGTTTATTCATAAGAATCAACAAAATATTCATATTTTTCGAATATTTTTGCAGTCTGGGGCACCTTTTTTCAATATTTCCTTATCACTCTGAATCGCCTCACAAACATTAAATTTAAATACATTTATTATAATTCATATTATTTATTTGAATTCATTTATTGAGAGCTCAATAAGTGCCAGGCACCATGCTAGGTGCCTGGGCTACAGCAGTGAACAAAACAGACAACGGTCCCTGTTCTCATGGAGCTTACTTTCAATGGGAGAGAAAAAGATTTCTCACTGAAAATATTTCAGTGGGAGAGCGCTATAACATATTTCAGGCAGTGATAAATGCTGTGAAGAAAATGAAACAATGTAAGGCAATAGAGAGTGACAAGGGGTGAGATCTCACTAGGGTGGTCAGGGAAGGTTTCTCTGAGGATGTAACTTAGAAAGTAAAGGAGTGAGCCATGTGGATGTTGGGAGGAAGAGCATTCCAGGAAGAGGAGTCAGCAGACATACAGGCCCTTCGAGGGGAGCATACCCGACATATTCAAGAGACATCATCAAGAAGCCTGAAGGGCCATGATCTAGAGAGAGAGTAGAAGGAAGGAAGGAAGGAGAGAGATCCAGAAATCAAAACAATTAAGACTTTTTAGGCCCATGGGAAGAACTTTGAATTTTATTCTAAGTGTGATGAGAAGCCAGTGGAGGGATTTGAGCAGCAGCATGACATGAGCTAACTTACATTTTAAGAGGGTCACTTTGGTTGCTATGTGAAAAATAGACTGAAACGGCCAAGAAAGAAGCAAAGACACCAGTCTGTGAGCCTTTGCAATAGTGTAGGTGGGAGGTGATGGTCATTTGATCTAAGGTGGTATGTAGAGGTGGTGGGAAGTGATCAGATTTTGCATATATTCTGAAGTCAGAGCAACAGGATTTGCTCATGTATTGAATGTAGAGTCAAAGATAACACCAGCAGTGAGGGTTTGGGCCTGAGAAACTGAGTGAAGTAGCCATTTGCTGAAATGGGAAATACTGGGGAAAAGGCAGGTTTGGGGGGAAATTTTGGGAAATCAAGACTTGTTTTAGACATATTAAGTGTAAGAGGCCTATTGGAGATACAAATGGAGTTGTAAAGCAAGCTGCTAGAATATATGACTCCTTATTACTAAAAATGGGACTAAAACTAAATATAAACTTATCTGAATATTTCTCCAAGTATATTTTGGATGTTGCTAGTTTCATATGCTGTTTAATAATATTATATTGGGCTTCCATTTCTGACCATGATAGGGTAAATGGTACCAGAGTAACCCTCCCTCCATAAACAGCTATAAAACTAGACAAAATATATAGGCAACTGTTTTTAGGCAGTGGACAACAGGCAGCACAAGACTGTAATCCTTGAGAGAAAGGAAACTTACAAAGTGAGCCTCTTGATTGCCCAAATCTCTGCCTTGAGAAAGTTTTCCACTGACCACAGCAGAGTTCTGGAGTCCAAGCAGAACACTGTGGTCTGTCTGAGCTGATGAGGTAGAAATAATGGTTTAGGGAAGCAGAAGCAAGTGGAATCTACGAGGTGGGACATAGCAGAGGAGGGAGCTATAAAGAGAGGGGGCCCTAGAAGTCCATATGGGGAACCCCCATGAATCTGTTGATGAGAGATGGGCTGTCCTGTGCAGGGCAAGACTTCTTGAGGCTTACCAGACAGCAACTGCTATGATTTTGAGAGTGGAACAGAGATTCTAAAGGCTGAACAATGCTTGAGGGTATGGGAGTCCAGCTCTGCCAGAGTGAAGAGATCTTGTTTACACTTCATTAACATTCCTGGCATCCCGCTGAGACACTGGAAAGACTACACCTTAGAAGTAAGGACCAAGCCCTAGAGTAACACCTACTCTACCCTAACAAAGTTTAAAGCCATGTCCCAACAGGATCCACATGGGATAAAGAGAGTTTGAAGGCTGAGTCCTGTCAAGTTAGAATGGCTTGGGAAACATGTTGAACTTTCCACATATCGACACTAACCAAGTATAAAACTAAGCCTATATAAGTTCACAGTGATCATCCATTAATTAAAGAGCCTGCTAAAACAAGAATCAATACTCTTCAGAGAAAGATAACAGAAAACAGAGTCTTTAAAATGTACTATCACAATGTCCAGTAAATAATCAAAGATTGCTAGGCACTTAAAGAAACAGGATAATGTGATCCATAGTAATTTTCTAAAAAAGGCAGTCAATTGAAACCACATCTAAGATGGACCACATTTTAGGTTAGCAAAAGAGACTTAAAAGCAGCTGTTAAACTTCTGTTCAAAGAATTAAAGGAAAATATGGTCTTAGCGAGTGAAAAATAGGGAATCTCAACAGAAAAATTAAAACTATGAAAAATGGAAATTCTTGAAGTGAAAAGTAAAAATGCTATTTTGAGATTAAAAAAAGGATTCTGTGGACAATTAAAATGGGAAACTTGTTTAAAAAGAGTTTAACAGGTTATGGCTTACTGTAGTACTTTTTAAAGCCTTTACTACACTTATATGCATTATGAATATACAAAAGAGATTATCATAAGATACAATGGTTTCCACACATATTTGACTATAGAACTCCCATCACCCAGGAACAGTGGTCTGCAGAACATATTTGAAGATTTTCCTTGGACTTTATACTCCTACCTCTTCTAGCTGTGCTCATTCTCTGACCTGCCATGCATACTTCCATGCGCTTAAACACCATTTCCTTTGCTTTGAAACTTTTCGCCCCCCACATCCATCTGATTAATCATTCATCCCTTAAAGCTTATTTGAAATATCCTCTTCTTACTGAAGGCTTCCCAAACTCTCTGTCATAGAATTAGCCACTCCATCTTCTAAGATTCCCTAGACTCTGTAGAAACATCCACTGAATCATCATTTGCCATGTTGCATTATAATTATGTGTTTACATGACTCTTCCTGTGACCTGCTTATGGGGACTGTCACCTCCTCAAGGGCAGTGATAAATCTGACTCATTCAATGTCCTCAGCATACAATGTAAGGCTAGGGATTGGCAGCATCATAAGTATTTGTTGAGTGAGCAATGTCTTACGTCAGAAGATGACAACGAATGGAAAGCAATGACCAAGATGATACATGCTCCAATTTTTAGTAGTATTAAGGCAAGTCACTATAATCCTCTGAGACATAGTATTTCCTGATGATTAGGAACACAAACTCTGGGGCCAGACTGCCAGACTTCAATCACTTGCTAGCTGTATAACCTGGGGCAACTTGATTAACTTCCTTTAGCCTCAGAGTCCTCATCTGGAAAATGGGGATACTAGCACCCTCTATCCCATAGGATATGGGAGGATTAAATGAGAAATTCATGTAACGCAGCTAGCACAAAGCTCTACACGTAGAGAGCACTCAGTGAGCAGTGGCTATTTATATTATTACCTTTTCCTGCTTCTCATCTGCCTGCCACCACCTCCCCTCCTAAGCATCAGTCACTCATCAGTATTCTCCCCTCTAGCTTCCTTACCCACCCAACCTCCTGCCTGTTACTACCATCCTTTACCAAAGCCTGTCTGCCCACTCATACCAAAGGGCAGCATGAGCTGTCAGCATGTTCCAGCTTTTATCCCCACATACAGCTGGAATGTTGTGTGCATGGGCCCAACTCATCCCTCAAGGCCAGATTAGATCTGAGTCTGCCCATGAGGCTTTACTAACTCTTAATCTTTCCGTTACCTTCTGCAGTATTTGTCTGGTCTACATGATTTGGCATTGGGCTGTGTACTTCCATTGTTTCATACATGTAAGTGCTCTTTCCTCAGAAAGAGTATAGTCCTTCTGGGCAGGGACCTAAACTCATTCCATTTCCGTCTGTGATCACCTCCTAGACTCGAGACCCAGGAAAGGGCCATTGCAGGATATTTGGAGTGCAGCAGGGCATCAGACTATCTCTGTACATGTCCTTTGAGGTCACAATGATTGTTCAGCAGTCACACACTCAGCTGCCTACAGAGTCCAGACAGCAGGCTTGTATGTGAGATACTCAAGGTTTAGATAACTGAACATTATAACTCAGTGGTGTAATGTGTTATCTAAAAAGGTCGGATGGTCTTGGGCTACCTGAGTAGAATATAGGACAAGTGCAAGAGTTCTGTGTCCTCTCAGCTGCTGTGACATACTGTGTTCCATCCTTGCACTCTGATAGATTGCAGTGGCATTCCCAAGCACATGCAAAGGAGGGAAGCAAGGATGTTCAGTAGCCTAGAAATGGCATCAGAGGGTGAACAGCTGGAAGATTTGAAGATATTCAGCTGACAAAACATATGGTTTAGTGTGATGTCCTTTGATAAAGATTGCTAGAGTTTTTCTAACCCTTAAAATCTAGCCTTGATAGTGACATAGCTATAACAACTTAGCAAGATGCTCTTTATCAAATTACCTTCTGTTAAACCTGTTGACCAAATGATTTGGAAAGGTGCTTTTGCCTCCCTTTTTCCAATTCCAATCTTAACTATAGAAAAACCAGTCCACAGTACTCTCCTCAGATCGGGGCTTTAAAACAATACGAACTATCTCATACAAAATAGGAGGTCTGGACATCAGTGGGAACAATACTTTCTAAACTGAGCATTTAGCGTAGGAAGACAGTGAATATCCTCCAAAATTTGGATTATGTTACTACAGAAGTGTTAGGTTACTACACACGTCTATATGAGATTATAAGGAAGAAACTCAGCAGACACAACCGATGGTAAAATTGACACTCCAAGAGCTACGATAAGAAAACAGTGTGAGAGATTTAAAACGTTCAAAAAGATAAAAGAATGAATAGAATTCATAAGGCAGGAAGAGAACATTGGGGGAAATAAGGAAACAAATAGAAATTTTGGAAACGAAATATATAGTCACTAAAATTTAAAAAAAAACTCGATAGACAAGTTAAACAAACTAGAGACAGAACTAGTGGTTTGGAAGACAGGTCTGAGGAAATCACACCAGAGTACAGAAAGAAACAGAAATTATGTAAGTGAAATCAATGTAATGTGAAGAATAGAATGACAAAATCCAATATGAATCTATTAGGAGTTCCAAAAGAGAGAATAGAGAGAATGAGGGAGAGGCAACATATTGAAGAGATAATGGCAGAGAATTTACCAGAATTGAAGGAGGAAGAATGCTCAGATTGTAAAAGCACATTGGGTTATGAGCAGGATGAGTAAAAGTAAATCTACCTGTAATCACATCATAGTGAAACTGAGGGGCATCAAACACAAAGACAAACCATTAAGATTCTCTTAAGAGAGGGAACTAAATCAGGTCACTGAGAAGCCACATCCTGTCTTTTCTGGTGGCCTGGTAGTCTTCTTCAGCTTCCAGCCAGAGAAAGGAGCAAGAACGGAGAAATAGCCAGTTATTCTCCAAGTAAAAGGTAAGAGATTTGAGAGAGACATTGGACCCAAAAGAAGGTAATGGTTTCATCAAAACCACTTTGCAAGGCCTCATTGTTAAGATTTGTTGATAATACACACTTGGGATTCCACCCATTAATTGGGTGCGTGTGTGTGTGTTGGGGTGTGGGGGTGTGTGTCAGGAATCTTAAATCTTCTGCAATCCACCTCCTCCTTTTTGGTAAATATGCATAAAAGGACAGTACAACTATCCTCCCAGAGAAGGGGTTTTCAACCCCGGCTGCATCTGAGAATCACCTGGGGACAATTTTAATTCTAATTATACTAATGCCCAGGTGGGCCCAACATGTGCACGCTTTAAATCTTCCCAGGCGATTCTAACGTGCAGCTGTAATGTGTGATTTCCTCAGACCTGTCTTCCAATTCTAGTGTGCAGTTGAAATCCATTATCTTCAAACGAGGTTTCTCACCTTCAGCACTACTGAGGTTTTGGGCCAGATTATTCTTTGTTGTGGGGGACTTTCCTTTGTATTGCAGGATGTTTAGCAGCATCCATGGCCTCTACCCAATAGATGTCAGTAGGAACCCCACCCACAGTTGTAACGATGAAAACTGTCTCCAAACCCATCTCCCACTGTTTCTCAGGTTCCCTTGACTAGGATCCACAGCTGGACGCCCTCACACACCTGAAACAAAAGTTTCAGAAAACATTTCTTATCCTTAACACAAGCGATGTACTCTGATTTTCTGGTCTTTTCCATCCTTTCGTATTTCTTTTCTTTCTTTTATGCTCATTGTGACTTCCTAAACTTCCCATCCCTCTTCAAATCACTCCAATCTGACTTCTACCTCATGATTTCATCAAAACTGTTCTTGGTGAAGATCACCAGTGACATCCTCATCCAATAGACCCTTTGCAGTCCTCAATTTACCTTAGCTCTCAGTGGCACTACACAGAGTTGACCACACTCTCCTTCTGAAATAGTCTTTTTCCTAGGCTACCATGACATCACACCTCCTGGTTTTCCTCTGCCCTGTTTTGGTCTATTTGTCTTCATTTCTGGATCTTTCTTCTTTGTCTGATCTCTATATTGTAAAGTTTCTTAGAGGTCTGTCTTGTCACTCTCTCTTGGCCTAGAGGATCTTCCACATTCCTATGGCTTTCAACACCAACCGTATGCCAAAGACCCCCAAATTTATGTTTAGCCCAGACCTCTCTTCTGAACTTGACACCCACAGATCCAACTGCCTTCTCAACATCTCCCTTTGATGTTTCACAGACATCTAAAACAAGAAACTCTTGTCCTTGCCCCAAACATTTTATTCTTCCAGCTTTTTAAACCTCAGTAAATGGCACCACCAATCCATGAAATTGCTTAAGCCAGAAACCTAGAGGTCATGCTTGACAACTCCCACACATCCAACGTATCAGTTTCTGTCAACCTGCAAAATACATTCTGGGTCTTTCTACTTCCCTCCATCCCCAAGGCCACCATCCTATGCCAAGTCGCCATCATCTCTCACCTAGAGCACTGCATTGGCCTTCCAACGGTCCTCCTCTTTCTATTCTAATCCAGTCTCCAGCCAACATATAGCAATACTCTTAAAATATAAATTTGATCATATGTCTTTCCTGCTTAAATCCCTTCAATGACTTCCCTTTGCATTTGGAATCAAGACCAAAGATCTCAGCCTGGCCTATGAGGCTCTCCACGACCTCACTCCTCCCTGTCCCCCTAGACCCACTTGACACTGCTTACCCTCTTACCCAGCTCTGGCCACGCTGGCCTACCTTCTTTTAGTTCTATGAATTGCCTGCCCATGCTCTTTCCTGCTTTGGGTCCTTTACTCTTGTTCCTCTGCCTGGAGCACCTTTCCTCACTTTTTTGCAGGCCAATTCCTACTACTCCTTGAGGTGTCAGATTAACTTCCATTTGCTCAAAGAGGCCTTCCTTGATCACCACCTCCCACCCCAATCTAAATTAGGTCCCCATTATAGTCTCTCCTAATGCTCTCTACTTTTCCTTTATTGCACCATCAAAGTTTATAGCCATGTGATTATTTGTGCTCTCCACCAGAAAGTAAGCTCTATGAGATAAGGACTGTCTTTTAGACTCACCCTGAGCCTAGGTCAGTGTCTGGCACAAGTTCAGCACTTCATAAATATTAATTGGATGAATGAATGAACAGCATTATTTTGCAGAAAGAGATAGTGGGATAAGGCCCAACTGGACAACTCATAGATGTTGAGGAGGTTAAAATGGCAAATTTGCATTATTCTTTTGAGAAAATTGATGGTAAAAGGAATAAAAGAAGGTAACTGCTTGGAAAAGGGCAGCAGGGTCAAGGGAAGTTTTTAGTTTTAAACCATCTGGAGAGTGACATCAATGACACAGAAGAGTCCTATGTGGTCAGGCCTCCCTCTCTATCCACGTCCTGAAAGAACTAGGACAGGGTACTGTCAGGACATGTCAAGGGCCTCTCTGAGTCAGGTCCTGTTCAGTTCAACCACCTATGACAGAGTTGCTGGTTCCCAGCTCTCTCAACCTGATTCTAACCATGGTTGTGTCCACTGCACATCCCCCACCCCTGTTGTAAACTCAGCCCCACTTCAGACAGGACTGCAGGATATTTTCTTTCTAGACAACTGACTCTGGCAAAATGTAAATATGACCTTTGAGAACTGCTGCCCCAAATTCTTGAGGGTTGATTCCAGGAGGAACTAAGAATTTCTGCATCATTTTTACTTACAGAATTACAAGGTGATGACGAAAGTTGAGTTTTATAATGAGTTTTAAATATCATCATCCAGAAAAGCTTTCCCTCTGGCTCTCGAGCCACAGCCTGTGGAGATACACTTGACGAAACTGCTTCTTTCATGTGTGTGAGGTTGAACAGGTCACTTCGTTTTTCTGAGCTTCAGTCTCTTCATTAGGAAATGAGGAAGGGGGCTGGACTGGACTTTTGGTATGCTGTCAAGGATATACACATGTTCAGACCTCACAGTTGACCCTCCAAATCAGGGTGTTTGGGGGCAAGGCCCAGGCCTTATGTATTTTAAGAAGGATCTACAGCAGACATACACTGCTGGTTACTGGCTTAGATTCTTTTAATTCCTAACATTTTATGTTAACACTTCCAATTTGCTTAAGGTAAAATCTATCTAAATTATGCTAACATTTCCCTCAGGAAATTTTGATACTTTGATTGCATTTAAATTGGAATTCTTTTCTTTCAAAAGACACTTTATTCAGATAAATAATTCATTTATAATAAAAGAAACCCAAATATTAATGCCTTATTAATCTGTATGGCTCTAATATATACCCACTATTTAAATGAAACTTAATACTTGATTTAGGAAGAACGCTACTGCAATAAAGGAGATGTCTTAATTAGGAAATGTTCCATAACATTCATAATGAAAAAGGGCAGTGTAGGAGTCTCCAAGCAAAACTACCTCATTTCATTACCAAACCTTTAGACCTAAGAATCAGAGGAAAGGTCTTGTATCAGGGATGAGAATAAAGAACTGAAACTTACCATGGAATTGAGAACAGAAATTACCGGCATGGCTAAAAAGCAGAACATAGCTGTAGGGAAATCATCTTCTTGTAACAGAACCCAGTGGGTGAGTCAGAAGGAACTGATGCAGGAGAAACCCTGGTGGGATAGGCTCAGAACACTGATGGGCCTCAGTCTCTGCAGTCTGCGTAGACGGGCGGGGGCATCGGCTCAGCCATCTGTGGACTAAGTCAGTGCTCCACCCCACCACGGGGAATATATACATAACCCACCTCCCACCGCAGAGCACAAGTCGGGCAGGACAGTAATTCTACTGCTGCCAAGTGCCTCCATCACTTATACGAATTGGGCTGAGTTACAGAAAAATAAGGTTGTTTTTCTTGTGCACACAAATTTGTGGACTGCGGTCGATCCCTGCCACAGAGTTGCTGTTGTCATTACCATCGTGGATTGTTACCCCTGCCTTTGTCTGGGAGCCCTTTCACCTCTGCTCTGTGGCTCAAGTGGAGATCACTGACATGCCCTGAGTCCTTCCTGCTCGAGTTACCATCTCTCCTTCCACTGCCCTCTTCCTCCCTCTATTAACAGTGAGAGAATTCATTCATTCACTCCTTCATTTCATTCTAAAAATGTCATGTGTCAGAGAGCACTTTAGGCAACAGAAATGCAGCAGGGAAGACAAGTTTCTTCTCTCCTGAAAATTGCATTCTGAAGGTGAGAGATAGACAGTAAACAAATAAATATACACTGTGTCAAGTGGTGACAAGTGCTCTGGAGATAAATATAGTAGGGTAAGGGAATGAAGAGAGACAGGAGGCAGATGCTATTTTAGAGGTGGTCAGGAAGGCCTCTCTGTTGAGCTGACATTTGAGCAGAGAGCTCTGTGAACTTATAAAAATGCTTTATACACATGATAACCACAGATAATCAGCCAACTGGCACAGTAGGGGAACTGCTCCCTTGGCAGCATACCCAGGGCTTGTCACAATCTAAGGCTAAATCAGATGACTTCTAAAAGACAGGTAAATGCCACCTGGACACACATGTTCCCTGATGAAAGAGAAACTGACTAAAGATAAAAACCAGTAGCAGCAAAGATGGGCTTCCATTCAAAACAATGTTCCTTTAAACAACATATAACATTACTTAGCAAAAGAATAAGATTATGACAAAATCTAAATACCTAAAACTATCCAATTGGTGTTTCCAAAGAGTGTTTTTCCCTACACTGTATTGATTTGGAAATGTTAAGAGAAGGTTTAGAAGCTCGTGGTCCCAGCCATCTTCCAAGGTTCCATAGGAAAATGGACAATGCAGCCGATGGAAGGCCTCCACTCAACTGCGAGTGAGAGGCAAGATGGTAGTGGGGGGACAATGGAATCAGGCAGACCTTGGTTTGAGTGGAAACTGAGACAGAGAAGTTAAATAACTTGCCCAGGATCACACAGCCAGTAAGGCCTGAAGCCAGGATTAAAAATAGGGCAGATGTCAGGGGAATTGTGCTGAGGGGGAAAAAAGCCAATCTCAAAAAGGTTGTATACTGTATGATTCCATTTATACAACATTCTTGAAATAACAAAATTATAGAGATGGAGAACAGATTAGTGGTTGCCAGAGCTTAGGGAGGGAGGTGACTCTAGCTCTAAAAGAGGAGCATGACAGATCACGTGGCGATGGAACAGTTCTGTATCTCCATTGCGATGGTGCTTACACAAATCTACATGTGATAAAATTAGATGGAACTAGCACACACACACACACACACACACACACACACACACACACACACATGAATGCATTAAAACTGGTGAAGTCTGAAAAGGCTCTATGCATTGTCCTCCGGTTAATTTCCTCGTTTTGATAGTATACTGTATTTCTGCAAGATGTTACTACTGGAGGAAACTGGGTGAAAGGCACACAGCATTTCTCCTGTTTTTATTTCTTACAACTGCATGTGAATACAATTACTCCAAAATTAAGTGTTAAAAAAAACCTCAGGCAGTCTGAACCTTGGGCCTAAGCCTTAATCACTATGTAGCGCCAGTGGCTGCAACAGCTGTATGTGTCAAGGGATTCTTCTGTTAAACAATATAATATTTTTAAATTTCTGTTATTCTGAGATGCTCTGTTTATCTTTCTAATGGACAAGGAGAATAATTCTAATTTAAAATAGTTTTATAATGCATTTATTAAGTATTTTAATTAATCCTTACTTCCTCATGACATAATCCACACAAAACATCCCAATTCAGTGTAAAAACACAGATTATAAAATACTTGTATTCCTCTCACAATTCCCCATTAAAATATAAACTTCTGTAGATATAAAATTAATCAAGAGGCAAAAAAGCTTTAAAATGATTCTCAATGTCCAGCAGCACAGACTGAACTCCCTGTGTACTGCCTGCACGTGCTCTGCATTCCTGGAAGAAAGGGATACCTGTGCTCAGCTTTCTGAGAGCTTCCCTCCAAATCAGGAGGAAAAAGAACTTCCCTCTTGTTCACCTTTAGTTGTTTTGATTTGTCCGAAATTTACTAAATAGGCACTGGAGGATACTGCATTATATTTATTTGTTTTTGACGATCTATGCAAAATGTTATGCGTAATTGTGGAAAAATGGATTTTTGAAAATTAGCATTTAAAATGCAGCTTTGGGTTAGCCCGGGATGATGCCCGGCAGCTGTCTGGAAAGCGGTGGGCGGGCTGTGCAGGGTCCAGGAGCGTGGGAGCAGGGCGGGTCTGCAATACTCTGTTCAGAAACCGCAAACCTGGGTCTGAGAAGCGGGAGAGGAAATTCCCCGGGACACATGAGAGCCCCGGGGAACCGAGGACCGAGTAAGGGCGAGCCGGACCTTAGAACTCGCGGTCAGAGCTGAGCCGGGGCGAGGATCCTCTCTCTGCGGCCAAGCGCGGCGGCCCCGGGACCATCACACTGGCTCGAGACCCGGGCCGGTGCGCAGCCTGGGGGTCTGCGCCCGCTGCTCTCGAAAACCTGGTTTTCCTTCACCTCCTCTGCCTGACCCTTCCCTGTTTCCGTGATAGAAACAGACTAGTTGAGAAAAAAATACAAAGAATGTTTTAATTGTAACAAAAAAATTATAGATTTTCAAGCCCAAGATTTTATTATTATTTTTTAGTCAATGAGAAACATTTTCCTCTAGCATTCTTTCATGCCTTTGGGCCCTTGGCGGCTGCATGGTCCGAGTCCCAGGACTCAGGTGCCAAGTGACAATGACAACAGCTTTGACAGGTATGGTGGTATGTCAGCACAGGAGAGGACAACTTGAGCAAAGATTTGAGGTGCAGCTGAATTAACTTTGCTGCTTTTTAGCATCCATATTTGATTCTAGATTTTTCTATTAAGTTATGATGAGTCCAAATCAGGGTAAATGTTGGTTATTTTATAGCCTCCAGCAGTAAGTACAAACACTATCAGATTCCTACTTGTGTGACTTGGGCAAACTGGTATAATATTTGGGAGTATCAGCCCAGCTCACAGCCATCCTCTAACTGCCCCTCTTTCCAGGAGCAGAAGAGCCCCCAGGAGACCGAATATCCTGAAATACTGCACCTCCACTCCACTGACTCAAACACATCTGATGGGCCCTGCTTCTCCTTCCTGCGAATTGACAATCAGTTTGAAACTCTGGTTCTGTCTGTTCTGTGTTTTGAATGAACGCCGCAGCCCACATGTGTTATGCCATGGGAATGGAATAATAGAGAGCACACATCTTGAGGAATAGGAATGAAGCAAATGATAGGTACATCAAGGGAAATTGTCCTCAGAGACATTCCTCTTCCAACTCCTGTCCCTTTCTGAAACCCAGCCTTAGCCCCGTACGCGGGGGTCTATGAGACACTCTTCTTTTCTTATAATAATGTCTATCTTGGGGCTGGTCGGGTGGCGTAGTGTTTAGGTTCGCGTGCTCCGCTTCAGTGGCCTGGGGTTCGTGGGTTCAGATCCCGGGCATGGACCTACACACCACTCATCAAGTCATTCTGTGGCAGCGTCCCACACACAAAAAAATAGAGGAAGATTGACACAGATGTTAGCTCAGGGACAATCTTCCTCAAGCAAAAAGAGGAGGATTAGCAACAGATGTCAGCTCAGGGCCGATCTTCCTCACCAAAAAAAATATTATAATAATAATGTCTACCTTATCTTACCTTCAATGGAAGTGTACTAATGAATACTGGTGGAATCTGCAAGGTCATAAACGGTGCTGATTTGCTAACCACTGTGTCTCTAGTGCCTGTCACGGTGCCTGGCATGTAGTACGGGGTCAATTAATATAAATTGAATTAATGCATGAACAATACCCTGGGCAATTATGGCACATGTGGGAGGAAACAGCAGGAAAGAGGCATGCCAAAAGAGAGTCTCCTGCTTGGTGGGAATGATGGAGGGATGGTGGAGCTAGTGATACAAGAGAACATCTGAGAGGGGAAGCCTAATGTGTTGATAATCGAGAGCTAAGGTATTCATCTGTCATTAGTTCCTATCCAAAATCTTTTAAACACCCTCTCCATATTTTGATGACTTCCTAGATTGTGAACTTACCTTCAACTAGAGAAGCCAGACCCTAACTTTACCAGCCTCCCTCCCCCTGGGGTACTGATATTTGACTTAGGTTCCACCAGTCAGATGCAACTGGTGTGAGACTTTGGAAGCCAACTGCAAGAGGAAACAGGCAGGGCCTCAGGCACCCGTGTTGCTGGTGTGCTGGAGGCCCAGGCAGCATGGTTCTGGGGGCAGATCTTCCTCATCAGGTTGGTTCTGTGAAGGGGTTGTGGACAATGTCCCTAAAAGCTCAGCCCAATATATCCCTTCAGCCCTTCTAAGGACACTGTGATCTTTCTAATAGCTCTTAATAAGTTCCTTCTGATTTAAACCAACTAGAGTGAAAACAGGATGTAGAAAATGAAGTCTTAGTCATGAGGATGGAACTGAACGTCACGTCTAAGAGTCAAGATGAGATCCACAATGAAAGAGTGAAACAGGAAGCCAGAAGAATGAGCTTTCAAACGACCAATTTTTGGATTAATTGATTTTTCTCTATTTTTTTTTCTTTCGTTAATTTTCACTCCTATCTTTATTATTTCCTTCTTTCTGTTTATATGAGCTTAATTTTATGTTTTTCTAGCTTCTTAAGGTAGAAGCTTACATCGCTGATTTTAAACTTTTCTTCTTTTCTAGTGTAAGCATTTAAAGTTATCCTTTTCCCCTCTAAGCAATGTTTAACCTTCATCCCATAAATTCTGGTATGTCAGGTTTTCATTATCCTTCAGTTAGAAATATATTCTAATTTCTCTTGTGATTTCTCCTTGACACATGAATTATTTAAAGTGTTTAATTTCCAAACATGTGGGAATTTTCATTTTCCTGACATCTTTCTAATATTGATTTCTATTTTAATTCCACTGTGGTCAAAGAACATACTCTGTATGATTTTAGTCCTGGAAAATTTATTGAGTATTGTTTTATGGCCCAGCAGATGGTGTATTTTGTGTGTGTGTGTGTGTGTGTGTGTGTGTGTGTGTGTGTGTGAGGAAGACTGGCCCTGAGCTAACATCCATTGCCAATCCTCCTCCTTTTGCTGATGAAGACCGGCCCTGGGCGAACATCTGTGCCCATCTTCCTCTACTTTATATGGGACACCACCACAGCATGGCTGACAAGCGGTGCATTGGTCTGCACCTGGAATCCAAACCTGCAAACCCTGGACCGTCTAAGCAGAGCACATGAACTTAACCACTACACTACTGGGCTGGCCCCCAGATGGTGTATCTTGATGAACTCATACGCACTTGAAAAGATTGTGTGTTCTGCTCTTCTTAGGTGGAGTGTTCCATAAACATCAATTAGGTCAAGTTGGCGGAAAGTGTTATGTGACTCTTCTCTGTTTTTATGATTTCTGTCTACTTTTTAAATTAAATCCTGACAGAGGAGTATTAAAATCAACACTATAACTTTGGATTAGTCTAGTTCTCCTTGCATTTTCATCAGTTTTTAAGATTTTCTTTTTATTTTGAATATTCACAACCCCTTGTATTAGTTACCTATTGCTGTGTAACAAATTATCCTCAAACTTAGCTGCTTAAAATAACAAATATTTATTACCACAAATCTGGGTTTGGCCTAGCTGGGTGCTTCTGGCTCAGGGTTTCTCACAAGTCTGTACTTGAAGGGTCAGCCTGGCCTGTAGCCATAGCCATCTCAAGGCTGCCAGTTAGCTTCCAAGCTCACTCATGTGGCTGTTGGCAGGCCTCAGGTCCTTGCTGGCTATGGACTAGAGCCTTGACTAGGGGGCCTGTCCATACAGATACTCATAACCTGGCAGCTTTCTTCCCCCAGAGGAGACTGAGAGAGATTTTTATAACCTAATCTTGAAATAAAATCACATCGCTTTTGCCATATTCTGTTCATTAGAAGTGTTATTAGATTCAGCCCACACTTAAGATGTGGGGTGTGGTTCACAGGAAGGTGTGAATAACAGAGTGTGGAGATAATTGGAGGCCATCTTAGAAGTTTCCTATCACACTCCTCAAGGCACTCAACAAAGAAAGGAACCTCAGTCGTACATGTACATATATTTGGTGATACTGGATTATTTCATGGCATCCATGGAAATGCTAAGCAACCAGTCCTCAGGACAGTGGGACTCAAAGCAGCTCTGGGGACTCTGCAGCAGAGTTTGGAGATGGTTATGTGCAAGCTCTGCCATTTACATAACTCAGAATTCATCCCTAATGTTGATATCTCTTAGTAAAAAATTTCAAGAGAATTTGATTGGACCAGCTTGGGAGAGGAGTCCTTAGCCAATCAACCATGGCAGCAGAAGCAAGATCATGAATAAACCCGTGTACAGTGGTCCACCCCTGTGGGCAAGGGAGCAGGGCTCACAGGGGGAGGATGAGTTATGTGCCATCACCCTGGTGATGCTTACAACCAGCACCTCCACTACAAAAAGGTTGGCAGTGGCTAGAACTGAGAGAGGGCTGGCTCAGAGGAGATCTGTGATGAAGACAGGGGCCGTAGGAGGCAGGAAGGAGAATTTGTAGTAGCCCTTGTGTCATATCCCAGGTCTGTTTGTGACCCAGGCTCATCCTCCACACATTTCTGCATACGTCAGAGACATCAAAAGTCTCTGTGTACCATGTTAATGACCAAAGGAAGTTTAGTGTCCTGCCAGGGTCACAAAGTAACCTGAGAAGAGTTTAACTCAGAGTTGGACTCAAGTCTTATGTTCTGGACTCTACAAGCAACTATGGCCTCAGGAAGCTCCAAGTACTCGGCCTCTTTAGGAGGCAAGAGTAGGTGCTTCTGAGGTCCTACCAGATTCTGCAAGGCATGGGCATTATCTGCTGCCTCCTTGGGCTAAGTTTGGTTGTTTCAAATGTTTGGCAAGTGCAAAAATTCTTGGATGAAGTGTTTCCTGGGGGTGGTGATCTGATCTCTCAGGCCAGCTCCCATTGGCACCAGCGATGGTCCAGGACCCCTTGTTAGCCATATCTATAGAAGTTAGATCTGGGGTTGAAGCAGCTAAAGGCCTGTTATTGCTTTTTTTTTTTTTAACTTTTTATTATGGAAAATTCCAAGCATACCTAAAAGTAGAGAGACTAGCATAATGAACCCGCATGCACTGATCATCCAGCTTCAACAATGATCAATTCATGGCTCATCTTCTTTCATCTATAAACCTACCCACTGCCCCCACTTACCCTGTAGATTATTTTGAAGCAAATCCTATCATATCATTTCATTCATAAATATTTCAGTGTGTATTTCTAAAAGATAAAGTCTCTTTAAAAAAGTCCATAACTATTATCACTCCAAAGATAATTAACAATGCCTCATCAAAAAATCCAGCCAGTATTCAAATATTCCCTGTTGCTCCTTTTTTTTGGTGAGGAAGATTGGCCCTGAGCTAACATCTATTGCCAATCTTCCTCTTTTTTGCTGAGGAAGATTGGCCCTGAGCTAACATCTGTGCCCATCTTCCCCTATTTTGTATGTGGGTCACAGCCACAGCATGGCTTGATGAGCAGTGCATAGGTCCATGCCCGGGATCCAAACCTGTGAACCCTGGGCCACTGAAGTGGAGTGCGTGAATTTAACCACTTTGCCACCAGCCTGGACCCCTTGTTACTGCTTTTTTAATGTACAAACTCTAAAAATTAAAATTTGAATTACCCCCAACTTCTTTTAAAAGCATTCATATTTCATTGGTGACTATATTCACAATAAAAATATATTAAATCAATCAATAAAAAAAGTATAAAACAAAAACTTAAAGTTGTTCTTTACAACTTGATAATTCATTAGAAACTGAAACTAGTTTCTGTCGTCTTTTCTCAGGCTGCTGTTTCTTAGAAGAAAGTAAGTTAAAGCTGTAGTAGTTAATTAGGGTTATTAAACAGTCCTGCCTTCTCCTTCCAGCCACAGGAAGGATTGCACTACCCCAGACCCTTGAAGTGAGATGTGGCCACATGACTTGTTCTGACCAGAGTTGTGAATGGAAGTGATGAAATATCAGTTCCCATCAGATAATTTAATTGTCATTATGAGACCCTCCAAAGCATTCTTTTCCCTGTGCTACAGTGACCCGGGTTACTCCATCAGCCGGCGGACTGGATGAACATGTAGTGAAAGAGGGAAACAAATCTGTTATTTTAAGTCATTGAGATTTTGAAGTTGTTATCACAGCACAACCTGGCCTACCTTGACTCATATAAAGTGTTTAGCCTTGAGCAGGTGGTTTCAGGGAAGTTCAAGCTTCAGCTAATAACTTTTTAGTGAGAGCCCTCTTGAGGAATCATTTGGTTCACCTCTTATGCTATTACTGAATTGATTTGTGCTATCATTTTAGTGGAGCAGTAGAATTTTAATTCTTTAGCCTTGACAATATTATCAGATTAATACAATAATTATAAGAGCACTCTGCCAAATAAAACACTGTAGACGTATAAAATATTAAATTAAATGGACCTAGAGATGGGAAAAAAGATGAAACCCTGGCCTGCAGAGTTATGTCTCTGCCTTGCCATTATCTTGGACAGGTCCCTTCATTTCTGGGCCTCTGTTTCCTTTTCTGTAATGATAATCATTATTACAACAGTGACATTGTTGAGCATCTGACATGTGCTAGAAAGTTCCATGGAACTTAGTTTATTCAATCCTTTCAACTGGCCTTCAGTAGTTATTTTTACCATTTTTAAAACATGAAATTGTGTAAACTGAGACTTAGAGAGGCTGAGTAATTTGCCCAACAATAGCTGCAAGTGGATGGGATATTTCCAAAGTCAGCCTCAACTAAATATTTAAGGTCCATTTCCTGTTCTAAAATCCTATGGATTTCTTGGTGTGAGGTTATTTGCAATGAGTAAAACCACATTGTCAAAAAGAAAATAATATTTTCTCTAACGAAAGAATAGTTCTTTTATTTGCAATAATATTTTCTGTTTGTGACAGAACACATATTTTAAGAAGATCAAGAACTCTACTATTAATATTCCCTGGCCTGTGTACTATCAAAGGGATTCAAAGCATCACACCTTTATGATAGAACATAGGTGCTAACCATAATGTAGGCTAACTCTGAAATACAAATATTCCCCTGGAGAACTTGCACAGACTATTTCTTTGCTGACATTTTTCTTTTCAGAATAATTCAAAGACTTGTTAATTCGTGGCCATAAAGACATTTTACCAGCCATGTTATGTGGTTTTAAAATATCAAATTTAACTTGTGGTTAAAATACCAGAAATTAAAGTAATGATGTTTAGAGAAAGTAGAATTCCCTTTATGGAAAACTCTGCCCAGGTGTGTGTGTGTTACAGCCATGACACCTGCTCTCAGACTGCCATTACAGGTTCCACGCAAAAGGGCCAATTCTTTTTTTTTTTTTCAGTGAGGAAGATTAGCCCTGAGCTAACATCCGTTGCCATTCCTCCTCTGCTTGCTGAGAAAGACTGGCTGGCCCTGGGCTAACATCCGTGCCCATCTTCCTCTACTTTATATGGGACGCCGCCACAGCATGGTTTGACAAGTGGTGTGTCGGTCTGTGAAAGGGCCAATTCTTGATTCCTCATTTAGGGAACTCACACCAGACTTGGCGGAGAGAATTGTCTCTCCTACGGCATCTTCATCTTAGCAGATGTCCTTATTTTACTTATTTTAATTTTAATTAAAATTAATGTTTTAATTTTATTTTTCATTGTTTCTGGTCTCCTGAGCATCTTGAATATGGTGGTCCTCGCTCTTTACTGAATATTCCTGGAATTTTTATACAATTAAATAATAGGGAGAGGCAGGAACACAAAAGTCCCTCAACACATTGTTTAATGTCTTTTTTCCCCTTGAATGGCTTTCCAAGGCTGCTAATTACCAACCAACCATGACATTTTAAGAACAATTGAATGATGGTTGAAGTAGGTTTCTTTAATAATAGTGTTTAGGAAAGTTCAGAAACTCAGGGCAGCCTAACATTCCAAGTACTTAGTGAGTACTAGAGAGGACCACAGTACGGGAGGTGGGAGGAACAAGAAAAATCCTAGAAGTATCCTCTGTCCTCAAGAATATTATTTCCCTCCTTTTAATGGAAACCACATGAAACATCTCAAAGAATCATAGGTTAAAAATGAGTCTTCTGGGAAAGAAAAAGTTAGGTACTGAAGGCTGTTGTGAAGAACTTGAAATGGCAGGCTGAAACTTTGGTTTACTCCAAACTAGGCTGTTTGCCGTGAATATATTTCTTAAGAATGCTAGAAAGATTAATATAGGCTTATAAAATGTGTCAGTCAGCTTGGAAAGGAAAATATTGAACAAAACCATTGTTAATTCTAGCATCTAAATGCCTATGCTTATTAGTAGAGGTGTATATGTGGTAGTGGTTGTGGTCACTGATGAGGCCTGAGTTCATGTGAATTTGGAAACTTCAAAGGAATCTAGTTTTCTTGAGGAATATATGAGTAAAGAGCTTCAAATAGGATGGAATCCACATAGACGGCAAGCTCAGCCCACCACCTCACAAGCTACTATCCTCATCCTACAGCATGAACCTGTCTAAGGTTTACTTGCCCTACCCTAACTACAGCAATTTACCTAGTAAGTTGAACAGACTTGAACCTTGGGCTTTGTGAGTTGATTTGTTTTCTTTTTAAGAATAACACCAAAGAAAACCTACTAAGGAATAAGGCCCACAGCAGACGAAGTGAGCAGATTACTCTGTATATTGAAGAAGATTGTCAATATGCCACATTTCTTCTTATTCACTTGATTGCTGTGGGCTTTATTCACACTCTGAACTAGATGAAAGAGACCTAGAACTGAAAACAATGAAAAATTAGTTGAAAAAGTTGAAAAGGCTGGCTAGATAAAGAAATTGGTAGATCACAGAGTTGTCTTCGTTTAATACTCCCTCTCCTCTTCTCTCCTTTGGTTCATTCCCTCCTATTATACTTTGTATACGTCTGTCTTATCCACTAGATTTTAAGTTCCTTTGAGGAGGAGGACTATGTCTTACTGATCTTTGTCTTTTGGTTCTATTCATCCATCCATCCATCCATTCATTCATTCTGTAAGCATTACTGAGTACCTAATATATTCTAGAAACTTGGGATACATCAGTGAACAAAACAGATGGGGGTGAATGACAGATAATGACAATACATTTAATGACTAAGTAAATTATTAGTATTATAGAAAATGATTAATTTTATGGAAAATAGGAAAAATGAGCACAGGGAGGATTGGGACTTGGGGGTGAGTATACTAAACCTCAGTATTAACAATGGTGACCAGAATATGCTTCATTGAGAAAGTGATCACTGAGCCAAGACTGAAGGGAGGTGAGAAAGTGAGCCAAGCAGAGAACTAGGGGGGGAGAAAGCACTTCAGAGAGAGGGAAGAGAAGGAGCACAGGCCCCGGAGGAGAAGCATCCCTGGCATGTTTGAGGAACAAAATGGTGGTGCGTTCAGCAGAAACACACTGAGCCTGGAGGAGTGCAGTAAAACTGGAGGTCAAAGATCATGGGGAGCCAGATCATGCAGAGCTATGTGGGCCATCATAAGAGCTTTGGCTCTTACCCTGAGATGGGAGCCACTGCAGGAAGGACGTGAGATGTCTTATGTTCTAGATGGGTCATTCTGGCTGCTGTATTGACAAGAGACTATAAAAGTGCAAATTTATGTCAAAATGTAAAGCAAAGACCACCAACACAACAACAAAAAAAATCAAAGCTGAGTTTATATCTTTGCCAGAAACACACCAGTGAGAAAGTTCACTGAGACATTCATAAGTTGAGAAAAGTCAGGTTTTTTAAATGCTAGAAAGAGGGAAGAAGATCCATGGTGGTTATCTAAATCAAGGATTAAAAACCAGCACTCTGGAGAAGGAGGAACAGTGTTGGATAAAATGAATCCTGTGTTCACCAGACAGGAACTAGCCTTCAGTTAGGTCTAATAAGCGTCGGCCTAGAGGTCAGTCAAAGTTCACACTCCTTTATCAACTTCAGTTGGTTTGAACCAGTTGAGGTATAACATAGCATTCCATTTTGATAAGTGCTGTAAGTGGAAATTTTTCCTTTTACACTTGGAAACAGGGAAACCTGTTAGGAAGCTCTTGCAGAAATCCAGGCAGAAGATGACAGGGCTCAAACCAGCGTGCACCACAGAGTTGGTGAGAAGTGGTTAGATTCTGGATATATCCAGAGACAGGTAAAGAATGAATCCTAGGTTTTTGGCCTGTGTGACGGTATGGATGGAGTTGCCCTGGAGATAGGAAAAGCTGTGGGTGGAGTAGGTTTGGGGAGAAAATTAGGAGTTCGTGTGAGTTTAAGATGTCTATTAGATGCCTGAGTGGGAACAGTAATAGACCAGTGAGGTCTGGCTGGTGGCATAAGATGTTGGGACTTGGGAGAGTATGGATGGTGCTGGATACCAGGAGACCACATGCATTCACCTAGGAAGCCAGGGAGATACAGCCCTGGGGACCCCAACAGAATTTTCCCCCCGGTCCCAAATCTTGATTCATGTATATTTTTATTATAATGAAAGTATTCTTGTAAGCATCCTCAAATATTTTGTGGAATGAAGTGGGAGTATATAAATCAATCAATGATCTTTGAAACTTTCACTGTGCCTAATATGGTGTTTTGAAAAAAGTAGGTTCTCAATAAGATACCTTTCACAATCTCCTAGTATGTGCCAGACACTATTCTATATGTTTACAAACATATATTGCTTAATCACCCCAAACTTAATAGACATCATTTTACAGGTTAAGGAAACAGGCCAGAAAAGTTGAGTAATTTGCCTAGCATCATACAGTGAATAAAGGCAGGGCTGGAATTTAAGCCCAAATTTGCCTGTATCTGCTTACAAGAGTAGTTTACTAATCTGGGTGGAGAGCAAAGTGAGTAGACCATGAGGAGGTCCCAACAACTTGTTCCTAGCGTATATCAATGTAGTACAACACTCTTCAAACTTTTTAAAAAAATTATTTTATTTTGGGAGGAAGATTGGCCCTGGGCTAACATCCATGCCCATCTTCCTCTACTTTATATGGGACGCCGCCACAGCATGGCTTGACAAGCAGTGCGTTGGTCCGCGCCCAGGATCAGAACCTGCAAACCCCGGGCCGCTGAAGCAGAGCACGCAAACTTAACTGCTATGCCACTGGGCCAACCCGAAGTCTTCAAACTTGAGTGCGTGTCAGAATCCCCCAGGTGGCTGACCAGAATCACAAAGATTGCTGGACCTCAACCCAGAGTTTCTGATTCCACAGGTCTCGGATGTGGCCTGCCAATTTGCATTTCTAACAAGCCCCCAGGTGATGCTGATGATGCTGGTCTGAGGATGACACTTGGAGAACCACTGGTTTTAGTGTGTTTTCCCTGATTCTGCCAGCTAAATAGCCTGCCTCCACCTGCCAAATGCCTGGGTCTCTCTAATTCTCAGAAGGGAAGAAGGGAGGTCCACAGCTAATCAGAACTTCAGAAGGGTCCTTGGTGATAGTTCCTTCAGTTTTAACTCATAGGTCTCTCTTTCCCAAAGCACGTGGGTATTGGAGGGGAGGAGATGATGGGGAGATGGTGGCTCAACTCCAGGTGTTCTCCAACACACAGTTCACCAAGCCGTCTAGTAAGAGTCCTTCTTCTTTTATTATTCTCCTAGCAGTCTTACTGTCCTTTCCTGGGAACCAACTTCCATCATCACCCCTTCAGCTTCCAATGTCCATCAGGCACAGGGGAGGTTCAGGCGTGGTGGGCCCTAAAAGCTTACGCAACTATTGGGGGGCCCCTTTAAGAACAAGAATACAAGCTTATAAATACACAATTAGGTGCAGGGCCTCAGAAGGCACTTGTGCAAGAGAGAAGCCCTAAAGCTTAAGCTTCATTAGCTTCGTGGGAAATCTGCCTGCAGTCAAACATGTTTATATACATGTAAGCTCCAATTATAGGCATATGCAAGTTATTTCCCATGGGGCTCTTGAGCCTCAGGCTAATCAGAGGAAGTGGTGGATTCCTGTGTGAGAGAACCTGTGCATTTCATGGTTGGAGAGGCTTGTCTGCTCTGAACCTCGTGATGGGGGAAGGGTTGCTGACTCCTTGTGCTGTGCATTGGAAAGGAAGCTTTGACCCAGTTAAGGCACTCAGTTACTTATCCTCAGGCTTGAATTCTTCAGTGAGTTAAAAGCCTTCCAGAAATCCCTTGCCTTAGGCATATACAAACACGGAAAAGCCCACTTAGAGATAACTATTCCTATTTCATCACATCAAGAACAAAATTTGATCACTCAATTTTAACACTAATATTCAGAAAAATAAAATTACTTTTCAAAATCATTAGGGTAAGGTCATTTAAAAATATAATAATTTACAAATAAATGCTTGCTTGACAAGTCTACTGCATAGGGTAGCACTTTGAATTTAAGTCTTTCTGAAATCTTATTTTCCTATGTAGTTTGCTCTTAGACATATTAGGGGTGGACTGAGCCTTAAAAATACATTGATTCACTCAACAAATCCTTCTAAGCATAAGTGAATGGCTCTGGAGTCGGAGGAAGTTACTAAGACGAGTAAAGAGGGACTCCCTCAAGGAGCTTAAATTAAGTTTTGTAGAGAACAGCTGCACACCGAGAACCTCAACGTAGCATGGACACAGCATCTAAGAGGCATGAGATGGCTTCGTGAAAGAGACGGCATTTGATTTGGGCCTTGAAGGGAATATATGAATAAAACGTCTTAAGAATCATTCCAAGACGGAGAAAGCCAGCATGGCCCCCCGGACACTTTTCTAAAGAACAATCTGCCCTCTCCCTCCAGGGTCACTGCTGCTTTACACACACACAGCAGAGGGTTTTCCCGCAGCAAAGTGGGCACAATCCACGGGCAAGAGGATTCCATCAAGCGCTCCAGAGTACTGTGTCTTGAAGGATACAAAGACGAATAGAGCAGGTCCCCGTCCTCAGGAAAGCGGCACCAGGAACTGAATCAGGCCCGCGGTATTCTCGAAGTGGCTGAGAGGCAGAGGTACGACCACTAGAATGGATTTCCAGTGCGGTGCCTCGAGGTCCGGACGCGCACTCGGCCCTCCAAAAGGCTCTCACACTGCAGTGCCGGAGATGCGGGGGCTTGTCCCCTTCCGAGCAGCGGCCGAGCCTCCCCTAGTGCCCCGCAGCCCCTCCCCGGCCCCGCCCACCCCCAGGGCGGCTGCGCGGGGAGGCCGCCCCGTTTCCACGTGATCGCCGTCACTGCCTCCGCGAAGCGTGAGCCGCCATCATAAGTCCTGGCGGCCGGGGCCCGGCCTGCCTTCCTCCTCCTCCCCCACGGGGCAACGGTGACAGGTTGGGGTTGTGCTGCCCCCGTCCCGCCTGGCCAGTGAAGCCTTGGGCCTCCGAGAGCGGGACGAGGAGTTCGGCCTCACGGACTCCGGGGCGGACAGACTGACCAGCGGGCCAGCCAGGTGACGGCACGGCGGGGGCGGTGCCCAGCGCTGCGCCCCGCCCCTCGCAGGGCATCGCCCGGAGTCCGCGGCCCTTGCCCGTTTCCAGTATGGCCGCCCGCCGTGCTTGACCCGCGGCCTTTCCGCTTCGACTCCTCGTAGGCGATGCCGAGGCCGAGGCCGTGACTGACATTCTCGCTCACACGCACGCACGGACCCGGACCCACGCCCGGAGCCCGAGCCCTGGGCCCGGAACCGCTCTCGCCCCGGCGCCGCAGCCAGAGTCCGGACCACGGCTCCCGCGCCGCCGCCGCCTAGCCGAGAAGGGCCGCGCCGGACCTCGACGCGTCGGCCCCCGGCCGGCAGAGATGGGGAAGCGGGCGGGAGGAGGAGCGGCAGGAGCCGCTGCTGCCTCCACGTCCTCCGGGGCCGGTCTGGAGCCCGCGGCCGGCCGCGGCGGGGGCCCGCGGAGCGCGGCCGCCGGCCTCCTGGGAGCGCTGCACCTGGTGATGACCCTCGTCGTGGCCGCGGCGCGGGCCGAGAAGGAAGGTGGGTGTCTGCCGGCCGGCTTCTCCCAGGCCCGGGCCCGCGGCTGTCACCGTGCTCTCGCGGAGGCCGCTGCCGGGCTGCGACCGGGGAGGAAGGGCTGCGGCTCAGGGCTCCGTCCGGCGCGAAGTTGCTCGGTCGAGTCCCGTCCCGAGCCGGGAACTTGCAGTTCGGTTGCCAACTCGCGGCGCTGCCGCAGGGACTTGCTCTTGGTCCCTGTGATTCCTTCCCCTTGTCTCCCCTCCTGTCTCCTGTCACTGCCATTTCAAAACTTCCTGAGTTCTCGTATATTCTTGCCACTTGGCCCACTCTGTAGGAGGGGCATATTTTTAGACTTGATTGCTGTTAATAGGCAAATTTTAGGACTTTTTTTTGCTGGGTTGCAGTTTTAATAACGGCATGCAAACAGAGCTCACTTTAAAATGTCGTAGTAAAAATAGCGAGACTGGTGGAAAGGCTTTAAAACACAGCTTACAAAATTTTACTTTGAATTTGTTCAAACAGTTCTTGGAGAGGAATCTTGTTTCTTCAGCTTCCCTCTCCCGTATCGCTTTGCAGTATTGATGATTGTTTAGCTAACAGTTTTTCCTATCTATGTAGAGAGAGAGAGAGAAAATACAATCTATTTAGCTCTCTAGGAAGCTATTGAAAGTCTCTTTACATTTTTTATTTATTTGAAGGTATGTAATTGGGTGTCATTATCTTTGAAGTGAAAGACTAAAAACAAATGTCAAGTTTCTAGTGTGCAAACCTTTATCTGTAACTTAAGGGCTGCCCTCTATTTTAAAAACTCCCATTAGTATTGTATGAGTGTAAAACCGGTACTTTTACAGGATTAAAAATTATTTTGTAATCTAGAAGACTAAATCTGTAATTTTGTCGGCACTACCTGTTTTTGAGCCTAGGGAAATGTGTGGTCACAGAACCTTCATGAAGAAATCACTAAAAGTGAATGGTTTTTAAAAAGCTAAGCAAAAGTTGTTAGTTTAGCTTCTGTTTCACACTAAGCTGCTTCTACAAGAAAGTCATTTCTTGCCACGGTAACTTTAGGGTTGATGTTCTACTTGATGACTAAAGCCACTTGCTTTTTATTGTTATTGAAGGCAATAGCAAATGCGGACCAAATTAATGTCAAAGTGCAAATGTACTTTAGTTTACTGTTTCTTTATTTTGTCCAAAACATGACATTCCCTCATTTAACTTTCTAAGCAACCTTAGTCTGGGTTAACATAGGTGGAAAATGTTCAAAGAATTGCCATCTATAGAAAGGATTAATTGACAGAGGCAAAATTATTTCCAGAATATAATATTGCTGCTTTAGGTCTAGTCAGGCCTGGGGTTGTCATAGTTCATTGTGGGTTACAGATCTGCAGTTAGTTAATTGTTCTTGTGTGTGTCCATGGTGCCCAGGACAGTCTGGCATGTAGTTGGTGTCCAGTAAACCTAAAATAGTACAGTAATTTAATGGGCATGTCTCCTTGAGTTTAACGTAGTCCTTGGCAGGTATTGTGTACTTTTCTTCTGTTCCTTTGCTTACCTTGCACAGTGCCAGGCATACAGTAGGCATGTAACATTTGTTTGAGTGAATGACTGTCTTCATGGGCACAGGGAAATAAAATAATGGTTGAGTCTGGTAAAACATTAAATTTGTATTATTCTTCTACTTATTTTTCCAACAGCCATTTTATATGCTAATTCTCTATAGTTAAGTAAACAAATCCCTTGTTTGAGAAGTGTCAACCTAAATTATATTTGCTAAATATCCATTTATATAGTTTAAAAGTTTTAGTGCACCTCTCTGATACCCATAAATTTAAGGGTCAGGTGAGAAGAATACATGCCAGGGTGTAAAGTATGAAAAGATGTGACTTTAGCTTCCGTCAGTGGTCCTAGCAGAATCAGACATCTTTTGTGGCCCATGTTGTGTCTGTACGAACAATTTGAATGTACAAACTAGCTATTCAAGATAGTGATGGTAATTAAACTAATACAGAACATAGGCCTCTGCCCATCATAAATGGATCTGGTTTTAATCAATATTCCTGGAAGGTAGCTCCAAAAATGGCCTGTGCTGTCAGCCTTTTTGCTGATCAAATTCTAGTATTGTTTTTGTTTGACTAAATAGGAGAAATGAGATTGATTTTCTTACCTGATTGTGATACTGTGAGTTTGGCATCTGATGGGACACAAATACATTTGCCCCAAAAGGGTGCTATTGAGTTTTCTCAGTCTGGGCACATTTCTGGTGGTAGCTGAATTCAGTTTGTCCATTTACATCCTGAGGACTGTCTGTGTTTATTTTAGTAATATAAACTCATTTAATTTTTCAAAGTTAAGATTTACCTGCAGTTTTGATGATAGTTCTCTATTTTTTGTCTTTTTCCCCCATTGCAGCAGAATTTCACTAGAAAGTCTTCAAAACAAAGTAAAACTCATTGTCTTCTGAGGAAAAGCAGCGGTAATAGGAAGATTACCTAATGCAGTTTTTCGTGTTTGGACTAGATGAGCTATTTCTTGTCTTAACATCCTATATGTCTTAACCTTCCTATATCTTAACATCCATCTTTACTGATCTTTGGGAGTGTGTTATCACTAGTCCAGAGAAAAGGGACCTTTGAGAATGTTTTGGCTGAACTCTACAGTTTGTAAGGACTTTGAAAGAGTTGCCAAAAGTAGAAGGTACTATAATTACTACAAATAACTCACTTATTCTGGACTAGTGTCAAGATTTTTCTTGAAGTTAAGACCTAGATACTGCAAATAGTGAAAATAGATGTGTGTGTGTAGTGAAAATATATTAAAAATATATAGTGAAAATATGTGTATATATTAAGCGCATACTTGTTAGTGGTATTTTGATATACAAATCAGCCCATTATGACCAGCAGATAAGAGTTTTTTTAAAAAGCGTTATATATCATGTAATATAGTTTCATTGTGAAATGGCTTTTTGGAAGGCATGATTGTCTTTTAATTTATTATAAATAAAAAGCTGCATTTTGTGTATCTGGTAAATATAAACTTGGACAAGTTTTCAGAAATGTGATTAAGTCCGTGAAAATTTGAATTTCAGTGTCACATGTATTATCGTTAACTGGCTATTAACAGCAGGGCAAAGTTTGACAGTCTTTATTAGAACTTTTAAATTTGTTTGCCAGGTACTTTAGTTTCATGCACAGATTTTTGTTTTAAGCCATATTTGTGACAGAAGTGCAGAAAGACGGTACAAAAGTGTTTTATCTACAAAGCATATGAACAAAGTGTTTAGAAATAAAGGCCAGAAGAAAAGAGATAAAAACCTAACTTGATTAGATGATTTGTCTTAGGATGATAGAATTGATTAGGAGTGGTATTTACTTTTTTCTAATCAAGTTATTACTTTATAATGTAACAATATTTAAAAAAGTGATTTTCTTAAGAGCGAGGTATTGTAATCCTCTGTATGGGGGTAGAGTGACTACTCTTTAGGGCCTAGTAAGTCAAATATTACTTAATTAATATTGCTTCACTCATGAACTGTTGTTGCTTGCTTTTAAGCTGTTCACTCCTGCCAGGAGCATTGGAATTCTGTGGTTGGAAGAAGTGTGTGCTCTCTTTCTCTTGCTAATGACTGGGTTCCTCTTCTTTATAATCCTTGCAGCATATCCTCATTAGACACCTGCCAAAAAGATCAGCGTTTGGGAGTAGATGTAAAATCATCTAATTTGTTATCACCCAGAGTAGTAATAAGCCAAACTGTTCTTGGGGAAAAATTAAATCATTGCTGGGTGCTTGATAGTATTTTAGAAATTCTCCTTCATCTGCCTGTGGCATGAGCTTTCTGATTGGCCTTGCCTGACCGAGAGGCCTTTCTTCTATGGCTGAATTTTTCCTCACTGTCTACTGTAAGCAGCATCAGGCACTGTCGATAGCTGCTTCTTGGAACTTCTCTCCCTTTGTGTCTGTGGCTTTGTACTTCTTGGTTATCATCCTGCCCTTGTTGTCAGTCTCTGCTCTCTAGCTCCCCATTGGATATCTTCCTTTGTATTCATGTCTAGCCACGAGCACATGCTGCACATGTCCTGGACAGAATTATCTCACTCCACGTCCGGTTTCCCAGTTTTTGTTAATGCCATGATTATTCTCTCTGCCACATTGGTCTCATTTTTGACCCTTTACCAAGTGGTGTCAGTGCCTGTTAACTCTCTTGGTCAGCTCTCCCACAGACTGCAGCCTGGGGAACGGCAGTAGGCTCTCACCTCCCAACTTTCTCCATTTCTCTTCAGTCCTGCAATCCCATTTTCCTCTCTGAATTTGCATTGTCTTTGTTACTCATCTGTCATTCATTTTGACACATAATCTTGTACTGCCTTGTTTAACTATATAAATTATTTTATGGGTGTCATTCTTCACACAGACTGGAATTTTTGCAGGGCAGAACCTCTGTCAACATCTGCACTGTGTATGTAGGAGGCATTCAGTTTTAAATGAAGGTTTGCATAAAATGACCTTATCTTCCCCTTCTTGTACTGAGACCTAAAAGTACAGGTAAAACTCTAAACTCAGATGCAGATGTCATTAGGAATTCTGCTATAATAGGCCATACGGTGATGCCACTTTTTTCTTCCCTACACGTTGCTGTCCCTTGTAACTAAAATGAGTAATATATACTTGTCTAAGCCATCATTTTTGTAACTTTTGGACTTTAAGATTTCAGATCCTCAAAAAACCCCAATTTATAGATCATGAAACAGGCACAGAGAAATTAAGTAATATTCCCAAAGTAACAGAGCTGGTAGGTAGTTGAGCCAGGATTCTATCCCAAGCTGTCTGTCCCTAGAGCCAAGCTGTGTAATCCTGAATGAGTACTTAAAGTCGTAGATTTTGTCGTGTTGTATACCACCTGGAGAAAGAGCAGACCTGCCAGTTTGTGCAAAACCAGTGTATTAAGTAGTCAAGTGAAGTGCACTTTTTTTTTTTTAACGGCCACAAACAGTCATATCACTTTCTATCAACTTGTTAACTATTAAAATGATCACAGGCCGTTCTGGATCATGCACATTCTTAAATGAAACGCGTGAATGGATAATCCAGGAAACAAGTATTTGGTATTGGAAACTACTGGCTCTTTGCTCTTGATGATTTAGGTACCTGGTATGTTGCTTAGGTTAAGTTTAAATTATATTGAATTCTGTGAATACTCCTTAGTTCTAGATTGATGTGACAAGTTAGTCTAGACATGTGGAATATTCTCAGAAACTGGCCCAGGATTAAAAGGAACTGGAGATAATCCAAAGGCTGGTGGTGGCATCAGCTTTTGACAATGGAGAAATCTCTTTCAGACTTCATTAGAGGTTCAGGAGCTCCAGAAGTCCATTTCTGGTGCTTTGTTCTTCCTTATGATGGTGTTTTTAGATGAGGTGGTCATTAGTTTCATCCATAGTACTAGATTAGTTTTTCTTTCACTCCTGTGTGATTGCTTTAGAAAGATTTTTAGAAAGTCATAACTCTTTGCTTGATTCATTTTGTTGCATACAGCACTTAAGGCAAAGGCCAGAAAAACGCCAAAGGTCTAAGAGGATCCTTGACGTAGTCTTGTCATGATAGAATGTCAGACTTGCTTTATTTGTTTGTTCATTTATTTCTATATAATTGTGGTTAAAAAACACATAACATAAAATTTACCATCTTAACCATTTTTAAATGTACGGTTCAGTAGTGTTAATTATGTTCATGTTGCTGTGCAGCAGATCTTGAGAGCTTTTTCATCTTGCATCACTGAAACTCTATACCCACTGAACAGCAACTTTTCGTTTCTCTCTCCCTTCTAGCCCCTGGCAACCACCATTCTACTTTCTGTTTTTATGAATTTGACTGCTTTAAATACTTCATATAAATGGAATAATGCAGGATTTGTCTTTTTGTGACTGGCTTATTTCACTTAGTGTAATGTCCTTAAGGTTTATCATGTTGTAGCATGTGACAGGATTTCTTTCCTTTTTAAGGCTGAATACTATTCTATTGTATGTATATACCATTCCTCCATTTTGTTTATCTGTCAGTGGGCATATAGATTGCTTCCACTTCTTGGCTATTGTGAGTAATACTGCTGTGAACATGGGTATGCAAATGTCTCTTTAAGATCCTGCTTTTAATTCTTTTGGGTATATACCCAGAAGTGGGATTGCTGGATCATATGGTAGTTCTATTTTTAATTTTTTGCCATACTGTTTTCCATAGCAGCTGCACCATTTTACGATTCCACCAATAGTGCATGAAGGTTGTTTCTCCACATCCTCACCAACACTTGTTATTTTATTTCTTCTTTTTTAGTGGCCATTCTGATGGATGTGTGGTGATATCTCATTGTGGTTTTGATTTGCATTTGTAATAATTAGTGATATTGAGCATCTTTGCATATGCTTGTTGGCTATTTGTATATCTTTTTTTAGAGAACTATCTATTGTCTGGTTTTTAATCAGTTATTTTTGTTGTTGAGTTGCAGTTCTTTGTATATTCAGGATATTAACCTCTTATCAGATAGATGATGTGCAAATATTTTCTCCCCTTCCATATGTTGCCTTTTTACTCTGTTGATTGTGTCCTTTGATGCTCAGAAGTTTTTAAGTCTGATATAGTCCCATTTGTCTATTTTTGCTTTTGTTGCCTGTGCCTTTGATTTCATATCCAAGAAAACATTGCCAAATCCAGCGTCGTGAAGCTTTTCCCGTATGTTTTCTTCTAGGAGTTTTACAGTTTGGGTCTTACATTCTGTTCTTCAATCCATTTTGAGTTAATTTTTGTATATAATGTAAGATAAGGGTCAGATTCATTCTTTTGCATGTGAATATCTGGCTTTCCCAGCACCACTTGTTGAAGAGACTGTCCTTTCCCTATCAAGTGGTCTTGGAACCCTTGTAGGAGGATCATGTAACCATATATATGAGAGTTTATTCCTGGGCTCTCTATTCTCTTCCATTGGTCTATTTGTCTCTTTTTATGCCATTCCCGGACTGTTTTGATTACTGTAGCTTTGTTGTATGTTTTGAAATCAGGAAGTGTGAGACTTCCAACTTTGTTCTTCTCTTTCAAGATTCATCTGGCTATTTGGGGTCCCTTGAGATTCCAGATGGATTTTAGGATGGATTTTTCTATTTATGCAAAAAATGCTGTTGTGCTTTTGTTAGGGATTGCATTGAACCTGTAGATTGCTTTGGGTAGTATTGACATCTTAACAATATTAAGTCATCCAAACTGTGAACATGGAATGTCTTTCCATTTATTTGTGTCTTCTTTAATTTCTTTCAGCAGCATTTTATAGTTTTCAATGCACAAGTCTTTCACCTCCTTGCTTATTAGATTTATTCCTAGATATTTTATTCTTTTTGATGCTGTTGTAAACCAAACCTGCAATTTTTTATTTTATTTTATTTTATTTTTTGGTGAGGAAGATTGGCCCTGGGCTAACATCTGTTGCCAATCTTCCTCTTTTTGCTTGAGGAAGATTGTCCCTGAGCTAACATCTGTGCCAGTCTTCCTCTGTTTTGTATGTGGGATGCCACCACAGCATGGCTTGATGAATGGGTTAGGTCTTTGCCCAGGATCCAAACTCGCAAACCCCAGGCCACTGAAGTGGAGTGTGCAAACTTAACTGCTGTGCCACCGGGCCAGCCCCCAAACCTGCATTTTTGAACAAATGATTTCAATCATTGTATGACTAATAAGAGTTGTGAACATGTAGTTTTTGATAAAAGAAACATACTCTATTTGAAACATAAAATTCTACATGCTTAAAGTATTTCCTTAGGTTATTTGCTTATAAAATGAAATGTATTTTAAGAGTTCTTAAGTTCTAACAATTTTCTAAATCAGTTATGATTGCAGAATGATATGACAGTCCAACTTTGGTTCTTAAAACTAATTTTTTTCTATATAGTTATAGTATTACATTTGGATCAAAGCATATGCTAGTAAAAAACTGTCTCAGCAGTAAAGGTTGAGAAATCGCTTAAGCCAATTCTACCAATACAAATTAATTAGCAGTTTGTGTTCATGGTATGGCAAGGGCCCTACTTGGATTTTCTTTTTTGGGAATGATTAAATTGGAAGCAGAAGATTTTCTAGGGAATTATCTGTGATACAAAGGGGCTTTCTAAAACTTAACTGTATTTATAAAGAGCTTTGAGATATGGTTTGTTTGTCATCTCAAAAGTTATTTGGTAGAGCAGTATATAAGAGAGGGCAGTGGGCTCTTCAAACTGGACCACTGTAAAAAATATTTCTGTGAATTGGTGACATGGGCTCGTCTTAAGTATTGCTTCTTGATTTGCAAATGGGGAATGAAGTAGTGGTTAGCACAATCAGGAGGTAATTTCTCTTTTCAGAGCCAATGCAGCAGTAGTTATGTTTCACATGTAGGGGAGTTACTTCGTATTTGGAGGTTTACCTCACTGTACTGGGGGATTCTCTCGGGTTATGGCTGGATGCGAAAATAGGTTACTGAGAATCGTATTGAAGAAAGAGGTAAGAAAGAAGCTGTTTAGATCTAATTTTATTGGAATCCTAGAGATTCTTGTAAATAGAAAATAATTTCTGAATATTGTCAGTTCCTTCCTGACTGCATCGGGTTTATTTATACTTGTATAGGGTCATGAGCTTCTGGAGGTTAAGGACCAGATCATGCTCTTCCTGGGTCTAGCATTTTAAGGGGTTCAATACATTTTCTCTCTTGGTAGGAGAAACAGTGAACCATAACCAATTAAAGATGAACCAGAATGGAGAAAAAGTATTTCTGAAATGATAATATTTATACAAGTTTTATTTTTCACCATTTCAGGAATATATTATGTAATCAGTTATTGCCTGTAATTGGTAATGCCTATAATTACTTGATGATGGCTAATGTTTATCAAATAGTTTTGTCTCAAGCATTGTGCTAATTGCTTTTCATGCCTTATCTCAATTTCCCTGTGGCTGTCAGTACCCCTGGGGGGTGCTTGTGATAGTATAATACACGACTTTAATCTCCAGTAAAATGGGACAGTATAATATAGAATAATTCTGCATACAATTTAGAGGTTGGTTTGGGAAAACTTTTTTTAATTTCGCAAGAAATTCATGTTGATTGTAAAAATGAAACAAATTATAAAGTGCAGATGAGTAAATGGGGAAAAATTTCTGTGCTCTATCAAGTAGAAAGAACCAGCATCAGTCATCAATGTTCTAGTTTCTATTTCCTTCTCCTGTCTCTTCCTTCTCCCCCTGCTCCCTCTTAGATGTTGTCAAATTGCCTTTGAAGAAAACTTATCGATTCACATTTCAACAGTACTGTGTGAAGGTGCCCACTTTCTCACATTGGCTGTTTACCCTTTTAAATCCTTCCCAACCTGGCAAGAAAAGTTATCACATTGTTTTCATTGATTTTTAAAAATTCCTGGTGTTCTTAACCGTGGTTTCATATGATGTCTCAGTGATGGAGTTAGGTGTAAAATGTATCTCAAGTTCAGAGAGAAGGAGGGGTAGAGCTCCAGCTGGGGTACTAAGATTCACATAACCTCAAAAAATTCTGGGTGACCCTAGGCAGTGTTGTACATATGGACCTGAGTCAAAATGTGTGTCCACGAGGAAAGGATTCTGGGAACCACCATTCTGTGTATGGCAAGGAGGTGGTGTAGGAAGAACATACCAAAACTCTGTTATCTAAGTGAAGGAGAGAGAATTCATGGCCTTGCCTGGGACTCCAAGAGTTAATAAGTTGCGAAGTAGAAAAGTGATTCAGAGTGTGGCTCTGGCCATCCTCTGTTTTTTGGCTGTGTGACTTTAAGTATGATGAACCACTTTGTGTCTCAGTTTCACTGTCCATAGAGTTGGGATAAAAATAACACCTCTCTCACTGAGTTATTGCAAAGATTTACTGAGGTAGTGAGTGTAAAACTCTTTGCACAGTGCTGAACACTTAAAAAAATTACTAGTAAGACTGAACACTTTTATACATTTGCTGGCTATTTGCATTTCTTTTGTATTGTTTGATCATGCCTTTTGTCAATTTTTCCATTGGTGTTTGAATTTTTCTTTTTGACTTGAATGCTTAATTAAGGATTTCACATTTTTGTTTCCTTTTGCATTTCAATTTTTTGTTTTAATTTTCTATTTATTATTATTATTTTAAAACTTATTGGCCAAATTGGTCACTCTTTTCCTTTATGGTTTTTGCCTTTGTTGTTATGCCTCAAAAGCCCTGTGTGTAAAGTTTATATCTTCACCAATATTATCTTCATGCTTCTGTTTTTAAATGCAAATCTCTAATTCTTCAGAGTCTCTTGGTATCAGGTAGGGAATCTATTTTTCTCAAATGGTTAGTTGCCTGAACACCACTTATTGAATTATGTACAATATTTCCTTTTCATGCAAATTCTGTTGTATACTTTGATCTGTTTCTTGATTTTGGGGTTTTTTTTTTCCTCACAAATGTATTTGTATATTTCTGTTTTAAATTTAAGTACTATATCTTTATTTGTCCGTTTTGTTAGCTGGCTTGGCAGGTCATCCCCTCCCCCTAAATTATTATTCTTTCAAAAGCATTTTTTGTCTATCTTGTTTTTATTCCCTATGAACCCTAAAATCATTTTTGAAGAAAACTTAAAATTCCTATTTACTTTTTGATGAGAATTGCATTAAAATGTTAGAAAAATTTGGAACTTGTTGACATCTTTATAGTGTTTCTGTTTGTTTTTCTTTCATATATATGTACACACAAACACATGTATTAAGCTTAACTATATGAAGTTGCCATTTTTGTGGGTCCAAAGTGATTGAATAAAAACTTAGTTATTGAATATAATATTAATATGTATGTTTGTATGTGTTATGGCATTGGCTAGAGCTGTAGAACAATGTTAAAGAAGAGTGGAGAAAAAGCAGGCGTCCTTATCTTTTTCTGGTCTTTATAGGGAAATACCTTAAGTGTTTCATTATGAGTATGATTGTGGTAGTCGGTTGAACTCAGATGTTCTTGATAATAGGAAATTTCATGTATTTTTAAGAGTTTTAGTTTTAAGAGTTATTAGGGATAGATGTTACACTTTATCAGATGAAATTATCTTATGCTTTTTTGCTTTAAGCTGTTGATTTTGGCTATTTGCAATACAGCAGCAGTTATCTTAACTCCACTGAACTCTCTTGGTGAATGTAATCTGTGTCTCTGTTCCCCCTAGGAAACTTATCCATTGATGCCCACTGGACTTGGGCTGCTAGCAACTTAATAGGCCACTCTCACACACTTTCACACATTTGCTTCCTCTAGTTGTATGTATTTTTACATATTGTGTGTGTGTGTTTTTTAATCAAAACACTTTTAGAAGTTTTTTGAAATAAGTTTAGACATTGTAAAAAGCTATCAATAGTAATAGTGACAACAACAAATAGTTTTAAGAATAAACTTAACAAGAAATGTGCAGAGTCTGAGGAAAACTTTAAAACATTCTTGAAGGCAGAGAAGTAGATTGGAATAGTGGAAAGACATTCCTTGTGCTTGGATACAAGGACACAACATCATAAAGATGTCAGTTCTTCCTAAGTTAACATTAATTTAACACAAATGCAATTTAAAAATACCAATAAAACTTTTTATAGAGTTAGAAAAGTTGATGTTAAAGTTCATATGGAAAAATAAACATGTAGGAATGCTGGGAAGATGCTGAGAAAGAAGAGTTATGAGGTGTGACTAGCACAAGCATTATTAAAACATACTCTTAAGCCATTATATAATTGGAAAAAGTAAGGTATTGGTATATAAATAGACAAGTGGAATAGAATAGAAATTCCATATATAGACTTAAGTACATGTGGTTTATGCTAAATTCCTACTTTCCTTCTGGAATATGCTAGGCAGAGGGTGCCTGTGTGACCAGCCCCCAGTTAAAACCTTGGACCCTGTATTAGTTTCCTATTGCTGCTGTAGCAAATTACCACAATTTTAGTGGCTTAAAACAACAAAAATTTATTGTCTTCTAGTTCTGAAGGGCAGAATTCTAAAATCAAGGTGATGGCAGGTCTGTGTTCCTTCTAGAGGCTTCAGGGGAGAATCTGTTTCCTTGCCTTTGTGGGCTTCTAGAGGCCTCCTGTGTTCCTTGGCTCATGGCCCCTTCCTCAGATCACTCCACTGTCTTGTTTCATTCCAACTTCTTTCGTGGACAGATCACCTTCTGCCCTTCTAATCTCCTACCTCCCTCGTATAAAGACCACCATGATTACATTGGACCCTTCCAGATAATCCAGGATAATCTGCTATTGCAAAATCTTTAATTTAATCACATCTACAAAATCCCTTTTGCCGTATAAAGTAGCAGTCACAGATTCCAGGGATTAGGACGTGGACATCTTGGGGAGCCATTGTTTAGTCTGCCAGACATTGAGTCTGTGCTTGAGCTTCCCCGGTAGATAAGACACCAAAACACAAATAACAAAAGAGAAGATAGATACATTGGGCATCATCAAAATGAAAAAGTTTTATACTTCAAAGGGCACTATCAAAAAAAGTGAAAAGACTACCCACAGAATGGGAGAAAAATTTTGCAAATCACATATCTGAAAAGGGACATGTATCTAGAATATGTAAAGAATTTTTACAACTCAATACAAAAAGACAGTCTGGTTTAAAAATGGACAAGAGATCTTAATAGGCATTTCTCCAAAGAAGATATACAGTAAGCATGTGAAAAGATGTTCAGTATCATTAGTCATCAGAGAAATACAGGTCAAAACCAAAATGAGATACCACTTCACACTCACTAGTGTGGTACTAATAAAAAAGGTAATGACAAGTGTTGGTGAGGATGTGGAGAAACGGGAGTGTCATATGTTGCTATTAGGAACATAAAATGGTGCAACTGCTTTGGAAAACAGTCTGGCAGTTTCTCAAAATGCTAAATATAAAGGTACTTACAATCCACAGTTCTCCAGGGTATATACCCAAAAGAAATGAAAACATATGTGCACATAAAAACTTGTACAGGAATGTTCATAGAAGTATTTTTCAGAACAGCCACAAAGTAGAAACAACTCAAATGTCCCTTCAACTGATGAATGGATAAATAAAGTGGAATCTTATTTAGCCATAAAAGGGAATAAAGTACTGATGCATGCTGCAAACATTGATGACCCTTGAAAACATTCTAAGCAAATGAAGCCAGTCACAAAAAACCATGTACGACCACAAAAATCCTTTGAATGAGATGTCCAGAATAGACAAATCCATAGAGACAGAAAGTAGATTGGTGGTTGCCTAGGGCTGGGGGAGGGAGCAATGGCGAGTGACTGCTGATAAGTATGGGGTTTCTTTTTGGGGTGATGAAAATGTTCTGGAATTAGATAGTGGTGATGATTACACAACTCTGTGAATATACTAAAAACTATGCATTATGTATTTTAAATGGGCAAATTGTATCTATGTGAATTATATCTTAATAAAGCTGTTACTTAAAAAGTTTATTTAAAAATTGACAAATATCCTTTTTGTCTAAGAAAAAAGAAGATACTATTTCTCACTTACTGATTGTCAAAAGTTTAAAAGTTGATAATACCTCTGGTGAGGCTGTGGGAAAGCGCACTTTCTCACACCTTGCTGGTGGGAATGTAAAAAAGGTACAACCATAAGGGAAAGAAATTTCGCACAGTATGTGATACAACTACATACATGTTTACGGTTTTCACCTAGCAATCCCAGTCCTAGGAATTGACGGTGAAGATACACTTCTGACATACAGATACAAGGTTATTCATAGCATGATTATTTGTAATTGAAAAATATTAGAAACTGCCTAAAAGTCCATAGGTAGGTGAATAAATTATTTACATCCACATACTGGATTATTATTATGCGCTTGTAAAAAAGAATGAGAAAGATCTCTAGAATCTGATGTTCAGTGATTACCCAAATACCTTGCAAAAGGAAAGCAGCAGGGTACAAAAGAGGGAGGGAGGGAGTGTGTGTGTGTGTGTAGAGTATGCTACCTTAAATTTTTTTATGGCTTTTTGTGATATATACTTTTAATACATGTATAAATCTGTGTAATCACTGCCACAATCAGGATACAGAACAGTTCCATTACCCCCTAAAACTCCCTTATGCTTTGCTGTTATAGTCACACCCTCTGTCTACACTTCTAACTCCTGGCAACCAGTGAGTTAGTTCTCTATCACTATAGTTTTCTCTTTTTGAGAATGTCATAAATGAGATCATACAGTGTGTATCGTTTTGATACTGTGCGATTTTGATACTAGTTTCTTTTACTCACCACAATGCCTTTGAGATTCATCCAACATCTTTTGTATTAATCGTTTATTCCTTTTCATTGCTGAGTAGTATTCCAGTGTGTATATATATACTGTGATTTGTTTATCCATTCATATGTTGATGAAAATGTGGGCTGTTTCCAGTTTTTGACTATTATAGTAAATAAAGCTTCTCTGAACATTCATGTACACAGTTCTGTGAACATTCATATACATTTATAGTATACATCTTTATCACAGTCAATCTTTAAGTGATATTATACTTTGTATGCAAATATATTTCATTTTCTTTTGGGTAAATATCTAGGAGTGGAGTGTCTGGATCATATGGTAGGTTATGTTTAAGAAACTGCTAACCTGTTTTCCAGAGTGGTTGTACCATTTTATATTCCCATGAGCAGTGTATGAGAGTTCCAGTCCCTCCACTTCCTGTAACACTTGGTATGATCAGTCTTTTTAATTTTAGTCATTTTAACAAGTGTGTGGTGATATCGCATAATTTTAACTCATAGTTCCCCAGTGAATAATGATGTTGAGCATCTTTTCATGTGCTTATTTGCCATCCATATATCTTCTTTGGTGAAGTGGCTCTTCAACATCTTTTGCCCATGTTTATATTACAATTTATTTTCTTATTGAGATTTGAGTTCTTTATATATTCTGGCTATAAGTCCTCTGGAGATATATGTTTGCAAAGATTTCCTCCAAGTCTGTAGCTTGTATTTTCATTCTCTTAACAATATCTTTTGAAGAGCAGATGTTTTTAATTGATTAAGTCCAATTTATTAGGTTCTTTTATAGATCATGTTTTTGATATTACATCTAAATCTATGCCTAACTCACAATATCAAAGATTTTCTCCTTTGCTTTCTTCTAAAAGTTTTATAGTTTTAGGTCTTCCATTTAGTTCTGTGATCCATTTTGAGTTAATTTTTACATATGGCACAAGGTATGGATCCAAGTTCATTTTTTTTTCAAGGAGATTGGTGTTAACATCTGTTGCCAATCTTCCTCATTTTTTTTTTTCTCCCTTCCCCAAAGCCCCAGTACATCGTTGTGTATCATAGTTGTAGAGTTGTAGCTCTTCTCTGTGGGACACCACTTCAGCACAGCTTGATGAGTGGTGAGTAGGTCCGTGCCCAGGATCCGAACGGGTGAACCCTGGGCCACCGAAGCAGAGTGTGCGTGAACTTAACCGCTGCACCACTGGGCCAGCCCCTCATTTTTTTGCATATGGATATCCAGTGGTTCTAGTGCTGTGTTAAAAAGGCTATTCTTTTCCTACTGCGTTGTCATTGCACTTGTTGAAAATCAGTTGTCTATACATATGTGGTTTTATGTCTGGTGTCTCCTGTTACATTATTTGTCTGTTTGGGTACCAGTACCACACTCTTATAACTACTGTAGCTTTATAATAATTATTGAAACAGATAGTGTTAATCCTCCAACTTTTTCTTCTTTTTTAGAGTTGTTTTGCCTATTCTAAGTCTTTCACATTTCCTTATGAATTTTCGAGTCAGATTATCACTTTCTGCAACAAAGACTGCTGGAATATTGATTGGGATTTTGTTAAATGTGTAGATCAGTTGGGGGAGAAGTGACACAAATATTTAGGCTTCTGAACATGGGATTTTTCTTCATTTGTTTAGGTCTTCTTTAAGTTCTCTTAACTATATTTTGTAGTTGTCAGTGTAAAGGTCTTTTATATCTTTTGTCAGATTTATCTCCAAGCATTTCATATTTTTGATACTATTCTAAATGGTATTTTTTTTTAATTTCTAGCTTCTGATTGTTCATTGCTAGTATATAGAAATAAATCAGTTTTTGAATATTAATCTTATATTTGCTAATCTTTTTTTTTTGTGGGGAAGACCAGCCCTGAGCTAACATCTGTTGCCACTCCTCCCCTTTTTGCTGAGGAAGACTGGCCCTGTGCTAACATCTGTGCCCATCTTCCTCTACTTTATATGGGACGCCGTCACGGCATGGCTGACAGGCGGTGCGTCGGCGGGCGCCCGGGATCCGAACTCCAGGCTGCCAAGCGCGGACTAAACCGCTGTGCCACCGGGCGGCCCCAATATATTTGCTAATCTTAAACTGACTTATTAGTTCTAACAACTTTTCTGTGGAGTCAGTTGTATTTTCTACATAGATGATTATCTGCAAATAAAGACAGTTTTGCTTCCTCTTTTCTAATCTGAATACCTTTTATTTTTCCTGCCTGGTTGTACTGGTTAGAACTTCCAGTACAGTGTTTAATAGAAATAGTAAGAGTGGACATCCCTGTCTTGTTTATAATCTTAGAGGGAAAGCATTCAGTCTTTCACCAATAAGTATGATATTAGCTGTAGGTTTTTCATAGATACCCTTTCTCAGGTTGAGGATGTTCTCTTTTATGCCTGGTTTGATTAGGGTTTTTAAGAGGAATGGATGTTGAATTTATCAAATGCTTTTCATATGGCAATTGAGATTCTTTTTTTAGGTTGTTAATATGGTGAATTATCTACCTTGAGTTTCTTACTTAATCATGATGTATCATCCTTTTAATGTATTACTGGATTTTTTTGGCTAAAATTTTGTTTAGAATTTTTATGTCTATGGTCATGAGGGATAATGTTCTGTTTTCTTGTAATGTCTTTGCTTTTGGTATTAGGGTAATGCTGGCCTCAGAATTAGTTGAGAGGTTTTTTTTCCTTTTTAATTTTTTGAGAGTCTGTATAGAATTGGTGTTATTTTTTCCATAATGTGTGGTAAGAATTACCTTTGAAGGCACTTGGGCCTGAAATTTCTTTGTGGGGAGGTTTTTAACTATAATCTCAACTTCTAAGATACAGGGCTGTTCAGGTTATCTCTTTCTGAGAGAGCTTTGGTAATTAAAATCTTTCAAAGAATTTGTCCATTTCATGTAAATTAACAGATTTATCAAAAAAGTTGTTCATAATGTTCTCCTATTATCTTTTGAATATTTGTAGAATCTGTAGTGGTGACACCTCTCTCATTTTTGATATTTATAATGTGTCTTCTTTTTTTCTTGATCAATCTAGCTAGAAGTTTATGAATTTTAATATTCTCCTCAAAAAGTTTCCTTTCTTCTACTTACTTAGAGCTTAATTTACTCTTCATTTTCTAGTTTCTTAACTGAGATCTTTGATTTTGAGGCCTTTGGGGATTTGCCAAGGATCTTTTTGTTACTGAGATCTAATTTAACTCCATTCTGGTCAGAGACCATACTTGGTATGATTTGAATCCTTCTGGATTTAAGACGTGTTTTATGGCCTAGACTGTGGGATTGTCTTGGTAGTATCTTTGTGCCTTGGAGAAGAAGGTGAGTCCTGCTGTTGTTGGACTGTTCTGTCAGTGTCAGGCAGCTCAGGTGGGTCACTGGTGGTGGTCAGGTTTACTGTTCCTTTGCTGATTTTTTGCCTACTTGTTCTATCAGTTAATGAGAGAAGAGTAGTAAAATCTCTGACTCTTAACTGTATTTGTCTATTTCTCCTTGCAGTTTTGTCAGTTTTTGTTTCATGTATTTTGAGGCTTTGTTATTAGGTGTATAATGTTTAGAATTGTTGTGTCCTCTTGATGAATTAGCCCCTTTGTCGTTATGAAATGACCTTCTTTATCCCTGATAATATTTGCTCTGAAATCTATTTTGATGTTAATTTAGTCACTCTTTCTTTTGACTAGTGTTACTATAGTATATATTGTTTCATCTGTTTACTTTTAACCTATTTGTGTCTTTATATTTAAAGAGCATTTCTTGTAGAGTTGAGTTTTGCTATTACCCAGTGTGATAATCTCTGCTTTTTAATTGTGGTGATTAGACTAGTTACATTTAATGTGATTTTTGATATGATTAGGGTTGAGTCTGTTGTCTTGCTCTTTATCTATTTGTCCCATCTGTTCTTTTTCCTTGTTCCCTTTTCCTGGCTTCTTTTTTTCTTTTTTTATTTTGTGAGGAAGGTTGGCCCTGAGCTAACATCCCTTGCCAATCTTCCTCTTTTTGCTAAGGAAGATTAGCCCTGAGCTAACATCTGTGCCCATCTTCCTCCATTTTGTATGTGGGACGCTGCCACAGCATGGCTTGATGAGCAGTGTGTAGGTCCACACCTGGGATCTGAATCCACAGACCCTGGGCTGCCAAAGCAGAGTGAGCAAACTTAACCACTACGCCACCGGGCCAACCTTCCTGTCTTCTTTTTTAAACTATGTTTTATTACATTTTATCTCATTTTGGCTTATTAGCTATCTCTGTTTCATTATTTAATGGTTGCTTTAGGATTTATAATATATGTCTTTATTACAATCAAGCTTTAAGTGGTATTATGCCACTTATAATAGTTTACTTACATTTCTTCTCTTTGAGCCTTTATGCTATTATTGTCTCATCTTTTATTTTATGTTTTATGCCTCACAATACATTGTTATTATTTTTGTTTAAACTATCACTGCTTTTTAAAGAGATTTACCTGTATATGTGTGCATATATATTTACACTTAGTTTATACATAATTAACATGTAGTTACCATTTCCAGTGATTTTCATTCTTTTGTATATCCATATTTCCACCTGGTATTTCCTTCTGCTTGAAAGATTTCCTTTAACATTTCTTATAGTGTGTATCTGCCAATAATGAATTTTTTCTGCTTTTGTATGTCTGAAAATGTCTTTATTTTGCCTTTGTGTTTAGAAGATATTTTGACTATTATAGAATTTATAGGTTGACATGTTTTTATTTCTTTTAGGACTTGGAGATGTTATGTTCACTGTCTTCTCTCTTGCATTGTTTCCCATGAGAAATTCGATGTCATCTTTATCTTTGTTGTGTATATAACATTTCTCTTGGTGCTTTTAAGCTTTTCTCTTTGTCACTTATTTTGAATAATTTGATGTCTCTTGGTATAGTTTTTCAGTGTTTCTTGTGCTTAGAGTTTGTTGAATTTCTTGGATCTATGTATTCATAGTTTTCATTAAGTTTGGGAAATTTTCAGCTATTATTTCTTTAAATATTTTCCTGTCCTCCTCTCCCCAACCCCAATTTGGGGACTCCAATTATCTGTGTATTAGGCAGTTTGAAGTTGATTCCACAGCTCACTGTACTATTTAGTTTTTGCATTTTTTTCTGTGTGTTTCATTTTGAATAGGTTCTATTGCTGTGCCTTCCAGTTCATTGATCTTTTCTTTTGCAATGTCTCATCTACGATTAATGCCATTCAGTGTATTTTTCATGTCACATATTGTGGTTTTCATCCCTAGAAGTGTGATTTCAGTCTTTTTTATATTTTTTGTTTCTCTACTTAACTTTTTGAACATGTGGAACACATTTATAATACCTTTTTTATGGTCTTGTCAGCTGATTTTAACATCTGTGCTAGTTTTAGGTTAGTTTCAATTAATTATTCTCACATTGGTTCATGTTTTCTTACCTCTTTGTATGCTCAGTAATCTTTAATTGGATGTCGCACACTGAATTTTACTTTGTTGGGAATATTTTTGTATTCCTAGAGATATCCTTGAACTTCCTTCTAAGATGCAGTTAAGTTACTTGGAAACAGTTTGATCTTTTTTGGGTCTTGCTTTTAAGATTTGTTAGGTGGATCTGGAGCAGTTCTTAGTCTAGGACTAATTATTTCCCATAGCTGAGGCAAGACCTTCCTCAGTGCTCTATCTAATATCCCATTAATTATGAGTTTTTCCAGTTTGACTGCTGGGAACAGGCACTATAACTGGCTCTGGGTGAGTGCCAGGCACTGTTCCCTCTAATCCTTCTAGATGGTTCTTCCCTAGCCTTAGGTAGTTACCTCACACGTGTGCTGGTCAGTAGTCTGCTGTGTACTTGATGGAGACCTTCTGTAGTTTTCCAGGGTTCTCTGTGCGGCTCTCTCCTTTCTGCTGTTTTGTCCTGTGAACTCGCACTACCTTGGTTTCCTTGGACTCTAGGCTCTATCTCATCAACTCAGAGATTGACCAGGCTCTATCACAGTTTCCCCTCCCTGCACTGTGCCCCTCAACTCTCTCAAGGCAGTAAGTTGGGGCAATCATAGGGCTCACCTTGTTTGTTTCCCATCTCTTAGGGATTGTTGTCTTTTGTTGACTGATATTTAGGGTCTGAAAACTATCACTTCATGTATTTTGTCTGAGTGTTTGGTTGCTTCAGGGCACATATGTTCCCTGTTATTCCATCATGCCCAAAAGCAGAAGTTTTGACATCTGTATCAGTTACTATTCTCCAATATAGCCAACGTTATTTTCATGTGTTATTCCTGAACCTCTTGCTACAGAAAAAATTTGGTAATTAATATCAGATGGGATGGTGTATTAGTTTCCTATTGCTGCTGTAACAAATAACCACAAGTTTAGTGGATTACAACAAAATGATTTATCATCTTACAGTTTGGGAGATCAGAAGTCTGAAATGGATATCACGGGCTAAAATAAAGGTGTTGGTAGTGCTTTCTGGAAGCTCTAGGGGAGAATGTGTTTGCTTGACGTTTCAAGCTTCTAGAGGACACCCACATTCCTTGGCTTGTGGCCCCTTCCTCCATCTTCAAAGCCAGCAACATCTGGCTGAATCCTTCTTATGCTTCCACCTTCCACTTTTAAGGATATTGGGCCCACCCAGATAATCCAGAATAATCTTGTTATCTTAAAGTCAGCTGATTACAACCTTAATTCCATTTGCAACCTTAATTCCCTTTTGTCTTGTGAGCTAACATATTCACAGGCTCCTGAGATTCGGACGTGCACATCTAGAGGGTGGGGGAACATCGTTCTCCCTGCCGCAGGTAGATGACTTTCAGCATCCTTTTTCTCTCCCTCAGATGTTTTCTTTCTTTTTTCAGTGAAGAAAAATGAACTATTAGGGATTTTCTTCTTAACCTACATACATTAAAAAATATTATTAGAAGCAATGAAACTCTGTAAACCTACACTTTTTTAATGTGTTGTATATAGCTTGTCTATCATTTGTAATATTTAGAGGTAGTTTATTTTAATTTTAGATACTGTTCAGATATTAATTTTTTTATGGATTACTTCACAAAGTTGTTATTTGAGAATTTTTCAGCCTATTATATCTGGCAGTCTACAGAAACTTCTCCAGCTTGTGAAGTTGATTTATTGCCATAAATGTAATTTTAGGCAGATGTCAACCTACCTTATATTTCAATTTTTTTTCTTCTAAAATCATACAGTAGTATCTCCCCCTCCCCATCGCAGTTAACATTTTGTGTTCTTTGTTGCTTTTTATCATGCGGAGCAACTGGTCACTCCTGTGTGTGTTCTTTTCTTATCAGGCCTGTAGCAGTGTCATATGTCTACAATTTCAGTGCTCTTTGACAGATATCGGGGTTGTAGACCCAGGATTTTCTCCCTGACCTTTACCCATGACTCTTTGGGTGGGGTTATGTGTACTTAATATTGACAGAATAATTTATGTACAGCAGTTCTGAGCAATTGTTCCACTTTTCCTTCCACAGCTGTCTTTGTATTGTGACTCCCACCTTCCTCATTATATCTAAATAATTGTTGATGGATTTCTAAAGTAGTCGTTTAATACAATATTTCTTTTACTAGTTAAGCCAGAAGTCAATACACAAAATGAATAATAATACAGAATGATAATACAGATTTTAAGCAGTCTTTATTACTCCTCCCCCTTCTATTAAAAACAAAACAAACCAGGCTTTTATATGTCCAAGCACAGTTGAAGGTGACTAGGGCCAGTTTTTAGACCACACAGTCAAGCCAGTGACTTTTGTTTATGAAGCCTTCTACTCTTTCTTCCTTCTGCTTTGCTGCCACTGGCACACTGCTAGGTGAAAGTGATTCAGATGTGCCCAGCATGGCAGACCTGTAAGAGGTTGGCCAAAGCACACAGTGCTTTGTCCTGGTTGCAGAAAAAGGCCTGAGTTGTCATCTTCCTCTGCCCACAGTTCTGGGACCTGGACTCCAATTGGCTGAGCACCTTTTTTGCCACCTGGCTGGTTTTTTGTCTGGGGTCTGTGCCTGGTAAATAGACAAGTTCAAGGCTTTGCAGATGGATGACTTTTCTTCATATATTAGTTTATCATTTATTAGCTATGTGTGTCCTTAGGACAAATGATTTAATTGTGGACTTTTCTCAGCTAGAAAATGGGCAGACAGATACTTAATTGTTAGGCACTTTACACAGGTACTCAAATGTTAGTTTTTGATATCTTTATAGAGAAGATTTCCTACCTTTTTAAAAAATTTTTCTTCTTTTTCTGTGCTGTTTCCTTTGGCCTGTGTCTCTACATCTTCTGACCCTTTTCACCCAGGGAAAGAAACTGCATGGAGCTTTTGTCTCTTGGATCAGCCCTTAATACCTCATGCTCCCTACTAAGCTTTTCCTTGGAGGGCAAGGGAAGCCTAAGGACATATCCCAAAGAGGTAGCCATTTCTTTAAGGTGTTGTGTTTTATTTTAATAGTGTATGCAAATTTTGCATTTCATTCCGTGCTGATTTCAATAGACAAATAATTTTTCCTGAGTGGATACTCCTGGAAGATGTCTCGTGTTCCCTGTTTCTAGTTCACAGCAGCACATGCCCGGAAACATTTGTATACTGGCTACAGCAGCACTATTACAGTAATTCTCAGTCAACAAGGAGAATGGAATGGAATGTTGCCAGGGTTTTGGTTTGCACTGGTAGACTAACCCGGACCCTCCTGGGTCCCTGCACAACTCAGCATCAGACAAGTTGTTGTAAAAGGTGCTGAGTAAAATTGAGAGATGCAGACGATTTTACATCACTAACGGTAACACTAGGTAGTCCAGTGTTGTATGACAGGCCGATTTGGACGTGAAAGCACATGGTGGATACCAGCTACTTGTGGGAGAAGGTGTTTGGCTTTCAGCTTCATGGTTTGATTTTTGTAGATTCTTACTGCATCAGCTTTGTTTGTTTGAGCAGGTTGTATAGTGATGTATGGATAAATCTTCACCAGATGGATGTGTGGATATGTTTATGAATCATTGCAGAATGAGTGCTCCAAGACTTTGGAAAACAGCTTGGGTAGAGGAGTATCAACACAGAAAAAAGCATTTGAAGATATCAGAGAAGGCCTGAACGTGTCATTAAGTAGATCCTGAAAAAGAAATGCTTTAGAAAACATAAGGTAGGCGTTTGGGTGTCTGTAGCCAGAGTTAGGGAAGGAAAGAGGTAACAGGCTAGCAGAAGGAAGTCTGCAGGGAAAGACCTAAGCAAGGTAAGCACGCTGCTGGGCTCTGGGAATATGTTTATGAATAAGACAGTCATTAGCTTCCCTGAATTTCTTGTTAGAGAGACAGGCATAAACAAATAATTACAATGCAGGGTTAAAGATACCAAGGTTGTGTGTGCCACAGGAGGGACTTAGGTTGACTGTATAAACAAACCTGTGTATTGGTCAGCTTATATAATGGAGAGGACAGTACTGGTGACGATATTAGGTCTAGATCCACATAACCCAGTTTTACAATGAGTTAGAACACTGCTCTATAGTTCGACACATTCGACTCATCCCTGCCACCTACCTAATAAGTGTGCACTTTTTTTGTTGTTTCAAGTATTGGGCAGGTGTGGCTGAATTCAGACCTGTGAACACTCATGGAAAAAGTTTGGTCAGAACAAGCTCCCATCTTCCTGATAAGGGATCAGTCCTATCATCTTGCATGAAGAGCCTGGCTGCCTATCTCTGGGTAGGGACTAGACATGCAGCTGACTTGGAATATTGCCTTGACTGTGACCTTGAGCAGGGTGTCTGGACCTCATGCCTCAGCTTCCCTTATGCGTTTTAATGGGGAAAGTAGGAGTACCTACCCTCTTGGGGTTGGAAGTGAGGACTGAATTAGATCATCTGTAGGGCTTGGCACGTAGTTTGTAAAGTGCTAGTTTAGTGCTAGCTCTTGTTGTGGTTACACATTCCTATTATGTTTCAGTCCTGACTACTTGTGTAGTACCAGGCTGGCCAAATTGCAGTTACATTCAGTTGGACCAGACCGACTCCTTGCTCTGAAGGTATTCCATGTATTCAGCTCAGCAAACACTTATTGAGGGCCAAGGAGTGTGTCAGACACTGGGTTGGTCATTGAGGCCTCAGAGATGAATAGGGGGTGATTCCTGTCCTCGAGTAGTTTATACTTTTTACTTGTACTCTTTGCTTTGCCAAAGTGTCCTTTAAGATCACGACACTCAAAAGAATTAGATTTGAAAAGTAGAAGAAATAAGAAAATTGGAAAGGTGTTTTCTCTTTCAAAGTAAAATATCAGGTAGTCTAGGTAAAACTGCACCTTCTAGACCTTATTAACCACCCCAGAAAGACTTCATCTGAGTTTAGTGCTAGACACTGCGCAGGTTTAACACCTGCTGAATTGGGTTGCAGAGAACAGAGAACAAGTCAACTTACTCTACGAGGTTTACACGTTCAGTGTATGCGTTCTGTCCGCCCTAGTAATCAGACAGTTTAACGTATTAGATATCCATGAGAGAAATTTGTTTCACAACAAGGGAAAGAATATAGATTCCCCTGTCAAATTTATGATGACAATTTTAAATTAAAAATCGAATTTGATAATCTCACAAGTAAAATTTTTCTTTAATTTCTAATCATGCTTTTGATTAATTTTTTTCTTTGGTTCTACTCTTTCTTTTACTGAATTATCCTTACATTACTGTTCTTTCTTTACTTATTTAAATTTTTAGATATAATTGAAAGAGCCACACTAGGAAACTTGGCTAATGCCATCTGTTTCTACCTTTATGTGACTTTCAGAATTATATTTAGATTGTTTCTCCATGGGCAGACTAAAGAAAGGTAGAAGCTAGCTTTCGAAGTTAGCCTGTCTGGGGGAAGGCCAGTTTACACAATCTAAATTCACTGGAGAATTTCTTCAGATTTCTTTGAAGCAGTAATTTTCATTATGATACTGAACCTCTTAATCTCAAGTTCGTGTGCCCGATGCCCAGCAAGCCAAACACTGAGACATCGGTGCTTGGAGGTAGAGAAAGATTTATTCAAAATGGCCAAAACGAGTAGGTGGGAGCCTGGGTTTGCTCAAATCCACCTCCCCCAGAACAGAAATCGGGGGGATTTTATAGAGCTTGGCAGGAGGGGCTTCAGAGAGACAAAGGAGTCACTCCCGATAAGCCTCTGGGCAGTCTGATTTGTGGCTTCAGTGGTTGCTGAGGGCGGGCCATCTGGTGACTGCAGCCTCCCTGATGGCATTCTTTTTCTCCTACAAAACAAGCTCATAATCCCCTGCAAAATAAGCTCACAAATCCCAGACCCCTGAGTCACCCCTCAAGTTACACAGGAAAAAACAGCAAATTGATTTAATATCTACAGTACCCCTCAGGGACCCGGCTTCAATTACACTAGGGAATTTTTGAACAATCTCCTGTTTGTGAGTTCAGATGAGTTGGTGCCCCCGTTGTAGGGCTTGTCACACCACACAGATTCATCATTTTTGGTTTCCACTAGGTGCTTAACTGAGTAGCCCCATCAGTGGCCCTGATAGGAGATGCTTAGTAAGTGGTGGCTGTGATGTACCAGATACCCTACAACAGTGCCTGTTTTAACAAGAAATGTGTGTATTTTATAGATGAGGGGACCGTGGTTTAAAGACCATGAGTCAGTGTTTCCCCAGGTTTTCTTGGTAGTAGTTAATGGTATATATTTAATCATTTTACCATTTGATAATGTCTCTCTGTTTCACAGATTAATATCTTCCATCCCAGGATTTGTTAGGATTAAATAAGAATAGTCATGCAAATTGCCTAGCTCAGTGCTCAGTATGTAGAAAGCATTCAGTAGATGCTGTTAGACATTTTACTCTGGTTCTTTTTATTTTGAAGTGTTTTTCTGTCTGGAAGTGAAGATGTAGTATAAGAAAAAACAATCTGATTGTAGTAGGATTGATTAGTCAAGGACATTGTATCTTAAGTATGTATTTAACAGGCTCCATTCTTAGTTATATGTGACTTTTACTTTCCTCAGCAACATTTATTTGATTATTTTAAGGAAATTATGGAAAATATTGACTTCTTCCCTAACTGTATTCCCCTGTGATTTGTTTGCAGTAGGATTAAATTTACTCTAAAAGGGAGGTGTGTGACTTGCATACCAATTTCACTAATAGGAGGTGACATGAGCAAAATTGCAAAGAAATAGAGGTCAAAGATCAGCCTTGAATAAACCCCGTATAAAAGTAGAATGCCATAACCATGCTCCCAATGTCCTTAATTTCAGAGCAGTATTTTTGAACTTGTAGATGATGGTCTCCTTTATTTTCTTTTGTCTGGGGACCTAGGAGTTCTGACTGAGAAAGAAAGAGACCTTTGACTGCAGCTGTATGTAGTAATGGGTGTGTAGGGATTGCTACCATCCTACTAGCAGAACATTCAGGAATGTGAACGCTTGGTTTGCCAGTTTTCTTGGAAGTACGTTGAAGTATTGTAGAACATTACTATACCTATGCCATTTTTATGTAAGCCTGTGGGTCAGAAAACTGGATTGAGGAAAATTTTTATATTTGATAAGAACATATCATTCTTTCAAATATTGGTTAATTCCATATCCAGTTATTTGGAACTTTTAATAGAAATTTACCACGATATATTTGCATAGAAGAAAAAGTCTTTTCAGTATGTGACATAGTACAAACATTATCTGGTTTTTAAAGTGAAAATCAAATTGTACTAGTAATCTTAAAATTTTTAAACTGACTACTTCCTGGGACTTAAAAAAAAGAAACATTGAGAAGCAACATAACTTCTTTTCTCTCTCTTAACACATAGGAGATTAATAAAAGACAAAAACTAGGTGACAGCTGTATGTCTCAGGGGTATTTAGAACATATATGGCTATAGTAATGGGCACCTAAAACAGCCCTGTAAGGTGAGTGAAATTTATTGAACTTGTGCCAGCTTTCTTTTTTTTCATGTTTTAACTGGCTTTATTGAAGCGTAATTTGCATACGATAAAATTCACCAGTTTTAAGTGTGCACTTTGATTAGTTTCACAAACATACCCACTTATGAAACCACCACTGTCATAATATAGGATATTTTCATCATCTCAAAAAGTTCTCTGGTGCCTCTTTGCAGTCACTGCCTTCCCCTCATACTGGCCCCAAGCAACCACTGATCTGCTTTCTTTATAGTTTTGCCTTTTCTAGAGTTTAAAATAGATGGAATCATACTGGGCGCAGTCTTTTGTGCTTGACTTTTTTCTTTGCATAATGCTTTTGAGATTGATTCATGTTACATGTATAGAAGTTTGTTTCTTTTTATTTCTGAGTAGTGATCCATTATATGGATATACTACAGTTTATTTATTCACCTGTTGATGGACATTTGGGTTGTGACTTCAAGTTTTGGTTTATTATAATTAAAGCTTTTATGAACATTCACGTAAAAGTCTTTTTGTGAACAAATATTTTCATTTCTTGTAAGTAAATACCTAGGAGTGGGATTGACGAGTATTTGGTAAGATTATGGTTACCTCTACAGGAAACGGCCAAACCATCATTATCAGTGTATGAGAGTTCTGGTTGTTCTTGCTGTACATCCTTGCCTGCTTGGTGTTGTCAGTCGTTTCAGTGGATGTGTGGTGGTATTCCATTATGGTTTTAATTTGCTTTTGCCTAATGACTAATGATATAGTCATCTTTTCATGTGGTTCTACTCTATTTATAGATTTCCTTTTGTAACATTTCTAATTAAATCTTTTGCCTAATTTTTACTGAGTTGTTTGTCTTACTAACTTTTGTTAGTTCTTTGATACTCTGCATGTGATTCTTTTATCAGATATATATAACTAATGTTTTTTTGCAAGTGTATGGTTTGCCTTTTCATTTTTTAGCACTGTTTTTTGAGAGCAAATATTTAAAATTTTAATGAAGTCTAATTTTTCAACTTTTTCCTTTATGGTTCTGTCGTTTTTGAATCCTATAAGAATTTTTGCCTACCACAAAGTCACAAAGATTTACTTCTGTGTGTTCCTCTAGACTGTTATAGCTTTAGCTGTTATATTTAGGTCTTTAATTCATTCTGAGGTAATTTTTGTATATGGTGTGAGATAGGAGTAAATATTCGTTACTTGCATATGGATATTCAGCTGTTCCAGCACCATTTATGAAAAGACTTCTTTTTCCCCAGTTAATTACTCTGCATCTTACTGAAAATCAGTTAACCATATGTATGTATGTCTGTTTTTGGATTCCCAATTCTATTCCATTGATTTATATATCTATCATTTTGTCAGTACCACAGTCTTGATTACTGCAACTTTTTAGTAAGTCTTTAAAAGAAGTAGTGTAAAGTTCTCCAACTTTTGTTCTTTTTAAAAATCGCTTAGCTGTTTTAATTTATTTGCATTTCCATATAAATTTCACTGTTGTTATCAATTTCCTAAAAAAAAGACTCTTGGAATTTTGAATCTTTGAGTCTGTAGATCAGTTTAGAGAGAACGGACATCATAACAACATTGTCTTCAGTCCTTGAACATGATGGTACATCTCTATTTATTTAGGCCTTTAATTTGTATAAGTGGTATTTTCTAGTTTTCAGTGTACAAGTGTTGATCATATTTTGTTAAACTTATCCCTCTTTTGGTTTTGAATGCTCTTGTAAATGGAATTGTATTTTTATTTCATTTTTCACTTGTTCATTGCTAGTACATAGAAATGTAATTGATTTTTATATATTGACTGTATCCTGCAGCCTTAATTAATTTACTTATTAATTCTATTAATGCCTTTTTTGGGTAGATTTGTTAGGATTTTCTACATACATGATCATGTCTGTGAATAGAAACAGTTTTCCAGCTTCCTTTCCAATCTGTTTGCCTTTTGCTTCTTTTTCTTGCCTCAGTGCAATGGCTAAGTCTTCCAGAACAATGTTGAATAAAAGTGGCAGGAATGGACATCCATGCCTTGTTCTCAATTTTAGAGGGAAAGCATTCAATCTTTCACCATTAAGTATGATGTTAGTTGTAGATTTTTCATAGATGCTCATAATCAGGTTGAAGAAATTCCTTTCTTAGTTCACTGATAGTTTTCATCACAAATTGGTGAATTTGTCAAATGCTTTTTCCTTATCTGTTGATAGTTATATATAGTCTTTCTTTTTTTAGTATGTTAGTGTAGTGTAATACATTTTTTCTTAAATGTTAAACCAATGTTGCATTCTTGGTATTATCCTCATTTGGTCATTATGTTACTCGTTTTCTATATATTGCTGGACTCAATTTGGTAAAACATTGTTAAGCATTTTTTATTGATGTTAATGGGGGATATTGGGTTTTAGTTTTCTTAAATATTTTTTGTCTGTTTCTGATGCCAGGGTAATGTTGGCCTCATAAAATGAATTGAGGAGTATTTTCTCCTATAACGTTGAAATATTTGTATAGAATTGGTCTTACTCCTTTTAAGTTGTTTCAGGAAACCATCTAGAGCTCAGACAGGAAAACTATGATGTGATCCTGGAACGTTTTATTGTGCCAGAAAGAAAAGTTCTCAAGGACTAATGAGAACATGTCAAAAGGACACAAGAGCTTGTCTTGAAGGGACTCCAGTTGGCCAGATTTGGGACATTTTGAGCATCAAAAAAGAATAATAACAGTAATCAGTTATATGAGGAGGAAAATCTGTGAGTCCATAGTGATACTCAAAAATGACGAGTGGAAGGAAATGAAAATGGCTTACCAAAAAATGTCATGCAGTAAATGTACAAGGAATGATTGAATTAGAAATCATTTTACAACCGCCAGTGTAAAAAATTGATTCAAGCAGAAATCAACAATGAATGCTAAAATCATTGGTGAAAGTTTGTTAGATAGATGCACACTATCTCAATGTTCTATCTAGAGATTACTTATTAATTACAAAGGGAAAAAGACATCTTTAGGGTGGAAAGATCTGGTGTATACTACGTTAACCAAGTGATCCAATTTAGCATCACCAGTAATGTCAGACAAGTTGACGTATCTGCCTGATAATGGGACGCACAACGTCATTGATATATTATTCTTGCCAAAAATGTTTAATCTGAATCTAATCATGAGGAAAGAGTAAAGCAAATGGAGATGTGGGATGTTCTGTAAAACCCTAGGTCTTGATTCTTCAAAAATATGTTGTGAAAGATAAAAAAATTTGAAGAGAGTATTCTAATTTAAAGGAGACTAAAGAAACATTACAACCAATTGTAATGCATGATTCTTGATTGGATCCTGTACTGCAAAAAAAACTGGACACTTTTGGGTGGACAGTTGAGGAAACTTAAATAGAGACTACATGTTTTTTAATATTACCGTATCAAGATGAAACTACTTGTATGTGATAATAGAATTGTGATTATGTCAAAGAATGTCCTTATTCTTAGAGGATATATGCTGAAGTATTTACTGGGAAATATTGTGATATCTGTAGCCTACTTTCAAATGCTGTGGCAAAAAAAAAAAAGTGAATATATATAGAGAGAGAAAAGGAGGAAGGGAGAATGTACTAAAACAAATCTGACAATATATCATTCTTTTAATTTTTCTGTAGGTTGCAGTTTTCTACAGTGAATGATTTGGCCGAAAATGTTTCCCTGTTTGAGAGTCAAGGTCATGGCCTTTACCATGTGGCTGAAGCAGTTGGTTCTGCAAGCTTGCCCCTTTGTCACCCACCCCTTTTCAAAGCCCAGACACAGATGACCCTGAGTCTTAGCTTATTGAATAGACCCTCCAGCATCTGCTCCTTCTGTTAACTGCTCCCTTCTCTTAACCTCGGTTTGTTTCTTCACCCACATGTTTCTTTTTAGAAGGAGCATTTCCAAGGCTAACCCTTCCCCTTTCTCTTGACTCTTTGAGGCAGCCACTTTATAGTCTGGCTTCTGCTCTGCCACTCAGAAACTTGTCTCAAGACTTACCAGTGGCTTCCAGGTGGCCAAATCTGGTGGCTTATTTAAAATCTTTAAAGTCTTTGCCTCCCCTTCTCGCCATCCTCTCTGTATGATAGCCTTTGACACTGTTGAACCCTTGCCTTGGCTCTCATGACACATGCTCTGCTTTTCTCTTCCTTTTTCTCAGATATCCCTACTGTCAGTCACTCCACTGCTGCCTCAGGGAGGTTCTACCCTGTATTAAACTACAGACCTCAGCTCTCTACCGTTTCTTCCTTGGGGACTTTTTAAAGCCTAGAGCTTCAGTTTTCATCTCTCTGTGGGGATCTTGAATTGTGACCTCTTTGCCCAAGTTCAAATACTGTCCTGGGACTGCCTGCATCAGCATTTTCGCTTGCATATTCCATTATTATCTCAAATCTTGTATGTCTGAAGTTGAATTAAGCCTTTTCCTTTCTTCATACTCCCCTCCAAATCTGGTCATCCATACCTGGCTTCAGCTGAAAAGGCATTTAAATCACCAACCTCCAAAGGTTGTGTGTATCCCTATAAAATGCAAAATCCCAGGCTCAGTCCCAGAGAATGTGATTCAATAGGTTTAGAAGTAGGCCCAGAATCTCCATTTTACTAAGTACTGGGGTGATTTGATGCAGGGATCCAAGGACCCCACTTTGAGAACTGCTGTTTTAATGACCAGTGTAAGGGTTAGTTACTGTACTAGTTCACCATGGAATTCCTCTACCTTCAAGAAGCCAATCTTGTTGAGAGACACCCCCCCCCCCCCACCATGTATAAAAGATTGCTGAGAGGCAAGCCTGAGCTTGAACTTTGTAGAAAAGCAGACCTGAGCTCTCATCTTGACCCTGCCGTTTCCCTGCTGTGTGACCTTGGGCAAGTTACTAAAAAAAATGGGGGAAAGAGCACCTAACTTCCAGGGCTTAGCATGGGGTGTGGCTCAGCCTCTGCTTTCCTCTCCAGCCTCTTCTCTTAATTCCTCCCAGTGCTCCTTAAATTTCAGACCTACTAAATGACTGTTATTTTCTGAGAGAACCGTAATTTCTCATACCTATAATTCCTTTGCCCTCTTGTGCTTTCTGGTAGGAATGCACATCTATCTGACTTGCACTTGTCTTTCACATTAACCACTAACTACTTGGAGGCATCTGCAGACTCCTGTGGTTGAATTTGGTGGTGCCCATGCATGGAGCCCCCAGTACTTGATTTACTCCTCTCTGCCCATCTTAGTCTCTGAGCTCCTTGAGGACAGGCAGTGTCCAGCCCTTGCCTCCAGCACAGTGCAGTAGCTTTCTGAAAAGTTTTCTTGTGTGCTTTTTAAAAATAAATGACCAGAGTATCTAGCTAATACATTAGCTAATTGTATTTTGGAGGCCTAGTTTTGAAATTTTCTTCCTGACCTGTTTGTCAACATACTTGGCAGCCATACCAACAAGTGGGAAACTTCCCAGCACATTTTCCAAACAGGAAATATGTCCTTTGGGAATAGAAGTTTTAGCACTTCAACACATTTTTTTCTAATGTCTGAAGAGGTAACTTGTTTCTTTTTTTAAGTTTAGGTTTGTAATTGACTCATCCCACAATGAGATCATAAAGTAAACTTGCCCCTCCCTATCCTATGCTTCTGTTTTTAGCCAGTGGTTAGCACCAAAAATGGTATCCCTAGAGCTTTGAAGCAAGCCAGGACAGACTAGAGGTAAATTAATATTGGTGCCTAGTTGCTAGAGGGGAAAAGATATGTATAATGACATTTTTATGTTCATGTAATCAAATAAGATGAAAAAATATAAATTTAAAAATAAGTAATAAATCAAAATTCATAGTAATGCTAAAATTTATGTGTAAACAAAACCTAAGTACTTGGGCGCAATAGGATTTTATTTTTTTGGTTTTTGTTGGTTTGGAATCTGCCAAATTGGTGTCTTTTAATTTTTTTTCTCTTTGTAAAAAGTCTCACATTGGTTCAAACATCTAATTTCATTTTTAAATTGATGCTGTTAGACAACTTCTTTAACTTAAAATTTATATCAGAGATGGGGAATAAACTATTAAAGACTGACAGTGAATAAAATTATTGAACCATGCATTTATAAAAGTTGCATTTAATAGTAAAAAAAAAATTCTAGTTTACGTTACTGAGAACTGGCAATATTCTTTAATTCTTTGATTCTAATTATAACACATTTTCAATTTGACATCGTTTATCTGTTTTCACCCCAAGTACTACCCTGCCCAAGAAAATTTTCTAAACTTTTCCAAAAGTCTTATTTTCTTACTACTTATGGAGTATGGCTTAACTGTTATTCTTAATAGTTCCTTGAAAGAAATTTGAAATTTTCTTTTGCACCCAGAGATCAGTAAGAGATCAATACCACATGAGTTAAAACAAACAACAAAAAAAGTGTTATCTTTGTATCAACAAATTATCTGATGGGACATTGTAATTATTTCACATTTGTACTTAGAACAAGCAGAATGGTTCTAAGATATTAAAATATTTGGTATTTTTTTTGCTTATGGTGTCCAGTTACTCTAGCACCTTTTATTGAAAAGGCTAGCCTTCTTCCCATGAATTGTTTCTGCACCTTTGTCAGAATCAGGCATATTTGTGTGGGTCTATTCTGGGTTCTGGGTTCTATCGCACTGATCTGTGTGTATATCCCTCCACTGGTACCACACTGCCTTGAGTACTCTAGCTATACAGTAAGCCTTACTACTGGATAGAGTAATTCCTTCCATTTTATTCTTATTTCTCAAGATTCTTTTAGCTATTTTAGGGAGTGTCTTTCTATGTAAATTTTAGAATAAGCTTATGTCTATAAAATACCTTGCTGAAATATTGATAGGAATTACAAAAAATCTGTATATTAATTTGGGGAGAACTGACATTTATACTATGTTGAGTGCTACAAGTCCACAAATATGTGTGTTCATTTATTTAGTTTTTTTTTTTTAAATCAGCATTTTGTAATTTTTAGCGTACAGATCCTATACATAATTTAAGTGTATACCTAAATGTTTTACTTTTTGGATTGATTATAAATGGTGTTTTGTTTTTAATTTTGGTTTCCACATGTTCATTGTTAGTATATAGAAATTTTATTGATTCTTGTGTATTGATCTTACATCCTGCTACCTTGCTGAACTCACTTTTTCTGAGTTGTGGTGTTTTTCATAGATTCCTTTGGGTTTTCTACATAAACCATCATGTCATCTGCACATAGGCAGCTTTATTCCTTCCTGATCTGAATACATTTTATTTTTCTTACTAGAAAATTCTAGCAGCGGCTAGGATTTCTAATACTATGCTGAATAAGAGTTGTGAAAGCAATATCCTCACATTTCCCCCAGTCTTAGGGGGAAACCATTCATTCTTTCACTGTTAAGTATGTTAGCAATAGGTTTTTGCAGATGCTCTTCATCCAGTGGAGGAAGTTCCATTCTGTTCTTAGTTTGCTGAGAATTTATATCATGATTGGGTGTTGGATTTTGTCAAAAGCTTTTTCTACATCAATTATTTTGATCATATGATTTTCTTATTTAGCTGTTGGTATGGTGGATTCTATTGATTGATTCTCAAATGTTGAATCAGTCTTGCATGTGAGGAATAAGTACCAGTCAGTCATAGGATTTAGTCCTTTTTACACATTTCTAGATTCAGTTTAATAGTTATTTGTTGAGGAGTTTTGTATCAAAGTTAATGAGGTTGTTGGCCTGTAGTTTTTAAAAAAAAAAATTTGTCATGTTTTTGTCTGGCTTTGATAGCAGAGTAATACTAGCCTCATAAAGTGAGTTGGGAAGTATTCCATCTTCTATTTTCTGGAATAGATTATGTAAAATTCGTGCTAATTCTTCTTTAAATATTTCATAAAATTCTCCACTAAAGCCATTTGTGCCTGAGGATTTCTTTTTGGGGTGGTCTTTCTGTTGACAAATTCAGTGTTTTTAATGGCTCTAGGTGTATGCTGGCCATCTATTTCATCTTGGTTGAGCTTTGGTATTTTGTGATTTTTGATGAATTAGTGCCTTCCACCCCTTCATGCTGCACCAGAAGGTATCCACTGGGGGCTCAGGTTGGGCTAGAACGAAGCGGACAAGCATAGTATCACAAAGGCTTGTTGCAAAACTAAATTGTCTTTGAAACTACAGACCACAAAAGTAGACCAGAACCAACACGCGAAACCCAAATGAGACCATGTTTTTCTAACCACTTTAGATCATTAATTTCACCTCGTCAAAGATATTTTTGCCATTTGAAATATGTCTGGTGGTGCTGAGTGTGAGTCTTCGCCATCAGTTGAGTTGGTTTATTCAGATCTCTTTGGTTTCATTCTTCTTGGTCTTTTTTTTTTTTTGGTTAATGGGTTCCATTTTAATTTAGCACCGGGAAATTAAAATCAAGCCACAAAACTTTAGACATGAACTTGCTTTTCTTTTTTCTTTTTGTGAGGAAGACCAGCCCTGAGCTAACATCTGGTGCCAATCTTCCTCTTTTTGCTGAGGAAGACTGGCCCTGGGCTAACATCCATGCCCATCTTCCTCTACTTTATGTGGGATGCTGCCATGGCATAGCTGATAAGCAGTGCGTTGGCGGGCGTCCCGGATCTGAACCCACGATCCAAACCCGGCAACCCTGGGCTGCCACAGCGCAAAGTCAACTGCTGTGCCGCCGGGCCGGCCCGTGAACTTGCTTTTCTGGTCTTTTTTTTTTTTTTTTTTTTTTTGATGTCTTAATAGCTTATAACATTGTGAAGTTTTAGTTTTACATTGTTTGTCAATCACCATATAAAAGCTTCCCTTCACTCCTTGTGCCTATCCCCCTCCCCCAAACAGTTCTCTCTGTCCGTGTGTTAGTTTATATTCCATATATGAGTGAAATCATGCAGTGTTTGTCTTTCTCTCTCTGGCTTATTTCACTTAACATAATGCTCTCCAGGTCCATCCATGTTGTTGCAAATGGGAGAATTTTGTCTTTTTTATGGCTGAGTAGTATTCCATTATATATGTATATACCACATCTTCTTTATCCACTCATCTGTCGTGGGACACTTGGGTTGCTTCCACTTCTTGGCTATAGTGAATAATGCTGCAATAAACATAGGGGTGCATAAGCCTCTTTGGATTGTTGATTTCAGTTCGTTGGATTGATACCCCATAGTGGGATAACTGGATCATAAGGTGTTTCTATTTTTAATTTTTTAGGGAATCTCCATACTGTTTTCCATAGAGGTTGCACCAGTTTGCATTCCCACCAGCAGTGGATTAGGGATCCCATATCTCCACAACATCTCCAACATTTGTTGTTTTTTTGTCTTGGTGATTATGGCCAATCTAACAGGTGTAAGGTGATATCTTAGTGTAGTTTTGATTTGCATTTCCCTGATGATTAGTGATGTTGAACATCTTTTCATGTGCCTGTTGGCCTTCTGTATATCTTCCTTGGAAAAATGTCTGTTCATATCCTCTGCCCATTTTTTTATTGGGTTGCTTGTTTTTTTGTTGTTCCGTTGTGTGAGTTCTTTATATGTTATGGGGATTAACCCCTTGTCTGATATATGATTTGCAAATATTTTCTCCCAGCTAGTGGGTTGTCTATTCGTTTTGATCCTGGTTTCATTTGTTGTAGAAACTCTTTAATCTGATGAAGTCCCACTCGTTTATTTTTTCTTTTGTTTCCCTTGTCTGAGTAGACATGGAATCCGAAAAGATCCCTTTATGACCAATGTCAAATAGTGTAGTGCCTATATTTTCTCCTAGGAGTTTTATAGTTTCTGGTCTTGCTTTCAGGTCTTTGATCCATTTTGAGTTAATTTTTGTGTATAGTGATAGAAAATGGTCTACTTGTATTCTTTTGTGTGTGGCTGTCTAATTTTCCCAGCACCATTTATTGAAGAGACTTTCCTTTGTACTTAGCTCCTTTGTCAAAGATTAGTTGTCTGTAGATGTGTGGGTTTTATTTCCGGGCTTTCAGTTCTGTTCCTTTGATCTGTGTGTCTGTTTTTGTACCAGTACCATGCTGTTTTGCTTACTATGGCTTTGTAATATATTTTGAAGTCAGGGATTGTGATACCTCCAGCTTTGTTCTTTTTTTTCAGGATTGCTTCAGCTATTGGAGATCTTTAGTTGCCCCATATAAATTTTAGTATTCTTTGTTCTATTGCCGTGAAGAATATCTTTGGGATTCTGATTGGTATTGCATTGAATCTGTAGATTGCTTTAGGTAGTATGGACATTTTAACTATGTTTATTCTTCCAATCCACATGCGTGGGATATTTTTCCGTTTCTTTATGTCTTCATGGACTTCTTTCAATAGCATCTTATAGTTTTCATTATATAGGTCTTTCACCTCCTTGGTTAAATTTACTCCCAAATATTTTATTTTTTTTGTTGCAATTGTAAATGGGATTTTCTTTTTGAGTTCTCTTTCTGTTAGTTTGTTATTGGCATATAGAAATGAAACTGATTTTTGTAAGTTGATTTTGTACCCTGCGACTTTGCTGTGGTTTTTGATTATTTCTGATAGTTTTCCAATGGATTCTTTAGGGTTTTCTATATATAAGATCATGTCATCTGCAAATAGTGAAAGTTTCACTTTTCATTGCCTGCTTGGAGTCCTTTTATTCCTCTTTCTTGCCAAATTGCTCTGGCCGAAACCTCCAGTACTGTGTTGAATAAGAGTGGGGAGAGTGGGCACCCTCATCTTGTTCCTGTTCTTGGAGAAATGGTTTTGTTTTTCCCCATTGAGTATGATGTTGGCTGTGGGTTTGTCATATATGGCCTTTATTATGTTGAGATACTTTCCTTCTATACCCATTTTGTTGAGAGTTCTTATCACAAATGGATGTTGGATCTTGTCAAATGCTGTCTCTGCATCTATTGAGATGATCATGTGGTTTTTATTCTTCGTTTTGTTAATGTATGTATCACGTTGATTGATTTGCGGATGTTGAACCATCCCTGTGTCCCAGGTATAAATCCAACTTGGTCACGGTGTATGACCTTTTTGATGCATTGCTGTATTTGGTTTGCCAATCTTTTGTTGAGGATTCTTGCATCTATGTTCATTAGCGATATTGGCCTGTAGTTTTTCTTTTTTGTATTGTCCTTGTCTGGCTTTGATATCAGGGTGATGTTGGCCTCATAGAATGTGTTAGGAAGTGTTCCATTTTCCTCTGTTTTTTGGAAAAGTTTGAGAAGGATCGATATTAAGTCTTCTTTGAAAGTTTGGTAAAATTCTCTGGAGAAGCCATCTGGTCCTGGACTTTTACTTTTTGGGAGGTTTTTGATTACCGTTTCAATCTCTTTACTTGTGATTGGTCTATTCAGATTCTCTGTTTCTTCTTGATTCAGTTTTGGGAAGTTGTATGATTCTAAGAATTTATCCTTTCTGGATTGTCCAACTTGTTGGCATATCATACTATTCTCTTAGAATCCTTTGTATTTCTGTGGTATCTGTTGTAATCGCTCCTCTTTCATTTCTAGTTTTATTTATTTGAGCCCTCTCTCTTTTTTTGTGTGTGAGTCTAGCTAAGGGTTTGTCAATTTTGTTTATCTTCTCAAAGAACCAGCTCTTTGTTTCAGTGATCCTTTCTACTACTTTTTTCATTTCAATTTCATTTATTTCTGCTCTAATTTTTATTATGTCCCTCTTTCTGCTGACTTTGGGCTTTATTTGTTGTTCTTTTTCTAGTTCTGTTAGATGTAGGTTAAGGTTGCTTGTTTGGGATTTTTCTTGTTTGTTAAGGTGGGCCTGTATTGCTATGAGTTTCCCTCTCAGGACTGTTTTTGCTGCATCCCTTATGAGTTGATATGGTGTATTTTCATTTTCGTTTGTCTCCACATATTTTTTAGTTTCTCCTTTAATCTCATCAGTGATCCATTGGTTGATCAGTAGCTCGTTGTTTAGTCTCCACATCTTTGTCACTTTCCCAGTTTTTTCCTTGTAGTTAGTTTCTCGTTTCATAGCCTTAGGGTCAGAAAAGATGCTTGTTATAATTTCAGTCTTCTTAAATTTATAGAGGCTTGCCTTGTTTCCCAACATATGGTCTATCCCTGAGAATGTTCCATGTGCACTTGAGAAGAATGTGTAATCTGTTTTTGGTTGGAGTGCTCTGTATATATCTGTTAAGTCCATCTTGTCTAGTTTTTTGTTTGTCTACTATTTCTTTATTGAGTTTTTGTCTGGATGATCTATCCATTGATGTGAGGGGGGTGTTAAGGTCCCCTACTATTATTGTGTTGTTTTTGTTATCTTCTTTTAGGTTTGTTAACAGTTGCTCTATGTACTTTGGTGCTCCTGTGTTGGGTGCATATATATTTATAAGTATTATGTCTTCTTGGTGGAGTGTTCCTTTTATCGTTATATATTGCCCCTCTTTGTCTCTCATTACCCTTTTTATCTTGAAGTCTACTTTGTCTGATATAAGTATGGCCACACCTGCTTTCTTTTGTTTGCCATTAGCTTGGAGTATTGTCGTCCATCCTTTTATTCTGAGCCTGCGATGTGTTTCCTGGAGGCGGCATATTGTTGGATCTTGTTTTCTAATCCATCCTGCCACTCTGTGTCTTTTGATTGGAGAATTCAATCCCTTTACATTTAGAGTGATTATTGATATATGTGGGCTTAGTGTTGCTACTTTATTGCTCATTTTCCAGATCTTTTGCATTTGCTTTGTTTCTTGTCTCATGTGATTCAGACTACTAATTCAGTTTGGTAGTTCTGTATGATGGTTTTCTTTTTATTTATTGATGTGTCTCTGCTCTGAATATCAGGTTAGTGGTTACCATGAGGTTTGTATAAAAATTCCTGTAGATGAGATAGTCCATTTTCTGGTGTCCTCTTATTTCCTTCATCTGAGTCGATTCGTCCCTTTCCTCTTCCCCTTCTAAGTTTTGTTGTGACAGCTTAGTCCATCTTCTGTTGTGATTTCGTGTTTATAGTGATGAGGTTATTTTTATTTTTGCTGTTTTCCTTCCCTTGATCTTTAATGTCATAATTAAGTGTTTGCTAACCTATTCTGGTGGAGAGCTGCAGTTATCTGATTTTTGTCTACCTATTTTCTCCTTGCTCAAAGCTTTGTATCCCCTTTCTCTCTTTTTTATTTCAGGCATGAGGACCTTCTTGAGATCTTCTTGCAGTGGGGGTCTTGTGGCAATGAACTCCCTTAACTTCTGTTTATCTGGGATAGTTATTTTTTCTCCATCATATCTGAAGGATATTTTCGCTGGATAGAGTATTCTTGGCTGAAAATTTTTATCTTTCACAATTTTGAATATATCATTCCATTCTCTCCTGGTCTGTAGAGTTTCTGATGAAAAATCTGCTGAGAGCCTGATTGGAATTCCTTTGTACATGTTATCTTTTGTTCTGTTGCTGCCCTTAATATTCTTTCTTTGTCATTAACTTTCACCAGCTTTACTACTATGTCCCCTGGGGATGGCCTTTTTTTGTTGATATATTTGGGGAATCTGTTAATTTCATTCACTTATATTTCCAGCTCCTTCCCCAGGTTTGGGAATTTCTCAGCTATCATTTCTTTGAACAAGTTCTCTGCTCCTTTTTCCCTCTCTTCTCCCTCTGGGATGCCTATAATTCTTAAGTTGCATTTCTTAATTGAGTCGGATATTTCTCAGAGATTTTCTTCATTTCTTTTTAGTCTTATCTCTGTCTCCCCTCCATCTGAAGACTTTCTACATTGCTATCCTCAATAATACTAATTCTTTCCTTCATATTGTCAGCTCTGTTCTTTAAAGATTCTAGATTTTTCTTTATCTCCTCCATTGTGTTTTTCATCTCCAACAATTCTGATTGGTTTTTCTTTATGGTTTCAGTCTCCTTTGTGAAGAAGGTCCTAATTTCCTTGAATTATCTGTCCATATTTTCTTGTAATTCGTTGAGCTTTTTTATGATAGCTATTTTGAATTCTCTGTCATTTAGGTTATAAATTTCTGTGTCTTCCAGGTTGATTTCTGGATGCTTGTCATTTTCCTTCTGGTCTGGAGATTTAATGTATTTTTGCATTGTGCTTGAGGGTGTGTTTTTATTTTTATTTTTACTCATCCTGAAGATGTCTGGACATAGATTCCACTTGCCACCGCTAGGTGTGGGTCAATAACTGTGTGTTCCGAAACCGCTAAGGTATGTGGGCATTCTGGCTGGAATGAAGTGTGGCTGGGCTGATGCATGGCTGGGCTGGAGCTCCATGGGGGCGGGGTGTCACATGCCAGCCACTGGGCTGGATCTCCGCTGGGTTGGATCCCTGCCTGCCTCTACCAGGCTGCAGCACTGCTGGGCTTGGGCACCTGTGAGTTGCACATTGACCACGGGGCTGTAACTCTTTGGGGGTGGGTCACGCACACCGGTAGCCGGGCTGACACACCGCGGGGGCAGGGGGCTTCACACTGCTGGGCTTGGGCGCCTGGGTGTCATATGCCAGTCACGGAGCTGTAACTCCATGGGGGTGGGTGTTGCACATGAAATAGATAGTGCTGGTACCCTCAAACTTTGACTAATTTTTTTTTTTATTGAAGCATAACTTATATTCAGTAAAGTGCACACATCTTAAGTACATGGCTTTTTAAATTTCTACATATGTATATACTTGTGTAACTATCATCCAGATGAAAACAGAATATAAAGCTTAGCAAATGTTATTCATTGGGAAGTCCTTTTTTCCCATTCACTGCTTTAATTGCAGTGGTTAAATATTGGCTTGCTAGGCATTTGTTTGTCTGTCTGTCTTGTGCTGAAATTTTGGATAGTTTACAAGAAAGACACTGTTTAGCTTAATGAGATTGATAGCCATCATCATCACATAACATAGTTATGTATTTCTGAGGGGAATATTTCAATATAGTAAAACTGTTGGGTATGTAGGTACAAGGAATAAGACAAGGAAGATGGTTGTAGTTTTGTAGAAAAGCCTTCATGTAGTTAATGTGAGGTAGTGATTTGGAATCCTTCAAAAGCTATTGTGTAAAAATAACCAAAGAAACAAGCCATGTGTAGTGTATAGAAAGGAATATTGACTTTTTAAAACAAGGTTTATTGAGGTATAATTGACGGACAATAAACTATACGCATTTAAAGCGTACAATTTGAATTTTTACCCATGTATGCACTTGTGAAACTATCACCACAATGGAGGTAATGAACATATGCAGGCTCTTACAGGTTCTTTATGACCTTTTGTAATCTACTCCCCCACCTCGACTCCAGGCAACCACTCTTCTGCTTTCTGTCACTATATATTCATTTGCATATTCTAAACTTTTATATAAACAGAATCATATATACTCTTATTATCTGCCTTCTTTCATTTAGCATAATTACTTGAGATTCATCCATGATGGTGCATGTTTCGATAGTTTCTTTTTAATGCTGAGTAGTATTCCATTGTGTGAATATACCACAATTTGTTTATCCATTCTCTGATTGAAGGGAATTTTGGTTGTTTCCTCTTTTGAGGTATTACAAATGAAGCTGCTTATAATATCCATGTACAAATCTTGGCACATATGTTTCATTTTCTCTTGGGTAAATACCTAGGAATGGAATTCTGGATCATATGGTAGGGATATGTTTAACATTTTCAGTAACTGCTAACCTGTTTTTCCAAAGTGGTTATGCCATTTGATATTCCTGTCAGCATTGTGTTAGAGCTCCAGTCTCTTCATGTCCTTGCCAACACTTGGTAGGGTAAGAATTTTTTATTTTAGTCATTTCAGTCAGTATGTATTAGTGTCTCATTGTGTTTTTAATTTTCATTTCTCTAATGACTAAGGATCTTGAGCATCTTTTCATGTGTTTTTTTATATGCCATTCATATTGTTTTTTTGTTTAAATGTTCAAATCTTTTGTGCATTTAAAAAATTGCATTTTTTCTTATTAGTTGTAAGAGTTCTTTACATATTCTGAATACAAATCCTTTGTCAGATAAATATTTTGCAAATATTTGTTTCCAGTCTGTGGCTTGTATTTTTACTTATGTGACAGTGTTTTTTGAAGAGTAAAAGTTTTTAAAAATTTTAATCAGGTCCAATTTATCTTTTTTCTTTTTATAATTCGTGATTTTTTTGTATCCTACTTAAAAAATCTTTGCCAAATGTAAGGTCACTAAAATTTTCTCCTGTGTTGATGTCTAGGAGTTTCAGAGCTGTAGCTCTTGCATTAGGTTGTATCATTCATTTCAAGTTGATTTTTGTTAAGTGTCGAGATCCTTTTTTTTTTTTCTTTCCCATATGACTATCCAATTGTACCAACATATTTTATTGAGAAGATTCTTTTTCCCCTGATTGAATTGCCTTGGTACCTTTGTCTGAAATCATTGACCATATAAGTGGGGGTCTATTTCCAGAGTCTCTTTCTGTTCCATTCATCTACTGTCTTTGTCAATATTACACTGACTTGATTGGCTTTAAGTCTTAAAATCAGGCAGTATTAAGTCTTCCAATATTTATCTTATTTTCCAAAATTATTTTTAATATTTTGGATCCTTTGCTTTTTTACATATATTTTAGAATCAGCTTGTAAATTTCTACCAAAAAAAATCTGAGATTTCGATCAGGATTGCATTGAATATCTAGATCAATTTGGGGAGAATTGGTGTCTTAACAATATTGGGTGTTTTGATTCAAGAACACAGTATATCTTTCCATTTATTTAGTTATTTAATTTCTCCCAGCCATGTTTTGTCAAATATATCTCTTAGTATCTAATATATTTTGATGCTATTGTAAGTGGTTTTAAATTTTAGTTTTCAATTGTTCCTTGCTAGTATTAGAACTGCAATTAATTTTTTTATGTTGTTCTTGTATCTTGCCACTTTGCTAAATCTTGCTTATTCTGGTATAATTTTTGTGGATTTCTTAGGATTTTCTGCATTGAAGATGATGATATTTATGCATGAAAGACAATTTTATTTGCTCTTTTCCAATCTACATGCTTTTATTTCTTCTTCTTGCCTTCTTGCATTAGCTAAGACTTTCAATGTGATATGAATAGGAATGGTGAGAGGGAACATCCTTAACTTTGTTCTGATCTTTAGAGGGAATTTAGTTTGTCTTTCACCATTTAGTATGATGTGAGCCATGTCTTTTGTACATGGCTTTTATCAGCTTAAGGTAGTTCTTTTGTTCCTACTTTGCCAAGATCTTTTTATCATGGAAGGATGATGAATTTTGTCAAATGCTTTTCCTGCATCTTTCAAGATGATTATTTGTTTTTTCAGTCTTATAGGTTGGATTACATTATTCTTTTTTTCGGACTGTTAAACCAATATTGCATTCCTGGGATAACCCTTCTTGGTTATGATGTATTTATCCTTTTTATATATTAATGGATTATATTTGCTGACATTTTAATAAGAATTTTTACATCTATAATTATGAAGGATATTGGTCTGTAGTTTTTCTTTTCTTTTGATGTCTTTGTTTTTGGTATGAGAGTAACTCTGGCTTCATAAAATGAGTTGGGAAGTTTCTCCTCTTATGTATTCTGGGAGAGTTTGTGTTGAATTGGTATTTTTTTATCTTCCTTAAATACTTGAGAAAATTCATCAGTTAATCCATCTGGGCCTAGAGTTTTCTTCGTGAGATTTTTAACTACAAAATAATTTCTTTTATACATAAAGGGCTATTCAAGTTAACTTTTTTCTAGACTGATCTTTGGCATTTTGAGTCTCTGAAGGAGTTTGTCCATATCATAATCTGAATTCTTGACTGTGTTGACAGAGTTGTTAATACTATTCCCTTATTAACTCTCTTCTATCTTTAGCAAGTGTAGTCATGTTCAGTCTTTCATTTCTTGTCTCTAACATGTGACTTCTCTTTACTGACAGTCTTTCTAGGGGTTTTATCAATTTTATTCATCTTCTCAAACAAAAAGCTTTTGATTTCTCTCTATTTTCTGCTATTTATTGGTTTATATTCTTCAGTATTTTTCTTCTATTTTAGTTTAATTTGCTCTTCATTTTCTAGTTTCTTATATTAGTCACTTCTTTGGGCATGTGGGATAAAAACTATATTGATAAGATATGGATGATTACCTAATATTTAGAATGTGATGTATTTTATATATATCCAATATAGATGTTACATATATACACTATATATCATGATGTATAAATATAATTGCATATTAGAAACACACACAAGATAAAATCCCTGCACAGTAGCTGAGCTGGCATATCATTTAACTGACAGTTTTAAAATGCTGTGCTACCACTGTAGTCACAGACACTTCAGCTTATTATTCTTGTCACAGTTCATCTGTGACAGCAATAAGAATACCAAACACCTCTGTAACCAGTATTTCCAACTTAACATAATTAAATAAGGAGATTTACTATAGCTTGATATAAGGCTATTTAAAAGAGTGTGTTTACAGTGTATGGTTCCACTTACATGAAATGTCTGGAACAGGCAAATTCATAGAGACAGAAAGTGGATTAGTGGTAGCCAGGGGCTGGGGGACAAGGGGAATGGGGAGTGACTGCCAATGGGGATGGGGTGATGGAAATGTTTTGAAACTAGATAAAGGTGGTGGTTGCACAACACTGTGAATGCACTAAATGCCACTGAATTGTTCACTTTAAATGTCCATTTTATTTTATGTGAATTTCACCTCAATAAAAACAAACAGACAAAAGGAAAAAAATAAAAAATAAAAGAGTGTGTTTAAACATTCAAATTTTTATAAGTCTTGCATAAATAATTTTCTTTTTTGTAAACATTTTATTTGGAATATATTCAAACTTTCAGGAAATTTCTAAGAATCAAAATAGAATAAAAAACACTTAGATACCTTTACCCAGATTCACTTATTGTTGACAGTTTACCCCATTTGCTTCATCATTTGCTATTTGTTGTCCCCTTTCATACACACAAGTGCACACTAAAAAATGAATTTCTATACATGAAAGAACTGTAAAGCTTAAAACTCTTCTGGAGTAGAGATTACATTTTGTCCCATAGTTATACGGTATTTAAAATGCCATTCAGGCAGCCTTTTAAGAAGATTTAGGGACTAGAACACAAAACCGTGCCCTATCTTTTTTTTGTTGTTGATTTTTAAAATATTGAGATATAATTCCCATATCATAAATTCACTCTTTTAAAGTATACAGTTGAGTGGGGTTTTTTTCTTTTTTTGGACTTCACAGAACTGTACAACCATCACCACTTTCTAATTTCACACCCAAAGAATCCTTTGTATATATTAGCAGTCACACCCCATTTCCTCCTAGCCCCTAGCAACTGTTAATTTACCTTTGTTTCTATGGATTTTCCCATTCTGGACATTTCATATAAATGGGATCATAAAATATGTGGCCTTTTGTATCTGATGTCTTTCACTTAGCATTGTTTTCAAGGTTCATCTATGCTGTAGCATGTATCAGTACTGCATTCTTTTTTGTGGCTGAGAAATATTCCATCATATGGATTCACATTTTGTTTATCATTCATCAGTCAGTGAACATTTGGGTTGTTTCTACTTTTCAGCTATTATGAATAATGCCGCTGTGAACATTTGTGTGTAAGGTTTTGTATGCACATGTTTTCAGTTCTCTTATGTGTATGCATAAGGGTGGAATTGCTATGTCTAGGGTAACTCTATGCAGTAGTTTCCCCTTATCCACAGGGGTTACGTTCCGAGACCCCCAGTGGATGCCTGAAATTGCAAATAGTACCAAATCCTATATATACTATGTTTTTTCCTATACATGATAAAGTTTAATTTATAAATTAAGCACAGTAAGAGATTAACAACAATAACTGATAATAATATAGAACAATTATAACAGTATACTGTGATAAAAGCTATGTGAATGTGGTCATTCTCTCTCACAAAATATCTTATTGTAGTAAATGGAATTTTCCATTTAATATTTTCAGACTGTGGGTGACTGAAACTCTGGAAAGCAAAACCTTGCAGGGGGACCTACTGTATTTACCTTTTTGAATAACTGCCAAACTGTATTCCAAAGTGCCTGCTCCATTTTTCACTCCCACCAGCAACTTATGGGTTACCAGTTTCTCCACATCCTCACTAATACTTACTTTTGTCTGTCTTTTTGGTTATAGCCATCCTGGTATTTGTGAAGTGGTATCTTGTTTTGGATTTGATTTGCATTTCTCTGAGGACTGATCTTGAGCGTGTTTTCATGTGTTTATTGGCTCTTTGGAGAAATGTTTGTTCAGATCCCTTGTCCATTTGTGTGTGTGTGTGTGTGTGTGTGTGTGTGTGTGTGTGTGTGAGGAAGATTAGCCCTGAGCTAACATCTGTTGCCAAACCTCCTCTTTTTGATGAGAAAGATTGGCCCTGGGCTAACATCTCTGTCCATCTTCCTCTGCTTTATATGTGGGACACCTGCCACAGCATGGCTTGATAAGCGGTGTATAGGTCTGTGCCCAGGATCTGAACCTGCAAAGCCCGGGCCACCAAAGCAGAGCACGCAAACTTAACTGCTATGCCACTGGGCCGGCCTTTCCTTGTCCATTTTTTTCACTGGGATATTTGTCTTTTTTTATTGTTGTGAGAGTTCTCTCTATACGTTCTATGTACATATTCCCTAACAGTTACATCATTTGCAAAAATCTTCTCTCATTGTGTGGGTTGTCTTTTCACTTTCTTGATAGTGCCGTTCGAAGCACAAAAGTTTTAATTCTGATGAAGTCCAATTTATTTATGTTTTTCTTTGATTGCTTAGCTATCCTAGCTGAGAAACATTGCCTAATCCAAGGCTACAAAGATTTACACCTATGTTATGTTTTATAGCTTTAGCTCTTAAACCAAGGTCTTCAATCCATTTTGAGTTAATTTTTGCATATGATATGACGTGGGGTCCAGCTTCATTCATTTGCGTGCATATGTCCCGTTGTCCCAACACCATTTGTTAAAAAGACTATCCTTTCCTCCTTGAATTGTCTTAGCACTCCTGTCAAAAATCAATTGAGCATAAATGTGAGGGTTTCTTTCTGGGTTCTCAGTTCTATTCTATTGATCTACCTTTATTCCGTTACCACACTGTCTTGATTAATGTAGCAAATTTTGAAATTGGGAAGTGTGAGTCCTCCATTTTGTTGTTCTTTTTCAAGATTGTTTTGACTGTAATAGGTCCTTTGCATTTTCTTAAGAATTTTAGGATCAATTTGTCAATTTGGAAAAAAAGTAAAGTGGGATTTTGATCAGGATTTTATTAAATCTAAGATCAATTTGGGGAGTATTGCAATCTTAACATTATTAAATATTCCAGCCTATGAACACCAGATGTCTTTCCATTTATTTAGATCTTCTTTAATTTCTTTCAATGATGCTTTGTAGTTTAAAATGTACTAGTTTTACACTTGGTCATGGTGTATAATCCTCTGCAAATGTTGCTGGATGTGGTTTGCTTGTATTTTGTTTAGGACTTAATATCCATATTCATAAGGGATATTGGTCTGTAGTTTCCTTTTTTTGTGATAACTTGATCTGATTTGGTATCAGAGTATTAAGGCCTCATAGAATATGTTGGGAAGTGTTTCCTCCTCTGTTCTTCTTTGGAAAAGTTTGTGAAGCACTAGTGTTAATTCTCCTTTAACCGTTTGGTAGAATTCACCAGTGAGGCCATCTGTCCCTAGGCTTTTCTTTGTGGGAAGATTTTTGATTACTAATTCAATCTCTTGTTATAGGTCTATTCAGATTTTCTATTTACCTTGAGTTAATTTCAGTAGTTTGTTATTTGTCCATTTCATCTAGGCTGTCTAATTTGTTTGTGTACAATTGTTCCTAGTGATCCTCTTATAATCCCTTTTACTTCTGTAAGGTTGGTAGGTCCCTTTTATTTCTGTAAGTTCAGTAGTAATGTTCCCTGTTTCCTTCATGAATTTTTTTCTTGGTCAGCCTAGCTAAAGATTTGTCAATTTTGTTGATCTTTTCAAAGAAACTAATTTTTGTTTCATTAATTTTCTCTGTTGTTTCTCTGTTCTCATTTATTTATTTTCACTCTCACTTGTGTTATTTCCTTCTTTCTACTTGCTTTAGGTTAGTTTGCTCTTCTTTCTCTAGTTTCTTAAAATGTTAGGTTATTAATTTGAGATCTTTGTTTTTATTTTAGTACAGGCAGTACAGCTATACATTTTTTTCTAAGCACTGCTTTCAGTGTACCTCATAAGTTATGGCCTTTTGTGGTTTTGTTTTTATTTATTTCAAAATATTTTCTGATTTTTCTTTTGATTTCTTATGACACATTGGTGATTTAGGATTGTGCTCTTTTAATTCCACATATTTTTTGAATTTCCCAAATTTCCCTCTGTTATTGATTTCTAGTTTTATTCCACTGTGGTTGGAGAACACACTTTGTATGACTTCAGTCCCTTTAAAGTTATTGGCAATTGTTTTATGGCCTAACATGTGGTCTCTTTTGGAGAATGGTCCATGTGCACTTGAGAAGAATGTATATTCTGTTCTTGGAGTGTTCTGTTGATGTCTGTTAGGTCTAATTGGTTTCTAGTTGTTCAGGTTTCATTGTTATTTCCTTTTTGATCTTTTGTCGAGTTTTTCTACTCGTTTTTGAAAGTGAGGTATTCAATTCTCCAAGTATTTTTGTTGAATTTCTTGTTTCTCCTTTCATTTCTGTTTTTGTCTCATGTGTTTTGGAGTTCACTTGTTGGGTGCATGTATGTTTACAATTGTTTCTCTTCCTGATAGATTGATCCCTTTGTCATTATGTCTTTTTTTCTCTAGTAACAATTTTTTTAAGTCTTTTTTTTTTTTTAATGATTGCCCTGAGGGTTACAGTTAACAGTTTAATTTATAACAGTCTGGTTCAGATTAGTACCACCTATTCTTCAAATATTCTTCCTGCTCCTTTTTCTCTCTTCCCTTCTTCTGGGACACCAATTGTTTATATGTTGGTATACTTGATGGTGTCTCGTGGGTCAGAGGCTTTGTTCATTTTTCTTCATTCTTCTTTCTGTTCTTCAGGCCAGATAATCTCAACCTATTTTCAAGTTCGCTGATTCTTTCTTCCACTTGTTGAAATATGCTATTGAGTCCTTCTGATGAATTTTTAATTTCATTTATTGTACTCTTTATGTCCAGATTTATATTTGTTTCATTTTTCTAATTTTTGGTTCTTTATTGATATTTACTATTTGGTGAGACATCATTCTCATGCTTTCCTTTAGTTTATGGCACATAGTTTCCTTTGCTTCTAATATACTTAAAGTAGCTTATTTAATGTTTTTGCCTAGTAAGTCCTATGTCTGGACTTCCTCAGAGGCAGTTTCTATTCATTGCATTTTTTTCCTGTGTATGGGCCATATTTTGTTGTTTCTTTACATTTCTTATAATACCTCATTAAAAACTGGGGAATTTCAATTATTGTACTTTATTTGGTTCTTTTAATAAATTCCTTGGCAATTTTAATGTGGGAAGAAAATGTTAGGTATATATTACATCTTGCAGATAAGAAAATTAATGAGGGAAGAAACAATGTTTCAGTCAAAATATCTTTACAGATAGAAGGGATTCATAGAAACTTAACCCAGAATGTTTGAAAATTTTGGTACTGAGCTTTTGCTGAAACAATCTTGAGCAAGTATAACTATAAGAGATATTAATGTCATTAACAATTATTAATTCTGAAATAATACCATTATTTTAACCAATATTTCTTATCTTTCATTTTTCAGACTTTGTGCTAGGCATAGATGACAAACAAGCAAACCAGAAACTAGTTACAGATTATGATAAGAGTTAAAATTGGGCATATGATAGGGGATAACAGGGAGCTGCTTGGAACAGTCATGGAAAGCCACTCTGAGGGTGGCGTTTAGGATATTAGACTAATTTAGGCGTTTTTTTTTTTTTTTCTAGGCAGATAATTTAAAGTTATTGTAACTGATCATTTAAAGCAAAATATCCTAATATGTTGCATGCCAGAGTTGAATCCTATTCATTTCTGCATCTTTTTAGGAAAGGTAATGATGTATAACATAATATTTTCCTTTTAGGACTTTATAAATCAGCTGCAGCTATTAATTTTTTTCAACTAAGGTAATTCATGTTTTTTAAAAAGCTCTTAATTAAAGATATAATACACTCAAATTATATTACTGCCTTTATCTTTATTTAGTTAAGTTCTCATCAGTTGGATAAAGGTCTGATCTAGCTTGATGATGAGAACTTATGCGTTGGTCATTATATCATATCTCTAATAACAGCCACCAAATATAGCATGTTTCCGGTATTTTCTTGTTGGTTTCTTGTGCTAACTAGATGAAAAGCTTCTAGATAGGCGCTCCTTTTTGTCTCTCACGCTGTGAGCATCTGCTGTTCAATTAATTCTTGTTAGTTTATTGTGTCCTTACACCAATAAATCTGTCTTCAAGAGGAGTATAACAAAAAGAGATTGTCTGGATCATCTGAAATTTCAGTTTATGCTAAAAGGTAGGGAAGGGGTGAGGAGTGGGATGGGTTAGCTGGGCAGAGCCTTTTACATTCTCATCCCTTTCTTCTGAATGGTTTATTTCCTTTCGAGGCTTTCTTGTACACTCCAGATGTACTCTATTTCACTAATTCTGTCGGAGCCATCAGCTCTGATAGCAGTTTTGAAATTCAACTACAAGCTAGGACTAGAGAAAAGAGGTTATTTGCATCAATGAGGGCAAATACCAGCACTTACACCTGAGCAAAAAGATGGGATTTCATTCATGCACTCAGTATACTAAGAGTTGGTGGGGAATGAGCAGGAGTAGAAGAGATTGGCACTGTGGTTGAAGAGAAACACAAGAAATGGAGGACGGGAGTGTCCCAAAATAAAATCAGGATGGATTTCTAGAACAAGGGGAAAGCGATACTCTGCAGGCAGGAAAACACCATCTAATTAGGTAAAGTAATCTAATTAGCTAGTATCTCACTCTGCTGCTTGACTTGGGCTTTAGCCACACTAGGAAAGCCAGGTACATGGAATTAGACAGTAAGCTTCTTCCCTGAATACCCAAAGACCAACTAAGAGGAGTCAGTGAATGCCATATTAAGCCAAATGAAATATCATTGTTTCATGTTATTAAAAAATAAACTTTTATTTTAGAGAATAATTTTAGATTTATATAAAAAATTCCAAAGAAAGTACAGAGTTCCCATACACTCTCCCCAGTTTCCCCTATTATTAACATCTTACATTAATATGGTGCTTTTGTTTTTACAATTAATGAACCAGTATTAATAGATTATTACTAACTAAAGTCCATATTTTATTCAAATTTCCTTAGCTTTTGCCTAATTTCCTTTTCCTTTTCTCAGGTCCCATCCAAGATACCACATTACATTTAGTAGTCCTGTCTCCTTAGGCTTCTCTGGTCTATGACAATTTCTCAGACTTTTCTTAATTTTTATGACCTTGTCAGTTTTCAGTAGTACCGGTCAGGTATTTTGTAAAATGTCCCTCAGTTGAGGTTTGTCTTATGTTTCCCTCATGATGAGCCTGGGATTAAGTGATTTGGGGAGGAAGACCGCAGAGATAAAGTGCCATTTTTATTATATCATATCAAAGGTGCATATTGTCAACGTGACTTTTCACTGTGGATGTTGACCGTGGTCATCTGACTGAGGTAATGTTTGTCAGGTTTCTCCATTGTAAAGTTACTCTTTTTTTTCTCCTTTTCCTATTGTTTTCTTTGGAAGGAAGTCACTGTGTGCATCTCATGCTTAAGGAATGGAGAGTTACACTCCACCTTCTAGATAGAAGAGTTTTCACATAAATTATTCAGAATTTTCTGCCTGGGAGTTTTGTCTCTTCTCCCCCACTTATTTATTTATTTAGTCATTTGTTTATGTTAGTGTGGACTCAGGGATATTTATTTCATACTTTGAGTTGTAATCCAGTACTACTTTGTTTATGTTAGTGTGGACTCGTGGATAGTTATTTCATACTTAGAGTTGTAATCCAGTACTACTTTGTTTATGTGAGTGTGGACTCAGGGATATTTATTTCATACTTTGAGTTGTAATCCAGTACTACTTTGTTTATGTTAGTGTGGACTCGTGGATATTTATTTCATACTTTGAGTTGTAATCCAGTACTACTTTGTTTATGTTAGTGTGGACTCAGGGATATTTATTTCATACTTTGAGTTGTAATCCGGTACTACTTTGTTTATGTGAGTGTGGACTCAGGGATATTTATTTCATACTTTGAGTTGTAATCCAGTACTACTTTGTTTATGTTAGTGTGGACTCGTGGATATTTATTTCATACTTTGAGTTGTAATCCAGTACTACTTTATTTATGTTATTGCTCAAGTTGTTCCCGCTTTGGCCATTTGGGAACTCTTTCTGTTAACTCTTAAATCCCTTTGACATAGTCCCATCAATGTAGGTTTTTTGGGGTTTCAGTTTTTAGCACTTTCTTACTTTCTGGCACCACAAGATTCTCCTGTTCCATCTTGTATATTTCCTGCCCCAGTCCTAGATTCAGCCATTTCTCCAGAAAGCCCTGGTTCCTTTTACTGGAGGATGGTATTAGAACCAAGATCTGGGTACTAGGGTCTGCTCTTTGCTACTGGAGTGTAATTGCGTCTAGTCACTTTCAACTTGAAGAGCAAGGCAATATATGTGAGTATACTAACCTGTGTATGTACACATCCATAAATATTTCTATGTGTAACCATCTATCTATATTAAGCTAAACGTGAGATCATATTGATGTTGCCAACTCTAACCCATTACTACATGGATCATTCTAGCCTTCTTCCCTTGTTTTTGTGTAAACTCGTTTTCCAACAGTGAGAAATCGGACTCCCACCATCCACCATCCATGTATTGTATTGTTCAATTCCAATATACATGTGTAGCAGCATCAGAATTGCTAACCCAAACCCCTGTGGGAAATAACTTTATCAGCTAGATACAGTGCTTTTATACAGTTTCTTTTGCTTTTAGTCTTCCAGATTCCACCCATTTCCAAATTACTTAGGTCAGCACCCTTCCCCACCCCACGCCCCCTTCAGTGAGTTGTTTTCATACATTTGTAACATAGTTAAATTGTTTTGTCATCTTCTGCATTCCATCCTGGGATCCCCTGATCTCCTAAATGATTTTTTAATTGCATATGTTAGATTCACTCTTTGTGCTGTAAAGTTCTGTTTTGAGAAATACAGTGTCATGTTATCTACCATTACAGTATCATACAGAATAGTTTCACTGCCCTGAAAAATTCCTTGTGCTTCACGTATTCAACCCTTCATTTCTCTCTCCAAACCCCTAGAAACCACTCATCTTTTTACCATCTCTATAGTATTGCCTTTTCCAGAATGTCATATACCTGGAACCATACAGTATGTAGCCTTTTCTTTCACTTATCACTGAATAACATTCCATTATATGGATGTACTACAATTCATCTCTCTATTCACCTATTGAAGGATGTCTTAATTGTGTCCAGTCTTTGGTGATTATGAGTAAAGCCACTATAAAGAATTGTGTGCAGGTTTTTATGTGGACATAAGTTTTCAAATCAGTTGGGTAAACACCTAGGAGCTTAATTCCTGGATTGTACAGTAAAAGAAGATTCGTTTTTTAAATGTCTCGTCTTTGCATCGTACTCAGTTTCTTGAAATAGAATAATTTCCTTTTGCCATTTTCCCGCCCACTCCCCCTCCAAATATCTTTTGACCATTGATCCCAAGTTATATCATCACTACAAAATGATGATATAGAATTTCAACTTATCATTTTTGGGGGGAAATATAATCTTCTAGTGATCTTTTCTGTGTGTTTATGATATCTTCAGTTAATCTATCAGTGAAAATAATCAGCAGCGCCTAGTTGAATTTGACTATTTTGTGCTTTCTGGCAGTATAGCAGGAATAGATATTTTGCATGTGGTTTACACACCTGTAGGTTGTTAAAACTACTTTCTAATCAGGTTGTATTGTTTTATTTTAAAGCATTTCATTGTTACTGAAATCCTGAAGTATTAGTCATATTTTTCTCCTTAACCATCATCATCAAGCAGTATATTTTTAAATAGAAAATTGTATTAACTTTAAGGTAAAAGATTTTGTTTAAATCAAATTTATGTTCCTATTAAGTGATAGTATGTTTTGTTTCCTTCACAGCATTTATTCAGTCGGAGAGCATAATAGAAGTATTGCGTTTTGATGATGGAGGGCTACTACAGGTAATTTTATTTTAAGTGAATCATCTCAGTGTCAAGCCTTGAATAATATCTGATTATTACTTTTCTTTAAAAAATGTAACTGCTTTCTATGAAATATATTTTATGAGCTTTATGTGCAGACAGGTCAGTAGAGTCATTGGTAATAATAAAAAACCTCCTTAGCTATATGAATTATCTTTTAAATTAAATATTTCTCGGGGGTGTTGGGAGGTTAGGTGGGGAGAGTGGAATTGGGATATGGAGGGGATAAGGATATGGAGCCAGTGATGAAACACCAGATGCGGATATTGGATCTCAAACTATTGATCTGGAAAAGAACTTGTCTAGAGAGTGTAGATGTACATATACTACATCTGTAGATTTACATCTATATCATCCTTCCATTTACCATCCTAAGCCACATCTTTAAATATATTACACATAAAATTAGAAAGTGTAATCTGATGAAAATTCTGTCCTTCCTTTCAGACCTAGCTCAGATATCACCATGAAGTCTATTTTAGTCTTCCCAGTTAAAAATCAGTTCTAGAATTTCAGAGCTGAAAGAGAGACAGTAAAAGCCATCTTAATCACCATAAATCAACCCTCTGATTTTTATGGCTGAGGTATTTTATCCTTTCTTCGAAATTGTATCATGTTCTATGCTTGTCTTATAGTACTTGCCACTTTGGTAATGATAACATTTGTTTGTCAGATACCATGCTATTTGGTAGCATGACTGATAACTTTTTATTTATTTTATATTCAAGGGAAACCAAGTTTTAGATTAAGAAAGTTGCCCAAGATCCCATGATTTTGTGGTGATGGGACTGGTGTTAGAATTCTGGTCTTCTCACTCCAGGCTCTCTCTTACATAATGGTCACTGTCTGTTATATAATAATGCCTATGATGTATTTGTGTATTTATTTATAACTAAATATATGACTTAAATAGTTCTGAAAAAATATTTCCTGTAGCTTATAATAAAGGCAGGAAAGTAAAAATTAAAGTTAGATCAAGGCAATAGAGAAATAATTCTGCTAGGAACCTGGAATAAGATTTCTATTTGCATTTTAGCTTAAACTTAGATTTCAGACACTAAGCCAAACAAAGAGAACAAACAAAAAAGTGATGGGTTTTAAGGTTCCTTTTCACTGACAGTGAAGCAAATACGTGTTCTGGATGACAACTTTTTTCCTGCTTCTAAATTTTTGAATAAACTTGTCATTCATACCTTTACATAAAAGATGTTGAGAAACATAGCAGGCAGAGGCTAATGGTACTTGCAGAAAGTCTTTGTATGGCTTTTTATATTTTAAAACTGAATAAAAACTGAAGATAATATAATGATCTCTAATTTTGTAAAGCACCTTACTAGAAAATGGTCTTAGTCTCTTTTTTTCTAGTTCTTTACTCTGTTGCAGGTGAGAACTTGGAGAACGTATAGGAATGACTGTTTTAAATATCTCCCTTTAGATGGTGTGCAGGATCTGCATAGCAGGCAAATCAAGACTGAATTTCTGGAAAATTCTCCAAGTGTAGTTATTCTTTATTGGTTAAAGACGGATCCATGTTCTTTAGGAACTAGACATCCAGGTTGCAAGTTGATAATCCATTTTGAAAATTCTGGAGCTTGGTTTGTGTTTTTGCCAGGGGAAGCTGTCAGTCCATATCTAAATGGAATTGTCTGTGGAAGAGTTTGTGGATTGGGATGTGATTGCTCATACTCTGGGTCTGCTAAAATGCTTAGACAGGAGCTTGGTTGAGACCTCAGAGTTCTATGGCAAAGTAATTTTGGACTGGAAAAATGTTGAGGGCAGGTGGTACCAATTGGTTATCTCAGCCACAGTGAAACCTCACTAAGACTCCTGCAGAATGTCTAATGTTGAGATGCTATATATAGTGTATTATATATCCCCAGGTAGTTGAATATAAGACCCCTTTGAATATATATATATAAATCATTCATTTTAATGTTGAAGGATGTTTCCTCGGAACAGAAATTTTGATTCTGACATAATGTCATTCTTTGTGATGATAATTTGCCAATAGGTTCAACTATTTCTTAAAGAACTCCCAGTTTCTTATGGTATGATTAGAACAGAAGTATGTACATGTAGCATTTCTATGGCAGAATATGTATCAAGTTTCTCCAAATTAAATTAAAGCTAAAGCAGGGAGAGTCAAAGCACAGCCTTGTTTTACATTATTTAAAATAAGAATTTTGCTCGAGAGTATTCCTTCCTAGATCCTGAAATTTATGTTACATTCACGTGGCTTAGCTCATAGTAATTTCTGTTTTTTAGTTTTGGGGGGTTTTTTGCTGAGGAAGATTCACCCTGGACTAACATCCGTGCCAGTCTTCCTCTGTTTTTTAGTATGTGGGCCACCAGCACAGCATGGCTGCTAATAGAGCGGTGTAGGTCTGCACCCGGGAACCAAACCCAGGTCACTGAAGCAGAGTGTGCTGAACTTAACCACTAGGCCACTGGGGCTGGCCCCATGGTAATTTTTTAATCCTAAAAATTAATTGATAATAAGTCAGTAAAAATGACCAAAACTCATAAAAAATTTACTAGAAAGATTGGATTTGCTTACCTTGTTTTTTAAAGATAAAGGAAATGAGGCTTATAGAAGTTAAATAATTTGCTCAGTATTCAATTGTTAGAGCAGGAGTCCAGCATCCAGTAAGTACTCAGCCTATTTGGTTTCAGAGCTCATTTTGTAGCACGATGCATGTGCAGTTCTCTCCAATGTATTCCTTAGGTTACCACTAGTTAATATTAGGTAGTGATTAGAAATTGTAATAATCCTCTTAGCCCACACTTTCTGTAGTTGTGCTTTGGCCATTTTCATTCCTGCTTGGCAAGGCTACTAAGATTTGGTATATAGAATATAGAAAGATGCAACAATTCCTAAGATGAACATAGACACTGAGGATTCTGTAGCTCAGCAGAGGATATATGCATTAAGACTCATCACCATAGGAGGTCCTGGTCAAGTATCTCAAACCATTATTCCAATCCTAACTGATAAGAATGGTTGTCTCTTCCCAACCTGTTCCTTATAAGATTGAAAAACAAAAGATACTCTGTCATTTATAAGCATTAATATATTTTCTAATCTAACTTTCTTATAAACAAATGAAGATAAAGCCCAAGGAAAAGACTAGCTCTCTATTTTTTTCAGTATAGCCAGAATAATAGAATTTTAAGATGTTGGAAGGCAAGCTCTATAATGAGCTTGAGAGCACATGCAGAGTTTTGTCTTTTAAAGCTTATAACTAGGAATCCATAATTTTGTTTTCTAACTTTGGTCGGGAAACAGTGTTAATAAATATTCTTTTCTGAGTGCTCATTGGGTGCTCATTGGTTGTTCTAATAACATATAGGCATCCATTATCTCTACTCACTACCTGGCTTTCAGGTGCCCAAGATAGGAAACCGTCACTAGAAGGCAGGGATAGCTAGAAATAGCATTTTTTGAGCCCTTAAGTAGAGTGTCAGCTAACTCATTAATTGGCCCCAAATTTCAGTACTAATAAGGGATGCGGGAGGAATAAGTAGCCAGTTTAATTCCAAAGCTCTTAACACTTCACTTTCCGTTGCTCTAGTGCCTGAGGGTTAAGTAACAGGGTTGCCTTTTAGAAAAGAGATAAATTCCTAATTGGTGTGCTTAGAAGGTAGGGCAGGTCAAAGAGGTCTTTTTATACACACACAGTAGATAACAGGTTTCTCTCCTGTTGTGCCCTCAAATTACAACTGCAGCACTATTGTTAGTCAGCCAGAGGGTGTTTTATTCATATTGTAAAAATAATTCTTTGCCTAGTCTTCTTAGAGGAAGGCTAGGGAAGTTTGCCTCCTATTCTGTGTTAGGTTGTCCTGGAAGGGACTCTGGAGGCCTTTCTTAGTTGTAGACAATACTTTGCAGCCTACCAAAACACTCAGTTGAATGAATAAGCATAGTTTGGTCATCTGTTAGTACTCTTGTTCTTGGATGAGCTTACTTTTAAAAGATACTAATTTTTAAAGACAGCTATAGTAAAACTCAGCAGGAGTTAAAGAGGCTATTGGGGGTAACTTCAACCCCTAGACAACTTTTCTTAGTTTATATAACTAAAAGGAGCTGGAGTTGAGCTATTGGAAGCTCTGCCTTAGAGAAGATGAATCAGACTCATTCTGGAGGTAGGCTAGTGTAAATGGATTCTAACCACTTAATTAGGGACCCTTGTTTTGAGTCTTCTTCCAAAGAGTGTAAAAGAGGTCTAAGAATTTGATTAATTTATTTTTTCTTTAAAGTGTCTATTGTGAGATATAATTCATACACAGATGCATAAAATGTGGGGTTTTTTGCAAAGCAAATGCCTGTATATAACCACCACTCGAGTTAAAAACTAAAAACATGCCAACACTCGCATAAGTTCCCCCGAAGCTCTCCCAGTCACTATCCCCAAGAGTTAGCCTTTGTCTGAAGTTTATGATAATTTCCTTTCCCTATAGTTTTACTATCTGAGCATGTGTCTCTGAACACTATAGTTTCATCTTTTTTTTGAAGTTCATACAGTTTGTATTCTTTTTTTTCCAGTTTCTTTTCTCAGCATTATGTTTCTAAAATTATCTGTGGTGTTGAGTGTTACTGTAGTTATTCATTTTCATTGCTAAATAGTATTGAATATGCCCCAATTTATATATCATTTCTGCTTTTGATGGACATTTTGCTTGTTTCCAATTTTTGACTACCATGAATAATGCTGTCTTTTGGTGAACACGTGTATTCATTTCTGGTTGAATAGAGTGCAGTTGTTGGCTTATAGGGTATGTGAATCTTCAATTTTAATAGCTAATGCCTTATAGATTTCCCAAGTGGTGTTCCAGTTTACAATCCCATCCTCAGGAATTCCTCTGCAATACTCAATGTGTTTTTAAAAGCATTCTGAAGAGTGGGTAATGGTATCTTACTGTGGCTTTAATTTGCTTTTCCCCGATTCCTAATAAAGTGGAGCAACTTTACATGTTTATTTGACCATTTGGATATCCTCTTTTGTGAAGTCTCTGTTAAATCTTTTGCCCTATATAACTGTTGGGTTGCATGTCTTTTTTTCCTCTTGTTTTGTAGGAGTTCTTTATAAACTGTGGGTACTATTCTGGTTATATGTATTAGAAATATCTTTTCCTACTTGGTGGATTACCCTTTCCACACATAATGGTGACTTCTGGTTAACAGAAGTTCTTAATTTTAGTGTAATTTTAATTTTAATGTAGTTCACCTTGTCAGTCTTTTCCATTATAGTTTATACTTTTTGTGTCCTGTTGAATCTTTTCCTATCCAAGGTCATGAAGATATTCTCCTGTGTTATTGTCTAAAATCTAGAAATTTATTGTTTTCCCTTTCACAATTATAGCTCTAATTCTAACTGGAATTGGTTTTTATTACTGGTGTGAGGTTAAGGTTTTACTTCTCCCATATAGATATAGACTTGTCCCAGCACCCTTTATTGACTGTTCTCCAATATTTTCTTTCCCCAGTATTCTTCAGTGACACTTTATTCATAAATCAAGTATCCATATATGTGTGAGTCTGTCTGGGCTCTGTTGCCTTTTCTGTGTATAAAAGTGGTAATTCATGTGGCTTAAGATAAGATGTAGAAATGCAGTTTTTTATGTTTCGACTGTTATTCAGCAAGCTTGCTAAATTGCTTATTGATTCTAATAATGTATCTCTCTATGTTTTGGACTACCTCCATAAACTGTCATAATTTGAGGTTAATAACATTTTATTTCTTTCTTTCCAATCATTTTAATTTTTAATTCTTTTGTTTGCCTTACTTTACTGACTACAACCAGCATGGTGTTGAACATAAGTGATATTTAGTGGGCATCTTTGACTCATTCCTCATCTCAGAGATAAACCTTTCAGCATTTCATTGTTAAGTATGTTGTTTACTGTAGTTTTTCTCTACACCCTCCCCCCCATAGATATCCTTTATCATATGTGTCAGTTGGGGTTTTCAGCAAGATCTTGACACAGAGTTAAGAGTGCAAGAGATTTATTAGAGGGTTACTGCCTATGAAAAATAAGGGGAAGGAAACAAGATTGCGCAGGGAGAGCCTCAGACAGTGATGCAGAGTCTTGGCCAACCCAGTGGGGAGCTGTGGAGCATAGGTTGCCTCCTGACCACATTGGGCAGAGGTCACCAGGCCCTAGTACACCTACTGTGCTCATTCATTGGCTGGGAGTTGCTCAGATAGAACTTGGCCTTACCCCAAACCTGCAGTTGATTCCAAACATACTACAGTCAGACTGTTAGCCAACAGCATTTTTCATAGCTGAATGGCAATTCTCGTGGGGAGATCTGAGGAGTACACAGTAAAACTACTGATAATCAAGACAAAGAGATACATTCTAAAAGCAGCCAGAGAAAAAAGTGAGAAGACCTTTAAAGAAGCTAGAATTAGCCTGAGAGCTGACTGATAAACTGAAACAATGGGAGGCAAAAATAATAAAATTTACTTTAAAAAAAAGTTACCAAACTAGAATTCTATATCCAATGAAAATATCCTTCAAATATAGAGGAGAAATAAAGACATTTTCAAACAGACAAGAATGTAGAGAATTTGTCACCAAAGGAAATAATAGAAGATATTCTTCATGCTGAAGGTAAATATCTCAGATAGAAGCTCAGAAATGCAAAGGAATAAAGAGCAATAAAAATAAAAATGTGGCTAACTAAATGACTATATACTTTGTAAGTCAATAATAATAGTAACTTGATGAAAACAGTATGGCGGAACACTAGTGCTACTAAGGCTAGGTCATAGAAAGCTTGGCCACTTCTCCGTGGGTCTCTTGGACCTCTAGGAATTGGGACATTTCTTTTGGGAACCCAGTTGCCATGTTGTGAGAAACCTAAGCCACATGGGGAGCCCACATGTAGTCCTTTGGTCAGTGGTCCCAGCTGAGCACCCACCTACTAGCCATCATTGTCTGCCAGTGTGGATGACCAGCACATTTGAACCTTCAGATGAACGCAGCCACTTGAGAAACATCAAGTGAGACCTAACCAGCTGAACCCAGTCAGCCCAAAAAAGTATGAAGGATAATAATAAATTATTATTTTAAGCCATTAAACTGTGGAGTGATTTATTATGCAGCACTAGATAACCAGAACAGTTAATGTTATTTAATACCTGCTTAGTCTGTGTTCAGTTTTCTTCCACTGTTTGAAAATTTCCTTTTTACATTTAGTTTATTCAAATCAAGATCCAAATAAAGTCTACACATTGCATTTGGTTAATATGTCTCCTAAGTCTCTTTTAACCTGTCTTCCCATGCCATTTTTTTGTTGTTGTTGAAGAAATTGAGTCATTTGGCTATAGGATTTCCTACAGCCTAGGCTGAGCTAATTTCATCTTCTTGATGTCATTTAATATTTGTCTGTCCTGTGAATTTTCTGTAACCTGTTAGCTAAATCTAGAGTCTTGATTAGATTCAGATTCAGTTTTTTTTTCTTGGCAAGAATATTTCATAGGCTGTAGTTGTATAATAAAGAATATGACTGGGGCTGCCCGGTGGCGCAGCGGTTTAGTCCGCGCTTGGCAGCCCGGGGTTTGCAGGTTCGGATCCTGGGCGCCTGCTGACACACTGCTTGTCAGCCATGCTGTGGCGGCGTCCCATATAAAGTAGAGGAAGATGGGCACGGATGTTAGCCCAGGGCCAGTCTTCCTCAGCAAAAAGAGGAGGATTGGTGACGGATGTTAGCTCAGGGCTGGTCTTCCTCACAAAAAAAAAAAAAAAAAGAATATGACTGATCTCTGTCCCTAGGGAGACTTTAAACCTTGGAATATCCTTAGTAATAAGAGTGTCTTTGTTATTCCTGAGCCCCTTGGATCACACCTGAGTTTATGCCTAACAAGATAACTCAAGCTAGGGGCTGGTCACTTGAAAAACCAATCATATGATTAAAGGGTTGGGGCTTTGAGCCAACTCAACCTCCTGCAGGAATGAGAAGGTGGCTAGAAATTGAGTTCAGTTAGATGGTTTCATACCTGTGTAATGAAACTTCAACAAAAACTCTGGACACTGAAGCTCAATAGAGCTTCTTGGTTAGTAAGCACACTGGTGTGCCAAGAGAGTGATATGCTGTGATTCCGTGGAGAAAGGACACAGAAGTTCTGTGTTTGGAACCCTCCCAGACCTCACCCTATATGTTTCTGTAGAATAAAATTGTAATTGTAAGTATAGCACTTTGCTGAGTTCTAAGAGTCATTCTAGCAAATCGTTGAGCTTGAGGGGGGAATCATGGAAACCCCTCCAGATTTGTAGCCAGTTGGTTAGAAGTGAACATGGGCTAGACACTCTATTGGTTGGTGTCTGAAGTGAGGACTGTCTTGTTGGAGACTGTGCCCTTTAATTGGTAGATTCTAATGCTAACTCTAGGTGGTGAGCATCAGAAGTGTATTGCAGTACACTAGTAGTACTGTATACTTTTTATTGTTTTTTTTTTTTAATCAGAAGCCATGTAATGTCAGGTTGGTTGTCTTAGATTTTTAGGTCACATTTTTTTATGTTCATTGAACAGTTTGCACACAGCTTACAGCTACCAAGGTGGGCAAAAAAGGACCATATCATCCAAATATTGGGGATCCATGGCATGATTGCTGAGTGCTGCTTCTGAACTCAGAGGTGTGGACAAAGAGGCAGGCAGCCATTGTTGTTGCAACTCCTCCCATTGTTAAAAGTTCCTCCCCTTGAAGTGACCCAGGAGATTTCAAGGGCTGACAACCTCTTTCCCCCCTTTATTTTTCTCTTTTTCCCCTTTTGGGAGCCAGACATTAATGACTAAGACATTCAAAAGCAATTGCATGTACAGGAGAAGTTAGAAAATCATTGCAAAAGAACTCATACAACTTAACAACAAAAAACAGCCCAATTAAAAAATGGGCAGAGGATCTGAACAGACATTTTTCCAAAGAAGATAATACAGATGGCCAACAGGCACATGAAAAGATGTTCAACATTACTAATTATTAGGGAAATGCAAATCAAAACCAATGTGAGATATCACCCATTGCCCATCAGAAGGGCTATTATTAAAAGGACAAGAAATAACAAGTGTTGGAGAGGATGTGGAGAAAAGGGAACCCTCAGATACTGCTGGTGGGAATGTAAACTGGTGCAGCCACTATGGAAAACAACGTGGAGATTTCCTCAAAAAATTAAAAATAGAACTACCATATGATCCAGCTATTCCACTTCTAGGTATTTATCCAAAGAACATGAAAACACTAATTCAAAAAGATATGGGTACACTTATACCCCTATATTTGTTGCAGCATTATTCACAATAGCCAAAACTTGGAAACAACCTGTTCCCATCAACACATGTAAATGGATGGATGGGTAAAGAAGATGTGGTATATATACACAATGGAATACTCAGCCATAAAAAAGATGAGATCTTGCCATTTGTGACAATGTGGATGGACCTTGAGGATATTATGCTAAGTGAAATAAGTCAGATGGAGAAAGCCAAATACCTTATAATTTCACTCACGTGGAAGATAAAACAACAAACACACACATAGAAACAGAAAAGATTGATGGTTACCAGAGGGGAGGGGTGAAAGGGGTAAAAGGGCACATATGTATGGTGACAAATGGCAATTAGACTTTCGGTGGTGAACACGATGTAGTCTATGCAGATGTCAAAATATAATGATGTACACCTGAAATTTAAAAAAGAAAGAAAATCACCACGAATGTTTGAAGAAAGGTGCAGGCTCATAAAAGATGCGAGAAGACCTTAAGTTTACACCTCAGGCTTATTTTTGGCACAGAGACAGCCTACAACAATCAGTCCAGCAATAGCTGGATCATATGGTAGTCTATTTTTAATTTTTTGAGGAATCTCCATTTTGTTTTCCATAAAAACAAAATCCTGAGAAAGGGGGAGAATCTGATATCCAGAGTTACTACTTTATTGGATTCAAATGTCCAGTTTTCAACAAAAGATCACAACATATACAAAGAAAGATGAAAGTATGACCCATTTAAAGGAGAAAATAAATCAACAGAAATGGTCTCTGAAAAAGCCCTAATGGCAGATCTACTAGACAAAGACTTTAAAACAGTTGTCTTAAAGATGCTCAAAGAAGTAAAGGAAGATGTGGAGAAAGTCAAAACAATGTATGAAAAAGATGGAAGTATCAGTAAAAAATAGAAAACCTAAAAAGAAACCAAAAGAGTGACGTCATCAAGATAGTGGAGTAGGAAGCCTTAGCTCTCATTCCTCCACAGAAACACTGACATAACAATAATATTGGTACCAGAATACCTTGGAGAGAAATTCAGAATCCAGCTAAGAAGTAGAAGCACCCCAGAGGACCACAAACTGAAAGCAGTCAGATTTATACTGGTCAGAAGAGCAATTTTACTTTACCCACATTAGTCCCTCCACCAGACTAGCTTAGCTCGATGCCAAGAAGATCACCTCAACCCATGATTTCTTCCACAGTAGAGAAGTGAGATTAGAGTATACTTTTAGCCTCCTAGTCTCTCGGGGTGTCCTCCATTGGGCCAGTTTCTGTCTCAATTCATACTAAGTGCTGAACAACCTGCAGAGCCTGGTCCCCTGGAGCTAGCTAGGAACAAAGGAAAGGGGAGGGCATATCCTTACAACCAGCACTGCTCTGTGAAATTAGGAATAAGCACAGGACTGAGGTTTTTGTTCCTCCACTACGGATGGAAGGAAGCTAAGAGAACCTTATCCCCCAGCATTTCAGTGGACCCTCGGTGGAACAGATTTATGTCTGCCTCATACTAAATGCTGAATGACCTGCAGTGCCCAGTGCCCTTGGGCAGCTAAGAATAAGGGCATACCCTTACAGCAAAGACTGGTCTGTGAAATTGGGAATAGGTGCAGAAATAAGGTTCTTCCACCACAAGATAGAGAAAGAAGCAAAAAGGGCCTTGTCCTCAGCCTTCCATTGCACTCTCTGAGGAGTTGGTTTTTATCTTGCCTCATATCTAGCACTGCTGACCAGTGGAGATTTCTCCCAGTCAAAACCAGTCTGTAAGACTGGAAGAGGAAGCTGCTTCTTAAAATACACAGACAACAAGCAAACCTAAAAGAACCAGGAAGAATAAAGAAAACACCAAACAATCAGAGAAAGAAAACTAATCTCCATTAACCAACCCAAAAGAAATGGAGGTCTGTGACAAGCCTGACAAAGAATTCAAAATGATCAACTTAAAGAAGCTGAGTGAGTTGTAAGAGAACACATGTTAACTAGCTAAACAAAATCAGGAAGATGATACATGAATAGCATGAGAAGTTCAACAAAGATAGAAACAATAAAAAAAGAACCAAACAGGAATATTAGAGCCAAAGAATACATTAACTGAACTGAAAAATTTATTAGAGGGTCTCAAAAGCAGATTTGTTCAAGCAGAAGAAAGACTGAGCAAATTTGGAGAGGTCATTTGAAATTAAGCAGGAAGAATAGCAAAAAGAAAAAAGAATGAAAAAGAGTGAAGAAAGCCTACAGGACTTACGGGACTCCATCAAGCAAACCAGTATATTATATATCTTATTTGTATATAAAGGGAGTCCCAGAGGAGGAGAGAGATAACGGGCTAGAGAGCCTATTTAAAGAAATAATGACTGAAAAGTACCCAAATCTGGGGAGGGAAATAGACACCCATATTCATAAAGCCCAAAGGATCCCAGATAGGTTAAATTTAAAAAGATCTACACATATTATAATCTGAAACACTTTATAATCAATTCGCCAGAAATCAATTAATGAAAAGATAAAGACAGAGAATTTTGAAAGCAACAAGAGAAAAGCAGCTCATCACGAGAGAGTCCTCATAAGACTGTCCACTGGTTTCTCAGCAGAAACCTTGCAGGCCAGGAGAGAGTGGGATAATACTTTCAAAGTACTGAAAGAGGAAGACTGACAACCAAGAATACTCTACCTGGCAAAGCTGTCCTTCAGAAATGAAGGAGAGATAAACACTTTCCCAGACAAACAAAAGTTAACAAAGTGCTGCCTTACAAAAAATGCTGAAGGGAGTTATTCAAGCTGAAATGAAAGGATGCCAATTAGCAACATGAAAACATATAAAAGTATAAAATTAATTCATAAAGGTAAGTATATAGTTAAATACAGAATACTTCTGTAATGGTGGTAAGTAAATCAGTTTCAACTCTAAAAGTTAAAAGACAAAACTATAAAAATAACTATAACTGCAATCATTTGTTAGTGGATACGTAATATTAAAAGATGTAAATTGTGATATCAATAATGGGGGGGAGTAAAATTGTAGAGTTTTTGTATGTAATTAAAGCTGAGTTGTTATTAGCTTAAAATAGACTGTTATAACTATAAGATGTTTTATGTAAGCCTCATAGTAAACACAAATGAAAAACTGGTAGTAGATACACAAAATATAAAGAGAAAGGAATCAAAGCCTACCACTACAAATGAAAAATCATCATATTACAAAGGAGTGCAAGAGAGTAAAAAGAAGCAGAGGAACTCCAAAACAGAAAATAATTAACAAAATGGCAATAGTAAGTCCTCATTTATTAATAATTACTTTAAATGTAAATGGATTAAATACCCCAATTAAAAGACATAGAGTGGCTGAATGGATTTAAAAAAAAAAGATCCAATCCAACCATATGCTGCCTACAAGAGACTCACTTTAGCTTTAAGGAACACACAGGCTGAAAGGCTTGGGAAAAGATATTCCATGCAAGTGGTAACTAAAAGAGAGCAGAAGTGGCTATTCCTATATCAGACAAAATAGAATTTGAGTCTAAAACTATCACAAGAGACAAGGAAGATTATATAACGATTATATAATGATATAGATCCTCAATTCATTATGAGGATATAACAGTTATAAATATATATAGGCACCCAACTGAAGGGAGAAATAGACAGCATTATTCACAACAGCCAAGATATGGAAACAACTCGTATCCATTGATTAACAAATGAGTAAAGAAAATGTGAGATACACACACGCACACACACACAATGGAATATTATTCAGCCTTTAAAAAGAAGGAAATCCTGCCATTTGCAAAAACATGGATTAACCTGGAGGACATTATACTATGTGGAAGACAAATACTGCATAATTTCACTTATATGTGAAATCTAAAAAAGTCAAATTCCTAGAAGCAGAGAGTAGAATGATGTTACCGGAGGCTGTGGGGTGAAAGAAATGGGGGGCATGATTGTCAAAGGGTACAACATTTCACTTATGCAAGATGAATAACTTCTGGAGATTTAACGTATATCATGGTGACTGTAGTTAATAATACAGTATTGTATACTTGAAATTTGCTAAGAGAGTAGATCTTAATTGTTCTTATCAAAAAATATATATGTGTGTGTGAGCTGATGGATATGTTAGCTTGATTGTGGTGATTGTTTCACAATGTATACATATATCAAAACATCACATTGTACACCTTAAGTATGTAGTTTTTATTTTCTAATTATACCTCATTGAAGCTGGGGGAAAAAAAGAAGCCAAACAGAAAATCTGGAGCTGAAAGTATAACTAAAATGAAAAATTCACTAGAGGGATTCAAAGGCAGATTTGAGCAGACGGAAGAAAGAATCTGCAAACTTAAAGATAGAACTGTGGAAATTCTCAAGTCTGAGGGACAGAAAGATAAAAGATTTAAAAAAGTGAACAGAGCCTAAGAGACCTCTAGGGATACCATCAGGCAGACGAACGTATGTATTGTGGGAGTCCCAGAAGGACAAGAGAGAGAAATAGAATATTTGAAGAAATAATGGCTGAAAATGTCACAAATTGAATGAAAGACATGATTATAAGCATCCAAGAGGCTCAATGAATTCCAGTTAAGATGAACTCAATTAAGAACCCACACTGGGACATATTATAATCACACTTTTGAAAGACAAAGAGAATCTTGACAGCAGCAAGAGTGAAGCAACTCCTCACATACAAGGGATCATCAGTAAGGTTATCAACCAATTTCTCATCACAGACTTTGGAGGCCAGAAGGCAGTGGGTTGATATTTTCAAAGTGCTAAAAGAAAAAAAAAAATCAACCAAGAATCCTGTATCCAGCAAAACTTTTTCAGAAGTGAGGGAGAAATTAAGACATTCCCAGATAAACAAGATCTGAGGAAGTTCATTACTGTTAGACCTGCCTTGCAAGAAATGCTAAAGGTAGTTCTTCTGCCAGTTAAAATGAAAGGACACTAGACAGCAACTCAAAGCTATATTAAGAAACAAAGATCACAATAAAAGCAAATACATAGGCAGTTATAAAAGCTGGTGTTATTGTAACAATGGTTTGAAACTCCACTTTTTGTTTTCTAAATGATTTAAGAGACTAATACATTATAAGAAAAAACTAATAGTCTAAAAGCTAGAATTATTGTAACTGGTTTGTAACCTCGCATGTTGTTTTCTATGTGATTTAAAGACAAATATACTTAAAAGAATTATTAGTTTATGTTTTTGGACACATAGTATATAAAGATGACATTTTATGGCATCAACAACCAAAAGGAGTAGGAACAGAGTTGTAAAGGAGTACTGTTTTTATGTGTTATTGAAGTTAATCTAATATAAATTCAAATTAGAGTGTTATAACTTTAGGATGTTAAATTAATCCCCATGGTAACCACAAAGAAAATAACTATAGAAAATACAGAAAAGGAATTTAAACATTTTGCTCCAAAAAAAAATCAGCTAAACGCAAAAGATGACAGTAATGCAGGAAATGAAGAACCGAAAAAGCTACAAGATACAGAAAATAAATAACAAAATGACAGAAGTAAGTATACTATTGAAGCTAAGTTGGTATTAATTCAAACTAGTTTGTTATAAATTTAAGACATAAATTATAATCTCTAAGGTAACCACTAAGAAAATAACTAAACTTATACAGAAAAGGAAGTTAGGAGGGAATCAAAATGGTACGCTACAAAATCAAACAGAAAAGAAGGCAGAGGAACTATGGAACTGAGAAACAAAAGATGTAAGACACATAGAAAACGAATAGCAAAATGGCAGAAATCCTTATCAGTAATTACTTTAAATGTAAATAGATTAAACTCTCCAATCAAAAGGCAGAGATTGGCAGAATAGATAAAAACATGATCTAACTATATGCTGTCTACAGGAAAATCACTTTAGATACAAAGACAAAAATATATTAGAAGTAACAAGTTGATGATGTGATCTGAATATTTATGTCCCTCCAAAATTCATATGTTGAAAACCTAATGCCCAAGGTAATGGCATTAGGAGGTGGGGCTTTTGGAGGTGATGAGGTTATGAGTGCAGAACCTTCATGAATAAGATCAGTGTCTTTATAAAAGAGACATCCCTTGCCTCTTCAGCCATGTGAGGATATAACAAGAAGTCTGTGACCCAGAAGGGAGCCCTCATGTAATCATGCTGGTACCCTCACCTCAGAGTTCCAGCCTCCAGAATAGTGGGAAATAAATTTCTGTTTTTTATAAACTACCCAGTTTATGGTATTTTTTCCTAGCAGCCTGAACAGAATAAGACACCTGTAAAAAGATATTCCATGCAAATAGTAACCAAAAGAGAGAAGGAAGCTATACTAATATCAGACCCAATTGATTTTAAATCAAAAACTTTTCATGAGAAAAAGAAGTACACTATATGTTTTAAAAAGGCTCTGTACAACAAGAAGATGTAGCAGTTGTAAAGGTTTATGCACCTTAATGATAGACCATCAAAATATATGAAACAAAAACTGACATAATTGAGGGAGAAATAGTTCTATAATAATAGGTGGAGACTTCAATAAACCACTCTCAATTCTGGATAGAACAACTAGACAGAAGATAAGTAAGAAAACAGAAGACTTAATAGAATAAACCAGTTAGATCTAATGGATGTATAGAGAGCGCTGTTCAACAGCAGCAGCATATACATTCTTTTCAAGTGCACATGGGACATATTTCAGGATAGACCATATGCTGGGTCACAAATTAAGTCTCAATAGATTTTATAAGATAGATATTATACAAAGTATTTTCTCCAACCACAATGGGATGAAATTAGAAATCGGTAACAGAAGGATAACTGAAAAATTCACAAATTTGTGAAAACTACACAACAAGGGAAATGAGAAAATATTTAGAGATGAGTGAAAACAAAAAACACAATATGCCAAAACTATGGGACACCCCAAAAGCAGTGGTAAGGAGGAAACTTATAGCTATAAACGCTTATATTAAAAAATGAAGAAAGCTCTCAAATCAATAACCTACCTTTGCAATTTAAGGAACTAGAAGAATAAGAACAAGCTAAACCCGAAGCTAGCAGAAAGAAGGAAATAATAAAGATTACAACAAAGATAAATGAAGTAGAGAATAGGAAAAATAGAGAAAATCAATGAAACCAAAAGTTGCTTCTTTGAAAAGATCAAAATTGACAAACCTGACCTACATGGACTAAGAAAGAAAGAAGACTTGGATTACTCAATTCAGAAATGAAAGTGGGGACATTACTACTGATCCTACAAAAATAAGAAGGATTGTGAGAGTAGTATGAACAATTATATACCAACAAATTGGATAACCCCATTTAAATGGACAAATTTCAAGATACACAAAACCTACCAAGATTAAACGGTAAAGAAATAGAAAATCTCAACAGACCTATAACTGGGAAGGAGATTCATTGGTAATAAAAAGATCTCCCAACAAAGAAAACTCTGGACCTGATGGCTTCACTGGTAAATTCTACCAAACATTTGAAGAACTGCTCATCCTTCTCAAACTTTTCCAAAAAAGTGAAGAGGAGGGAGTACTTCTTCACATTCTATGACATCAGCATTACCCTGGTACTGAAGCCAAAGATACAAGAAAGAAAAACTACAGACCAATATCCCTTATGAACATTGATGCAAAAATCCTTAACAAAATACTAGCAAACCAAATTCAGCAGCATATTAAAAGGATTATACACCATGACCAAGTGGGATTTATTCCTGTAATGTAAGGATGGTTCAACATACCTGTATAGATCAATATGATACACCATATTGACAGAATAAAGGACGAAAACCACACGATCATCTCAGTTGTTGCAGAAAAAGCATTTGATAAAATTCAATATTCTTTCAAGATAAAAACGCTCAACAACCAGGAACAGAAGGAAACTACCTGAATGTAATAAAAGCCACATATATATGAAAAACCCACAGCAAACATCATACTCCATGGTGAAAGAATGAAAGCTTTTCCTTTATGATCAGGAACAAGGCAAGGATGCCCGCTCTTACCACTTATATTCAACATAATACTGGAAATTCTACCTAGAGAAGTTGGACAAGAAAAAGAAAAAGGTCTACAAATTGGAACGAAAGAAGTAAAATTATCTCTGTTCGCAGATAATATGATCTTATATATAGAAAACCCTAAAGATTCTATAAAAAAACTGCTAGAACTAATAAATGGATTCATCAAAGTAGCAGCATACAAAATCAGCACACAAAAATGAATTGCATTTCTATATACTAACAATGAACAATCCAAAAAAGGAATCAGAAAAACAATTCCAATTAGAAGACTTAATATTAAGATGTCAGTAATACCCAAAGCAATTTACAGCTGCAATGCAATCTCTGTCAAAACCACAGTGATGTTTTTTTTGCAGACATAGAAAATCCTGTCCTAAAATATTCTCAAAGTGCCTTTAATAGCCAAAATATTCTTGAAAAAGAAGACCAAAGCTGAAGACTTCATAGGTCCTGATTTCAAAACTTACCACAAGGCCACAGTAATCAAAACGATGTGCTACTGGCATAAAGACAGACAAAGACTAATGGAATAGAATATAGAGCCCAGAAATAAACTCTCACATGTATGGTTAGATGATTTTTCACAATGATGCAAAGATGATTTAATGGGCAAGTATGGTCTTTTTCACAAATGATGCTGGAAAAAAACTGGATATCCAAATACAAAAGAGTGAAATTGAACCATTACCTAACACCGTATACAAAAATTAACTCAAAATGGATCAAAGGCCTAAATGTAAAACCTAAAGCCATAAAACTTAGAAGAAAACATGGGGCAAAAGCTTCATGATATTGGATTTGGCAATGATTTCTTGGCTATGACATCAAAGACAGAGGCAACAAAAAAAATAGACAAATTGGACTTCATGGAAATTTTAAAATTTTGTGTATCAAAAGACAATATTAACAGAGTAAAAAGGCAACCCACAGAATGGGAGAAAATATTTGCAAATCATATATGTGATAAGGGACTCATATACAAAATAGAGAACTCCTAAACTCAACACCAACAAAAAACAAACAACCTGATTAAAAAATAATCAAAGGACTTGACTAGACGTTTCTCCAAAGAAGATATACAAATGGCCAGTAGGCACATGACAAATGCTCAACATCACTGATCATCAGGGAAATGCAAATCAAAACTACAGTGAGGGGCCGGCCCCGTGGCGTAGTGGTTGGGTTCTTGCGCTCCACTTCAGCAGCCTGGGGTTTGCAGGTTTGGATCCCAGGTGCGGACCTATGCACTACTTATCAAGCCGTGCTGTGGCAGGCGTCCCACATATAAAGTGGAGGAAGATGGGCACCGATGTTAGCTCAGGGCTAATCTTCCTCAAAAAAAAAAAAAAACTACAATGAGATAACACCTCACTCCCATCAGCAAAACTACTACCAAAAAACTCAGAAAACAGCAAGTATTGGTAAACATATAAGAAATTGGAACACTTGTGCACTGCTAGTGGGAGTGTAAAATAGTGTCATTGCTGTGGAAAATGGTATTGGCTGTCCCTCAAAAAATTAAGCATGGAATTACCATATGATCCAGCAATTCCTCTTCTGGGTGTATGCCCAAAAGAATCATGGTTTCAAATAGGTTTGGGGACATCCTTGTTCATAGCAGCATTGTTCTCAGTCAGCAAAGTGTGGAAGCAACCCAGGTGTCTATCAGCAGATAAAGGGACAAACAAAATTTGGTTTATACATACAATAGAACATTATTCAGCCTTAAAAAGGTAGGAAATTCTGACATATGCTACAACGTAGATGAACCTAGAGGATATACACCAAGTGTAATGTCAGTCACAAAATGACAAATACTGTATGGTTCTACTTTTATGAAGTACTTAGAGTAGTCAAAATCATAGAGATGGAAAGTAGAATGGTGGTTGCCAGGGGCTGGAAGGAGGAGGGAATGGAGAGTTGTTTTATTGGGTGTAGAGTTTCACCTTTCCAAGATGAGAGGAGTTCTAGAGATTTATGGTGGTGATGGTTGCACAACATTATGAATGTACTTGATACCACTGGACTGTACACTTAAAAACAAAGATGGTAAGTTTTATGTTATGTGTATTTTACCACAGTAATAAAAGGGAAAAACAAAAACAAAAAACTGATGGCAGGCTAGAATTGGCTTATGGACTGTAGATTACCAACCTCTGTTCTAAATTGTCTTGGGAATGGGCTTACTGTTTCCTTAAGATAAAGGGAGAGGGAGCTGTGATTTTGGTGTACTGTGTACAGAATTGTAAAAGTACTCATCTTTAAAAAAAAATCTGTTACAAAAAATATATATGCTTGTAGAAAATATGGAAAATTTGGAAAAATAATAAATAACTGTAAGTCATGTTTGTTGGGTATTGCCAAGTGCAGGCATTCTTTTAAATTCTTAAATACATGAGATGGGTATTAATTTTGTGATCGTTTTACAGGGGAGCATATTAAAGTACAGAGAGTTTAAGTCACTTAACCGAGTGAGTGACTAAGTGGTAAAGCTAGAATTCAAAACCAAGCTGCTTGACTCTAAAGGCTAAGTTCTTAACCATTATGCTCTAGAGTAGGGGCTTGGAAGTTATATTACAATACCCAAATGTAATACAAGTTAATACTTTGATTTATTTCCTTTCAGTGATTTTCTGTCTGCAAATATAGCTTTGTTTTCTCATTCTACATCGTTACTTTTACAGTATAACAATTAATTTTATACCTAAAGCATCCATTCCTCATCATGTCAAGTTGATTACCTATGGCTGGAATTGGAGAAATGTGTGGGACACTGGAAGGCCCTCATCAAAGGCAAACATCTGTGCAGTTGACAGAATGCCTTCTTTTGTATTTCCCAAGGTTACTTGGCTAGTGAGGGCAGAGCTGTTATTTGAACAGAGGTTCTTTGGTTTTATTTCTGTTTTTTACTTCAAATTCTGAGTCTTCTCAGAACTATCTGTTCTCTGTCTCATCCCCATTTTGACTGTCTACTCCCTTCACACTACCATTTCCTGCACTCTGTTTTACAAATAAGTGGTATAAAAAAGATTAAATAGCTGGCTGAAACATAGCCTTAAAAACTAGGAACAAAGAATACTAAAAGATATTAAAATGGTATTAAAATATACTGATACCTCTCATATAAAAATTAACTCAATTGATCATGGACTTAAATATAAAACATAAAACTATAAAATTTTTAGAAAAAAACATGAGTGAAAAGAATATAGGGCTAGGCAGAGTCCTTAACACCAAAGACTTTATACCAAAAGTACAATCCATAAGAAAAAATTGGTGAATTAAAAACTTGGTTTGCAAAAGACCATGTGAAGAAGATAAAAAGTCAGAATATAGACTAGGAGAAAATATTTGCAAACCATGTATCTGACAAAGGACCTAGTTTTTAGAACATATAAAGAACTCTCAAAATTCAATAATTTAAAAAAAAAAATCCACTTAGGAATTGGCAACCGACATTTTACTGAAAAGCATATACAGATGGCAAAAAGGACATGGAAAGCTGTTCAACCACATTATCCATCGAGAAAATGCAAACTAAAACCACACACAAACAAAATAGTGACAGCACCAAATGCTGGCAAGGATGTGGAGAAATTGAATCACTCATACATTCCTAGTGGGTATGTAAGTGATACAGCCACTCTGGAAAAACAGTTGGGCGGTTTCTTATGAAACATAAACATGCTGCTATCATATGACCCACCAATTGCACTCTTATGCATTCTCTCAGAGAAATGGAAATTTACGTTCCCACTAAACCCTGTTCATAGCAGCTTTATTTGTAATAGCCAAAAGCTGAAAACAACCCAGACGTCAGATGTCCTTCAATGGGTGAATGGCTAAACAGGTTGTGGTACATCCATACCATGGAATGCTACTCAGCAATGAAAGGTAAACTGTTGACACACACAACAACCTTAATGAATGTCCAGAGAATTATGCTGAGTGAACAAAGCCAATCTCAAAAGATTATATTGTATGATTTCAAATATATGACAGTTTGGGAATGAGAAAATTTTAGACATGAATAACAGAGTAGGGTTTGCCAGGGCTTGGGGGAAGGGGAGGCAGAAGGTGGATGTGGTTATAAAAGGGTAGCACATGGGATCCTTGTGGTGATGGAACTGTTCTGTATCTTGACTGTGGTGGTGGATACATGAACCTACACACAAATGAGTACAAGTAAAACTGGGGCAGTCTGAACAAGATAATGTGGATTGTATGAATGTCAGTATGCTGGTTGTGATATTATACCATAGTTTTTGCAGAATGTTACATTGGGGAAAATGGAGTAAAATGTACCTCTCTGTGTTATTTTATTTCTTACAACTGCATGTAAATCTACAATTATCTGAATAAAAATTTACATTAAAAAATACAGGGCCGCCCGGTGGCGCAGCGGTTTAGTCTGCGCTTGGCAGCCCGGGGTTCGCGAGTTCGGATCCCGGGTGCCCGCCGACGCACTGCCTGTCAGCCATGCCGTGACGGCGTCCCATATAAAGTAGAGGAAGATGGGCACAGATGTTAGCCCAGGGCCAGTCTTCCTCAGCAAAAAGAGGAAGATTGGCGACGGATGTTAGCTCAGGACTGGTCTTCCCCACAAAAAAAAAAAAACAAACAAAAAAAAACCTGGGCAATCACATGAAGCAAAACAATTGAAAAGTCAGGAAAGACAAATTTTGTGAGTTAAAAATTCTTAAAACTGCCTCACAGATACCTTGTCCATTTTCAATGAAGAGATTATTTGCAGAGAACCTTTTAGGGGAGTGAGGAGGGTAGTTGATGAGAGGGAAGGTCACGTATTTAGGTTTTCTTAATCAAAAGCAAACCTCATCCTCTACCCCCACCCTAACCCTTGAGGTAGTATGTAATTTTGTATCTGAAGTGACAAAGAAGTCTGATCACCTGCTAGGAAACTTGGCTCCTCTTCTCAAGCATAGCCCTGGGGAAAGTTGCACAGTCTGTGATATTCATATGCTGCCCAGCGTGGCTCCTGGGTACCACCAACCTGTGTACATGCCCCACCTGTACCATCGAGAATCTTAAATTCTAGGGTGGTACAGACCTTGTCTTATTTTTGAGCACCCACTGCTTTGAATACAACTAGCATTGTATACCTAATTCTGTAGTAAATTTCATTTATTAGTTGAGTTTTTTCCAAGAAATATTCTGTTCAACAGTTATACAGTATAAAATGGTGGTCACATTAAAAATTGTTAGCAATAGTATGGCCAACTTCAGCTCATGTAAGCTCAAAGAAGTCAGTTTCAGGCGTATATAGTCTTATCACAGATATGTCATAGTAAGTATGTAATAATAGACCAGATCACAGGATTTGAATTCTGACTCATACCATTCGATCCTGGACTAGTGATTTGAATCATTCAGAGGCTTATTTTCCTTATCTGTAAAATATAATTCTGTATTTGAATGTCTCCAGTATCAGCTGCAAGGACCATTAGAGATAGAGAGACAGTTGTGACATTCATGCATTTTGAATTATAACGCAAGGAAATGTTACTACAAGTGAAAATCTACATCATTATCCCCTTATAAAATTCAAGTTACAGTCAGGTTTTCAGTCTTGGCAGTATGTACATTTTGGACCAGATAATTCCTTGCTGGGGATTGGGAGTAGAAGACTGTCCTGTTCATTGTAGGGTGTTTTTCAGCATCCCTGGCCTCTGCCCTCTAGATGGCCCCTTCAGTTGTGACCATCAAAAATGCCTCTAGACATTGCCAAATGCCCCTGGAGGACAAAATTGCCCCTAGTTGAGAACAACTGCGTTATAGGGATAAAATTATGTTATTTTTGTGATAAGAGAAATATTTGAGAGGGTATCACGTGTATTTTTGTAGAGTCTGGTCCATTCAATTGGAAGAATAGTCTGTTTTCCTACCATTTTCGTATCCCTGTCTGGGGTTGGAGGTGCTGTCTGAGAAAAACTACTCAGATTATCTGGAATCTGGAGCCTAGCAGTGAGCTAGGCTGAGGCTGGATCCCTTAAATGCAGCAGAGGCATGGAGTCCGATTTGTGGGTGGGAAGGAGTCTGTGCTTGTCTTCATAGATAGGCACAGTGAAAAGATCATTTGCAATTAGTCAAGAATTACCAATTTCAAGTTTCTGTGATTTAGGGAAGTTTACTTTGAAATATTGTAGGTATGTCTTATATTTGATAGAAGATCCATGGCACAGGCATTTTGTAGGGCCCTGAGTACTCCTGATAGACCCTTACCTCTGGGCACGAATTTATAAAGTTCAAAGATTCCTGCTGGTCAGATGGCGCAATATGAAATCTCAGCATTTCTAGGGATTGCTTCATTATTTAATGAGATTGTAATCTTTTTCATATGATTATTGGTCATTTATTTTTCTTTAGTGAATTGCCTTTTCTTGCCCTTTGCTTATATTTCAGTCACAATATTCTTTTTCCCATAGTCTTTATTTTTCTTTCTTTTTGCTGTTGATTTATAAAAATTTTTATGTAAGATAAATCTTTTCACTGTAAGATTATTAATGTTGTAATCCTTATTTGCTTGCTTTGTCTCTTCTCTTTTTTTGACGTTTATCCCGTCTATTTTTGCTCATTCTTTGACTTTTAACATTTCTGCATCATTTTGTGTTAGGTATTTACAGTTTATAGTTGGGCTTTGGTTTTTTGACACAACCCTTTTATCTCTTTTAAATAGATGAGTTTATCTCATTTAATCATACTGTATATGTGTTCAACCTCTCCCATCTAATTTTTATGCTTTCCTTTTTGTTGTTGTTTTCTGTCTCGTGATTTAGAGGCTTCATTTTCAGATATGCATTTAAGATTCAGAAACGAAGTAACGTCTTTTGTGATCTCCTTTCTCTCAATACTTAGGGTATATTGTTGGCATGTGCTGAGATTTTTATTCTTGTTTATTAAAGTTAAATGATTATTTTTCTGTTTTATGGCTTATACTTCAAAAACATTTACTTTCTGCTTTTCTAACCTTATTTCCACAGTTCCTTTACCTTGAGTGTCTGCTCACTTTCACAAGACAGTTTCCTCATTTGCAATTCTTCATGAGTAATCTTGTTGACCAGATTGTGTTCAAGAATATTTTTTTCCCCTCAAGAAAGTGTATATGGGCCAGTACACTTCCTGAGCCCTCTTACTGTCAACTTCACATGAGAAGCACAGTTTCACGTGTCCCAAAATTCTTAGGTTACACTCTATTGAAGTATAAGTGACATACAGTAAACTGTACATGTTTAAAGTGTACAATTTGAAAAGTTTGATATATTTATACTCCCGTGAAACCATCACTACAATCAAGATAATGAATATAACCATCACCCCCAAAAGTTTACTTGTGACCCTTGGTATTCCCTCCACTTTCACTCTCCATCCCTAGGCAACCACTGATCTGCTTTCTGTCACTGTCAGTTAAGTTTATATTTTAAGCTATTTTGTATAAATGGAATCATACAAAATGTACTTTTTGGGGAAGTCTGATTCAGCATAATTATTTTGAGATTCATCCATGTTGTTGGATGTATCAATAGTTTATTCTTTTTTTTCACTCAAATGTTATTTTTTATTCTTTTAAAAATGGTATATATTTATTGTAAGCAATAAAGAAATGTTTAAAGGAAAAAAAGAAAGATTTCCAAGTCTTTGGGCTTATTCTTTTTTATTACTAAGTAGAATTCCACTCTAGATATACCACAATTCATGTACCCATTGACCTCTTCATGGAAATTTGTGTTGTTCCAGTATTGACCTATTACAGATAAAGCTGCTATAAACATTCATGTACAAGTCTTTGTATGGACTTGTGCTTTTGTTTCTCTTGGGCAGATATCTAGGAGTGTAATGGCTAGGTCATATGGTAGATGTATGTTTAACTTTATAAGAAATTGCAAAGCTTCTTCTAAGGTGGTAGTTCTATTTTACATTCCCACCAGCAATGTAGGAAAGTTCTAGTTGCTCCATGTCCTTGCCAGCCCTTGATATGGTCACTCTTTTCAATTTTGGACATTATAAATAAGTATGTAGTAAGTATATCATTGTAGTTTAGATTTGCTTTTCCTTAATAACTGATACTGAGCATCTTTTCATGTGCTTAGCTGGCATTTGTATAATTGCCCATTTTTAAAAATTGGGTAGTTTTCTTATTATTCAGATTCACAAGTTCTTTATATGTACAGGATACAAGTCCTTCATCAAATATGTGATTTGCAAATATTTTCTCTCAATAAGTGATTTGCCTTTTCATTTGCATAACAATTTCTTTTGGTGAGCATATTTTTAAAATTTTGCAGAAGTCCAGTGTATCAATTTTTTTCTTTTATAGCTAGTGTTTTTTGTCCTGTTCATGAAATATTTGTCTTTTTCAAGGTTGCAAAGATAATCTCGTATGTTTTCTTGGTGAAGCTTTATAATTTTAGTTTTTATGCTTAAAACTATGATTTATCTAAAATTAATTTGCATGCATGGTGTGACACAAGGATAAGGTTTATTTTTCCCCTACATAGGTTTGTCCAGTTGTTCCACGGCCATTTGTTGAAAAGATACATGTTTCTCTATTGAATTGCATTGATGCCTTTGTTAAAAATCGAATAACCATAAATGTGTGAGTCCATTTCTGGACTTCCTCTAGTTCCATTGATCTATTTGTCTATCTTTATGCCAGTACCACGCCGTCTTGATTAGTATAGCTCTTTTTTTACTGTGGTAAAATGTACATAACATTAAAATTAAAGTTTTAGCCATTTTTAAGTTTACAATTTAGTGGCATTAAGTACATTCACATTTGTTTTTCCATCATTATAATCCAGCTCCAGAACTTTTCATCATCCCAAACTGAAACTCTGTACCTATTAAACAGTAGCTCCTCATTCCCCGTACCCCAGCTCTTGGCAACCACCTACTCTTCTTTCTGTCAATATGATTTTCACTACTATAGGTACCTCATATAAGTGGAATCGTATAGTATTTGTCCTTTTGTGACTGGCTTATTTTACTTTAGCGTAAGTGTAGACTTAGTCTTCCAAGTTCATCTATACTGTAGCATATGGCAGAAATTCCTTCCTTTTTAAGGCTGAATAATATTCTGTTGTACATGTAAACCATATTTTGTTTGTCCCTTTGTCCAGTGCTAGACACTTGGGTTGCTCCCATGCTTTGGCTGTTGTGATTAATGCTGCTATGAACATGAATGTCCAAATACCTGTTTGAGTCTCTGCTTTCTGCTTTCAGTTCTTTTGGGTATATACCCAGAAGTAGGATTGCTGGATTATATGATAATTCTGCGTTTAATTTTTTGAGGAACTGCCATACCATTTTCCACAGCAGCTGCACCATTTTACATTCCCACTAGCAGTCCACAAGGGTTCCAATTTCTCATATGCTTTCCAACACTTGGTATTTTCTGTTTTTTGTTAGTAGCTATGCTGACGGGAGTGAGGTGGTATCTCATTGTAGTTTAGATTTGCATTTCCCTAATGATTAGTGTCTTTTTTTTTTTATTGATGTCTTAATAGTTTATAACATTGTGGGGTTTTAGTTGTACATTATTATTTGTTCATGGTGAGCGTCTTTTCATGGCATCAATGGCCTACTGGCCATTTGTTTAGCTTCTTTGGAGAAATGTCTATTCAGGTTCTCTGCCCATTTTTTAATCAAGTTGTTTGTTTTTTGCTGTTGAGTTTTAGGGGTTCTTTATATATTGTATATTAATCCTTTGTCAGATACATGATTTGCAAATATTTTGTCCCATAATAAAAAATTTTTCATAATAAAAAGTTACAGAAATTCTTTGAGTACAGAAAATAGAAGAGTTCATTGAATGCCTATTCACCTACCACTCAGATAAACCCAACTATTAACATTTTGCCATATTTGCTTTATATACACACAACACATTATATTGCTAAAGCATTTTAAAGAAAATTACAGATATCCTGACACTTCACTTCGCTTGAACATTCACTTTCAAAAACTAAGAACATTTTCCCACGTCTGTCATATTTCTCCCGTATACACTCTCCAAAATACCATTTCAAAATAATATATATTAATGGGAAAAAATAATGGCACAAGTCTGCTTTTTCTAATTATAACGTAGAAGCTAACCTTTGGGGATAAGTTCACTGATAGTATTCCTTAGAGTTTGGGCGTTTTCTAACACATCGTTATTAAGAACTTCATTTCCTTCATCAATTTCCTCCCAGCTTCTTGCATTCTCTGTTATCCTCCTCTAATCTATCCTTTACACTACAGCCAGAATAATGTCTTTACAACTTAGACCATGTCTGTCTCTGTCTCTCTCTCTTACTCCTTCAGACCTCTTGTGTAGCATTTAGAGTACAACACAATCCAAACTTCTTACTAGGACGTGACATAATCTGGCCCCTGCCTAGCCCTCCAACCTCATTTTCTACTTCTCTTCTCCCTTCCATCTAAGCTCCCACCAAATATACCTGATATTCTTAAACATCCAAGCTCTTTCCTGTACTAGGACCTTTGCACATACTGTTTTCTCCACCACCACCCAATCCCACTTCCACACACTGCTCTTTTTTATCCTTTAGGTTTCGGGGTAAATGTTCTGTCTTCACACAGGCCTTCCCTCATGGCATATTTAAGCACGTCATCTATTTATTCTCTTTCACAGCACCTTTCCAATATTTTGATAATCTTTAACTCCATGTATAAACACATACTTATTTAACTTTAACATTACAGCCCCCCCCCACCTTGCACTCCATGAGGGCGGGAACCATTATACACCAGCACGTTGCACATGGTTGGTATGCAGCAAACAGTGAGAGGTACACGTAGCCTCACAAAGTGATTGTGAAGGGGACTCTTCTCATAGAATGTATTAGTTTGGCAAACTTTTAAAACTCAGTCACGGGGGCCGCCCGGTGGCGCAGCGGTTTAGTTCGCGCTTGGCAACCCGGGGTTCACGAGTTCGGATCCTGGGCGCCCGCCGACGCACTGCCTGTCAGCCATGCCGTGGTGGCGTCCCATATAAAGTAGAGGAAGATGGGCACAGTTGTTAGCCCAGGGCCGGTCTTCCTCAGCAAAAAGGGGAGGATTGGGAACGGATGTTAGCTCAGGGCTGATCTTCCCCACAAAAAAAAAAACAAAACTCAGTCACAAGGAGAGTGATATCAGCATCATGGCGGAGTGCGATTCCCTCTTTGAATCTCTGCCCCCTAAGACACAATGAAAACATCATTTGCATTCCAACAGAGGTCAATCAAACACTACAAAGGACTTTTAAGAAACCCCTGCTGCCATACATCGGACGGTGGAGGCACAGGAAGCCCCAAAGGACGTGAGGAGAGGTAAGGAGTTTTACTCCCCCTCCCCAATCGATCAGCAAAGACAGCACGGCTTGCAGACAGAGTGGGCAGGGGTGGCCCTCTTTGGGGAAAACCATCGCCCTCCAGGTGCTCTCACAGACTGTCGAGAGATCCCCACCGGGAAATGATGATGGACTGTTTCGGGGGTGTGGCAAATGCCCCAAGAGAGCCAGAAAGGAAACCCCCGGGTTGAACAGGAGAAAGAGAGAACCCTTCCCCCCACACGCCCTGCGTTTCAGCATAATCCCTCCGGGAACTGCAGTGGGCTCAGAGCACACCGCTCGCGATCTCCATCCAGTGGCAGCAGGTGGAAACTTCAGGACCAACTTCAAGATGAAAAGAAAAAGTAAAGCCATGGGATCCATGCAACGGTTTGTTATGTCTACAGACCAAAAGGAAAATGACAAACACCCAGAAACCAACTCTGAAGGCACAGAAATCTATAACCTGAATGACAGAGAATTCAAAATAGCTATCATAAACAAACTCAACGAAATACAAGAGCACACCCTGAACCAAATCAACAAATTCAGGGATTTCGTCACAAAAGAGATTGAAACCATAAAGAAAAACCAATCAGAATTATTGGAGATGAAAAACAAAATGAACAAGATAATGGAAAAAATGGAGTCTTTAAAGAGCAGAACTGACAATATGGAGGAACGAATTAGCATTATTGAGGATAGCCACGCAGAAACACTCCAGATAGAGGAGAGAGAGCTAAGACTAAAAAGAAATGAAGAAATTCTTCGAGAAATATCAGACTCAATGAGGAAAAGCAACATAAGGATAATAGGTATTCCAGAAGGAGAAGAAAAAGGAGCAGAGAGTTTGTTCAAAGAAATAATAACTGAGAACTTCCCTAACCTAGGGAATGAGAGGGAAATAACAGTGAATGAAATCAGTAGATCACCTAAATATATAAACAGGAATAAACAATCATCACGCCACATAGTAGCTAAGTTGACAAGATTAAGTGACAAGGAAACAATATTAAGGGCAGCTAAACAAAAAAAATAACATACAAAGGAAACCCCATCAGGCTCTCAGCTGGTTTCTCGACAGAAACTCTACAGGCTAGGAGAGACTGGAATGATATATTCAAAATCATGAAAGACAAAAACCTTCAGCCAAGAATACTTTATCCAGCAAAAATATCCTTCACATATGAAGGAGAAATAATAACTCTCCCTCATAAACAAAAGCTAAGAGAGTTCATCACCACAAGACCCCCACTATAAGAAATGCTCAAGAAGGCCCTTAGGCCTGAAAAAAAACAAAAGAGAAAGGGGATACAAAGATTTCAGCAAGGAGACTAAACCAGAACAAGCTACAGTTGGATAACATCAAAAATTAATTCAAGCTCATCACTGTAAACACACACTCATGACACAAGATGGAATAAGTAGTGACAACAACAATAAAGGAGGGGAAGAGGAAAGGGATTGAATCGACTCAGCCTAAGGAAACAGGAGGCATCTGAAAATGGAGTATCTCATCCAGGAGATCTTTTATATAAACCTCACAGTAACCACTAAACAAATAACCAGAAGAAAACCACACATGACAAATAGAAAACTAAGAGAATCAGCATGCAGAAATACTAAAGTGAATTTGCAGTCTGAAACACATGCGACAAGAAACGAAGGAAATGCAAAAGAACCACAAAATGAACAATAAAATAGCAACATTAAACCCTCATATATCAATAATCACTCTAAATGTAAACAGATTGAATTCTCCAATCAAAAGACACAGAGTGGCAGGATGGATTAGAAACCAAGATCCAACAATTTCCTGCCTCCAGGAAACACATCTCAGGTCTAAAGATAAACACAGACTCAAAATAAAAGGATGGAAAATGATACTCCAAGCTAATGGCAAACAAAAGAAAGCAGGAGTTGCCATACTTATATCAGACAGAGTAGACTTCAAGATAAAAAAGGTAATGAGAGACAAAGAAGGGCAATATATAATGATAAAAGGAACACTTCACCAAGAAGACATAACAATTATAAATATCTATGCACCCAACACAGGAGCACCAAAGTACATAAAAGAACTGCTGAAAAACCTAAAAGAAGATACTAACAATAACACAATAATAGTAGGGGATCTTAACAGCCCCCCTTACATCAATGGATAGATCATCCAGATAAAAAGTTAGTAAGGAAATAATGGACTTAAAAAGAAAAACTAGACGCGATGAACTTAATAGATATGTACAGAGCACTCCACCCAAAAACAGCAGAGTACACATTCTTCTCAAGTGCACATGGAACATTCTCAAGGATAGACCATATATTAGGAAACAAGGCAAACCTCTATAAATTGAAGAAGATTGAAATCATTACAAGCATCTTTTCTGATCATAATGCTGTGAAACTAGAAATCAACTACAAGGAAAAAACTGGGAAAGGGACAAAGATGTGGAGACTAAACAACATGCTACTGAACAACCAATGGGTCGTTGATGAAATTAAAGGAGAAATCAAAAGCTATCTGGAGGCAAATGAAAAAGAAAATACACCATACCAATCATATGGGATGCAGTAGAAGCGGTCCTGAGAGGGAAATTCATAGCAATACAAGCCTACCTTAACAAACAAGAAAAATCTCAAATAAATAACCTTAAACTGCACCTAACAGAATTAGAAAAAGAACAACAGACGAAGCCCCGAATCAGCAGAAGGAGGGAAATAATAAAAATCAGAGCAGAAATAAATGAAATTGAAACCAAAAAGACAGTAGAAAGGATCAATGAAACAAAGAGCTGGTTCTTTGAGAAGATAAATAAAATTGACAAACCCTTAGCCAGACTCACTAAGCAAAAATGGGAGAAGACTCAAATAAATAAAATCAGAAATGAAAGAGGAGAAATTACAACAGACACCACAGAAATACAAGGGATTATTAGGGAATACTATGAAAAACTTTACGCCAACAAATTGGACAACCTAAAGGAAATGGACAAATTCTTAGACGCATACAACCTCCCAAAACTGAATCAAGAAGAAATAGAGAATCTGAATAGACCAATCACAAGTAAAGAGATTGAAACAGTAATCAAGAACCTACCCCAAAATAAAAGCCCAGGACCAGATGGCTTCCCTGGAGAATTTTACCAAACACTCAAAGAAGATTTAGCACCTGTCCTTCTCAAACTATGCCAAAAAATAGAGGAAGATTAAATACTTCCTAACACATTCTGTGAGGCCAACATCATCCTGATACCAAAGCCAGACAAGGACAATACAAAGAAGGAAAACTACAGGCCAATATCACTGATGAACATAGACGCAAAAATCCTCAACAAAATATTGGCAAACCGAATAAAGCAATACGTCAAAAAGATCGTACACCACAATCAAGTGGGATTTATACCAGGGACACAGGGATGGTTCAACATCTGCAATTCAATCAACATAATATACCACATTAACAAAATGAAGAATAAAAACCACATGATCATCTCAATCGATGCAGAGAAGGCATTTGACAAGATCCAACATCCATTTATGATAAAAACTCTCAACAAAATGGGTATAGAAGGAAAGTACCTCAACATAGTAAGGGCCGTATATGACAAACCTACAGCCAACATCCTACTCAATGGGGAAAAACTGAAAGCCATTCCTTTGAGGACAGGAACAAGACAAGGGTGCCCACTCTCACTGCTCTTATTCAACATAATACTGGAAGTTCTGGCCAGAGCAATTAGGCAAGAAAAAGGAATAAAAGGACTCCAAATAGGCAATGAAGAAGTGAAACTCTCACTATTTGCAGATGACATGATCTTATACATAGAAAACCCAAAAAATTCCATTGGAAAACTACTAGAAATAATCAACAACTACAGTAAAGTGGCAGGATATAAAATCAACTTACAAAAATCAGTTGCATTTCTATACAGTAATGATGAACTAACAGAAAGAGAACTCAAAAAGACAATCCCATTTACAATTGCAACAAAAAGAATAAACTATCTGGGAATAAATTTAACCAAGGAGGTGAAAGACCTATGCAATGAAAACTATAAGACACTATTGAAAGAATTGAGGAAGACATAAAGAATTGGAAAAATATTCCATGCACATGGATTGGAAGAATAAATATTGTTAAAATGTCCATTCTACCTAAATGCAATCCCAATCAGAATCCCAATGTCATTCTTCATGGAAATAGAACAAAAAATACTGAAATTCGTATGGGGCAACAAAAGATCCCAAATAGCTAAAGCAATCCTGAAAAAAAAGAACAAAGCTGGAGGCATCACAATCCCTGATTTCAAAATATACTATAGAGCTATAGTAATCAAAACAGCATGGTACTGGTACAAAAATAGACACACAGATCAATGGAATAGAATTGAAAGCCCAGAAATAAAACCACACACCTGTGGACAGCTAATCTTTGACAAAGGAGCAAGGAACATACAATTGAGAGAGAGGGAAGTCTCTTCAATAAATGGTGCTGGGAAAACTGGACAGCAACATGCAAAAGAATGAAAGTAGATCATCTCCTATTGCGATATACAAAAATCAATTCAAAATGGATTAAGGACCTGAAAGTGAGACCTGAAACTATAAAACTCCTGGAAGAAAATATAGGCAGTACACTAATTGACATTGGTCATAAAGGGATCCTTTCAGATTCCACGTCTACTCAGACAAGGGAAACAAAAGAAAAAATAAACAAGTGGGACTTCATCAGACTACAGAGCTTCTACAAGGCAAATGAAACCAGAATCAAAATGAATTAGACAGCCCACCATCTGGGAGAAAATATTCGCAAATCATATATCCCACAAGGGATTAATCTCCGCAATATGTAATGAACTCACACAACTGAGCAACAAAAAAACAAACAACCTCATCAAAAAATGGGCAGAGGATATGAACATTTTTCCAAGGAAGATATACAGATGGCCAATAGACACATGAAAAGATGTTCAACATCACTAATCATCAGGGAAATGCAAATCAAAACTACACTAAGATATCACCTTACACCCATTAGAATGGCTATAATCACCAAGTCAAAAACAACAAATGCTGGAGAGGTTGTGGAGAAACGGGAACCCTAACTCACTGCTGATGGGAATGCAAACTGGTACAGCCTCTATGGAAAACAATATGGTGATTCCTCAAAAAATTAAAAATAGAAATACCTTATGATCCAGCAATCCCACTCTTGGGCATCTACCCAGTGGATGTGAAATCAACCATCACAAGAGGCTTATGTACCCCTATGTTCATTGCAGCATTATGCACTATAGCCAAGAAGTGGAAGCAACCCAAGTGTCCCTCGACTGATGATTGGTTAAAGAAGATGTGGTATATACATACAATGAAACACTACTCAGCCATAAGAAAAGACAGAATTGTCCCATTTGCAACAACATGGATGGACCTAGAGGGTATCATGTTGAGTGAAATAAGCCAGAGAGAGAAGGACAGACACTGCATGAATTCACTCATATATGGAATATAAATGAACACACGGACAGAGAGAACTGATTGGTGGTTACCAAGGGAAAGAGGGGTGCGGGGTGGGCACAATGGGTGAAGGGATGCATCCACATGCTGATGGACATGCAATAATGTACAACTAAAACCCCACAATGTTATAAACTATTAAGACATCAATTAAAAAAAAACTCAATCACATTACTTTGTATTATTTCCATGTATGTTTAAAATTTAATCCAAATTATTCTATCATTTGAATTAATGTGACAAATCATTTCATATGATTTGGCATCAGGTTTAACCTGAAAATCTAAGTAAGTATAAAATCAAAGTTGAAACTACAATAAAATATTTTAAATGTCCTGTATGTCTGTAATAAAAAGAGTTGGTTTCAGTATTTTCACCGTTTTTTTCTTCCTTTCACAGACTGAGACAACACTTGGACTCAGTTCGTATCAACAGAAAAGGTAAGAAAGAAATATATATATATATGTTTTAATATATACAATTTTATATATTTAGCAAGATACTAACATACTTTTAGTTCCTTCTGGGGGATTCCTGCATTGCTTTCTTTCTCTTTCCCCATACTTTTTTGGTGAAGAGGAAAGTGCAAATTATAAATCACATTATATCATGTATTTCAAGTATTGTATATGGAAAACCAGGTTTAACTCTGAGTTTGCAGGTGATGCATTGTGTAGCATATGTCCCCCTATCATATGCAAAGGGATTTTACTCATAGCTGAAACACCCCCTGCTTTGTAAGAGGACCAGATAACTCCGTAGTGACTTCTTTTGTGGCTATCCCTGCCTTTTATGGACTGACCATTGCTGTCCTCAGCCATCACCAGGGGTCAGCCTGCTGACCCCTGGAGGAGGAACTCAGAGCAGTGAAACCCAGTCTTGTGACTAAAAGAGACCCCTTTTAAACACAGATTCTCTGTGATAACAGGGGAGTTGTGTACTCTCAGGTATTATGAAAATATTTACATGCATGTGAATTTGAAGATGCCTTCCCTACCTCCAAATTCTTTGGGTTTTTGGTAGCTTCTCACATCTATTAGAGAGATAATATAAAAGAAAGATGCTGGCCTGATTTCCCTTTCCATATCCCATGAGGGCCTGCACCTGATATCTAAAGGGGAATGAGAGCTATCTGTGAATTAGATATCCTTGATGCTTAAAGAACACCTAGTAATGTCCTCAGACTGGTGAATTGCGGACTGCAACAGCAAAGAATTTTATTTTGAGCAAGAAATAGCAAATACTCAGATTGAGTAGGACAATTAAAACTTTACTTCATAAATATAATAATGAAACTCCTTCAATACTCACTGTTTTTGCCCTTTCCGCTCTTCATATCTGTAGTAACGTGGCCCTGCTCCCCCATTGCTCTGTACTTCTCCCTAATGTTATATGCCCTATTGGGACCTGTTCTCCCCATGAACCCTGCCCAAAGGACACACCCCCTGCCTACAGTAAGGTGTAGGCTTCTCTGCTACTGTGATTATCAAGTATAATGCCACCCTTCCATCCCTCCATGCCTCCCCAGATATTTTTGGCATTGAGGTGGGTTGTTTTCAGACCAATGTGAGTCTAGCCTGATGCCACCTTGGCTGGACCATCTAAGAACCTTGAACTCTCTAACCCATCTGGAACCAAATTAGTGGGGAGAAAAGGCCACCTGTTATCTTGTGGTTCTTCCTTGATCCTTTATTTTAGCAGTTAGGAAATTAGCTATGGAATTATATTTGGCTACATTTATGAAAATGATGTTATTATCCATGATCAAGATTTGGGCTTTAAGTTCTTTTCCTAGTATAATGAAGAATTTACATCAATACTTAATTATATTCTGATCTCATGTTCCACTTATCATCTACATCTGTCTAACAGACTATCCCAAAACTTACTGGCACGAAACAATCATTTTATTATGCTGTCAGACTCTGGAAGTCAGGAATTCAGGCAGGGCACAGCCGAGACAGCTTGTCTCTGCTCCATGATGATTGGAGCCTCAGCTGGAGAGAGGCCAGAGGTGGGAATGACTCTGGCTGGGAGCTGGAGGCATGTTCACTCGCACGTTGATGCTAGCTTGTTACCTGGGCCCTCAGCTGGGCTGTCACCTAGAATGCCTATATGTGGGCCCCTCTCTACGGTCTTTTCACAAAGGCTGTGAGCTTCCTCACAGCATGGTGGCTAGATTCCAAGAGTGAACGTCCCAAAGAGAACCAGTGGAAGCTGTGTCACCTTTTATGACCTACCCTCTGAAGTCATACAGTGTTATTTCTGTTATATGCTGTTGGTCAACCAGTCACTTAAGTTGGCCTGGATCAAGGTGCTGGAGGGTGGGACAAACACCCCTACCTATTAATGGCAGGAATATCAGAGGATCTGCAGACAAGTTTTAAAACCATCACACTTCACTTTTTTTTTTTTTTTTCCTCACCAAGACCATGAGTTAGATAAACACTTGGTTCAAATTGGAATGCAATAACAATTCCCTCTGGGTATGAAACTGGATTAGGTACTAAACATATGTTTTAGTCAGCTCAGACTGCTATAACAAAATGCCACATAGACTGGCTGGCTTAAACTATGGACATCTATTTCTCACCGTTCTGGAGGCTGAGAAGTCAAAGATCAGGGTGCCAGCAGAGTTGCTTCCCCAGAGAGGGCTCTCTTCTTGGCTTGCAGATGGCTGCCTTCTCTCTTTTGTCCTCACATGGCAAAGAGAGAGAGTAGAATCAAGCTTTCTTTCATCTCTTTTTTAAAGGCACTAATCCTATCATGAAAGCCTCACTCTTGTGACCTTATCTAAACCTAGTTACCTCCCAAAGGCCCTATCTCCAAATGCCACCTCATTGTGGGTTAGGGCTTCAACGTATGAATTTTGAGGAGTTTATAATTCAGTCCATAAAAACATAAAAGTCTATGTTATATCAATCAACTAAAAACTAAAGAGCTGTATCTGTGAGTTACCCTTAATAAAGTCATTTTAAAATGTGTATGACATGGAAAAGCAAATATGGTCTCTCTTACCTAGCACATGATAACCAGAACATAGCTTCCACACTGGAAGACTTCAGCCAGTTCTTTTTATATGTGGCTCAGTGCTGCACAATCAAATTAAACACTGCCAGACTTCTCATTTAAATAAGAATAACTTTAATAAAATGTGAAATGAAAATATAAAGTGTATAGTTGTATAACAACAGAAATTGTAATTTTTTTTTCAGTTCAAAAACAAACTGTTCTATAAAAGTATCAGAGTTTGGGTTTGGTTTTGAAAGTTTGACTAAGATGAAAGTTTTCATATGATCAGAGATGATTCTAATTACAAGAGACCCTGGTAGATTATCTTATTGAGTCCTTATGTTTGACAAGCTGAGACTCTTAGGACCAAGGGATGTGCTGAAGGTTAGAGTGACAGAGTTTCAGTTAGAATTCATTCTCTTCTGATTGCCAGCCCAGTGTTGCGTTCTCTTTGTCTATTTGCATATCAAATATGGAATCCTTCAGTATTCACTGTGTTTTCTTTTAGCCAGTCTTCCTAGAAGAGGAATATAGAGAGTTAGTAGGAATTCGAGTGGGAAAGGCTGTGAAAGAGTAATGAAGCCAGTTGAGGCATGTGGAGGGAAAGCTGTCATGACTGAGAATACATGGTGGGGAAGAGTGTTGAAGAGAAGTGAGAGAGACACGCAGTCTGCTTTCCATTTCTCAGAGTATCTGCCCTGTACCGGGGCTGTGGTGGATACACTCTCTCCCTTCAGGGATCCTGAAGGATAGTGGAGACACCACTTCTGATGAGGTCATGAAGCATGTGTGTTGATGAAGTGACAAAACAGAATCTACTTTATGAAAGAAAGCAGCACATTTGAGAACAGTATTATAATCAGATGCTGTAAGCCTCGGGGCTTAGTTGTAGGAGATCAAGGTACTGAGACACATGTTGTGCTCACATGGTGTCTCACTCTCCTCATCACAACAGGCCGCAAGGCCCAAGTCACAGCTGAGGGGAAGGTTGGCTTCTGACTCCAGGGCCTGGTCTTCAACTCTGGAGTGTGCTGCCTCTGCCAGTATCTCCTTGGGGCACCCCCAAGTGTCCACTAAGCATTAGAGATTGCTGAGATGGACACTCTTGTCTTTTGACCTTCTGTAGTCATTTCTGCATCAGTTTCTCACTTCTCATATTCCCCAGTTGTGTAGTCCACATGCTGCGTTCTGATTTTTCTAGTAAGCCAATAAATTCAGCCCTATCCTTTCTCACATTGCCTATGTGATCTCCAGAGTCAAAACTCATTCTGTACATGAAACTTAACCTACTCCTGGTATCATGGAAAGCTTAGTTCACAGAATGATTCTCTAGCTAATGGATTGTATGGCAGTGCAATGGTAGAAGCTAGCCTCTGGCTGCCATTTGGTTCCCTCCCACCTTCTCTCCTACCTGCCTGTCACCCCCCCAATCCTTGCCCCTGCCCCACCCCCCCACCCTCCTGCACCACCATCATCTGCTTCAGCTTTGGGGGCAGACTTGGCTCCAAGGGCTTCCAGGACATTCTGCAAAGGGAAGAGCTGCTGCTTTTGTGACCTCAGGATTGTGGGAAGTAAAACCGTTAAAAACAGAATTTTCCAGGATACTCTTTTTTGTATTTCTCTCCTACTTTTTGGCTCACTCTTTCTAATTTGTTTTAACCTGGCTATCAATTACATGATAATATTTTATTTAAAAAGGTGCTGGCTGCATGGTACAATAGTGAAGGATGTGCATGTAGTGTTCCATCAGTGTTTGAGTTAAACACCAAAACATTATAATGAGTACCAGTAATGATTTAATATTGTGTGACATGAGGCCACCTTTTATGGATGTCTTTTCCTAGGATTGTGTAGCCCTATGATGGGAGATTAGGAATCAAGAGCCCTGAGTTCTGTGTTTACCAGCTGTGTGGCCTTGAGAAAAACTACTTAACTGCTCTGAACATGACTTTCATTTGCAAACTGGGGAAGATCATTTCTCTGATTGATATGGTATAAGGTTATACCTTATATAAGGTTGTCGTGAGGATCAAATGAGAAGATTTATTTGAATAAGAGTAGTTTGCAAACTTTAAAATATTATATGAATATAAGCAGTGGGTGTTTGCTAATTTATTTGTTCAGTTATTCAGCAAATATTTGCTGGGATCTTTATGTACACCAGGCATTGTTCTAAGAATTGGTGATTCGGTAATCATATTTGTTATCTATTGTTGTGTAATAAATTACCCCCAAACCTAGCAGTTTAAAACAGCAAACATTTATCTTTCTGTTCCTGAGTGAGGAATTGGGAGCAACTTAGCTAAGTAGTTGTGGCTCTGGATCTCTCGTGAGATTGTAGTCAAGATATCAGCAGAAGCTGCAGTCATCGGCAGGCCTGGGCCTGATAGGTCCTCTTCAAGAGGGCTCACTCATATAACTGTTGGCAAAAGGTCTCAGTTTTTGTTGGCGGTTGGCAGGAGGCCTTAGTTCTTCATTGCGCGGAACCCTGCATAGGACTACTTGAGGGTCCCCATGTCATGGCAGCTGGCGACCCCAGAGCGGCTGATCCAAGAGAAAGAACAAGGAGGAAGCAACAACATCTTTAGTAATTGAGTCTTGGAAGTCACACACCATCACTTCTGCCATATTCTATTCATAACAAGCCACCCCAAGGAGAGGGTAATTAAGCTCCATCTCCTGAAGAGAGGAGTATCAGGGAATTTATGAACATATTTTGAAACTACTACAGTGCTGGATGAGCAATATAGTCAAGACTCCTGCCCTGGTGGAGCATGTGTTCCAATGGAGAAATCAGACAATAAGCTACCAAATAAAATAACAAAATATCAGCTAGAGAGAAGTCTGGGATAGACAAGACTCCATTGTTTCTATAGATTGGATGTTAAGGAAGGCCTCTCTGAAATTATGTTTAAGCTTACCTAGTGAAAGTCTTAGGGAAGAGCAATTCAGACAGAGGAACAGCTAGTGCAAAGGTCTTATGGTCATTATGGGAGCAATGCTACTGTTATTATATTATTGTTATAAGAGCTAGAAATGTTGGTATATACAACTAGGTAAGAAGGATATATGCATATATCTGTGTGTGTGTGTACTAAATATCCACAAGAAGAACCAGAGTCTTCTCATCTTTTAAGTTTCCTGGTATCTCTGGGAAATAAGCCAAAAATATTGGGTTGGGGAATACTTTTCAAATTAAGATGGCTGAGGTTCTTTAATTGACTGTATAATTTCCTTATTATTAAGTACAACTGTTTGGGTTGCCTACAGTTAACCGTAAGCATCTAGAAGATCGAGTTAGATCCAAAACTTGGTAGTATCTTAATGGCCGATAAAATCTACTAACAGTTGCAGTTTGACTAATTAAATTTTGTGAAAAAGCTAAAGAGAATGTTCTTATGTTGTCTTTAAGGATTTCCTTTGGTTTGTACTTCGATTTATTTTCTACTTCTGGAGGAGCTTTTAGCTGCACATGAAGTGACATGTGCAAAAGAATAGTACTACTCTGCATTAATCTTGAAGACTATAGTAAGTTGATGATAGACAAGGCAACTTATCAAAAGTGAGTTTAAGTAAAGGCATGGTTTACTTTGCATTAAACCACAGCAGCAGATGTTGATAAGCTCCATTGAGTAAGCCAGTTTTACCTCACTTATTTTTTAAAAACAACAAATCACTTTCACCTTAAATTTGAGTGTGACAGAATTGAGAGTTCTGGAATGGTGGTGTGAGGATCTCAGGGACTTCTCCCCATAAGAGGATTTGCAAAGCTGATCAAAATTAGCAAAGACAGAGTGTCTCAAGATTGATCAAAGAACTTAGAATGAATTGAGAAATATTTATTCAACAAAATCTGTATAAACTTGGTAAGAACAGTGGGAGGCCATAGCATAGCACTGCATCTTCTGCCTTGCAGAAGAATTCTTTCAGTGGGCTCAGCAGCCAAGTGGACATTCGCATCTCCCCTGGCTCACTGGAGTAGAAGAGCTATTCCAGGTGGATTTGGCAGTCAGAGGACATTGGCAGATCTCATTTTCCATAGGCTTCATGCTGCAGAGCCTTATCTTGAGTGGCTGGTGGCAGTCAGGTGATGCTTGTTCCCCCACACTCAGTTCTCACCATCTAGGGATGATCAGAGTGGGAAACTGGTGAAAAGAACAGTCCCCCTTTCCTACACAGCTCTGTGTTGTAGGAGAGCTTCTTTAGTGTGCTCGGCAGCTGAGTGGCAGGCCCCATATGTCCCAGCTTCCTAGGGCGAAGACCTATTCTGGGTAGATTTGACAGTCAGTGAACCTAGGGATAAGTCTGACCAAAGATGTGCAAGACTTGTACACTGAAGTCTCCAAACATTATGGAGAGTAATTAAAGAAAACCTAAATAAGTGGAGAGATAAGAAGAATCAATATCATTAAGGTGTCAGTTCTCCCCAAATTGATCTATACATTTCAGTGCAGTCCCAACCACAATCCTAGCAGGCTTTTTTGGTAGAAATTGCCTATAATCCACCTAATTCTAAAATTCATATGGAAATGCAAATAACTTAAAATAGTTAAAACAATAATGTAGTAGAGAGTATTCAGCACTTTATCAAAGATTATTGAACATGTAAGAAAATGACCCATAATCAAGAAAAAAATAGAATCTTTTCTAGAAATGACAGAGATGATGATGGAAGTAGCAGACAGGAAATTTAGTACTTCTGTTATACATGTTCAGCGGTTTAAAGGAAAACATGAATATGAAGGAAAAGTAGACAGTATAAAAGAAGAACAAAATGGAACCTCTGGAGCTGAAAAATAGTTTCTGAAATGAAAATTTCACTGGGTAGGATTAATAACAATGTAGACATTACAAAAGAAAAACTCAGTGAACTTGAAGACATAGTGACAGAACTAACGCAAACTGAAGCACAGGGAAAAAAATTACTAGAAAAAGAATGAACAAACCCTTGGTGACCTGTGGTACAATAGCAAGCAATCTGACACGTGTGATTGAGTTTCCAGGAATTGGGGCAGGGGAGTGGGCTCTGTCACAGAACAGCAGTAAACTCAGTGCAAGAGTAACACAAAGAAAACCACACCAAGCCACATGATGTTCAGGTTGCTGAAAACCAGTGATAAATGGAAAAGCAGCCAAGAAAAACAATTACATATAGAGGCACAAAAGATAAGAATGACTGCTGGCTCTTCATCAAAGACAATGCAAACCAAAAATCAACAAAGTGACATCTTTAAAGTACCAAAAGAAAAAATTGTCAACCTAAATATTATATCCAGCATAAATATCCTTCACAAATAAAGACATTTCCAGACAAAAGCTAAGAACGTGTGGGGCCAGCAGACTCTATAAGAAATGTTAAGGAAGCTCCTTTAAACTCTGAAGGCAGTAACCAGTCCAGACGAAAACACAGATCTAAACAAAAGAATGAAGACCACCAAAAAGGTGAAAATACATGGATAAGTATAAGACATTTTTTTCTCATTAAAAAAAATTTTAAGATAATTGACTTTTAAGAACAAATAATTAACAATGTTTTATGAAATTTATAACTTGTGTATGTTACATGTATGATGACAGTAGCACAAAGGACAGGTAGGGTGAATGGAAAAATTGAGTTGTGAGGTTCTTACATGTAAAGTGGTATAGTATTATTTGTAGTTAGAATGTGATAAGATGAAACAAACCCTAAAGGAAACATTAAAATCATTAAAAGCAAAAAACAGAAAAAACCCAAAGAGAGATAGTTAATAAAGCAGTCATGGGGATAAAATGAAATACTAAAAGATTTACTCAGTTGACTGAAAAGAAGACAAAGAAGGCAAAAGTAATAAACAAGCAGATGGGAAAAAAAGAAGACAAATAGCAAGATGGTAGACTTAAACCCAATTACATCAAAAATTATAATATATGTGAACAGTTTTAACACCAGTTCTCAGACTATATTTAAAAATAAAGATCCAAGCATATACAAGAAGTTTACTTTATTTTTCAATTCATACTTAATTTTTTAACCATTTGTTTTGAAATAATTTTAGTTTAGAGAAAAGATGCAAAGATAGTACAAAGAATTCCCATCTGCCTTTGAACTGTATTCCCTGTTTGTTAACATTTTGCATTTGCTTTATCATTCATAATCTCCATCTCCACATTCATAATCTCCATCTCCATCTCTTCTTTCCTTCCTCCTCCCTCCCTTTCCCTATCTATCTTTCCATATTTTTTTTCTGAATTTTTTGAGAATCAACTGTAGACATGCTGTTCTTTTACTCCTCAAAACTCAGTGTACATTTTTTATGAATATGGACATTATTTTACGAAACCATAGTATACTTACCAAAATCAGGAAATTAACACTAGTACACTATTATTTAATCTATAGACCTTATTTGAATTTTGTCAGTTGTCCCATTAATGACTTTTATTTTAAAAAGAAAAGAAATTTTTGTTCCAAACCTCAAGCCAGGATGACTTATATTTAATTTCCATGTCTCGTTAGTCTCTACTTCAATGTGGAACAATTGATTTATCTTTCTTATCTTTTATGACCTTGACATTTTTGAAAAGTAGAAGCCATTTATTTTGGAGAATATCCTAGTTTGGGTTTTCTGATGTTTTCCTTATGATTTAATTCAGATTATGCATTTTGGGGCAGGAGTATCACTTAAGTTTGTGTCCTGCTAGTTCATCTGATTATCAGGAAGCACATGATGTCTATTTGTTCCATTTTTCTTTTGTAATTCATAAATATCTTGTAGAGAAGTACCTTGAGACCATGTAAATATACTGTTTGGCATCAGACCCTCACCATTTTAGCACTGATTGATGATTCTTGCCTAAAATAGTTATTACTCTGATGATGAATAGCCTATTTTGCATCAAACTGACTAGTTTTAGCATCCACTGGTGATTCTTGCCTGGAACAATTATTGCTCTGGTGATTTTTTTTTTAATTCTATTATTCCTTCTATGTTTATTAGTTGTCATTCTAATGGAAGTAAGATGTGAGGTAAAGGTCAAAGTTCATTTTTATCCATAATTGATATCCAGTTATTTTGCCACCATTTGTTGCAAAGACTATCTTTTTCCCATTGAATTACCTTAGCACAGTTGTCAAAATTGACCACGTGTGCTTGGATCTATTCTGTGTCATTTTCACATGTCCCCATCATTTGTTGAGCACTTCCTTACTTTCTTTTTTGGGGTTTTTCCCCCCCATTTTTATTGATGTCTTAATAGTTTATAACATTGTGGAGTTTTAGTTGTATATTATTGTTTGTCTGTCCCTTTACCCCTTGTGCCCACCTCCCACCCCCCTTCCCCTTGGTAACCACCAACCAGTTCTCTCTGTCCGTGTGTTCGTTTATATTCCGCATATGAGTGAAATCATGCTGTTTGTCCTTCTCTCTCTGGCTTATGTCACTTAACATGGTACCCTCTAGGTCCATCCATGTTGTTGCAAATGGGACAATTCTGTCTTTTTTATGGCTGAGTAGTATTCCATTGTATATATATACCACATCTTCTTTATCCAGTCGTCAGTTGAGGAACACTTGGGTTGCTTCCACTTCTTGGCTATAGTGAATAATGCTGCAATGAATATGGGGTGCATAAGCCTCTTGTGATGGTGGATTTCATGTCCGTTGGGTAGATGCCCAAGAGTGGGATTGCTGGATCATAAGGTATTTCAATTTTTAATTTTTTGAGGAATCTCCATACTGTTTTCCATAGAAGCTGCACCAGTTTGCATTCCCATCAGCAGTGAATTAGGCTTCCCGTTTCTCTTCAACCTCTCCAACATTTGTTGTTTTTTGTCTTGGTGATTATAGCCATTCTAACAGGTATAAGGTGATATCTTATTGTAGTTTTGATTTGCATCTCCCTGATGATTAGTGATGTTGAACATCTTTTCATGTGTCTATTGGCCATCTGTATATCTTCCTTGGAAAAATGTCTGCTCGTATCCTCTGCCCATTTTTTGATCAGGTTGTTTTTTGTTGTTCGGTTGTGTGAGTTCTTTATATATTACGGAGATTAATCCCTTGTGGGATATACAATATGCGAATAGTTTCTCCCAGCTGGTGGGTTGTCTATTCATTTTGATCCTGGTTTCATTTGCCTTGTAGAAGCTCTGTAGTCTGATGAAGTCCCACTTATTTTTTCTTTTGTTTCCCTTGTCTGAGTAGACGTGGAATCTGAAAGAATCTCTTTATGGCCCATGTCAATTAGTGTACTGCCTATATTTTCTTCCGTTTCAGGTCTCACTTTCAGATCCTTAATCCATTTTGAGTTGATTTTTGTGTATGGAGATAGAAGATGGTCTACTTTCATTCTTTTGCAGGTGGCTGTCCAATTTTCCCAGCACCATTTATTGAAGAGACTTCCCTTTTTCCATTGTATGTTCTTCACTCCTTTGTCGAAGATTAGCTGTCCATAGGTCACTTCCTTACTTTCTGACACTGCCAGATGTTCCAGTCTTGTCATTTTCCTGCCCCAGCCCTGGAATATCCATTTCTTCAAAGACTTCTGCTTCATTTTAGTGGAGGATGATATTTGGAAACTTAAGATCTTTGTCCCATGTGTACTCATTGCTGCTGGGGTGTCATTGCCACTGAGGTGTCATTGTCTCTCGGCCTTTAGGAAGAAATGTTTATGTATATGTGTGTGTGTGCATGAACACACAAACATATCTATTTCTATATCTATGTATATTAAAAACCATGAGTTGTTACTGATACCTCCAGTTTTAATACACCACCACAGTGTTCCTTTTATCCTTCCTTTTTCTGTTTCTTCTCCAACAATGAGAAATCTGGCTCCAATTGTCTACAATATGTATAGATTGCTCCTAGAATACAAATAATTCATTTGAAAATTGTTAACTCATGTCACCATGAAAAACAAACCTACTAATTAGAGTACAATGTTTAGAATTCATTATTTTCTTTAGTCTGAATGTGTATGGTCAAAATATTATATTCAAAATTTGCATATGTTATAGTGTTCTTCATCTTTCTTGCCATCCTCCCCACCCCCACCCCTATCTTCATTGTGATTATGTTCATTCAGAATAAAGTTTAGTTCATTGGTTTCTATCTGTATTCCATTTGGGATTTTTACCTCCATTTTAAAAATTCACTATTTTAAATATGTGAAACAATAGAATTCAGAAAGTCAGGACTATACAAAAGTCAAATACATGGGTATTTTCTCATATCTCTTCTTTTTTACACAAAAGGAAGCATACTGTAGGATCTCTTTTGCATTTTGTTTTATCCACTTAAAAATACGTCCTGAAAAGCTCTCTATCAGTTCATAGAGACCTTTCTCATTAATTTTATACAACTGCAACATACTGTGTTATGTTGATGTGCCATCATTTATTCACCCATTGTCTTATATATGAGAAATTTGTTGCCAGTATTTTGCAGTTGCAAATAGTGCTTAAAAGACTAATCTTGTGTATATTTGTTTTCATATTTTCGAAAATTGTCTTCAAAATAAATTCCTACAATTAGGATTGCTGAGTCAAAAGATAAATGCATGTGTAATTTGTATTGTTGAAAGTATGTGTTTAGGATAAATTCCTAGAAACAGGATTGGTGAGTCAAAAGGTAAATGCTTCTGTAGTTTTATTAGATATTGACAGTTTCTCCTTTCAGGAGTTATGCCAATTTGCATACCCATCATAAGTGAATGAGTGCCTATTTTCCTATAGCCTTTCTAAGACAACATATTATAATACTTTTTAATTTTTGTCAATCCGATAGGTCAGATTCTATCGCCATGTCATTTTAGTTTGTCTTTCTGTAATTATGAGTGAGATTGTATATCTTTCTGTATATCTGAGAGCCATGCTTATATTTATCTTTTGATCTTGTTTGTTCTACTCATTTTTCTATAGGACTTTTGATCTTTATTTTTTCCATTTTAATAAACAATTCTTTCTTTATTAGAGATATTTGTCCTGCAATAAATATTATCTCCCTATTGGTCAGTAGTGTTGATTTTGAAGAAATGCGCTTTAAGTATAAAAACACAAGTAGGTTAAAAGTAAAAAGATTGTTGGGGGGAAGTAACACTAATCTTAAAAATGCTGGAGTGGTTATATTACTATCAGGCAAATTAGACTTCAGGACAAGGAATATTATCAATGAGAGAGACATTTTGCCATTATAAAAGAGACAATTCACCAGGAGAATGCAACAATCCTAGGTCTGTATAAGCTTAATATCAGAGCTACAAAATACATGAAGAAAAAATGAACAGAAATAAAGTGAAAAATAGACAAATCCACAATTATAGTTGGAGGTTTCAACAATCATCTGTCAATAACTGATAAAGTAGACAGGAAATCAGTAAGGGTGTAGAAGACTCAACACTATCAACCAACTTAACCTGGTAGATATTTATTAAACACTATACCCAACAATAGCAGATTATACAGGTAATGTTCTCTGACACAGCAGAATTAAATTAGAAATCACTAACAAGAAAAGTGTGAGATTTTTTTAAATTGGAAATTAAAGCATGTGACAAAATTCAACATCTTAATTTAATATTCCTAATTAAAAACACTTAGCAAACTAGGAATAGAAAAGAATTTCCTCAACCTGACAAAGAGCATCTATGGAAAATCAAAAGCTAACATGATACTCGATGGTGAAAGATTGAATCCTTTCTTTCTGTTGAGAACACAAGGCAAGGATGTCCACTTTTATCGCTTCTATTCAATATTGTATTGGATATGCTATTCATTACGCTAAGGCAAGAAACAGAAATAAGGAAGTATCATTTGGAAAGGAAGAAGAAAAAAGGTGCTTGTCTACAAACAATATGATTGTATACCTAGGAAATCCTAAGGAGCATGCCCAAAAAGCTATGAGAATAAGTGAATTTAGCAAGATTGAAGGGTATATATAGTCAATACCAGAAATTCTATTCTTTGTGACAAGTACAAAAGTAAAATATTATAGAGAAATGCCATGTACAGTAGCCTCAAAAACGTTACATACTTCAGGATAAATTTAACAAAAAAATTTTGAAGCCCGTACACTGAGTCCTATAATATATTAAGAGGTATTCTGTATTCATAGATTGAAGAACTACTGAGATGTTAATTCTTCCCAGATGGATTTTAGATTAAGTGCATTCCAATTAAAATCACAACAATTTTGTAGATACTGACAAAATGATTTTCAAATTTAATATGGAAGCATTAAGCACCTAGAATAACCCAAACAGGTTTTGCAAAGGAGGACCAAATTGGAGGATTTAAACTACCAGTTTTGAAGACTTAGTTTAAAAGTTTTTTGACATTTTGTGCCATATCTACATGGAAACAAAAAAATGAACTTTAAATTAAATTACCTCACACCAGAAACCAGAATTAACTTTAACAGGACAATAGGCCTATGTATAAAATCTGAACGTATAAAACTTTTAGAATAAACATAGAAATCTTTGCAGCCTGGGAAAATTATTAGGACACCAAAAACTCATATCATAAAAGAAAAAATGATAAATTGGACTTCATCAAAATTAAAACTTTCTGCTCTTCAAAGACCATTTTACCCCAGTTTTATTAAGATACAATGACTTGTAACAGTGTAACGTAACATTGTATAAACTTAAGCGAAGAGCTTATTACTGAATAAGTGATAATTTGATATATGCATATATTGTGAAATGATTACCACAGTAAGTTTCGTTAACATTCATCACCTCACATAGTTACAAATTTCTTTTTCTGTAATGAGAACTTGTAAGATCTACTCTCTTAGCAGCTTTCAAGTATACAATACAGTATTGTTAACTTTATTCATCATGCTGTACATTATATCCACAGAATTTACGTATTTCATGACTGGAAGTTTATAATTTTGACCATCTTCACCCATTTGCTTTCCTCCTGCCCCTCGTCTCTGGCAACCCCCAGTCTATTCTGTTTCTGTGAGTTTGTTTTTTTTAGATTCCACATAATTGAGATCATACAGTATTTGTCTGTCTGATTTATTTCACTTAGCATAATGCCTTCAGAGTCCATCTATGTTGTTGGAAATGGCATGATTTCCTTCTTTTGTATGATTGAATGATATTCCGTTGTATGTATGCCACATTTTCTTTATCCATCATTTATCAGTGGACACTTAGGTTATTTCCGTGTTTTGGCTATTGTAAATTATGCTAAAATGAACATGGAAGTGCAGGTATCTTTTTGAGTTAGTGTTTTCATTTCCTTCAGATAAATATCCAGAAGTGGAATTACTGGATTATGTGGTAGTTCTATTTTTAATGTTTTGAGAAACCCTCTGTACTGTTTTCCATAGTGGCTGTACCACTTTACATTCCCACCAACGGTGTACAAGGGTTCCCTTTTCTTCTCATCCTCTCTAACATTTGTTATTTCTTGTCTTTTTGATAATAGCCATTCTGACAGGTGTAAGGTAATATCTCATTGTGGTTTCGGTTTGCATCTCCCTGATGATTAGTGATGTTGAGGATCTTTTCATGTGCCTATTGGCCATTTGAATATCTAATATCTGTTCAGGTCCTTTACTCATTTTAAAATTTAGATTGATCTTTTGCTGTTGAGTTGTATGAGTTCCTTATGTGTTTTGGATATTAATCCCGTATCAGATGTGTGATTTGCAAATATTTCCTCCCATTCCATAGATTGCCTTTTCATTTCATTGATTGTTTCTTTTGGTGTGCAGAAGCTTTTTAGTTTGATGTAGTCTCACTTGTCTAGTGTTGATTTTGTTGCTTATACTTTAGCTGTTATATCCAAAAACTTGTTGCCAGGACCTGTGTCAATGAGCTTTTTTTCCTGTATTTTCTTATAGAAGTCTTATGGTTTCGGGTCTTACATTTAAGTCTTTAATCCATTTCGAATTCACTTTTCTTAGTAGTGTGAAATAGGGCTCTAGTTTCATTCTTTTGCATGTGAATATCCAATTTTCCCACTATCATTTATTGAACAGACTGTCTCTTCTCCATTGAGTGTCCTTGGCTCCCTTGTCAAATAGTTGACCATATAGGCATGGGTTTAATTCTGGACTTTTAATTCTGTTTCATTGGTCTGTGTGTTGATTTTGATGCCAGCACCATACTAATTTGATTACTGTAGCTTTGTAATATAGTTTGAAATCAGGAAGTGTGATTCATCTAGCTTTGTTCTTCTTTCTTAGGTTTCCTTTGGCTATTCACGGTCTTTTGTGGTTCCAAACAAATTTTAGGATTTTTTTTTTTTTATTTCTCTAAAAGATGCTGTTGGAATTGTGATAGGATTGCATTGGATCTATAGATGACTTGAGGTATTGTGGACATTTTAACAGTATTCTTCCAATCCATGAACATGGGATATCTTTCCATTTATTTGTGTCAATTTCTTTCATTAGTGTCTTATAGTTTTCAGTGTAGAGCTCTTTTACCTCCTTGGTTAAATTTATTCCTAAGTATTTTATTGTTTTTTTGTACAACTGTGAAGGGGATTTCTTTCTTTTGTTTTCTTTATTTCTTTTTCAGGTAATTAATTGGTGTAAAGAAACACTACTGATTTTTTTAATGTTGATTTTGTATCCTGTAACTTGACTGAATTTGTGTATTGGAGTGAACAGTTTTTTGGTGGAGTTTTAGGATTTTCTATATATAAAATCATATCATCTGCAAATAGTTACGGTTTTGCTTCTTCCTTTCTGGTTCTGATGCCTTTTCTTTCTTTCTTTTTTTTTTTTTTTTTTTGCCTTGTTGCTCTGGTTGGGACTTCCGGTACTATGTTGAATAGGAGTGGTAAGAATAGACACCCTTGTCTTGTTCCTGATCTTAAAAGAAAAGATTTCAGCCTTTCACCATTGTGATGTTAGTTGTGGACTTGTCATTTGGGGCGTTTGTGCTGTCAAGGTACATTCTTTCTATACCCAATTTGTTGAGAGTTTTTATCATGACTCAGTGTTGAATTTTCTCAAATGTTTTCTCTGCATCTATTGAGATGATCATGTGATTCTTTTATTCTATTAGTGTGATGTACCACATTTGTTGATTTGCATATGTCAAATCATCCTTGCATCCCAGGGATAAATTCCACTGGATCATAGTGTATGATCCTTTTAATGTGCTGTTGAATTTGGTTTATTAGTATTTTGTTGAGAATTTTTGCTTCTATATTCATCATGGATATTGGCCTGTAGTTTTCTTTCTTTGTAGTTCTCTACCTGACTTTGGTTTCAGGGTAATGCTGGCCTCATAAAATGAGTTTGGAAGAGTTTCCTCCTGTTCAGTTTTTTGGCAGAGTTTAAGATTGGCATTAATTCTTCTTTAAATGTTTGGTAGATCACCAGTGAAATCATCTGGTCCTGGGCTTTTCTTTGTTGAGATATTTTGATTATGGATTTGATTTCCTTACTTGTTATTGGTCTGTTCAGATTTTCTGTTTCTTCATGATTCAGTCTTGGTAGGTTGTATTTTTCTAGGAATTTATCTATTTCTTCCAGGTTGTCCAATTTGTTAGCATGTAGTTATCCATAGTAGTCTCTTATGATCCTTTGTATTTCTATGGTATCAATTGTAATCTCCTTTGCATTTATAATTTTATTTAGTTGAATCTTCTCTTTTTTCTTGGTTAGTCTAGCTAAAGGTTTGTCAATTTTGTTTGTCTTTTCCAAGAACCAACTCTTAGTGTTGTTAACCTTTTCTGTTGTTTTCCTGTTCTTTTTCATTTATTTTTGCTCTAATCTTTATTCTTTCCTTCCTTCTGCTAACTTTGGGCTTAGTTTGGTTTTTTTCTAATTCCTTGAGGTATAAAGTTAGTTTATTTGTGATCTTTCTTTTTTCTTGTTGCACGCATTTGTAACTATAAACTTTCCTCTTGGAACTGCTTTTGTTTCCATTTTCCTTTGTGTCAGGATACTTTTTAATTTCCATTTTGATTTCTTCTTTGATCCACTGGTTGTTTAGGAGTTTGTTGTTTAATTTCCTTGTATTTGTGAATTTCCTGTTTTCTTCCTATTGTTCATACCGTTTTAATCAGAAAAGATACTTGGCATGATTTCACTCTTCTTAAATTTTCTAAGACTTGTTTTGTGGCCTAAATTGGATCTATCCTAGAAATGTTCAATGTGTGCTTGAGAAGAATATGTATTCTGCTGTTGTTGGATAGAATGTTCTGTATATGTCCGTTAGGTCCATTTGGTCTATAATATTTTTCAATTCCATTGTTTCCTTATTGATTCTGTCTGGATGATCTATCCATTGTTGTTAGTGGAGTATTAAAATTCCCAACTATTATTGTATTGCTGTTTATTTCTCCTTTTAGTTCTGTTAATATTTGCTTTATATCTTTAGGTATTCTGCTGTTAGGCTCATAAATATTTGTAACTTCTATGTCCTCTTGTTAGATTGACCCCTTTATCATTATATAATGACCTTCTTTGTCCCTTTGACCATTTTTAGTTTCAAGTCTATTTTGTCTGATTACAAGTATAGCTACCCCTGACTTCTTGTGGTTATCATTTGGTTGGAGTGTCTTTTTCTGTCCTTTCCTTCTCAATCTATGTGTATCTTGAAAGCTAAAGTTAGTCTCTTGAAGGCAGCATATCATTGGATCTTGTTTTTTTAATCCATTCAGCCGTTCTAAATCTTTTGATTGGAGAATTTAATTCCTTTATGTTTAAAGTAATTATTAATAGGTAAGGACTTACTGTTGCCATTTTGTTAATTTTTTCTGTTTTATAAATCCTTTGTTTCTTGCTCCTTATCTTGCTGTCTTCTTTTATGATTTGATCACCCTTTGTGGCAGTTGCTTTGACTCCTTTATTGTAATCTTTTGTGTAATTACTACAGGTTTTTCTTTTGTAGTTGCCATGAGGCTTACATAAAATATCATATTTTTAACATCCTATTTTAAGCTGATAACTTAGATAGCATATGTAAACTTTATACTTTTACTTCCCCCCTCACATTTTAGTTTATTGATGTTAAAAATTATGGCTATTAATATTTTATAATAAAGTATAAATATTTTATATTGTGTATGCAATAACAAATTATTGTAATTTTAGTAATTTTTAATACATTTGTTTTTTAACTATTAAACTAGAGTTGTAAATGACACACCACCATCACAATAATAGAGAATCTGACTTTGACTATATATTTACCATTACCACTGAGTTTTAAACATATATTCACAAGTTTTTTGATGTTGATTAGCATCCTTTTATTTCCACTGGAAGAACATTCTTTAACATTTCTTGTGAGGCAGGTCTAGTGGTGATGAACTTCCTCAGCTTTTGTTTGTTTGGGAAAGTCTTTATCTCTCTTTCATTTCTCTATGACAGCTGTCCTAGATATAGTATTGTTGGTTGACAGTTATTTTCTTTCAGTATTTTGAATATATTATCCTATTCTCTCCTGGCCTACAAAGTTTCTGTTGAGAAATCTTCCTGTAGTCTTATGTGGGCTACCTTGTATGTGGTGTGTCACTTTTCTCTTGCTGCTTTTAAAATTCTCTTTGTCTTTGACTTTTAACAATTTAATTATAATGTGTTTTGGTGTAGCCCTTTTCAGGTTTAACCTATTGGGTTCTTTGAGCCTCATGAATTTGGATGTCCATTTCTCTCCCCACATTTTGGAAGTTTTCATTCATTACTGCTTTAAATATACTTTCTGTTCTCCTTCTGTGATTGCCATAATGCATATATTATTTTATTTGAAGGTGTCCCATAAATCTGGCATGCTTTCTTCACTCTTTTTCATTCTTTTTTTTTTTTTTTTTCTCCTCTGGATAATTTCAAATGACCTATCTTTCAGTTTGTTTATTCTTTCTTCTGCTTGGTCAGGTCTATTGTTGAAGCTCTCTATTGAATTCTTCAGTGCAGTCATTGTATTCTTCAGCTGTAGGATTTCTGTTCAGTTGTTTGTTTGTTTTGCAGGGAAAGATTCACCCTGAACTAACATCTGTTGCCAATCTTCCTCCTTTTTTTTTTTCTTTTTTGCCTCCCTGAAGCCCCAGTGCATGGTTGTATATCCTAGTTGTAAGTCCTTCTAGTTCTCCTACTTGATCTGCTGCCACGGCATGGCAACTGACAGGTGAGTGGTGTGGTTCCGCAACTGGGAACTGAACCCAGGCCGCCGAAGCAGTGAAAGCACCGAACTTTAACTGCTAGGCCATCAGGGCTGGCTCTGTTTGTTTTTTTGATGGTTTCTATTTCTTTGTTGAACTTCTCATTTTGTTCATGCATTGTTTTTCCAATTTCATTTAGCTGTTTATGTAGTTTACTTAACTTCTTCAAGAGAATTATTCTGAATTCTTTCTTAGACAGTTGATAGATCTCCATTTCTTTGGGGTCAGTTATTGGAGCATTATTAGTTTCCTTTGGTGTTGTCATATTTGTCTGGTTATGATCTTTGACTCCTTGCATTGGCATCTGCTCATTTGCTAAGTAAATAAGTGATCTCCTCTTCCAGACTTTACCAGTTCACTTCGGCAGAGACACTTCTTCACTAGTCTGCTCAACTTGGGGTTCTGGACAGGTCACCTGGTAGCATTCTTGGGCAGGTGGGGCTTGCTGTCGGGGTCTCTCTTTGGCCAAGGTCACTTCCTGAGCTTAGAGGTCAGGAGAGTCGCTACTGGCTGAGATCACTTGGATTGGACTGCTGACTTGGTTCCCTGTCCGTGTGCAGCTGTAGGGTAGGCTCCACAGTGCCCAGATTCTCTGGTCAGGCTTCCTAGTTGGGCAGGCTGGGTGCTATATGCAGTAGTTGGGTGGGGCTGTGAATTTGCTTCCCTGCCCAGGTGGGGCCATAAAACATGCTCCGCAGCTATTATGGCTTGATAGCTAGGGGCACAAAGCTGCCAAAGCTGCCCACTAAGCTCCCTGGCCAGACAGGGCAACCAGCTTGGCTCTTCAGATGGGCTGAGCCACTGGCTGGGTTCTCTGCTCGAGTGCCATTGTAAGTAGGGCTGTAGGTTGGGTTATGCAGCTTCCCAGGTGTTCTGGTTAGGCGTCCTGGTTGGGTGGGGCCAGAGGCTATATTCAGCCCTAAGCAGATCTTTGAATTTGCTTCTCAGCCCAGGCGGGGCCATAGAACAGACTCCATGGCGGGTATGGCTCATTGGGTGGGGACCCAAATCACACAGAATTGTCCACTGAACTCCCTGGCCAGACAGGGCCACTGGCTTGCCTCTGCAGATGGGCAGAGCTGCTGGCTAGGATCTCTTCTTGGGTGTTGTCACAAGGAGGAACATGTCTGCCAAGATCCATGCACTGGTTGCCATACATCCCACCCCACCTGCCCATCCCAATCTGATCTCCAGTGGTCAAGCCCCACAGATTCCCCCTGCAGTCCTCTTGAGGCAAGACTCGAGTGAACCTTCTGGGAAGTGACCCACAACCCTGGGGGAGCTGGATGTCCACCTTGGGCTCTCGCTTTCCCTCTGGAGAAACTGCAGGCCCCGGGTGGCCCTCTCCGTGCGGTGCTGTGCCGGCCTGGTAGAGAGGCGATGGGATCAGAGTGTAGCCATTCCTCTTACCTTTCTAATGTAGTCCTTTTTGGTCTCTGTGGTCCAGAGGATTTCTTAAACTTCGCTCTGTGTTCTGGGATTTTCACAGTAGTGTCTTGTCTATGGATAGTTGCTAGTTGGTCTTACTATGAGGGGGACTGAAGTTGGGAATGACCTATGTCATTATCTTGATGACGTCACCCCCAAATAACACCATTAATGATATGAAAAGGAGGGACAGGTAGAAAATATTCACAGTACATATATTTGACAAAGGATGTATCTAGGATATATAAAGAACTCTTAAAACTTAATAAGACAAACATCCCAGTTAAAAAAACTGTGAATAGATCCTTTACAAAAGAAGATATCTAATTGGACAATAAATAAATGAAAAGATGTTCAACAACATTAATCCTTAGGGGAATGCAAATTTAAGCTAAAATGTATATGTGTGTCTATATATAGAGAGAGAGAGAAAATATACGTATTATATAGGAGTAATCGATACCATTTCTTTTCAATCACTCTTTTAGATGTCTCTAATAAAAATCTTATTTGGAACCATTTTAAACTGTTGATGACTTTGGAAGTTTTACTTGTTAAAGTACATTTTTCCCTTCTTATTTCTGCTTGCAGTGCTTATTGTGGATCAAGATGCAAAAGAGTAGTTCCCAAATGTGAGAGTGTACATAAAATCACCAGTTTCTGGGCTTCACACTAGATGGAAGGAATCAGATTCTGGAGGTGGGGTCCTAGGATCTGCATTTCTACAAGAATTCTAGATGATTAAGATGTAGGTAGACCACAAACCATTTTTTAAGAAATACTACCCAAAGAGTACCTTTCGTTTAGGTAGTAATTGTCCCTAGGAAAACGTTTTAAATTTCCTGGTTTAAACAAACTCCCAAAGCTCCAAGAAGGCCCTGTGTGCTTCGTTTGGAGCTACCAGCTTAACTTTGACTTGACAGTTCACAAAAGAATGTAGACCGTGTCCCACAAGATTTCTTGTCTCTCTCTAGTTGTTCCCTTGCTTGAAGTCAAAAAATATTTTTTTGACTTTATTCGTCTCCTTATCCCCAGATAAATAGTTAATATTTTAGTGAAAATAAAAAGATTGTATTGAGATTTACAAAACAAATACAATTACTGCAGAAAGCATAAAATCATGCATTATTACTGTTAGAATATCTCAGATTCTGTTTCTTTGAAATGGGTTCCGTTTTTCACATTCTTCTTCCCCAGTGTATTTTTCAGTATTATAGATTTGCAAATCTTTGCTTTCTGTTAATAAAGCACTAAACGATGTCACGCCCTTTCTAAGTAAACATAGTAGCAACCACCTCAGTTAGCTGTGGATACATGACAGCAATGTTAGTGAATTTTTGGTTCTGTTAAAATAAGATTTTACCTATGGCAACTTGTACCCACTCAAATATTAAACTGTTTCTTAGATACAGATCTGCTATTGTTTTGAAAATATGCATTTATTTATGAGGGAATCACCTTTTATGTGTTGCTCCCTCTATCTCATTTTGTGAGCATTCTGTAAATATCACAATAACAATTGCTGGACACCACTTCTCTGGAGCATTTTATGGGAGGTCTTAGCCGACACAAGGCATAGAAAAGGAAAACAAGGTCTAAGGATTTAAAAGGAAGAAGCAGAATTTTGTTACTTGCAGGTGATTTGTCTACAGAGATAATCCAGATGGTGATCATTTTGGCAGTACATATAGTGACAGGGGAAAATCTAAGAGGCTCTATAGACAAACTATTAGAATTAACTCACCAGAGTGACTGGATACAAGATCAGTACACAAAAATCAATAACTTTTTTGTATAAAGCAATAACCACGTATATCCAGCTGCCTGCTTGACATCTTCATCTAGGTAAGACATCTCAAATTTAAATGTCTAAGACAACACCTTTGAATATCTACCCGTTTACTCTTCCCCACTTCCAACCCACTCCTCCCATGTCATGACTATGTATCCAATTTCTCAGGGCAAAATCAGGATTAAGTCATCCTTGATTCCTCTCTCCTTTCTCTTATACTCCAAAATCAATCCACCAGCATGTCCTGTTGTCTCTAACTTCCACATAAATTAAGAGAAGAGCCACTTCTCATCACTTTCCCTTGCAATCCCCATAGACCACGGCTACCATCGCCTCTTGTCTGGACTACTGCAGGACTTCCCTGCTTCCACTTTTGGGCTCCTACAGTCTCTTCTTCACACAGCAGCCAAAATTAACCTTTCCAAGTGTGTCAGATCATATTACTTCCTTGCTCAAAAATCATAGAGGGGCCAGCCAGGTGGCATAGTGGTTAAGTTCTCATGCTCTGCTGCGGTGGCCCAGGGTTCATAGGTTCAGATCCCGGGCACAGACCTATGCTCTGCTAATCAAGCCATGCTGTGGCAGGCGTCCCACATATGAAGTAGAGGAAGATGGGCACAGATGTTAGCCCAGGGTCAGTTTTCCTTAGCAAAAAGAGGGGGATTGGCAGCAGATGTTAGCTAAGGGCTAATCTTCCTCATACACACACACACACACACACAACAACCATAGAGGCTTGGGCCAGCCCCAGTGGCCTAGTGATTGGGTTCGAGGTGCTCCACTTCAACAGCTGGGTTTGGTTCCCAGGCGTGGACCTGCACCACTTGTCTGTCAGTAGCTGTGCTGTGGCAGCAGCTCACATAGAAAAACAGGAAGATTGGCAGCAGATGTTAGCTCAGGGAGAATCTTCCTCAGGGGGAAAAAAAAAAACATACAGGCTTTTTATTACACTTAGAATAAAATTCAGACTCCTACAAGGAGACCTGGCCTTTGTACCTCTCTGATCTTAGTTCCTACCTCCTTCCCTGCAGCCTCCTTGTTCCTCAACAGGCCGAGTACCTCCGTACTGTCTTCCCCCAGATCTCCACTACTCAGATCTCAGCTCCAGTGTCCCTCCTCAGAGAGGCCTTCTCTGTTCCTACTGTGTTTGATTTGTCCTTATCTATCACACATCATCACGTGATATGTTCTGCTTTTGTCTCCCCTACTAGGGTGTTAGTGCCATGAGAGCAGGCTCTTAGCTTTGTTCCCATAGCCCCAGCCACTAGGCAGCCCCGGCATTCAGTATACTTATGTTGAATGAATGGAATGTGCACTTTTTTTCCCCTTGCCTGGCCACTTTAGACATTTCCATTTGCAGCTTTGGGAGTAGAGTCTCAGTTCTGTGAGACAAAAAAACTGTCTTACTCTCTTTTGTATCTCTAGCATCTAACATAATAGTCAATGTTTATATATATGAATTAATGACTTATACACATTTACTCTATGAATTATACCTTTTTTTCCCTTGATTGGACTAAGATTTTATGTAAGTTTGGATTTCACACCATTAAAACTGATGAGCTGACTGGTATCTCTAGTTTTAAAGGCACCAGAGAATGTCCTTGTTATGTCATGCCTAAGAAAGGCAGAAATCAAAAGGGGGTAGATTCTGTACTTCTTGGTAGATGTGGCAGCTGTCTTATGAGGAATCGTGCCTTCTTTGTCCTAGTGTCTTTAATTTTGTGCTTCAGTAAAGTGTAATCTTACATTTGGTGTTATCCTTCTTGTTTGTGTTTGTCATCTATTCTGTTCAACATATGTAGAGGGATTATCAAGCAGCACAGAGGAATACTCTTAATTGGTAGAGCTAAAAACACCCTTAGACTTTATATTACTTTTAGACCAATTATTCCACTGCTCAGACCGTTTGATCTTTTTTAAAATTTTCTTTTCTCTTTATTTCTCCATGTGTTATACTTAGATTCTACTGTTGTTTTATATTTCTAATATTTGTTACTCGTCTTTTATCCACTATTCAACTCTAGCGCTTTTTTTAAGTATATTTTTCATTTTCTATTTTATTTTGTTTTTTTAGTGATTCAACATGTATTTACATTACAAAATGATCACCCTGGTAAGACTAGTTACCATCTTTCATCATACAAAGTTATTACAATATTGTTGACTATATTTCCTATGCTGTACATTACATCCCTGTGACTTATTTATTTGATGACTGGAAGTTTGTACCTCTTATTCCCTTCACCTATTTCAGATTATTTAATCTTTATAGAATTGAGTTAAAGCTAAATTTCCTACATATTCTGGATGTCCTTGTCTATTTCTAATATATTTCCTGAATAAACTTACTGTATCATTTGAAGCTTGTATTCTTTTTTTTTTTTTTTTGTTAGGAAGACCAGCCCTGAGCTAACATCTGTTGCTAATCCTCCTCTTTTTGCTGAGGAAGACTGGCCCTGGGCTAACATCCGTGCCCATCTTCCTCCACTTTACCTGTGACGCCGCCATAGTATGGCTGACAAGCAGTGCGTCGGCAGGTGCCTGGGATCCAAACCCGTGAACCCTGGGCTGCCAAGCACGAACTAAACCGCTGAGCCACTGGGCCGGCCCGAAGCTTGTATTCTTGTGAATTACAGTGATGATGGAAATAAAGTCGTACAAAATGGGTTTGCTCTAACATCATTTCTTAAAATACAACAGGAAGATAAACATCTACTGTTTAGAAACTTTAGTGGCTAACTGAATTTCTGACTTTCTCAGTATGTAAACAAAACAGATGACTTTAGGTATGTGGACTCTCCCCACCCCCACAAGGTCATTTATACTTTGTGTCAATGTTAGTTTGTGGTGATGTCTGAGAGGTTTGCTATTCAGAAATCTGTTTTAGTGAGAAGTTCTAGTATCAAGTGGGATAATTAGAAATGATACTCAAATATTTAAGACAAGACATCATCGATCAGTGTGTTCCAAACTCTCAGATTAAAAAGATATTTTAGTTCTTGAAAGTTTAGTTCTTTAAACTTTAGTTTGAAAGTTCTTGAAACTTTAGTTCTTGAAACTTTAGTTCTTGAAAGTTTCTATCCCAGAATTCATTTTTGTTTAGTTCCTTTGCCACTCTAGTTACAAGGTAATCTAGTTACAAGGTTTTTGTCTCTATATATTTCCTGCCAAGTGTGTCTGGTTATATTAACTGTTTTTTGTTCATTGTACACATATCAAAAAATCCAAGTGAATGTATTGAGGTATATTGTTACCAACTATATCAGCCGAATAAATTTCAACATTCAGTCTACCTGAGCGTTTTCTGTTTTTGCATACCTTTGAAGAGGAAATATACCCCTGTTTTTCTCTTTTCATTTTTTAAAACAGCATTTATTGACTTCCTCTAATAAGAAAAGTAATACACATGCCTAACAGAACATTAGACTCCACTTTTCTTAAAGATATTTTCTCGTGACAAAACTCAAGTGTCTAACTTCAGTTTGGGAATTTATATATTTTGAAGAATTGCTTCTGATGCTGTTTTGTTTTTACTTACAGTATATCTCTATACCGGGGTAATTGCAGACCTATACGATTTGAGCCACCAATGCTGGATTTCCATGAACAGTAAGTTTAAAATTTCGGGACCATAGTTTCCCATTAAACTATTATATGTATTTTATGCACACATTTGACTTGCCTTTTGCCCATTTTATCTATATGAGAAAGCTACATTTTCAGGTCATCAGGAAAGCAAATTGATGTTGACTGCAACTTGAAAATGGGAAGCAAGTATCTATTATGAGTCTCACATGTAATTATACAAGTTTTGAAGTTTGAAAAATACTCACATAATGGAGTCTCTGGTTCAGAGAATCTTATCTTCAGAAGCACCATAAAGCTTTATAGGTTACCTTTTCTGTTTAGCACTTTATTTCCATTTTTATTATTTAAATTTTTCCTTGTGGATGTAGAAGGACGTATTTATTTGTTTGATGCATATGTTTTTAAAGTACAAACTTTTATACATCACCAAATAAATAATATTATCACCAACCTAGAAGGGCAAACAAAAGCAAATCCTACAGAAAGACATGGTTCAGCCACAGAATTGCTTCCTCAAACCATACTTCTGGCTTACCTTGTACCTCTGGGTCTCAGGTTTTGCACATCTCAGATACACTAAGGGGCAAACAAGTCTTCACCTGTATTTGATTCCAACCCAATTTAGCAGGTGGATAAAAAGAACATATTAAATGATAAAATTACTAGAGCAATACCACTCTGGTAAGTTAGCAGAAGAAAAGAATTTAAAAGGGAAGTGGGGGCTGGCCCAGTGGTGTAGTGGTTAAGTTCGTGTGCTCTGCTTCAGTGGCCTGGGATTTGCAGGTTCGGATCCCAGGCGTGGACCTATGCACCACTTACCAAGCCATGCTGTGGCAGGCATCCCACATATAAAGTAGAGGAAGATGGGCACAGATGTTAGCCCAGGGCCAATCTTCCTCAGCAAAAAGAGGAGGATTGGCAATGGATGTTAGCTCAAGGCTAGAGTTCTTAATCCAATCACAATAATCTGTCACTCATAGTCTCCTTCCATCAATTGCAGGATATTTAATGAAACGTGGCATGTCTTTTGATCTTTAGCAAGAGAGTTCATTTTTTTTTTTTTTTTTTGGTGAGGAAGACCAGCCCTGAGCTAACATCCGTTGCTAATCCTCCTCTTTTTGCTGAGGAAGACTGGCCCTGGGCTAACATCCGTGCCCATCTTCCTCCACTTTATATGGGACGCCACCACGGCATGGCTGACAGGCAGTGCGTCGGCGGGCGCCCGGGATCCAAACCCGCGAACCCCGGGCTGCCAAGCGCGGACTAAACCGCTGCGCCACCGGGCCGGCCCCTCATTATTTTTAAAATAAAGAGTTTTCTCTCTCCAGTAAAATTCTCTTTGAGTCTGTTCTCTCATTCTAGAGTGGATCAGAATAGAGACTGATGAACTCCATTGAAGACTGTGGTATGAGCGATATTTATGACGACACGTGAGAGTGGGACAGGAGATCAATATACAGTACCAAAACTGTTAGTCTAAAATAGAAGTATTCTTGGGGCCGGCCTGATGGCATAGCGGTTTAGTTCGCGCTTGGCAGCCCAGGATTCACGGGTTCGGATCCCGGGCGCCTGCCAATGCACTGCTTGTCAGCCATGCCGTGGCAGCGTCCCATATAAAAGTAGAGGAAGATGGGCACAGATGTTAGCCCAGGGCCAGTCTTCCTCAGCAAAAAGAGGAGGATTAGCAACGGATGTTAGCTCAGGGCTGGTCTTCCTCACAAAAATAAATAAATAAATAAAAAATAAAAATGAAATAGAAGTATTCTAGTGTACTTAATTAAAAGTTATATCCAACTGTTTTTCACTTCATTACTTGTTTTTTGAGGGAGTTTTGCAAATTTTATGCATCCTTTGAGATAAAGAAATTTTCAGGTATACAAAATACCTGAATTGGAATTAGAAATTCTTATTCCAAATGATTTGTCCCTCAACACTTTAAATAATACCCCACTCCCAAAATAGAGAAATTGAGATAAGGCCAAGCAAAATTCTAGACTGGTGGTTTTAACCTTTTTTTGGATCATGATCTCTTTAGGAATAAATGAAAGCTATGGAACCTCTTCCTTTCTCTTCCCAAATGCAGACACACACACACACAGTTGTGCATACAAACAACATTTTGCATATAGGTTCAAAGTGTTATAGACATCTCCTCTAAGTCCATATCTGGATCCTTAAGGGCTACTGAAAAATTCCTGTTCTAGACGACAGATTATTAAATCACCACTGCAAAACTTACTGGGGTTTTGCTTATTATCCTAGCAGTACATGTCCACTGTAGTAAACTTAGAAAACACTTATCAGAAGAAAGTTAAAAATTACCAACAATCCAGCGACTCAGAAACATTAACATTGAGCTTTTGTCTTTCAAGTCCTTTTCCTATGCATCTATATTTGTTTATTTACAAAAATATAACTATTTTCTGAACATAAACTATCTTATAACCTGCTTTTTAAACATGATATATTGTGCATTCTTTTTTTTATTCCATTGAATTTCGTTACATTATTTTATGGTATCAAAGAACATCAGATTGTATGGATGTATTATATTTGTTAAATTCATTTATTGCTTTAAATTGTTTTAAACTTTTTTTTCTTATAATCAGTGCTGAAACTAATGATTTAAACACAACCATGACTATTTCCTCAGGAGAAAGTCCTAAAAATGGAATTGTGAGATGAAAGGATATGCACAATATAAAGGTTTTTACTTAATATTTAGGCTACAGAATAATTTGATGTCGTGAGCAAGGAGAACTCATAAGAATAAATGAATTAATCTATGACTAGAAAGGAAATAAATGGGATTTCGGTAAAAGACTGGAGCTGGTCTTAGAGAAACTGAAATCTCGTGAGCTGAGAGAAACTGTGAAAGATCTGTTGAAGATGTGTGAATGGACAGATGAACTCCCGTACAAACAAGGGTGGGGTAATACAGTGAAGAAAATTATTTGAAGTATGATGTAAGCTCTTAGTTATAGCACAGGAAAGAAATATAATAGTTACATAGGACTGTTCCCTAAAGCAGCAAATTTATATGCTTCTCCAAAATAGTGGAAACAAAAGAAAAAGAAAATCATTCTACCATTATTTTAAATTTTTCTGTGTCCAGTCTGAGAGCACTGAATGGAGTTTCTTTTATCTCACAAAGGTAGAAGTGGATCTACAGAAGTAGGAGTTGGGGGCAGATATGAACACAGGTATATTAGGGTTCAATCAGAGAAACAGAACCAGTTGGAGATTTTATATGTATATGTATGAGTATATATATGTATATGTATATATGTGGGGAGTTTTTATGAGAAATCGGGTTATACAGTTGTGGATGCCCATTAAGCAAGCCTGAAGTGTACAGGGCAAGGCAGTCAGGAAGGGAAGGTCGTGAGTAGGCTGGAACCCCAAGGGCACAGGCTGAAGCTTGATATCCACAGGCAGGCACTCGGAGAAGATCCCGAGGAAGCAGAGCAATTGCAGATCCAGCTGTTTGGAGTCTCTTAGCTCAGGCTAGAGTTAAGAAGAGGACTAAGCTCTCTTTGAAAGGGCTTCCAGTTGATTAAGACAGGCCCACCTAGAATAATCTCCCTTTTAATTAACATAAAGTCTACTGATTAGGGACTTGATGTCTGCCAAATCCCTTTTAAGCAGCACCTAGATTAGTGTTTGAATAACTGGGAGAAGGTATGTGTATGCTACAAAATGGCTGCTGCCTCCCTTCTATCTTTCAGCTCTCAGGAGAGAATATCACTTGTAACCCACCATAAGCAGAAATGTACTAGAAAGGGAATTCTGGGGACTGTAGTTCTGCCCAGCCAAGATGATCTATCACAAGATGATCTATTTACATGGATGTAAATAAAGAGGTTCCTAAATTTAGAACTTTTGACTCTAGAAAATCGGAGGGGCTGTGATTGAAAGAATTTGCTTAGCAATTTTAGAGCCAAGGTACTTTTTTATGAAACCTGAAACTAGTTTTAGGACAAAGAAAATGAAGTTGTACATTTTCGCTGCAGAAAGTAAGTTATCAGTGAGTCAGGAAGTAACTGGTTGCTAAAGGAAATCAGAAATGTTTTAGAGTATATCCTCTTTTAAAGTTATTGTATTTTTTTTTCACTCCCAGAAGCATAAAACTTAATTCATTATGCTTTTCCAATCTGTGTCACGCCCCCTGCCCTCGTCACTCACCTTGTGTCTTCAGCAACACCTTAAACTCAGTGTGTCCTGCTCTTGCTTCTGTGTTTCCAGTCTCTATGAATAGTACCAACCAGTCATCAAAGCCAGAATCCTGAGGCTTCCTGGATTCCTTCCTTTCCCTCAAAGCACCCCATCCCTTTCTCCACCAAAACCGTTACCTGAATCCTATCAGTTTTCATGTCTGCTCTTCTTTAACGGTCATTGCTCGTCCTTCTCTTAATTCAAGCCCTCATCATTTCTTATCTAGACTATTACCACATGCCTGCCATTATCCAATTTGTGATCTATACTGTCAACAGAGAAATCTTTTTACTATCAAAATCTGATCGTGTCATTTCCCACACTCCTCCCCCGTAAATTCCTTTAATGGTGGCCTAATGTCTTCAGGATAAATGCTAAATGAACATAAAATCTGTCCCTTACCTTTCTTATATGCCACCCCACCTAAACCACACCTCTGGAGAACTGCTTACCATTTCCTGAAATAACTGATCTTTTGAAGCTCTAGGCATGTTATACATACTTTGAGTCTCCCTTTCTAAAAAGAATTTTTTATGGAAGTTTTCATATAGTCAGAAAAGTGGAAAGAACAGATAATGAATGTACTCTTAACCTAAATTCAATAATTAACACTTTTGTCATGTTTACTTCATATTTTTGTTGATTTTGAATCATTCGAAAGTAGCAGACATAATGACATTTCATTCCTATATTCTTCAGCACACGTTTCCATATATGGTAAGGACATTTTGCATAATTACAGTACCATTGTATTTTAAGTATGTTAAGAAAATTAACAGTAATTACAGAGTGCCTTTAATCCCTCTGTTTTGGTCAGCGCTGCAGCTGTTTGGTTCTAAGTGATAGAAATCTATCTGAAACTAGTCAAGGCAAAAATAAGCATATGTTGGAAGGAATGCTGAGGACCATAATATATCTGCAGAAAGGTCAGAGGTGCAGCTGGGTCCTGGGGACAACAGGATCCACGTTATCCAACACTACCAAGACTCTTCTGTCTCTTATCTCTGCCTTATTCTGTATTGGCTTATTCTCTCCCACTGCCAGTATCTGTTTCCTACAATGATGAGAACAAATCCACTGACTGCTCTTCAGACTCACATTCTGTAGCTTCCTTCCATCAGGGAATAATAGTCTTTTTCTTTAGTTTGAAAAATCTCAGAATAGTGCAGTGATCACCCTGGCGTAGATCAGGTATCTCCCCAACCAGCCGAAAAAGGAGGGCATTTGGTGGTGGACATGTCTTCCAGGTGTTGTCCCTATGTTTATCAGGGTTTCACCCAGAGAAGAGAAATCATACAGTGGGCAGCTACTCCAGTTGAAGTCCGTTACAACCTCCCTGGCCTGTTGAATCCCTAATGACCTTCAGTACTATAGAGTATAGCCCTCCTCTGTAAAGCAAGCCTTCCCCAGCCTGCCTAGCAGGGGTAGAAACTGCCTTCTCTCTGCTTCCATGGTGTTGTGTTTACCTCACAGGGGTGGGATGGATCCCCACCCAAAATTTGGTTCAGATGTCAAGACTGATGACATCACATGCACACACACCAAGAGGGTATGAGAAGGTTTATTATAATGAAGCTTTCTGGGGAGAGCAGGCTGGCACCCAGTCAGCTCTGAAAAATGGCTTGAGAGAGCAGAGAAAGGAGACTGGCTTGGCTTTTATTGTGGTTAGGGGATGAGGCTGGGGTGGGCTTGCATAGTTAGAATCTTTCGCTAGATCCAAGAGAGAGTGTGCAGGCTTGCTTATTGGCTTACTGGCTTGCCCAGGTGTGGGGTGTAAGGTGAAGGGATGTTAATGTGGTTTGAAAACTGTCAGTAATCAACATCAAAAATAAAGTTAGATTCTTCACTACTCATGACATCTTCTACTAAATTCTATCAATGCAGTGGTTATTGCTCTAATTGTTTTGATGTCTGCTCCCCTACTAGACCAGGCTATCAAGGTAAATACACACTATTTATTTTTGTATCTCTGACACACATTTCACACTTATATACAGTACATTATCTTTAAGTCCAACAAGATTGCCCACTGATTTCTTCTGCTTCTTCTGATTTAATTGCTTCAGTTTTACATTTTCAAGTGTTTTTGCTGGATTACATTAAAAATCTGCTATACCTTTTCTTCTTCATCCAGCAGTGTACTGATTTAATTCCCATGTGTAAATATTTCATTGGCTTGATATGTATAGTAGTAATTTTAGGACTTGAGAAGAAGCATCCTTTACAGAACACTTTATAGTATTTTTTCCAGAAATTGTAAGTAGAGTTATCATCACTCGCTACCTTGACTTGTGCACTGAAGTTTTGCCTTATGTTTTCTGTGAACTGTTTCCACTGCTTGTGGTCATTTTTGCTAGACCAAAAGTCACTCTTAATTTTAAAACACCCTATGCAGTATCTGGAAGAACTTTAAGTTGGGTGGAATTTACCACTCCAGGTTGCATCCGATTGAGAAAAGGCCTCCAAGAGGGTTTCAGGCCTTTTAGCAAGAATGCAGCTCTAGTTCCCTGGCCACTTTCTAGACCCTCATGTACTGACTCCTCTCACTACTCTTATCATCCCTACTGCCCTCTAGAACTTCTTTCACAGTAAATTAAATTAGCTTTCTTCAAAAAAAGACTTTCTTGGGGCCGCCCGGTGGTGTAGCGGTTACGTCCGCGTTTGGCAGCCCGGGGTTCGCCAGTTCGGATCCCGGGCGCCCGCCGACACGCTGCTTGTCAGCCATGCAGTGGCGGCGTCCCATATAAAGTAGAGGAAGATGGGCACGGATGTTAGCCCAGGGCCAGTCTTCCTCAGCAAAAAGAGGAGGATTAGCAACGGATGTTAGCTCAGGGCTGGTATTCCTCACAAAAAAAAAAAAAGACTTTCTTTGTTTTCATCCATTTTGTTTAAATTTGTTCTTTAGTTCTACCTCTTTTCCCCTTTCCCCTCCCTCCCCTTCCCTTCCCCTGTCTCTTCTACCACCCCTCTCCCCCCGCTGCATAACAATTGGCTGGGGCAATCTGGGCATGACCATCTCCCCACCTCCCTCTGCCCTCTCCTCAGTTATGTATGCCAATGCTGTTAAATATTTTTCTGTTTCCATAACAACTCCTTTTTTCAAACATTTGTTGCAGACTGTAAAAGATGCTTTGGGTGGAAACTTGGTTTACTGAGTTCTTTGGTTTATATAATTATTAAGTGCAGAAAATCGTGATTTCAAATCTAAAGCTTAAAATGAAGACCTAGTGGCTTAGAACAATGGAAATTGAATAGACTCACTAAAAATGGAGGTCTTCATTTTCAAGTTAAATTCAGTTTGTGAAAGGTGTTTTTCCCTAATCACTTTTTGGTGTTCCTCTTTTCTAAAGCAATGTTTGGTACCTTTTAGCTTTTCCATTTCCAACTGTTCCACCAACACCCCAGCTCAGCCCTCAGTGTAAAATGTGTTTGAGAATGTGGTTGGATTTTTTTTGTGGTAATTGAGTGGTACAAAGTACTGCATGTTGATTTGGCCCAACTTCTTGCCAAAAGTTGTGTTTAATAGAGTGCTGTGTCACTGTCATTCATAAGATTTGTCTAAGGGCAGTTGCTCAGCCATTTCTTCAGCTGTTTCCTGGCATTGCATTGTCATGTTTATGTGGCATAGGAAGCTTGCCACTGACCACAAAATTGCAGCTTACTTTCCAAGCTAGTCTCTGATTCATAGCTGCTGCTTCCTAATTCTTTTGAGCCTCAGACTTTTCTAAAATGTGGACAGTTAGTCAGTAGCTCTGCTCTAACTGCACAGAGAACAGCTGTATATTTGATTCAGCTCAGTTTATCTATAAATAATTCACACTATCCCCTTTGGCCCTACTTCTTTGGAGCAGCTGGTAATGGAAACAAACAGGACCAGCACTGGTAGGCATTTGAAAATCTTTGTTTTATTTTTAAATCTTACCTGTCTAGCCAAGCAGTCACACATGCTGCTTATGACAGGCAGAATTCTAAGATAGTCCCCAAAATTCCTGGCTTCTAAGATGCACACACACCTTCTCTCAGTGATGTTCAATCAAACACTAATCGAGATGTTGCTGTCAAGGATTTTAAAAATGTAATTAAGGTCCCAAGTCAGTTGACCTTTAAGAAAGGGAGATAATCTGGGGGCCTGACCTGATCACATGAGTCCTCTAAATCTGGCTGTAGCAGTTCTCAGAGACAGAAATGTTGGAGGTTTGAAGCGTGTGAGGTATTTGATGCAAGGAGTTTCTTTGTGCTGGTTTTGGAAATGGACAGGACCATATGGCAAGAGACTGAAGGCAACCTAAATTTTGCCCACAACCTGAATGAGCTTAGAAGAGGACTTTGAGCTTTGATGAGTAAGACCCCAAACAGATAAACCAGTCATACTGTGCCTGGCCTTCTGACTTAGAAAATTATAAGATAATAAATCAGTGTCACTTTAAGCCTCTAAGTTTGTGGTAGTTTTGTTACGTAGCAGAAAACCAATGCACTGCTTATTTATTTACAAGTAAGCATGTATTAGTACTTGACCAAAGTTTTCCATGGTTTAAATGTGACTTCTCTCTTCAGTCTCCCACTTCATCATGGATTCTGCTCACATCACCAAGGGAACTGAGCAGAGGGAGGGGCAGGGAAAGCTGTTCAAATGAGGTCTGTAAGCAGGTCTGTCCAAGGAATGCTCCCTCTGCTTCCTGTGGTGTGGACTGCCCAGAACTACAGAAGCCTGCTCTGTTAGAGCATGCACGACAAGAATAGCCTGCTGACACCCTTCCTGAGACATTCCCTCTATTCTTGTTACTCTAAACTTCTTTTAACAACGTAAGTAGGTGACCCTTCTCCTCTGAGCAAGGGTTCATTTCTGTAGGGTGTGGCCCAGGGCCTTTTCGCTTTGATCTCTGGAAGAAAGGGCAAGGCCAGCCTCAGAGTGCTGCAAATCAAGCATTCTGATCCACTCCCTGCTTCTAGGACCCTAGAATCTCCAAGCTTGTTTCCCTACCCCAAAGTCCTCTCCTGCAGCAGACCATCTTCAGTCCTGTCTTCTTGAGGGATGCTCCAGATTACTTCTCCGTCTTTTACCCTGTCTTCTTTATCTTAACTGGGATTGATTACACTGAGGTCGTGGGAGGAAAGACATTAAGAACGAATTCATAAGGAGGTGAAATGACTAGATGCTGGTTAATCTGAATTGTAAAAGAGCATGTTTGTTGAAGAAAGCACATAATCAGCAAACTTGCAAGATGTAAGGAGGACATTTTTATTTCTTGTACTATTATTCTACTTACATGTCTGTATAAAGCGTGAGGAAGAAGAATTTATGTTCCACATTGTCTTTATGCAGCTTCTCCCTGCAGCATCATGGCCATAGTTTGGGGCCCCAGCTGGATCTGTACCTACTTCCCTAATTGTTTGCTGTGACCCCACCTGGAATTGATGAGCCGATTGGTTAAGGGGTCTAGCTCCTGAGAAATTCTCCACCAGAGGCAAGAGGAATTCCACACACTGGGGGCTCCTGGGTTTGAGGAGCTTTAAGGGCACTCAGCTTCCTGCTTCCTATCCCTAAATGTATTGTCATAAACCTACGTCTGGATACCTCTCTCTCCCTTCCTTAGGACCCAAGCCATGGTTCCACCTTTGGGTTTTTTCCTCATGGCTGGGCTATTAAGCCACAGAAAGATTTTGGACCTCATGATGGCTGGGTTGTAAGCCATGAAATGCTTTTGGACAGTTTTTGCTTTCCTGGGTAAAGCAGAGAAACTCTTCTGTGGGATCCTGCCTCTCAAGGGCAGTCTGTGGGCACAGCCTTCCTAGTGACTGCTAAGGCAGCAGAATCATCTGCTCTCAGCTGAGAAACTTTAAGGGAGTTCATCTTCTCTACATCCTTCCCACTTTTGGCAAAAGGTGGTAGCATCTGCAGTGATGAGCCCTGAAAAAGGGAATATGACTTGGTTTAGGCCTTAGAAGCACCAGAAAACATTTAAACTTAACAACAATAAAACTACATGTAAGCATTATAAAGAAATTCTCAAATGATGTGTAAAATAACAGCAACGCAAACCGTTAATCAAAACCTTGAAAATGTGTTAAATGTTTACAAAAGACAGTGAAGAGTTCTTATTTACATAATTTGTGGACCTTATGCATATGAACCTGACTTTTTTGGGCAATATGGAAAGAAGATATTGTTATACCATTCTAGAAAAGACAAAATATTTAAAATAATCCAAGATTCAACTGTAAATGAAGCTTCAGAAGAAATGCATAAAGTCCTGGTGAATTAGATTTTGATGTTGATTTAGATGATACAGATTATGAAAATCAAGTGAAATAATGTGACTGTATTAAAAGTCAGGTTGAGTACATGAGGTTCTGACCAACTTTTGACTTTGACAGTTTTATCAAAAGACAAATTATGAAGTCCTAATGAGGAAGTTAGACAAACCGATAAGGAAACAGACTAAAATTTCTGCTGGGACAGTAAAATGAGCTTTGAGTTTGTTTATCATAATGTTTAATTATAACATTTCCACCCTGAGTTCTCTAATATTCTATTTTAGAAGATTTGTTAAAGTACTTTCCAAATTGAATTATTGAGGAATCATATCACAATATATGGGGCTCACCATCTGACTATACAAGATTCAGCATTGATGGTTATATAAGAACCAACTGTAAAAATGAGGTAGCATTATTATAACGTGGCTCAAATTTAGGTCCTCAGCAAAGAGCTTCCAATTCATTGACCTCAAGTAAACAACTCACATAGCAAAGCTGTCTTGACTGGTGTGGTCATACTAAAGCAAAAAAAAAAAAAAGAGAAATATCTCTGAATGCTTTATTCCACTTTTATATGGTGATGCTTAACAATTGTAGTGTTGCTTTCCAGAGTGTTTTCATTACTTTACTATAACATTATTTTTGCCCTTTGCGTGTGTGTGTGAAATAATAATATACACACAGAAAAATGCATAGGACATATATGTAGTTTTACATCTGCCGCCCAGCTAGATATTATTATGTATTTTTAATTATTTTGGAATTATATTTTAATATATAAATAATATTGTGATATAGCTCATTTGTTTTTTCCAGCTTTATTGAGTTATAATTGACATATAACATTGTGTAAGTTTAAAGTATACCATGAGTTGATATGACATACTTATCTATTACAAAATGATTACCAGCTTAGCATTCTTCCCTAACACCTGCATCACGACACATAATTGCTGTTTCTTTTTTGTGGTGAAAACATCTATGATCTTAGAAACTTTCAAGTATATAATATAGTATTAACTATAATCACTATGCTGTACATTAGATCCCCAGAACTTATTCATCTTCTAACTGGAAGTTTGTACTCTTTGACCAACATCTCACCTTTCCCCTGCCCACTGGTAACCACCATTCTAGTCTCTGTTTCTATAAGTTCAGCTTTTTTAGATTCCACACAAAGATGAGATGGGTGCAGTATTGTCCTTCTCTGTCTGACTTACTTTATTTAGCATAATGCCCTCAAATCTATCCATGTTGTCACAAATGGCAGGATGTCTTTTCTCATGGCTGAATAACATTCCATTGTATATATACATACCACATCTTTTTTATCCATTCATCCATTGATGGACATTTAGATTGTGTCTATGTCTTGGCTGTTGTGAATACTGCTGCTGTGAACGCGGGAGTCCACGTATCTCTTTGAGATCCTGTCTTTGTTTCCTTTGGATATGGGAAGAGGTGGGATAGCTGGATCATATGGTAGTTCTATTTTTAATTTTTTGAGGATCATCCATACTGTTTTCCGTAGTGATTGCATAGCTTATTCTATTTCTTACCTTTTTAAAGGTCCGTTTTTCTTAGATGTCCATCTGTTCTCTTATTTCTAATAAGAAATATTAGATACAGGAGAGTATCCACTATTTTACCCATTAACTCCCTCTTTGGTGGGTACACATATTGCCTCTAATACCCTACCACCACAAACAACCCTGTAATGAAATCCTCTTACAGGTTCACTTATGGACTGTCCTGAGAATTTCTTTGGAATGTAAGTCCAGGAGTGGAATGCATAGGTCATAGAGTGTGGGTACACTTCACATGTCTAGATATTACCTGATTGCTCTTGTGAATGGCTGTGCCGCTGTATACTCCTAAAAGCAGTGCATGAGCGTTCTTATATTTCCACATCCCCTGTATTCAAACTAACACTTAACATCAGCCATCTTTCTAATTTTGCTAGTTAAACAGGGGGGATATGATGACTCATTGTTAATTTTGTATTTCTCTGATCACTAGTAAATTTGAGCATCCATCTCTTTGTATGCTTATTGGCCTATTGGGTTTCCTCTTCCGTAAATTGCTTATTCATATCCTTTGACCTTTTTTCTTTTGGGGTTCTTACTAATTTGTTAGAAATTCCTTTTATAGTCTAGAAATAACCTTCAAGTCTAAAAAGATATTTAGTCATTGCAAATATTTTTTCTCAGCTTGTCACCTGTTTGTTAACTTTTCCCATCCTATACTTTGTTGAACAGAAAGTCTTAATATTTGGCCCAACTTTTGAAAAATTTACAAGTACAGAAAAGTTGGAAGAATAATATGGTGAACATCTACATAACCATTATCTAGAGTCACCAAGAGTTAACCTTTTACCACTTTTGCTTTCTCTCTGTCTCTATTCTACGTACACACCACTTTTTTTCTTGAAAGTAAATGTAGACATCATGATACTTCATTCCTAAGTTCTTCAGTATGTAAATCCTAAGGGACTGCTCCTGCATAACCACAATTCCATTATCACACCCAAAGAATCTATTATTGATACAATAAACATTATCTAATGTATAGTTTATATTCAGATTTCCCTAATTGCCAAAAACATGTCCATTAAAGTTTGCCATCCCCCAACCAGGATAAAATCAAGGATTTGATTGCACATTGCATTTGGTTGATAGATGTCTAATCAAGAACAGTTTCCTACCTTCTTTCTTTTTTCATTCCTAAGCTTGAAATTTTTGTAGTTCAGTTTAGTTGACTTATAGAAAAGCCCACAAATTTGATTGGCCTGATTATTTCTTCATGATTAGATTCAGGCTAAACATTTTTGTCAAGAATATTGCATAGATAATGTTGTATATTTCCCAGTACATCACATCAGGCGGCCTTTAATGTCCATATTTCTAATTATTGTCAATGATAAGTTTGAACACTCACTAATGTACTGTCTTCCAGATTCTGTAACTTGTAAAGGTACCTTTTCCTCTTTATAATTAATAAATAATCTGTGAGGTTAATATCCTGTTCTCCAATGACCTTTCATCTAATAGTTTTACCTACTCATCACCTATTGCCTCTTGCCTTATCAGTTCTTTTTTGCTTTAAATTCTATCATTGTTTTTTAATTTAGGAACAGAGATTCTTCCGTGAAGAAGTATTCCCCTCTCTTGTTTCTTTGATTATCACTATAGACCAAGGGTCAACAAATTATGATCCTTGTCACCTGTTTCTATAGAGTTTTATTGGAACATAACCATACTCATTCATTTACATTTTGTCTATGGCTGCTTTTGCACAACAGTGGCAGAGTTGAGTAGTTGTAGTAGAGATTGCATAGTCTATAAATCCTAAAATATTTTCTGTCTGGTCATTTATAGAGAAAGGCTGTTGATCCTTGTTATAAACTCATGGGTTCTCATTTTTATGCAGTGTGCTATAACCGTTTATTTTCACTATTCTTTTTGTTTCAGATTTTACAAATTTTGCCAGTGAAAGCCTCTTAAAGCTGATTCCTATGTCTTCTTTTTGATCTGTCCCATTATGAACATTTCTTTGCTTTCTAGACTTCCTTCTGTTTTTCTTGTCGTAGACCTGGAATTAGCTCAAACTATAAAAAGTCCTGTGTTTTTTTTTTAATTGGGAATGACATTTAGAAACCCAGATCTGGGCACTAAGCGTGCTCGGTATTCCTGAGTGTCATTGCTCATTGCCTCTGGATGTCATTGCTTCTAGACTGATATGGACAGATCTATGGATAGATAGATCTATCATAATTCCAGTTCAAATTTTCCCAGTTCAAATCCAGCCTCACAGAGTTCTTCTTCATCTTTCCCCATTTTGTATCTGCATCTCCCTTTTCCCCAAAATATTTGATTTTTTCTTTAAATATTTGTTAGAATTTACCAGTAAAGTCCTCCTGGACTGGAATTTTCTTCATGGGAAGGTTTTAAATGATGGATTTAATTTCTTTAGTAGTTTTATTTTCTGTAATGCTTATATATTTTTTCTTAATTTATCAGTTTTCATAAGCTATGTTTTTCTAAGAGTTTAGCAATTTCAAGGATAATTTTTAAATTACTAGTATAAAGTTGTTAGTATCATTTTATGATTGTTTTAATATTTGTAACATCTGTAGTGATGTCTTCTTTATCACTGCTAATGTTGATATTTTGTGCCTTCTTTTTTCTTTATCAATTTTGCCAGGTAGTTATCAACTTACTAGTTTTTCCTCCTCAAAAAAATGGGAACTTTTGACTTTTGTAGATTATCTTTATTTTGTGTGTTTTACTTCATTTATTTCTACTCTTATTTCTATTATTTCTTTCTTTGTACTTTCTTTGGGTTTAATTTGCTATTCTTTTTCTAATGACATGGATGCTTAGCTCATTAATTTTCAGGCTTTCTTCTTTTCATATGTGTACATTTAAATTTATGAATTTTCCTTTAAGTACAGCTTGAACTGTATTCCACAAGTTTTTAATGAGTTAATTTTTCCATTTTCATTCAGTGCCAGATAGTTCTTAATTTTTATTCAGATTTTGTCTTTGACCCATGAGTTATTTGCACATGTGTTGATCTGTTTACATATTTATAGGGAATCTAGTTATCTGTTTGTTATTGCTTTCTAGTTTAATTGGGCAGGACTAGAAAATTCTGCATATAAAAGAGTTATGAACAAAGAAGAAGTAGAACAAATAGAAAATAACTAGCAAGATGGTAGACTTTAACCACATCAATAATTACATTAAATATAAATAGTCTAAACACACCAATTAAGAGACCAAGACTGTCAGATTAAAAAAGCAGGACACAGTTAACAACAGACCCAAAATATAGGAAGCAAAATTGGCAGAACTGAAGGGAGAAATAGACAATTCAACAATAAGAGTTGGAGACTTTAGTACCGCATTTTCAATAATGGACAGACTATCTAAGCAGGAGATAACAAAGGAAATAGAAGACTTGAAAACAGTACAAATCAACTAGACCTAATAGACATCTATAGAACATTCCACTCAGCAACAACAAAATACTTACTCTGCTCAGACACACATAGAATGTTCTCCAGGATAGACCATATGCTAGACCATAATATAAGCCCCACTAAATTTAAAAGGATTGAAATCATACAAAGTACGTTCTCTGATGACTTCATTCTCTAATGAAATAAATTGGAAAGCAATACATAAAAAAAGAATCTTGGGATATTAAACAACATATTCCTAATAATGAGTGAATCAAAGAAGAAGTCAAAAGGGGAATTAGAAAATGCTTTGAGATAAATGAGATGAAAACACAACATACCAAAAGTTATGGATGCAGCAAAAGCATTGCTCAGAAAGAAACTTATAGGTATAAATGTCTTAATCAGGAAAGAAAAAAGATCTCAAATCAGAAGCCAAACCTTCCACCTTAAGAAACTGAAAAAAGAAAAGCAAAGTAAACTCAGGTAAGCAGAAAGAAGGAAATAATAAAGACTAGAGTGGAAATGAATGACATACAGAATGAAAAACAATAGAGAAAATCAACAAAATGAAAAGTTGATTCTTTGAAAAGAGCAACAAAATTGACAAACCCTTAACTAGACCAAGCAATAAAGAGAAAAGACTCAAATTACTAAAATCAGAAATGAAAGAGGTACGTTACTATCAACCTTACAAAAATAAAAAGGATTATAAGGAAATACTATGAACAACTGTATACTAACAAATTCATTAACTTAGTTGAAATGGACAAATTCCCGAAAAGACACAAATTTCCAAAACTAATTTGAGAAGAAATAGAAAATCTGAATAGATTTATAACAAGTTAAGAGTTTGAATTAGTAATCAAAAAACTCCCAGAAAGAAAGCTCTGACCCACAGAAGGCTTTTATTGATGAATTCTACCAAACATTCAAAGAATTAATATCAATCCTTCGCAAACTTTTCCAAACAACAGAAGGAGGAACACTTCCCAACTCAGTCTATTAGGCCTGTGTTACCCTGATGCCAAAACCAAAGAACTACAGGAAAACTATAGACCAATATCCCTTATGAAGATAAATGAAAAAATTTTCCACAAAATACTAACAAACGAAATGAGCAACACATACAAAGGATTATACACCATGACCAAGTGGCATTTACCCCAAGAGTGTAAGGTTAGTTTGACATCTGCAAATCAATTAATGTAATACACCATGTTAATATAGAATAAAGGGGAAAAAACACATGATCGTGTCAGTAAACACAAAAAAAAAAGCATTTGAAAAAAATACAACGTTCTTTCCTGAAAATAACACTCAGCAAACTACAAATAGAAGAGAATTTCCTCAACTTGATGAAGAGCATCCATGAAAGTCCCACAACTAACATCATAGTTAATGGTGAAAGACTGAAAGATTGCCCCCTACATTAAGAACAAGATAAGGATGTCTGCTCTTGCCACTTTTATTCAACACTATACTGCAGGTCTGACCAGGGCAAGTAAACAAGAAAAAGAAACAGAAGGCACCCAGATTGGAAAGGAAGAAGTAAAACCATATCTATTTTCAGATGTTATACTCTTGTATATAGAAAATCCTAAGCAATCCACTTAAAAAATAATTAGAACTAATAAGTGTATTCATTGAGGTTACAGGATATAAGATTAGTATACAAAAATAACATATTTCTATACGCTAGCAATGAACAAACTTAAAATTAAGAAAACAATTCCATTTACAATAGCATCAAAAAGAATAAAATACTTAGATATAAATTTTTTTAAAGTAGTATAAGACCTGTATACTAAAAACAGCAAAAAACTATCAAAAGAAATTAAAGAACTAAATAAATGGAAGCCATCCCATATTCATAGATCAGAAGATACAAATGAGGAGGGCAGTACTCCCTAAATTGATCTATGGATTCAACACAATCCCCATCAAAATCCCAACTGACTTTTTTTGCAGAAATGGACAAGCTGATCATAAAATTCACATGGAAATAAGAGAGATCCAGAATAGCCAAATAATGTTTTAAAAGGTGACCAGTGTTGGAGAACTCACAGTTCCCAATATCAGAAACCTTCTACAAAGCTTTAGTAGTCAAGAAACTGTGACGCTGCCATAAGGACAGACATATAGATAAATGTAAAAGAGTTTAGATTCCAGAAATAGAACTTTATTTATTGCCAATTGATTTTGACAAGGGTCCCAGGACAATTAAATGGAGAAAGAATGGTCTTTGCGACAAATGGTGCCAGAACAACTGGATATCCACGTGCAAAAGAATTAAGTTGGGTGGCCAGCCCAGTGGCGTAGTGGTTGGGTGCACGCACTCTGCTTTGGCGGCCCGGGGTTCGCAGGTTCGGATCCTGGGCACGGACCTACACACGGCTCATCGAGCCGTGCTGTGGCGACATCCCATATATAAAGTGGAGGAAGATTGGCAACAGATGTTAGCTCACGGCCAATCTTCCTCACCAAAAGAAAAAATTAAGTTGTATCTTACCTCACACCCTACACAAAAATTAATTCAAAGTATATCATAGAGCTAAATGTAAATGTAATAAAGCTAAACTATAAAACCTTTAGAAGAAAACATTGGAATATATCTCCATTATTCAGTGGTTTCTTAGATATGACTCCAGAAGCACAAACGACAAAAGGCAAAATATACAAATTGGGTTACATAAAAATTAAAAACTTTTGTGCTGCAAATGATACCGTCAAAAGGTGAAAAGACAACCCATATAACGTGAGAAAATATTTGCAAACATCTCATAAGAGATTTATATCTACAATATACGAAGAACTCTGTTCCTCTCTCTTTCTGTTGACACTTCATAAACCCTTTCAATCAGGAATTATTTCATCTTTTTTTTTAATTTTGGGTTTTTCCCATTTTTGTCCATATTCTTCAAGTATTCCTTCACTCCATTTTCCAAATATCACCACTTCTAGTTATGCCCTACATATCTGTTTTTCTTTTGTTTTTTATAATTCTATCTCTAAAAGTATTCTAGATATATATTCTTTCTCACTGAATTCTGAACTAAATTGTCAATTTCATCTTCCAACTCACTAACAGATTTTTATCTACTTACCTCATCTATTACCTTCATACGTTATATTTTAATACTAATATTTTCTCTTGTTTTCTATATGATTTCTTGCTTCATTTTACTAATATCTTGCCATACCTCCTACCTCCTTAAGTATATTACATTATACTTACTTTTAATTCTTGGTTCAACTTTTCCAGTTTCAGGTGTGTATTCAGCCTTTATAAGGTTATGCCATGACCGCAACCAACCCCAAAATCTCAGCAGGATTTAGACTGAAAGAGCACTCCTATCTGGGAAACATGACTTTCTTGGCAGAGGAAAAAGTATAAGGTGGCTCTTAAAACTTAATGATATATGTCACTTTTGCTCACATTTCATTGGCTAAGGCAAGTCCTATGGCCAAGCCTAATGTTAATGAAATGGAGAAGTATAATCCTCTCACAGGTTCAATCAGCAAATTGGAAACAACATTACAGTCTATCATATTGCATATGTTTTCTAATTGATTGCACTCCTCACAGACCATGTTGTTTTGATTTGTGAATTTATAAGCTCTTGTCTTATAATGCATATTGAGGAAGAGCAGAAGGCTAAGCTTTGGTCTTTGTCTCTTGTGAATTTAAGAAGAGAGGTGATCCCCAAGGTGGAGAGCTCCAGTTCCACACACTCACATAAAAACCGTTGATTGTCCTATGTTTGCCACCACTCTTTCTGACAATGCTTAGGCAGAACCATCTGGACTGAGGTGTCTTCTTAAGTTGTAATCTACTAGCTCTAGGGCTTTGAGAACCAGAGAGAGGAGTTAGAGGCGGGTATGCTCAAGGGCAGCCAATCACCTTCTTAGCCCTGTAAGCCTGTCTGCTCTTCTAGGTTGAAGGGGGGCAGGCTCTAATTGTCCCAAGACAAACAGGGAAAGAAATGGACAAGAGTACAGTTTTGAAGCCTTCCTCTACCCTAGCCTCTCATTGTCAGCTTAGGCTGCTCTTTGTCCCTCACTTTTCCTACCTGCCAGTTCAGGCAGCCTTCTGTTCCCACAAGGGTGTCTTATTGTTCTTTTGGTTAATGATTGGAATCATTACCTCCCTCTAACCTCTAAATTTTTCCAGCATTGTTGTTTGTGTGCATGGTTAGGTGGGGGGCGGGGGGGCAGGGGTAGTGGGGAGGAACGGTCAGGGAGAGCCAGTAGCATGTACTAATTCACCATCTTTAAAGGAACCCAAAGCCCCTGATTCTTTTTTTTTAAGCTTGTGAAAATTATCAGCTGTTCACTGTCTTATCAAGTTTCCCAAATCATAAATTAGAGGCGATCAGCTGAATTAAAGAAAAGGTAGGGGCAAAACTTCCTGTAGGATACAAGCATGATGGACAGTTGATCCAAATATAAAACACAATTCTGGCTCTGCATCATCAGCTACTTAGGATTTGATCTTTATACAGATGAAATAAAATTTCAGAAAACATGGACCAGAATGGTTGCATGACGAGAGGACCTTGTGAAAGAAGTTGTATTTAAATTAGAAAAGGAGGGTTTGGATTGGTATAGAGGATAGGGAAGAAGACAGAGCAAAGAGATTGGTTAAGCCTTGGGGGTCATCACATGGAACCAGCCTGACTCCTTTGGAAGGCTGAAATTGTGAAAACATGAGGAGTTACTTGTTTAGGTTGAATGATGTCAGATTAGGGAGGACCTTAATAACCATTGAGATGGGGGGAGCAAGCTTGCCCATGCATGCTCTTACCATGTGCCTGGGCTGTGCTAGATAATAGGGGTATACACGGTGCATTTATAATGTAACCTTTGTCCCCAAGGCGCTGATAATCTTGTTGAGAAAGTAAGACTGGTGCCAGTTAAATGATTAGAGAGCACTATGAAAAAGCATAATTTGTATGCAGAATTCTCTGATGCTGTAGGGGTTAGGAAACCTGTACAAATAAGATTAGCTACATAAATACTTAATGGACTACATACTGAGGAGGTTTCACTTTTAAGACAAACTATAACATGGATGCCAAAGGGAACATTAAAATGGATCTGTGGGTATTAGCCATTGAGTGTGTTTTTACATTGTTTCTTTGAGAGAAGGCAGTTTAGTACAGTGGATTAGAGCATGGACCAGAACCAGATGGCCTGGATTCAAATTTAGGTTCCAAGTATGACTTAGGGCAAGTTAATTAACTTTTCTGGGCCTCAGTGTCCTCATCTATAAAATAAGGATAATAATAGCCCCTAACTCATAAGGCAGATCTGCTCACATAACTTTGCCACTCAATTTCTGCTCCTAAATTGAAGAGCATGTATCAGTGGAATTTGGGGAGAAAAGAACATGATTCAGAACTAGTTGGGAGGCAGGGTGGTGTTACAGAAAGAAATAAAAGGATCTGACCATTTTGTTCCCTGCCTGTTTCCTCACTAGACTGTAAATGTCATCCGGGCGGAGACTTGCTTCATTATATCCCAGCACCTGGCTCAGTGTGTGACATATAATTGGCACTCAGTAAATGTTTGTTGAATGGCTAAATGCATTTCTATATGTAATTTTAAATATAAACCAATTTTATAAGTAGTTTTATTTTTGGGATATGTATTTTTCTAATAATTTTGATGTTTAATTTTTTGAACAACTAGAAATTAACTCAACAACTAGAAATTATCCTTGAAGTATTTCTGACAATTTTTGTTTTGTTTTTACAGGCCAGTTGGAATGCCAAAAATGGAAAAAGTTTACCTACATAATCCTAGTTCTGAAGAAACTATTACTTTAGTATCAATATCTGCTACAACATCACATTTTCATGCATCGTTTTTTCAAAATAGGGTAAGTTTCTCTGCTATAAATGAGTTCTCTTCAGTTTGAAATTGAAATGTTCAGATTTCTTTTTTTGATGTATAATTTTATTTTGCTGTAATTAAAATCTGGTTTGAATATTTCATAGTTGTTCTGGATTCCAGTTTGCCCCATTTCCTAAGAATTATCACTTCTACTCTTAAACACACATTGTTTTTCTCAGCATGAAACAACTTACCACATCAGCTTTGAACCTTAAACACTCTGAAAAATGTAGCATTCATCTATTCAGCTGATTTTTCTTTTCATTCCTAATAAGAGTTAGTTTCTCAGCGTTGTGTTAGTTTTCTATTGATGCATAATAAATTGCCACACACACGATAGCTTAAAACAGCACCCACTTATTAGCACACAGTTCTGTAAGTCATAATCCAGTGGGTTCTTTGCTCAGGGTATCATAAGGCCATAATTAAGATGTCGGCTGGGCTGAGTCTTTGACTGGAGACTCAGGGGAAATCCACTTCCAAATTCATTCGAGTTGTTGAGAGAATTCAGTTCCTTGTGGTTGTAGAACTGAGGTCCCCATTTCATTGCTGGCTGTCAGCTGGGGACCTCTGTCAGTTCCTTAAAGCACCCACATTCCTTGTCACCATCTTCAAGTCAGCAGTGGTGCATCATATCCCCCTCACACTTCAGACCTCTTGGGCTTCCTCTTCTGCCACCAGTGGAGAAAATTCTGCTTTAATCGTGTCATTGGGTCACGACCACCTGGATAGTCTCCTTTTTGATTAACTCAGTCAGCAAACTCATTACTTCAATTACACCTGCAAAATCCCTTTTATCATGTAATATAAATGATCACAGGTGTGGTCTCTCCTCATATTCACAGTCTCAGAGATTAAAGCAGGAAATTTGGAGGGCTATTTTACGGTTCTACCTACCACAACTATCTTCTAAAATTTTACTTATAATCATTTTTATGGATAGTATGCAAACTTGTTATGAAAAAAAAGTTTTATCTGACAAACAAATTGGCTCTTAATAAATTTTGAATTTGAGAGACTACATTAAGCTTTAATATATAGGCTTCCAAAATAATTAGCTAAATTGCAGATATCAAAGGGAAGTAAATGAATAGAACTTCATTTCATCTTCCCAGGGTTTTGACTGACTCTTTTGAAGAGATGACTAAATAAATAAGAAGGAGCTTTTTTAAAGCATATAAGAGTTATCAATTATTTAGATTTTTACTTTCCTCCTTTCTAAAATCCTGCTTCATCATATGTTGTCATTAGCTAGCAACTTCTAGTGTAAAAATAAGGACATATAATTTTGGCTTTTTTAAATTTAAAAGTATTTTGAACATGAGGAATTGATAAGTTACCATATTACTTTTGATAAAAATTTTAATTTTTTTTGTGATACTCGTGGAAAACATACCTTTTCTAAAATATTTTTTAAAATAAGTTGCCGTTGAGTTATTCTTTGTTGTTACCTAAAATATGTTTTCACAATTTTTATAATTACATAAAATATTTCTTAAAGTGATAGTTCTCTCAAGTTATTTTTTATATCATTACCTAAAAGATATTTTCACAATTTTTATAAATGTGCAGATGTTCTCAAATAATAAAATTCCAATGCTGGAAGAGACCTGTATATTCATTCATCTAGTCCAAGTACCCTCATTATACAAATTAAGAGCTGAACCCCAGAGGATTTTGCCCCTGGTCATTAGCAGTTAGTGACGAGCTAAGGTGGGGGTATAGGTGTTCTGTTGGCCTATCCAGTGATTTGTATCATGTTAAGCTACAGTGTGCAGCATATACGTTACAACCTATATAGAGAGATGCATTTATATATAAAAGAAACCACCCAGCTTTCAGGCATTGCCATTGTGCAGGGACATGTTGGGTTCAAGGGCACAAAATAGTGAAGTGAAAATGAAAACATTTTAAAAATAGTTCACAACTGCACTACAGATTTTATTTTTAACTTGTTACCTTCCTTTGCTTATTCAAGCAACGTTCTGTTGTTTCTAAACATCCAAGCTTCACCCTTCTTAAAGGCCTGGGTTTTCCCCTTTTTTGTCTTATCATCACAATACAGAGACTAGACCAAGAGTTACAAACACAGATTCTTACAGGGGCTAGGTAAGACAATGTAAAGGAGAGAAGCAGGCCAAGTGGAATAAGGGGTGACCTGGGAACCATGTGGCCCGTCCAGAGGAATCAGCTCCAATGGGCTCCAGCAAGTGGTTGCCATGTGGGAGTATAAGCCCATGCCCAGTTCTTCTGATTTTCTAAGAGTCAGAAGTAGGAATTTTTATATGATTTCTCACAATTTTTACACATTGAAAATAAATTCAATCTTAGTAAGACAGATAGTGTGGACTGAACAAAATTTGACATTTCTGAACTCTCCCAGGGACTTAGGTCTACTCATGAACCTTATGCAAAGAGAATAGTTTTTCTGAAAGTTCTTCAAAAGATAAACTAAATGTATATGTATTCAAAGAACAAGTGAAAAACCAATATGTACTTTCCATTGTCAGGCGATGGAATTAAACAATTAAAATATCTATACCTATCAAAATCTACATTTAGGAAATCTAGATTTAGCTTCAAAGAAAATATCCGAAATCTATGCTGTCTTCTCTGACTTTTTTTTTCTTCTTGTTGCTTTCCATCTTTTTTCTCTACAGTTAGATATTGACTATGGTAAGATAAGCTCAAGAAGTGGAAGGGAGAGATGAAATGAACTCTTTGGGGAAGAAATAACCTTATTTCTCCTCCACTTCAATTTTATGCCTGTGATAAGAGCCTTCAGGAAAAAATGAAAAGAGTTCCTTATATCCAGGAAAGCAAAACCTTTCTGTATTTTTACTCTAACTAATTGCCTTTGCCACCTTCAGCATTCCTGGTCAGATCTTATTTCTTTGAGAATAAAACATTTTCTGTAACTCATTTAAGTTTTTGGTCATTAACCAATATCATCTCTACATTGACTAACCAGTAGGAAACACAGAAAAGAATAATTATTGTTTAAAAGGCCAAGTTTTGGGGCTGGCCCGGGGCATAGTGGTTAAGTTTGGGTGCTCAGCTTCAGCAGCCCAAGGTTTGCAGGTTTGGATCCCAGGTGCGGACCTACGCTCTGCTCATCAAGCCATGCTGTGGTGGCATCCCATATACAAAATAGAGGAAGATGGGCACAGATGTTAGCTCAGGGCCAATCTTCCTCAGCAAAAAAATAAATAAAAGACCAAGTTTTATATAACTGTATTTTAACACGCACACACAAATAATCCTCCTTACTAAGGTTTTGATTTTAAGACCACCTGGAAATCAAGAAGAATAAGAGTAATAAGGAATGTGGTTGTGTGACAGTTTTTTTTCTGTATATAACTTCTAATAATTATCTGTATTTATAATATCTGTTAATTAACTATAATTATCTAATTAATTATAATTTAAAACTACTTAATATTAAGACTGCAATTTAGGCCTATTCATCTTTTGTGGTTATATTGTATATTGAGCATAAAATATGTAATATATGTTTTGTGTCAAAGAATAACAGATTTTTAATACCCTATAGTCATCGAATTTTGATTACCATAAGAATTGTGGAAATGGGGTGTCTTACAGACATTGGTGAACAAACAAAAATCGTTTTTTCCTTGGTTGTCTAGAACCTTTTTGTTGATCAAATTTTCAGATAAACTGAAGATTAACTAGGATAAACACTGTTTCAATCTGTGATTAAAATTAAAATGTTTTAGCCCACTTATTTTAATATGCTTAATATAATAGACAATCTCTTCTCATGGGTTGAAGGTCATTAATGAATATTTGTGGTTATTTTTATTTAGATGTAGAAGCCTGGATATTATTTATTCTCTTTCAAGTTAAACTGTGATATCCATGTGTGTTATTGGGAATTGAACAAAATGTGATAATAGCAGTAGTATGGAATATTATTATGCAGATGATAAAAAGAATGAATTAGATCTGTATCTCTTGGTATGAAATAATATGTTGTGATGTATATGTTAATATGTGAGAAAAGCACATTGTAGAGTAGAATGTGATGCCAATTTTATAAAAAGTAGAAAGTCTGTATATATATGGATATATTAATAAAAGCCAAAGTAAAGTACAGATAGATATACCTGGTTAACTGGGTAAGCTGAAAAGGATGAGAATGGAGGAGGTTTGGTGGTATAAACTTTTTCTTCATACATCTTTACACCATATCGCTAAGTAAAATAAGCACTTATTACTTTTGCAATTTAGAACATATAAGAAAATTTAAATTAAAAAATAGTTTGCCACCTGTGTGGAAATAAGATATTAATTAATTTAACAAATATTTATTGAGTACCTACTACATGCCAGGCACTTTGGATTTATCAGTGAACAATAGAGCTTCTTCACTATAATACTTGCCTCGGGGGGGTTTGGGTGACATCAGCAGTAGAAGGGAAGCAAAACTAATAATTAAATAAATGTCACAAAATATTAGATGATGATAGGAGCTGAGAAAAAGAAGAGTGAGATAAGGGAATTAGGAGTGCGGTGGGAGGTGTGATCCAATTTTTTTTTTTCTTGTGATATAACTGACATATACCATTGTGTAACTTTAAGGTGTACAACATGTTGAAGGGGATTAGGAGTGCAGTGGGAGGTATGGTCCAATTTTTTTTATTGTGATATGACTGACGTGTACCATTGTGTAACTTCAAGGTGTACAACGTGTTGATTTGATACATTTATATATTGCAGTATGACTACCACCATAGGGTTAGCTCACACCTCTATCATGTCACATAATTATCATTTCTTTTTTATGGTGAGGACAATTAACATCTAGTCTCTTAGGAACTTTGAAGTTTATCATACAGTATTTTGGTTACTATGCTGTGCACTGGATCTCCAGAACTTACTTAACTACCAGTTACCCATTTATACCCTTCAACAGTCAATCCCCAATTTCCCCACCCTCCACGCCCTGGTAACCACCATTCTACTCTCTCTTTTTACAAGTTTGGCTTTTTTAGATTCCACATATAGGTGATATCATAAAGTAGTTGTCTTTCTCTGTCTGACTTATCTTGCTTAGGATAATGCCCTCAAGGTCCATCCACGTTGTTGCAAATGGCAGGATTTTCTTTTTTCTCATGGCTGAATAATAGTCCATTGTGTGTGTGTGTGTGTATATCTCATGTTTTCTTTATTCATTCATCCATTGACAGACACTTCGGTTGTTGCCATATTTTGGCTATTATGAATAATGCTGTAATAAACATAGGAGTGCAGATATCTTTTTGATATCCTGTTTTCATTTGCTTTGGATATATACCCGGAAGTGGGATTGCTGGATCGTATGTAGTTCTATTTTTAATTTTTTGAGGAATCTCTGTACTGTTTTCTATAGTGGTTGAACCAATTTACATTCCTACTAACATTGTACAGGATTCCCTTCTCTCCATATCCTCATCAACACTTGTTATCTCTTCTCTTCTTAATGGTAGCCATTCTGACAGTTGTGAGGTGATCTCATTGTGGGTTTGATTTGCATTTCCCTGAAGATTAGAATTGTTCAGCATCTTTTCATACAGTTATTGGCCATTTGGATGTCTTCTTTGGAAAAATGTCTATTTAGTTCCTCTGCCTATTTTTTAATCAGATTGTTTGGATTTTTTGTTATTGAGTTACGTGAGTTCTTTATATATTTTAGATATTAACCCCTTATCCAATACACGATTTGCAGATATTTTCTCCCATTCCATAGGTTGCCTTTTCATTGTGTTGATTGTTCCTTTTGTTATGGAGAAGCTTTTTAGTTTAATATGGTCCCACTTGATTTTCGCTTTTGTTGGTGGTGGTTTTGGTGTGATATCCAAGAAATCATTGCCCGGACCAGTGTCAAAGAGTTTTTTCTGTATGTTTTCTTTTAGGAGTTTTATGGTATAGGTCTTTTGTTTAAGTCTTCAATCATTTTGAGTTCATTTTGGTGAATGGTGTAAGATATGGGTCCAGTTTCATTTTTTTGCATGTGATGATCCAGTTTTCCTAACACCATTTGTTGAAGAGACTACCTTTCCCCATTAAGTGTTCTTGGCTCCCTTGTCAAATATTAGTTGACCATATATACAGTGGTTTACTTCTGGACTCTTTACTCTCATATTGGTCTATATGTCTATTTTTATGTCAGTACCATATTGTTTTAATTACTATAGCTTTGTAGTATAGTTTGAAAGCAGGAAGAGTGATACCTCCAGCTTTGTTCTTCTTTCTCATGATTACTGTGGCTATTTGGGGTCTTTTGTGCTTCCATACAAATTTTAGGATTGTTTTATCTATTTCTGTGAAAAAAAATGCCATTGGGATATTGATAGGGATTCCATAGAATCTGTAGATGGCTTTGGGTAGTATGGACATTTTAACAATGATAATTCTTCTGACCCATGAACATGGGATATCTTTCCATTTGTTTGTGTCTTCGTCAGCTTTTTTCATCAAGGTTTTGTAGTTTTCATTATACAGACCTTGGTTAAATTTATTACTAAGTGTTTTTTTATGCTATTATGAATGGGATAGTTTTCTTTATTTCTTTTTCAGATGTCTTGTTGTTAGCATATAGCAACAATATATATAACACAATAGTGTATTAGATTTTCGGATTTTTTTGCTACCATGAGGCTTACATACAACATCTCATAGATGAAATAGTCCATTTTAAGCTGATAACAACTTAACTTCTATCGCATGCAAAAGCTTCACCTTTCACTCCCCTACTTTTATATGTTTGATGTCATTATTTACCTCTTTTTTACATCGTGTACAGTTACAAATTACAGTAGCTATAATTATTTTTAATACTCTTCTCCTTTAACTTGAATACTATAGTTAAGTATTCAATACTATAGTTGGATACTATACTATACTATTCAATACTATAGTTAAGTATAGTTAAGTAGTATACCATCCTATTACAGAATTAGAATTTTCTATGTCTGTATATTTACCTTTACCAGTGTGTTGTCTTCTTTTGTATGTTTTCATGTCATTGTTCAGCGTCTTTTCATTTCGGCTTAAAGAACTCCTTTTAGCATTTCTTGCAAGGTAGGTCTAGTGATGATGAACTCCTTCAGCTTTTGTCTGTCTGGGAAAGTCCATTTCTCCTTCATATCTGAAGGATGACTTTGCCAGATAGAGTATTCTTGGCTGGTAATTTTTTTCCCCAACATTTTGAATATGTCGTTCTACTGTCTCCTGGTCTGCAGGGTTTCTGCTGTGAAATTGCCGATAGCCTAATGGGGTTCCTCTGTAGGTTACAGTCTTTTTTTCCCTGGCTGCTTTTAGGATTCTCCTTTATCTTTGATTTTTGACAGTGTCATTGTAATGTGTCTTGGAGAAGGTCTTTTTGCATTGAGGTAACAGGTTGATCTGTTAGCTTTATGAACTTGGATGTCCCAGTCTTTCCCCAAGTTTGAGAAGTTCTCAACTATTATATCTTTAAATAAACTTTCTGCCTCCTTCTCCGTCTCTTCTCCTCTAGAACTTCAGTTATTCTAATATTTGTTCTTTGATGGAGTCCCATAGATCATACAGGCTTTCTTCACTCTTTTTAATTCTTTGTCCTTTGTTCTTCTCTTACTGGGTTATTTCATAATTCCTGTCCTCTAGCTCGTTTATTCTCTCTTCCATTTTCTCTCCTCTGCTGCAAATGCTTTCTATTATATTTTTTTCATTTTATTCATTGAAATCTTCAGCTCCAGAATTTCTGTTTGGTTCTTTTTTATGATTTCTTCTCTTTGGTAAATATTTCATTTTGTTCATGTATTTTTTTCTGATTTCATTGAATTGTCTTTCTGAGTTTTCTTGTAGCTTACTGAGTTTCTTCAAAACAACTATTTTGAATCTGTTATCAGCTAGACTGCAAAATTCTGTGCTTTTGAGCTCAGTTGTTGGAGAATTATTGTTCTTTTGGTGATGGCATGTTTTCTTGATTTTTCACTTTCCTTGTAGTTTTGCATTGCTGCTTTTGCATTTGAAGTAGCAGACACCTCCTTAAATCTTTTCTAGTTGCCTTCAGATGGAGTATACTCCATCTGTTCATTGGTACCCTTCTATCTCAGGTTTTTTTTCGCCTTTTGGATTTTCTAGAAGGTAGTACTATAGCTCAGGTTTGTAGTTTCTCCTTTGCCCACAGACCCTGTTCTGTTTTTCTGATAGTAGTCCATTTACCAAACTTGCTGTCACCGCTTCACTTGGGAGTGTGCACAGGAGCCAGCTGCAGAGTGAGGGATGGGGTGGGTTTAGCACTCGGGGTGTTAGGGATGCCCATAGACCTGGTGAGGAGATCCTCAGGTGAGGTATTCCCAGACGCTCATGGGCAGATTTCCTGCTGAAGTCCTAAGTACAGTCAGCAGGAACTGTGTACCTTTAAAGCCCTTTGATATTCTTATCAGCCTCTTCCCTCCCCCAGCAGGGGAGGTCCTGCCCCAGTACTCTGGGTGCTGCTGGAGAGAAATGGGTTTCTCTAGCCACATCCTGCACAACTACTGTAGCCAGGCACTCACTCACTGCTTTCCCTTTCCCCCTCAGGAGAGGTCACCACTTTGGATAATTCAGTCCTGTGCACTGTTGCCTTGGCCAGGCAGGGGGGAAGAGGGGTGATACTGGGAAAATTCCTCTTTTGGTCTCCACTGAGACCAAACTCATGTTTTTTTGCTCTAATGGCATGATGGAATCTCTCCTCAGGAAGGCTGGACTTCTGCAAAATCTCTCTTATCCATGGGTATCTGCCCAGGTCAGCACTCTCCAGAGTTTTTCCCAACTGCAGCAAGAGGGATTGGGGAGGGTTCACTGGTTCCACAGCCTGTGTCAAAGTCTATCTGCTTATTACTGGGCGAGACAACTCACAGATCCCCTGGCACGTGGTGCTGGATCCCACAACTTCCACAAAGGCACTTCTGTTCGTGGATGGATTTCTAATCATTGTTTAAAAGGGGGAACAAAAAAGGAAAAATCTCTTAAGCTGCCGTGATGCTTACATCACTCCTCCAATTTTTAAATAGGATGGTGAGGGTAGGCTTCATTCAGGAGGTGACATTTGAACAGACTTGAAGGAGGTAAGAAAGAGGACTTCATGGAGGCAAGTAGAATATAGGGAAGAGCGTTCCAGACAGAGGGTACAGGCAGTACAAAGGCTCCAATGTGAAAGCATGCCTGGTGTGCAAAGAGGACAGTGTGACTAGACCAGAGTGAGCAAAGGTAAGAGGAGAAGTAAAAGGGTCTGGGAGGGGACAGATTGTGAAGGGTCTTAGAAGCTATGATAAGGACTTTGGCTTTTATCCTGATTGAAATGGGAAGCCATCACAGGGTTTTGAGCAGAGGAAGGAACTGATAGCTTATGTTTTATAAGGATCACTGTTTATCAAAAAATAGACTGAAGCAGGGCAAGGGGAGAATGAGGGACAGCAGTTACATTGACTGTTGCCGTACTCCAGGATAAGAAGATGATTACTCTGACCAGAGTGGAGAAGTGAAGAAGGCTGTTAGATTTGGGGTGTATCTTGAAGATACAGCCAGCAGGATTTCCTGATGTGGAATTGAAAGAAAGAGAAGAGTCAAGGTTGACTGCAGAGTTTTTGTCCTGAGCAACTAGAAGGACAGAGTTGCCATCAGCTGAGATGGAGAAAGCTGACAGTGGAGCAGGTTTTGGGAGTATGATGAATAGTTCAACTTTGGACGTGTTAGATTTCAGATGTCTCCTAGACATCCAGAGGGAGGTGCCAAGTAGGCAGTTGATATTTGATTTTGGTGTATGAGAGAAGACTGGACTTGAAATAGAAGTTTAGGAGTCACTGGTGAAGATACGAAGCCGTGGACCTGGATGAGCTCACCAAGGGAGCACAAGGCCAGGGACTGAGCTGTGGTACAAAGATAAGCTACTTAGCTGCAGATAATGTTTGACTAGAGCTAGCACATCTTGTGTGTCTTCATTACTTTCTCTACTGTTTTCTAATTTTTTTTTTTTTTTTTTTTGCTGGGACAGATTTACTCTGAGCCAACATCTGTTGCCAATCTTCCTCTCTCTTTTTTTTTTCCCTCCCCAAAGCCCCAGTACATAGTTGTATATTCTAGTGGTAAGTCCTTCTAGTTCTTCTATGTGAGCCACTGCCACAGCATGGCTACTGACAGACAAGTGGTGTGGTTCTGCGCCCAGGAACCAAACCCAGGCCACCGAAGTAGAGCTCACAGAACTTTAACCACTAGGCCATCAGAGCTGGCTCTTATTTTTTTTTTGGTGAGGAAGACCAGCCCTGAGCTAACATCCACTGCCGATCCTCCTCTTTTTGCTGAGGAAGACCGGCCCTGGGCTAACATCCATGTCCATCTTCCTCTACTTTATATGGGACGCTGCCACAGCATGGCTGACAAGCAGTGCGTCGTCAGGCACCCGGGATCCGAACCCGCGAACCCCGGGCTGCCAAGCGTGAACTTAACCACTGCAGCACCAGGCGGCCCCTCTGATTTTTTTTATCACACTAAATTCATTCAGTTTAGAAAATGTGTAGCAAAGGGAACAAAAGGATGAATTGCAGCAAATCTAATGAATTCTTATGGGAATATTACATTCCTGAGCCTGAGTTTGCTGTTCTGTTTCATCACCATTTTTGTTATGCCCTCAAGTGTCACTTAGAACTAGATTTTCCCTGTTATAAAAAAAGGGAAATATTTGTTCTGTCTGTCTTTCTCAGCATCTTCTTAAAGTATTAAAATAATAGTAGAGTGAAGTCTTGATTAGATGTTGGGAACTATCAAAGACAACTTGTGTTCTCATTTCTAGGCTCTTTTTTTCACCCCAGGATATAAATGACATCACAAAGCAAAGCCTAATCTTCCAAGGGAATTAAGTGGTGAGATTGGTCTTGTTTTTGGTTTCTTTAATAATTAAGATCTTAGAGATCATCTAGTATGGCTCATTGTGAAATTAGGAGAAATTAAGAACTACAGAAGTTAACTTGCCAAAAGCACTTTTTCTTATTGGCAGGGTTAGAAACTCAGATCTCCTATGTGTCAGCTACTTACCCAAGACTAAGCATCTAGTTCTGGTAGTAGCAGAAGGTTATACTAAGAATTACGCATCCCATGATAATTTCCCTTACTTTTTGAAATTTAGATGGGCTTTAAAAAGATATTAATTAAATTTTTTTAAATAAAATTAAGTTCTCATAAAAATTTTAAAGGAAACTAGTTTTTTTCTCTGGCTGGATAAATTTCCCTGTAGTAAACACAGGCCTAATGAATATCTTCATTGACACTAGAACTATTGTCAGACAGAAATACCATACTCATTGATTCTAAAACAGTTTTTTTTTTTATCCTTTTTATGTCTCTGAAACTGGGACACATCTGACAGTCAAGGGCCATCTTATGACCACTGTTGGCCTGCACTGAAGTTGAGTTTTTCCAAAGAGAATGACCAGCACTAGTGGTCTCAGCACTACTAGCTAAACAGTAAATTTTCTGCTTGAGGTTTTTTTGGACACTAATATGTAATCACATACAAACCTGCCTGAGTCCTGGATTATAGTTCAAATTCTAAGAGTAAATTAGTTTTCTTCCCTCGGTGCAGTGCCCAGAATGAGCCATACAAGTTTCCTTACTGCCCTTTTCTGTGAGGTTTTTGTTATCCTCACTCCTTGCTTTAGGTGGAAGTTTCTGATTAGCTCTGCCTTTTTTGGTGGTTTTTTTCCCCTTCTTTCCCTGGTGTGGTACAGAAATTAAACATCAGTATTACAAGCACTGGCTTCTTAGATGGGAAAATGACATTCTTTTCTCAAATAGCCTTGAGGTTCCTCCCTACATCCCTAGGTGTCAGGACTGAATCCTTGAACTCTCAGAGGAGTAATAAAGGTGATAAGTGGATGGTCAGCAGTGTGACTCTGTGGGTTAAATTCATGACAGTGAGAAGTGTGGATGGACTGCCTAAACTCAATGATATTGTCCACTTTCTTTAAAGATTTTGTTAATTAAAGTAGATTTGAGTTTTAATTCTTGCCTACTAAGAATTAAACCTAAACCTTCAATTACTTGTCCTTGCTCAAGGGAGCATGTAGACTGAGACACTTGTAAAAAAAGGTCCAGGCTAAAATACTGTTTTGAGTGAATCTGCAAATATATATAATTTTTTTTATTACAGTATACTTTCAGTAAAATTTACACAGTGTATAGTTCTGAGTTTTAACAAACTCATAAAGTCACGTAATCAACAACTCAATCAACTCAAGCGTCTGAGTGTAGCCTGTTCCAGAAGGTTACATAAATGGAACAATGCAGTATATAGCTTTTTGAGTCTGGCTTCTTTCTTTTAGCATAATGCATTTCACATTGATCCATGTAGTTGAATGTATCAGTTCTTTGTACCACTTTATTGCTGAGTAGTATTTCATTGGATGAGAGTATTACAGTGTGTTTATCCATTCACCACTTAAAGACATTTGGGTTGTTTCCAGTTTGGAGTTGTTATAAATAAAATCACTATAAACATTTATGTATAGATTTTTGTGTGAGCATAAATTTTCATTTCCCTTACATAAATACTTAGGAGTGGAATTGCTGGGTCTTATGCTAAGTATATATTTAACAGTTTTTCATAGTGACCATCCCATTTTGCATTCCCACCAAAAATGTATGAGAGTTGCAGTTGTTCAGCATCCTTATTGGCACTCAGTGTTGTTAGGTTTGGGTTTGTCTGTCTGTTTTTAATTTTAGTCACTCAAATAGGTGTATAGTGTCAGTGCATTTTTATTTTAATTTACATTCCTCAGTGACTAATGATTTTGAGCATCTTTTCGTTTGCTTGTTTGCCATCCGTGTATTTTCCATGGTAAAATGTCTGCTCAAATCTTTTGCCTGTTTTTTAACTGGGTTTGTTTTCTTCTTAACTGAGTTCTTGAGAGTTCTTTATATATTCTGAATACAAGTCCTTTATCACATATGTGATTTGCAAACCTTTTCTCCTAGTCTGCAACAAGTCTTTTTATTCTTTTTATAGATCCTTTCAAAGAACAGAAGTTTTTAATTTCCATGAAGTCCAGTTTATCAGATTTTTCTTTTATGGGTCATGCTTTTGGAGTAGTAGCTAAGAACTCTTTGCCTAAACCAAGGCCACAAAGAATTTCTCCAGTTTTTCTTTCAGAAGTTTAATGGTTTTAGATTTTACATTTAGGTTTGTGACCCATTTTAGTTAATGTTTGTTTTTGGTGTGACATATGGATCAAGAGTTATTTTGTTTTGTGTATGGATATACACTTGTTCCTGCTCTATTGATTGAAAAGACTGTCCTTTCTCATTGAAATCCCTCCGCATTTTTGTCAGAAATTAATTGACCTTGTATGTGTGGGTCTGTTTTTTGGACTCTCCGTTATGTTCTAATATGTGTCTAATAGATGTATCAACTCTAATATGCCTGCCCTTTCACCAATACCACACTGTCTTGATTACTGTAGGTTTGTAGTAATTCCTAGAATCAGGTGTTGTGAGTCCTCCAATTTTGTTTTTCTTTTTCAAAATTGTTTTGCTCTTTTTTTTTTTCCCCTGCCATCTAAGTTTTAGAATCAGCTTGTCAATTTTTTAAAAAAATTTTGCTGAGTTTTTTTTATAATGTTTATTTTGAATTAATCTTAAATATATAGAAAAGTAAGTACAGGTAGTCTCCATATATCCCTCACCCAGTTTCTCCTAATGCTGACATCTTATATAATCTTAGTACAGTTATCAAAACCAGGAAATTAGTGTGTATGCCTTTTATTTCTTTTTCTTGCCTGATTGCACTGGCTAGTACTTCAATACAATGTTGAGTTGCTGTCATGAGAGAGGACATCCTTGCCTTGTTCCAAATTTGGGGGAGAAAGCATTCAGTCATTCACTGTAAAATATGGTAGCTCTAGGTTTTTTACAGATGCTCTTTATCAAGTTGAGGAAGTTCTCTTGGTTCACTGAGATTTTTAGTCATGAATGGATGTTGAATTTTGTCAAATTGTTTTATGCACCCATTGAAATGACCATATGGTTTTCCTTCTTTAGTGAGTTGGTAATATTAATTACATTGATTTGATTTTTGAATGTTGAACTTGAATCGCATTTTCAAGGTAAAAACCATGTGGTCATGATGTATTATCCTTTTTTATATATTGGCTGGACTCAGTTTGCCAGTACTTTGTAGATGATTGTATGTCTACATTCATGAGGGATATTGGCTTGTAGTTTTCTTATCAAGTCTTTGGTCTTGGTATCAAGGTAATGCTGGACTCATAAAGTGAGGTGGGTAATGTTCTGTTCTTTTCTGTATGCTGGAAAGTTTATGTGAGATAGATATTAATTTTTTTCTTAAATGGTTGGTAGAGAATTCTCCCACTGAAACCATCTGGGCTTGGGCTTTTCTTTTTGGGCAGCTTTTAACTACAAATAAAATTTCTTTAATGGATGTAAGACTGTTCTGGTTATCTGTTTGGTTATGAGTGAGCCTTGGCAGATTGTGTTTTTCAAAGAATGTGTCCATTTCTTCTAGTTATTAAATTATGGGCATGGAATTGTTTGTAATATTCCTTTATCATCCTTTTTATGTATAAAGGGTATATAATGCTGTCCACATTTCAGTTTCTTATATTTTTGTCTTCCTTTTCATTCTTGGTCATTCTCTCCAGGGTTTTATCAGTTTTATGGTCCTTCTTGAAGCATTGCTTTTGGTTTTATTGATTTTTCGCTATTTTTCTGTTTTCTGTTTCATTCATTTCTGCTCCTAGTATTTTCTTCCTTTTTTGTATTTTGGGTTTAATTTACTGTTGTTCTAGTTTCTCAAGGTGGAAACACAGATTATTGGTTGAGACATTTCTTTTCAAAATAAGCATGTAATACTGTAAATTCCCCTCCAAGCATCGCTTTAGCTGCAGCCAACAAATTTTGATGTGTTATATTTTAATTTCCAATTGATTCAAAATATCTTGTAATTTCCCTTGTGACTAGTTCTTTGACCAATGGGTTATTTAGACGTGGGTTGTTTAATTTCAAACTACTTAGGGATTTACCAGATATCTTATTATTGATTTTGGCTCAGGTGTGACCTCCATCTAGTGTCTACTCTTCCAGGGGTTCTGTACTCTCATTTTAGCCCACACTTGGCTTTTAGGAGCATGTAAAAATTTTAGCTGATTTCTTTTTACAAGCCTCTTGTATGGTAGCCTCAACTTTTCATTGTCTGCCATGGGTGAGCCAGTACTCACATTCCGTCACTCCTTGGAGGTACTTGTCTTTCCTTAAATTTAGGACTAGTTGATACATAAACTCTGTGATGGGTTCAAGAAAAGTTATGATTTTTTAGATTATTCTTTTTATTATTGATAATGAAGGAGAAATGCTCTTTGCAGCTTTCTGCTCCTAAGGTGAAGCCGGAAGTCTCAAGGTCATGTATTTTAAGCTCTATTTTGGAGAGCATTTTAGAGTTCTAGCCAGAGGCAGAATGAGAGAGGTTGATGACTTTATGTTTTAAAATGCATTTTAAGGCTTCATTGCAGACAAAACTGCAATCACAGTCTCTTGAACTTCATGGAGCAGCCCCTATTGTTATAATAAAATTTTATTTCATTAACTAGAGTGACTTTCTCAGTCTGCACGAAATAACAGGAGTAGTGAGTTCCTACACATACTGTCACCCCTGCCTTCTTTCTTAATTTAAGTTGCTGGCACCCTTGTGTGAATGGGTAACAGAGGTCAAGAGGTTGAGGCCTGGGCCTGTTTCTTCTGTGGAGTAGTACAGGTTGCTGCTTAGTAGTAGAGTAGTACATCTACATAAGAAACTCAGCTTCAGCTCAACTCCTGCTTGACCACCTGCTTGATGATGGAACAGCCTATAATTAGGCACTTCATTCCAGCCTAGTGATTGTTGAATGAACAGAATCCAAGGAAACTATCTGTTGTACGGGGTTTTAGACTGGTAATTGACACAGATATGTGACTGCGGACATCCAGTATGAAGACATCTTTTTTTTGTTTTGTTTTCCAGTGCAAAATAGTTTGGCTCAGATAAAGCCTAAACCTTTAGAGGGAAAATGCTAGTTTATGGAAATGATTTTAAGATGTTTGGAGAACCTCAGCCGTCTAATTGTGGTCAACATGATCTGATTTTTTGGTTGTAATTTAACATTATTTATTGCTGTTCTTTTTCAGAAAATTCTTCCAGGAGGAAATACATCATTTGATGTAGTTTTTCTTGCAAGAGTAGTGGGAAATGTAGAAAATACTTTATTTATTAACACTTCTAATCATGGGGTATTTACTTACCAGGTAAGAAACAGAATTAAAACTTTCGCTTATTTTATAAAATATAGTCATCATCTCTGACCTGTCATATGATAGCCTTTTAAGAACTGTCTTCAAAATCTCAGGAATGATAGAAAATGTAGAGTTTATACTTAGAGCATTTATATTTACTGCTGTGTCTGTGAATATCCCTATTCAAATCAAACTGTGAACAAATGATCTTAAAGCTACAGCTAAGTGTGTAAGATTGGTTGGCAGAAGAAAAGTAAAAAATATTTTCACACTGACTCTAAATTTTTCTGATTTTTACTTTTTGTACACTTATGAAGCATACTTGGTAATAGTTTCAAGGTTAAAACATTTTTGATAAACTTATTTTTTATGTACAATCATTGTTTAGGTTATTAAAGATAGTTAATGTGAATTGAGATTTTTATATATCGAGGTTATCAAGATTAAGAATAATGGCTTATACAGCACTGTATACTACATACTTTACATGCACTTCTGCCTGCATTGCAGATACTGTTATTCTCATTTTTTTAGCTGAGGGTGAAGTTTAGAAAAGTTAAATAATTTGCCCAAATTATACTACTAGTAGGTTGTTGAGCAGGGATTCAAACCCATGTCTTTGTAACTACAAAAACCATCCTCTTAACCACTGTGCTATAGTGCCCGTGGAACTCAATTGTTTAAATCCTTACTTAGCTAATGTCTTTACAATTTTTATGCTTTCGTTTTTGAACATTTCTTCTCCCACGCCCAGAACATTTCATATATTTTGAAAATTAGTGTCAGAGTAAACATTCCATTTAGTCAGGAACTTTTGCTTATTTATAGTGAATAAATCTTTAATGGTTATTTAGTAGGCAGTCAGTAAACTTTTGAATGCCTTATAGATGAATAACTTTGAAGTGCTGTATAGATGACACTCATTTAACGTACACTTGTTGAGTAAATGTCTCACCCTGTTTAGTGAACCCAGGGCCTTCCCATGTGGGAATGACCTGGGGCTGGGCATGATATTTGAGAGATTGTCTGGGCCCTAGATCCATCTTCTGATGGTTGGAGTAGAGAAATCTTTCAATCCCCTCTTTTCTTCTTTTGTCTATCTCATGACCTCATGAAGGACTGCTATCATTTTCATTTCCAGTATATTGTAGAAATCATTCCAAATGCACACATATGTATATAGTAAATCAGATTTGTAGCCAAGTCAAGTGTAGAAACTACATGTATGTTCTTTTTAAAGGGAGTTAAGATTTTTCCATCTAAATTAGCCTCACCAGTTTTTCCTAGATCGATCAACTATAACTATAAAAATGTCAGTTATAAAAGCAACTCAAATAGCATGTTTTTCTCCTTTGAAACAGGTATTTGGTGTTGGAGTTCCAAATCCATACCGACTGAGGCCATTTCTTGGGGCCAGAGTCCCTGTGAATAGCAGTTTCTCACCTATAATAAACATACACAATCCTCACAGTGAGCCTTTACAGGTGAGTTTATGTTGGTGATTTTGAATGAGTTTCGTTTTGGTGGAAGTTAATGCTTAGCATGAAGTCTCAGTTTGTTATACTTTTCAAGACTATTTAAAATAATGGGATTTTATAGATGTATTGAAGAGGGATATTCTTTTAATGCAGCTTGCTGTAGTATGAATTTTGGGTTACTGCAGTCCAGATATTGAGTTTTTGGAACCATTTTTGAAACAGCTGTGGTTTCTCTGGTGTTACAGTTTAGGCAGCTCTTCATTTAGTTTAAGAAGAGTTTTCAGCTACACCGGGACACTACTTTTCTTGCCTATAAGTTCCTTCTGGCCAAATATAAATGTTTAAAAACATGGTTCATATTTATTTCTTATAATAATAAATTTTTTGGTGATGGCAGCCTGGAAATTCAAATCCAAGGGAAGGGTAATATAGAATCATGATTAAGAGCAAACATTTTTATATTTTAAAAAATCTAACTCCTTATCTTAATCAATCTTTTAGTACTGTCTTCAAATTTGAAATCTCTCCTCTAGTTCCTTGTCTCTTCCACAGTGGGAGTGGCTGGTGTTGCTTCTGCAGATATTTCCTAAAATCTCCACCCCATATCCCCAGTGACTTCCAACTATATGACATTTGCTGCCACTGTAGCCTCTAGTTGTGTTGTCTGTGTTGGAAGGAAATGTGGATGCTTTCTGGAATAGTCCGTAATATCCACACCCAGGGCTCTCAGAGTTCTTTAGGACCAACACTGCAGGACTTAACAGTAGCTTGAAAATGACAGGTGGAGGGAAAATACTATGTATTGTGGCAAGCTGCAGAGCTTTGACAACCAAAATGGTTTTGTCATCCTAGAACTCACTTGTAGAAATGTTCGTAAACAATGAAAGGGAAAATGAGGAAGAACAAGATGAGATTTTCAGAGCCTGAGTTGCAAAATCCTTAAGAATTGTATGCTAAAGAGCAAGAAAGAGGTTTCTCCCCAACACTTGGCTGACATTGGGTGAGGATAGCTACTAATAAAAATACTCTGCCCAAATTTTAATTATTTTTAGCTAGAGATCTTATCACAAAAGAAGAGAATGCTCTTGTGTCCTGCTTTTACAAGTGAAAAGTGTTTCCTCTTCATTATCACTGTCATTTATATCCTTTTGCTGCTTTAAGTAATGGTATATTTTCCCTGTTCTGGCTAACTTTTATTACGAATCTATTCAGAAACCTTATAAATTCTTGCTGCTTTCTTTCCTTGACTGTTTTCAGTCAAAGAAATAAAAACTTATCCTTTCATTGTATCAGACCCTGCTGCATGAGTTGCCACACACTGCTCTAGCGGCAGTATTACAGAGCACCCCAGGGGTACTCTCTCTGTGTGGCTGCCAGACCACAGACTGAGGACCTTGCTTCCTCCTTGGAAGGATAGAGGTTACAGGACTCAGCAAATATTGGCCAATCTGGAATTGTTTAAGTAGCCTTATAGTCTGTGCCTTTTCTCCTCAGGCTTTGGAGTCATCAAGCTATCATCGTTATCTCTTTGAATTCAATACTGATCTTTGTTATTATTGTTCATCTAGTCTTTTTCAGTTATAACGTTTTAACTCAAGAAGATTTACCACAATGGACTTTTCACCATCATACAGGAGAGCAAATGGAAAGCCAAAGTTGCCCTCTTAAAACCAATATAGATTGTTTATCCAGAAAGCACTCTTACCTTATAGTCCTATAATATGTTAGACTGTCATTAGTCTTGTCCTTAAATTTAAGAAAATTTTGTGGAGCAAGAAATTGCATCTGATTGGTTCAATTATACAAAATAAACACATGAGTATGTTTTCACTGAAAAAAAAAAAAATGTTAGCAATTCAAATGTGTAAAGCAAAAGTCCCCTTGAACTTCTACCTTCCAATCCAGTGCTGTCCAATAGAACTTTCTGCAATGATGGAAAAGTTCTGTATCTGCTGTGTCCAGTACAGTAGCCACTAGCCACAGGTGGCCATTGAGCACTTGAATTTGGGGCTAGGGTGTCTGAAGAACATTTAATTTTATTTTATTTCAATTAATTTAAACTTAAATGACCACATGTAGCTAACTATTGTGGTAGCATAGCTCCAGTCCCAAACCCTTCCTCATAGATCCTATTTGGGTGATCTTGCTGTGTGTCATGTCAGATCTTTTTCTGTGCATTTGCAAGCATATATGTGGACACACAAAAATAAACATTCTTTGTGGGAATTTTTTTTTACATGAGTTATATTCTGTATATATTGTTGGCTTCCTTTTTTTCCTCTAAACTTTTTACAATTAGGATAAATAGCACTGGACTGAAAACCAGGAATGTGTCACGTTCCTTGTTTTAATGTAATCTGTCTTTTGATTTTGTAATGTAGCCTTTTTTTGTCCCCATTTCCTTATTCTTTTTCCTATCATCGGTAGTCTACCTTTTAATATTCTGTTTCAAAACATCATTCTGCTTATTTCCTTAATACTTGGAAGATTAAATGAAATACGTGATGTTTTCTGACTTTTCAGAAAAAGTTCTACAGTCACCCCACCAGTTAAGGTGTTATTACTGTTGATACAGTCAGTACTATAGGGGAACAGTGGAATAAATCAGAAGGCAAGAAATAATACTCAGAGAAAATCTTAGTTCATTAGTCTTTGTTAAATGCATTACTTTAACACCACATACCAAAAACCTTTAAATACTTTACTAAAATACTGCTATTTTTCCTGCTTTGTCCTTTTTTGTCCTGTACTGTACTCCTGGAGGACTTTTGTGATAAAACAAGTGATGGAAGATTTTCCATCCATTCTTTTACATCACCCCAAATTTTCATTTAATTAAATATATTCTTTCTTTTTAAGAGATAGAGTTACTACCTTTAAAGGAAAGTCTTGTGCCATGTGACCCATTCTGTCCCTAGGTGTTTGCCCAAGAGAAAGGAAAGCAGATGTACACACAAAGTCTTATGTGATGCAGTGTTCATAGCAGCTTTATCTGTAATAACCCAAAACTGGAAACAACCCAACTGTCCATCAGTAGGTGAATGGATCAAAAATTGTGGCATATCCATAAAAATGAAAAGAAATGAACTATTAATACATTCAACAACATGATGGATCTCAGAATAATTTCACTGAGTAAAAGCAGCCAGACACAAGAGTACATAGTGTATGATTCCATTTGTATAAAATGCTAGAAAACACAAACTAAATCTAGAGTGGCAGAGAGCAGTTCATTGGTTGCCTGGGGATGGCAGTGGGTGGAGAGGGACAGGTGGATTGCAAAGGCCCTGAGAAAACATTTTGGCAGCAATGGGTGTATTTAATATCTTAATTGCAGTGGTAGCTTCATGCCTGTAAACATATGTCCAGATTTATCAAGTTGTACACTTTAAATATGTCTAGTTTGTTGTACATAAATTATACCTCACCAGAACTGTTTAAAACAATCATGAATGTAGGTACAAGCCACAGAGGTATTATTAACAGTACCTGTGATATTGCTGCCAGTAGAAACCAAATATTTTCATACTGCATTAAAATTGTTGCATATATCTCAGAATAATATGCTCTTCACTATTTTACAATTATACTAGTTATTAGATCTGCTGCTGGATCTTGTTATAAATGTGTGGATAAAGAAGCACTTGTGTTATTACAGTCACGTGTTGCTTAACAGGAATATGTTCTGAGAAGTGCATCGTTAGGCAATTTCTGTCATTGTATGAACATCATAGAGTGTGCTGAAGGGGAACAAAATTTGCTACTCTAAAATGTGTCTCTTTAACATGAGGATTATCTTAGGCTGATTATTTTTAAGAAACAAAAGACTCAGAAAGTTTTTCTTGTTACCTCCCCCTTAACTCTCTAAAAGAATTCAGATTAAAAAACCTGTCTCAGAGGGGCCAGCCTGGTGGTGTAGTGGTTAAGTTCATGCGCTCCACTTTGGCAGCCTGGGGTTCACAGGTTCGGATCCCAGGCGTGGACCCTCGCACCGCTTATCAAGCCATGCTGCGGCAGGTGTCACACATAAAGAAGAGGAAGATGGGCACAGATGTTAGCCCAGGGCCAATCTTCCTCAGCAAAAAGAGGAGGATTGACAACAGATTTTAGCTCAGGGCTAATCTTCCTCACACACAAAAAAAAACCTGTCTGAGGAAGTGAGCTATCACCTTAGTATAATATGAACTAGGTGGTAGGCAGGGAGGAACCTAGAAAAGCCTGTTTGTTGGGCTCCCCTCTGTGTTCTTCTGTTTTGTGTGACCAAACACTTGTTTCCCAAACTTTTGCTCCTTTCCACCTGTGAATTGCCTTTCTTCCCTTTGAAGCCCCTGACTCTCCCCACCCCCAACACTGTCTTTAGCTGAGGATGGTATTTAAGGTGAGGGCTTTGGCCATTTTGGTGAGTTACTCAATTTTCCTGGGTTTCTCCCACGTATATACATGTTATTAAATTTTTGTTTGTTTTTCTTCTCTTAATCTGTCTCCTGTCAATTTAATTCTTAGACCAGCTCAAAAAACCTAGAAGGTAGAGGAAAATTTCTTCCTCCTCTACAATACTTGCACAAACCTAGATGGTTTAGCCTACTATACACCTAGGCTGTATGGTACTAATCTTATGTGATCACCATCGTATATATGGTCTGTCATAGACTGAAACGTTATGCAGTGCATGACTGTATAAGAAATACAAAATATGTATTTCTAAAATTTGATAAACTATTTCCTTTGAAGAAAATAAAAACAAGTATCCTATGGATGGATTTTTAAAAATTTTGTCTCTGAAAGAACTATACTGTTTCTAAGTATAATATTTCAGTTACCGTGTTTTACACCACCATTACTTACACATATGAGACATTGACTCTAGTGATACGACAATGATACTTATCCTACTTTTATATCTGTAAACATTTTTGTAGATTTCTTCTGATAAACAATCAGGGTGTCAAACTCATTTTTATATAACAGGAAATCATTTGTATTGAGAATGTGATTTTGAACTTAACCATCATGTGCTCTTTTGTCACAGGTTGTAGAAATGTACTCTAGTGGAGGAGACCTTCACCTAGAGCTTCCAACGGGTCAACAAGGAGGTACCAGAAAACTGTGGGTGAGTGCTAACATATTTTTCTCTCACATGTGGTCACATACACCAAAAAATACTTAACTCTTTATCACCTGAAGAAATATGAGTGACTATTCCTTAATTATTGTCTTAATATTAAATTTATATCAAATATATTTGAAAATTGGATGAGAGAGAGAGAAAAGTATAAGTAGTAATTTTTGGAAAGAGCATTGAACAAAATTGGTGAGAGCTTTAACCTGCTATGTGGAAAGGAAGAGAATTTCAACTGTTCTTTCTCAGAATATTGGTAAAGTTGTCTCTGAATCTAATCATTTATAGTGTGTGCTTTACACTAAGATTTAAAAAAAAAACCTGTAGGAAGGATCCATTATATTTTTTAAGGTAGAGAATTGAACGTTCAGACTTAATGTTGATAGAGATGGCATTTTCAGAGGGAGTGTGGTCAAGCTTGTGGTGACAGAAAATTTTAAATTCTTAAGTGAGCTACATCCACCTTTAATATTGTTTAATATTTAACAATAGTTTGTATCAGTGCTTTAAAGAACCACTTTTTCTTGGCGAATACTAGCAAGTATTAACCAAATTAATGAATATGTAGCAACTACTTTATTTGTAAAGTTTCCTGCCATAGGAGAGTTGGTTTTTTTTTTAATGTTGTCTACCATGCTTTAATCAAAGAGGGGAAGGACATGGTAAATGCAGTTCTAATACCAAGGTCACTCAAATCACTGCCCATCCATAATTGAAGTCATCCTGACTTTACCACTATGAATAAGTTCTGAAGATCAAAGTTTTCTTTATTAATTGCTCTGTTAAACACATATAGTCTCTTGATTCTGTCTTCTGACCAGTTTCAACCAAGGAAGGGATGTAGAGGGGACGTTATTAGGATGTTGACTTGAACATTTAGAAACAAATTTGTCAGTGATTTGGTTAACTCCTAAGATACAGCAACATACTAGTAGGCAGAAATGTGTAATGGACAGTCCATTTGTATCCTTTCACAAAAATGTTTTACATTGAAATTATATTATTGTTTGAAAAGCCTTTGGGAGAAATAGTATATAAAACTGTGCTTCAGAGAATTAACTATAAGCTAGTAAATTTGTGTTATAATTCTAGATAGAAGAACTAAGAATTTACTGTGATTATAGTTGGTATCTAATAAACATAAGAGAATTCAAATTTCTAATTAGTTAAGAACTATAAAGAATGGTAGCAGAGGTAGCATTATGTTTTAATACTCCCAGTGGCTACAAGAAAAGATAGTGGTTCTTATTCCTACAAACCTGGAGTAAGAAAAAAGTCAATTGACCTTGACCTCACCCTCAGCCCATTTCAGTGTACATAAGAAAACCACAGAGACCAAGCCAGCTCCCTAGAGATGGGGAAATGGATGGTGCATCTCTAGTGCCCAGAAGGGTGCCAATCACTTCTTTCCTACTTTGAGACTAAAAAATTAAAAGAGTAGAGGTAAGTGAAGACCAATAAATTCTAAAACACAGGGATTTCCTAAAATATGCCGAAAGGTGTGTACAGAGGAATTGTAGTGGTCCCAAGGAGGCCAAATAGTTCTAAAACCAGAGAAAGAATTACGTTTCAAAAAACTTTTTTTTCAGCAAGTCTTCTTTCTAGTGTATCTGTGAGTGTTCCCTCGTTACAGGCCTGAAATTTTTCCTATCTTACATGCTAGGAGCCTTACTGAACGCAGTTGGTAAACTGTAAGTTGGCTCGGGAAGCTTTGTTTTGTTAGGTTTTAAATGAAAGGAAATACAGAGTCTAAGCTCTCTTGGGTGTCATTTTTAAAGAGATTCTTGTAGACGTTGGGAAAAGCACTTCCCTGTGATGGTGACATTTCTGTTGGTTAGAGAATTTCAGGACTGAATTATATACCCAAGCACCACATTAAAGAATAACTGATTTTATAGAGTAAGGCTACCTTTTAATGGGGATTTTGCAGCTGACAATTTGCTTTCAGATAATTTTGTCTTTCACTTTGCTCAACTTCACATTTCATGATTCATCAATTCTAAGATGCACATTTTTTCACATCTTCCAAAATTGGAGTGTATGTTACAATTGGTGGAATATATTTGTTTAATTGGCAGTGGGTTTTTTTTCTTGGTATATGGAATGGTAATGCATCTTTCAGTGTCATCTTATTCAATAAACTATGGTGGTTTTGCAACATTACAAAATCTGTGCTTCATTATGGTCTGTTAACTTGTCAGGAAATTCCTCCTTATGAAACCAAGGGAGTGATGAGAGCCAGTTTTTCATCTAGAGAAGCAGATAATCACACAGCCTTCATAAGGATAAAGACTAATGCTTCAGACAGCACAGAGTTTATCATTCTTCCTGTCGAAGTTGAAGTTACAACAGGTTAGTGGAAAACTGAAGGAATTGCAAATTTGTTTGTTTTGCTTTCAGTACATCTTACTCTCTGGCAAAGTGAAATATAATTGTTTAATTTTCTTTTTTCCAAGCTCCTGGAATTTATTCCTCAACTGAAATGTTAGATTTTGGTACGCTACGAACACAAGGTAAAGAAAAGAGAGACAGTGTCTTTGTTGGTTTAAAAAAAAAATCCCTATATTCAGTGCTGAATGGCTCTACTTTAACTCCTTTCAAATTCAGCTTCGAAAGTTGTTTCTCAGCGGGTTACATGATTTTGTGGAATTCTGCTTCTGGGAACTCAGAGCCCGCATAGGGTTCTACCCAGTTCCTCTGGGGGATACCACTGCTTACTAGGTGGGGAAGCAAGGTCATGGGATAACTTAGGTAAAGTTTTCTGAAATGGAAGATTGAGGGAGAAAGTAGTTTCTGAGTTATTTAATCCAGTTCCTAACCTATTTAGTTATGCTGAATCTTTTTTTAAATAGTAGAATAAGGGAAATAAAACTTTTTACTTCTGGATTTTGTTTAGATATGGATTATTCAATTTCATTATAATGACATCATGTTAAAAATCTGTCCCAAATGGTCAGAGAAAGAATTCAAATTCTAAAACTGAAAACAACCCACGAGAGGATTTATTAAGGAAAAAGTAGGAGTACTTGTAATTTGGGATTTCTGGGGCCACATGTAATTAAAATTTGGTTGTTTAGAAGACCCATTTTTTAAAATTAGATTTGGTTTTAAGATGATAATTTCACATTGCACATTATTAATTTGCTTCATTATGCTTTGCTGGAAACTAAAAGATTAGTAATAATGTCTAATTTCACTAAAAATTTTTGTTTTATTTTTCGGCCTGGTTGCCTAGGAGGGGGCAGTTCTTCTAATATACAATGTCTTTATGAGTAAGGTGATTCCTACCTATGAGTTGGGTAGGATCACATTCTTTTTATTCATGTGATTGTCATTCTTTTTCACATTCTACAATAGATTCAGTCTGATATCTAATAAGGTAAAGATTCTAACTTGCTATAAAGCACACCTTTTTAAGAAATATTTCTTTTCCTCAATTTTAACAGATCTACCAAAAGTTTTAAATCTTCATTTATTAAATTCAGGAACAAAAGATGTACCAATAACAGTAAGTTTTTACTTATTTTCTCCTAACTTATGTGTTCTTTGTTTTTAAACTTATGACAAAGTTATAAATAATTGAACTCTTGGTCTAAAGGAATTCCACTTTCTGGTGACTTGGTGACACTTTGATTTAAGTGTGATATGAGAAACCTGTTCTGCTATTCTGTCTCTAACCACCAGATTTTAAGGATAAGAAGGAAAGTAGGCAGTTTTCTCCAAGCTAAGTTTGAACCAAAGTTCCTGAGGTTCCTATTTAGGCAGAATCATATAAGAGGCCTGTGGATTCTGATACATCCTAGGATCTGTGTGCCGTGTACAGAAAGACAGGTTATAAGGATTCCATCAGGTTTGTTTGTTAGACTTAAAGTATGGGTAAGTAAAAAGAGAGAAAAAAAGATTCAGATGAGTTGGGAAGAGAAATAATGATGGTAGGTAATGGTAGAGTGCTGTTAACATTTGTCGTAGGTACCCCTTCTAACTCACAGCTACAGTAGTTACCCCAGATAGCACACTGTAAACTAAGGTCCTCTCTTTCCCTCACACAGACACACAGAACAAGTGACTTTTATGCCTTATAGTGGAATTGGGGTGCCATTACACGATCTTAGGCAAAAAAAAAAAGACAGGGAAATCCAAATTTTGCTTTGGCCCACAACCTCACCTCTGCGAGGTCCCCAAGATACATTCATAGGGAACAATGGAAAAGGAAAGCAGTACGTTTTTATTATAACTTGTGCTGATGTCAGAAACCTCAACTCAGGGAACTGATAAAATGAGGTAGATCAAACAGGCTTGAGACTTAAGGAATCTTTGTCCATCCATGGCCAAACCCAGAGTTTACCACTAGTTGGTGGAGTAGAGACCAAAGAGAGGAGGGTACACAAACCCTAAATGAGAAAGTGAGAGGTAGTCATCCCAGCTGACCACCTTTTAATGCACAGTGACCTTGCTCACTAGTAGGATCATAGTCCAGACAGTGTCCTGATATCTGATGGGATTTCTTCCTGCTGAGTAGAAGAATTGGGGGTGGGGTAGGGGATGGAGTCTGGTAGAGAGCTTCCGCCACTATACAGTGGGTGAAACAACCCCACTTAGAGTTCCTGCCACTCCAATATTAGGCAGGCTGAGAGAGAGACCTGTGATGTGGTTGCCTAAGTCGGCTGTGATTCACACCACGCTCTTTGGTGGGGTCTTCAAGAGCCCAGGACCCTTCCACAGATGACAGGAAACAGCTCCTTTGACTTGGCTATCCTAATACCATTGAAACAAAACACCAAAGCAATGAATAGCAGCATATGTCTCTTGTTTTTGTTATTTTTCTTCTTAAATAGCAACCTTAGTGTATATATTTTTATATGCTTACTTTCAAAAATATATTCACTTTTGATTCAGTGACTTGCTTGATTTTTTTTCTTTTTTTAATTCAGTTTTTTGAATGATTGCCATCAAAGTCTCTATGGAATGAAACTATCAGCATATCTTCCAGTGGTGACCTGTTACATAAGAAAATATTACAGTGAATATTTCTGTTTTACAATTTCTTTGTAATTTCTATTTATAGCAATAACTAATTATATTTTTCTAAAAAATACATAGTGCTGATTGTTACTACTATATTGAGGGGTTAGTGATTGGTTTTGGCTCTTTAATCTGTATTGAAATTTTCATGAGTCTACAGAAAAATGAGCAAAATAAGAACAAGATAAATGTCATAAAAATATGAGTGTGTGTATGTTAATATAAAGTTATGAACACCCTTTGTAGAGAAGCACTGTTCTGCAATAAGGTGCTTGTTTCTTTGTTTGACGTTAAAATATCTGTTATTTTATGAATAAAGGTAGTAGATAGTTGTTTTTTTTTTATAGAATGAGTTGGGAAGTGTTCCCTTGTCTTCCATTTTTAGGAAGAGTTTGTGAAGGATTCGTGTTAATTCTTCTTTAAATATTTGGTAGAATTCCCCAGTGAAGTCATCTGGGCATGGGCTTTTCTTTGTGGAAAGTTTTAAATTACTAATTCAGTCTCTTTACTTGCTATAGGCCTATTCAGACTTTCTATTTCTTGTTGAATCAATTTCAATAGCTTATGTCTTTCTAGGAATTTTTTCTTTTCATCTAAGTTTTCTAATTTGTTGGCATACCATTGTTCATAGTATTCCCTTATGATCCCCTTTTTTTTTTCTTGTGAGGTAGGTAGTAACATCTCATCTTCCATTCTTGATTTTAGTAATTTGGGTCTTTTCTATATTTAAAAAAATTTTTTGGTCAGTCTAGCTAAAGATTTGTCAATTTTGTTGATTCTTTCAAAGAACTAACTTTTGGTTTTATTAATCTTCTCTATTTTTCTTTTTTGACATTAAAATATTCTTTATTTTATGAATGAAGGTAGTAGATCATAGGAGATTCTCCTCCTTCCCCCTCCACCAACATCCTCACAATTGCCAAATAGAAAGTTAGAAAACCTCTGTTAGACTTCCCTCCACAACCAGAAATACCCACATGCACACTTTAGATTTTACCAGTGAAATGCAAAGGCCCAAGAATCACTGCTCTATGTTAACATTTTAAAATCTTACTTTATACCCAGAATTGTGATTCTTTTTGTTCAAAATTTTCTAGGTTAGTATATCAGAGTTTCCTCTGTAATAAAGTGTAATTCCTTCTGCTAGATTTGTCCAGGTTGCTTTGACTGTAGTCTACCTATCTTCTTGGAACTTCTTGATACTGGATTTTTCTTTAGCACAGTTGGCTGCGTGGAGCACATGTACTGTGTACTTGGTGATGTGTGCACACCTCTCTTCCCAGCCCTTCCCTTCTCATATGCTCAGGTCGCTGCCTTCTGCACAGGAAGCATCTGAAAGCACAGCTCCCCAGCAGTGTTTGGAGATTCCTAGTTAGCTGTGGAGGGCAGTGCATTTGCCTGTAGGGCAGACACTGGCTGTTGGTGGATCCCCCTGCTTTTGCCTCAGTTTGAGACATCAGATCATTTTTATTTTGTGTGTGTTCTGCATGCTGTTTGTTTGTTACTGGTTTCAGGGTCTGTGGGGTGCCATTGCACAGAGCAGGGTTAGGGTGGGAACTTGCACACTTGTTAGGCAGACTTCAATCTTGCAGTCACTGCTCCAAATGTGAGGGTTTAGAGATTTGATGGGAAAGTGCCTTTACTTAGGCCAAGCCATCTGGTCTGACTTTTTACATATGATGAATGGACCAAAACAAGTGTCTTTTTCAATAGACATTTTCCAAAAACATGAAATTAGCAATTAATCCTAAGAATGTGAGAGGAAAAAAAAGTAGTATGCAATTCATTTATAACCAAGAATTAAATAGGTTCATGTTCCTCCTTTTCTCTTTTATTAAAGAGTTTGAGGATACATTGTAAGTGAACATATTTGCTCTTACTGTGGGTCAGGCACTATGCTAGGATCTTTACATGGATCACCTTATTCAATACAACAGTCCTATAAGGTACACAGGTCCTGGTTTTCTAAATAGGAAAATGAATCAGAGCTTTTTTTTTTTTTAATGACTTATTCAACCGTAAAAACTCAAAAGTTACTTGAAAATAAAGTAGTATATGACACTGCTAATCAACTCTTCATGAATATATCATTTTAACTTCATATTCAATATTTCTATTAAAAACCTATTGATCTAGGTATATTTCTATATATCTACTTCTGTATCTACCTATGTCGGTATTTTTTTCTAGCATCCAAAGCCTACACTCTGCCAGTGTTTTGGTAGTTTTGTCTTATTTCCTCATTCATTCATCCTTTTATTCATTCATTCAATAAATATTTAAAGAGCATCAACTATGTGCCAGCTTCTGCACTAAGTACTGAGAATACAGAGTGAATCAGACAGCCACGGTTCCTGCTCCTATCGAGCTCTCTTTTCAGCTGGGAGATAGACAACAAACAAGAAAACAACAAAATTGTAAATCAGACCAAGTTCTGTGAAAGAAGTAAATAGAATGACATGGAAGCTGGGGAGAGAGATGATCTAGATAGGGTTGTCTCTGAGGAGCTGACATTTGAGGTAGTAACTGAAGAGTAAGAAGGAGGCACCCATAAGAAAAGCTGGCGGACCAGTGTTCGTGGCAAAGGAAACAGCAAATACAAAGGCCTGAGGCAGGAACAGCTTTGGGTGTCGTGGGAGACACGAAAGAGTTGAGTGTAAAAGGTGAAGGCTGAAAAGTCAAGTGGGGCTTCCTGGGCTCTGGGAGGTATTTAGATTTTATTTTAAGTGCAATGGGAAATCATAGAATTTTAAGCAAGGGAGTAACATCATCTGATTTAAGTGTTGTAAAAGGTCACTGTGGCTCTTTTGTGGAGCATGAACTACAGAAGGTTAGACATCTGTTGCCTGGTCCACCTGACACATAATGGTAGCTCAGAAGTCTCACCTTATCAGCCAGGGGAGAAGCCCGTCTACCATGAAACTGAATTTTAAGAGAGGTTCCTAAGGTTTTTCCTGTATTTTTCTGCATAATATGCCAGACTTAGACTGATGCATTTTTAGAAGGGTCCCTGCCTCCCTCCATTTGCCAAATACATAGAATTTTTAGGATGGGCTAGGTAAGCCATGCTAGAAGCTGGAGGTTTTCTTAAAATTCCTCTTCAGGGAATTCAGAGTCTCTTCATCTTTCTAGATATAGGACTACTAAACCAAGCAATGCCAGATATAAGTTCCTCATCTTTTAAAGGACAAAATGACCAAGTTCAAGCCTTCCTAACATCAGCTGTCTGTGATGCAACTTTGAGAATATGGTTTTCCTCAACATTGCAAACCATTCGTGCTATATAAATGATGGAATAAGTTGCCTGAGATAGCTAAAGAGGAACATTTGCATGAAATTTCCTTGCTAATTGATGAATAAGAATCTCAGATGTACTCATTAATTTTACCAATGTCAACTTGATAAGAGCTTTAGCAAATTTGTGCACCTACTGTTAACAACACAATTATTATATACTGAAAGGTTATTTTCCTTGCTTGCTCAAATGTTTTCATAAATGCAGAATGTCCTGGGCCCTTGAGTCTGACTTGAAAGTTACTGAGCATTAGCTGGGTATGAATGTCATGAGAAAAGGCTGGAACTATATTTAGAACATATGCAAGCTGCCTTTCCCAGGAATCTTGCCATATTTTTTCCGCTTCTTGATTATCTTTAAGTAAGCAACAGTTAGTGACTGATACTAAACAGATTGTTAGTATAAATATGCTCATTACAAGTTAATGATCACATATTATTTAAAGCCACCAGAGAGAGCCAACTATTTAAGTGTTTTGTTTGTTTTGCTTTGTTTTTGTTTCCTTGGAAAAAATAATTTAACTGATTTGAGGTTTTTTTAAATGATAAGTGAACAGTACAGACCATTTGTATAAAACATGAGTCAACTGAATAGTTGCTTACTATTAGTGCAACATATTTTAAGGTAATAATACTGAATATAAAATTTTCCTCTGGTAAGGAAAATCTTAAAGTGGTGTGTTTCGTATGAGAAGAACATTTTTTTCCATCAACTGTTCTAAACTCTTACTACTTACAGTGACTATATTTTAATAAATAGCACTGCTTAGCTGTTTCTGGCATGGTGTTGTGCAGGCTGATAACACTCAGAAAGCATTGTGGTTGTTACTGATGAACTGCCACTTACCATCTTTAAGCTTGTTTGACCATTTCCATTGCTGCTCTGTCATACTCAGTAGAGCAAGTGAAAGAATTAGGAACCATGTCTGTGAAAGTCCTCTGCAACCTACAAGGCTTTATATGATCATCTCTCTAACAAATCTTGACCTCAGGATAAAAGGGGCTAATTTGAAGAAACATGAAAATTAATAGAATCACAAAATTTTGTAGATAGATGGAGTCTTAGGAAATATCTAATCCAATCCCCTGGCATTTTACAGGTGGGAAAATTAGGCCCAGAGTAGATGGGCCACTTACTTAAGCTCACATTCTTTTTAAATAGTTAATATTCTCTTGTTACATAAACTGATCACTATAGAGTTGTTACATATACTACTGTACTGCTTTCTTTTCCTCTGGAAAAAGTATTAGTATAGTAGTATAGTATAATGAAACTTTCTCCAGTTTGTAGTTTATCTTACAGTTCAAACTGCTTTGTTTTATTGTTCAAAAATCATACACACACATACATACATATATACATACCTTCAAGGAATTAAGAGATTTGTGCTTTAAATGATTGCTAATAACAGCAAGCTTACTGATAATAAATATGTGACGTGAACAAATCAACTCGCATCCCCATCAAAAGCAAATGGCGAGGAGTTCTTGAAGAAGAAAAGGGAAGAAAGATAAGAGAGTTAAAATGCTTAGAAAGCCTGAGGCCAAAAGCTAAGGCTGTTAAGATTTCCAGCACACAAAACTGCAGAACCATCCCTGGGGCCATCATTCCAGGCCCAGGAAACACTTGCTGAGAGCCTAAGACTAACCAGCAGTGGGAAGGGAGATGCTCTGCTGACTGGTAGTGAGAAGCAGTACCTGTGATCATTATGTATATAACCAACTTTGTTCCCTGCGATCACAGATACAATGCAAAAGAGACGATTTTTCTTCACACTCTTCTCAGGTGCTTCTTATGCCTTCAAGGGTCTGCCCTTTATTCAATTTAGACAGATTCCACCTTTCTAAATGAGCTGAAAGGGTGAACATGGAGCCAGAGGGAAGAACCTGGGGACTTGCAGGGATCTGACTGCACCCACATTAGTTGGCGTGCCTGAGAAGTCTCACGGAACAGAACTGTTCTTTTCTACAGGAAACATCTGTCTTTGACAACAAGTTTATAAAGCCACTGAAAATTCAACAACAATTCCAGAAGGGTTTTGAGACAAAGATTCTAATTGAATTCTAAAGGAAGATTTTTGATCAAGATTTGTATACAGTACCACAGTTTCATTAATACATGTTTGGGCAATAGGATGCCAGGTGAAGGGCTCTGGACCAAGTCAGGACACCTGGTTCCAGTTCTGCCTCTTGATGCCTAGCTTTTGAAACATCACTCGATACTGCGTGTTCTTGTCATCTGTAAAACAGGCAAGGAGGTTGGGATTTTTAAAGTCCCTTCCAATGAAAAATGCTCTGTGTCAGAAAGGATAATCAATTAAAAAGTTACTGCACCTTAAAATGTATTTATTTTTTAAGCTTGTTCCAGAAGTGCAAGCCTTTACTGTCTTTTTGTTATTTTGGGTTTAGTTGTTTGAATAGAAAGATCTTATTTTTTAAGTTTACAGCATTCTGACCTCTTCCAAGTTACACATCTCTGCAGTCCACCACGCTCCTCAGTCCCACAGCGAGGAGTGCAGCCCTGCCTCTTGACAGCAGCGCCCTAGAGAAGTAGAAAAAATGCCATTAGAAATGGGATCTGCAAAGCTACCTTGGCAAAGGGGCACCAGCTCCCAAATTCATGTTCATTCTTCATCTTCGTATAGTCTAGATGTTAAATTTTAGTATTGTGGATTTCTTTGAGAGGGACCTTATCATAAATCTTCATGTCTTCTTCTCTTATACAAATTAGGCATTTATTTAGAAAATAAATACCCTTTTTTCCTATATTTTGTGTTCATACCCAGTATACTAGTTTGTCTTTAGATTTTTATCTCTTTAGACATTATTCCTCTGGTCATGATTTTATTTCATAAAGATATTCTAATGAAATTTATTTGAAGTTTTACCAGTTTGGCCTACTCCATTTAAAAGGAACACCTAAAGTTATACTTTTCAAATTTTGATTCTGCTTTACTTTTCCAGTACGCTTAGCAGTATAATGTAACTGAACCCTTAGACTAAAATAATGCTATATATATTTTTCTTTTTGCAGAGTGTTCGACCTACACCACAAAATGATGCTATAACAGTACACTTTAAACCAATTACGTTAAAAGCTTCAGAAAGTAAATATACCAAGGTTGCAAGTATTAGTTTTGACGGTAAGAATTCAACTTTTTCTCTCTCATAGAGAGGTCTTATTTTGATAAACTAGAAGGCATCTGTGTTGACATCTTTATATAGAAATCCAGACCATTTCACAGTCAGATTCTATGTTACTGCTTAGGTTGGGTTTTTTGTAAACTATCACAAACTCTTATGTGATTGTTTCATGAAAAATAGTATCATAAGTTTATAGACCTAAATTAGTATTAGCAAATACATTAGGATTGGAATTACATTTTTGTCGTCTAGACTCTTTCATTTATATACCCATTAAACTTTGCTTTAATTATGAAGTCATTAATTTTTATAATTGAGTGATAATGTGTTTGAATTTCAGAAGCATGTTTGAATTTGAGAGCAGAAATAAATTATTCTCTGTAACATTTTCATATATTGACTTTTATAAATAAGGCACAAAGTCCTACCTAAGCTAAAATAATACCCTTTATGATAGAATTGTCAAATTAGATAACTATTATTTGAAACATTTTTATTGTATATTTTGACATTTGAAATGTTAACCCAGATTTTAACATATTTTAATAGTATGTTTTTATTCAGTTTTGCTCACTTTATTAGAACATTTGTTGAATTTGCTGTCACAAAATTTTTTAAATAATGACTTAATGGCTGTTTATGTAATTAAATTTAATGAGAACTGAAGCTTCGAACAGGGCTTTTTTCTCCCCATGCAAATGAGGGGCCCTGAAGCTTAAATTTGGGCTTTCTGATGAAATCAGCTCTGCTCATAGTCCACGTTTTACAGCTAAACTCATCAGAAGAGAGTATTTGATCACTAAGTTACCTACTGAGTATAGCAGAATACCAGAACACTCCACACAGTGCTTGTGAGAGCATCTGTGCTTACTCCTCGCACACGGAGTTCTGGGAAGGGTCTGGAGCAACTGCACGGGTCCTGGGCTCCAGCTTCAGTGTCATCCCATGAACTCAGAGAAAGCTCCCGAAGAAATCAAGATTAAATATGTGGCACATACTGTCGTAATCCGGCTGTCAGGAAACAGTCTGTATTATAGAAAGTCTTTGTGCCACAGTTATTTCCAAATCTGTGGTAAATTGTCTTCCATGTTGCTGAGATACTACACTCACGACCATCAGTATCGGCGTCAGCAGGTACATTCTCTTCACTGAGAAAGAGAGCAGCCAGTAGTAATTCTTGACCCCAAGAACAGTTAGGACCCACCCTTCAGATAAATCCAAGGAATTAGGGGAGTATACATTGGGGACAGTGGAGCTGTATCGTTCTCCCACACCCTTCTCCAGCTCCTGTATTGACGACCCAGTGAATGTTTCCATTCTTGAGATAAATGAATGTCAATGATGTTGGTTCTTCTGAGATCATAGACTCTAAAAGAAGGGTTTCTTAAAGAAATTATGTAAAATTAAATAGAGATGAAGGGAAAGCATCTTTTAAAGCAAGTGCTACATTCCTTAAACGTGGTTTTTATTATCATGGGAAAATCCCTCCACCTTCCTCTTCTCACCCACCCCTCATCCCGGATTCCAATACAAAATACCACTGAGATTGCTGTGAAAATCAATCAGGAAATGTGTGTTTTACTTTTAATATTTTCAGAATGTACCAAATATACTAACTCTACAGTGTTCACTTTCCAAGCAGACATCTTTCTCATCAAGTCACTATTCTTCATGATTTTTAACTGAATTTCCTTGAGGTTTTTGACCACTTGATTTGCTAAAATATAACTTGATAAGTTACTATGAAATGCCTAAATTCTGGTCCTTATGATCAGTCTTACATCAGAATAAATAGCGAAAAATTAAAGGCGTCCAGAAATGGCTATATGGTAGTCCCCCCTTATCCATGGTTTCAGTTACCCATGGTCAATGTCAGTCTGAAAATATTAAATGGAAAATTCCAGAAATAATTCATAAGTTTTAAATTGTGCACCGTTTTGAGTGGCATGATAAAATCTTGCACCATCCTGCTCCATCCTGTCCGAGACGTGAATCATCCCTTTGTCCAGCGTACCCCACGCTGTATACGCTAACCTGTCCATTAGTCACTTAGTAGCCATGTGGGTTATCAGATTGACTCGAGGTATGGCAGTGCTTGTGTTCAAGTCACCCTTAACTTAATAATGGCCCCAAAGCACAAGAGTAGTGATGCTGAATTCAGATGTGCCAAAGAGAAGTTATTGTTGTTTAATCTCTTAGGCTGCCTAATTTATAAATTAAACTTTATCATAGGTATGTATGTATAGAAAAAACATAGTATATTTGGATTCAGTACTATCCATGGTTTCAGTGATCTACTGGAAGTCTTGGAACATATCCCCAGTGGATAAGGGGGGACTACTGTATAGCAAGCAGAAAGAAGTGTGGCTTAATGAGAATTTTAAAAATCTGAAGTCACCATCTGTACATAGCCACATACTAGATGTCATACCATTTTTTTTGTTGTTCTTTTTTTGTGCTGAAGTTGGATAACACATATTTGCAGAACTCGCATATAAATTCTTCTCATTAGTGGAAGTATTCCTGAAGTACTTTAAAGGGGATAAAAATAAACAGTTTCTTTATTTGCTTTGAAAGGAACATCTAATGGGTACCCAGATTAGATCCAACTGAATCTGTTTCTGTAATTCCAGATGGAATTATTCAGAAGTGCTACAAAATTTAAAGGTTTTACTTCATCTGTGAGGACAATATGATGGCAGAGAGGGTATATGTCTCCTCTTATACTGTGAGTTGTGGTTGGCTAATAAAAGAAGTCAGAGCTCAACTCTTGACATTTCTTAACACCATGCTGCTTTACTGGTATTTATAGTAAGACTCTGGCCATACAAGGAATGTTCTTTCTTAATACACCTGTAAACCAGTGGTCTTAAATGGAGGGCAGTTTTGCCTCCCAGGGGACGTTTGGCAATGTCTACAGACATTTTTGGTTGTCACAGCTTGGGAGTCCTACTGATATCTTAGCAAGTAGAGGCCTGGGGTGCCACTAAACATCCTACAATGTGTAAGACAGTGCCCCAAACCCAACAAAGAATTAATCTGGCCTAAAATGTTAATAATGCCAAGGTTGAGAAGCCCTGCTGTAAGTAAAGCCAAAGCTTATGGCTATAGAGAAGTAGCTCAAATACAATGTTTTTCCTCCTGAATTGTGTTCACTTGTGATTCCTTATCTGTTTATCCCATTACAGGAAAATTTAAATATTTTTCCTTTTTTGTATGAGAAATGTGATATTGATTTAAATGTAAAAAGCATTCTGTTTGCCAATTTGAAAGCTCAACTTTCTTTTTAAGATTTTGTCAGTCCACATAAAGTCACTCTCACACTCCTCTGTGTAAACTCTTTAGTGGCGAAAAAGGTGACAGAAATTATTGTCTTATGCTTCCTTTCAGCCTCAAAAGCCAAAAAACCATCTCAGTTTTCTGGGAAAATAACTGTTAAAGCAAAGGAAAAAAGTTATTCTAAACTAGAAATACCATATCAAGCAGAAGTTTTAGATGGGTGAGTTTCTTTTTAAAATAAGCTTTATAACTTTTTACTAATCAGTGAATTCTTTTCTCCTACTAATTGACCTTAGCAAAAGCAGTAGCCAACTTCACATATATTCCTTGAAATTATTGTTGAAAATACAACTTCACCTATAAAGGAGAAAAATCTCCTGTTTTTTATTTTTTACTTTTTTAGAAGAAAAAGGTAAATGGGATAATACAATTTGGGCTTAGTTGAAGTCTTAATGATTTACTAATAAAATAGAAAAATGAATCTATGATTTTTAAATGTTATTTAAATCATTTGAGCCATTTCCTTTATGTAATGTTTTTTGTAACATGCAAGTGGTTTGTGACTTGCTATTAAAGTATATTGTCACTTGAAACAAAATTGTTTATATTCCTTTATAAACTTATAAACAGTGTTTTAGAATTACAACTTTTTATAAATGAGCAGTAACATATGTAGTTCACTTTCTAATAATAGTTTAATATCCAGCTTGGTAGGGACCCATTTTAACAAAGCTGGTTATGATAAACATTTATTTTAAAGTAGCTTAAAACTTTTTCTCTTAATATGGTCTTGATTTTAATTGTTTGATTACCTATAATTCAGTAGAGAATAGTTCTTTATATTTCAATATTTTGCAAGGTAAATTTTGTTTTAAATCATTTGGTCAATCACTAAAATATCTATAGTTCTAATTCTCGAATAACAGTTCTTAATGCTCAGCATAAATTATCACTCACAAGAAAAGAACTTGGATTTTAAATCAACATATGGAAATCAAAATGATTTATTTTGTTTATGTTTTTGTTTTTTTCAAATAGTTATTTGGGATTTGATCATGCTGCAACGTTATTTCACATCCGAGACAGTCCTGCAGATGCTGTGGAAAGACCAATTTACCTTACTAACACTTTCAGTTTTGCGATCCTCATTCATGATGTGTTGCTACCAGAAGAAGCCAAAACAATGTTTAAAGTATGTCTGGGAACCCTCATACTTTAAATTTTACTGATCTACCAAAATAGATGATGCTGACACATTGTTTTTTTCTCTCCCATCATTTCCTAGGTTCACAACTTCAGCAAACCAGTCTTAATTCTTCCAAATGAATCAGAATACATTTTTACTCTATTTTTTATGCCATCCACATCATCCATGCACATAGATAACAATATTTTACTTATTACCAATGCTTCTAAATTTCATTTACCCGTGCGGGTATATACAGGCTTTTTAGATGTAAGTATGCTATCTACCTTTAAAATTTATAACTCTCTGCCCATCTTTTGTGTTTTCAGGTATTATTAGGCAATCATGTTGCACATTCTTAAATTTTGCCATTTTCTGTGCTCTACAAATTGGTCTAAGTCCCTCCTAGTCAGTACTTTCGAGATAACTGGTTTTCACCCTTCCCAGCAGCCATCTCTCCTCATGATACAGTTGAATCCTCTAGTTACAGTCTCCACTTTGATCTTTTCCACATTCTTCTTTCTCTTGGTTTTGCTTTTAAATTGTTATGTTCATGGGGAAGCTAAAAAGGAACTAAATGGAAGAAAAATAATAAGCAGAGAAAAAATAGTGCAGAGTAGGTGAAGAGCAAACTATGTAGGGAGGAGATGACCAAAACCAGGAAATATCAGGATGAAGCAAAGAACCAGATAATAAAGAAGAAAGTAAGGTGGGAAAGCTACACAGTTGGAATAGTAATCTAAATATGGCACAGAAGGAAAGAATAAAGGTCTTTCTAATACAGAAAATAAGCCAGAAAAAAAATCCAGACAAAACTGTCCCTAGAGTAATCAATGAAAGAAGTTTAGGTAAGAAATAAAACACAGGAAAGCTGAAAAGGAAATTAGAACATATAGAAATGTAGTTCTCCAAAAAGCCAACATAAGTAAGAATTTTAGATCTGGAGGGACCTTCAGGATTATCCTGCTCCTTCTTCATTTCTTTTGCCTAAATGACAACTTATTTGTAGCTGCTTTCATGAATGCATGACATTGGCTGAGACCCAGGACCTTTTGCTTAATCCTCTAGGGCTACACTCAACCTCAACTGGTGCCTTAGCTCCCTGCTGCTTTCATGTGCCTTCAGATGAGAGGCCATGAGTGTTTTCATTTCTGATTACTCAAAATATTTTTTTCTTAATTATATTTTATATGTGTGTGTATGTGTATATTTACATAAAATATAGGAACCTTCATACATCTTAATATAGTTACTTTCTCTTGATAACATCCTTTTACATAAGCATAATTTTATATTTAATGCAGTTCTTTTATATCTTTCCAGTACTTTGTGTTACCCCCCAAAATACAGGAACGTTTCATAGATTTTGGCATACTGAGTGCTACAGAAGCAAGCAATATTTTATTTGCAATTATAAACAGCAATCCAATTGAGGTAAAAAATAATCTGTTCTTATTCTAAGTCACATCTAAGGATTTTATGCTAGTGCTGCAGTAATCACTTTCATATCTTTCTCTTTTCTAAGTTGGCTATAAAAAGTTGGCATATCATAGGAGATGGTTTATCAATAGAACTCGTAGCTACTGAAAGAGGCAATAGAACTACCATAATTTCAAGCCTTCCAGAGTTAGAAAAATCCTCTTTATCAGACCAATCATCGGTAAGTAAACTTTCTTATTGTTTCCTTAAACTTAGATGTATGTCTAAACAGCCAAAAAAGACTATTCCTATGTCACATGCTTCAACTAATATTTTTGTGAGATTCATAATAGCATTGGTTATTTGGTATTGAAAGGAGCTTATAGGTAATTTACTTCAACCCCGTCCTTTTATGACAAAGGCATTGAAACTCAAAGGAGTCAAGTTCTACCTTGTCATAAAATGTTCTATAGTAAGCAAAATTTAAATTATATTTTTGTAACACAACTGTCATTATAGGAGAAATTTCCATAGTTGAGTAGTAAACGAACCCTAAACTAGCATAGTTTAGTACTAAAACTAACCCTGTGTTCATCGCATTTTCTGGGCAGAGGAGATAACCTTGCCCATTGGTGGAAAATGTTTTCAATTATACAGTAATATTTCTGTACTGATTAGAAGACAGTATCAATGAGGTAAACATTGTTTGTTTGAGCCCTGCCCGTATACTTTTACTCTCTCTTATTAATGCATACAGTAGTCATAAAGGGGCACGAAACAAGAGAAAATAAATGTATCAGTCTAAGCCCTCACCACTACTGAAAAGGGAACTTGAAGTTTATATCTACTCAGAACAGAATTAGTAGAATCACCTTGTGTGAGGAGGAGCATAACATCTCATCTGTGGGGTAGGATAGAACTTCTTGCAACAGTTTTACAAGAGGAAAAGTGTCCTTAGACACAGAGGTTGTTGACAAATACACTTCCATAGAATGCTGTAGGTTATAAATGTATATTTAAACATTTTGTACTGCAAGGATCCCCCAAAACAGTGTTTTTGGAGGGCAATTTGGCAGTATATACCAATCCTGGGAATTCTTCCCATGGAAGTAATTAAAGAGCCAAAAGCTGTGAGAATGAGTATGTTTGTAGAAGCATTATTAATAATTCCAAATAATTGGAAACAGCCAAATACATAAAGTAAATCATGATTTTATGATTGAATATTGAAGCAAATAAAAAAATTATAAATATGACTGTGTGTAGAAACTTGGAAAAGGATTTAAAAAGTGGCAAATAGTACTAAATAATGTATATTCTAATTGCAACTATGTAGCATTCAAGCCGTGTAATCAGATATTTGTGAATAGTGGTAGATTTATGGGTGATGATATTTTAATAATTTATAATGTTTAAAATTTGATTCAGAAATAAAACCCCATTTTAAAACACAAAAGGAAATGCTGTGAGAAGTAATATTTGTCACTCCAGCTGAGATTTTATTTTTAATACAAATAGAATGCTGAAAAAGGATACTAATGAGATCAGCCATTAATGTGTTCCTTTCAGCAATGAAATTAGAGTGAACTCGTATGTATATCTAATTCCAGATGGTTGAATTATACTGGTTCCTAATAAGATATTATAAATTAATAATTTTAGAAATCTGAATCATTTCCTAGCAGTAAATAGCATGTGTTAACACGTACTGTTTAAATTTGAGAGATCCATTTGACAACATAAAGCCTGTTTGACAATTTAGGTTTTAGAATTAGCTTTTAAGTAAAACTATAAATATAAAAACAAGGGACAGAAAGATGAGATCATTGTTATGACCCTTACTTAAAATCAGACATTGTAGTGAGTTGCCATAGCAAAATGATTTTTTAAAAAGCCAAACTTACGAACTCAGTTAGCATCCTGTTCCTTATGAAACACACGTTGCCGACAACTCTCTCTGCTCATGAGACTCGGGTTCTGATTTCGGTAGTTAGAGTCATGATGAGAACGTTAAAATTGCACAAAACCAACACAGAAATGCTTCAAAAAAGGGGAAAGTGAGTATGTTTGGTGTGTGGACATTTATTTTGAGGTAAATGTGAGTTCTAGATAAAATATAACTATTAGTAACTAAAGCACAACTTCACAAAATGAATTTCATGTTTTTTGGAAATTCCACAATTGAAGAGAATAAATGCCAGAAATATCAGCAGATCGCTTGAGAAAACAAATAAGATCCCCATTCTTCTTTCAAATTTTTATTGCTCAACTCTTCTTTCTTTCTATGATTTTTGGTGTTTTCACATGACGCAATCTCTGTTACTCTGAAGATATGATTATTAACATGACCGAGTTAAATTCAGAACTTGAAGCAGAACCAACTCTGTATGTACTTGTGCCTGATGTGGCTGAGCAGTTGGTGGAAGGCTGTGTGCCTCTGCTCCAGCCCTCACCCAGCTTTGACTGTGCGGGTGCATGGGTGGTGCTTGAGGACCATCCCCCTCCCCACCTTGGCAGCTGGAAATTTGACTGTTCTCAGGGAGCCAGTTTTCTTGGTGGCCCACGGAATAAATGTAGTGGATAAACTTCCAGGGATGGGCATTATTTTGAGATATTTGTACATGATGATATGGTGATTCAGTGTCATACTGGTATATGTTAGGATTTGGAAGTCAGTTTATCACTATAGCCTTCTTTTTCATTTTAATAAGAAACTTTAACTAGCAAGGCTAATGAATGATGTCATTTCTACTACATACAGGTAATATTAGCTTCAGGCTATTTTGCAGTGTTCAGAGTCAAACTTACTGCAAAAAAGCTGGAAGGGATTCATGATGGAGCCATACAGATCACAACAGACTATGAGGTAAGGACTTTATGGAGATTCATGTCAGTGGGGTTTTTTTGAATAGTTCAGCTCTTTTTTTTTTCTTTGTAGAAGCAGAGAACTAAGTTTACTCATACAGTTACAGTTTACCAGTTTTGTACCTTAAAAACTGAGCTTTTGAGAATAGTTTACAGAATATTGGTGTTCACTAGCTCATAGTTTTCTGGTAAAACCCAAACCTCTTAACTAAAAACAACTTTAGAAAAACACCTGTGGCACATTTCGAATTTTTCTGTTAGAAACCTGCTTACAGATGGTTATTGTAGCATTGCGCAGACCCTAACTAAAATTCCTGAGTTAGATATCTCTGATTCTTTCTGCAATCATAAATATCTTCCTGTGAAACATTTCCAAAAAGGAAGATACAATCAGGAAATCACATCTTAATTTGAGTTCTCACACTTATATTTACATGGGTCCTTCTAAGTCGAGGGGCAAAATGAAGATCATTGAGGGGGTGTGTGTGTGGGTGTGTGGGTGTGTGTTAAGAACATTTAACATGAGGTCCACAACCTCTTAACAAATTCTTAAGTGTACAATACAGTATTGCTAACTCTAGGCACAACATTGTACAGTAGATCTCTAGAACTTATTCATCTTGCATTTCTCAAACTTCATAACTGTTCAATAACAACTCCCCATTTACCCCTTCTCCCAGCCGCTGGCAATCACGATTCTACTCTCTGTTTCTATGAGTTTGACTATTTTAGATTCATCATATAATTGGAATCGTGGAGTATTTGTCCTTCTGTGACTGGCTTATTTCACTTAGCATAATGTCCTCAAGGTTCATCCATGTTGTCTCATGTGGCAAGATTTCTTTCATTGTTAAGACTCAGTAATATTCCTTTATATGTGTATACCACATTTTCTTTATCCATTCATCCATCAATGGACATTTAGTTTCTCTCATCTTGACTATTGTGAATAATAATACTGCAGTGTATATGGGAGTACAAATCTCTCTTTGAGATCCTGATTTCAGGAAGTTTTAAAAAAAGTATTTTGCCTAGAGTTTATGGTTGTTGTCTATAGGAGGGTTGATCCAAATGTTGCCATCATCAGAACATTCTATTTCGTAGAATATAAACATTTTGTTTCATATTTTATTTCCACATCTATATTATAAGTGAAATAAACCAAAAAGCTATATTTTCTTGTACTGTCTTCATCTAGTTATGAAATAAAAATTGAAGAATTGGGCAAGTTTCACTCTGGTTTTTGCCAAATAACTTGAATAAGATGAGAACTATCTGTTCCTTGACAGTTTGGTAAACTCATATGTAAAACTCTCTGGCTCCAGGAACTACTGAATTTCAGTTACAGGTTATTAAAAATAAAGATGTAATTTTTTCCCATCTAAGTTACCAGTGCCCTTGAATTTTATTCATCGATGTCCTTTGGGGTTAAGAAACACTGCTAGAGAGTATACCTAGGAGAGGAATTTCTGTATAATAGTCTGTACATATATTCATTGTTTTTCATAATTTTTATTATTTGTTTATTTTAAAAATTTAAAACTTTTGTTTCTTTTACTTTGATCTTGGGTTCTATATTCATTTTTACTAACTTTCCAAATGTGTACCCTGATAGAAGTATACGAGGGCTCCTTTTACGCCATATTCTTATCAATACTTAATATTGATCAATTTTTTAATTATTACCAATCTAGTCTGGTTAGTTTGGAGAAGCATTCTTTAAGCCTCACATAATAATAGATAACGTTTGAAGGGTGCTGGAAATTATATGGGGTAGACATAGGAGGAAGCACTCTGCTGAAAGATATTTCTACTGGGTTTTATCACAAGGTTAGGTTCATGCAGATCTGCAGAAGGAAGCACAATAGGTGGAGCTAAATGCTGGCCCAGTAGGTAGGGAGGGCAGTAACTGCATATGAACTCTACATGTTTATAAGTTGTTGGTGCCTGCCTGCTCAGGTACTTCCAGGAGTCCTTTGTGAACACTTCTGAAGGAGTCATATTTTCTCTTACATTCCAAGGCTGATAGTTGAGCTTTTTAGACTTTGTGGGGTTTGACATGTTACATTCAATGAGATTTTGAATTGGTATATTTCTGCCCAACCTAAATATTTTAATTTAATATTTAAAAGCTCTTTGGGAAGTTGAGCACTGCTAAATTCAACAAGTAGCTACCCTTGTTGTCCTTCCTGTCGTCAGCATATCTAACCCCCACGTAAAAGAAAACTAATTCAGAATAAACAGAATTGGTCATTTAATAATAAATGATTTGTTGGGAGTATGTCAAATTAATTATATCCAAAAGTGAGGGATTCATGTTTATCACTCATGGTAGAAATAAGTACATTTCATAGCTAAGACAAGTTTTTGTTAGTATGGATAAAAATAAGAATTAGGGGAAAATATCTTAGTGAGTTACAAATAGAATGTGAGTAGAGATTCAAAATCTAGAATGTTCAACTGATTTTTTTAAATTATGTTAATGTTAATTTATTACTATATACAAAAATAGCTCTATAACTCTAGAAAATGGTGGATTTTTCATACATTGTTTTTAAGAATACTATTTGGGGGGGGCCGCCCGGTGGCGCAGCGGTTTAGTCCGCGCTTGGCAGCCCGGGGTTCGCGAGTTCGGATCCCGGGCGCCCGCCGACGCACTGCCTGTCAGCCATGCCGTGGCGGCGTCCCATATAAAGTGGAGGAAGATGGGCACGATGTTAGCCCAGGGCCAGTCTTCCTCAGCAAAAAGGGGAGGATTGGCGACGGATGTTAGCTCAGGGCTGGTCTTCCCCACAAAAAAAAAAAAAAAAAAAAAAGAATACTATTTGGGGCCAGCCCCAGTGACCTAGTGCTTAAGCGGGCCACACTCTGCTTAGGCAGCCCAGCTTCAGTTCCCAGGCACAAACCTACACTACTCATCTGTTGGTGGCCATGCTGTGGCGGCAGCTCACGTACAAAAAGAGGAAGATTGGCAGCAGATGTTAGCTCAGTGCAAATCTTTCTCAGCAAAAAAATAAAGAAAGAATACTATTTGTTTTTCCCTTTTAAATTAATAATCTACAAAATAACCTGTATTATAGAAAATCTAGTCTTCATTCCTTCCCTATTGTTGGTCTTGTTTACCATCTTTTCAATGAATCACTGAGAAATACATGGAAATTTATTGTATTTCAATGCATTTTATGGAGTACGGTAGACAGATTAAACAATATCCATGGATGATTTTAATATTGCTTATTAGTTGGTTATTGCTAATATAAGTCCCAAGATGAGTTTTTTGTAATTCCCCAAAATAATGCAATAACTGTCAAGATCAATCTCAGACTCAAACACTTATTTCTTATGGTCTTTTTCTTCCCTCCACAGATCCTAACAATTCCTGTGAAGGCTGTGATCGCAGTAGGTTCGCTGACTTGCTTCCCAAAGCATATGGTTCTTCCACCTTCCTTTCCAGTAAGGCAGTTAATTTTCAGACTTTTTCTTGCTAATTTTTTTTGTTTTTACCTCTGTGTTCCTAGAATTCAACAGTAAAGTCATTTATTCTTTATTAGTCATTTATTTTAAGGTAAAACATTGTACCGGATTCTGTAGGAGCTAAAAAGAGGAATAAGAAGTAGTCCCTTCTCTCAAAAAGTTTTCAACCTAGAATGGGAAATGGGTCCATGACTCATGGATGTAAAGCAGGATGGAGAAATTGCCCTAGGAGGTTTAAAAATAAAGTGCTGTGAGGGAAATACACATCTAATTGATGGAGGTGCCATGTGAGCTGGCTTAGAATGTCTTCTGGCAGAGATAGATAAGGGGTGGCAAGAACTTGCAGTCAGGGTCCAGGGAGCAACCCAAATAAAGACACAAGGGCAATAAAATCTGAGATGGCCTTAGGCAGTAGTGAGTTGCCCTGTTTGGCAAGAATGGAGGGAAGTGTCAAGAGAGAAGATGAAATGGTATGTTGGAGTAATAGCATGAAAAAAATTAAATGCAGTTAAGTCCAAGAAAATCTAAAGTTTTTGAGCTGAGGCTTGACATCATCAGAGCTGAGCTTTAAAGATTGTCTCTCTGGCAGAAGTAAATATAGAACACATGGGAATAACAATAGAGTGAGTGCCTAGAGGCACTCTGGCCAGAGTCTGCATGAAAACAGGTGGGGTTTGAGTTTAGGGCGTTGGCAGAGGCAATAAATCCTTTTCATACCTCCAAGCCTTTCCTGTTAGTCTGCCTTGAATGCCCTTCCTCCTCTCCTACCTTCAGAGAACTCCTACACATCTTTCAAGACTCAATTCCATTGTTATCTCCTCTCTGAAGATTTCTTGACTCTAGACAGTACTGGTTGTTTCACATGTGATCTTGGAACGATTCAAAATTACCTCTCTTGCAACTAGCCTCACATTGTGCTGTAAAGAATGCCATATGTGTTGGTCTCCCCAGCAACTTTGAGATCCTCTAGGAAAGGGGAGAGGGATCTTTTGTCCTCAGTAGCAGGCAATTAGTAGATAATGGATGGAGCAAAATGATGGAGAAGAGAACATAGGCAAGAGACATTTCAGATGTCATTTGAACGTATTTGAATATCCTGAGGAGTTACTAACTGAAGCAGGTATGGGTAGGCGGGTAGATAGAGGAGTCAAAAATAGGACTTGGAGTGTGAGCCTGGAGAACCAGGAGAAAAGAAATGGGGAAACCAGGAGATGGCGCTACCTTTTGCAGGAAGATGATGTGGTCAATTCAAAGAACCTTGGGGCAAATGTAGAAGTGTTCTCTTATCCTGTGGTAGGAGATGTGGTGGGTTAAGAGAAACAATACATTGCAAATCTTAATGCTATATACAGTAAACAGTAAATTCAAAATTTAGCTCCTTAAAAGTAAAAATTTTGAATTAATAGGTTCAGCACATCTAAGTTTGGATCTTAAGTCTTTTTCTTCTTGTCATTCCACTTTGCACTGACTATACAGAACTCTTGACTTCATTATTTATCCAAAAGGACCTTGTTCCTTCCTTCAATTGCCTTTTCAATCAGTGATCTCCTTAATTCCTGCATAAATCCTGTAAGAGAATAATTCAGTAGATGACAGTGAAAGGCCCATGGATGGAGTAAATGAGAAAGCATCTGGATAAAAACAAGGTGTTGGTTTTGAACTACTTCAGATTAAGCTTTTGGGTATCTTCAGTTGGCTTACAAGACCAGATATTTGCTTAGAATTACAAATTAACTTAATATTACTGTCTTAGTTGGGCTGCTGCAACGAATTAAGCCACCCATAGATTGGGTGGCTTAAACAACAGACATTTGTGTCTCACAGTTCTGGAGGCTGGGAAGTCCAAGATCAAGACACTGGCAGATCCGGTGTGCGGTGAGGGTACTCCTGGTTTTGCAGATGGCTATCTTCTCATTGTGTCCTCACATAGCTACAAGAGCAGAGGGAGGGCAAACTCTTGTGTCTCTTCTCTTAATGGTACAGCTCCCATTCACTAGGGCTTTACCCTCATGACCTAATCACCTCCCAAAGCCCCCACCTCCTGATACCGTCACATTGGGAGTTAGAATTTCAACATAGAAATTTGGGGGGACACAAACATTCAGTCCATAACAGTTACCAAATTCTGTAAAATTTCTTATCACATGGCAATTACTAGAGCCAAGTGATGGAAACAATACATCAGGATAAACATTTCAAATAACTCATAGTTTAACTCTTAATATTTGATTACCACTGTAAAGTGAACTTGTTTATCTGTTACCTCTTTTGATCCCCACCACACCCCTGAGAGACAAGACGTGAACACAAGAGAAGTAGTTATTACAGTTTGCTGAAGACCAGGTAGCTGCCAGGAAGACACAGCTGGTTGAAGGCCTATGCCGAGTCCTGGCTTTCTTCTAAGGAACATAAATCTGATTTTTCTTTTGTCTTGTTTTTACCTTAGATTTTAGAATTCAGTTATTTCATCCTGAATTTGGATACTTTTAGGGCAACTTGGCCTTGGTATAAATAAACCTTGCTTAATAAACTAACAGTGACCGTTTCCTTTATTCAGAGCTATCTCTGTTTGTACCTTTGTCAGCATCGTCAATATTTTAACATGAAATGTGAACATTTTTACTTTAATTCATTTTCACAAGATTGCAGAGATTTGTCCTGCTGATTTTTCTTTAACAGGCCATAAAAACAATAAATAAGTGTGTGTGTGTGTGTGTGTGTGTGTGTGTGTGTTTGTATATATATTGGGGGGGGGGCCTCTGACTACAAATTGGGATTATTATCTGATGAAAATCCTAAGTGTCCTTTGGACTTGGGTATCGTAGAACTATGTCTGTCAGCTCTAAAGTGAGTGTTCTTAAGAAAATCCAGCCATATACAGATGAGTTTGTTTCTTTTCTTCCTTCAGGGGAAAATAGTTCATCAAAGTTTAAATATTATGAATTCCTTCTCACAGAAGGTAAAGATACAACAAATACGATCTTTGTCAGAAGATGTGCGATTTTACTACAAACGATTACGGGGCAATAAGGAAGACTTAGAGCCAGGAAAAAAATCAAAGGTTTGAAAATGTTATATTTGAGAATTCCCATCTGTTAGTATTTTGTTATTGTGATCTTCTGTAGATTTGGGATTCATGGTTCTCCTGTGCCTCTTTATAGATTGCAAACATTTATTTTGATCCTGGACTCCAGTGTGGGGATCATTGCTATGTTGGCTTGCCTTTTTTATCCAAATGTAAGTTATCTCACTGTTTTCTCTTATGCCCTTCACTCCCCCCAAAATATTCTTTAATGAAAGGCTGCCACTTTTAAAGTTTACCCCTATTTCTTGGTACTATAGAATCATTTGAAGGAAAATTGACAAGTGGATATAGATGTAGAGCTGAGTATGTCATTGCATATGTTTCGTTGTTTTAGCTGAACCCAAAGTGCAGCCTGGTGTAGCCATGCAGGAGGACACATGGGATGCTGACTGGGATTTACATCAAAGCTTGTTCAAAGGGTGGATGGGAATAAAAGAAAATTCAGGTCATAGGTGAGTGGTTTTGCTTTAAGTATTTAGCTATTTTTACAAGTTCGAAACATCTCAGTTGATGTTATTCTTACTTATCAGTTATTCTAAGTGTTACTCTTATGTTAGGTTGTTTTACTTCTCTATAGCTAGGAAAATATGCCTCATCTTCAGAAAATTATTAATGAAGCATCTTGAATCACCATTTTAATTGTATATTGCTCAGAAATATACACTCTACCATTTTCCTCTTTTCTCCAGTGCTCTAGATACCTCCTTAAAATCAAAGAAACTGTTTGAAGTTGTCTTTATGTGAGATGACTACAGTATTCACCTTAGATGTACCATTTGCATAAGAAAGAAAGTTTTCACCTACCACCTACCACTGTTAAAGGCAAAGAAAACATTTTCTAGGTTTAATCCCACAGTGGAGACCAAGTGTCTATTTGCTCCTTGTGAAAAGAACAGCCTCCTCCCTTTCTAAGTGCTGAGCTGTTAGGGGCACACAGGGCCCAGTCCACATGGGCTCAACGAAGTGTCCTTTGGCAGGTAGAAAATGTGCTAATGACAAATCAGTACTGTACCTGGATTCGAAAGCAAGGACACTTACTGGCACTATAGAAATTTGATCTCTTCTTGGATTTCCGAAGAGAATTTGACTAGAATAATGATAATATGACAACGGATAAAAACTGCTCTTCTCAGTTGGTTGATTTGAAATGTATTTGTCAGTATCATCAAGATATTCCAATTTATAGTACTATAAAAATTTTAAACCATTAACAATTAAATCTGAGGATTTCTGTTTATGTGAACTATCTGCTGTGAAAGTTTTCTTAAGGCAAAAGAGTTCAATTTTTACTTTAAAATGGTTAAAATCAGTACAAAGAGACTTCTTCTAATGAACTCACTAAGAGAACACCATTAAAATACTTCTTGGTCCCCTACATTTCCATGGTGGACATTATAATATGCAGGCAGTCTCCAAATTTTAACATCCAGTTATGAATAAATAACTTGTAGTGCTGCCCTGGGCTCGGCTGCCAGGGATCCTCTTCACCTCCCACCCACCACATGCTTCTCTGTGTGCCCAACATTCCACTGCCGAAGACCCAGGCTCCGTGTCTCCCCACCACCGTGTCCCAGTTGCACGGTGAATGTGGCATTCCCTGCTCCTGCCTTTGTGTTACCTGGTCAATGTATGTGTTACCGAGAATTTCTGTTACTAGTCTTACAAAACCTGTACTCTTACCAATATTAGAGTATCATAATTTAGTGGTGTTATGGGTTAAAATACACTTCAATATTCAGGCCCAGAGACCTTAGCCCCATTTATAATATTGTTTCCTTAGGGAATGTGTTCTGAGTTCTAAACAGCTGGCTTATAAACACTCATAAGTAGGGAAATATTCAAATGAGGTCCTGAATATTGCTGATAACCATACAGATACCTGCACAAACCCTCGTATGTATTACCTCTTCAACTGACGTCTTCATTGCATATCAGGATTTTGCTTTGTTTTTGATCTCAAAGGGGAAAAAAGGCCATATGCCAAGCAAAGTGCTGCCTTGTCATTAGTTCTACTGAAAATATTCGTAGCACCATGCTGTTGGTGTCTAGATATTTCCACTAGGCATGCAAGGTCCTTTAGGATCCCCATAATGTCATATACTACCTGTATATGCCCACGTTTTCCTTTACATATTCAGTGCAAAAGCAGCATAGGTGATCAGTGATAGATAGTTTGGCAGCTCTTTGTGCCAAAATGGAGGCATCTTCATACATGTCTCTATTAAAAGCATAGTAAATGTTTAGAGCAAATAAACCTGTGTTTATTCAGGGCCAGAATAAAATTTCTCAAGTACACAGGCCTAATAGAATTTCTTGTATTCAGAAAACTCAAATATTTCATTTTGATACAGTGACTTACAAATTGTTTTTTCTAGATTGAACGCTATGTTTGAAGTAAATACAGACCTTCAAAAAAATATACTATCAAAAATTACTGCTGAGCTCTCCTGGCCTTCAATACTTACCTCACCCCGGCACTTGAAATTTCCACTTACTAATACAAACTGCTCTTCAGTAAGTATTCAAAGTGACATCGATTTTTTTGAAATACATGGTAGCATTATCAAGTTTCTTCTCTTTTAACTGTGAAACTCTTTCATTTACGGTTTCATTACTTTGTTTAAGGAAGAAGAGATTACTTTAGAAAATCCTGCAGATGTTCCCATCTATATTCAATTTATTCCTCTGGCTTTATATTCCAACCCTTCAGTCTTTGTAGATAAGTTAATAGCAAGGTAAGCATTGCTTTAGATAATCAAAATGTTTCTGTATTAGCTTTGAATTATTATTTTACACATTTAAAACTTTATTGCAGATCATACATTAATAGAGTTGATTTAGAGAAATTCTGGATCTGTAGTTAAAGTTGAGAGAGAATTCTGGGGCGAGATTGATATTATTATGTTAAGCATCTAGAAAAGCTTTCAGTTTAAGACAAGAAAAATTAATGTTGAACTCCTTCCAAAAAAAGTATAGAGAGAAAGCAAATGAAACCTTTCAAATATGTTAGTTTTAAAAAGTAAACAAAATATTAACTGTAGGTTGTAGCCTTTAATTTTTTGAAGGCTATTAATCCAGTACTATTGATCTCAAAATCTGCTAAAAGATAATTTGCAAACAAAGCAGAAGGTTGATAATTACTCTATAACCCCTTTAATTATGTTGTTGTTTATGAAGAAATATATGTATGTTTTATTTTAGGTTTAACTTGAGCAAGGTGGCAAAGATAGATTTAAGAACACTAGAATTCCAAGTCTTCAGAAACAGTGTAAGTATTCAAACTTCCTACTATTCCAAAGAAATAATTCTGAGATATGGTCAGTGCAAATGTGAAAGAAAACTATTGACTGCCCTTAAATCTGGCTGAAGGGCAAGTTACTGAAGAAGTCATAGCAGTCCAATAATCATTTTAGAGGCAAAAAACCCAGGAGGAATAAGTGGGATTTAGATTGACATGAGGCACACTGGGTAGAAAGTTCCTATTTGCCGGCATTAAACATTAAGCCCATGAAGGTTTATAATAATGGCTACCAGAAACTCTGAGAATGTATAAATGAGGTATATACTAATGCATAATTTATTTTTATTAGGCCTCAAAATATTGAGCTTGGGGACCAGCCCAGTGGCATAGTAGTTAAGTTCACACACTCTGCTTCAGTGGCCCAGGGGTTCGCAGGTTCGGATCCCAGGCGTGGACCAACGCACTGCTTGTCAAAGCCATGCTGTGGCAGCGTCCCATATAAAGTAGAGGAAAGATGGGCACAGATGTTAGCCCAGGGCCAATCTTCCTCAGCAAAGAAAGAAGAATTGGCAGTGGATGTTAGCTCAGGGCTAATCTTTCTCACAAAAAAAAAACCCAAATATGTATATGTATATATGTTGAGCTTAGTCATTTAAATTTTTGTTTTGGATACTTTCTAATAAAATTCTAGGTTCCATGAATGCCAGACCCACAGCTGGCTGTGTTCATATGTAGCACTATAGCATGCGTAGTTTTTACTCAGTAGATATTCTTGAATTAATAATTGTATACACGAACTGGTTTGTTCTAGGAACAAAATATCGTCTATCATACAGGCCAGGCTAAGCAGCCACTAGCTAGTCATTATTATATAAGGCCTTAATGTCTAGAGTATGTATCAGTCAGGAAAGTAGCACTTGGAACTAAAGCCACCTGAAAATTGGCCCAAGTCTCTTGGCCTCAGTGCCGTTCCTTCTTCCCAGCCACATCTCATCCATCCATAAACCTGTTTATGCCAGCCCTGCTTGCTGCGAAGTCTTCACCGATTAGGCTGTCTTGATTCTCCCTGACTCTTCGTTGACACCCGTGTTAATTTTGGTTTTTGTTTTCTTTTTGATGTGTGGTACCTTGTTTCCCAAATCTGGGTATAATCTCTTTGAGGGCTTGTTTTCTATGTATCTTATTTCCTTCCCATCTTGATAATATGAAAGATGTTGAAACAATAAGAGTAGGAATCTAGTTAATCCTCCATCATCTAAATTACTTTGAGTGAAAACAATAAATGGTCACCTCCTTCCTCTCCTTGTTGTGGGCTCTTTTGCTGAATGTGGGTCACAGTCATCACATGGCAGCAGGATGCCTTCCTGCCATGCTGTAGCTTTGCTGTTTCTCACTTGGAACAAGGTTGACTTCTAGAATAATCATGGCTTTGTACCTACTAGTTTTGTCAGCTTGACCAAGTAAATAAACCCTTCTGAACTTCACCTTTCTCACTTGTAATGTGAAGTTAATGATGTGTATTTCACGAAGTTGTTGAACAGATTAACAAACTCACACGGAAGCCCTTCAGTTGGTTCCTCGGAACATAGGAGGCCTCAGTGAATGTTGACTGGATAAGGCAATCTGTGGCTGACTAGGCCAGCAAAGAAAGGCAGTGGAGAAATCTTCAGTATGTCAGGGCTGTAATGAAGAACACTTCCCCGTGTTTCATGAGCACTTAGTATGTGTCAGCATTATGCCAGGTGCATTCACATTTATGATGTCATGGAATCATTACAGCAGCCAGGCTGAGCAGTTACCTGCCACCCTAAGAGATAAATATTTCCCGTGTTCTGTTGGTGAGAAAAACAAAGCTCAGGAAGAGCAAGTAACTTGCCCAAGTTCATACCTGTCGTAACTGGCCAAATTCAAGTCTAGTTCTCTCACATTCTGGAGACCTTGCCCATACCATCATGCCACATGGTCATTGCTGGTTAGGAATCACTAATTAGCCTGTCAACCCAGATTTTTAATAGTTCTTGAAATATTTGTGTTCTTTCCCTTAGCTTTGTGTTGTAATCAGTAAGGCATACATAGCCAAACCTTTGTAGAATAGTTAGTTTTTATAAGTCTGTCTTTAAGTCAATCTTGTATAAGAAAGTAATTTTCAATGTTGTATTTTTTTGCTGCCAAATAATGGAGAGAACACTAGGCTGAAATTTTGACAGTCATATATTCTAGTCTCATGCCCTTCTCTTGGAATCTTTTTGTACTTTGCTTTTTCCATCTATAAAATGCCAGCATAACAAGCCCAAGGTTACCTGGACTCCACATAACTAGAAAGCTCAATAACCAGAAATTCCTTTCACTTTGCTGTTATAAGGAAGGAAATACATATAAGAAGTAAATGAGCTAATATTTAACTTTTTTATCTTGTTGAATGCGAGTACTTTAGTGGTGTTTACAAGATGTAAAACACTGAAGTAGGCACTGTGAGAGATAGGGAGATGAATAAAAATACTCTAGACCTCAGAAATTTCTTCTAAATAAAAAATTCTGGAGGAGGTCTTAGTATAAATTCTATCACAGTTCTCTATAGTGCTGTAAAACTGGTTCTCAAAATATTTGGTCTCAGGACTTCTTTATAAGGACTCCAAAGAGGGTTTTTTTTTGTTTATGTGGGTTACATCTATCAATATTTACCATATTAGATATTAAAACAGATCTTTAAAATATTGATTTAATTCTTTTAAAATAATAATAAACCCATTCCGTTTAACATCGATAACATAAAAATAAACAATGGCTTTATTTTTAAAAAAAAAAGCATTTTGCAAGACGAGTGGGTTGTTTTAAATTTTTACAGATCTCCTTAATGACTTTCTGACTTAATACACAGATAAATTCTTACATCTGCTTCTGCATTCAGTCTCTCATGATACATTGTTTTGGTGAAGTATATGATAAATATCTGACCTGTGCTGACAGAGACATGTAGTTGCAAAAAGGAGTATCTTAATGCCTTTTTTTTTTTTTTGAGGAAGATTGGCCCTGAGCTAACGTCTGTTGCCAATCTTCCTCCTTTTTTTTTTTTTGCTTTTTTTCTCCCCAAAGCCCCAGTAGATAGTTGTATGTTATAGTTGTGCATTCTTCTAGTTGATCTATGTGGGACGCCACCTCAGCATGGCTTGATGAGCGGTGGGTCGATTCGTGCCCAGGATCCAAACCGGCTAACCCTGGGCCACCAAAGCAGAGCACGCCAACTTAACCCCTACGCCGCCAGGCCGGCCCCAATGCCTTTCTAATTAATTATAACACCATGCATCAGCCATTTGGAAAGTATTGGTTCACCAAGATATGCAGAGCTTCCAAATGTTGACACAATTCACTCTACAATATCCAAAAAATCATATTCATTAATATAACCACCATCTCATCAGGGAATTCTTTAACTATTGGGAAGCTGTCAAGCTCACAGGGGTGGATGCAAGTTCTTCAAAATTCTAAGTTTTGCTCAGACACTCGAATTTTGTCATTAGCAACAGATACTTCAGTTTTCCTTAAAGGGACAGATGCATTTCATTTTCATGAAAATGTCTACCAAATACCCCAGTCTGAATAACCATAGATTGATTGTCAGTCATTCTTTCAAATATAAATGATATTCCATGAGAAAAGCAGCTACGTGGTCCTTCACTATGCAGCGGGAGTGCTTTATGCATACTTCCCATTTTATCACACAGAATGTGAAAAAGGCATGTGCTCAAAAGTTGAGATTTAATAAGATTAATCTTTATTGCTGCTTAGTCAGTAATATTTTTTTTTAACTATAAGTGCGTGGCAGTGAAGAAGACAATGGCTACTAGGGAAGTTTGATGCCACTGCCATGCCTCCTGCCAAAGGGTCAGCAGTTTTACCCATCACTGCTTTTGCTGACGGTCAGTGCAAATGTCAGCACAGTGAAAAAGGCAAATAGTGCCTGTCAGTGTTAAGAAAATTGTTTTGACACCATGGATACCCTGAAAAGATCTCTGAGATCCCCAGGGGTCCAGGGGTCACTGTTTGAGAACCAACACTATAAAATTACTGAGGATTATTGAGGCCCTTAATGATATCCCTGGGGCATCACAACATCCTAGAGTGTTTCCCAAGTCATCAGAGTTTAAATGAACTAATGTTTGCTGGGAATATATGTATGGTATATAATGTGTCCCTCAGTTACTCGGAATAGTTTATTTTAAAGGGAACTTATTTACCATCCATTTTGGAGCAATCAGAATATTCTGTTGTCCTAGTAGACATTGACAGAGAAGAATGTTAGATACAGAAAAGAAATTTGCCTCAGAAGCGAGACTTAAAAAGTAGTGTGCTTCAGGGCTGGCCTAGTGGTTAACTTTGCGTGCTATGCTTCGGCAGCCCAGGGTTCACAGGTTCAGATCCTGGGCGCAGACCTATGCACTGCTTGTCAAGCCATGCTGTGTCAGGCATCCCACATATAAAATAGAGATAGATGGTCACGGATGTTAGCTTAGGGCCAATCTTCCTCATACACACACAAAAAAATAATAGTGTGCTTCATTAAGTCTATTGGCTATATTTGTGGAATCATGCTAAATGCAAGTAGACAGATCTGTATTGTTAAACCTAACTATGCCAAGTGGAGTAGAAAATTACACAAAGCTCACTCTCTCCTTCCACGTGTTAGCAGAGCAATGAAGAGCCACGGACATTACAGCCAAGTGTTGCCAGCCCTTCCCCCAAGAAAAGTTTAAGCTTAATGTTGCTTAAAAATCAAAACATTATATCCTTATGTGTGAACTATGATTTTTTTTTAAATAAAAACCACATATTTTTTTAATCTTGTCTGTAACTGGCAGGAAATCATATTTTGGTTATTAAACTAAGCTATTCTTTAAACTTTGAGTCATCAAGTGTTCGTGAAACATAATTTTGTGCTTAGCTTTCAAAATAAAATTCAAAGAAGTTGATATGAATTAAAAATATTTACAAACGAAAAATATGATGTGACCTTAAGACCCTTCAGCTGATACCCTTCAGAGAGAAGCAGGAGAGCAGTGATGAAAGGGACAGTATCAGCAGGACTATGGGGTGCTGGGTGCTGATTACACAGCTGTTTGCTTTGTGCTAAAACATTGAGCTACTCATCTTAGGTTTGTGTCCTTTTCTGTATGTGTTATATTTCAGAGTTTAAAAAATTAAAAATAAAAAAATCTGTATACAGGGGCCAGCCTGGTGGCATAGCAGTTGAGTTCATGTGCTTCGCTTCGGCGGCCCAGGGTTCACAGGTTCAGATCCCGGGCGCGGACAGACACACCGCTTGTCAAGCCATGCTATGGTGGCGTCCCATATAGAGAAAGATGGGCATGGATGTTAGCCCAGGGCCAGTCTTCCTCAGAAAAAAAAAGAGGAATGGCAACAGATGTTAGCTCAGGGCTAGTCTCCCTCACACACAAAAAAATCTGTATACAAAAACAAATGCCTAGTACAAACATGAAGACTTAGTGACCTGGGGAACAAAGCCCCTTTTGGTACTTAATATAGAATGTAAAGTGTCATCACTGGTTGCCCAGCTCTGCTTGCCAGCTAACCAGTGTCTACATCATGAGGGATAAAATTGTTTACATAATTAATGCAAGAAACTATACTGCACTGTAGATGGGATAAATAAAAGGACATTTTTCCAGAGAATGTATTAATGATTCCTGTTTGTTTACCCAATGATTCAAGGCTCATCCACTGCAGAGTTCAACAGGATTTACAGAGGGCCTCTCTCGACATTTAATTTTAAACCTAATTTTAAAACCTGGAGAAAAGAAATCTGTCAAAGTAAAGTTTACTCCAATTCACAACAGAACTGTTTCTTCACTAATCATAATCAGGTATGTTCTGTGATTTAAGTGTGTGTTGATTTTTAGTACTTATACAAAGTCCTTACTTGATATGTTTCAATATGAATTTGCATATCTGATTTATGAAATAGGATATTCACTTTGTCTAAAACACACACACACACCCCACACCTGATGAAATATACCTTTGTGATTACATTTATACCTAAAGAACCTGAATAGCGTCTTACTGTACTGTGTGTGACTCTTAAAATTGAAAAACTCTTGCTCTTCTCTATGTAAATATTTTTAGATTCCAAACTTTTCACTCTTAAATTTAGTGTATTAATTTCTACATGGTGGTTTATAAAATAACAGCAAAAATTACAGTTCAAAAGATTGTGCAAATTTATTGGAAGAATAATCTGTAATTCTTGTTCTTGAATAGAAATAACCTGACCGTGATGGATGCAGTGATGGTCCAAGGACAAGGGACAACTGAGAACTTGAGGGTGGCAGGCAAGCTTCCGGGTCCAGGGACTTCATTACGCTTTAAAATCACAGAAGCATTATTAAAAGATTGTACAGATAGTGAGTATTCCTAACAGTTCCTAGGGCACAAATTTCAGCATTTGTTTTCAACAGTGAATAATTCCAAAAACAAAAACAGTGTTTCTATATGTGTACATGTGTATATTAGTGATGAATACTTAAGATTTTAAGGAAACACTCTGACTTGCTTTCAAGGTGGTTTGATTTGGATCTTAAGAGATTTAAAGTATCAGTATTCGCTGCATGCCTTAGGTGCTTTACTGTGAGTGTGAAAAATAAAGCATAATTAAATTTTTTCCATCTAAAATGACATAGCAGGGCCTGCCCGGTGGCACAGCAGTTTAATTCGCGCTTTGGCAGCCCGGGGTTCACCGGTTCGGTTCCCACGCACCGGCCAACCTTACTGCTTGTCAGCCATGCTGTGACGGCGTCCCATATAAAGTAGAGGAAGATGGGCATGGATATTAGCCTAGGGCCAGTCTTCCTCAGCAAAAAGAGGAGGATTGACAACGGATGTTAGCTCAGGGCTGGTCTTCCTCACAAAAAAAATAATGATAAAATTAAAATAATAATAAAATGACATAGCAAAGTGGAGTACTTCCTGATGAAATCTGGGTAGTAGCTGATGTCTTTGGCATGAGGAGGTGGTTCATAATCTCTGGCATATAGTAGTTCATGACGAATGTGTTCATCATTTGGACCTGGAGCAAGTAATTGCAAGATTTATACTCAACCCTGATTTTTTTCCTATAGGTTTGAAACTAAGGGAACCAAATTTCACATTGAAAAGAACGTTTAAAGTAGAGAATACGGGACAACTTCAAATTCACATAGAAACCATTGAAGTCAGTGGGTACTCATGTGAGGGATATGGCTTTAAAGTTGTTAATTGTCAGGAGTTTGCACTAGGTGCCAACACTTCTAAGGACATAATCATATTGTAAGTATTTTCTTACAGGGTATAATGACTCATTAGCTTCTCGTTAACTTTTTATGCTAGGGTTGTTCAAACTGTGCAGATTTGTTTTCATGCTTAGAAAAATAAGGTCTGTATTTTTTTTCACTTAATTTTTAGTTATTTCTTCATATCTTTGTTTTCAAAATTGTGAAATTTCCTCTATCTCCAGAGTGGATCAGATAATCTTAGAAACCAGTTTCAAAATTATTTTCAGGGTTGTGTTAAAGCATAAGGTGTTGGTAGGAAATTGTGAATTCAGTCTGAGCAACAGCGCAGACATTTGTATCCTGCAGTTTTTCCATGTTTTGCAGTGTAAGAATGTGTAATATTTTGGTCAGAAGACAATTTTAATGACTATATCAGTAATAGTTGCAGCATATGTAATAAAGTATAACCTCTGTCCCCGTAATTGATTGATAATTTCATGATCTTCAGTGGATATTTACTTAATAAATAACTACATTACTCCATTAAAGGCAAAATGCTTAGCATCCAAAGGTACAATGAGGAATAAGACACTTTTCCTCAGGTGCAGATCATCTGGTTGGGAGCATACAGTTAACAAAAAATGAAAATAAAAGAATTGGGGCAGAAAGCAGTACTGCAGGGGATAAAGAAAAGATCACTAGGGCTAGGATGGTTAAAAAAAAAAGGCATTATTGGGAATGTATCCTGGGAGAAGAGTGTGGATTTAGATAAAGGAGAAAGGAAAGGGGATGGGAAAGAAGCTCAGCGACCACTTTCTGAATTAATTATGGGAAACTTATTATTGTTCTTTTTTTATGTAATTTCTCTCATTATCCAGAGAATATAGTTGTTTTTGTTATTAACCTCATGAGATAATACTTTTCTCCATCTTAAAATGAAGAGGTTGAATATAAGTATCAAACTAAAATTCTGCGTTGTTTCAAAGGCATATGAGATTGGTATTGTATTTAAACTGCTTGGGTTATATTTTTAAAACTTAGTCTTCTGCCATCATTTTGTTTTAGGTTTACTCCTGATTTCACAGCTTCTAGAGTTATTCGTGAACTGAAGTTTATAACAACCAGTGGCTCTGAATTTGTGTTTGTATTGAATGCATCCCTTCCATACCATATGTTAGCAACCTGTGCGGAAGCCCTACCCAGACCTAACTGGGAACTGGCTCTGTACATCATCATCTCAGGAATAATGAGGTACTTGTGTCTTCTTTCGAGGTTGGCATTCAGGCATCACTTGACCCTGTTTCTCGAGTGCCCACTGTGCCAGTACTGTTCTGAGTGCTGGGGATCCACCAGCGGACAAAACAGACAAACCTCTGACTTAGTCAAGCTTACATACACAATGGGAGCAGTCAGAACTGAACCCTTCTTGGGTGGCACATATGATAAACAGAAGCCTTTCCTACCTTTGAAATTTGTTATACACGTTAAGTACATGTTAATTTCTTAAGGAAAAAAAACACTCATAATTTACCAGGTAAAGTTACTTGATTTGGGCATATGTAATTTACTCAACATAATAGTATATTTTTCTTGAATCATACCTACACAGCATGAAACTGATTAGAAATATTTTTTAAATCCTCAACATCCTTATCTTTTTTTCAGTATATTCCTCATGTGTTTGGAGAATCAGATATACTCACCTCTAAATTTGTCGTTACCCCATACATCCTTTAAGGGAAAAGACTTGGCCTAGAAAGTTAAAACCAAACACATAAAAGCTGCTTCTTGGTAAAAGGACAAGTATCCTCCAGTGTCTGTTCTCATACAAATAATTATTTCTTCCAGATAAGCCTCTGTGTTAAGCTGGCATTCTATAAAAATTGATGTGTGAACTTCTATTCATAATGCTTTTTGTTTTGTCCATTAAAAATTGTCACAGCCATCTTTCTTTTTCATATCATGTTGTGCTTTACCAAGAAACTCTGCCTTGAATATCAAATTTTGTTTTTCTTGCACTAACAAATGAATCCCAATTCTCCACCTTCTGTTCCCCTGCAGTGCACTGTTTCTTTTGGTAATTGGAACGGCCTATTTAGAAGCTCAAGGAATTTGGGAGCCATTTCGAAGGCGACTATCTTTTGAGGCCTCAAACCCGCCCTTTGATGTGGGAAGACCTTTTGATCTCAGGAGAATCGTTGGTATTTCATCTGAAGGAAAGTATGTTCACGTGCTGAAAATAAATGCTCTAGTATACGTAGATTTGGCTGGTGTAATTAAAAGAAAAAATAAGTTTCTTCTTTTCATCTTTTCTCAGGGAGGAAAAATCTTAATTCTCATTACTTAATAATACCCTGTGTATAGCTCTCAGTTACTAAGAACTCATAGCAAATATCATGTTTTTATTACGTTGGTGAGTGTTAAAATATTCTTGGTTACATTACTTGACTCAATTCCTAAATTTTCAGATAGAACAGACCCTATAGAGTTGTGAAAATTTTCCCTATTTCTTGCTGTTTTTTCCTTTGAGTAGTTTATATTTGTGGTGACTACACTGATGAAATAAAAAATTTTTACTCTTAGATTTTGTTGGTTGCTGTTTACTGATCTACAGTTGGTCCTTTTTTCAGCTTGAACACACTCAGCTGTGACCCCGGTCATAGTAGGGGGTTCTGTGGAGCAGGCGGCTCGTCATCCCGACCTGGTGCAGGGAGTCATAAGCAGTGTGGCCCATCAGTCCACCCACACAGCAGTAGAAACTCAGCTGACGCAGAAAACGTCAGAGCCAAAAGCAGCTCAAGTACCTCCAGCAGGACTAATGCACAGTCGGCTAGCAAAGCAAGCCCCCTTGTCTTAGATTCAAATGCAGTGGCCCATAGTCATGCAGCAGGCAGAAAGTCCAGAGGGGCAAAACAGAGCCAGCACAGCAGCCAGCACCACGTCCACAGCCCGCTGGAGCAGCACCCTCCACCTCCACCACCACCGCCAGTGCCTCAGCACCAGGAGCCACAGCCAGAAAGGCTGTCACCCGCCCCCCTTGTGCACCCTTCCCACCCAGAACGTGCCAGCAGCCCAAGGCACAGCTCAGAGGACTCAGACATCACCAGTCTCATAGAAGCCATGGACAAAGACTTCGACCACCACGACTCCCCACCCCTAGAAGTGTTTACAGAGCAGCCGCCATCGCCATTGTCAAAAAGCAAAGGTAATCATCTGTTCTCACTATCAGAAAAGCATGACGTGTGAGGGGGAAGCTGGTGCATATTTAAGGAGCTGTTGTGATCACAGTTGTGAAAAACAACTAATTTAGTAGGTGTTCTCCTGGCTCAAATTTATCTCGAGTATTGGACTTCAGCTTTTCCATGTCAGAATGCAAGTAGAGGTATCCATTTGTCATAAAAGATATTTGTATTTCTTAGGTTACTTACCACATTCAGAAATTTATTGGACATCTACTGTTTTCCTTTTCTACTGCCTGTGATTCTTTTGTTATTGTGATGGGTTGAGATTTTTTTAATTGTTAAAATAACTTTTAACACAGTGGTAAAATGGAGATCATCTGCCTTTTAACTCAAAAATAGGATTTCTACACAACTTATACTTTAGAGCAGGGGTTAGCAAACTACAGCCAGTGGGGCAGATCACTTCCTGTTTTTGTAAATAAAGTTTTGTTGGAACACAGCCATGCTCATTCATTTACATATTGTCTGACTGCTTTCGTACTACAACAGCAGAGTTGAATAGTTGCGACATACAAGGTCCACAAACCTGAAAATATTTACTGTCTAGCCCTTTACAGAAAAAGTTTGCTGACCCCTGCTTTAGAGTTCTGCATACTATATTAGTTATCTATTTTCTTGGTAACAAATTACCCCAAGACCTAGTGGCTTAAAACACCACCATTTACTGTCTCACAGTTTCTTTGGGTCAGGCATCTGGGTGCAGCTTAGCTGGGTTCCCTGGCTCTCACAAGATTACAATCAAGATGTTGGCCGGGGCCAAAGTCATCTTAAGGTTCAACTGAAGGTGGATCTGCTTCCAAGCCCACTCAGGTGGTTGATGGCCTGATTCAGTTCTTCATGGCCTATTGGCCTGAGGGTCTCAAATTCTTGCTGGCTATGGCCAGCAGCCTGTCCTCTCCATAGGGCAGCTCAAAGCAATTGACTTCACCAGAGTGAGCAAGCAAAAAGGCAAGAGAGAGAACAAGCTAGCAAAATGACAGTCACAGTCTTTTATGACCTAATTTTGGAAGTGACATCCATCACTTTTGCAGTATTCTGCTCATTAGAAGCTTGGTCCAGCCTGTGCTCCAGGCAGGAGAATTCCACAAGAGCGTAAATACAGTACCAGGAGGTGGGGCTCATTGGAGCTGTCTTAGAAGTCCACATGCCACACTTACATAGGTAGGCTAATTGATAACTTCCAAAATCAAAATGTAAAAACCAGTAAATGGCTGCTAGCTGTATTTCAGTTTAATCCCTTTACAGCCTGAGGTTTTTTGCATCTTCCTTCCTTTCCTGTGACAGCCATGCTAATACATGTTATTCCAAGCTATTTAAGTACCTGCCTCACTGATGTACCATGGAGTTTTTGCCTTTGGTTTACTCAGGGAACAGGGAACTTGGCAGCGCTAAGAGGCCAGAATAAACCTGACGTGTCAGAGTCCAGGATTTTCCTTTAGAGAATTTCTTAGTCCCAGTGATATGAAGACTAGTTATATAGAGTCCTCTTAGAATTACCTGCATTTGGATTTGTAAAACAGTAAAATATCTTGAATGTTATTTAATTTCTTCCACAGAATTTTTTTTTTCGTTAACTCATTATTAAGAGAGCTTACACATTTTAGGGTAATTTTTGTAGTAATATTAAATGAATGCTTATAAAGTTCTTGTTTTTATTAGATCAAGTTACATAATATGTTTTTCCCATATTGAGGGCATGAATAAAATAAACATATATTATCCTTTCTTACAAAAAGAGAGTTTGGCAGTTAAATGGAATGCTCACTGCCTGTGTCTAAGTTAGTCCTCTAACATCAGTGTGATAGGTCCATTTTTATTTTCAGGGTCATTCCTCTAGAATGTAAATTTTACAATTAAAAATGCTTTTTAATTTTCACAGTGGTCCTAGAGTCGACCTACTAAAAGATATTTGATGACGGAGTGGGGGTACCACATTGTTAGTGATTCTGGAGCCCATGAGGAGACAGTGATTACAGACTTCACATGAGTGGCCATTCTACTTGTTATCCTTCCCACTGCTGCTCTTTGGAAAGAAGGAAGGAGCCAGAATCTTTATTTTTTTTCTTCAATAAGTATTTTTATTGAAGTATAACATACATATAGAAAACCAGTCTTTTAAGTGAACTTTAAAAGGTGGGCATGATCTCGGGGTTGCAAAATAGTGGTATGTCATAAAGCCATAGGCTGTTTAGCTGGGCAGAACCTTTATAATCTCTCTAAAGCTTACCCTGCAGATAGTCATTGTGTTTACATTAAATATGAACCTTCTCTTTTCAGAAGCACCCTGTTCTCCTCCCTGCCCCAATATCTCAAACAAAAAAGGCTTCCTTGTATTGAGCTTATGTCATTTGTAGACTTGGAGACTATTCAGAATGGCTTCTCGTCAGATGAATGTGACCTCTCTAGATCCTTCCCTGTCTGGGTCGGAAACTTGCAGGCCAGCCAGCCATTTCTCTGGTTATCCCTCCAGTAACTTCCTCATGAAGATGGCATGCAGAAATTCCCTCTGTTCATGGCTGGCCTAAGCAGGGCCTCGTACAGTTGGACAGTCGTTAGATTCTTCTGTGGGTTTCTCCCCCTATAACATGTAAGCCCTAGGGACTGGACAGAGGCCGTTGCTGGATTGAGGGTTAAAACCTGAGAAAGCTCTGAACCTAGTGCAGTCAGTTCTCGGTGTCTGCACTCACTGAACAAGTGGTGGAATCTGCGGCCATCCTCACTTATGCCTTTGGCGTCTGAGGGCATCTTTATGTAGGGCCAGGAGAAGCTGAGTGATACGGGGTCCCAAGGTCTGGCGCCACCATCAGGCAGGCCCACATCAAATCCTGGCTCTGCCACTTACTGACTGTGTGGCTTTGGAGAAGGTTACTTCTCTGAGTCTCCATTTGCTCTCTTTAAAATGGAAAGGATGCCTACTGCTTACGTGGTACGGTGTAGCTACTGCCGTGATGGTTATTAGGGCAGGAAATGGTGCACACCATCTTTAGCCTGCTGAGTGGAAGGTGGCTCTGGAACATCCCAGCAGAAATGTCTGTTTGGAACTTGGTCTTGAGGGTGACAAATGGGACAAGCAGAGGGCTAAAGACAGAATCCTGAAGACAAGGCCAGCAAGAAAGCCAGCAGACAGCATGAGAGAAAGCAAGTAGAAGATGTAGTTGGCGTATCCCAGCAAGGCCAGAAGAAGCAAGGTAGAACAGAGCTCCGCAGAGGCTGGCAGTTAGGACATTATTTGACCTTGGCAAGAATAGTTTCTGTGAAGAGATAGGACTAGAAGCCAGGTTGCTGTGGCTGGAGAGTACCTTTCACATCAGACTGTTAACAGTAGCCACTACTTGGTGTACATGTTTAGGGCAAGTGAGCAAAAGGGAGTGTTCACCCTTTCATTTGTAGTTTCTACCTTCTTTAATTTTTAGCAAGAATAGGGATGCATATATTGTGTCATAGTATTTTTAATGACAAAAAATATGGGGAGCAAGGTGCTTGAAAATTATCGATGGGCCGAGGACAAAAAGCCAGTAGAGGTGTGGGTGATGGTCAACACTTATTAATGTTCCAGACACAATTGCATATGCCTTGTGCACCTTGGTGGTTGGCATTGCTATGTCCCTGTGTCTGCAGTGAGGAAACCCAGTCTAAGAAAGGTTGCATCAGGCAGATATGGGAACCAAGCCCAGGCCTGATTCTAACCCCTCAGATAGTAACTACGCTACACTGCTGCCTCCAAAAGGAAGAGAAGCAAATGAGATAATTGGTGAAACCAAATCCCCAACGAGGTGGGTGGGATGAGACCCAGTTCAGTAGATTATGAAAGAAGGGACACCTATTCCAGGCATATTGATGCAGATGAAGTGGTAGAGATGAAGAGGTGGCGTAGGGAGTTACGGAAGCTTTTATTTGGACTAAAATAACTCAGCTGCTAAGACTGAAGTGAGAAGTGGTAGGGTAGAAACAGAAAATAGAGAAAGTTCGGAATAGTCAAATTCCAGATAGCTGAAATTTCTGTAGACTAGGAGTCCATGGGACTTAAGAGTTGGATTTGCAGAGCAGCCCCTCGGGCAACATTGGGGACCCTGCTGAGGGTCAGTGTGGCACTTCCTCACACTTGTGTCTTCTCTCCGTTGTGCTCTGCAGCCCATAGGTGCAGAGTGAAAACTGGGTAGTTGGATTAAGACAGTGTTGGGGGTTCTTACAGAACAGTGACAGCAAAAAGACACAGGGATGAGAATGTCACAGGGGTGCTGGCGGGAGAGGGAAGGATGTGCCAGACTGTGTGGAATTAGCAGGATAGGGAAGGACCTTAATCCAGAAGGAGGCTCGTAGACAGACAGAACATGGACAAGTCAAGGCATGGGAGATCCAACAAGTCAAATTACAGGGATGGTGGAAGCAAGGGAATGATAGGAAACCAAAGTATGAAAATGAGGCGGGAAAGTTTAGGGTTTCAGAGAAAAAGCAGTTCTGGGCAATAATAAGTTCTTAGGTGCAGCCTTGGAAATGGGATATGGAAGTGTAACAGAAGTAAAGCCCATTGGCAATGGCGAGGCCACAGAACTAGAGGGCCACAGTCCTTACACTACACTCTAGGAGTCATGTGTGTTAGGGAATTCAGATTTTTAGAAAGGTATACAGTGCATGTACCGTGTGATTCATAAGACTATAAAAGTAGCCTCACATCAGTTCAGCTTAGGTTGTGCCACCAAAAGAGTTCAGTCATCAAATTTTGTTTCAAAATGGGTTTAAGGAGAAAAAGCTTTGAGAGTTTTTTGGATTTCAGAGTCACTGATAAGAGATTGTCAACCTGAGCTGTACAAGGCCTGGGGCCCAGACAATGGGAGGTTGAGGGTCAGAGGAAGTCCATGAGTCTGGTGCCAGGCTTCTCGGTGAAGACCGGGGAGATCTGCAGGCTACAGTGGAGAGGCTGGCAGAGTGTGTAGGAATGGTGTGTATATGCAGTTGTCCTAAATGTAGAGGGTGCTAGGTGCATAGATCTGATCAGTCACCCCTCCTGCCTTCCAGGCTGGCTACCAAGTGAACAGACAGACTAGATTCAGAGCTGAATTACAAAATCCACCCTAAACTCTCCTCCCTCCAAAAGCAGGTCATCTGATGAGTATGGGTGAAGCCTGAGCCTTGGTCGATAGGCTTTCCACTCCTTCCTCTACTGCTGTATATAGTCCCACAGGCAAAGATAACTAGTCCGTGAAGTAAATCTAACCTGATTTGCCCAACACAGGCAGAGAAGCTGGACAAGAGTGAGCAGAGAGAAGGGCTAATATTGGCCCAGGGAAGCTGGCCCTCTGAGGTCAGCTTGACACCTGGGACAGGAAGTGCAGTGGCTGACCCACATAGAGGAGCCATCCCCTGGAGGGGAGGGTATGGGGTAAGTCTGTTAAGCCTTGCTATCCAAATTTGCGGTCTGAGGACCAGCAGTAGTAACATCACCTGGGAGCTTGTAGAAATGTAGAATCTTGGGCCCCAGCCCAGACTGCTGGGTTGAATCAGAATCTGCATTTAACAAGATCCACAGGTGATTAAGATAACCTGTGTTTAGTCATTATAACCCCACCCACTAGTGGAAAGTAACCAGTGAATGTTCTTGGGAGGTGGGCACTGGTCCCATCTAGTGGTTTTTTTGGGCAGGCAAGGAGTTGCCCTTAAAGGAATTGGAGAAAAATGCCTAAACAGAAGCACAGAAGCTATCCTCTCCCAACATGAAATTGTAGTAAGTTTGCTTATGAATATCCATGATACTGTTTCTAGAATAAACAAATCCAAAATCTAACTGAACATCTTAATTTATGAAAACCCTAAATAATTGTAGTGTATATCCTGTAAAGTTTGGGTTGTGCTACCTTTTTTTCCTAGTCTTGGTGTACCTTATTGGTTCTCCTTAGAGCTGCAAATGGTATATAGATAAAAGAAAAACTAGAACAAAATAGAGTTTGGGTCTTCTTGCAAACTCATTATTAATAACTTCCCTGGGATAGAAACAAAATTTTTCCCTTATAGGAATTCTTTTTACCTTCTATTGGGCTAAACAAGCATCTTTGCTATCTAAGCACAGGGCTTAACAACACAAAATAATGATGATTGCTATAAAATTTTGAAAACAATATTCACTTTAGCTAAAGAGCGTCTAAAGAGTTTTCTTCATGGGGCCAGCCCAGTGGCGTAGCGGTTAAGTTCGCGCACTCCACCTCTTGCGGCCTGGGGTTCCAATCCCGAACGCAGACTGACGCACCACTTGTCAAGCCATGCTGTGGTGGCGACCCGTATAAAGTAGAGGAAGATGAGCACGGATGTTAGCTCAGGGCTGGTCCTCCTCACAGGAAAAAAAAAAAAAGAGGAGGATTGGCAACAGATGTTAGCTCAGGGCTAATCTTCCTCACAAAATAAAAAGAGCTTTTTTCAAGAGTTTCACAAAACACACATTTTGATGTGTTTTAGTTTATCATACTCATATAAAGATATTATTTCAGAACAAATAGGGGAAAATAAATTTACATGACCAATACTGACCCAAGTAAATTGTGTGTTGGTCGCAACTATTTATTGGCCCCAGTTTAGACCTTTTAAACAGCCAAAAGATGAGGAGGAAGATAAATTTCTGTGGAATTGGTGATTCTGTAGAGATTCTCCAGAATCTCCAGTCAGGTGTTGTAACTGACATTGCCTGGCCTGACTTAGGTACACAGCTGCCAGGGACTACACGTGTTCAGAGAAACCATTTGCTAGTAATTGAAACTTTCCTGAAGTAATTCTTTTGGCTGGAAATGAAGTGAAATGCTTTAAAGTGAGAGACAACCAAAGCAACTTGCCAAATCAGTGATTACAAATTCATTTATACGCTACTAAGTGAAGACAAAGAAAAAGTCAATGAGTAGGACATATTCTTTAAATTTATAATTCATACTTTGCCTAATTTTAAAATGATTGGAGGTGGTTAAAATCATAAAGTATATTTATAAAACAGTAAGTAAAAGTCAAAAAGTAGTTTTTTAATTTTTCTGTTTGTTTTTAATTATGGTGCTATCTCAACAGAAACCTAGAATAAATTTTGTTACCATTAAATATTAAATTGAGCTGCAAATTTCCTGGCAGCTAAGGCCAAAGGAAAACATTGTTATATAGTTCTCATGCAGGAAAAGGAAGTATGAGAGTTCATCTGAAAAAACGAACTTTGTTGGCATTGCATTCTTACTTGAATCTGAGGACACCGAATAATAGAATGGGCATTGTGTCTTTGCTGAGGAGAAAATATGGAAATGTTCTCCACACCGATGTTTTATAGTGGCCTCCTAACGTTAAATCATAACTCCTCATCTGCACCTGCCTCTTAGATGTATGCTTAATCTCGCCCGCATGCACAGCATTTATGCTAACCATGGTATGTATAGCGTCCGTTCACAGTTGGATTATCTGATAAGAGTCAGAACTTCACTGCTAGGTAAAGATGCGAGGCCCATAAGAGTGGATGGCACTCGGTCACAAATATTTAGCAGCCTGCCTTGTATTCTTGTACACATATGTTATCCCCAAGGTGCCCTGCAGATAGAGACAAATGATTTTTGTCAATAAAGAGTTTTGAGTCCACTCAATTATTAGGAAAAATATTCTTATTTAGGCTTTAAAGCAGAGAAAAAAACTTTCATTCTGACCATTTTTAAGAGCAGGCATAGCAGCCACCAACTGAACACCTGATTTTGAGGAAAGCTGCATCCTGTCATCTCCTCCAGATAAAGTAGCTGCAGAAAGTACCCCCTGTCCAGGTTGGATGGGATCATTTAATACTAGCCATTTGAGTCTTGACAGATGGCTGTCAGGTGTTAGCAGTGTGAGGTGGGTTTTGGTGCCTGCTTTCTACCATGCACCCCTTTTTACCCTCAGCTCTCCTACCACAAAAGCATACACACAAGGAGCAATGAGGTACCACTCATCTTAATCACCAGTCAGGTACCCCTTAACCTCCCCACGACGTCCCTGCACACGACAGAACTTAGGTGGAAAAAGAAGCTTATGCTAAGAGTCCAAGTGAGACTTCTTGCTTCCTTTCCAGGTCTGAAACTTCTTAAGAACTGGTGTATTTGGGGATGGTGGGAGAGAGCATGATGATAGATGGTTGGGGCTTCAGAAGGCACCCAGGTTTGCTTTTCCAACTAGCCATGTGAATGGATGAGAATGGCCAACCTTTTTTAGGGGGAGGGACACACGGGGGCACTAGACCTCTTCTTACCCTCTGGAGTCAGGACGTGAAGACAAGAGCAAGAGAGCTTGTCATGTAAGCGCACTGGCCAACCACATGTCAGAGTCTGTTAGCTCATTATAATAGTCATGTCTTCAGCAGGCTTGTCTTCTAATTTGCTATGGTGGATGGGCTTATACCCAAATCATTCTGTCAAATGACTATTCTTGCTTTCTTTAATCCAGGCACACAAATTATATATTTATAAAAGTATCAGTAGCCTAGGACCCATAGATTTTATATAGAAAATAAGTTTCAGTGGTAGTTATGTTAAAAAGAAGTTTGTATATTCATAGATTACAGAAAGCAAGTTTTCTGAAATATGTCAAAAGCCATAAAAACAAAATAATGCACATGTATCATTTGAACCAATAAACTCATATCTGAAAATTTAACATCAGAAAATAGTCTTATATACACCATGTTTTATAATAGTGAAAAATGGAAACTGCCTAAATGTCTAAGAATGGGGATTTGTGATTATAGTATGCTAACTCAGTGCAGCTTGTCATTTAAAATAATTATGCCTAGAGTGTCTATCTGTGATATAAAGCTTCGAGAGAGATCGTTGTCCACTTCCATAAACTGTGTTCCTTCTGTTTTCTCGGTGAGTGAAATGGCATATAGCAGTGGTCAGTTATGAGGTGGACTTTTGTACATCTTTCATTTTTCTCAGATGAGATATTAGAATGAGAGATCCAGTCCTTAGCATGTTGAGAAGAAAGTTGGAATAGGGTTTGGAAGGGTGGCTTTCAGGCCAAATGGACCTTTTATTTGCATGGGAAAGAGTGTGTGTTTAGCTTTTTAAAAGTGGAGTTAGCAACACTTGGTTCGTTCTAAAGAATTAACATACTTGGCAAGGATTAGTACTCACCCCAGGAACATGACACAACTTGGTCACACATGAGCTCTTGGGGACTTTTTGCTTTTAAATTTAAATGAGATGCACTTTTTTTTTACTCTTTATTCTGTGATAATTGTAGACTATTGCTATTAGTACAGTCAAGATACAGAACATTTCCATCACCACAAGGATCCTTTATGTGCCCTTTTCTAGCCACATCCACTTCCCTCCCACTCTCACCCCCTCCTTTATAAACCCTGGCAACCATTAATCTCTTCTCCCTTCCTATAATTTTGTCATCTCAAGAATGTTATGTAAATGGAATCATACAGTTTGGTATGAAGAGTGACTTTGATTGAAACCTGGATAAATTCCTCATAAAGGATTGAGAGGGATAAGCTTTTTTCTTGGGGTAGTGGCTCACACTGTTGGTGTATTTCACTGTTCAGAAAGGCACAAGGTCAACTTGCGCAGCTTGGCAGACACTGGCTGAGCACTTGCCATGTGCTGGGCGCCATTCAAGGCCCTGAAGATGGAGAGATCAATAAGGCCTGATCTCTGCCTTTCATGTGCTTAGACTGTATGAGGAATAGAGCCAAGGAGGTAAATGTTGACCACAGTAGGTCAGCTAGCATCCTTGACCAGGAGTCTGGTGATGGTGGGAGTGGGCAGATAGAAGGTGAGTGGCCTCAGGGACAGTTCATCCAGACAGTGGTGTGAAGCCTGAGGAAACTGTCACTCATGTTGGATTATTTCTCCCTTGGTCAGTGCTGCAAACATACTCTTGAGTTTTTCTTAGCTGCCTCACCCTTGAGCTTATACCATCTGCATTTGGATGGGTTCATTTTTATTACTGATTATGCACCAGTTAAGTCATGGTTCCCATAAGGCTAGGAGATATCCTGCTCCTCCTCTATGTATTGAGTTAATTCATCTTTGAGAGGACAGTCTCCCTCTGAATTCTGATTCCCACTTCCCAGTCCCCTACTCTCTCTTCTGTCTTCTGGCAACAGCCTGGGAGTATGAACTGGTAGTTTGAAAACTGAGTGCTCCACAATGGACCAAGGGAAGAGCATAAGGAAGGCTAGGGACAAGGCTAGAACAGACACTAGAAAGATAGATGGGTCCAGATTAAAAAGGAATTTGAACTTTATTTTATAGAAAACAGGATAAAGTTGTTATACTTAGAAAATGTTTCAAAAGAAAATCAGTGCTATTGGCAGTGTAGAAGTTAAAGGAAGACTGGGCCATTGCAGTAGGCCAGGCAACAGATGAGGAAGTTCTGAGCTGAGGAAGTGGCAGTTGGGGTGAGGTAAGAAAGGAATTAGAGATTTTAGAGGTAGAATCCATTTGACTAATTAATTGGTCTTGATATTGGGTTGTTTAGATAATTTCATTCAGGTAACTCAGAATTCCCCAAATTCTACTCAAAACTTCAGATACCTTTCCTTCTGAGGTGCCCGTGGGATATGTGCACACAAAGGTCTTGAGAAACAGGAAATGAGGCACCACATTATTACTAGTAGATCTTGTGCCTGTAGTGCCCAGCACAGATGCTCTCATAAATCTAGGTAGAGTTTATAGGCTAAGCCAGGGATTCTCAAATTGACTGTACACTACAGTCACCTCGAAGGCTTGTTAAAACAGATTGTTGGGCCATCCTCAGAGTTTCTAGTTCAGTACGTCTAGAGTGGGGCACCATGGAATTTTCATTTCTAACCAGTTGCCAGGTGATGCTGATTCTGCTGGTCTGGGAAAAACACCTGGAAAACCACTGACCTAACAAAAGGTTTTAGAGGGTCTCTCCTTTCCCTAAAGCCCAGTATTTCTACTGGAAACCAGCCCCTGAGGAAGAAAAGAGACTCTTGGGAACAAGTTTGCCTGAGGAGTCAGGTTCTTACCTCACCCCACCAAGTGGCACAAGGACGCAGAGTTGCCCATGTATGTGCAGCATGCAGGGCACAGTGACTGCCTGTGGGGGAACGTGGGCCCATCATCAGTCAGGTTATTGGTCCTTTCTCTGGAGAAGGCATGCTCTCTCTCTCCCACCAACATTTGAATTTGGGAATAGAAAACAAAAAGCAGCCAGAAATAAAAGCAGATGACTTTCAAAGAAATGGGACTTGAATGACTAGTGATGTCTCAAAGCAATAATAAAAAATATAATCCAGTGAAATATTATCCTTGATGTACTAATATTAAATAATGTCAATGAGGAATGGTGTGCCAAGTGAAATTGTCTTTCAAGAATGATTTTGAGATAGACATTTTAACTGGAAGAAAAAAAAAGCAGAAGAAGAAATCACACATGACAGCGAGGTAGCTACTAGGCTGGGTGATTGGATCAGTGTTGATCCTATAGACCAGTGATCCTCGGCCTCGTTGGCCAGTAGAATCACTAGGGGAGCTTTGTAAAAATATGCCTACATCCAGGTCCCACCCAGAACTGCTTAATCAGATTCTCTCAGGGCGGAGTCCGTACAGCAATATTTGTTAAAAGCTCCTTATGTTATTCGAAAGTGCAGCAGGTTAAGAACCATTATTATAGACTGAGAATCCAAAAGATGTTTTTTGGATATTTAACTCAGTTTTGGACATTTTAGATTTAAATTGCTTATGTCAAATGAACTAAAGTGAGCTCCAAGGAGAATATAAAAGGAAAAGAGAAGAAGTTCCAAGGGCAGGTCTCTAGGGAACACCAGCAAAGATGAAGCGAGCAGAAATGATGTCAGAAGAATCACAGTAGCAGAAGAGGAGGAGGATGTTGGGGTCCGGCACAGGTGGGGAGGGGATATTCCACAGTGTCCAGTAGAACAGAGAGGGCTTGTAGAATGAGGAGTGCTGGAGGTCATTGGCGTTGACAGTTAAGGAGTTGTTCACCTTTTCAAAATCACGTTCATTAAGGTGCTGGGGACAGAAGTCAAAGTGCAGCATGTTAAGAAGTTAATAAGAGATGGGGATTTGGAGGTAAAAAATGTAAACTACTGTTTAATGAAGTAAGCTTTTTTTACCCAAGTTTTCAACTTAACTATTGGTTTAAGTGTTTCTTTTTCTCCTTTATTTGTGTATCCGTGGCTTCGGAAAAAAAACACTTCCAGCCCTTTCCTATTTATAAGGAAATTTCAGGTTATTGTAAATACAGATTATTTATACAGATAGTGCCTCTGACCCAGTGAACCTAAGCATGATAAAATCGTAGAATTGCAGGTGAGAAATTCACTGCATGGGGTATTGATCTTGGTCCTGTAGGAAAGTTTGAAGTACTCCCAGCATGAATTATTGAACTCCCAGAATCTGAGAAATCCTGGGGCTTATGGGGCCAGAGCAGGACAGCTCCAGCCCTTCTGCCCGGGAAGAGAAGGGTTCTGGCTGCCCAGGCTGGGCCAGGCGCTGTTAAACTACTGGCCAATCTTCTGCTGAAACAAAGGCTTCTCAGTTTTTGAGACTTAACATCCCACTTATGGTTTCAGTTCTGGTACCTCCTGGAATCCATGGGAAAGTAAATGATGAAATGACATTTCCTAAAAATCAGTCCAAACTTTACTTACCCTTTTTCTAGATCGGGCTCAGCAAACTCTCTCTATAAAGGGCCAGATAGTAAATATTTGAGGCTTTGTGTCACAAACTGTCTCTGTTGAATATTGCTTGTTTCTTTTTTCAACCACTTAAAAATGTAAAAATCTTTCTCAGCTCACAAACCACACAAAACAGGCCGCAGGCCAGATTTGGTCCCTGGGCCGTAGTTTGCAACCTCTGTTCTCAATGCCAAAGTTTGAGTCTCTGGCACCCCTTAACAGAGGCCATAAAACATCAGGATCTAAATAAGTTACATGAAGTCACCATTATCAAAAGGACATATTTTAAAGTGACAGAGAATGGGCTAAGCTGTGGCTTATGTGGCTTCTGCAGCTTTACCCAGCCTGCCTGCCCAGGTGTTTTTGCAGGTGCAGTCAGAGGGGCTGGAATCGGGGCTTTCTCTGCCACTGTGTAGTCCAGCTGGAATGTAAACTCCATGAGGGCAAGGATTACGTTGTTGGTGTTCACTGCTGTATTCCCAGGCCATGGAGCACTGCCTGGGAAATAGTGGGCACTCAGATACCTTGTCTCATTTGTCTTGGGAGCATCCATATCTTGTAAAATAATAGGCTTTCTGTTTTATCCTCTGTCCATGTATAGCATGACATGGTATTTATATGCCAGGCACTGTTCTAAGGGCTTTTTGTAATTCCTCACTGCAGCACTATGAGGTCTTGTCTCCCCCAGCTTACAGATGAGAGGCCAAGCTCACATAGCTGGTTAGGAGAGAACCAGGACTTGGACCCAGCCATCATGGCCCTCCTGCCAGGGCTCTTAGTGCCCCTCAAGTGACACACATGGGCAGCTCGTCCTGTGTCACCATCAGGCTTCCACATCCAGATTTGAAAGGATCTCTGGTTTTCACTTCCATGACTTTTCAAAGCTACGTCACCCTCTAGGGTATGAAACAAGTGTTCTAAGACGGACGTACAGATTTGTCAAGACAGCTGAGTTTGCCAAAACTCCTTGAACTGTATGCTTAAAATGGGCGTATCTTATTGTACATAAATTATGTATCAATAAAGTTGATTTTTTTAAATATTCTAATCAAAAAGTGAAATGTGATTTGGAAAGTTTTGATTAGAGAAGAAATAAAGAAATCTTTCTTAGTCAGAAAAAGAGTTCAGCCTCTTCAGAAAAAGTTTTAATGACTCTGTTTTCTGAGCTATTTAGAAATCAAGAGTTATTTTACTTTGATTTTCGTCCCCAGGGAAAGGAAAACCTCTTCAGCGCAAGGTTAAACCACCTAAGAAGCAAGAGGAAAGGGAGAAGAAGGGAAAAGGAAAAGCGCAGGAGGATGAACTGAAAGACTCCTTGGGTGACGACGACAGCTCCTCCACCACCACGGAGACCTCCAACCCAGACACAGAGCCTCTCCTCAAGGAGGTAGGACGGAATCTGACCAGCGAATGAGAGGAGGCAGTGTCTCCTGCAGCGCACAAGGTTTTTTAAGACAGAATGAGTGTTTTATATTTAACATACGCACATGTTCTAGATTAGTTCTCAGTGTGCACAGGCGTGCCCAATCAGTCACTCAAATAGTCACTCCTGCAGAAAGCAGTCACGGCCCTGGGGGTGAATGTCTTCATTTCCCTCAGGGAACGACGTTTGGAAGCATGTTAATAAAGTAAAGTGTTAGAAATTGGAAACACGGCTTGAAAGTTAGGGGCTGTCTGGAGTAGTAACTACTCTGGCTCATGAAATTTGTTTCAAATTTTAAGTATCAAAAGAGGATGAGAAGGAATTACACCATTTTAATTACATTGGACTTCTCCTGTCGTGTCACTGCTGGCGCGGTGGGCTTCGGTAGCAGCTCAGCCCCCCACACAGGTAGAGCAGCGACTGTCCTGGAGAGGAATATGGCCCGGGGAGGGACCCCAGGTTTCTTCACATCAAGAAAGCTGCCTCACTCCTCAGAGGCCTCAGCTCCCAGGTGGGCGTTAGCATCAGGAGTAATGTTGCAAAATGCCTGGTCCCTCGTGGGCGTTAAGTAGATGGAGGGTAGTGTTCCTGTCAAATATGTCGAGAGCGTGAGGTATAAGTGGTATGCAGGAAAGTGAAGGCATAATTCTTGTATGGTGTTTTTGTTTTTAGATAACTGTATTTCAAATTTAAAATGATCCTCCTATAGCCTTTAATACTGTAGACCAGGATTTCTTTTTCAGTTTTTATCTAGTGACCTGAGGAATCATTTCTTACAGAGATCCAAGTGTCATCTGTGTATATTAATTTTTAAAACAAAATTCATGTGTAACTTATTTTTCCTGTCAGTGCCTTGCCCTTTGCATCCCCATGTTGGGTGTGGTGCTCCGTACACCCTTAGTACAATCCACAGCTGGTATTGGAGTTCTGTACTTTATGTGCTTTTTAACAGATTACTTCAGTGGAGCAGAATGCCACCTACTAATCTCTTAGTGGAATCCCACAGTCACAATGATTTGCAAAAGCATTTGGAAAGCGTTTTCAGCACCGGCTTTTTTCACATCTCTTTTCCTTTTCTGCCTTTCCAGCTTGTCTCCTAACCCTTCCTCACTGGCCCCCACTCCAGCTGACCCCATCTGCAGCATTCTCTGTACACCCACTGGCATGATTCCCACCTCTCTATGCTTCATGTCCTCCTGTTTCTCCCATCTCCTTCCCTGTCATTTGCTTCCTTATAGACACAGCTCAGAACTCCCATCCTCTGTGCGGCCTCCGTGCCTGTTACCCTTCTCCCCTCTGATCGGTTTTTATTCCTCCCCAGCACTCTTGCATAGAGTTTGTGTGCTTTTGTTTCTTTGTGACTGATCTGTTTGCCAGTTGTGTGTGTTTTCTCCCCAACTAGATTACGAACTTGACAGGTCATTTTCTCTTGTGTGTCTTTTCCAACCCTGTTCTACCTATTAATTCAGCAAACATGTATGGAGTACCTGAGTGCCAGGCCTGTGCTGGGTGCTTGGAAACAACCATGGACAAACAGACCAGGTTCTTCTCCTCAAAGAGCTCGGTCTACAAAGTTCTTGATGAGTCAAGTGTTCAAGAAATACTGCTTGAATAACTCAGAATAGTCTCAAGGTGTATGAGCAGGAGGATGTTTTAGCCCTTTCTCTGGTTATTTACTCTTGACAGTTAAATAGATTGACCTCGTGTAACCTATTAAAATCCAGGCTGCCTTAATGACCATAAACCGTGAAGCTGGACACTGTTGGGTAGACTCTAATTCACCACGTGCTTGTAACTCCCCCATACATTACAGCTATTCCCTTTTGCTGAGTATGTATTTCCCCTCCTGTCCCCTGGTTAGCCTCAGTGTATCCTTGAACAAAGTGCTGTTCAAACTATCTGTGATGAAGTACTAGGTCTTTTTATAATTTCCAGTCTGTCATATATGTGGTCCTCCTGCACATGAGTAGTACACACCCACTCCACATGCAACTCCCCAGGCAAGTTCAACAATACCTGAATGGAAATATGCCCTGTTCAGGAGATAGTCCACTGATCTCAAGCTTGGATGCTGCAGCAGTGTCAAATTACTATAAAAAAACATAAGTGCAGTTTCTGCACCTACCTGGTCATGGACCAGAAACAGCAGTTGGATCAGTTGAGTAGCACAGCTTTAAAATGCAGCTTGGGTGTGGCCTTCTGGGTGCAGGCACCACAGTCGAGCCAGGCAAGACAGCTCTTCTGTGCTCCAGTCATGGCCAGTGAGCATTTCTACGCAAAGGTACAAGTTGATCTATCTCTAACTTTCATGTGTGTCTCCCTCCTGCTAGACTTCACAGTCCTTGGGAGAAGGGACTAGGCCCTCTTGGTAACCTCATTGCCTGGCACCAAGTGGGTGACCAGTAAATGTTTGTGGAATAAGTGAATGAATCACTAAGCCCCCTCCCATTGATGTGAGTAGTTGTTAGCATTAAACCCACCATCACACTGTTGACAGTCACAGTGTCACTTAGGGACACTTAGTGAATGTGAACACTTAGAGCTGCAGGCACTGTTTTCTTGCTCCAGATTTTCCTTGTGCTCGGGGTTAGGAACATGGCCAGAGTGTTTAACTTTATATTTTTCTTGTAAATAAAGGCAAGGTTTTGCTCCCCAATATTTAAAAATAAGAAGCTACCAATTTTCCACTGCCACCACCCACCCCAGTCAGGATATGAGTATAAATTAAAATGACGTTCTTTGTAACTCAGACTCACCAAAACATAATTATAATAAATTAAAGACTGAACGATTGACAGAACCACAATAGTTAAAGACAGATTCGAAGAAAGGAGGTTATCGTTTTTATACATATGGTGTGTGTATCTGCTACATCTGTGGTTTTGTGTCTCTGCCTTCAACTAGGACTATATCAGTCATTTTTATTAATCCTTCTCAGCGATTAAATGTACATTTTTTACAGGATACAGAAAAGCAAAAGGGAAAACAAGCCATGCCCGAAAAACATGAAAATGAAATGTCTCAAGTGAAGCAAAAAAGCAAAAAACTGTTAAATGTTAAGAAAGAAATCCCAACAGATGTGAAACCCAGGTGAGAAAAAGAGAGAGTGCAGAGAAATGAGGTATATAAAAGAAGTTACTGGTGAAACCTAGGTAACGTTTTTGGTTGGTTGTTTTTTAGGGAGTTGTTTTTGCAACAAAAGCCGTGTACTGCATCACGTTCCTCTTTGGTTTTTTCTAACGCCTAAGGTTCACTGTCGTTGGTGAGAGACAGACACACGCTTCTGATGTCAGACATGTCAAAGATAGAATTGACAACTTGTTGCAAAAATTTAGGAGGAAAATTTAGGTGGTAATTCACTCCCGGGCAGAGAGCCATTTCGCTTCGGCACAGAGGTGACCTTGATGGTTTAGCCACAGGTACGAGCAAGAACTCAATCTGCTCACGGACCCAGAACTGCAGTTGGGATCTAGAATTCTGCGCCATGAAACTTGGAAGAATTTATTCTGACCTTAAAAATGCTTAAGGCCCATATTACCTATCAGACAATTCTGCAGTGAAATAACTCCATTCCAGTCCCCATGGGAGAGGATTCTGGTGGGCCCCACAGGGAAGGCTTTCCGCAGAATGTTTCCACAAGTAAATGAATGAGTTGAACATTGGGTTATTAACTAAGGTTACTTCATACTTTCATTAAACCTTGGATCTACCTAATAAACTAACTTTAGTTTTAGCATTGTTAATAATATCCTTCCTAGTTCATCATATATAATGGCCATCAGCATGAAAGCCAGTATTTATTTGTCTTCTTGTGTGATAAGTGGGCATCAGTCAAGAAGGTGAAGGAATTAGGTATAAATTAATAAAGGAAGACATTTTTTGTTATCATTAGAATTGGCCTTAGATTTGTGGAAGGTCTATTCTCACTTTCTCTAATTCTGGGAACAATATTTGAGGTTTGCAAAAACACCAATAACCTAAACTATATCCCTAGATTATACAACTTAACTGAGGAGGGGCAGTCAGTTCTGAAGAACCAAAAGCTTATAAGAAATAAGTGATTACTGCAGTAAAATTTAACCTTGTCGCTGAACTTATAAAATAACACAGCGTATGGCAGTGATTAGTAACGGAGTCTTTATACCTAAAATTTACTCTTTTGTGCATACTGTTAGTTTGAGTAACCCAATCCTTCAATTTGTTGAGAACAATCTGACCCAGTTAGAAGGACTACTAAGTGGAGTAATGATTGACAAACTTGGATCTCTCCTGAGAAAAATCGGCCTGAGGCACTGATTGGTGCTAATATTCTGGCACCCCAAGACGGGAGTCATACTCATCTAGTGGCTAGGGATTATTCTTCTAGGCCTTTCTCAGACTTAGGTGATTGATCAGATATTTTAAAGTAAATGAGGCTAAAAAATCCAAATTAGGAAAAATCCTAGTTTTTACATATGCAGAGATCTTGTAAGAATAGACAGGCGTGCTATAATTCTTATGATCATAAATTTTAAATCCAAACTTCTAAGACTTATCTTAGCGAAACCATTCCATAGGTGACCCACCATATCTGCATTGTTTATTAGCCTTGATGCCTGAGCTCAGTACCTGAGATATAATATTTTTAAAACAGATAGTACACTAACCCTAACCCTTGTCCCTTTTCCACTGACTTCTGTTGTATTCTGATCTTTTTATGAAATAAGTTGACCATTAGCAGATTTGATTTTGAAAAGCTTGTAAAAGACTTCACTTGACTTCCACTAATCAGCAAGGATGTTGAGTTCTCTGGTAAACCAAAAGCTGGAGTGGCCGGTTCACCACCACCCAGTCAAGGGACAATTACAGCGATAACTCATGTTCTCTTGATAAGTAGTTAAGAGAGAAATCGTTAGCAGAAGACAATTTAGGCAGTGTGCTCTAAATTGTCTTTTTAAATTATCTTTTGTAACTGGAGAAATCCATACACAATCCAGATTCTTAGTATTCTGATCTCCTTTGTCTAATCGTTTTAAACTCACTGATCTTGTTTTATGTTTTTCTGGACTCAAGGATAAAAGTATTGAGAGTCAGGGACCAGCCCATGGCGTAGTGGTTAAGTTCAGCGCACTTCACTTCAGCAGCCTGGGTTTGGATCCTGGGCATGGACCTACACCACTTGTCAGCCATGCTGAGGCGGCGCCCCACATACAAAATAGAGGAGGATTGGCACAGATGTTAGCTCAAGGCTAATCTTCCTCAAGCTAAAAAAAGAAAAAGAGGAAGATTGACAACAGATGTTAACTCAGGGCATATCTTCCTCACAAAAAAAAAAGTATCAAGAGTCAAAATTCATTAGTATATCAATCACATACAGAGTTAAACAAATAAAGACTGTTTTTTGTTTTTGTTTTTGCTGAGGAAGATTTGCCCTGAACTGACATCTGTTGCCAATCTTCCTCATTCTTTGCTTGAGGAAGATTAGCCCTGAGCTAACATCTGTGCCAATCTTCCTCTGCTTTTTTGTGTGTGTGTGAGGAAGATTAGCCCTCAGCTAACATCCATTGCCAATCCTCCTCTTTTTGCTGAGGGAGATTGACCCTGGCAACATGCGTGCCCATCTTCCTCTACTTTATATGGGATGCTGCCACATCATGGCCTGACAAGCTGTGTGTCGATCCACACTCAGGATCCGAACCCATGAATCCCGGGCCACCGAAGCAGAGCGTGCGAACTTAACCGCTGTATCGCTGGGCCAACCCCAGTCTTCCTCTACTTTTTATATATGGGTTGCTGCCACAGCGTGGCCAACAAGTGGTGTAGGTCCACGCCCAGGATCTGAACCCACGAACCTAGGCCGCCATAGCAGAACATGCTGAACTTAACCACTACACCACTTGGCCAGCCCCAAGGCTGGTATTTTTAATAACCAGAAAGGTGGCCTCTCTGAATAGAGCCATTCCCTGTCTACACTGAGTTATGATAGTAAATGGCTTGTGCTGTTGTTCAGGGAAAGTCACTGTTAGTCCTGGCATTACTGGTACGTGAAATTCCTGTCACCTAGTAAGTGCTTTCAGTGTGTTACTATAGGGTTTCACATATCTGAAGGAAATATATACACACTTTTTAAAAAGAGATATTATTAATAAGGCATATATTATCACTTTATTTTGGAGGCTTTATCTGATTGGCAATAAATATTTATCTTATATAACACTTAGCCAAAAAACTGATCTTGTACTATTAATAATATTTGTGGGCTTAGATTACATTTGCTTTATTGAAAATTAGTCTTTACATATTATCCTTATTGTAATATGTTATGTCATTTCTAGGCCAGAAGACCCAAATCCTTAAATGTTTAAGAATTCATTTTTCTGTAAATAAGTGGTGATAAAGCTAGAGGAGTGCCTCAGACACGGTCTCTGCCTGTGCAGCCCCTTCCTACCATAGTCCTAAGAGATGACTTCAAAAAAATTTCCTAGGAGTGTGGAGCATGGGGTTGCAATGGCAGAGATCTGGTCTGTCCATTTTTTCCAGCTTCAACACTATAGAAGTGAGCGTTGTAGACCTCCAGAAGAGTGTATTTTAGGTCAGACGTGCCAGGGACGGAGTTAGATCTCAGACACTGAAAGGACTTCTGCAGAACCTGATTTAGGACACCAGCTCTTCATTGATCCTTTCATTTTCTGTTTATTTTAATCAACATTTTACATGTTTGCATAACTTAAATGTAATAATCTAAAATAAGCAAAAAACATTTGATAGAATCATTGTACTCTCTAATAATCTGCTCGAATAGCACGCTCAGCCTCAGGGCCATGGGCGCCATGTTCCACACACTGGCCTCTAAGCCCATCAGCACTGGGATGGCCCTAACCTTGGCCTCAGCCCTCTGCCTCCCCGCTCCCCCCAGACAGGGGCATGTCCTGTGTATTCCACAAGCAAAAATCAAGCCTGGCATCTGAACCACCTTTCTGTTTTTCCTTTTAGAAAGAATCACTTAAATTAATTTGGCTCTTAGCCATTTTATTCAGAAGCCTTAAAAAAGGTTTCTTGATAGAGATCATCTGGCTTAGTTTAGGAAAGAATGAATCAGCAAAAATAAAATACATAGTTGTCTGGCACCGTTTTTCTTAAAATGAACTAATTTTACAGTGGCACAGAGTTAAGCTTTTTATAAATAGACAACCCCCACCTCCCACACTTACTTTAAATAACTCACACCCACCCACTTCACCACCGCAACCAGAAGGCTAAGTGTCCGTGTCAGGGGAGCCTTTGCTTTTTTTAAAAGATGGAGTTTTTAAATAACCCTGTCAGTCAGAACTAGAAGATTTATAGAACTGTAGCATTAATAAGTCTCGCCCATAAACAGTGGATTTTTTTGACGTCAGTTTGTTATCCTGCCTAAAATTCTACTTACTTGGATTAACCAAGACCCTTTGAATTTTGGGGTAGCTCTTTTACTAATTCCAAATCTAGTACCTATTGGTTATAGAAAATTTGTGAAATATAAAGAAACAAAAGAAAATGACCTTTGACCTACTACCTTATAAAATGTTTGTAAAAAGCCTCCGTTAAAATTTATTCATTTATTTATGAGATCACACTTTATGTATTGTTCTGTCATCTGCTTACCTTTTTGGCGGGGGAGGGTTGCCTCTGGGGGGTTGGTAGGTGCTGTGGTGCCATTGGATCTAGAAAGTTAGAACCATTCTGACCTTTGAAAATCTGGTGTGAATTAGTACAACAGACTCAGAACCTAGCAGAAATTGGCTGCCTTCTAGGAGTGAGAACTTGAAGTGACAATGGAAGGAAGATGATGTGGTGCATAAAGAACCTGAAGGATGGGGCTGAGGGAGGCCTGAGTGGTGTGTTGGAGTCACACACCTGACAGTTGGGGACAGGAAGTGCACTAAGGTGGAAAATGCCAGAGACATTTCCATTTTAGAGTATACATTAGCCAGTGAACTTTGTAAGATTTTTAATGAAAAGCAAGCTATCAGCTCAGCCTTGAACTGACAGCTTTCCAGCCATCACCAGGAGCACGGTGGAGATCACTGATGATTTTTGGAAGAATTCTCAGAGGGGGCCACTGGGTTCTCTCAGCTGTGTCTCAACCTTCACCAGAAAAGGCCCTTTTTTGACCATGTGGGCTTAGCTCCTGTCAGAGGCTTTCTGAAGCCTGCAACTTGATCTTAGTGGGCATTACAGAAGCAGCTTTGTAAAGAAGTCTTTGTGGCCCATAGAGATACACTGTTCCCAGTGCTACCTTCTATGGGCCATCTACCCAGTCCATTTCTCCTGGAGATTACTGCTCTCCCAGCAAATTTTATTGTTCTTTCATCGGGCTGTAGAAACTTAAAATAGCCCATTATGCCTCCCATTTTGCCTTGGCTGACAGGAAATGCAGAGCCAATGTCCTATTTATACATGTTTGTTATCATAAGCTTACCTCTAAATCTTTAGAAAGCATGTACAGTCTAAATAAATCAATAAAAAGAATATTTAAATTTTTGCCTAGGATTAACCCTGAGTTCGAGAATAAAGAAGAAAATTCATCTCAACCCATTCACCCTAGACCTTAGGCAAATAATGCAGGCCTACTGCTCTGCAGTGGCCTCAATGGATTTTTGCAGGAAACCCAGGAACTTAGCCCTGGTTCATTTCATAGTTGCTAGGAGAAAAATGTGTTCCAAGTTTGAATAGCAGAACCTTTGAAATTTGTAAGGCTGAGACCTTTCAGAATCTGTATTCAAGAATCCCACCAGTAGTCTAGATGCTGGGTGAGACTTACTCACAAGCAAAATGACTGTACTTAGCAGCCCCAAAACAGCAAGTTTGTGCTAAAGGCTTTGTACGCATTATCTGAGGTAGATTTCCCTAACCCTTTATGTTACTAAATAATAGAGCTCAATTCACTGTCAGCTCTCAAGAGCAAGAATCAATCTGCAAGTGCTGTGTGTCTCCTGAACAGTCTTAAAAATTTTTGGAATACAGCCAGTCCTAAGTTAGGACCACGGGTAGGTAATGCCTCAGGAAGCCAAATTAGTAAAACATGCAATTGAAATTATGCAGTAATCATTGAGTTCTATTCTCTGCTCCAAAACAAAGGGATAAATTTGAATTTTCCATACCTGACTGTCTTTCAGTTCTTTAGAGCTACCATATACTCCCCCATTGGAAAGTAAACAACGTAGAACTCTCTCAACCAAGATTTCTCTTCCGACTGCATTGACAAGTGGATCCAAATCACGAAATTCACAGAAAACAAAAGGTATTTTCATTTTGGTCATACAGATATTTTCATGGTTTATTAGTTGTTAGTTGTGAGTTACCAGTAACCAGTTAGTAGTTTTTAGTCATATAAAAGGCTAAGGTTGTGTTCTCGCCCTCATTAGAAGGTTCATTGAAATAGACCAGAAAGAAAGGAATTATTCTCCATTAACAACTTTTCTTATTTTTGTGCAGGTACAAATAAGTTAGTGGATAATAGGCCACCTGCCCTAGCAAAATTCCTCCCAAATAGTCAAGAACTAGGCAACACCAGTAGCTCAGAAGGTGAAAAAGACTCTCCACCACCGGAGTGGGATTCCGTGCCAGTTCATAAACCCGGCAGCTGTAAGTATGGTGACTTAGAAACCACGTGCTCCACTCACCCACAGCCCGCCCCCACTCTGGGCATGAAAACCCTACAGGGGCGTATTGCTTTAAAAGGAGACCCAGTGTCTGTGGTCTGCTGGAGCCAGCTTGTACCAGCCCCCAGTAGTCTGCCAGTTGTTAAACTGTTGTAGCTTAATTGGCCGTGGTGGGAGTATTTACACCAGAGAAATCAGCAGACGATCCACATCAGGGCTCTTTTTTCCAGAGAACTGGTGTACCAGCACACCACTGCCTGGGGTACAAAATGGAAAGATCTGTTTGGAGTAATGAATCATGCAAAGAAGTGTTCCTTTATGAAAGCATTAACTCAGCCATCTTTACCTAATTCCTCATACATTTACAGTGTAATCATTTTTGTAAATTCAGTTACTCTCCACTTTACCCACATCTTTTACATAAACAACCTATGTGAAGGTTTCATTATTTTCCTCACTGGCTTCTTGACCTTATTTCTCAGAATGGCCTGCAGTAATCATGACAGTAGCACTGTCCTGGCGCTCTAGGTACTTAGGACCAGAAATAGAAGATGACAGAGACAAGCACAGGGAGGGGCCTAATGGCAGGGATTTGGGATCAAGAGAGGTCCTAGCCTTAGGACTGACTTGTCTACACTCACCTCAGTGTTAGAGTGAACTCACATGTGGCCTGTTTGTACCAAAGGGAAAATCAGGGTTGAGCAACAAGATTGTTTGAGGTGAAGGGGGATTTAAATGAAGAGTGGGTGATTGAAGCCTCGGTAAGTGGAATGAGGGCAGAGAACTTGGAGATTCAGGTAAGGTGTACAGTGAACGTGCCGTATTTTACGTTTTCACCTGTGTAAATATGTACCCGAAAGAGAAGCTCTCTGTGTTAAAACCTGGAGCCCCTATTTGCCATGAGACTTGCTGGCACATTTTAGTATTATTTTTTTGCCTGGGATGAGATACAGTCATAATTCCCTGGTCACTCGGGAAATCTTGAACGAGTCTCCAAGTGGTCCCTGTATCCAGGCTGAATGCTTTTGATTCCTTAGATCCCATCTGAGGTCTCAGCTGGTCATTGGTCCTTGGCTGATACTTTGTTATTTGGGCAGTTCCCCATTGAGCAGATGCCACTTCCACCACAGAGGAAGCTGTGTTTCAGCTTCCCAGGGGGCCAACTCTGTACGGCTGTCTGCGGCCCAATGAAGTGAACATAAGCCCTGCTGGTGTAAGTAATGACAACGCGTGGTGGTGTGCCCGAAAGAGGGGACGTCAACCAAACACAGCCTTCAGGACAAGATAGCTGGCTGTGGCAGTGTTGCCACTAAGTGGCACCTGAGGCACATGTTGGCATCTCTCCTTTGGGCTGAAGCAGAAAAGGATGACAGGATCCAACCCTATAAGAGCTAGGAGGAAGGGATGTGAGAAATGGCAGGCAGACGGTCTGGAGAAAAACATGTGTGGAAAGCACAGTGCTGCAGGCCTGTTTCCTCCCCAGGCTCATCACAAAGGCCGGCTGATGCTCCAAGAGCTCCGTGCCTCACGGCCGAGCATGTGTCACACAGCTAGATGGCTTTGCCACTGGAAAAAGTGCGTTACTCTGTCCAAGGCTCACATCTACAGAATTCTTTTGTGATTTTCCAGCCAAGAAATTCCTTATACTGGTTCCAAGCCCTGTCACCTCTCTGCTCTCACCACCAGCCTTACTAGAAAGTTCTAGCAGGGCTTCACTATATATGCAACATGGCTACATGAAACCAGTGAAAATCAGTCCAGTACACACTCTCACTTACATCTTTTTGTCTCCTACCCCGCTCTCTCCCCCTTATACCTCCCTCTCCGTCCTTTGCTGTTGCATCTTGCGTAGACTGTTGGCCCTCTGCACACTCGGTTAGCAGTGCTTAGCTTCCTGGTGTCCCGAGGGTTAAAGCATTTCCCACTCAGGATGGTGCAGGCCCGGACACAGCTGTGATCACGGGAGCGGGGTTTGCTGCCTGTGTGTGAAGATCTCTCTCGCCCAAGTAATGGTGCCCCGAACCATATGAGATGCTGAGAAAATTCCCCTGGAATAATTTCACAATTTAAAAAGGCAAAAAATGTAAGGGGTTATTAAAAGGAAGGGCAAGTAAAAAGGCACAGAGAAGAAATTTGTTAATATTTAAATCAAAAAGTTCTCTAGTTGCACATGCCCTATGCTATTTTTGACCTCCTCCTTCCCACCCCTATCTTCTCCTTCCACTCAAACATTATTCCATAAAATGTCTTTTCTAACTTTTCTTAATTCTCCCTGTTTGATTCCATCGATATTTATCCAGTGCTTCTGCAGCTCTGGGTGCAATGAAGCGCATCCCAGTATAAGAGAGCTGCCCGAAGGCTGCACACCTTCCCCAACACAGGCCTCTCGGGCAAGCAAGCACACACAGGCGGAGCATGGCCTGTTCTGATTGTGGGCAGTTCATGAAGGGCAGGTCACTTCTGGTGGTGGTGGTTAGGGAGGTCAGAGAAGGTGTCCTACAAGAGGTGGCTAGGGAAGGATCAGGACAGTCGTACATTAATGACCCTACAGCGCAGATGTGGTATCAAGGAGGCACACTGTTATGTGGGGGCTTCCGGAGGGCAGGAGGATGGAGAGATTTGAGCAGGGCTCATCCAGGAGGCGGTGTCTGAGATGGGCCCTGAGCGTAGGCATCAGGTCCACACACAACAGAGCAGATGAGGAAGGGCTTACCCACATAATCAAGGGTGACAGTGGGGTGGGGTGGAGATAAGGATGGTGGCTAAGGTCCCAGCACCATTGAGGAAGGTCTGAGAGAGTTCCTGGGGTAGGCACAAGGTGGCACTGAAGATGGGGAATGGATAGCTTGGGCTTCAAAGAGAGATACTTTGCTTGGAGGTGCCATAACTGGAGCATTGACACAGCCAAGGAACATATAGCCTCATCCAGGCCTGGAGCCCTGGTGGTTTGGGGGGAAGCAACTGGTGCGGGAGATAATTACAAGGGAGGTGGGGCCACCATGCAGAGCAGGCTTCAGTTCTGGAAGTGAGGTGGAATAGACCCTCACAGAACAGGGAGCAGAACAGACTGTCCTCATTGTAGACAGGGCTTGCACAGGGCGTGAAAGGCCAGCCAGCAGGGGAATGAGGGAAATGTGCCAAGCTGAAAGAGCTATGCTGGGCAGGGATGAGAAACCAGGAGGGCAGTGGGGCTGGGCAGTTGTGCCAGGGTAACTGTGGGTAAGTGGGCAGCCTCGCAGACTGGGGCCCACAGGGACTGAAGTCGCAGAGGCCAGAGCTCTTGCTGACGCCGCCTCCTTGTAGTACAGTAGCTGGAGCAGCACCAAAGTACCCACGATAGATGCACAAGATGTTCCCTTTTTCTGATGAAAGTTGTGTTTCCATTTAGTAAGAGCAGAATAAACACTATTTCACGACACTAGAATTTTTTCCGTTGTAAAATTTTAAAACAGCTGTGCAGACATTACCCTAAAGGGCAGCAAGAGTATATTAGGAGTTTGTATCCTTGTAAAACGGGGACCTGGAGCAGCACTGCACCAGGCATGCCTGCAGAGTGCAGGGTATCATCGTGGGAGAGCTCGGAACGCTTCGCCCGGGCCCCTGCACCTGCCGCAGCTGTGCACCTGTGCAGAAGCACAGAGACTCTCCCATGTCCCAAACAGTGACTTCACCTGCCCATCCCTGAAAGCCGTGGGAGAAGGGAAAAGGACCAGACCCGTGGAGGAGGTCCTGCACAACGCAGCAGAGAGACCGGTCTTGTGCTGGTTCCGGGAAAGCCTCGTAATGCAGAGAGAGACACGACTTCCCTTGTTTTCTTTAAAACCTTTAAACAGAACACATGCAAAAGCTTTCATATGGTTTTTCTTTGTAGAAGCACTTGAGTTCTGCATAGTGTCAGAACACCAAAAGTAATTGATTTTGAAAACTAAAAACCAAAATATCACATTAATGAGACCTTTTATTTTTAATTTCAGCTACTGATAGTCTTTATAAACTTTCTCTGCAAACCCTCAACGCAGACATTTTCTTAAAACAACGCCAGACCTCACCGACGCCAGCCTCTCCGTCCCCGCCCGCCGCACCCTGCCCATTCGCATCCCGGGGTAGCTACAGCAGCATCGTCAACAGCAGCTCCAGCAGGTAGGTGCCCCGGTCACTTCCTGTTCCTGGAGTATCCAGAAGTCTGATGCTCACTCCCATTAAATGGAGACACTCAGTGGCCACAAGCCGCTGTCCTGTCTCACCTCGTACGTCTGCCCTTTGCAGTTGTCCTGCCCTTTACCTGGGTCAGTTCTCCCTTCCTGCTGCCATGTTGGTGCCCGACTCCAGCAGTAACCCCTTCCGTCCATTAGGATGTCACCCGTAGACTGAGAATTGCGTCATTTAACGTGTCAGTATTATGTTCTAATTTAGGAGTCAGTAAGCATGCTAAGCATTAAATGAACATCTGCAGGAGATGCCCATGAGTTGAGGAAATAGGTTTATAGGACATTTATTTTGACCGTATGACAGTTTAGTTCAGCAGTTAAAAGAGCAGGGTCTGGAACAAGACTGCTGCCTCTGCATGAGGTGCTGCGGTGGGTGACGTGCACCCAGGCAGGTGGCCTCCTGACAGGCAGACAGGACACCTCACCTGGGGCTCCTCGCTGGAGCTCGGGGCCATGCTTGTGTTTGCCTGACTTTGTGTAACAGTAACCTCAGGGATAGTTGTGATCACATGTCAAGTTCTTTCCGCGCGCCGACACTGTTCTCGGCTCCGTACAGCTGTCACCACACGTCCTCTAACAAGCACAGGTCAGGTACTGTCACCATCCCTGCTTGGCACCTGGGGAAGCCCCAGCCGGAACCTACAGCAAACCTGCCCAGTCTTGAACTCTCGCCAAAAGAGGCAGTACCCACTGAGGCGGGGGGCTGCCCTGCTTTGGGCCTCGGGACAGTGAGCTCCTTACCCCGTCCTGAGGGACCCGGGCCGTCACGTCTTGTTGCCTGCCACTGTGCCCAAGTTCTATGCCTTCTTCCATGGCCTAGCGGCTCCCTCTCAAGTGTTCTTCTTGAAAATGAGATTGCAGCCTTTTCCAGTCCCTAAATTGTGATGCCTGCTCTTGTCTTTTTCATAGTGACCTTGCATTTTCTTACCTTTCCCCCGCAAATCCCTTATTTTCCATCTGACTACACAGCCTTAGGTCCCAGAGCATTTACATGAGGGTAGGCTGTGCTCTGGGAGCTTCCCTGGGCTGTTTCCAGGTTCCCTTCTCGGAACCCGGGCCCGGCTGCAGTGAAGACACTGCGTGGGCTCGGTCCTGCAGGAGCCAAGCCCCCTGGGACAGGTGCCTCCAGTGGGCAGTGCTGACGAGCAATGAGTCGTTCTCTCTTTGCTGCTTCCTTCAAGTGACCCTAAAACAAAGCAGACAAATGGAAGCAAGCACAGATTGACAAAAGCAGCCTCGCTCCCTGGCAAGAACGGCAACCCCACTTTTGCTGCAGTTGCGGCCGGGTACGACAAGAGCCCAGGTGAGTGGCTTGGTGTCCAAAGACCTGTCACAGCTGAGCTTCAGGCACGGTAGAATTACCTTTGGCTGGTTTGCCTTTGATTGATTCTGAGTCCATTGTTACAGGTGGGAATGGCTTTGCTAAAGTTTCTTCAAACAAAACAGATTTTTCCAGCAGCCTTGGCATTTCACACACTCCTGTTGACAGCGATGGCTCAGACAGGTACGGTAGACCGTTCTTAATCAATAGAAAGATAGAAAGGTTTCTCAAGTCAGGTTAGCATCTCTATCCACACATGTGTCTTGGGCATTTTTTTCCCTAGATTACCAGTAGGCATTTGTGGTCAGAAGTGGTCAGGTGCCTCTAGGTAGTGTCGGGTAGAAGAAGAAAGCCCGGTTGCTTTGCTTCCCCGACAGAGAGGAGGCGCACACAACATGATTCCCCCCAGCAGAGAGGGAGATGTGTGTTCCACATTCTAAATTTGTTCTCATCCTTCTCCATTATCATGGTCTATTGTAAGAAAATTAGAAATGGAGGAACAAAAATGTATTTGAGAGGAAGGAAATTGGAGCAAATACTAGACAACTTATGGAAAATTATCAGATATGCCACTTTCTTGACCCAGAGCAACCGTGGTGGTCATGGTCACACACAGTGATTACCTGGGTTCATTTTCCCAGATAAGTAACAACAACAATAATAGTAAAGACTGTCAGTAAGTAGAACCCCGATTTTATCTACTTGGCACTGAAAGGAAATGAGTCCTAAATTTGAAATTGTTTTTTAATAAATCTTCCATTACCAAAAAGTAAACATAAGGAAGAAATACATTTTCTCTGCAAAACACTTGCTTTGCACCAGGCCCTCAGCTTGATGGGGTGTGGGGGCTCGGAAGGTCTCTGCCTCAGTCCTTCTTGGTATCGAAGCTGGTCTTCAGTTCTCTCCCTTCATCTGTGTTGTTGATATCTGAGTACCCGTGCTGGTGAGGCGTCTCCTGTTTGTGAAGCTGTATGTAAGGATCCATTTCCGCTAACATCACACATTTTTGTGTTGTCTCTTCCTCTCGTAACACCAGCTCGGGTCTGTGGAGTCCCATCAGCAACCCCAGCAGCCCTGACTTCACACCCCTCAATTCGTTCTCGGCCTTTGGAAATTCTTTTAACCTAACTGGTGGTGAGTGTCAAACACTAGCCCTGTTACTAAGGAGCTGTGGGCAAAGAAAGAAGGAAGATGAGGTCTAGTTTTATGTGTGGAGACACACTGAGAAAGAGAGGAGAGCGTGATTGTCATTTAGGACGTTTTTAAAAGATACGTTTCTTGGTACCTGTAGTCAGGCAGTAACAGACATAGACATATGTGGTCTGACCTTAGGAAGCTGGGTCTGTTCTTGCTCTCCTGCACACGTGCTCAGGGGCCTGGCACGGCGGCCCACCCCAGCAGGGGGTTCCCATAAGGGTCTCCCCCTCCCCCCACCACCAGTCCAAACGTGTGGTGGAACAGGCGCAATGCCGTGTGAGTCCCAGTTGGTTCGTGTTCCACAGAACTTCAGAGCTTCAGGAAAGGATTCTGTATCTGAAACATGACTCCTGGCTAGGCTGGGGCTCCTTATTTTTTCTTGCTGTCCAGAATTAGAAGCAAGGATGTGAGTTTGCATTACCTGCGATCATAATGTTTGAGTTGGGGGATGTTTGCCTGTGATGTCGTCCAAGTGTTCAAATCCTGTGCTGTGTGCTCAAGTTCCGGGGAACATCCCCCGCCCCCCATTTCCCCTGGAGTGTGGTGGAACCTGAGAAGTGTCATGGCCCCAAGTGAGCAGCGGGGGGATATGTGCCACTGAGTGAATGCCCTGTCTCAGCCTAGGTGAACGTGGCAAAATCAAATATGGACTTGACAATCGCTTCCGTATTTTCAGAAGTTTTCAGCAAACTCGGGTTATCTCGGTCGTGCAATCAGGCCTCCCAAAGGAGCTGGAATGAGTTTAGTAGTGGCCCTTCATACCTGTGGGACTCTCCAGCGACGGATCCCAGCCCTTCCTGGCCTGCCAGTTCCGGTTCCCCAACCCACACGGCCACAGTGAGTACTCAGGCCTGGGCCTCCCTGCTCACTCATCACTACTGCCATGCTGTCACTTGGATGGCACCAACACAGTTGTAAACAACAGTGAGCAGTGTGCATGGGGTGGGTTGGTACTTTTGTCTCCCTTGCTGTATCTTCATATTCTGCCAGAGTGACCCATCAATATTCTTCAGAGCTGTTATAGTCAAGAAATGATGGGAAGAACAACTGAGCAGCTGTGGGGTTGGTCTCTGAATTCTCTCCTAGTAGAGCACGGTCGTTTCGGCCTCTTCCCGACCTGTAAGTTAGACCACAGGTGTGGCTGTGGGCCCATCTTAGGTTCTGCCATGTCCAAGGTCAGTCAGTGACTGAGTGCAGCCTCCACTGTCTGCACAAGGCAGCCCCGCGAGCCCTCCAGAAGCCAGCTGCTGTGGAGTTGCATCTGTTTTGCTTCTGAGAAGCACTTACGTCTTCACTTGAACTTTTCTAGTGTGCATTTGTTTGCTTTTTGGCTAAATTTTCCTGCCAAGATCATGCTCCAAAAAAGTATTCTTACCAAGGAAAATAATTACTGGTTTAAGCTTTCACAAAATTATGACAGAAAAATATCCCACTGTGATTACTTCTTTATTCTCGGGAAAACTAAATTAGACAAGCATGGTTTAACAGTAGATATTTTAACTTCATAGATTCCAAAGTTTGTCTTTACTTGTAATCATTCTGGCTCTGGTTTTCAAAGCATCTTAACCGTTCTTAAAATGGGTCAGGAAGTATTTTAGGCTTCGCAGGTCCTACTATTTCTCTGGCAGCTGTTCAGCTCCACCATAGTAGTGCAAACGTTGCTGTGGACTAGAGAGCACGTAAAGTAATGGGTGTGGCCGTGTTCCAGCAACACTTGCATTTACAAGAGCAGGCAGGGCTGGATTCAGTCCACCGGCTGTAGCTTGCCAGCTCTGCTTTAGAGTATCAGAACCATCTGCTCAGACTCTGGGATGCCTATATGTTTAAAACATTTGTTTTAAAATAAAGTGAAAGAATTCTCTGGGCTTTTTTAGCATAACCTTCACCGCTTTACCCTCTGCCTGCCTGTCTCAATCCTAATGCTCCCTCTTGTACATTTTCTGTGTTTTGTCAGTCGATCCTCGGCAATACCAGTGGTTTATGGTCCACCACTCCATTCAGCAATTCGATCTGGTCCAGCAACCTCAATAGTGCCCTTCCTTTCACCACTCCAGCAAACACGCTAACAAGTATTGGCCTCATGGGCACAGAGAGTTCCTCTGCTCCTCACGCTCCTTCCACCCCCAGTCCAGCTGACGATTTGGGGCAGACCTACAACCCGTGGCGGATATGGAGCCCCACAATTGGAAGAAGAAGCTCCGACCCTTGGTCTAATTCGCACTTCCCTCATGAGAATTGAAATTAGGCACAAAAAAAAAGAAGTGGGGGCCCCTCGTCTAGATCATGGTATGCCAGTTTTTGAGACATCTTTTTAAGGCTCTTACTGCTGTAGCTTCCCACTCCCCACCCTCCTCATCTTTGCAAAACAGACTCCAGCAGGGCAGGCTTGTACCACTCGCTTCTTTCAGATCTTTCTTGCGATTATGATAATGAGATTTACTGTTGTGCTTTTAGATAAAAGTCTCTAGACTCAGCCACAAACTCTAATAAGACCTGTACATCTGAGAACCTTAACTGATACCAAGTTTCCACCACCTATCTTCTTCCATTCTTTATTTATCTGTATCAACACAGATTTGACATTACAGCTAAGGAAATAATTTGAGTTGATTCAGAAGTCCTGGCATGTGACAATTTTATTAAATTACCAAGTTTGGTTTTTGATAATTTCGCAATATTATGCGGCAAAATCTAATTTTAAAAATGTATGAGGACTTTGTGCTGAAAAATACAGAGTATTTTTTTAAAATAAGGCTGTCTTTCAGTCTCATAAAGTAAGGCTGTCTTGATTTAAAAGCAGATTACAGAAATGTAAGTCAACTTTAAGAACAGTGAATGAATGTAAAAACATTCGGTTGAGAACATATGCATTTTCTGTGCTGTTTGTACTTGAGGTATGTAACATTTGTATACCTGAATTTATTTTAAAGATAAACTGAAATGCACATAGCCAAGTCTTGAAATACAAGATTGAATGTGTATTTCTTAAAAATACAACTTTGTGTTGTACTTTGAAATAAATGATGCTTTTTTCAAAAGCCTTGAGGAGTTGTATGTCTTTTTTTTTCATGCAAGATGCATTTATTTGGGTTCTCACCCCGAAGTAAACCATTCTTTCATTGCCTTCTTCTGTGGAGTCTGGTCTATTGTGCTGGTGTGTTCTGATTAACTCTTGTGTATTTCCATGGTAATCACTGAAGGTCCTTGATAGAAAAAAAAGTCTACACATCTAAAATGTCTTATTTTTCCTTTTAAGTAGAAAAGTATGTTGACCCTTTTCCAATTTTAAAACTCCCACAGCTCCTCCAAAGGTACATGTAGAGACCACGTAGACAGCAGGCAAGTTCAGGATGCCACAGGGCATCAGCTTGGTTTAGTCGTTCAGAAAGTCTTGCCTGCTCCAGCTGGCTTTTCTCATCCTTTTATTTCCAGTCTATTTTAAAGCCAGCCTTTGGGGGCTGCCCAGTGGTGCAGTGGTTTAGTTCGCACTTTGGCAGCCCGGGATCCGTGGGTTCAGATCCTGGGCACCTGCCGTCGCACTGCTTGTCAGCCGTGCCGTGGCAGCGTCCCATATAAAAGTAGAGGAAGATGGGCACGGATGTTAGCCCAGGGCCAGTCTTCCTCAGCAAAAAGAGGAGGCTTGGCAACAGATGTTAGCTCAGGGCTGGTCTTCCTCACAAAAAATAAATTAAAATATTTAAATAAATAAAGCCAGCCTTTGCTGGGTAACCAGGAGATGCTAAACATAAATGTTCTGTTTGAGGTCAGTTACATCATGAAGAATCCAGCCATCTCCGAGAAGGTCAGAGTGGTTTAGTTGAAACATTGTACAGAGTGATTTTCGAGACCAACCTTTTCTCTGCTTTCCACCAAAGCTCAGCAAAACCAGCCACATCGCTTTTCCAACCTCTGCTCTGCCCCTCGGGCCCACCAGACTCCTGTGCAGTCAGAGCTCTGGGCTCATGGCGGTTGGGGGACCTGGGCCTTGTGCAGTCTCACTAGCAGCGCCTCCTGTGTGCCCTTGCCAATTCAGGACCCCCTGAAGGCTTGAGATCCTCTATCTACACCAAAGCAAATAAGGTGATGAAAAGCTATGAAAACAGGCGAGCTTCATATTAGCCCTCATTTACAACAGAAAACATTTTGTTGGCAAACTTAACCTCAATAAGGGTCTCAGGGCTCCTCAACTTGCTCCTTTAAAGAATCACCTGAGACGCCCAGATGCCTTCCTTTGTTAAGTTCTAATTTCACCCCAGGCTGCTCTCCTCAGCAGGACTGAGAAACACCATATACTTGAAAAGGAGAAAAAGTACAAACAAGGGTTTCTGCTGCTACCCAGGTTTCCCAAATAGCTCTCAGGATGGGTGGTGTGAGCATGCTGCCACGAAACCTGAGGCTTGGATGGGATTCAGGCTAACGGTTTACCGTGAAAAATGTTACACAGTGGTTTGCTTCATACTACGCCAAGGTTAAATGTAAAATTAAAATGAAAAGAAGTCTTATATGTATATTTTATATCTATATATATTATATATATAATTATATAAAATAATGGGTGTCTTTTTAAATAGTTTAATTTTATAAAATTCTTAAAATACTACAATTCATGAAGACTTAATATGTTAACACAATTTTAATGTCCCGGTTGGTAACCAACTTTAAAAACTTAGACCTAACTTAATTTATAAATAATCTTCAAATAGTTGTAGTTTCTAAAAAGAAAAAAAATGCAGAAAGAATTTTAATTTACCCTTATTTCTTAAAATGGCAATAGATTAACAAAATATGCAAATTCTTTTAGATAATACATGTTTTTGCCATCTCAGAATTTTAAAGTAATATGAGATAAATGCTCATAAAATATTAACAGTTTTTATATTTCTGGAAGTCTCATATCTGAAGAAAAAAGTACAAGTCAGTTACTGTTATAGGTCATAATTAATGTAGAAGGTTATACTGGGTACAGTCAATGGAGAGACATTCAGGTGTGTGCCCAGGACAATGGACAATGTGCTTTTCTATTGATTTTTTAAATTATTATAGTTCATCCTAATAAATTTTATATAGTATTATTTAATATACTGAAAAGTTGGTTATATTTTAAAACTACAGTTAAAAACTCTAAATCTTGCCTATTTTATGTTTTTTAATATCTTTATATACCTAAATGCATACAAATAAAGGTATATTAATAGATCCTTTTAAAATTTTTCTTACGTAAATAATGTACCAAAGGAGTAAATTTAGAATTTGGGTATTTCATGTAAAATGATTTAGTTAAATTACACCTAAATGAAAAAGATTCTTTTTGGTCACCAAATTATTTTTAACTCTCAATGCTTTTTTATATACCCTTTATAATTTTGTTCGAGAGTCCCTTGATTAGCCCTGACTTAATTTTATTCCTATTTAAAAATGCTATCACAGACTAAAATTCATCCTTAAAATGTAGACCAATTCCAGAAGTTAAATCATCTCAGATCACAAATATTTACCCACTCCTGGGAAAATTGGCAAAAAAAAATGAGAGCAAATTTTTATACTGATTGATAGTCTAAATAAATGTGTTTGGGGGATAGTCCACCCAATTTGAATGCTTTAAAAGCAAAAAGCCTTCTAACCTTGAAAGAGCCTATAAAGGTTAATAACAAAGACATTTTAGATGCTTTGATACTTTGTAAGAAAATAGCTATAATGACAATAAAAGAACACTAAGACCCAGACCCTAACGGTAATGCTCAGGCTGACACTATGCTCAAGAAACCTGCTTAACCTAGGGAAAGACTCCTGTAATCACACTGCTAAGAAAAGGTGGAGAAATTCAGAGAGGCTATTAACTGTCAGAACAAGCCCCTGATTAGGGGGAAAAATGAGGGAAGTTATGATGTGCATTACATCTTAAGATAGCCTGCTTCCATCATGGAAAAAATCTAACAAAATTCTTCTTGATGTTACCCATAATTGCAGAGATAAATTGGCAACAATATTAAGCCAATGTTCCTGGGGTAACATTTGAAGTATTGCTAAAGATTTCTCTAAAATATGTCCTCCCTGCAAAGGAAACAATCCTGACAAATTGTAAAGGTGGACATGGGCCAGAACCAGAGCCTTGAAGGCCCTTCAGACACCTCTGAGGGTACTTTATCCAGTTGCCTCCTGCTAGGGGTTATAAATATGTTCTGGTTATTTATTTTCACTGTGGATTGAACATTTCCTTACTAGAGAGTGAGAGACCTAACTAACGCAAAAACAAAGTGCTTAAATTTGTTTTCCGACATGGAAAATCCCCACCCAGCTCTCTAATGACAGATACTCATTTTTCTAGTACTGTTGTTAAGAAACAATGTAAAGTTTTGCCTTTAACCCAGAAACTTCACTGTCTTTATCTTCCACAATCCTCTAGAAAAACAGAACTAACGAAATTTTAAAAGTACAATTAGCAAGCCTCTCAGAAACCTTTGAAATTCTATGACTTAAAAGATTACCATTAGCATAGTGTTCATAGTATCAACCACCTCCAGGGCCCACGTTACCTCCTTATGAATTAATAACATGCCACCTCATACACTTTGAAATTTCACTCCAATCTTAGATCCCATATGATTACAAACATTTCATTTCCAGCTTTATCTCAACAGATACAAACTATATATCCAGAACACCCTCCTCTACGTGATCTGTAGCTTCCATACAAAAGGCACACACAGAGGAAATTGACCCCTATTGTACTAAATAATATTTACCTCCCCATACAATCTGTGCTTCAGTGGGACACTACTTATTAGGTCTCAGGCTTATATCTGTCTACCACACACTCACTCACCCTGTGTATTCAGCGTCATTGTTGGATGTTCCCAGATATTTACAAATACCCTGTCTCCAGTAATCCATTCTTAAAAAGAATACACAATAATCCAAAATAAAATCATCATAGGTTATTCAAACAACCTCCAAACGGGATCATTGATTTGCTCTTCATGCATACTCTCTAACTATAATTCCTACCAAAGGAACAAAACTACGAGATGATGGTTCAAAATGAGTCAGTACTCTTTGCTGAAGTCATAAATGAAGCCCTTTCTGCTCTGAAAGCCCAGAAAACTAAGTTCATTCTTTAGAGTTGTCAAGGATGATCACAGAGCCCTTATTTTCCTCTTAGCTAGCAAAAGTCCAGGTTATGCTACAACAAATACTTCTTTTTTACACCTACATAAACACTATAGGGAAAATAGCAGCAGAAAATTTGCAGGCCAGAAGGTAGTAGCATGATAAATTCAAAGTGCTGAAAGAAAAAAACTGCTAACCAGCAAAGTTGTCCTTCAGAATTGAAGAAGAAATAAAGAGTTTTCCAGAGAAGCAAAAACTAAAGGAGTTCATCACCACTGGATGGGCTTTACAAGAAATATTAAAGGGACTTCTTTAAGATGAAATGAAAGGGCACTAATTGGTAACAGGAAAACATGAAAGTACAAATCTCACTAGTAAAGGTAAACATATAGTGAAATTCAGAATAACCTCATGTTCTAAAGGTGGTGGGTTAACCACTTATAAAGCTAGCATGGAATTTAAAAGGCAAAAGTAGTAAAAAATAACTAAAATAATTTGTTAATGGATACACAATATAAAGAGATGTAAATTGTGACATCAAAAACACAAAATGTGGGGAAAGGAATAAGAATGTAGAGCTTTATTATGTGTTCAAACTTGTTATTATCAACTTAAAATAGACTGTTATAAGTTGTTTTATGTAAGCCTCATAGTCACACAAAAGATAAAGAAAAAGGAATCTAAGCATACCACTACAGAAAATCATCAAATCAAAAAGAAGAGAGCAAGAGAAGAAGAAAGGAACAAATGAATCACAAAACAGCCAGAAAACAATAAAATGACAATAAGTATATACCTGTTAATAATTACTCTAAATGTAAATGAACTAAATTCTCCAATCAAAAGACAGAGTGGCTGAATGGCTAAAGGAAGAAAAATAAGACCCATCTATATGCTGCCTATAAGAAACTCACTTCAGATGTAAGGACACACAGACTGAAAGTGAAGAGTTAGAAAAAGATATTCCATGCAAATGGAAACAAAATTACATCAGACAAGAGAGACAAAAAAAAAGTCATTATATAATGATAAAAAGGGGTCAATCCAATGTAATATGCACCCAACATAGGAGCACCTAAATATATAAAGTAAATATTAACAGACCTAAAGGAAGAAAGAGACAGCAATAAAATAATAGTAGAGGACTTTAATACCCCACTTTTATCAATGAACAGATCATCCAGACAGAAAATCAATAAGGAAACATTGGCCTTAGATGACACCAGATGGATTTAACAGATATATACAGAACATTCCATCCAAAAGCAATAGAACACACATTCTGCTCAAGCATACATGGAACATTTTCCAGGATAGATCCTATGTTAGGCCGCAAAACAAGTCTTAATAAATTTAAGAAGACTGGAATTATATCAAGCATCTTTTCTGACTACAATGGTATGAAACTAGAAGTCAATTACAAGAAGAAAACTGGAAAATTCACAAATATGTGAAGGTTACACAACATGCTGCTGAGCAACAAATGAGTGAAAGAAGAAGTTAAAAGAGAAATCAAAAAATACCTTGAGACAAGTGAAAATGGAAATACAGCATGCCACAACTTATGGAATGCAGCAAAAGCAGGTCTAAGAGGGAAGTTTAGATGATATGTGCCTACATCAAGAAACAAGAAAGATCACAAATAAACAACCTAACTTTACACCTCAAGGAACTAGGAAATGAAGAACAAATGAAGCCCAAAGTTAGTAGAGGGGAAGAAATAACAAAAATCAGAGCAGAAATAAATGAAATAGAGACTAAAAAGACAATGGAAAAGATCAATGAAACTAAGGGATGGTTTTTTGAAGAGACAAACAAAATTGATAAAACTTTAGCTGGACTCACCAAGAAAAAAAGAGAATTCAAATAGATAAAATCAGAAATGAAAGAGGAGACATTACAACTGACACCACAGAAATACAAAGGATCATAAGAGACTACTATCAACAATTATATGCCAATGAATTGTACAACCTAGAAGAAATGGATAAATTCCTAGAAACATACAACCTACCATGACTGAATCATGAAGAGATAGAAAATCTGAACAGACCAATTACTAGTAAGGAGATTGAATCAGTAATCAAAAACCTCCCAATGAACAAAAGTCCAGGACCAGATGGCTTCACTGGTGAATTCTACCAAACATTTAAAAAAGCATTAATGCCAATAATTCTCAAATTCTTCCAAAAAATAGAAGAGGAAGAAACACTTCCAAACTCATTTTATGAGGCCAGCATTACCCTGCTACCAAAACCAAGGACACTACAAGAAAAGAAAACTACAGGCCCGATGAACATCCCTGATGAACATAAACACAAAAATCCTCAAAAGAAACTGAATTAAACAATACATTAAAATGATCATACACCATAATCAAGTAGGATTTATTCCAAGGATGCAAGAATGGTTCAGCATCCACAAATCAATCAATACGATACACCACATGAACAAAATGAAGGATAAGAATCATATGATCATTTCAGTAAGTGCAAAAAAAGCATTCAATGAAATTTAACATCCATTTATGATAAAAACTCCAACAAAGTGGGTGTAGAGAGAACATACCTCAACATGAAAAAGGCCATATATGTTAGCCCACAGCTAACATCATACTCAATGGTGAAGAGCTGAAAACTTTTCCTCTAAGATCAGGAACAAGACAAGGATGGTCCCTCTCACCACTTTTATTCAACATAGTATTGGAAGTCCTAGGCAGAGCAGTTAGGCAAGAAAAAGAGATAAAAGGCATCCTAACTGGAAAGGAAGAAGTAAAACTGTCACTATTTGCAGATGACATGATATTATATATAGAAAACCCTAAAGACTCCACACACACACACACACACACACACACACAAGAAAAAAAAACTGTTAGAGCTAATAAACAAATTCAGTAAAGTTGTAGGATACGAAATCAATACACAAAAATCAGTTGAATTTTTATACACTAATAAAAAACTATCAGAAAGAGAAATTAAGAAAACCCCATTTACAATTGCATCAAAAATAATAAAATACATAGGAATAAATTTAACCAAGGAGACAAAATACCTGTACACTGAAAACTGTAAGACATTGATGAAAGAAATTGAAGAAGATACAAAGAAATGGAAAGATATCCCATGTTCATGGACTGGAAAAATTAATATTGTTAAAATGTCCATATAACCCAAAGCATCTACAGATTCAATGCAGTCCCTATCAAAATTCCAACGGCATTTTTCACAGAAATAGAACAAACAATCCTAAAATTTGTATGAAACCACAAAAGACCCTGAACAGCCAAAGAAGAAAAAGCTGGTGGCATCATGCTCCCAAATTTCAAACAATATTACAAAGCTATGGTAATCAAAACAGAATGGCATTGGCATAAAAACAGACACACAAATCAATGAAACAGAATAGAGAGCCCAGAAATAAACCCATGCCTATATGGTCAATTAATCTATGACAAAGGCACCAAGAATATACACTGAGGAAAGGATAGTCTCTTGAATAAATGGTATTGAGAAAACTGGATGAAACTGGACCAATATCTTATACCATACACAAAAATTAACTCATGGATTAAAGACTTGCGTGTAAGACCTGAAACCATAAAACTCCTAGAAGAAAATATAGCAGTAAATTCCTCGACATCAGTCTTAGTGGTAATTTTTTGCATTTGACACCAAAAAGCAAAGGCAACAGAAGCAAAAATAAATGAGTGGGAGTACATCAAACTAAAAAGCTTCAGCACAGCAAAGGAAATCAACAAAATGAAAAGGCAACCTAAAGAATAAGAGAAAATAGTTGCAAATCATATATCAGATAAGGGATTAATATCCAAAATATATAAAGAACTCATACAACTCAATAGCAAAAAACAATCTGATTTTAAAATGAGCAGAGAATCTCAATGGACGTTTTCTGAAAGAAGACATACAGATGGCCAACAGGTCCCTGAAAAGATACTCAACATCACTAATCAGAGGGAAATGCAAATCAACCACAATGAGATATCACCTCAGACCTGTTAGAATAGGTATTATCAAAAAGACAAGAAATAACAAATGTTGGCAAGGATGTAGATAAAAGGGAACCCTTGTGCACTGTTGGTAGGTATGTAAATTGGTGCAGCCACTATAGCAAACAGTATGGAGGTGCCTCAAAAAATTAAAAATAGAACTACCATATCATCCAGCAATCTCACTTCTAGGTATTTATCCAAAGGAAATGAAAACACTAACTCAAAAAGATATCTGCACCCACATGTTCATTGTAGCATTGTTTACAATGGCCGAGACATGGAAGCAATGTGAGTGTCCATCGATGGATGAATGGATAAAGAAAACATGACATATATGCATATGTATGTATGTATATGTGTGTGTGTATATATACACACACACGCATACACATACATACAGTGGACTATTATTCAGCTATAAAAAAAGAATGAAATCTTGCCATTTGTGACAACATTGATGGACCTTGAGGGCATGATGCTAAGGGAAATAAGTCAAACAGAGAAAGACAAATACTGTATAATCTCACTTATATGTGGAATCTGAAAAACAGAAAAAGAGCTCATTGAAACAGAGAACAGACTGGTGGTTGTCAGAGTTGGGGGTTGGAGGGCAAAAGGTACAAACTTCCAATTACAAAATAAATAAGCTATAGGATGTAATGTACAGCATGGTGACTATAGCTAATCGTACTGTATTGTATATTTGAAAGTTGCAAAGAGAGTAAATCTTAAAAGTTCTCACAGGGAAAAAACATTGTAACTAGGCACGGTGATTGATGTTAACTAGACTTATTGTGGTGATCATTTTGCAATATATACAAATACCAAATCACTATGTTGTACACTTGAAACTAATAGAATGTTATATGTCAATTATATCTCAATTTAAAAAATTTTAAATAAATGGTAGCAATTTTCTATTTCTGTTGGTCACTGTGGTAAGTTATTCCAAGGCATTTCAAAACCTGCTTTAAACTTGACAAAAACTAGCAGTTTCTGAAGGTTCATTACAAATACTGTACCAACACATCAAGTATAAGGGACTGGTTCCCGCCATGACTGAGTTAGGATTAACCCCATCATCAGTGTCACGAATAAATATTCCTCACATGGCCATTGCCTGTACTAATAAACGAAAGGTAAGACATGCAGGCCCACAGTAGATTATTTCACACCGCGTAGAAGTGAAGCATCAAGCAGAAGCCAATAACTATTGCTTTATCAGCCTCTCCTTATGGATCAGTAACAGGCCACCCATTAGTTTGGAAATTCCTCCCTCAGTGTTTTCCACCTCTGGGTTTTAAAATCTAGGCCCTTGGTTTCAAGATCATTGCAAGGATTAATAGCCATTTTGTTCCTGACAATGGTCTGTGTTACAGTTGGCAGACATGACCCATTTAAGACATGAGTCTTAAATGCTACGGAGCAGACTATCACAACAGATGGTTCGAGTCATCCAACAGCCAAAGGAAAAAAAGGAACCCGTCTGCCAGTACAGACTGTGTTCAATAGATGCTTCTCTGACAGCATTCTTTTTTTTTTTTTGAGATAGAATTCACATAAAATAAAATTCACCATTTTAAAGTGTACAATTCAGGGGTTTTTAGTATATTCACAACGTTGTGCAACCATCAAAGCTATCTAATTCCAAAAAATTATATCACCACTCCCCCACCCTGAAAAAAACCATACCTATTAGCAGTCACTGCCCACTCTCCCTTCTCCACAGTCCCCAGCAACCACTGATCTACTTTCTGTCTCTATGGATTTGCCCATAATTGACATTTCATATAATGGAATCATATGAAATGTGGCCTTTTGTGTCTGGCTTCTTTCACATAGAACAATGCTTTTGAGATTAATGGATGTTGCAACATATATCAGTGCCTCATTCCTTCTTAACAGCTGAACAATATCCCTTTGGTGAATATACCATGTTTTATTTATTCATATATCAGTGGATGGACATTTGGGTTGTTTCCACTTTTTGGCTATGTATATAATGCATTCATGTAAAAATTTTTGTATGAACATATGTTTTTAATTCTTTTGGATATTACCTAGGAGTGGAATTGCTGGATCTTATGGTAAACCTATTTAACTTTTTAAGGAACCACCAAACTGTTTTCCAAAGCAGTTGCATCATTTAACATTCCCACCAGCAATATGTGAGGGTTCAATTTCTTCATATTTGTTATTGTTCATTTTTTTGAAGTGTTGTCTCATTGTGGTTTTGATTTGCATTTCCCTAATGATTAATAACATTGAGCATCTTTTCATGTGCTTGTTAGCTATTTGTGTGTCTTTAAAGAAATGCCTATTCAAATCCTTTGCCCATTTTTAGTTGGGTCATCTTTTTATTGTTGAGTTGTTAGAGTTCTTTATATATTTTGGATATTAGACCCTTATCAGATATGTGATTTGCAAATACTCAGTGCCGTTCTATGGGTTGTCTTTTCACTTCTGACATACTTTCTTGTACAAAGATTTTAAGTTCGGTCAAGTCCAACTTCTCCATTTTTTCTTTTGTTCCTTGTGCTCTTGGCATCATATCTAAGAAACCATTGTCTAATCCAAGGTCACAAAGTGTTACACTTATATTTCTAAGAGTTTATAGTTTTATCTCTTAAATTTAGGTCTTTGGTCCATTTTGAGTTAATTTTTGTATATTGTGTGAAGTAGGGGTCCAATTTCATTCTTTCACATGTGGATACCCAGTTATTCCAGCATTGTTTGTTGAAAACACTATTCATTCCCCATGATGGTTTTGTTACCCTTATAAAAAATCAATTGAACATAGATGTATGGATTTACTTCTGGACACTCAGTTCTGCTCCATCGATCTATGTCTATCCTTATTGCTAGTTCCATGCTGTTTTAATAACTGTGGCTGTGTAGTCAGTTTTGGAATCAAGAGGTGTGAGTCCTTCACTTTTGTTCTTTTTCAAAATTGTTATGGTCATTGGGGGTCCCTTGCATTCCAGATGAATTTTAGGATCAACTTGGCTATTTACACACACACACACACACACACACACACACACACACACACACACAGAGGCAGCTGGAATTTTGATAGGGATCACATTGAAACTATAGATCAATTCAGGTACTATTGACACCTTAACAATATTAAGTCATCCAATCCGTGGACACAGGATGTCTTTCCGTTTATTTAGGTCTTTAATCTCTTTCAACAATGTCTTAGAGTTTTTGGTGTACAAGTCTCTCACATCCTTGGTTAAATTTATTCCTAAGTACATTTTTTTTGATGCTATTGTTAATGAAATTCTTTTCTCAATTTCCTTTCCAGATTGTTCATTGTTAGTGTGTAAAAATACAATAAATTTTTGGTGTTAATTGCATCCTGCCAGTTTGCTGAACTCATTTATTAGCTCTCATAGATATGTGTGTGTGTGTGTGTGTGTGTGTGTGTGTGTGTGGGTGGGAGGGTGGGGGGTGTGGTGGTGTGTTCTTTAGGGTTTTCTATATAAAAGATCATGTCATCTGTGAGTAGATATGGTTTTACTTTTTCCTTTCCAATTTGGACAACTTTTATTTTTTTTTCTTACCGAAATTGCTCTGGCTAGAAATTCCAGTCCAATATTGAATAAAAGTGGCAAGAGCAGACATCATTGTCTTGTTACTGATCTTAGGGGGAAAGCATTCAGTCTCACACCATTAAGTATGATGTTACCTGTGGATTTTTCACAGGCACACTTTGTCAAATAGAGTAAGTTCCCTTCTCCTAGTTTGTTGAATGTTTCTATCATAAAAGGGTGTTGGATTTTGTCACATTCTTTGCATCCATTAAGATGATCATGTGGGTTTTTCCCTTCATTCTGTTGATCTGGTGTATCACATTGATTGATTTTGTTTTAAATCAGTCTTGTACTCCTGGAATAAACCTCACTTGGTCATGATGTATAATCCTTTTAATATATTGCTGATTGGTTTACTAGTATTTTCTTGAGGATTTTCACACCTATATTCATAAGAGATATTGGTCTGTAGTTTTCTTTTCTTGTGATGTCTTTGTCTGACTTTGGTTTCATGGTAATAATAGCCTCATAGAATGAGTTAGAAACATTCCCTCCTCTTCTCTTTTTTGGAAGAGTTTGAGGATAAGTGTTCATTTTTCTTTAAATATTTAGTAGAATCATCAGTGAAGTTATTTGTACTCGGGTTTTTCTTTGTTGGACTTTTTTTTATTACTTATTCAATCTCTTTACTTGTTAGAGGTCTAGTAAGAATTTCTGTTTGTTCTTGAGTCAGTTTGGTAGTTTGTGTGTTTAGAAATTTATCCATTTCATCTAGGTTATCTAATTTGTTGACATACAGATGTTCATAGTATTCTCTTACAATCCTTTTTATTTCTGTAAGGTCGGTAGTAATGTTCCCGCTTTCACTCATAATTTGACATCCTTCTAACCCCGTTGAATCTAGAGCAAAACCCCAAATTGTAGACATATCCTCAAATGACCCAACCACAGGTCAAATCCTATAATGGGTTCTTTCTCTCACACTATAGTGGGAACACAACAAGGTCCTCATGGTCTGTATTCTCCCTCGCTGCAACAAAGAAGTTGTTCAAATTGTTCAACTACAAGTATGCCCTGGTGGTCTTCGGCTGAAGGGCATTGATAAGTGGAATGTATAATGGGTACAGAGACTGGAGTTAGTCTGGCCTAGATTTCAATCCCAGCTCTGCACCTTACAGGCAGCAAACCCTTGGCACACTCACTACTACTCTCTTCTCCCAGTTTCCCATCATGGACGCAGGACCATCCTATCTCAGAGGAGGCTGGTGAAAAACAAAATGAGATGACGCCAAATAAATAATAAATAAGTAAATAGTGCCTGTTCCTATTTTTTCAATATACTTTGTATTTTCAAACAATTTTAGATTTACAGATATTGTGAAGATAGTACAGAGAGTTGCCATATACCTCACACCCAGTTTCCCCTATTATTTACATCTTACATTAGCATGGTACCTTTGTTGTAATTAATAAACCGATATTGATACATTATCATTGTTAACTAGTCCATATTTTATTCTGATTTCCTTAGTTTTTACGTAAGGTCCTTTTTCTGTTCCAGGATACCATATTACGTTTAGTCATCATGTGCCCTTAGGTTCCTCTCAGCTGTGACAGTTTCCCAAACTTTCCTTTTTTTTTATGACCTCAAAAATTTTGAGGATACTGGTGAAGCATTTTATAGAATGTCCTTCAACTGGGATTTTTCTGAGGTTTTTCTCGTGGTTAGTCTGGGGTTATGTGTTCTTGGGAAGAAGACCACAGAGGTAAAGTGCCATTTTCATCCCCTTATATGAAGAATACATACCATCAACATAACCTATTGCTGTTGATGTTGACCTTCATCACCTGGTTGAGCTCGTGTTTGTCAGATTTCTCCACTGAAAAGTTGCTGCTTTTTTCCTCCTTTCCACGCTGTACTCTTTGGAATGAAGTCACCGTGTCCAGCTCAGACTCAAGAAGTGGGAGTTATGCTCTACCTCCTCGATGATGGAGTATCTACATAAATTATTTGGAATTCTTCTCCCTGGGAGTTTTGTCTCTTCACTCCCATTTATTTATTTATTCAATTATTTATTTGTATCAGTATGGGATCGTTGATTTTTATTCTATACTTTGAGTTATAATCCAATATTACTTTATTTATTTTGTTGTTCAAATTGTCCCAGCTTTGGCCATTGGGAACTCTTTTAGTTGTTCTGCATTTCTTTGGCATACCACCATTGTGGGGGGGGGGGGGCAGGTTCTGAGCACTTCTTTATTTTATGGCACTATAAGATTCTTCAGTCTGATCTTGTATATTTTCTGCCCCAATCGTAGAATCAGCAATTTCTCCAAGGTCCCCTAGTTCCTGTTATTGGAGAATGGTATTAGAAACCAAGATCTGAGTGACAGGTATGCTTGTTGCTACCAGAGTGCTGTTGCTTCTAAGCCCTCTCAGCTGAAAAAGTAAGGAGATATGTATGTGTGTACTAACTCATGTATATATACATATCTATAAATTTTTCTTATATGTAACCATCTATATTTTAAGCTAAACGTGAGCTCCTACTAATATCTCTAATTCATTACCATATGGATCATTCTAGCTTCCTCCCTTTGCTTATGTGCAAACTCCCACACCAACAATGAGAAAACTGGCTCCCACCATCTGCCATTCATTTACTTAATTGTTCAATTCCAATAAATAATATCAGAATTGTTAACCCATACTCATGTGGGAAACAAATTTATCAACTAGAGTACAGTGCTTATTTGAAGTTTCTTTTGCCTTTGGTCTTACAGATTACACTCACTTCCAGTTATTTAGGGTGGCAACTCTTCCCCTATCCCCTTCAGTGAGGTTGTTTCACACATTTGTAATACAGCTAGATTGTTTTACCTCATTCTGCAGTCCATCCTAGGATCCTTCTAAGTGATATTTTACATTTGCATACAGTAAGCTTCATTTTTTGTGCTGTAAAGTTCTATAGGTTTGGCAGATGTGTAGTGTCATGTGTCCACAGTTATAGTATCATATAGAATAGTTTCACCATCCTAAAAAACCCTTTGTGCTTCATCTAGTCAACCCTCCAATTCTCTCCCCAAATCCCTGCAAACCACTGATCTTTTAACCATCACTATAGTTTTGCCTTTTCCAGAATGTCATATAATTCAAATCATAGAGTATGTAGCCTTTTCACACTGGTTTCTTTCAGTTAACAATATGCATTTAAGATTAATCCATGTCTTTTCATGGCTTTATAGCTCATTTCTTTTTATTGCTGAATAATACTTCATTGTATGGACGTACCACAGTTTGTTTATCCGTTCAACAATTGAAGGACATCTTTGTTGCTTCCAGTTTGGGATGATTATGAATGAAGCTGCTATAAACAGTCATACACAGGCTTTGGGGGACAGCAGTTTTCAAATCAGTTAGGTAAATACCTAGGAGCACAATTGCTTGGTTACATGGTGAGAACCAAATTGTCTTCCAAAGTGGTTGTACCAGTTTGCATTCCCACAGCAGTGAATGAGATTTCCTGCTATTCTGCACCCTTGCCTGCAATTGATATTCAGTTTCATGGATTTTAGCTATTCTAATAGGTGTTAGTAATATCTCAGTATTGTTTTAATTTGCAACTCCCTAATGACAACTGATATTGAGCATCTTTTCATATGCTCAATTGACATATATATATTTTTTTGTGAGGTGTCTGAGCAGATATTTTGCCCATTTTTAATTGGGGTTTTTTCTTATTGTTGAGTTTTAAGAGTTCTTTATACATTTTGAATACCAGTCCTTTATCAGATATGTGTTTTGCAAATATTTTCTTTGAGCTGTGGCTTGTATTTTGATTCTTTTAACAGTGTCTTTCTCAGAGAAGTTTTTAATTTTAATGAAGTCCAGTTTATCAAATTTTTCTTTCACGGACCATGCTTTCGGTGTTGTATCTAAAAACTCTTCACCAGGGGTGACATGAACAAGATGGCAGACTAGGAATGTCCAGGCCATTGTTTCTTCATGGAAACATTAAATTAAAAACTACAGCTGACTAAAATAACTTTATAGGAGCTCTGGAAACCAGTCAAAGATCTATAGCAACCAAGCAAATGCCCAATCAAGAAAAAGTCACATTCAAAATGGTAGGAAATTTCATGGCTTTTTTACTCACCCTGCCCCATTCCCTCCCCAGCACAGCACAGTGTGGTCAGGAGGAAGTGGACTGATTCCCAGTTCCTTCCCTCAGGACAGAAGGAGCAGAGAGGAAGTTGTTTGCAACGTTCTGATCTGTCTGTGGGCTGCCTCACCTGACTTGGAGCTTAGAAAGGGAATGGTGGTATAATTTGGATCTCAGTCTGGCAGAGGCCATGGATGGCAGTAGAGGGTGCCATGGTATGTGAAAACTACAGGGGAACTGCATACTTACAGATGCCTGGGGGTAACAGATTATAGGTAGAGAAATAACTAGAACATCTAAGTCTATGAGAAGAAGTTGGAGTGATACTTTTTGGGAAATTGAGACATTTAAAAGCACCTGTGTATATGGGGGAAATTTTTTTAAAAGCATATACCCAAGCCCAGACAGGATACATGCCTTGAAAATATCTGAGAAGATGCTTAGCCTCTACCCAGAAATGACCACAAAACTCAAGGGCCCATAAATTAGTGAAGGTCTTCCATGTCAGTCTGCAAAGACCAGAGAGGCAGTTGTTTTATCAAATGCCCAGTTTTCAATATTCACAAGGCAGACAAAGAAATAAGGAAATATTGCACATTCATAAAAACAAAATAAATCACCAGAGACCATCTCTGAAGAAACACATGCATCAGACTTACTAGACAAAGACTTTCAAATAACTATCTTAAATATGCTCAAAGAGCTAAAGGAAAATATGGACAAAGAGCTGAAAGAAACCAGGAAAATGATATATAAACAAAATGAGAATATTAAGAAAGATTTTAAGTTATTTTTAAAAAACAAACAAACAGATTCTGGAGCTGAAAAATGCAATAATTAAATCGAAAAATTCACTAGACAAGTTCAACAACAACAGTTCTGCCTGCTTCTCCAATAGGTGGAAGAAAGAATCAGAAAACTTAAAGACAGATTATTTGAAATTATTGAGTCTGCAGAACAAAAAGAAAAAAGAATGAAGAAAAGAGCACAGAGCCTAAGGAGCTCATGGGACACCATCATGCAGAACAATATATACACATTATCAAGTCCTCGAAGGAGAAGAGAGAGCAAAAGAGGCAAAGAGATTATTTGAAGAAATAATGGCTGAAAACCTCCCAAATTTGAGCAAAGAAATGGATATGCAAACTCAAACAGCTCGATGAATTCCAAGTAGGATAATCTCAAAGAGACCCACCCTGAGGCACATTATAATCAAACTGTCAAAAGACAAAGACAAAGAGAACCTTGAAAGCAGCTATAAAAAAGTGATTCATCACATACAAGAGGTCTCCAATAAGATTATCAGCAGATCTCTCAGCAAAAAACTTTGGAGGCCAGAAGGCAATGGGACAATACATTTAAAGTTCTGAAAGAAAAAACAGAATTCTGTATCCAGCAATACTGTCCTACAAAAATGAGGGGGAAGTTAAGACACCCCTAAACAAAAGTAGAAGGAATTCTATACTACTAAACCTGCACTACAAGAAATGTTAAAGGGAGTCCTTTAAATTGAAATGAGTGGGCACTGGATAGTAGCTCAAAGTCATATGAAAAAATAAATTTCTCCAGTAAAGGTAAATACATGGACAAATGCAAAACACAATATTATTGTAATTTTGTTTTGTACTCCACTTTATACTTTCTACAATATTTAAAAGACAACTGTGCAAAAATAATTACAAATCTAGGTTAACGGGTGCACAATATATAAAGATGTAATCTGTGACATCAGTAACATAGGGAGGGATGCAGAGCTGTAGGGGAGTAGAGTTTTTTTACATAATTGAAGTTAAGTTGGCATCAATTTAAGATGGGTTACACATAACATTAGGATGTTATGTGTAATCTCCACGGTAACCACAAGAAAATATCTATAGAATATACAAAAAAGAAAAAGAGAAGAGAATCAAAAATTGTCATTAAAAAAATCAACCAAGCACAAAGGAAGGCAGTAATGACAAAAATGAGGGACAAAAAAGCTGTAAGATATACAGAAAACAAATACCAAAATGGTTAAAGTAAGTGCTTCTCTATCTGTAGTTACTTTAAATGTAAGTGGATTAAACACCCCAATCAAAATATATAAATGTGAAGGATACAACTTTATGCTGTCTTCAAGAGACTCACTCTAGATCTAAGGACACACATAAATTGAAAGTGAAAGGATAGAAAAGATATTCCATGCAAATAGTAACCAAATGACAGCAGGGGTGGCTATAGTAATATCAAACAAATTAGACTTTAAGTAAAAAACTGTTACAAGAGACAAAGAAGGGCATTATAGCAATGAAAGGGTCAATTCACCAAGAAGATATAACAAACAAAACTATATAAGCATCAAACACCAAACTAAATGTATGAAACAAACATTGACAGAATTGACAGGAGAAAGACACAGCTCTACTATCATAGTAGGAAATTCCAAAATCACACTTTCAATAATGCATAGAACAAACAAACGAATATCATTAAGGAAGTAGAGGACTTGAATAAAACTGTAGACCAATTGGACCTAACAGACATATACAGAACACTCCACCCAACAACAGCAGAATACATTTCTCTCAAGTGCAAATGGAACATTTTCTAGGACAGACCATATGTAGACACATAACAAGTCTTAATAAATTTTAAAAGAATGAAATCATACAAAGTTTCTTTTCTGATCACAAAGGAATAGTACTAGAAATCAACAGCAGAAAGAAAACTGGAAAATTCACAAATATATGAGAATTAAACAACACACTCTTAAACAAACAGTGGATCTAAGAAATCAAAACAGAAATAGGGGCCAGCCCAGTGGCATACTGGTTAGGTTCGCATGCTCCGCTTTGGCAGCCTGGGGTTCACAGGTTCTGATCCCAGGCGCAGACCTATGCACCACTCATCAAGCCATGCTGTGGCAGGTGTCCCACATACAAAGTAGAGGAAGATGGGCACGGATGTTAGCTCAGGGCCAATCTTACTCACCAAAAAAAAGGGGGAAATAAAAAAATATCTTGATATAATGAAAATGAAAACACAACATACCAAAACTTATGGGATGCACTGAAAACAATGGTAACAAGGAAATTTATAGCTGTAAACTCTTAAATTACAAAAGAAGAAAGATCTTAAATCAACAACCTAGCTTTATACCTAAGGAACTGAAAAAGGAAGAACAAAATCTAGCAGAAGTAAGGAAATAATAAAGATTAGAACAAAGATAAATAAAATAGAAAAACAATAGAGAAAATTAATGAAACTGAGAGTTGGTTCCTTGAAAAGATCAACATAATTGACAAGCTTTCAGCTAGATTAACAAAGAAAAAAAGAGAGAAGAACCAAATAACTAAAATTGGAATAAAAGAGGAGATATTACCACCAACTTTACAGAAATAAAAAGGATTATAAAAGAGTACTGTGAACAATTATATGCCGACATATTGGATAATCTAGATGAAGTTGACAAATTCCTAGAAACACAAAACCTACCAAGACAGAATCATGAGGATATAGAAAAATCTAAATAGACCTTAAATTAGTCATGAGATTGAATCAGTAATCAAAAACCTACCAAAAGAAAAGCCAGGACCAGATGGCTTCACTGGTAAATTCTATCAAACATTTAAAGATGAAATAACACCAATCTTTTTCAAATTCTGTCAAAAAATTGAAGAAGAGGGAATACTTCCTAACTCATTCTATGAGGCCAGCACTATGCTAATACCAAAGCCAGAAAAAGACACTACAAGAAAACTACAGACCAATATCCCTGATGAATATTGATGCAAAAACCCTCAACAAAATACTAGCAAACTGAATTCAACAGCATTTCAAAAGGATTATATACCAAGTGGTATCTATTCCTGCAATGCAAGGATGGTTCAACACACAAAAATCAATCAATATAATACACCACATTAACAGAAAAAGGAAAAATATCACACGAGCATCTCACTTGATGCTGAAAAAGCATTTGACAGATTCAACACACTTTCATGATAAAATGGTCAATAAACTAGGAATGGAAAGAAACTATCTTAGCATAATAAAAGCCGCAGAAAACTTCATACTCAACAGAGAAAGACTGAAAGCATTTCCTCTAAGATCAGGAACGAGGCAAGGATGCCCATTTTACCACTTCTATTCAGTGTAGTACTATTAGTTCTAGACAGAGCAATTAGGCAAGAAAAAGAAATAAAAGGCATCCAAATTGGAAAGAAAGAAGTAAAATTATCTCTGTTCACAGATGATATGACCTTATATGCAGAAAATCCTAAATATTCCACAAAAAATCCTGTTAGAACTAATAAACAAATTCATCAAAGTAGCAGGATACAGTCAATACACAAAAATCAGTTGTATTTCTGTACACTAACAATGAATGATCTGAAAAGGAAATCACAAAACAATTCCATTTATAATAGCATCAAAAAGAATAAAATAGCTAGGAATTAACCAAGAAGGTGAAAGATGTGTACAATGAAAACTACAACACAAGGCTGAAAGAGGTTAAAGACATATATAAATGGAAACACATCCCATGTTCATGGGTTGGAAGACTTAATATTGTTAAGATGTCAATAGTACCCAATGGAATCTACATAATCAACACAATCCCTATGAAAATCCTGATGACATTTTTTACAGAACTAGAAATTCCATCCCAAAATTCTTATGGAATCTCAAGGGACCCTGAATAGTCAAAACAATCTTGAAAAAAAAGAACAAAGTTGGAGGCCTCACACCTCCTAATTTCAAAACATATTACAAAGCTAGAGTAATTAAAACTGTGGTACTGGCATAAAGACAGACATGTAGACCAATGGAGAAGAATAGATAGCCCAGAAATAAACCCTAATATGTATAGTTAAATGATTTTCCAGAAGGGTGCCAAGACCATTCAATGAGGAAATAACAGTCTTTTCAATAAGCTGTATTGGGAAAACTGGATATTCACATGCAAAAGAATAAAGTTGGGCCCTTACCTTACACTATATACAAAAATTACTCAAAATGCTCAAGACCTAGAAGTAAGTGCTAAACTACAAAATGCTTAGAAGAAAACATAAGGGGAAAGCTTTATGACATTGGATTTGGTAATGATAATTGGAATATGATACCAAAAGCAAAGGCAACAAAGAAAAGATAGATAAATTGGACTTCATCAAAAGTAAAACTTTTTGTACATCAAAGGATACTAACACCATAGTGAAAAGGCAACCCTTGGAGTGGGAGACTATATTTGCAAATCATATATCTGACAAGGGATTAATATCTAGAATATATAAGGAACTGCTATAACTCAACACACACACACAACTTGATTAAAAATGGGCAAAGGATTTGAATAGATATTCCTCTGAAGAAGATATGCAAATGACCAATAAGCACATGAAAAGATGCTCAACATCATTAGTCATTAGGAAAATGGAAATCAAAACCACAAGGAGATACCACTCACACCCATTAGGACGCTGTGATTTGAAAGAAAATAGCAAGTGTTAGTGAGGATGTAAAGAAATTGAAACCGTCATGCATTGCTGGTGGGAACATAAAATTCTGCAGCTGCTGTGCATAACAATTTAGCAGTTTCTCAAAATATTAAACATAAAATTACCATCTGATCCAGCAATTCTACTTCTGGGTATATACACACCTGAAAGAATTGAAAGCAGGAACTCAAAAAAACAGATATTCTTTCACCCATGTTCATTGCAGCCTTAATTACAATAGCCAAAATGTGGAAGCAACCCAAGTTTCCATGGACAGATGAATGGATAAACAAAATGTGGTATATACACGCAATGAAATATTATTCAGCCCTAAAAAGGAAGGAAATTCTGACATATGCTACAACATGGATAAACCTTGAAGATATTATGCCAAGTGATATAAGCCAAAAGGACAAATATTGTATCATTCCACTTAAATGAAGTATCTAGAATAGGCAAATTCATAGAGGCAGAAAGTAGAATGGTGGTTACCAGTGGTGTCAGGGGAGGGTGTATGGGACAGTTATTGTTTACTGGTTGTAGAGTTTCAGTTTTGAAAGATTAAAAAGTTCTGGAGATAGACGGTGGTGATGGCTGCAGAGCAATGTGAATGTGCTTAATGCCATTGAACTACACACTTAAAAATGGTTAAAATAGGGGCTGGCCCAGTGGCATAGTAGTTAAGTTTGGCATGCTCTGCTTCAGTGGCCTGAGTTCCCAGGTTCTGATCCCAGGCATGGACCTACACCACTCATCAAGCCATGCTGTGTCAGTGACCCACATTCAAAATAGAGGAAGATTGGCACAGATGTTGGCTCAGGGCCAATCTTCCTCGAGCAAAAAGAGGAAGATTGACAATAGATGTTAGCTTAGGGCCAATCTTCCTCACCAAAAAAAAAAAATGGCTAAAATGGTAAATCTTACTTTATGTCCATTTTTCCACAATAAAAATGTTTAACTCTTCATCAAATCCCAACTCATCCAGATTTTCTCCTATATTTCCTTCTAGAAGTTTTATAGTTTTGTGTTTTACATTTAAGTCCATGATCTATTTTGAGTTAATTTTTGTGAAAGGAATAAGTGTGTCTAGGTTTCTTATTTTTTTTCACATGGATATTCAATTGTTCCAGCACCATTTGTTGAAAAGAACATAACTCCATTAAATTGTCCATCTTTGCCTCTTTGTGAAAGTTCAGTTGATTATATTTGTGTGTATCTACTTCCAGGCTCTCTATTCTGTTCCACTGATTTTTGCATCTATTCTTTTGACAACACCATCCTATCTTGATTATTGTAGCTTTGTAGTTAGTGTTGAAATTGGGCATTGTGAGTCCTCCAACTTTATTCTTCTTATTCAGTATTATATTGGCCATTCTAGGTCTTTTGCCTTTCCATATAGGTTTTAGACTCAGTTTGTAGACATCTACAAAATAGTTTACTGGGGTTTTGATTGGGATTATGTTGAATATATGGATCAATTGACATATATGACATCTTAACAATATTGCATCTTCCAATCCATGAACATGGAATATCTATCTTTTATGATTTATTCCAGAGTTTTGTAGTTTTCCCTATATAGATCTTATATATATTTTATTAGATTTCATTTTTTGTGTGCTATTGTAAATGGGATTGTTTTTTCAATTTTAAATTCCAAATGTTTATTGGTGGTATATATGAAAGCAATTGACTTTTTCCTATTAACCTTGTATCCTGAAACCTTGCTATACCTGTTTATTCATTCCAGCAGGTTTTTGGGGGGGAAGGAGTGGGGTTGGTTTGGTCTTTTGGTTAATTCTTTGGGATTTCCTGTATAGACAATCATCTGTGAAGAAACAAAATTCTTCATATTTTAAAATTTCTTTTTCTTGCCTTATTACACTAACTAGGACTTCCAGTGTAACAAGAATATGTGTGGTAAGAGAGGATATCCTTGCCTTGTTCCCCACCATAGGGGGAAAGCATCCGGTTTCTCACCATTGAATTTGATACTAGATATAAGGTTGGTTTGTTTGTTTGTTTACTAAGATTTTATTTTTTTAGAGCACTTTTAGATTCACAACAAAATTGAGGGGAAGGTATAGAGATTTCCCATATACCCCTGACCCTACACATGCGTAGCCTCCCCCATTATCAACATTCCCCACCAGAGTGGTACATTTGTTACAACTGATGAAGCTACATGGATGTATCTATAGTTTACATTATGGGTCACTCTTGGTGTTGTACATTCTATGGATTTGGACAAATGTATGATAATATCACTATAACATCATAGGGTATTTTCACCACCCTAAAAATCTTCTGTGCTCCACCTATTGATCCCTCCCCACTCCCTAACCCCTGGCAAACACTAAAATTTTTACTGTCTCCATAGTTGTCTTTTTCAGAATGTCATATAGTTGGAATCCTAAAGTATGTAGCCATTTCAGATTGGCTTTTTTCACTTAATAGTATGCATTTAAGTTTCCTTCATGTCTTTTCATGACTAGATAGCTCATTTCATTTTAGCACTGAATAATATTCCCTTTTCTGGATGTACCACAGTTTATTTATCCATTCACCTACTGAAGGACATCTTGGTTGCTTCCAAATTGGGGCTGTTATGAATAAAGCTGCTATAAATGTCTGTGTGCAGGTTTTTGTGTGGACATAAGTTTTCAACTCCTATGGGTAAATAACAAGGAGTGTAATTGCTAGATGGTATGGTAAGAGTATGTATAGTTTTGTAAGAAACCACCAAACTGTCTTCCAATGTGGTGGTACCATTTTGCATTCCCACCAGCAATGAATGAGAGCTCCCATTGCTCCACGTCCTCATCAACATTTGGCGTTGTCAGTGTTCCAGATTTGGCCATTAGGTGTATGGTGGTATCTCATTGTTGCTTTAATTTTCACTTCCCTGATGATATATCATGTGGAGCATCTTTTCATACGTTTGTTCATTTGCCATCTGTACATCTTCTTTGGTGAAGTATCTGTTAAGGTCTTTGGCCAATTTTTTAACCCAGTTGTTTGTTTTCTTATTGTTGAATTTTAAGAGTCCTTTGTATGTTTGGAGGCAACAGTCCTTTATCAGATGTGTCTTTTACAAACATCTTCTCCACATCTGTGGCTTGTCTTCTAATTCTCTTGACATCGTCTTTCACAGAGCAGAATTTTTTAATTTCAATGAAGTTCTCTTTATCAACTATTTTTTTCATGGATTGTACCTTGTATCTAAAAAATCATCATCATATCCAAGGTCATCTAGGTTTTCTCTTATGTTATCTTCTAGGAGTTTTATAGTTTTACATTTTACATTTAGATCTGTGATTTATTTTGAGTTAATTTTTGTAAAGGGTGTAAGTTCTGTGTCTAGATTCTTTTTTTTTTTTAATGTAGATATCCAGTTGTTCCAGCATCATATGTAGAAAAGACAATCTTTGCTCCATTGTTTTGCCTTTGCTCCTTTGTCAGAGATCAATTGATTATATTTATGTGGGTCTATTGCTGGGATCTCTATTCTGTTCCATTGATCTGTCTATTATTTCTCCCATACCACACTGTCTTGCTTACTGTAGCTTTATAGTAAGTCTTGAAGTCAGGGAGTGTCAATTCTCCAAATTTATTCTTCCCCTTCAATATTGTGTTGGCTACTCGAGGTCTTTTGCATCCCCCCATATAAGCTTGAGAATCAGTTTGTTGATATCCACAAAATAACTTGCTGGGATTTTGATTGGGATTGCATTGAAGCTATAGATGAAATTGGGAAGAACTGACATCTTGACAATATTGAGTCTTCATAGCCATTAATATGGAATATCTCTCCATTTATTTAGTTCTTTGATTCTGTTCATCAGAGTTTTATAGTTTTCTTCATATAGATCTTACATGTATTGCTTTAGATTTATACCTAAGTATTTTATTTTGGGGAGTACTAATGTAAATGATACTGTGTTTTAATTTCAAATTCCACTTGTTCACTTCTATTATATAAGAAAGTGATTAACGTTGGTATATTAACCATGTATTCTGCAACATTACTATAATCATTTATTTGTCCCAGGAATTTTTTTGTCAATTCTTCAGATTTTCTACACAGATGGTCATGTCACTTGCAAACAAAGACAGTTTTATTTCTTCTCTCCCAATCTGTACATATTTTATTTCCTTTTTTGTCTTATTGCATTGGTTGGAACTTCCAGTACAATATCAAAAAGGAGTGGTGAGAGGGAACATCCTTCATTGTACCTGATCTTAGTGGGAAAGCTTCAACTTCTTCACCATTAAGTATTATGTAAGCTGTAGGGTTTTTTTGTTTTGTTTTGTTTTTTCAAACTGGAGTAATTTTTTTTTTTTTTAGGAAAATTGACCCTGCCCTAACATCTGTTGCCAATCTTCCTCTTTTTTTCTTTTTTCTCCCCAAAGCCCCAGTACATAGTTGTGTGTCATAGTTGTAGGGTTGTAGCTTTTCTATGTGGGATGCCACCTCAGCATGGCCTGATGAGCAGTGAGTAGGTCCGCGCCCAGGATCTGAACCAGTGAACCCTGGGCCACCAAAGCAGAATTTGTGAACTTAACCACTACGCCACCGGGCAGGCCAGAACTGTAGGTCTTCTGTAGATATTCTTTATCAAGTTGAGGAAGTTCCATTCTATTTCTAGTTTATCAAGAGTTTTATCATGAATGAGTGTTGAGCTGTAGGTTTTTTTATGGATGTTCTTTACCAAATTGAGGAAATTCCCCTTTGTTTACCAGTTTGCTGAGTTTTTATCACCAGTAAGTATTGGATTTTGTCAAATGCTTTTTCTGCATCAATTGATATGATTTTTATTCTTTAGCCAATTAATGTGTTGGATTACATTAATTAATTTTCAAATGTTGAATCAGCCTGGTATACCTGGAATAAATCCCACTTGGTTGTGGTGTATAATTCATTGTTGCATCTATGCTCATGGGAGATATTGTTCCATAGTTTTCCTTTCTTGTAATGTCTTTATTTAGTCTTGGTATTAGGGTAATGCTGGCCTCATAGATTGAGTTTGAAAATGTTTCCTCTGCTTCTATTTTCTGGAAAAGATTGTGGAGAATTGGTATTATTTCTTCCATTAATGTTTGGTGGAGTTCACCAGTGAAACCATCTGGGTCTGGTGCTTGCTTTCTTTCTTTTTTTTTTTTTTTTTTTTGGCAGGAAGGAGGAGATTATTAATTATTGATTGAATTTCTTTATTTATATAGGCCAATTCAGATTATCTATTTCATCTGTGTGAGTTTCTGTAGTTTGTGTTTTTCAATATGTCCATTTCATCTAAGCTATCAAATTTGTTGGCATAGAGGTGTTGATAGTATTCCTTTGTTATCTTTTTAATCAGTAGTGAGGGCCTCTTTATCACTTCTGATATTAGAAATTTGTATCTTCTCTTTTTTTCTTGCTTAGCCTGGCTAGAGCTTTATCAATTTTATTGATATTTGTATTAGCTTTTGGCTTTGGTGATTTTCTCTATTGCTTTCCTGTTTTTTATTTTATTAATTTCTGCTCTAATTTCTATTATTTCTTTTCTGCTTGCATTAGGCTCAAATTGCTCTTATTTTTCTAGTTTCCTAAGGTGGACACTCAGATGATTGATTTTAGATCTTTCTTCTTTTCTAATATATGCATTTAATGCTATAAAATTCCCTCTAAATACTGCTTTTGCTGCATCCCAAAAATTTTGATAAGTTGTATTTTCATTTTCATTTACTTCAAAGTATTTCATTTTTTATGATACTTCTTTGACCTGTGAGTTATTTAGAAGTGTGGTGTTTAATTTCCAAATATTGGGGTATTTTTCCTCTCTGTCTTTCTGTTATTTTTAGAAATTAAACATTGGCCTTGCAGTGCTACAAAGCTGTACATTTTATCAAATCAGAATCAGAAATTACTTTTAGAGTGGCATAGATCTTGGTGAGTTCATACTGGATAAGCTTTCCATTGAGAACTTTCTAAGAAAATGCCACTGAACTACTTTATACCAGATGACAGAGTAGAGGAAAATTGCCCAGAAGGCCCCAGCACACCTTCCATGTGCCACATATAACCCTGAGTGCTGTGGCCACAAAGAGGTCAGTCCAGTATAACCTTTAATTTTAAAAGAACCTGATATTTCTGCTTCATAGACAACGATACTCCTACAGTTCAGCAGACCAGCCCTTGGCCAGGCTGAAGAAAGATCAGATTATTCATAGCTTGTTTTCTTGAGTACATTCCACTTTCCTCCTTACCACAGGAAATTCCAAACGATAAGAAAGAAAAGGTAACTAAGGGAATGAAGAAGAAAGAGCTATGATATATTAAAAAACAAACAAACAACAACAACACAACAAGCGTCTTCTTGATCACATAAAACTTAAACTTGCCAAGTGGGCTGAGTTTTCAGTCTTTAATTACAAATATTGTACCAACACAGTGATCACAAGAACTGCCTTCTCACAGCACGACAGTATTGGGTTTAAATCCCATCATCAACGTCATACATAACTATTTCCTTAGTATTGCTTTCTCCTCCTCTCCTTATGAATTAGTCACAGGACTTTCCATGAGTTTGGAAATTTCTCCCCCAATCTTGGATCCTACCTTATTATAAACAGATATGATTAATGACTACGACACACTCAGACACCACCTCCAGCTCTATCTCAACAGATACAAACCGCATTTCCAAATCACCCACCTCCACACGATCTCTGGTTACTGTTAACAACTGACACAACAGTTCAGTTAAGTATTGATCCTTCGATTCATGTTTCCCAGGTCAAAACATATACATCACTTTCTCCTGGCTACTGAACATCCATTCCTCTGAAAATCTTAAACTGAGGATTTTTAGGAATCTTCTAGAAGCCGCTACCTTCTGATTCTTCAACACCCTTTTCTGTCACTCTAGTTTACTGCTAATCTTTTTTTTTTTTAATATGTGTTGACTGGGTCATGTTGTAAGTTGTATATAATACTGTGAGTCACAGTGAAAATAAACGTGGAAGCCACTGGCCTAATCTCACCCCATACTTTGCCTCTCTCCATCTCCCAGGGCCCTTCCATTTTGGTCCGTCAACAGCAACATCTCTAATGCCCTTAACCTGCCCTGAATGTTCTGTGCACTTCCTTGCTCAGACTAAAACCTAAAAGCACAGGTTTCATAAACATAATTGTGGCGAGCGTGGACGTCATTAGACATGCTCCAAGCAGGAAACAATCTGCTTTACCTCGATCCTCATTAGACTTACACAGAGTAACTGAGTACTCATTTTTTTTAAGTTGTGGGGTTTTTTAAGTTTATTTTTTAAATATGGTAGAATATATATAATACAAAATTTACCATTTTAACCATTATAGGTGTCGAATTCACTGCCATTAATTATATTCACAATGTTGTGCAACTATCACCACTATCTATTTCCAAAATTTTTCCATCACCCCAAACAGAAATTCTGTACACATTAACCAATAATTCCTCATTCCCCACTCCCCTCAGCCCCTGGCAACCTCTAATCTACTTTCTGTCTCTATGAATTTGCCAATTCTACATATTTCATAGAAGTGGAATCATACAATACTTGTTCTTTTGTGTCTGGCGTATTTTGCTTAGTACAACGTTTTCAAGGTTCATCCATGTTGTAGCATGTTTCTGTATTTCATTTCTTTTTATGCCTGAGAAATATTCCATTGTATGTACACACCATATATTGTTTATCCATTCATCGGTTGATAGACATTTGGGTTGTTTCCACCTTTGGGCTATTGTAAATAATACTGCAATGAGTACTGGTGTCCAAGTATCCGTTAGAGTCCCTGCTTTCAGTCTGTACTGAGAAGTGGAATTGCTGGATCGTGTGATAATTCTGTGTTTAGCTTTGTGAGGAACCACCAAACTGTTTTCCACAGTACTCCACCATTTTACATTCCCACCAGCAATATATGAGGGTTTCAATTTTTCCACATCCCCACCAACACTTATTTTTTGGGTATTTTTTATTTTTAACTTTTTTACTCTAGCTATCCTAGTGGGTGTGAAGTGGTGTCTCATTGTGGTTTTGATTTGCATTTTCCTAGTGACTGATGATGTTGAGCATCTTTCCATGTACTTATTGGCCATTTTTCTATCTTCTTTGGAGAAACGTCTATTCAAGTTCTTTGCCCAGTTTTTAATTGGGTTGATTGTCTTTTTGTTGTTGAATTGTAGCTGTTCTTTATATATTCTGGATGTTAAATCTTTATCAGATATATGTTTTGCAAATTTTTTTTACAATTCTGTGGACTGTCTTTTCATTTTTATGATAATGTCCTTTGATGCACAAAAGTTTTATATTTTTATGAAGGCCAATTTATCTATTTTTCTTTTGTTGCTCATGCTTTTAGTATCATATCTAAGAATCCATTGCCAAATCTAAGGTCATGAAGATTTACTCCTATGTTTTCTCCTAAGAGTATTATGGTTTTAGCTCTTCTGTTAAGGTCTTTGACCCATTTTCAGTTAATTTTTGTACATGATGTGAGGTAGAGGTCTGACTTCATTCTTTCACATGTGGAAATCCAGTTGTCCCAGCACCATTTGTTGAAAAGACTATTCCTTCCCCCAGTGAATGGACTTAGCACCCTTGTCAAAAATCACTTGGCCACAGATGTATGCGTTTATTTCTGGACTCTGTTTGGTCCCATTGGGTGACAGGAAACTCACTCCCTCTAAAATCAGCTCCTTTCAGATTGGGTGAGTTTTTGTGGTTTTCCTAAAATGGAGCTAAAATCTGCCTTCCCTAGATCCTCCCCTGTTATTCTCTCTTCTCTCTTTGGATCCAAGGAGGCCCTCTCCTCCCTCTGGCTCCTGAGACCCTGAGGGATTTAACAGATCAGCTGTCACATTCCTCCACTCCCCCAGTCTGCTTTCCTCCATGGAAGGAAGTATATTTATTAAGCACCTACCATGTGCCAGGCTTATGCATTTTCTCACTTCACACTCATCGCCACCTAGAGAGGTAAGTATGATTATTGTCCCCATTCTACAGAAAACTGAGGCTCCAAGAGGCTGAGTGACCTGCCAGAGGTCACACAGCCAGACTCCAGAGCCCACACCTGTTCTAATACACCAGGTTACCCTCTGCCAGCTTTTTTCACTTCTGCCAAGGACACGGTTTTGCGTTTGTTTTGCATGTCTGAAGGGTAGAGGTCAATCTTCCCAGCTCAGAGAGGAAAAAAGTGTCCAAAGAACACACAGCTAGCAGTGAGTCAGAGCTGAGATCAGCACCCCGGCTGCCGGATGCAGAGGGGTGGGGAGGGGTTAGCCAGATTAAAATTCTCCCTCCTGGCTGTGTGTACTTGAGCAAGTCAGGCCACCTCTCCGAGCTTCCATTTCCTTCTCTGTGAAATGTTTACAGATAATAAAATTGGACTTCTGTTTAAGACAGCAAACCAAGTACACACTTAAACCACCCATCCCACTGCAAACACAGAAATGACAGGAAAACACTAACATGAGCAAGAGGTCATAGCAGAGGTGCCCAATGACAAGGGTTGAAGCCCCTCCCATGGGAAGCCAGAACCAGTGCAGGGCCCCCTAATATACGAGGTCAAGAGATGTGCTCTCACAAGGCCCTGACAACGTGCACATGGGAGCAATATCCTGAAGTGATGATGGGTTCACAACCACTTCAGGAAGTTCCCACAAACTCCCCAACTAGAAGAACTTACATCTGAGGAAATAGAGAATAATAGCAATCTAAAAGGGCTGAACAACAAATGTATTAAATAACTTAAAGAGATAAAGGAGTTAATAATAGCTGTAAAACAAGAACAGGAGAATATGAAACAAAAATAGGCAGATATGAACGAGCTCAGATATAAAGAGTACAGTTGCTAGAATAAAAACTCAATAGATGGGGAAGTGGAGACCCAGAGCTGGGAAGGAATTTAACAAGGTCACACTGGATTTTAGTGGCAGACATGGATCTAGAACCAAAGCTGAACTCAGGAGTCAGGTTCTCCAAGGAGAATGGATGTTCTGTTTTCCTCTCCCTCTCTCTTGTTTCTCTTTTCTTTCCCTGAAGAGTAAGGCTGGTGCTGAACTGAACTCCTCAGCCCCTTCCCAGATGAGATGGCTTCTCTTCCTTGACTGGGCAGGGTGAGACCAGAGGTTTCTCTTTGAGATGGAGAGCTAGCAACCCCTCTCCTCTGGGATTGAATTAAATTAAACAGAATCTTAGTGTCTGAAGAGGAGTTGGTTAAGTGAAGCCAGAAAGCGGCCATTAGACTTGCCTTTTGTGTATTGATCGCTGGATGCTGGGTTTGGGTCTTATCCTCTCTGAGCCTCAGTTTCCTCACCTATAAAATGGGTTCAAGGGTCCCCACCCTAGGCAGATGTTCTGAGAATTAAATGGGAAGTTGTGTGTATGAGACATCACGGACATCAGAGTTGTCACGCACAGAGCCCTTCCCGGAGCTTCACAGCCCTGTCCTTCGAGCTCAAAGACACCCCAGACAAGGACAAAGCTACAGGCACATGGGACCCCAGCCTCCAACAGAGAAGAGAGACATTCAAAACTGCAAAGGGATATAAGGGAAGGAAAAAAAGATGAAAAAGGAGAGCAGGGAGACGGCCACATCCCTCCCCGCCGCAGGCCAGAGGACAGGGCTTTTCTCTTGCTCCTGAGATGATGCGCGTTCTCTGGTGGGTGAGGCCTCGTAATGCTCACAGGCAGATGTGGCAACACTGTTCAAGCACACCACTTACAAGAGCAATGCTCATTTGTCTTCATTTCCACAATGAGGTATCATTTTTCCCATCGGAAGTGTGAAAAGATTTTTTAAATGATAAAACCCAATGCTAGGAAAGATGCACCCATGTACTTGCATAAGTTGCTTCCTGGTGGATAAGTTGCGGTGGATAAGTTGCTTCCTGGCAGAGCAACCAGGAAACATGAAAGACAAGGACGCCACTTGTCTCCTACGGGGCCGCTGCTCCAGGGTTCCCACTGTCCCTTTGCTGGCCTCAGCAGCCCCCCTCAAACACAATGTTCCAGCCACTCAAAACCTCCTTTGATTTCCAAAAGGATGTTCTCTCACCTCCACATGCTGTTCCTTCTGCCTGGAACACTCTTTCCTCACCTTCTCCTCAGCCAAATCTCACTCATCCTACGGGACTCAGCTTAGATGTTACCTCCTACAGGAAGCCCACCAGATTGACCCCCTGTCAGCTAGGTCAGCAGCCCCTTCTGGACCCCCAGGGCCCCGTGGGCTTCCACCATCACAGCAGTGATTACTCTAGGTCTGTGCCCCCCATGACACACATCTCCAGAACAGGCACATGATAAATATAGGAGGAATGAAATATTTGGAGAAAAAGGTGAGTTCTGTGTGGTCTTGGGACCCACCGTGGAGAGAGGGGTGGAGGTCCAGGGTGGGGTCAGCATTTGAAAGAACATTCTAAGAATTCTAGCTCACTAGCCAGCCTAGGCTGCCTTGATAGGTAATGAGCTGCTCATCACAGGAAGGTAGGCAAGCAGAGGTCAGAAACTGCTTCCCTCAGCCCCTCTCCTTCACATCCTGAGGCCAGTCCTCCCTCCAGGCCTTTATCCAGTGCCCTCTGCCCCAAGCTAGTCCATGTGCCTCGTATTCCCTCCTCTTGCTCAGAAGGCTTCCCAGGGGAAGTTGGGGGAGGGGGTTTCCACAGCTTTGGGCAGCCCAGCCTATTCCCCAGAAGGCCTTGGGGCCCTGACTCTCCCTCCGAGAAGGCTCCTGGCACATGAAAGCCTCAGAACAGGTCCCACCTGGGCTCAGCCAAAGCAGGCGTCAAGTGGGGGCCATGCGTGTGTGGCTAGTATTTGCTCAGAGCCTCGTACATGCCAGCCCCAGTGGTTCCCACTTCATTTGGAGTCAAAGCCAAAGTCCTGCATGGTCTGCCCCCACCTGCCCCTCACTCACTCTGCTCAGCCACACTGGCCTCCTCACTGCGCCTCAACACACTGGGCACATTCCCATAGGCTGTTCTCTCTACCTAGACGCTCTTCCCCAGATATCCACATGGCTGGTCTCTCTCTTGATTCCCATGATGCTCTCCGTCCCCTGGGGAGAGTCCCTGCACCCGCCCAGGGTCTGTGGCTGAGGCCTCCCCGACCCCCCATGCCTGGGCCTGCCCAAGCCCCCACAGACTCCGCCTTAAAGTTCAAGGGGAAGGAGCCTGATCAAGGGGCCCCTGAGACACAGCATCCAGCCCTTTTGCCCCACATGAACTGATGACTCCACCCCCAGGGCGAGTCTTCAGGGGAGGAGGCCCCACCTCTTCCCTTCCGAGCAGGGCCCAGCGCCCCAGGCACCTGCTCCAGCCGAGGTACACATACAGGAAGAGCTCGACACATATGCAAGTGGAAGCGAGGTCTGGAGGGACAGGAGAGGAGAGGCGAGGACGGAGAGAGCCACGTGGAAACAGAACAAGAAACACAGGGAGAAGGAAAGATGGGGGGAGCTGATCTCCACTAACTACACCCCAAGACCGTCCCCCAACACTCAGACCGGCAGACAACAGCCAGACATCGTAAGCGCTAATCGCCTGTAGCAGACACCCCACCTTCCCCGGCAGCCATCCCAGACCCCAGCCGTCAACCCCGGAACAACGGGCCCTGCGGCAGCCAGGCTCCCACCAGCCGAGGACCCACTGACCTCCTCAACAGCCCGGCCGACGACCGACTCACGCGCCCGCCCCTGGAACCACCCCGCGCGGAGCCCCAGATCTTCACAACTGCTTCTCCGCAACAGTCAGACCCCACAACAAAGCTGCATCCCCGTAACAAGCCCCAACCCTCCTCTACAGCCAGAGCCCAAGAACAACTACCCTTAGAGCCGCAGAGCAGCCCAGCCCTCTGTGGTCTCAGAGCACTGTCTCCCGAGTCCTCCAGCGCCACCCCCAGCCTGGCCACACCCACATCCACGGCTCGTGGTTGTATAAGGACGAGGATGACAGGGCCTTTTCAGAGGTGCATGTAGCCTAGGATTTCCATCCAGTTCGTGTTAAGAAGACCATGGCTGGCGAACAACAGGCAGCCTCAGCAGCTGCAGCGTGTGGGCAGGGGCCCCGGGCGGGGTGACACCCACAGAAGAAGCAAGGAAACAGGAAGGAGGTCAGGCCTGGTGATGAGAAAGGGCAAGAAGAGGGAGGAGGCAGACTGTGGGGAGCAGGTGGCCGTGGGATGCAGGCAGCGGTGAGGAAGGCCCTCCCAAAATGGAGCTCAGCACTGGGGGCTGATGCTCCATGTGCCCACCACACAGCTCCACCGGGGGGCTGTGCTCAGCAGCTGGCCCTGGGCCTGTCCGCTGCCCCTTCCCCAGGGCAACACCCTCCTTCTCCCTCTTGGGGCAGCTGGTGCCAGAGAGAGCAGAACCCAAGAAGGGAAGAGAGAGGAGGGACCCTCAGAGTTGAGAAGCCCAAGGATGGGGGCCAAAAGGGGCAACAGAGACAATAGTGGACAGAGAGATGGGGGCAGGGACAAGGACAGAGACAGAGAGAGACACACAGAGGCAGAGAGACACATAGGGAGAAACCCAAAGAAAGCCAGAGACCCAAAGAGACAGCTAGAGATTCACAGTGAGAGACAGAAAGAGATAGAGAAGAGAAAGCTGTAAGAGACTTAAGAGGACTCAGAGAAATAGAGATGCACTGGAGAGGGGAAGACAGTCGAGAGGACGAGAGACAGACACACGGGAGACAGAGCTGGGAAGACAATGCTGGGTGCCACCCCAAGGACCCCCCATCACCCCTTGAATGCCAGCGGGCTCAGCCAGGTCCCTTCCTGCACACTGGACTTCCCTTTCTGTCTGTTTCCCAGTGAGTCCGGTGTGAGCCACATCAGCCTCGTGTGGCCTCTGTGTTGGAGGGAGTCACCAGCATCTCAATAAAGGTGACACCCAGGCGCCAGCCTGCAACCTGTAGCTTCCCCTCCAGGACTGACCCCTCCACACACCTAGTGTCTGCCCAAGGATCAGGCACCATGGGCTGGCTCAGGCTCAGGGGAGGTCACCAGGGTGCAAACAGCACCCCCAGGGAGGACACAGAGAGTGGAAAGACCCTCTGGTCCAGCCACCAAGGGCCCATCGAGGAGGCTTGGGCTGGCCAAAGCTAGAGCCACCTACCCTGGAGGGCAGGAGGAAGGGGATGCCTCTCTCTCTTTATATCCCAGGAGACTTCCCTGCTCAAACACCCTCTGTGGCTCTCCATTGCCTTTCAGATTTTCTAATTCCTTGTCCTGGATTTACCTTCTCTTTCTAGCCACCCATCCAAAGAAACTGAGGCACAGAGATATTAAGTAACTTGCCCCCAGGGGAAATTAGGGCTAATTCTTCAAGTAAAGTATGAGTTTTCCTTGTGGACATTAGTAAAATGAGAATGAAAAGAACTTCAGGGGCCGCCCGGAGGCGCAGCGGTTTAGTCCGCGTTTGGCAGCCCAGGGTTCGCCGGTTCGGATCCCGGGCGCCCGCCGACGCACTGCCTGTCAGCCATGCCGTGGTGGCGTCCCATATAAAGTGGAGGAAGGTGGGCACGGATGTTAGCCCAGGGCCAGTCTTCCTCAGCAAAAAGAGGAGGCTTGGCAACGGATAGTAGCTCAGGACTGGTCTTCCTCACAAAAAAAGAAAAACTCCAGGCAGAGAGAACAGTAAATGCAAAAGCCCAGAAGTAAGAGTCTGCATGGATATTTTGGGGGGAACTGTGGAAGAGGGTGGAGGGACTTAGACCTGCTGATAGGAAAGATCCTGCAAGTAGTTCTGGGGTAAACAGATTGCATGGGACAGGACTCGGGGCCTGGAGACCAGGGAGGGCCTGGGGTCGTGCTCCAGGCAGGAGAAGAGATATCTCGAAGGACTAGATTTGAGGAACTGAGCAACCTTGGCTTAGGGAACAGCGGCACCTGGTGGTATCTGTGTGGAACCGCACCCTCTTTCATTGGTTCATTCAACAGACATTTATGGGGAGCACATTTAGCGTCCCCAGTGTATTTGACACGCGGAGCCAATCATTTTCAACACTTCCTTCCTATAAAATAAAATTATTTTCAGCAATAATCATAAAATGACACAAATAATAATGATGACTGTAAAAGAAGTGCAGGCAGAGAAAATTTATTTCCCTTCTGATATACTTTATGTAATAACGTAAAATAATTGTCCAGTAACTAAGTGAATTTTAATAAAATTGAAATATCTACAAACAGTACAATTTGGGAAGCCACAAAATCGTACCATTGATGTAATATTTTTTTCCTGATTTCACTTATCAGTTTTAAAACAATTAAAAAATGTTTGCATTTAGTTCACGCATGAACTAAGGTGTGTATTTGCCATCTAAAAGTATTACATCTCATGGTTTGCAAGCCTTCACTGTTTTAAACACAAAATCTCCAGGTGGTCACACAGAATGACAAAATGGAAGTAATTCGAGCTTGTGTCTGTATCTTCACAGTCAATGGGCTCTCCTTGTCTGGTTTGAATCTAAATGCAGGACGATATCGTCTGGGGGCGCTGGGAGACCCTCAAACAATTCCAATCCATTACAAATTCACTCTCCAAAGGAGCACGCAGCCGAGAGTCTTCGCGTGTCCGGAGTTGACTGGATGACTGCGGGCTCTCTGAATTAACTTCCACAGAATACAGTTCATGAAAGAATACGCTAATATGAAGCTTACATATAAATTATTAAAATTAACAGTAAACGGTGAAATCAGAGTAAGGTCTGTACCCAAGTTAATAATCCCCATGTCAATTCCCGAGGTTTGACAATGTACTCATATGTCACCAAGGCTCTGGGGTCTCATCTCGTCCCCCACACAGGCATCCTGCCCCCACTCCGCACAATAGTTAAAGCCCAGTCCCTCCCCCAACGTTCCACAAAACAGACACAGGCATTCTAGATCTCCACAGATAAAGAGAATTTGCCTTCCCAGAGGCTGCAGAAAATCTCCTTGCCTTTGCTTGGCTCTGAGTGGGTTCACGGCCGCCCTTGAGCCAGTCGCTCTAGAGGCCGAGCCACGAGAATGAGGCATTGGCTGGGAACTGAGGATGCGGCCAACTGCTGCTGAGGAAAGGGGGCAAGTTCAGAAAAGAAATGCAGGGACCTGGCTCCATTTCACACGACCGGTTGGGTTCTGCACTCCAACACCCCAATTTTCCATGTGGGGAAACTGAGGCAGCAAGAGCTTGGGGACAAGTCTTCTCCTGAGCAGAAGTGAGCCGGCACCTGGGGCACCGGGTGATGAAGCCTCCTGTTGCAGCTGTCTGGGACCAGGGAGGAAGGCGGGGCAGTGGAGTAGGGTGCTGGGTGATAGAATCACCTGGAGACTTGAAACCACCAACCCTGGGGCGTGCGGTGGGGGGAGGGGTCGGCATTTGTGAAAACCTCTCCAGGTGATGCTAACTCGTAGCCAGCATGCAGAGCACCCATCTCATGCAATCCAGCAGTGCATGCAGCCCCTCGGCCCCCACACTCACCTGCCCCAGTTTCTCCACTCTGCCACAGCCCCTCACTTGCAAGAGGATGTTCCCAGGGAAGAGACGTAGGAAAACCAGCCCCCCGACCCTGGGGGTCATGTCCAGGCCCACATAAGAAGAGTTGTTTTCAGGCACTTGCCATCGACCCCTTCCAATGACCCTCCCCCTTTCCTGGTCCCACCCTCACCCCAGGAAAGACAAGGGATCTCAAATGAGAGAGAAACAGATTTTATTCCAATGACTGAGGACTTACCACCCGAAGACACCCAGAGTGTCCCCTCAGGGCCCAGAGGAGGGAGGGTCCTTGTTGTCAGCAATGACCCCTCAGCTCAGGGCCCCCCAGTAGATACCAGCCCAGGACCAGACTACACAGCCCCACCCTCCCAGGGTCCTCCCTCCTCCCGCAAGCAGAGAGGATAGGTGACCAGGTGGGGAACGCTAGACCAGTGTGGCCCTGAGGCCTCGGCTGTCCCCCTTACCACAGCCCAGCTGGTGGGGGGAGAGGACTGAGCTGGCCCCAGCCAGCTGAAGGCACAGAGAAAAAGCTGGGGTGTAGGGGCCCACAGGCCCTGGGCAGGCTGGAGCTCAGGCACAGGTGGCCTCAGCCCCCTTTTCACACGCGGGGGGCCCCTCGACTTTGCTAGCCAAGCTGTAGTAGTAGGCCCGCATGCGCTGCTCCACAGTCACAAAGTCTGGACGGTCCTCCCACCTGTGGGGGGTGGGGTAGATCTAGGCCACTGACCACACCCCCAGAACCCAACTTCAGCTGGAGGGTGGATGGGCACGGGGCTCAGAAAATCAGGGGGGCTGTCGGGTGGTGGAGTACAGGGTAACGGAGAGGTCTCCTGGGTGTGAGGGCACTGGAATTCAGGTGTTGCTGGACCGCCTAGCAGAAGAGCTGCTGACATGCGGGATATTGGGGTAACCGTACACTGAGTGTTAACTGGTGAAGACTTAGGGAACTGAACTTACTGAGTGTTGGGGTGACAACTATTGACTGTGGGGAGCTGGGATATTGAATGCTGAAGGACTGAGCATGTGCCGACGGCCAGGGTACTTGGGTGCTAGGTGCCGGCTTTCATGGGTACAAGTACACTGCCCGAAATCGAGCAGAGCACTGGAGCATTGAGGGTGGGCTCAGCTAGCGGAGAGCTGGGATAGTCCTGGTCGTGTGTGTGGAATATCCGTGTATTGTGTTGGGGTGTGAGGTCCTAGCATCCTCGGGTATTGGGGTGTTGGTGTTTCCTGATGGAGGCGGGTTAGTCCACGTTGGATAGGGATGGACTGATCATTTACTTATCATAAATAGGGTGTCTATTTATTGGACTGCTTTGGTGTTTGGGTGTCACAGTCATAGGCGTTGGCCAGCAGAATAACCGATGTTGGGTAAGAGAGGTATCAAATGTTGGAATGTCCACACGTAGCATGGTCAGTGTGGGGAAACAGCTTGTTTGAGTGAACGCTGCCTGTTGTCTGATGGGAAGTTGAGACACTGACGGCATCAGGAGCCAGAGTGTTCAAGTGCTGAGCTTCAACCAGGGGTGGGATTTTGAATATATTGAGTATTTGGATGCTTCGCTGTTGGCCTGTCTGGGTAATTCAGTGTTGAGTGTTGGCTGGTGGGGGACTGAGGAATTAGATACTGGAGTATTATCTCATGCCCTGAGTATTGTATCATAATTTGGGTAATAGAGTACTGACTAGTGTGAGTACTGCAGGGTCAATGTGCTGAGTGTTGGCTGGTGGCGGGACTGAGGTTTTAGATGCTTGGGCACTGGGTGTCCACAGGTCAGTTGTTGGGATGCTGGCCCACTGGAACACTGCAGGGTCAGTGTGTTGAAGAACTGAGCATGGATGCAGGGAGATTATTGGAAAGGCGAGAACTGGGTGAGAGTCTTTGGGTGGGAAGACACACTGGACTATTGGGCACCACAAGCTCCTGCCCCAGGCGCCAGTTCAGCCAGGTACCCTCCCACCCACTGGCACTCACTTGTAGATCCAGCAGTCGCTCATGAGTGTGTACATTTCGGGCGGACACTCTGGCGGGCACTCCATCCGCTTGCCCTGCTCGATGAAGACCATGACCTCGGGGCCCTTCATCTTCTGCTCAAGCCAGAGCCAGGGGCACATGTGAGTAACCAGGGGCCCCTCACCCTCATCCTCCTTCCCACCCAGCCCTCCGCCCGCCTTGCCCACACTAACTTTGTAGGGCTTCTGGCCGTAGGAGAAGGCCTCCCACATGGTGACCCCATAGCTCCAGACGTCACTGCGGCTGGAGAACTTGCGGAAGTTGATGCACTCAGGCGCGTACCACTTGAGCGGCCACTTCCCCGCCGAGCGGGCCTGCGGAGGGGGAGATGCTGCCAGGGCAGGGCTCAGGGACCCTCCACCTACCAACCCCATCCACCTGGGCACCACAGGGGGGGGGGACTCACAGTGTAGTAGCTGTCATCGGCACCCAGTGCCTTGGAGAGACCAAAGTCGCTGATCTTGGCATAGTGCCGGTTGACCAGCAGGACGTTGCGGGCCGCCAGGTCGCGGTGCACAAAGTTCTTCTCCTCCAGGTACTTCATCCCCATGGACACCTGGTGCAGCAGCTCCGCCACATTGCTGACGGGGATCTCCTCCCTGGGGTGCAGGGGAGGCAGCGTCAGCTGGGAGGGGACAGTGCAGGCCCCCAGGGGGCAAAGCCCACTTCTCTGACCCAGCTGAGCACATGTTCAACAGATGCTTCCTGAGCATCTGCTGTGTGCCGGGCACGGGGCTGGGGACACAGCAGTGAACAAAGCAGGCAAAACCAGTCTCGAGGCTTTAGATTTACCATATACTACGATTCCCCAACTTACACATTTGCCTGCATCTTCTATGTGCCCTCAGGGGGGTCTCACAGGCATCTCAGAGAAACAAGAGAAAGCTAAGCTCCTGACTGCCCACACGTGTGCGCACAAACACACCATGACTGCCCCCGCACCCCACCTTCTTCTCCACCGGCTCCATCCATCCAGCCTTTCGTTTACTCTGGCCAGAAGCCCTGGCCTTACCCTCAGCTCCTCCTTCTCACACCCCACACCCAATCCGTCAGCAAACCCTGGCAGCTCTGCCTCCAGAATCCCTCCAGAATCCTCCCACTTTCCACCTCTACCTCTGCACCCTGGCCCAGCCCCCATCCTCGCTAGCCTGGACAGAAGAGTCACCTCCACCCTCACCCCCTCCCCCCCCACTGGAGTCAGGCCCTGCCCCTCCTCTGCTCACAGCCTCCCAGGGCTCCCACCTCACTCAGGGTGAAAGCCCAAGTCCTCCCCACGGCCCACAAGGCCATGCATGATCTGCTTCATTACCCCCCTACCCACATCAGCTTCCCCTCTCCCCTCCACTCACTCTGCCCCAGCCACGGGGCCCTCGTCACTGTTCCTCCACCACACCAGGCACGGGCGTGCCTCAGGGCCTTTGCACAGGCTGTGCCCTCCACCTGGACCACTCTTCCCCAGAGCCGCACTTTGCTGCCTCCACCACAGACCTCACCTTCTCACTTGTCACCTTCTACCCTGACACTCCCAACCCTCTTTTCCATAGTACTTATCTCCTCACATACTCTACACTCTATACTTGATTGTATCATAATTATTATTGAAAGCCTCTCTTCCCCAACAAGAATACGGGGCGGAGATCTTTGTCTCTTTTGTTCACTGATAAATCCCAAGTGCTGGTGATAGTCTCTGTCACAGAGAAATTCCCAAAAAACACCGTGGGATGACCAGATGACTGCTGGACACCAGCAAGAGCCCAGGCTGACGAGCACATGTCTCAGTGAGTGGAGAAGATGGAGTCTGTGAGGGCAAGAGTGTGAGGCAGGAGGGAACACAAGTGAAACTGCAATCTCTTTAGATCGGAGGTTGGCACATTTTTTCTCCCAAGTGACAGGAAAATGATAGTAAATATTTCAGCCTTTGCAGGCCACCTGTGGTCTCTGCCACATGTTCTTATTTGTTCTTTTTCTTTTACTACCTTTTAAAAATGCAAAACCACGCAATACAAAAGCAAGCCGTGGGCTGCAATTTGCTGACCCCAATTTGCTTTTAGGTCAAGGACAGTTGACTGTGGGCAACGTCATGCAGGTCGTGAATTTGGCCGAGAGAGTTGGGGGGGCAGTAACGGCAGAGCCAATGCTTAGGAAGCTCTTACAAGCAGAGCCAGAAGCTGTTCTAAACACTAAATATCTACTCATTTAACCCTCTCCAAGAGCCCCTGAGGTGGATACTGGGATCACCACTGTGGTACCAACGAGGAAACTGAGCCACAGACGAATTAAGAGACCTGCCTGGGGTCACACGAGCTAGTGGCTGAGCTGAAACTCAACCCTGGAGGCCGGACTCTGCCATCCGTGCTGTCAACAGCTCTGCCTCGTGGGCGTGAGTGTGGGTGTCGGGGAGCAGGGGAGTAGGTGTGAGTGTGTCATGGGTGAAGCACACACATAAGTGGACGAGATCAGCCCCCCAGCCCCCAGGGGCTCACTTCTTTCCGAGCAGGAACTTATGCAGGGGTCCGCCGCCCGCCATCTCCATGACGAGCATGAGGGCCTCGGCCTGGCAGACTCCGATGAGCCGCACAATGTAGGGGTTGTCCAGCTGGTGCATGATCTGCGCCTCCCGCATCATCTCATCCTTGTCTGTCTTCTCCGTGCCCTGTTTCAACACCTTGATGGCCACATCGATCTGCTTCCTGCCATGACGCACGCCCACGCAGAGGTGCACACATGAGCCGGCACAGGCCATTTGGCCCCCTCATTCCCACCCGACCTGCCTCTCTTCTGCCCGGACTTGTGTAGTGGACACTGTGGTTTGCCACCCAGATCTCCCTTCAGGGCCAAGGCACGCACTCTGCTGCCAGGAGTGTCTGCTGGGGACAGCTCACAGCTGAGTCCCTCACTGGGAACTGCCCCTCACTGAAAAGAACCACCTCAATGTTACACTCTCCCCAGGGGCAGCCTGTACCCAATGACCAGTAGACGCAGAGGTACAAGGGGGGCCCTTCTGCAGCTCCCCTGGGATCAGCCGAGGCCTCTGTTGCAGCTGCAGCTCAGCCCATCCTCTCCCTGCCCCAGGCCTGCGTCTCTCACTCCCGAGCTCACCCAGGTAAGCCCCCAGCATGAAACTTCCTGTGCCAGGGTCTGCTTCCCAGGCAAACTGATGTCGCATCCTGGCTCCAACCCCCAAGGCCTGGTGAGGCCGCTCCCCTCCTCTGCCCCTCATGCAGTGGTTCCCCGAATCGCGGCCGGGGCAGCCATACTTGCGCATGCGGTAGACGCCCTGGCGTACTGAGCCAAAGTTGCCACAGCCAAGTTCAATGTCAGCTATGAGGAGGTTCTCGCGCTTCAAGAAGAGCTTCTTGTCCTTGAGCTCCTCGGGGTCACTGTAGGGGCTCTCATACACGCTTGTGTCCATAGGCATCGGCCGTGGTTTCTCTGGGGATGCTAAGCGTGCTGGACACACAGACACAGGCATGCACTCCCAAGTCAGGAGCGGGGAGAGGGATGGGGGACGAGGAGGGCAGGGCAGACAGGGTGCACCATCCAGAGCATGCACAGGCTGTGGGAACGTGTGTGTGTGCACGTGTGCACTTGTGCGTGCTCCTGGTCCCATCTGTGGGTGAACTGGAAAGCCACGTCCAAGTGGACTCTAAAGGCATGTACATCTATGTGCACACGTAACCATGTGTATACCGGCTGGAGTGTGCACACGTGTGCCCCCGTGTTCACACACATGCACCCACGTACACTCTCACCCATGTCTCTGTGTGTGCTGAGGATCCAAAGGCATGTCTGCATGAGTAACCATTAGTGTGCCAACTGAAGCATGCACACCTATGCATGTGTGTGCACTGACATGTGTGCACCTATGTCTGTGCCTGCCCGTGTCTGCACACGCACCACGCAGCCATGTTTACGAGGGCTCCAAGGGTGAGCTTCTGTGTGCACATGCAACCACGTATGTTCCCCATGTACACACGCACACAGGCTTGCAGCCATACAGCAAACACAGGAGCATCTGCAGCAGGGCATTTTAGGAGCATGGGCTGTGGGTTCAAATCCCAGCTCCACTACTGCCTAGCTGTGGGAACTTAGACAGTTACTTGCCCTCCTTTCTCATCTATAAAGTGAGAATAATTACTGTGACTTCTTCATATGGCATGTCGGAAGGACTCAACAAGCTCGTACACACAGTGAGCTTGGAGAGTGACAGGCACATGGTAGGTACTTAACAAATCTGTGTTTGTACCCCAGGCGCCCGGGCATGGCCAGGTGTACTCCCCTCATGTCAGCACGCACCCGTGTACACGCACACAGGTGGGCATCTGCAGGCAGTGTGTTCACAGGGCAAACGGAGCCAACCACCACAGGCCGGGCCTGGCTCACGTCCCTCCCCCGCCACCCCCCAAAGCTCCCCCATGGAGCCTGCTCTCGGCCTGGTACGAGCACCCACACACACCGCCACCTCTGCCAACTCACCTGGTTCGGGGGTGTATCCATCTGAGTTGAGGGTGTCGATCCGTTTCTGAGGCTAAAGGTCATGGGGTCAGCAAGGGTCAGCACGGCCCAAGCTGGGGGCACCCAGCCTCTCTCAGGAGACCCATATCCTCCAAGGACTCCCAGAGACGGTGCTGGGGGGACCCTCTTCTGTTCCACGGCAGCCCCACTCCCCATCCCAGCCTCGCCCTGGGAACAGGACCCACCCCCCCACCCAGCTCCATCCCTGAGGCCCCAACTCTGAGATGCGGCTGACTCACGTGGGTGAACGTGGATGGGTGGGCTGGGAGTGTGGGAGCAGCGGCCCCTGGGGGAGCAGAGGGGACAGTGAGGGGGTGGGAGATGGGGTCTCCCGCTCTCCCCGCACACCCGCCCACTGCCCCGCTCACCCGCGCCGGCGCTCGCGTTGGTGTTGGGGCAGGCCTCCTTCAGGCAGTAGATGAGCCCGTCAGCCTTCAGCTTCAGGTACTCTACCAGCTGCAGGGACGGGGCGTCAGGGCCGGGCTCCTCTCCTCGCCAGGAGCCTGAGCACCCCACCACAGCGTCTCCCCCACAACAGAGCGGGTGGCAGCTTACCTGCCAGAGCGTGTCAAACTTGGTCCCCTCGGGAATGCAGTATTTGCCCGCCTTGTCCTGGCTGATGAGGTAGTGGTACACGGTCTTCCCATAGATCAGGGACAGTGCGTACGTGCCCTGCTCCTTCCGGGGCCTCAGCCTGGTGGAGAAAAGGAGGGGATGTCACCCCTACAACCACCTGGGACCCCCCCCCCGTGTGCCCTCCTACTGGGCTCCAATTCCCACACACACACCCTTCGAGCTCTGCACCCCAGAACCCAATGGAGAAGCAGCAGGGACTGGGGGATCCAAGGTCAGGCCTCACTCAACCTCCAGACCTACTGGTAACAGGAGAACGGCAGTGCTCACAGGGAGACAGGGTCACCCAAGGCTGACACGTGGCTCTGCATGGCCTGATACTCAGCCACAACTGGACACTTGGCCATGCAGGGGGGGCACCTGGCCCTCCACGGCTGAACACTTGACCACCCATTGCTGGCCATAGACTGGGGGACACTCAGGCATCCAGGGGGTACACTTGGCCATCCATGGAGGGATATCTGGCCATCTGTAGTGGACACTCACAGGGCGACACACAGCCATTTCTGCATGAAGAGCAACAAAGGGAAGCACACCTCCATGGTGAGCTCTTGGGGCACCTCTGTACAAGTCAGAACGAGTCACCAAAGCACCTACAGCCACCCAAAGCCGGTGGCCCTGGTTCCTCTCATCTCAATAGACTGGTTAACTCGAAGCCTGTCATAAACTCTGCCAAATATTCGCAAACTTTTCCTTTGGGCAGTGGAATTCTTTGTCAAACAACACCTTCCATGGAAGCCTAAGATATGAAACAGGTCAAAGCTGAGCTGGGACGGGGGCTCAGAATCCCACTTGCTCCACCCTCCACTCACTTCTCGACCCCCTCCCCCAGAATCCTCTGATAGTTTCAGGGGGCCTTAGGTAATCCGGTGGAAATTTTAACACCATTGGAATGGTGGTATTGTTGTGTGTGTGTGTGTATGTGCATGTGAGTGTGAGGTAGGAAGGAGGGACAGAGGGAGGGGAGGGGAGAAGAAGAAAGAAAACAGAGGCAAAGACGGTGTGTGATGCAGCTGAATTAGGGACTTGAAATGAAACCAGAGAGGGAAACTTAGACTGTAAAAACAGAGAAAGATGAAATTACATGTGATGAAGGAGAAAGCAGAGACGAGGAGAAAGAAGCGACTACACCAACAGTAGAATCTTGGCAGCTCCCTTTGCTGTGTCCGGCTTGGAGAGAGCCCCTGGACGCTCAGGCCTCTGGGGAAATGTGTGCCTGAGCAACTGAGGTATGAATGTGTGAGATGTGCGCCCAAATGTCAGCAAGGTCTCAGTGAGCATCACACTCGAAAGGGGGAGGGTGCAGCACCTGGACGAAGGTGGGTAACATATGCACAAATGCCAGCCATCACTAGGGACCAGAGATGGAGACCTCTGGAAGTACCAGAGGCAGGCTCTGCCCTCAGAATTACAGCCCAAAAGGAAGGAAAAATAGCCCCAAATGCCATGTTTGAGATGTCTATCCCTTTCATTATGAACTCCTTGTTCCAATCCTATGATAGACTGTTCACAAAACTGCCTGCCTTAATTCTTCTCCCTTAGGTAGTCCCTTCCCCACAGTGACTCTGGTGTTGGCCACGTTACTCCCTTTGGTCAACAGGACATCAGTAACGTCACACGGCAGAGGCTTGAAAAGCACGTGTCGTATTATAACTTGCCCTCTCTGACTGTTCTTGGCAATCCTTCAACCACCACCATCTGAACAAGCCCAGGCTAGCCAGCTGGACGATGACAGTACTGTGGCCAAGTCCTCCCCACCACCCAGGTGACACTGAGCCAACAGCCAGACATGTGAGTGTGGCCATCCCAACCTACTCAGTCCCAGCCCAGAAGCCAAACCAGAAGAACCGCTCAGTTAATTCAGAATCGTGAGAAGTAATAAACTGTCGTTTTGAGCCAGGAAGTGTTGGGGTGGTTTGTTACGTAGCAAGAGCTAACTGATACAAATGCAAAGGTGAGTTTACCCTCTTAGAGAAAAGAGTCCCATCTTAAGTTGTTCAAAAGCCATCCTTGTAGCTGAGAATTATCTGTAACATGCATTCAAGAGTTCCCTCAGAAACCTTGGGAACTTCACTCCAATTTACAGCCTAAATCTCTTAGGCAAGGTGAAAAAAAACTATTTTATCAGCTGACAGCAGAATGTTGTGGAGGGACCAGCAGCTCGTGGGAGGCCTGCCGGCAATGTGGTACACATGTGTAGACCTCACGTGGGTGGGGGAACCAAGGAGGGGTCAGTGCCTCCAAGTGGGTAGGCCCCAGGAGAGGGACCAGCCCTAGGGGAGGTTGGGGAGAGCGAGGATTCAGCCAGGCAGGAACCTGCCTCCTGGTCTTTGTATTTGCTATTTCCGTTCGCCAGGCACGCCCTTCTGCCAGAGAGCTACACAGCTCACTTCTCCCTCCGTTCTTTACTCAAAAGCCAGCTCGTCAGAGAGACTTTTCTGACCACCTAATCTAAACTTGCAACCCCCTCCCTGCCTGCATGCACAGCACTTACACCATCTGACACACTCTACATTTTATTGACTCGTCTTTTTTTGGTCTACCTGCTCCACCAGGCCTGGGATTTGTGTCTGCTTTGTTCATTGCCATGTCCTCAGGGCCTGAAACAGTGCCTGGCACCTAGTAGGTCTTCAGTAAATCTTTGTTGAATGAAGGAGAGAAAATCGAACCATGCAGAAGTTCAGCTACTTGCCCAGTGTCCCCAGCTGGTAAATGGCAGATGCCGGGTTCCAACCCAGGCAGTCCAATTCTGGAGTCCTCACCACTGCTGCTTCTTTCCCATATAACAGTCCCTTTGCACACTCAGAAACACACTACCCACTTGCACATGTGAGCACAGGCACACCCCTCACGGCCCACCTGCACACTGAGGTCTGCCCCAGCCTCACTGCCCCAAAGCCCCATGCCCCAAACCCACATACAGGAACTTGCCGTCGGTCTGCGAGCCCGCATAGAGTTTGCGCTCGGCCTCCTCGCGCGTCAGGCTGCTGTGGTACCAAGGCATCCGCTCGTGAGCCGTAGTGGCAATGAGCTTCTCCACCTGGGGGGCCTGGCTGATGATGGCCTGCTCCAGGGCGTCGCCCTAGGGAAGGAGGTTCGAGGAGACTTGTAAGTGTCACCAAATGCGCGGCCACAGGACCCTCTTCCATCTCCTGGACCTTCCCAACTGCCTCGTCTCCACGAGACCCCTCCTCCCCAGTCCTCCCCAGGCGCAACTAGGGTGAGTCCTTCAGCCTGTTGAGGACAACCCCCAACCCTTATCTCCAAGGCCCCGCCCCAATCCACCAGGCCCCGCCCATCCAGGGCCAGGCTTCAGGCCCCGCCTTCCACCTGCCCCAACCTCATCTTTAGCTCGGAAATATGACTCCGGTAAGTCGGTAAGTCGCGTACCGTGGTGTAGTGCAGGCTGTGGAAGACCATAGCCCAGGGTCCCCGCTGGCCACCCTGTTCCAGGGCCCCACCCCCAGCCCAAGGCTCGCCCTCTCCGGGCCCAGCATGCCCCTCCAGCTTCCGGTCTGGCATAGACGTGCACCATGGCATCGCTCAGGCCGTGGAAGGCGACAGCCACCACGCAGCCACTGCCTCCGAGGCCCCTTCTCAGGCTCCCGAACCCCACCCGGGCCCCATCCCTCCAGCTTCCAAACCCGGCGCAGCACAGCACCGCGCAGGCTGGCGAAGACGACCACTCTCCCGCAGACCCCATCGCTCCCTTGGCCCCAGGGCCCGGCCACCCGGCCCCGCGCTCTCACCTCCAGCTTCCACGTCTGGCGCACGTAATCGCGCACCATGGCGTCGCGCAGGGAGTCGAAGACCCCGGGCTGCGGCTCGAACCCAGACGGCCGGTTGCACGGCTTGCGCAGGTTACAGGGCAGCCCGTCGGGGTCGCGCGAGTAGAACTCGCAGAGCTCGGCGGGACCGCAATGCGCCTTACCGCCGGCGATGGCGTAGGTGCCGTTGAGCTGGCGCTCGATGGGGAAGTGGTGGAAGCGCACGTTGTGCACCAGCGAGAGCACGTAGCCGCCCAGCGAGCGCAGGCACTGGCGCAGCAGGAAGAGCCCGTCGGCCATGCCCGCCAGCTTCAGGTGCTCCTCGGCCTCGGCGCGCGAGATGCTGCCGTAGAAGAAGGGCAGGTGCGCCGCGGGGTCCGGCATCGCCGCCGCTGCCCCGCGCAGGCTGCGCGCCCCTGCGCCTCGCCAGACCCTGCGGGTTCAGAGCGAGATTGGGAACACGTCAGGGCCTCGGCTTCCCTTACTGAAGCCCGTCCACTGGGCCCAGAGATAGTGGAAGAGACGCTGCGTTGAGGGGCATGCGCGTCGCAGAGCTGAGCGTGCGGATCACTCAGAGCCTGCTTTGTACCAGAGTCAACGTGGAGCCTGCTGGGCTCAGATCGGGGAGTCCAAACCCGTCTCTGACTTTTCGGAGACCTTGTGCGGAGCGCCTAGACACCCCACTGGCCCCCACACACCAGCACCTGGAACTATTCATTCATTTCCCAAGCACGTGAATTCTTACTGTGTTTCAGTCTGGTGCTGGAGATATGGGCGAATGAGCCAGACAGTCCCTGCCCTCCTGAAGATAACATTCTGAGGAGGAGGGGATGCAATCAACAACGAAAGAGACAAAAATAATAATTACAGATTGAGGACAGAGTTAGAAAGGAAACAAATAGAGTGGTATTAAGAGACGAGACCACTGTAGCTGGGATGGTCACCTTCTCTGAGCAAGTATATGAGCTGAGATCTGAAGGACGAGGAGGAGCCCACTTTTCAAAAAGCACGGAGAGCACTTCAGGCAGAGGGAACAGCCAGCGCAAAGGCCGTGAAGCTGGAACAAGCTTTGCTCCTCAAAGGAACCTTAACCCCATTAGCCTTCCCCTCTCCCTTTCCCCTGACTCTTTCCCCTGAGCCTTAGAAATTCCCCCTTGCCCTGCCCCCTCTGCCTTCATGGGCGAGTTTCTAGAGAGGATAAACTAATCTGAATATCAATAGGGGACTGGTTATATATTAGGGTTTAACTCCATGTAACCCCATTTGATACAGCCATTAAACAAAAGCAGGTGTGCAACTGGAAAATATGAGCAGGAATTAAGGACATTTAGATAAATAGATACCCAGTGAGGCAGCTAACCTAATTGTCTACTCTCGACTCATCAACTCACCGTGATGGTGATGTCCGATATCTTGATAAGCATTGGGTTACACAGGTGTCTGAATTTTTCAAAATTCGGAGAATGTACACTTAAGATTTGTTCATTTCATTGTATTTGGGCCCCTCAATAAAAAAGAACCATAAAATACTGAACCCTAGTTCATGATCGGTGTGCAGAAATCTTTAGGTGTGGTGGGTACTGATGACTGTAATTTACTTCAAAAGGCATCCAAAAAATAACTGACTGATGGATGGATAGAGAGGGAGGGAGGGATGGATAGGTAGGTAGGTAGATACGCTCAAGTCTTGTTATTCACAGTAGTTCTATAAAGTCACCGCAGACACTGTATTAGCAAACACTGAACCGTTGCTCCTGGGGGAAATCCAGGTCAGGTTCCTTCAAGCCTCTGGTCACAACATTTTCATCAACCGATCAGTACATAACATTTTTTGTGTGTACTTCTGTTTAAAGAGACCTTATTTAATACATATTGTTGATTCACTAACACTGAACTCTCAGTCACCAGCACTATAACTGTAAGCTTATCTAACACGTATTTTCTCTGTGAGGCACATCACAGCCTTCTTGCACTTAGGAACACTAGACAGCACTTTAGCACTGCACTTGGGGGGTCATTCAACAGTGAAATCACCAACAAAGAGCTCTTCGAGGATTAGTTTGAGGGTTACAAATAAATTTTAGAGAGTAGGCAAATTGGCAAACAGGGAATCCATTAATAATGAGGATCGACTGCATGTGATAAAGCAAATATAGCAAAATGTTAATTGTAGAATCTGGGGGGTGGATAGTGGGTATACAACTAATCCTTTCCATCTTTCTGTATGTTGGTGAGTTTATACAGAATGCTGAAAAAAATTATCTCCCCATAGCTGTTTCCAGTAGTTTCTCTACTAAGCTGGGCCCAGCAAGGCCACCCAGGCACAGGTTCGTGTTCCGGGAAAGGTCTTTGGGTGCCCTTCTTAGTTAAGCAAATGTAAGCAAGGGCACAGAGAAAGCTTATGTGGATTGAGAAAGGCTGCCTCTGTCCTGGGTGTCCAGGGACACACAAGGATGAGCACCGGGGCTGAGAGGAAGATGTGGAATGGGAATCAGGTGAGGTCCGGGTCAGGGCAGCTGGAGCAGGGGTCAGAATCTGCAATCTAACCAGATCGCTTCTGACACTGGGCTTGGGAGGACCAGGATTGAGGGGGGTCTTGTATGTCCCAACAGTTAGAGGCAGGTGATTAATCAGGGATGGCATTTGTGTCCCCACCTGGAGACGCAGGTCACCATTCTATCAGGGTGTTTAAAAAAGGTCAGGAGCGCTCCCAGGTATTCACCCTAGCTAAATGGAAACTTACATTCACACAAAAACGTGTACAGGAATGTATACAGCAGTGGTATTCATAACTGCCAAATTTTGGAAACAAATGTTTCTCAACAGATGAACTGATAAACTGGTACATCCCTACAATGGGATACTACTCGGCAATAAAATGGAATGAAATGCTAACACACGCAACCACACGGATGAACCTCAAAGGCATCATGCTGAGTGGTAAGAAGCCAGACTCAAAAGGCGACAAACCGTGATTCCATTCAAAACCATGTCCATGGAGAACACATCAGTGGTTGCCAGAGGCTGGGGGTCGGGGACGGATGACACAAAGGGGCATGAGGGAATTTGGGGGAACAGTCTATATCTTGATTGAGATGGTAGTTTCTCGGCTGTATGCATTTGTCAAATCTCACAAAATCTTTCACTAAAACGGGTGAATTTTACTGTATGTCAATTATACCTTAATTTTTTTAATTAAAGGGAGAAAAAGGAGCCAGAAGGTGTAGACACACCAGGCACTAAAAATAATACCTGAGATGGGAGAGGGCTGTCCACACTCCTGCTCCACTTCCTTGACCCCACCCTCTCATCCAGCCTCACAATCTGCTCCCCCCAGGCTGCTCTCCAGCTGCGGGAGATGGGTGAGGCTGGATGAGAGGGCGGGATATCACCACCTGGTGGGCACCAGGCAAGCACTTAGCACCCTCCTCGATGCTGGGTCCCCTGAGTGAGGGACACCGTGACCCCCACCTCCTGCTTGGGCATCATGGCCCTCGGGTCCTTCACAAACTCCCTGGCTTGCCTCCTGTCTCTCTGACAGTTCCTGCTCTCTCTCCTTCCCCAACCCCTGTCCCCTACTTGGGCCACCCTGTCCGTGGCTACACATGCTGGCACGCTCACCTGTCTAGTCCAGATCTGTCACCTGAGGTCGATTTGTGCTGGCATCGCCTCCTTTGATCTCCACCAGCTGTTTCTATTAATAAAACCTGAGATCCAGATCTAACTTACATGTGCCTGTGGTTGGCTGAACCCCACAGTCTGTTTCCCACAAGAGCTGAGCTCCAGGGTCTGCAAATTACTTCTAGGCAATTCTTCCCCAAGGCCTCCCTTGCTCAAGAACCTGCTGTGGCTCCCTCCTGCCTACTTCACTGAATCTAACTAAACACCTCCGTCCTCCCTCTGCTCCAGCCAGGCTGCGTTATTAGCCTTCCTTCAAATTCACTTCCCTACGTTGATGCATGCCATGCCCCACACTGGGCACACCATCCCCACTCCTTTCCACTTCCCAAATGCAGCCAGCCCTGCCTCACAGACTCATATAGCCGCTCCCCATAGAGTATCAGGACACAAGACAAAGAAGCAAGGTCGGGACTTGTCCAGGGACCCTGGGGAGGGGTAGGGGAGCAAAGCTGCTCTCCGGGGCAGGAAGCTGTGGTAGGAAACTGTCAGCAACACAGTTTGAGAAGCTCCTCCCCGCGGTGGCCACAGGTGCAGCCTGGGTAGCCCGAGGTGGGTTAGTGCAGAAGAGGGGGTGGGGAGAGGCTGGCCCCTGGGGCCCAGTGCAGGGCCATAAGCCATGACTGGCCACCTCAGACCCGAGGCCAGGGTGTCCCAGAGACAGGAGCATTCCCTCTGCACCCTCAGCTTTATCCCGACTTCCCCATCTCACTGCCAATAACGACAACAACAGCTTTCCATGGAACTGGGCCAGTCTGCAGCCTCCTGGTGTGACCCTGGTGTGACCAGGGCGGGAGGACCAGATGTTTCCATCCAGACCTGTGTCCCCGCAGACTCCGTGGCTTTCCCAGGAGATGCGCCCCCCCCCATGACTCCCCACCCCAGTCCTGCCTGGGCTGACCCCATCCAGCCTCTCTGGAGCCTGTGAGCTCTGTGTGAGTTCAGAGATCCTAACTTGGCCTTCCCAGAGTTCCCAGCTCCGCCAGAGACCGGAGGACGCCAGCCTTGTCCTCACCACCCAGGCCCTGGGAGGGGGACAAGGAAACCTTTCATCCTTGGCCAGACATATCTGCCTGAAATTCCAGCATTCAGGCGTCCTCCTTGAGCAAAGGCAGGGCTTCATCATATCTGTTTCTGAGAGAGCTGATACCCCAAACACACTTCAAAGGAAAAAAAAGGTCAAGTGATTGAGTACATTTTCGAAAGCATCTTAGCGTAGTAAAGCCTCTGAGAAGACCTGCACGGAAGGACCCTTGTCAGCTTTGTTCAACCCCCACACCTATGCGGCAGGGCCTTGAAGGTCAACTGTTCCGCAGAACATACTCTGAGCGTTAAAAGTGCCAATTAAATGTCCATCGTGAGAGCCCGAAGGGGAGCCTGAGGCAGTCGGGCTGCAGAGGGAATGAGCCGATCCACCTGGACGTGGCAGGAGGGGCGGGAGTGGCACCGGACAGGCCTGGAGGCCTCACATTCCACCCTCGGCCAGACACCTACGCATCTCTACCGAAGGCACTGCTGACATGGGGTCCCAGCCCCTCACTGCCCACGCCTCCTCTCGCTGACCCCAGTCCTCTGCCCAAGACCTTGAGTCCCCCTAAAACCACATTCCATGCTCCTTAGTCCGCAGGCCACGGTGGGCCCCCTGTGCCCACCAACAGAGGCAGCACGGGCTTGCGTCAGCCAACAAAATGCCCCCTTGGTTACCTTCTAAGTTGCAATGACAGCAGTCAGCATTGTGCCATGGATAGCGACAGACCCCTTCGTATCTTTTTCCCAACACCGGGGCATCAGGTTGGAATCATGGAATCACAGATCCGCCATGTAGCCGCATTGTGGTTCTGCTACTCTAAGCAGGGAGCAGGCTCACCAGACCCCACCTGGAAAATGGGCCGGCAGAGGTGCCCGACACTGGCGGACTGCGGGATTCCATGAGATAAGGCTCGCCAAGCACTGAGCACAGGGCCTGGCTCCACTTCTGCTATCTTGTCCTCTCTACTTGCAGCCCTCCAGGACTCCCACCTCACTCAGGGTTAAAGCCCGGGTCCTCACAGCAGCCCCCAAGGCCTTGCTCAATCAGCCCCATCACCGCCGTGCCCTCACTCCCTCCCACCAGCCACGTGGGCCTCCTTATGCTACTTGTTCAGATCACTTGAACAAATCAGGCCTTGTCCAACCTTAGGGCCTTTGCACTGTCTGTTCCCTCTGCCTGGATACTCTTTCCCCAATATCCCTCCCTTCATTCAGGTCTCTGCCTAAATGGCCTCCTCTAAGAGGCCTTCCCTGACCTCCCTCTCTGAAATTGCCTCCCCTTCTCTCTCTCTCTCCCTGGCCCAGCCTTATTTTTCTTCACCACTGAAAATGATATGTGTATTGATTTGTTGACTTATGATGTCTGTCCCCTGCTAGAACATAAGCACCATGAGAGTGGAGCCCTTGTCTCGTTCCCCTGCCTATACCAGCAAGGCACACAGTAGGTGCCCAATAAATGTTTGTGGTGTGCACAGGCCATGGATACTGGGTGCCTGAAAAGGTAGGCAGGCCACTATGATGGGTGGAGGCACCTCTGTGTGTCCTTGGAACCCAGCAGCCTGGCGAGGCGTGAGGGGCCGTGGGGGCTCCCTTAGGACAGAGGAGGGAATGGTAGGCCTAGAGGCTTCCTCCACCAACCGACGGTGGGAGAGGAGAGGACCAACCCGGAGGAGACATTGTACGGGCTGTTCCCTCTGCCCAGAACAGTGCCCATACCCTTTGCCTAGCCACAAGCTTCAGGTCCCCCCGGTTGTCCCCTCCAGCCAGCAGTGTTCCATGATTCCCACCCCTCCAGCCCCAGGCTGAGTCAGATACCTCCTGTGTTCTCCCAGGGCCCCGTCCTCCCACATCCCAGCCCCGATGGCTGCGTGTGATCGCTGGCTGTTTGCACCTCTGTCTCTGACCAGGCCGAGCCCCCCAGAGTGGAGCTATGGCTCTCCTGTTTTCTCCTGGAGCCCCTGCTGCCTCCTAATAAATATTGGTCAAACAGGTGACAACAACAAGAGCCTCAGTGCCACTTTACTACACCTCTTATGAGCATCATCCATTTAATCTAAACCTCACCTCAACCCCATTACGTGGGAACTGTTATCCCCACTCGAGTCTCAGCTAAACAAACTGAGCTCAGAGAGGTTAACGTCGTGTTCAGAATCATGCAACCTGCAACTGACGGTCAGGATTGGAACCCAGGTCCCTCTCACCCAGCAGCCGGCACTAACCACTCCGGCGAATGTGCGTCAGGAGAGCAGAAGCCACGGCTCCGAGCTGGTGCCCAGGGGCTCCCACATCCCCACAGACCGGGAATGACCCAGCTGTCGCTGCACTTTGAGCGACCTTCAACTGTCAGGGCCCAGAGTGCTGGGCTGCTGGGGGTCAGGGGCAGGCCCCGCACCCAGCAGACTCTCTAAGTGTCTGCCAATTGACTGAACAATGCCATGAGACCAGTCTGCCCCGACCCCAACCTCTGCTGCCTGGGTTCTAAGGGCTGTGTGACCTCAGCAAGGAGTTTTCCCCCTCTGGGTGTCAGGCTCTGTGACTGTAAAAGGGAGAGAAGGAAAGGCTTAGGGGATGGAAAAGGCGGGACGAGTCAGGAGGACGGTGCCTGACAAGAGCCGTGGGGACAGCACGGTGCTGCCCTGTGCACTGCAGGGTGTCGAGCAGCATTGCTGACCTCTATCTACGAGATGCCACAACACCCTGCCTCATGACCCAAACGTCTCCAGACATTATCAGATGTCCCTGGGGCGCAGGAGGAGGGAGGCAAAATTGTCTGCGTCTGAGAACCACTGCCTTAGCCCTGTGCTATGGGGGGCCGGAGTGGCCAGCAGGGCCAGCACACTGCAGCCCCCAGAAGAGTCTCCAGGAGCGATGACCTCCAGAGCCTGGGACTGCCCGGAGCTGGTAATGATAATGAGGATTACAGCGAGGTGCTTACACGGCTCCTACTAGGCGCCAGACACTCTAGAGACAGTCACTCACCCCGTCCTCACGAGAACCCTGGGAGTGGAGGACTTGTGGGTTCGGGACCTGAAGCCCACGGTGGGGGTGACCTGCCCACGGTCACACAGCACACACAGTAGGTGGCGGAGCCAGGACTCAAATCTGGACTGCCTGGCTCCAGAGTGTACACTGAAACACCATCCAGGCCGTCTGCCCGCCCCATGGCCCTGCCAGGGCTGCGGGCGTGAGGCTGGGGGACAGGCAAGAGAAGGAAGAGAAGCTCTGCATTGGCAGGAGAGGAGCCTCCACAGGTAGCACCCAGGACTGTCCATCCCAGGAGTCCCTGCCCCTAATCTCTCAGCAAAGCTTTATTAAGCACCTACTGCATGCATGCTGTCCTGGCTGAGATGAGAGTTGTTCCCACACAACCCCTGTTCCTTCCTGCCAAGACTCTTTCCTGCCTGGGACGCCTTTCCCAACCACTCACCCAACAGTCAGGAGCGAAGTAACTACTAGGTGCCAACATCTGCATCTGCATTTAACAGACGTGCAATCTGAGGCTCAGAGAGGCCCAACTTGGCAAGGACACACAGCAGTTGAGCAGGATTCAAGCTGTCTGCTCCTTCACCTCTCCAGGTCCCCCTTTAACCTAAGCTCCCCTACGAGTGGCTCGAGCCTGCCCTGGGCCCCCCCATGGAAATCATCGGCGTTTTCTTGTTCAAGTTCACAGCCCTGTTGAGCCACCCTCACGTTCACAGGGCCGAGGGGGGAGGGGGTGACACAGCACACGTTTGCTTTCTCTGGAGGCTTCCTTGCTTCCTGGAGCCAAGGATGTCACCCTGACGGGGCCCAGCAGGAGGCCAGGGACTGAGCAGGCATCTCTGTGTCCCCTGGACACTACCGCTCGGCTGACCCTCTGGAGAGGGAGCTGCTTCCCTCAGGGTGGCCACAGCTGTGTCTGCTTCCTTCTCCAGCTGGACACCACCCATCCCAGTCCCACAGCCCTCCTGGTCCTTCCCAGTGGCCCCTGACTCTGTCCTCCTCTGACAGACCCAGGCCACCCCTGGAGATGGCAGCCAGGGGCCCCTCTACCCGGATGACTTACCCGGAGATGTGCAGATGGACGTCAAGCCACACAGGCCACCTGCAAGGCCTCTGGTCCCCAACGCTGACAGACAGCTGGTTCTAGATGAAGAACTAGGACCCGAGAAACCAACTTGGGTTTCTCTGCAGCCCAAGCCCCAGCGTGAGGCCCGGCCGGCTCACTGCCCTTTCACACACCCAGGCAACGTGGAAGGAGGTCGTGCCCCACCAGGGGTTCTCGCTCGGGGGGATTTATTCACCCTCTGCCAGCTGCCCCCGAGCCCCCCGGGGTGGCCATGGTGGCAGGACAGAGGCAGAAGGCCCAGGGGATGGCCACTCACCTGGACGCAGCAGCGGACGCAGCAGCGGAGCACAGAGGCCCGGCTGGGCAGGGACCCGGGCCGGAAGGCCTGCTGTGCTCTCGGCAGCAGGTTTCTCTGAAACTCAACCTATTTCCTTGACGCGAAGACAGGAAAGGGGGCTGTGTTTGAAGTTTGCGTCAAAGTTACAAAGTGCTGTGTTCAAGGAAAATCGCAGGCCACGTGCTCCGGGAGGGCAGAGGGCATTTCCGGGCCAAACAGGGCCTGCCCACTGTGGGGGGACCTGAGGCTGGCTGTAGGCAGGAATGACGAATCCAACAGCATTCCCCGGACCTGGGGAGGGAGAGGGAGGGGAGCTGCGTGTGCTGGAATGGGGGGGGGGCACTGGTAGTGGGAGGGGGGATCCCCAGGACTCATTGGAAACTGGAATGCCCCCACTTTCCCCTCTCAAGGGGGCATCAATCTGGGGCCTGCCCTTGGCTGAACTGCCCAGAAGAGTGATTTATTTATTCCACACACAGGTTAAAGCTGGAGAGAGGAGAAACCTACCAAATAAGTCCATACCTCAAGGGCTCTGAGCACCTACCGTGTGCCAGGCATCAGGACAGCAATGACAGTCCTGTCCCTGCCCTCAAAGGGCTCACAGGCTAGAGGAGGAGGCAGCTGAGTCTACAGGGAGACCAGGATTCTCTGGAGAGGAGAATCATAGCATCAGAACCACATAATCTACAACAACAATAATGCGTGCCAGACAACAGCTGTAAACAGTTTACAATTTAATCCACTTAACCCATTTTCCAGATGAGGTAAGTGAAGCCCAGAGAGGTTAAATAACAGACCAGACCGCGGTGGCCAGGAGCGGGCGGTCTAGCCCCATAGCCCAGGCGCTGGTGGACACAGGAGGAAGGCCTCTTGACTGCAAAACAGCTGCCCCCGGGGCGCCCCCAGCGAGCAAGCGGTGAGCAGCCTGCGTGTGCGGCGTCCAGTCTCGGGGTCTTCAGGCCTGAGAGGGGGACTCAGCCTCTGCAAGGCCCTGGCTCAGCAGCCCGCGAACCCCCTTCCGGTCCCAGAGGCTGGGTGTGAGATCGGCCCGCAGATAAGGCCGAGTGCTCTGCGAAGCGGAGGGAGGTGGACGGTCTCCCGAGAGGAAAGAGCAAAAGGACGAAATCGTGGGCTGGGAAAGTTGCGGTGCACTAGCCCGGGGGCGGGTTTGGGTAAATATTCACTCAAAACATGCAAAGAGCCTCCGAAGAAATTGATTGCTCACTCTCACGCCTCCACGGTGTCCCAGCATGAACGCCCTTCCCCTCCCGCCTTCAACTGCCTGAAGACGACGACTCCTCCGCCCCCCTTCCCCTCTTCCTCCCCCTCCTCCACCTCCTCCATTAAATGCGGCTTCCTCCAGGAAGCCTTCCATCCTCAAACTGGGCGGGGTGGGGCTTTGTGTCAGTTTCACCTGACTTTTGAGCAGGCCAGATTTGGCTCCAGAGTTAAAAGGACAGCAGGCCACTGCTGGGGAGACCTGCGGCAGGTGGGCTGGGGAGTGGAGAGGGCTCACACCTTGGCGCAATGATCCCCATAGGGAGGACAGCCCCCTCCCCCCAGGACCCCTCCTGAATTCCTTCCCACCTGGGTGTCTTCAGCTCACCTGCCTTTCCGGGGGTGGGGGTGGACAGACAACGTTGACTTTTATCCCCTTGTTATTCTTTTCTGGTTCTGCCACTTATAGCTGAGGGACCTTGGGCAAGTTACTTGACCTCTCTGAGCCTTAGTTTCCTCATTTAGGAAATGGGGGTGATAATGGTACCTACCTCGTGGGGTTATTGTGAAAACTAAAACAGACCTCAAAGCAAATGCCCCATGATTGCCATCATCATCGTCTCTCTGAATTTTCCCACTTTTTATGATATGCTGGTGACTGCGTGTCCAAGTGCAGCAACGGAGTTCCCTTGCGCCCTCCAGAGGCAGCTCTCCGATACTGCATCCTTCCGAGCGCAACTCAGGATCCCTAAGGCTGCAAGTCACACCCCCTCCAAAAAAATGAATTAATCCAAACTACTTTAAATCAGAAGAGAATCGACTGGTCACAGCAGCCACATGCTGTGCCCTCCCCTGGGGGTCATCGAATGGCTGGCTCCTTAAACATTCAAACCTGGCAATGACAGTGTCACCTCTTCACATAGTCCTTTTGGAACTTCCTGTTTATTCAACACGGAGCACCTAGCCTATGCCAGACTCCGTTCTAGGCGCTGTGGATCTGCTGTGAACAACGCAGATGAAAATCCCTTTGCTCGTGGAGCTGTCGTCCTAGTGGGGGAGATAGAGAAGTAACAATATAAGTAGAAATTCTATAGAGTGTATCAGGTGGTTTCAAGTGCAGGGAGTAAGTAAAATACATCAGGAAAGGGTAGAAGAGGTGTGTGGGTGTGTGACTTTGAACAGAGGGGTCAGGATCGGCCTCACTGAGGGGACAGCCTGTGAGGCAAGACATGAAGGAGGTGGAGGAGGGAGCCATAAAGATGTTGGGGGAAAAGCATTCCAGGCAGAGGGAACAGCAAGTACAAAGGCCCTGGGGCAGGACTGTGACCTCTGTGAGATGGGGATTGTCTCATTCCTGGCTGCATCCCCAGCAACTGGAGTGGCACTTGGCACATAATAGTGTTCAATAAATAGGGCACAGATGGATGAAAAACCCGGTTATGGGCTTTAGGAAAAGTTTGCTCAGGGCTCAAATGATGGCCCGAGAATTGTTACCTCCTCCACCTGTTGTCTTCATTCTCAGACAACTTTTCTCCCTCTGGTCCAAGACAGTGACTCAGTTTCAAATCCCATTCAAGGAGCAAGAATCTGTCTCTCAGTATTCCCAGCTAAAGCCCCAATATAGCTCATCGGCTGAGTGGATCACATGTTCATCCCCCAACCGGTCCCTGAAGCCAGTGGAGGGATGTGAGAGTGGCTTAGTACCAGGTCACATGCCCCGCCCCACCATCCTGAAACCGGGGAGAAGAACCCCACAAGAAGTCAGAGGCTATGGCTGGAAGGAAGGGAAAAGGATGCTGGGCAGGCAAAGGGCCAAAGTGTTGCAGAATAATCATAACAGCTAAGATTGGTTTATCCATTTATATTGAGCACTACTGTGTGTGGGCCCCAGCTAAGGTGCATTCAATGCTCACAACAGCCACACGAAGTAGGTTAGCCCTATTTTACAGTTATAGAAACTGAGGCCAAGAGGAAACTGAGGCTTGAGATTTCACAGCTAGTAAGGGGCAGAGCCTGGGATCTCCCGGCTCAGAGGGAGCCCAGAGCCTCCGCGGGCTCAAGCCTGAAATCCCCTGTGCCGTCTGGCGCCGCCCCTCACCAAGCCAGGGACAGGCTGGCTGGACCACCCGCTGAGCTGAAGGTGGAGGCCCTTCAGCTGAGAATGCAAAGGGGGCCACCTCTTTGACAGGGCAAGAGGGAGAGGAGAGACAGCTGTGGACAGGCTGCAGTGGGCCGCAGGCAGTGGGGAGACCGCTGGCAGAGGCTGGAGGAGGCTGACCCTGATTTGCTCCTCAAATGGAAGCCTGAGGTAGGGGTGGGAGGCCAACAGGAGGGTGGGCTGCCTGTCAGGTCTGGGGTCTCGAGAGGTCGGGATGAGGGTGGGGATGCAACCTCTCAGGAGCTCAAGGAAGAATCTAGCATTCATAGTATCCTGCTGTATACCCAAGCCCTGGCAGCCGTGTCTCCTCCAAGCCCAGGAGGACACCAGCAACCTGCTGTCAGGAAGGCTGCTCCACCTGCCCCACACAGTGCCCAGCACACAGCAGGTGCTCAATAAATGTTTATTGCTGAATGAACCACCAACAGCCCTGTAAAGGGGGTAAATTCCTACCTACCCCCATTGCCGAGATGAGGAAACTGAGGCTCAGAGAAGGTCAAGGCAAGTGTTGGAGTCCAGCTGGGTCCAGCTTCCCAGGGGCCATGCCTGGGAAAGGCCTGCAGCTGTGGGGTCTGGGGCAGGCAGATCTCAGGTGGAACTGGCCACACGCAGTCACAACATATCCCCTCTTGGAGCACCTGCCCTGAGACCTGCAGGGCAGCTGCCCACCTGGTGTAACCAGGGCCCTGCTCTCATGGAGTGTTTGCTCTTCCCCTCTCTGGCCTCAGTTTCCTCGTGCATGAAATGGGAACAGTCATGCCCGCCTCACGATGGAGTGAGATCACAGAGGGCAGGCCCACTCAGGTCAGCTTCCAGCAGAGAGCTTGGGGAGGGCGGGTGAGTTGGAATGTATTCCCCACCAGGACCCTGTGCCTGGCACATGGAGGTGCCCAAAAATGCTTGCTTGAGTGGGGCCAGTGCTCAACAAGTAACAGCTGTCGCTGATGCTGCTGATGCTGACTAGGGAGAGGGCTGTCTCCTGCCCGCCCCTCTGAGGCATTTGGCATTCACCCTCTCCCCACCCAATTCTTCTTCCCCATACCCTACCTTATTCCTTCCCCCTCCATTGCTCCCACCCCTCCTCCATTCAATTCTTCCCCCACACACCATTTCCCTCTTCCTCCCTTCTCTTCCCACCCCGTGTCTCGACTGTCCTCCATCTGCACCCAATTCTTCCTCCTCTCCCACCCCATCCCCCACTTTATTCTTCCCCAGCCCTCCTCCTCCCCAGCACCATTATCCCTGCCCTCCCTTCCTCTCCCGTCCTTGCCCTCCACCTTATTCCAGCCCCTCCCCCTCCCCTCCTTATTCTCTCCCCCCATTCCCACCCAACTCTCCCACCCCCACCCCCACCCCCTGGGCACTAGGCCTGGGTGGGTCCAGCCTTTGGTCCTGGCAGGCAGGCAGGAGGGGGTTTTAATTACCCTGGCTGACTCGGGCTCTCAGGAAGTGCCTTCCCCTCGCCTCCTTCTGTGGTCCTTCACCCCCTCCCTCCTTGCTCAGTGGTGACACTGTTGGGAGGCTAGAGGGGGAATGTGCTGCCTACACTGGCACAAGATGGGCCCAAGGCTCCAGAGGCTCCAGTCAGCCACCTTTGGGCATTCAGGCTACATCTGCCCTTAGACAGCCCCATTAGCTGCCCCCAGGAAGCTGCAAACCAGCTAGCCACAACCACAGGGGGCCACCACTCAGCCCAAGTCTGCCCCAGCACTGTGCAGCTCCCTGGATTCCCTAAATGCGCTCCCCCGTTCCTCACAGCCTCAGCCCCTAGTGGCCCCCTGCCCAGCCCAATCCTATAGGCCATCAAGACTTAAAGTTATCAGAGAAAGTCCATCTGGCCATGCATTTGTTTCCTGCCATAATAAATTACCACCAACTGAGTGGCTTAAAACAACAGAAATTTATTGTCACATTCTGGAGGCCACAAGTCCGAAAGCAAGGTGTCAGCAGGGCCACAGTCCATCTGGAGGCTCCAGGGGAGAACTCTTCCTTGCCTCCTCCAGCTTATGGTGGCTCTCAGCAATGCTTGGCTTCCTTGGCTTGTGCCACATAACTCCAATCTCTGCCTCCTCTTTTCTGTGTGTCTATCTTTTCCTCTTCTGTCTCGTATAAAGACACTTGTCATTAGATTTAGGACCCACCCTGGTAATCCAGGATTATGTCATCTCAAGATCCTTAACTTAACTACATCTACAAAGACCCTTTTTCCAAAGAAGGTAAGATTCACTGGGTCTAGGTACTTGGACATGAACATGGGGGCCACCATTCAACCTACTCAGACTATATCCAAGCTAGAGGCATGTTAACTCGAAAAGGAGATGTTTTAAAATTCCCCCACTTTGGGGCTGGCCCAGTGGCGTAGTGGTTAAGTTCACATGCTCCGCTTCAATGGCACAGGGTTCGTGGGTTCGGACCCCAGGTGTGGACCTACACACTGCTCATCAAGCCATGCTGTGGCGGCATCCCACTACAAAATCGAGGAAGATTGGCACAGATGTTAGCTCAACAACAGTCTTCCTCAAGCAAAAAGAGGAAGATTGGCAACAGATGTTAGCTCAGGGCCACTCTTCCTCACCAAAAATAATAATAATAATAAAATCTCCCCCCTTCATTTTTGTTCACAAAGGTTGAGCAGCTGCCAGTGGGAGGAAAAAAAGGAGACAAACTCTGGAACAATTTATATTTAATTGCCTTTCTACTCTTCTCCCTGATCCTAACTTGGCCAGTAACTACAGAGCCCTCTAATGAATTTCTAAAGAATTCTGAAGCTACATCCCAAGACCTAATAATGGTGTCTTGGTTGCCCTAATAATGATGACATTGTTAGTATACCTAGAAAAAGAGAGGAGTTTTCAGGTGGGGACAAGAACACCAAGCACAGGAGGCTCAGCACATACAGTTGGCACTGCTCTATATTGAATTCAATCTTTTATTTTCTGAAGAAACATCCTCTGTCCCTCAAGGCAAAGGGGGAAATGATTTGCTATTTGTAAACTGGATAACATATGTAAAGTGCTGTGCCTTGCACCTGATCCACAGAGAAGTGGTCACTGTTATCCAGTGACAGGGCATTTCATGCAAGTCCTCAAAGATGTTAGATTGCCCATCTTGTAGAAGAGAAAACTGAGTCCCACAGAGAGGCAATGTGTTGAGGTCTCCCAGAGTGACCCAAGGCTCATCTAGTTATATTACAGCGCCTCTCTGTGGAGAGGAGGCCTAAGGCAGGGCTGGGATAAGGCAGGTCTCTTGAAGAGGTGTCAGAAGCGGGATTGAGAGTGAACTAATATTTTTAGAAATGGCCAGGACACCGGCCAAATGAAGTCAGAAAACTAGGCTGAGATTTTAGCTGATAAATGCCTTCTGTGAGGGAGCAGAAGGCAGGGACCCTTTGGAACAGGTGTGAGGGAGCAGATTTGAGGAAAATCCACCAAACTGCCATGAGTAGGTATCTCTCAGGGGCTGTCTTTGGAAGGGTCCCTTCCTACAGCCATTAGTCCAATTCCAAATTCTCAAAGCTTATAAGGATTAGGTTCAAAGAGAGGACTACATTTTTTTTAAGAGGACAGAGGATCCCACTTCTCAAAGGGAAGACCTTTGGAATTAAAGTGGAATGTAGGCTAGTGGATCCCAGGTGTTTGCCCAGAGCTGAAACCACTGGGCCTTGTCCAGAGATATTAACCTGGACCTAAAGGGTCACAAGTGGCTCTGGAGTAGCCCCATTCTTCAGGCCAGGGCCTGGGCCAGCCCCAGCAGGATTCAGACAAGAAACAAATGAGGCTGATTCTTCACCGGGGGGAGAGAGGTGCAGAGAAATGTCCCACTCAGACCCAGCCCGGCCTTGCCCCCTCCCCCAATTCCCCATGGCTTAAAGCTTTAGGGGATTCCCCAGTTTGGGAGCATGGATAAGAAGAACTACACAGCTGGCAAGACTAAAGATGGTGCCCTTGATCTGAGTCATCCACCAGGCCTGACTTTTCAGAACCACCTCTATCTCCCTAGGCCTGTTTCACCTACTCCACCTGCCAAAAAGGAGACCAGAATTCTTCCAACTCATTCCTTCCCAGCAGGTCCCAAGGGTCCTTCTGGAGACTTAGGAGGTGACAGGGGCTGGGCTGCACAATGGTTACAGCACTGGGTGTAATCCACATCCGTGGATGTGGATTACAGCCCAGGCTGCCCCCACAGCCCTGTGACCTTCAGCAAATGATCTTACCTGCCTGAGCCTTCCTTCTCTTGAAATAAGATGAGGTTAATCATGCCTGAAGGAATTTATGCAGCCAACAGGTTCTCAATAAGTGCAGCTTATTAAAGCGGAGAAAAGGTCTCAGGCTGAAGCCTGCAAGGTGACCCAAGAGACTTGTTGAGACCTAGGAAAGGAGTGTCGAAACCAGAGGCGAGTGGGAGCCCTGAGTCCTCTCCAGCCAGAGGGCAGCGAGCCTGGGCGGGCACCTCGGCCTGCAGGAGGTCTGCAGCTGGGGAAACTGTGGGCGTCTGAGCAAGAGCAACCGGTGCCTCACCAGCAGCAACCCAGCAGCCCAGGGCACATGGCGCCGGGCACACTCCATCCACTAGGGTGCGCGCCGGCCACGCCCTTACACCCAGGCCACGCCTCTGGTCCTTGGACCACGCCCAGCCCAACACTCCCAGGTTCTCTGCTCTGGTCTCGCCTTATGTCTGCAGGTCCCGCCCCGGTGTGTCCCCGCCCTCCTGAGGCCACTCTCTTCCTAGAGCCCAGTTCCCTCCCCACTGATACACCCTACCCTGAACCCCTTCCAGCTGTGCCCCTGTGCCTGGGCCCTCAGGCCACGCCCCTCACGTGTGTCTTGGACCAGACCGCCCACCTTGATCCTGATCCTTTGCTTAGGCCACACCCTTTCCTTGACCACCGCCTCACTCTGACTGCAGATCTCGGACCTGTCCACTCCCTTCCGCATCCCAGAGGATCCGAGACCTCCACTGGACCGACTGTGCGCGTAGCTGAACTCCCGGCGCCGCCCGTTCCGCATCCCCCGACTGGGTGCGCATCTCCTTCAGGTCGGCGGGAAGACGTCGACTGGACCGGCAGCGCATGGACCAGAGAGGCAACTGCAGCTGCACGTGCGGTGGCGGCACCACCCTCTCTCTCCTGACCCCGCCTTCCAACGTAGGGGCTAGTGTAGTCTGAGCTGCCCGGGCTGCTTGCTCCTGCAACAGCCATGTGAGTTCCCCACCACTCCTTTCCCCTCCGGACTCCAATCCTCCTACCCTTGGCCCCTCTAGCAATCGGGACATAGAGGCGTAAATCGGTTGTCAAAGAGTTTCAGCCAGTTGTCTGCACATCCTCAGACCCCGGTGAAGGCCATGGCTGCTTCTGATAACTTTGGTTGCCTCCATCTGTTCAATGAATGGCTGAGTAAATGAATCAATGCTTTAATAAACAAATCCAGTGTTTGTCAGGTTTGTCTTTGGATCAGTGTGCTAAGTCTCCTGCACGTGTCATTAATGCCGTACCACTATAAGCATCCTGTGGTGAAACATTTTTTTCATGGTCCATTCCAGACAGAGACAAGAAGATCAACATTTTGTAAGTACACCTCACAGCCAGACATCCAATTGCCTCTCCATGGTGTTTGGGTGGAGAATCTCCTTGCATCACAGTTTTAGTCCTGGTTTGGCTCGTGGTTTGGCTGGCCCCATCACCTGGCTTAGACACAGGAATTGCACTTCAACTGTTTCTGTTTTCCTGCATATTTTCTGGGGTTCTTTTCTTGAGACTTTTGCCACCAAGTCTTTCCATTCATTATAAAAATATTATATGTCATGTTTGCTGGAGGATATCTAAAACAAAAACACAGAAACCGTGTTGCACAACTAAATGTAAAGAAATTCCTACTGTCTCCTGGTTGGGGGCGATAGAGGTGGATGTTTCTGAGGGGTGAGGATGGCACTTCCGGTCAGGAACGTTTGGCGTGTGTGAAATTCATTTTGCCTCTGGGCAGCACAGAGCCCCTAGGGAACTCCTCCCCCCCCCCCACTTTCTCGTAACTCAGGCTCCCCACAGCTTTGATTTGTCTCTGTGGGAGGGAGCCACGGTCTTGACCACTTCTTTTGATACCTCCAAGAGGCATGGAAGGGAAATGGCAAATCCTATGGATAATCCCCAGTCAAAATTGTAAAGTGGATCAAGCATATTTCCAGGAGCTCTTTAAATCTTCTCTAACTTCTGCCTCCTTGGGGCTCCCCCTTGCTTCAGGAGACCCATTCCTGTCTCAGAGGAAGAAGTTAGATGTGAGGTGGTAGTGGCTAGCCTGAATGTGTTAGCTGTCCCGGGAGCCTTGGCATTTTAAAGGACACCTTCAGGGAAAGCAATGCCATGCTTGTGGGGAAATGTAAATACTGCAGCCTCAGAGTTGGGTGGGTGGGCGGGGGATGGACATTTCACCCCTCATCACACACCACAGCCCCCTTTCTCTGTGGACAAGCTGAGCACCCAACACAGTGTCAGGCAGGACCTGAGGGGCCTTGAGGAGCTGCTCTTCCCGGTGGTCAGGAATGTGTGTCCCTAGGGATGCAGATTGAAGCACATAATTTCAAGGCGCAATTACTGCAAATGCACAATCTTGTAAACTATTTGCTTTCTAAGTGCCTACTTGTGGTTAAAACCACTATGCTTGAGCCCTCTCATCAGGGAGATAACTGAAATATTTAACAACTGGTACCGACAGGCACTGACTAGTCAACATGGCCACAGCTGGAGCAGAGCCCTGGAGGGCCATGCTGTGCCAGGCATGAACCTTCATCTGCAGGCAAGAGGAGGACTGGGACGTCTGTGAGAGGTTCTGGGGAAGGCTGTTTACCAACCCAGTAGAAGCATCTTTCAATATTCTAACCAGTGCTGCTGTATCAGTGTGAACAAGCCGAACATCAGCCCTGCTATCATCTCCTCCACAGCCTCATCCCGCCCCGCCCTCTTAGAGCTGTCCTTTTCCTTTCTCTTCTACATCCGTATTCCTATTTCCCAATCTTTCAGCCAGAGTCTATAGCATCTCCTCTTTCAGTATGGGAATAGGTGTGACCCAATCTGCAGAGGCCTTTAGAGACAAGCATGGCCCAAGCCAGCTGTGCATCAGAACCACGAAAGCAGTGCCTAAAAACCAGTAGCCCGGGTCACCCGCACTTTTACAAAGCATGCCAGGTGATGCTGATGCACAGCCGGGCTTAGAGATTCCTGCCTGCCTCCTAAATCCAGGATCAGCAGGAATCTCTGGGGCAACATTGATACAAACACCTACGAGTTCCTGGAAGGAAGGTGGGAGCTAAGAGCCACTCACAAAGGCTGTTTCCTCCTGATGCATGTGATCAACACAAGCAGCACCAACACTGTGGCCACGAGGATTCCTGCCACCGAGATAGCGGCGATGACGATGTTCCTCTGAAGGAAGTGCAGAAGCTGCGCGCATGGCATATTCCTATTTCGAATCTCTGAATAAGAAGACGTGGCAGAGTAAACAGAGGGAGACGACTCCATACAGATCTGCAGGGGCGACCTGCGAGCTCTGCTTGTAGCAGAAATGAAAACCTTAGCATCTTAGCTGCTCCAGAAAACCTTTCCGGGAAGGAACGGGCTTTGTTTAGGAAAATGTTTGGAGGTGAAATGCGATGCTCTTTGGTGGTGGAGGAGAGATGCTGAGGGTATGAGCTGGCAAGCAGTAAAGCAACCAAAAAGAAGGTTCATAAATCACAGTTTGTAGGAGGTGAGGGAAGAGGAGAGGAGAGTCCAGATGGAGGGAGGAGGTGGGAGCACTAAAGTCCTGCTGTGATGGCTTTTAAGACAATGGAGTCAAATATTTGGGTTTGAAGCTTTTCACAGGACAGCAATACAATCTCTTCTCTGCTACCCCCCTATCCCCCTACTCCCTGAGCTTCAGGAATTTCTACTGGATATGTAATCTGACTGATGTGTGTAGGTTTGGGGGAATTTCATGACATAAGGCAAACATAATGCCAGAGATGATCCCAAGCTCTTACAGCCCTCCAGGGACTTGCAGAAATCTTGAGGGTAGATTTGGAATGCTACCGAGTGTGGGCTTGGGAGTAGAAGGCAATCTTAGCTAGATCACAAAGGAAGGAGGCCCCAGCTGACATCGGGGACTCCTAGAGCTTCTGTCACCCCATTTGTAATGTGACCAAAAAAGGAAAAGGAATCAGGGAAATAGGGCACAAAGGTACAATGACAGGAATCAAATGGTTTAGTGTGGAGAGCTGCTGAGGGGACCCTAGTGATGCAGGCAGGAGAACCCTGGTCAAGGGTTTTCTTGGGTTATGGGGAGAAAATTGCACATGTCCAACTTCCGCCTTCACCTACGCTCTATCAAGAGGCAGCAGCATCGAGCAACTCTAAGGGCTCTGTTGGAATAATTCAGCATTTAATCTTTTGGAGTTAGGAAGTGACAACCAGGTATAATTTTGACAGCAGGTGGCTACATGGAGGGAGTGAACTGGGCTTGGTACCAGCATGTTGACATAATGGGCAAGTTTCTACACACTCTGAACCGGCCCAGGCTCAGTTAACCCAAGGTTGAAGATCAGGGACTAGGTTAATGCTTGTTAGAAAGCCTCAGTGCCCAGTAATGGCAGTGACTCAGAAGATGATGCCTATGTTATGAATGACCACGGCTGTGTAGAAACAATGTAAAAGTAACATCTTTGTGAAAAGGGGGTCAAATTCCTGGAGTTAGTTTAATTCATCATTTCAACTGCAGATCATATGCTTTAGAGGGTGAATTGAAGGTATGCTGCCATCTATTCTGGTAAATACCATGAAAGGCAAACAGACACATTCTGAGGTCATCTGTATTTAAGTATCTTATTTAGCTCATGCTATCTAGATTACCTGGACTAATTGCTTTCTGAAGTGCTGTTTTATCTACAGTAGTTAACTGCTTACTTATATTGCTGTTGAAAAGAGAGGATTCTTTATCCCTCTTCTCCGCTGAAATGTGATCTACAAAAGACAAAAGACACAATGTGTTCATCCAAAAACAACCATTGGCCTGTGATTAGTTCTGTTTGTTTTTTTTTTTTTTCTTTTGAGAAATGCTTTCAGTACAGTCTTTTTTTGGTTAATCTAAATAATACCCACTTTGCAATAAAGTAGTGAAGTGTTTAAAGTCACTTAAAAAGCTGTTTCAAACAAGCGGCTTGCATGATGTGTTCAGTACAGTCTTATTTCAGTGAATCTAAGTAACAGTTCTGTTTTTATGATGAAAGTAACGTCCTCTAGAGTCAAAGTGAGGAGTTAGGGAGGATTTTGGAGAAGAGTCCAGGTATACATCAGTGTTTTGTTTTTGTTTATTTTTTTAATCTAACAAATTTCTGAGTGACCCACCCATAGACTGAGGCCGTGGTGCCACACTTGAGTGTGTATCAAAATCACCAGGAGGCGTTGTTAAAACATAGATCTCTGGGCCCTACTACCAAAGTTTCTGATTCAGTGGGTCTTGGGGGGCCTGAGAATGTGTATTTCTCACAGACCCCCAAGTGACGCTGATGCTGCTGGGCGGGGACCCCAGCGAGAACATTTCAGTCAGTCGCTGAACCTTTCTGACCCCAGTCTCCGCTAGAATAAAATAGAGGTAATAAGACCTACCTCGCAGATGGCATAATATTCATGAAAACAATTTACAAACCACAAAGTACTATAAAAAAGTTTATTGAATTGCAAGGGCAAGACGGAAAAATTAACTACACTGAAATGTTCATTTATGGGTAGAGGGACTGCAGAATGGTTTAGTAGAAACAAACAGGATTGAAAATCAGAAATACTTGCATCCCAACTCTGCCATTGACTATCTTTGACTTGTTTGCATATGAGATCTGTCAAAGGGCCTGAATGAGTTTAGCTTGGAGAAAACTGGGAAGCCAGGAGAGCTGTCATTGCCCAACACAGGAATGGCCCTGGAGAGGGAGGGGCTGGGAGATGTTCTGAGGAGTTCCAGGGAGCAAACCAGGACTAATGGGCAGGAGCTCCAGAGAGATCTGTTTGGATTAACTGTTTAGCAGTTAGAAAGTAGGGCTAGCAGAAAGGGAATGGGGAAAGTGAGAAGTAATTAATTCCATGCCAGCAGAAGACTTCAAGGCTGGAGCCCCAGTCCCAGATGGGAGAGCTCTGAGAGCTGAGGGGCAGCTTTGGGGTGAGTTTGGTGAATCTGCCTTGGCCTAGTTCTTGAAGGGGTGGGAATGAGACAATGTGGTTAAGACTCTCGTGGAGTATGTGATAACAGCCTCATGAGATCTTAATCATTTCTAGGGAAAGAGAGAAATTTGTTCCGTATTCACTTTGGCTTAGAAAAGAGAGAAAACTCCCAAGTTAATATGACTCATAATTACTTGACTTTGGAAATGCCAGCTTGTCAAATCAGAGTTGAGAGATTAACAGCCACAGACAGAAAACTTTGGATAACATAGAGGGTTATAACACTAAGGGGCTGCGTTTGCCTTGTTCTTTCATAGAGTTGTAAAAAAGATAGACTTGTCACTTGAACACAGATTTTTACTTTCCTTGGCTCTGTACCACAGAAATAAAAAAACAGAATTAGGAGCCACCGTCTATACTTATCCTCAATATGATCCTTAGTTTTCATTTACCTAAGGTTCTTTGGAGAGTTTGAAGGATGTTGTGTTCATTAGAACCAAGTCACTAAGTCCACCCCACTCTCAAGGGGAGGGGGATTAAGTTCTACCTTTTGAAGGGAGGGATATCAAAGAATTGTGGACATATTTTAAAACAACAGTAAGAATGAAATTCCAAGAAAAACAGTTGAACAAAGGAAACATTTGCTTGTGTCCATATGAGCATAAGGATTTTAATCAGCTCTCTGGTTTTATGCCAGAATTGTGGATGGAAAAAAGTGACACCCTTACAGAGGCATCTGCGCTCCACAGAAAGACTGGACTGGGGTATGTGACTTGTGCCATTAAGTAGAGACCCCTGAATGATTTACGAGATATTAGGCTGAGCCACATGAAATTGGAGATATTTGACCATTTTTGACCTACAAAAACAGTAAGTTCAAATGATTCAACCTAACATTATAGTCCCAAGGGAAATTTTCTGATCTACATATTTCTTCTAATTTTGAAGCTCCTAGAAACCCAACACCATGGATTATCAAGATGAGTGTAATGATCAATTTGTAACGTGACCCTTTGTTTACAAAAAAAATATGGAATTGACTTCAAACCTAGTTTAGATTGATCACTGCACACCTTGGGGGTCTGGGAAGATAAAGAAAAATAAGTCCATTTTGTACTTAGAAAGTGGTCAAGCATCGGGTCAAGCTCCTATAAAGGAGAAAAATCACTAAAGCTGACTACTCAAGGACAGTTTTAGAAAAGGTGAGGTCATTTTTAGTAACAAGCAAAAGTTCTAGAGAAATCTATCAACATGACAAGCTGGGACATGCCACAGAGGTCTAAGAGGGGATGACACACTGTTTCCAGGGGAACTCAAGCTCAGTGGGGGGTCCCTGGCCCCCTTCAGTGTCATAAGAGGGGGACTGGAAGTACTCGCAGTCAGCTTCTGTATTTGAAAATTATTTCATACAGTGACCACGTGAAAGGAAAACATTATCCTCATGGTTCTCCAGTGGCGACGTTTCGAGCTCGTCAGCAGCAGCACACGTGGAACCCACTCAGCAGAGGCAGAAGGGCCGGAGGTCTCACCCTGGGGACACTGGGCATCTCGTCTAGTTAGAAAATCTAAGCACTAGTCATCACCTTGTTCTATGTGATGTCTGTGAAACTCTTTCTGCTGAAAAGCTCTTCCAGGTGTCCTTAAAGTGGACACACTGTTCACGCATAACAGGTGTCTCTCACAGCATCCTGAGTGCAAACACCAGCACTGTCTTCTACTGGCTGCTTGACCTGAGGCAAGTTACCTTCAGGATCCACATATGTAAAATGGGGGCATGATAATGCAACATACCACTGACCTAGTTCATATTCTTGCACCCAGGAAAGACCACATATTTTGCCAGCTCGGACAGTGACATACTGGTCTGTTTTTCCTTTTAAATCTTTCGAGGGAAGGATTGCTTCATGGGATTCTAGTTCCTCATCCTGCCTTCAGAGCCCATCTGCCTCCACCACAATAGCATCGGTGAGACGAGCCTTTGCTCATCAGTGGAAGGGGCTGCTTTCCCACATTTCTCCCGAGGATGGAGAGACCTCTTCTGGGTGTCACTCAGGAATGTGCTCAGCCCCTCACTCGCCCCACCCCAGCGACAGAAAGGACTTCACTGGTAAGTTTGGGAGAAGGAATCGGGTGTCTGTGGCCAGCTCATTTCTCTCTTTTTTGGCATCCATCTGCCTGCAGAGAGCAAATCTGATCTGCTCCTCCGTGCTGTGAATTTTACTAAAGCAAACTCCCTCACAGTGGGGGTTTGGGAGGACATGGTATCCTAAACCTTACCAGTGATTGGGGCCCTCTTCCTGGCTCAGGGCGAAGCACCCACATTATTCAGCCAAGTATTTCTCGAGAAGAGAGTGTGAAATCCATCTGCCGGACCCTTAGCTCGGTCTCACATTTAGTTCTGAACTCAGGCAAGAGAAAGAAGAAGTATTCCTTATTGATCCCCAACTCCAATTTTATCCATTTGCATTTACCTTTACTAGAAATTCTGTCCACGCTGCCAAGGAGAAATTCTGGTTCAGAAGGATTCCCGGCAACACTGGCTCCTTTGATGAAACACATGAAAAAAAAATTGAAAGACGAGTTTTTATCAGTACACACTTAGGAGCACCTTAGGCCCATATTTTAAGTGTTGAAATGCTAATATAGAATTTAATTTGTACTTGGAAATGTGTGTTTGAAAGTTTATATGTCAATGTAGAGAGGCACGAGCTAACTACTGATGGCAGAGGCTGGAGCCCAGGCTGATGCTGGGGGAAATGAACCTCAGGAGTTAGGATTCACATCTGTATGCAAACTTCCAACACAGTGTTCATTCCCCTGCTGCCCAGGGCACTTTTGTGCACTGCTGGTAATTTCTGATACACAATTCTATCCCTCTAACCTGTGGTCAAATACCTGTCTTAATTCTCAAAGTGCTACTTTTAAAAAAATAATAATAATATGAAGCTGCTTTGGGGAAGAATATGTTCTTCACTTTTGTTATTTCTTCGGGTGTGCCTAGGGCAAGTGATTCTTTGGCCTTGGGCTTACCCAAGGAATGGGGTACTATGACTGCACCAGCTCTCACCAAGGGCTGAGATGAGCATCAAACCAGGTCATGCATGTGGAGGTATAAAGTGAGTTCAGGGAAAAGTGATGACACTATTCAGGGCTCCTGTTGTCAGGAACCCTGAACACCACTTGCAATTCTGGTTCCTGTCCTCTGAACAGCCTCCAGAAAGCAAGAACCTGCCTGACACATGAACTTCAGGGATCACCCCAAAATAGAGAGATAGTCACACTTTAGACCATACACTTGGAAATCATAGAGAGGATTTCAAGCCAATTTTTTCCTTCATATCTCGATTTGTCTTTGATGCACAAACAGCTGGGTTTTTTTATTTTTTACTTTTTTGCGAGGAAGATTAGCCCTGAGCTAACATCTGTTGCCAATCCTCCTCTTTTTTTCCTTTTTGCTGAGGAAGATTAGCCCTGGGCTGACATCCGTGCCCATCTTCCTCTACTTTGTATGGGACACCGCCACAGCATGGCTTGACAAGCAGTGCATCAATCCACGCCCGGGATCTGAACCTGCGAACCCCAGGCTGCCAGAGTGGAGCGCACAAACTTAACTGCTACGCCACCGGGCCGGCCCAGCAAATAGCTGTTTTAAAGAATGGTAAAATTTTAGCATAATACATAAAATAATAATCCATAGGCCTATAGAAATATGTGCACTTATAGTTTTAAAGACAGATACTTGCTTTCTTTCACGTCTCTCTTTGTAACTGATCTGCCTGCTGTTCTTGTTTCATCAAATGGTGCGTCGTACGGGACTTCGGAAAACACTTGCAGTAGAATTTCATCTCAAGTGAAGTAAATAAGGGCATGTTAATACCAACAGTGGAGGATTGACATATTTTTCTCTGTAAATGCAGTGAATAAATGATACAAACTCAATGGATATGTGAAATTATACTTAAAAATACCTTTCCTTGGGAAGGGAAATCTTAACCCTAAGAAAGATTATGATTGCACCAGACATCCTGGGCAGTAAACACTGCCCACTAAAGATATGCGGCTGGAAACTTTGCCCCAAATCTCATGAGATTTAGTGTCATAATTTTCCTTCTGGCTCCTGTTGTCATTCTGACCCACCTTTGAGACTTTCCTCAAGATGGCCCATAAAAATGGGTGAAGACTGTGGTGGTAGAAATAAAGCAGAATAGATGTCTAAAAGTCAGAAAGCTCTTTACTTATAAAAGTGTTTCTAATTTTCCATGATTACATTTTTAAATATATCAATTTCTCCTTCCTTTTTAAAGTTTTCAGGCTTCTATTTTTCCCTGGGGACAGCAGTTTATTTTTCCTTCTAGGTTTACTTTGCAAAGCCACAGAAAATAATCATCACAAATTCCATTCATTTGGTATTTATTCTGAGTCCTTTTTCAAGGGCTGTTGGTACATTGGTAGATGATCTACTCACCTGATGGAACAGACACTTATGATAAGGACACAAACAAATTAACTATCACATTCACTCTTTCAAAATGATGAAATGAGTTCTCATCACCACCCCTTTCCTGGATGAATGGACCTACAAGTTCCTGAGTTGTTGCTCAGAGAGAACCTGGTAAGTGTATCGGTGGCCCACCAATGCCAAGGCCAACACTGGCATGGCACCGGGCAGGTCAGTAGGCCTTTGGGGGTGATGGGATCCTCCCAAACCCTGAACCAGACACCCAACCTCAGATCCACTCACTCCCCTTCCACACATGTGGGGCTGGATTCAGAGACACGGGGCGCCCGCAAAGAAAAGAAAAGTCTTCTGATTGCTAGACGGGAATTCCTGACAGCATGGATAGTGGGACTGCAAGAGCCATCTGCATCCATTCATTCAGTCAGTCATGGTCACCTACCCATCATTCAGTCGGCCAGACAGTCAGTGCAGAATTACTGAAGCCTCTTTAATAGCACACATGGAAGAAGGCCAAATCCAGAATTCCTAACATGGGAGAGTCCCTGGAGAAAAGGTCCACATCCATGGAGAGATGTCCCCCTGCCAAGCAGGACTGGCAGGCCTCGCTCTGTATCAGAAGATCCAACAGCTCCTGACCCAGAGGGAAGCGTCAGCGCTCACACTCCTGGGAGCTCTTTCTCAGAACAAAGGTGACTCTCAGGGTCCACTCCTGACCCGCACACAGGCACCAGAGAGGAGAGATTTCTCTGGAATCTGGATGGCTTCCTTCAGCGGACGGCCGTGGTTTCAAACATTCTCCCTGAGTCTCAGCTCTCTGCTGAAGAGGACTTCCCTGGGCCTTATTTTGTGGCTGCTGTTCTTAATTTAAAAAAAATTTATGGTGGTAGAATGTACATAACATAAAATTTCCATTTTAACCATTTTTAAGTGTACAATTCAGGACATTCACAATGTTGTATAAACGTCACCACTATTTATTTCCAGAAATTTTCCATCATCCCAAACAGAAACTCTGTTCCTGTTAAGCAATAACTCTCCATTTCTCCATCCCCCAGTAACCTCTATTCTACCTTCTGTCTCTATTAATTTGCCTATTTTAGATACTTCATGTAAGTGGAATCATTCAATATTTGTGCTTTTGTGTCTGGCTTATTTCACTTGGTATAATATCTTCAGCGTTCATCTATGTATTATCATGTAACAGAATTTCATTCATTTTTATGAGTGAATAATATTGCATTGTATGTCTATACCACATATTGTTTATCCATTCATCTGTGATGGACACTTGGGTTATTTCCACCTCCATCTATTGTGAGTATTTCTGCAATGACCGTTGGTGTACAAGTATCTGTTTGAGCTCCTGTTTTCAATTCTAGTGGGTGTATATCTAGAAGTGGAATTGCTGGGTCATGTGGTAATTCAACTTTTGGAAGAACCACCAAACTGTTTTCCACAGAGAATTCACCATTTTACATTCCCACCAGCAATGCACAAGGGTTCTAATTTCCTGCATTCTCACCAACATGAATTTCCCTTTTTTTTGTAATAGACATTCTAATAGGTGTAAAGTGGTATCTCACAGGGGTTTTGATTTGCATGTCCCTAATGACTAGTAATATCGAGTAACTTTTCATGTGCTTGGCCATTTGTATATCTTCTTTGGAAAATGTCTATTCAAGTCCTTTGCTCGTTTTTAAATTGTGTTGTTTGGTTGGCTTTTGTTGTTGTTTTTGAGTTGTAGGACTTCTCTCTATATTCTAGATATAAATCCCTTATCAGATACATGATTTGCAAAATGTTCTTCCATTCTGTGGGTTGTCTTTTTACCTTCTTGATAGTATCCTTTGATGCACAAAAGTTTTTCATTTTGATGAAGTCCAATTTATCTATTTCTTCTTTTGTTGCCTGTGCTTTTGGTGTCAAAATTAAGACACCACTACCTAATCCAAGGTCATGAAGATTTGTCCCCTATGTTTTTTTCTTCTAGGTGTTTAATAATTTTAGCTCATAAATTTAAGTCTTTGACCCACTTTAGTTTTAATTTTTGTATATGGCGTAAGGTAAAGATCCAACTTCATTCCTTTGCAGGTCAATATCCTGTTTCACAGGACGATTTGTTGGAGACTGTTCTTTCCCCTTGAATGATCTTGGCACCCTTGTTGAAAATCAATAGACTGTGGATGTATGCATTTGTTTCTGGACTCCAATCCATTCTATTCCAATTGATCTATATAGGTCTAGTCTTATGCCAGTGCCACATTGTCTTCATAATTGTAGCTTTGTAGAAAATTTTGAAATGAGGAAGTGGGATTCCTCCAACTTTATCCTTCTTTTTTAAGTTTACCTTGACTACTTGGGGTCCATTGAGATTCCATATGAATTTCAGGATGGGTTTTTCTATTTTTTCAAAAAATGCAATTGGGATTTTGATAAGATTGCCTCAAATTGGTAGATCACTTCAGGGACTATTGTCATCTTTACAATAGTAAGTCTTCCAATCCATGAACACAGGCTGTCTTTCCATTTATTTAGGTCTTCTTTAATTTCTTTCAGCAATGTTTTGAACCTTTCAGTGTATAAGTCTTTGGCCTCCTTTGCTAAATGTATTCCTAAGTATTTTATTCTTTTTGATGCTATTGTAAATAGAATTGTTTTCTTAATTTCTTTTTTAGGTTATTCATATCAGAGTACAGAAATAAAACTTTTTAGGATTTTATATATATAAGATCATGTTATCTATGAAGAGATAATTTTACTTCTTGCTTTCCAATTTCATTTGTTTTTATGGCCTAATTGCTCTGCTAAGACTTCCAGTGCTATGTTGAATAGAATGGGCAAGAATGGGCATCCTTGTCTTATTCCTGATCTTAGAGGAAAAACTTGCATTCTTTCACCATTGGGTATGATATTAGCTGTGTGTTTTTCATATATGGCCTTTATCATGTTGAGGAAGTTCCCTTCTATTCCTAGTTTATTGGTGTTTTTATCACGAAAGGATGTTAACTTTGTGTGTGTGTGTGAGGAAGACCAGCCCTGAGCTAACATCCGTTGCCAATCCTCTTTTTGCTGAGGAAGACTGGCCCTGGACTCACATCCGTGCCCATTTTCCTCTACTTTATATGGGACGCTGCCACAGCGTGGCTGACAAGCAGTGCGTCGGCGGGCGCCCGGGATCCCAACCGGTGAACCCTGGGCTGCCAAGCACGGACAAAACCGCTACGCCACCGGGTGGCCCCCACAAAAGTTTTTAAGTTTGATGTAATCCAATTTATCTATTTTTGCTTTTGTTTCCTGTGCTTTTGGTGTCATATCCAAAAATCAGTGCAAAATCCAATGTCATGAAGCTTTTCCCCTACAATTTCTTGTAGGAGTTGTATAGTTTTAGGTCTTACATTTAGGTCTTTAATCCATTTTGAGTAATTTTTGTACACGGTGTTAGCTAAGGGCCCAAATTCATTCTTTTGCATGTGGATATCCAGTTTTCCCAACACTACTTATTGAAGAGACTGTCCTTCCCTTGCTGAATGGTCTTGGCACCCTTGTTGAAGATCATTCGACCATATATACAAAAGTTTATTTCTGGGCTCTCTATTCGTTTCCACTGGTCTGTATGTCTGTCTTTATGCCAGTACCACACTGCTTTGATTACTGTAGCTTTGTAATATGTTTTGATATCAGGAAATGCGATGCCTCCAGCTTCATTCTGTTTTTCAAGATTGTTTTGTCTTTTGGGATCTCTTGAGATTCCATATGAATTTTATGATGTATTTTTCTATTTCTGGAAAAAATGCCTTTGGTATTTTGATAGGGATTGCACTGAACCTGTAGATTGCTTTGGGTAGTATTGACATCTTAACAATATTAAGGCTTCTAATCCATGAACATGGGATGTCTGTTTGTGTCATTTTTAATTTCTTTCAGTGATGTTTTATAGTTTTCAGTGTACAATCTTTTGCTTTCTTGATTAAGTTTATTCCTAAGTATATTTTTCTTCTTGACACTATTGGAAATGAAATTGTTTTCTTAATTTCCTTTTTGTATTGCTCATTGTTAGTGTATAGAAATGCAACTGATTTTTGTGTTTTGACTTTGTATCCTGAAACTTTGTTGAATCATTTTCCTAGTTCTAACATTTGTGTGTGTGTGTGTGTGTGTGTGTGTGTAGTCTATAGGATTTTCTACATATAAGATCATGTCATCTGTGAACAGAGATAATTTTACTTCTTCCTTTCCAATTTGAAAGTCTCTTACTTCTTTTTCTTGCCTAATTGCTCTGGCTAGAACTTCCAGTACTATGTTGAATAGAAGTGATGGGAGTAGGCATCCTTGTCTTGTTCCTGATCTTAGAGGAAAAGTTTTCATTCTTTCATAATTGAGTATGATGTTAGCTGTCGGCTTTTCATATATGGTTTTTATTATGTTGATATAGTTTCCTTCTATTCACAGTTTTTGAGTGTTTTTATCATGAAAGAGTGTTGAATTTTGTGAAATGCTTTTTCTGCATCAGTTGAGATGATCATGTAGTTTTTTACTTCATTCTGTTAATGTGGCATATTACATTGATTGATTTTCATATGTTGAACGATGCCTGCATTCCAGGAATAAGTCCCACTTGGCCTGGTGTATAATCCTTTTAATACAATGTTGGATTTAGTTTCCTAGTTATTTTGTTGAGGAATTTTGCATTTATATTTATAAGTGATATTGCTCTGTAGTCTTGCTCTGTGGTTTCAGGGTAATACTGGCCTCTTAGAATGAGTTAAGAAGTGTTTCCTTCTCAATTTTTTGGAAAAGTTGAGGAAGCATTAGTGCTAGCTTTTACTTATATGTTTGGCAGAATTTGCCAGTGAAGCCAACTGATCCTGACTGTTCTTTATTGGGAAGTTTTGATTACTAACTCAATCTCCTTACTCATTATAGGTCTATTCCAATTTTCTATTTCTTCTTGAATCAATTTTGGTAGTTTGTGTGTTTCTAGGAATGTGTTTATTTCTTCTAAGCTGTCCAATTTGTTGATATACAGTTGTTCATAGTATTCTCTTATAATCATTTTTATTTCCGTAATTAGTAGTAATGTCCCCACTCTTATTTCTGAATTAACAATTTTAGTCTTCTCTCTTTTTTCTCTTTCAATATAGCTAAACTTTTGTCAATTTTGTTATCTTTTCAAGGAACCCATTTTGGGTTTCATTGATTTTCTCTATTTTTCTATTCTTTACTTCATTTATTTTTGCTCTTTTCTCTATTATTTCCTTCCATCTGCTACCTCTAAATTTTGTTTGCTATTCTTTTTCTAGTTCCTTAAAGTGTAGAGTTAGGGTATTTATTTGAAATCTTTCTTCTTTCATAATGTATGCATTTATATTTATGAATTTCCCTCTTAGCATTGCTTTTTCTGCATAAGTTTTGGTATGTTGTGTTTGATTTTCATTCATCTCAAGGTAATTTCTAATTTCCTATGAGTTATTTAAGAATGCGTTGCTTAATTTCCACAGATTTGTGAAATTTCCAGTTTTTCTTCTGTTGTAGATTTCTAGTTTCTTTCCATTGTGATCAGGAAAGATACTTAGTATGATTTCAATCTTTTTCAATTTATTGAGACTTGTTTTGTGGCCAACATATGATCTATCCTGGAGAATGTTCTATGTGCACTTGATAAGAATGTATATTCTGCTGTTATTCAGTGGAGTGTTCTGTATAAGTTTGTCAGGTCTAATTGGTTTATAGTGTTGTTCACTTCTATTTCCTTATTGGTTGTCTTTCTAATCCTTTTTTTTTTTTTTTTTGCTGAGGAATATTTGCCCTGAGCTAACATCTGTTGCCAATCTTCCTCTTTTTTTGCTTGAAGAAGATTCACCCTGAGCTAACAACTGTGCCAACCCTCATCTATTTTGCATGTGGGTCACCACTACAGCATGGCTGACAAGTAGTGTAGGTTCACACCCGGGATCCCATGAACCTAGGCCACCAAAGCAGAGCACACGGAACTTCAACCACTCGGCCACAGGGCCAGCCCTCTATAATTTCTATTTCTTTATTGATATTTTCATTTTGTTCAAACATTGTTGTCCTGATTTCCTTAAGTTCTTTGTCCATCATTTCCTTTACTCATTGAACATATTGAAGACAGTTGATTTAATATCATTGATGAATAATTCTAATTTGTAGACTTCTTGGGGATGAGTTCTGTCAAATTCTTTTTATTCCTGTGAATGGGCCATACTTTCTTGTTTCTTGTATGTTTTGTAAATTTTTAATGAGAGCTGAACATTCTGAGTATTATATTTTGGTAACTTTGGAAATCTAATTCTCCCACTCCTCAGGGATTGCTGATTTCTGCTTGTTGAGGGCTGGAGACACCCATTTGTGACTTTTCCAAACTATTTTGGCAAAGTGTGTATTCTGAATTTCCAGTTTGTCATCTTTGCAGTCACTCAGTGACCTCACAAAAGTTCCCTTAAGTGTCTGTCTCCCAAAAGAAGAAAAACAAAAAATATTGTTTTTTTAATCCCCTTGACAGAGTTGCTTGGAAGCCTCTTCAGACAATGGGGGTTGAAACAATGGCCAGCCCTCAGTGATCAACACACACCCAAATTTTTGAAGGACAAGGTCCCTATTGTCCATTCTGGCACCAGCAAGCCACACTGAGAATGTGGGCTGCTGACCACTTGGCTACCTGCCATGGGCTGGGGGATGAAGAATAATAGGATCTACATGAACACTGAAATTCACCAAAATTAACCAGTCTCTTCATCAAGCTCTCCCCTGGATGATGCAATTGTTCAACTAGAATCCAATGTTCCAAAATAGTTGCTTAAGATAATTCTTGCCAGCTTAATAGTAAATTTGATGAAAGGATATATTCCTGGAGCCTCCTACCCCACCATCTTCCATCTAGGCCTTCGTTTTTCTCAAATGTTACATGAGAAGCTTGGAGTAGATCAATGAGTCCCAGCCTAGAATGACCTAGAGAGCTTTAAAAACTACTGATGTAAAGGTCTCAACCTACACAGGGAATCTGATCAGGTGAATCTTTAACAATCTCCCCAGGGGATTCTCATGCTCAATTAGGGCTGAGGACCTGGGAAGAAGGTCTATCTCAGCCTCAGGGCCTCACCATCTCTAACACATGCAGAAATCTGCAAACCTTGTCAGGGCAGATGTGATGCAGCTGGTCTGAGCTGGAGTCCGATACTGCACTTCCTATGGCTCCCAGAGGGTGGCCCTCTGCGGTTACATGGACCCCTCTTTGAGGAGCAGAATCCTTTCCAAGGGTTTATCTTCTGTTTCGCTTCATTTCTTGGGACTCTGACACTTAGAGAACTGGGTCTAACTTCAAGGAAAAGCACTTTCCTTCCCATCAGAGCAGCAGGAACAGATTATCTGGGAGACAATCACAGACAAGTAGGAGACTTCAAATACAGCCTGATGGTTTCACATGAAGAGGGTACTTACCAAATATTTTAGCCAGATGTTCTTCTCGCTTATTTGAACTTGATGCAAATTCAGTATTTTCCAAGCTCTTTTGTTGAGGATAACCTAGAGGAAAATAAACCTTAACTGTGAGTAAATCTTTCATTGGATCTGCATTTGATCTTTTTAACTTGATACTCTCTCGCATAGTATCTTGAGAGGAGCATCATGCAATTGGCCTGCTCTAGGGAAAGAGCACTTGGTGCAGGTTCTAGTCCACCCGTTGAGTGCCTTGTGATCTTGGGCAGTAGAGTTCTGCGGGATTTGGTATTCTCAGCTGGTGGGAAAGGCACCAACCACAGGAGGCCTTTGAGGAGGGGAAGAAAAAGTTTACTGCTGTCATCTGTAGACTGAAAAGTGCCCTCCCCTTATCACGTCTCAGGGTTATGATCTGTTATGAACTGCAGTAAATGGCGCTGGTTCCAAGCATGGTTATGCTCAGTTCCCAGTGTTGGGGGGAACAAAGATAGATGGACACACTTCTCAGGGTCTTTTCAACAAAAACTTTCCCTTCCATAGGAAATGATGCAACAAGCAGTGACTTTGGCCATTCTGGAAATGTGAAGCTTGTTTTGGAGGAGAGGGAGTAACACTGCGGCACACTCTGCACTAATCCACACTGCGGGTCTGTGTTTGGGAGGGGCTCAGAGGGCCTGAGGCCGTCCCTACTTGACCTGTTTGATGAACACAAGGAATTCCTGATGTTGTCATTGCCGAATGACAAAATGGAGGTGCCAACGGAAATGGACTGTGTCAACAATCTCCCCTAGGACATCATGGACTGATTCCAAGAGCTGCTGACACTCATGGGGCTACGTCAAGGATACGGATTAATTGTGCTAACAGACCGTAGCAACCTGTGCAGACTTGGAGCTATATTTTCAGGCTTCTCTCTTCGGAAGTTGTGATGTCTCAGTGTCCGGACAGATTTTCTTGACTCAAGGTCAAGGCCAGCCCTTTTTTCTGGCCCCAGGGGAGTGGGAAAACCACCAAGGAGGTGAAACCTTTCCCCTAATGAAGGGATTGTCAGAGGCACAACACCCACTTATTCTGAGAACCACAAAGCATTCATGAACTGTCTTTGGAACCTGAACTTCTAATACAAAACCAGTAACAATAACAATTTTCACATGCTTTCCTCACAGGTCATCTTTATAGCTGTGGAACAATTTGTGCACATGACAGCTCCCGATTATACAAAAAAATTGATAGGACAGCCTGCCTGGTACACGCCAAATGACTTCAGGCATGACTAGTTTGATCCAATAATCACAAATGCGCAGTTCTCTGTTATTGAAACATTGATGAATTGCTAGGAATAGATATGCTCAATAATGCAAGCACTTTGCTAAAAATGTGTTCATCACATGTGTCAGCCAAGGGAACACAATTAAACATTGTGCAGGGCACACATCATGATTACACAGTAAAATATTCACTGTTTTAATCTTGTGGTTTATGAAATGCATTGGCAGGGTCGTTAGTTACAAAATTGGTTTGCTAATAGTTTTATAATTTCAACATGACACACATGCCTGCTTATCCTGATAACTAATTACCCAATTTTAATTTTCTTCTAATGCACATAGTGTCCACCTTAAAATGTTTCTCTGTCACTTGCATGATTTGGGCTAATAGACATATTTTTTGCATATGTGAAGCTTCTTCTCTTCAGCTTTGGCATTTGAGCATCAGTGCAAAGGGACAAATCAGCTCTGCTTCTCAGTGCAAATATTTTCCAGAGACTGGGGTAGCGGGAAGTGATAGGGAAAGATATGGGAAGGCTTCACTCTCCCTACCAGTGACTGGGGCACTCAAGCACATTGAACTATAAAGTACTGTTGAATAGAAAGTTATTACACCACTCACGGCAAGTGTGACCAGGAATAGTAAGTGCCACTGGCAAATCCGGTTCCTGTCCTCTCAACAGCCTACAGGGCAAGAGAACCTGCCTGACACATGAACTTCAGAGATCACCCCAAAATACAGGGATATTCACACTTTAGACCATAGACTTGGTAGACGGTTATAGAGTATTTCAGACAATTCTTTCATCTATATCTCAATTTGCATTTGCCCCATACCTACCTGGTTTAAAGGATGCCAAAATGATAGGCTAGTACAAATAATACAATACATAGGCCTTTAGAAATATGTGCACTTATACTTTTAAAGACATAGACTTACTTTCTTTCATGTCACTCTTTGTAATTGATTTGCCTGCTGTTCTTGTTTCATCCAATGGAACTTTGGAAAACACTTGCAGTAGAATTTCATCTCAAGTGAAGCAAAGAGGCATGTTAATACCAGCAATCCAGGATTAATAACATCTGCTCTATAAGTACCTAGTCTCTGAACATGGAGAATAAATGATACAAGTGCAATGGATAGATGTTATGCTCTAAAATGTCTTGTCTTGGGAAGGGAAATTTCGTCTATCTAAATCATTTCTGAAAAACTGTGATTTCACTAGGTATCCCAAACAGGAAACATTACCCACTATAGATATGTGGCTAGAAATTTTGCCCCAAATCTCATGATATTTAAAGTTTTAAATTTAAATTTAAATTTTTCTTCTTGCTCCTGTTGTCATTCTCCCCACCTCTGAGACTGTCCCTCTGTATGAACAAACCTCTTTCCTGTTCCTACAAGAGGCACACCATTTTCCTCCATTGAGACCTATTGCCTCTCCTAGGAAGCTTCTCACAGTGAGAGTCCGGCTTTTGTGGCAGCAGACCTAGACCCAAATCCTGATTTTGCTGTTTCCCAAAATGTGATCTTGGGCAAACAATTCCACCTCTTTGACCTTTCATTCCCTCAGTGGTAGGATGGAGATACAATTATTTAACTCATAGAACTTTTGTGAAAACTGAATAAAACTATGTATGTAAAAGCACTTAACACAGTGCCAGTGTGAGGATCATGCTAAAGGCTAAGTATTTGAAAACTGCTAATCACCATCTTATTTATAACAATAACCCCCCAGATCAGCTAATAAATATTGCTTGTTTTCTGCTCATTGGAACCCTGCACAAGTGAAATAATATGTAGATAAGGAAGAAAAAAGACATAAAATACAAAGGAAACAAAAATGTCAACACATGACAGAAAAAAGAGATATATGCCACAGATTCTGTGGCGTTCCATCACCAGCCATTTTTGCCTCCTTCTGTGCCTAATTGTGATTGGAGCCTCAAGGGCCAGTCCTCAGAAAGACAACTCCTTTCCACCCTCCTTGGTAGACAGGGGAGGGCTATGGAACACTCAAAGTTCTTCCAAAGACTCCTGAGACCCTGGAAGAATCTTCTTTCTCCAGATGGAAGAGAAAGTAGTGCTGGGGCTGCACTTTCCCATTCCCTTTACCTCCTTCCATGAAAGTGGATGTGATGTCTGGAGCTGCAGAAGCCATCTTATGACCAAGAGACATAAGCAACAGGGAAGGCCCTGATGATCTCAGAGAAACAGGCCCTGACCTGAAGTTACTCAGTACTGTACCAAAGCCATAGTTGCCTCCCTTGGACTGCTTGAAACAGAAGGAAAATAAACTACTCCTTGTTTAAGTGACTAAACTCGGGTCTTCTAGTAATTGCAGCCAGTGCCACCTTCTTTTTTTGTGTGTGTGAGGAAGATTAGCCCTGAGCTAACATCTGTGCCCATCTTCCTCTATTTTATGTGGGACGCCTGCCACAGCATGGCTTGATGAGTGGCACAGAGGTCCACACCCAGGATCCGAACCTGTGAACCCCGAGCCACTGAAGCGGAGTGCACAAACTTAACCACTACGCGACCCAGCTGGCCCCCCAAGTGCTTTCTTAACTGGCATAGTAACTAAGGCAACACCTGGACATTCCTCACTGAGATGATCTTGGCCACTCAGTTTTGATGACCCAATATTATATGGAGGAACCAGGCATAAGTTCCTAAAAATCACAATGCCCATGTAGACTGGGACAGAGTAGAAGACTGTGGATCATTTGTATAAGAAGCTTTTACCAAGCCCCAGCTCTGCTCAGAAAACTGCACAAGGTGCTGGAGTTTCAAAGAGGATGGGGAAAGTGACATCACCAAAATGGTGAAGTAGGAGATCCCAGCCTCCATCCCCTGACAAAGAGCAACTATTAGACAGCTATTCACAAACAAAAACAGCCCTGGGAGAGCTCTGGAGTCCACTTAAGAAACTTCAGCAATACAGTGGAACAAAAAAACCTGAGAATAACCATACAAAAAGAGAAGGAGGACTGCTTCATTTTGCTGGCATCATCCCATCCCCCAGGCTGGCATTGCTCAGTGCCAAGAGGGAACTTCTCACCTAGAAGGAGTTCCCCTCCCAGGAAAGGAAGAGTAGGGTGAGCAACCAGCCTCCCCCAACCAGTTTCAACAATGGATAGATCATCCAGAAAGAAAAACAACAAGAAAACATTGGACTTGAACCATATTTGAGAACAAGTGGACCTAACGGACATACACAGAACATTCCATCCAACAGCAGCAGATACATGTTTTTCTCAAGTGCACACAGAATATTCTCCAAGATAGATCATATTATAGGTCACAAAACAAGTCTTAGCAAATTTAAGAATACTGAAGACATACCAAGTATCTTTTCTGACCACAATGGTATAAAACTAGAAATCAATAACAGGGGAAAAGCTGGAAAATTCACAAACATGTGGAAATTAAATAACAAACTCCTGAACCACCAATGGATCAAAGGAGAAATCAAAAGGGAAATCAAAAAATATCTTGAAACAAACCAAAATGGAAACACAACACCAAAACCTATGGGATGCTACAAACGCAGTTATAAGAGGGAAGTTTATAGCAATAAATACCCACATTAAGAAAATAGAAAGATCTCAAATAAACAACTTAACTTTATTCCCCAAGGAACTAGAAAAAGAACAAACCAAACACAAGGTTAGCAGAAGGGAGGAAATAACAAACATCAGAGCAGAAATAAATGAAATAGACAGCAGAAAAATAATAGAAAATATTAACAAAACTAAGAGTTGGTTTGTTGAAAATGTAAACAAAATTGGCAAACCTTTAGCTAAATCAAGAAAAACAGAGAGGAGACTCAAAATCATAAATGAAAGAGGAGACATTAAAACTGATACCACAGAAATACAAAAGGTCATAAGACACTACTATGAACAATTATACACCAACAAATTGGATAACCTAGAAGAAATGCATAAATTCCTAGAAACATACAACTTACCAAGACTGAGTCATGAAGAAATAGAAAATTTGAATAGACCAATAATGAGTAAGGAGATTGAATCAGTAACCAAAAACTTCCCAACAAAGAAATGTCCAGGACTAGATGGCTTCACTGGGCAATGATACCAAACACTTAAAGAAGAATTAATGCCAATCCTCCTCAAACTATTCCAAAAAATAGAAGAGGAAGGAACACTCCCAAGCTCGTTTTATGAGGCCAGCATTACCCTGATACCACAGTCAGATACTGACTCTGCAAGAAAAGAAAACTACAGATCAATATCCCTAATGAACACAAATGCAAAATTCTCAACAAAATATTAGCAAACTGAATTCAACAGCACATTTTAAAAAATCATACACCATGAGCAAGTTGTATTTATTCCTGGGATGCAAAAATGGTTTAACCTGTGAAAATCAACAAATATGATACATTACATTAATAGAATGAAATATAAAAATCATATGATCATCTCAATAGACACAGAAGAAGCATTTGACAAAATACATCCTTTCATGATAAAAATGCTCAACAAATTGGGTACAGAAGGAACATACTTCAACATAATAAAGGCCATATATGACAAGCCGACAGCTAATACTATACTCAACAGTGAAAGGTTGAAAGCTTTTCCTCTAAGATCAGGAAGAAGACAAGGGTGCCCATTCTCACTGCTACTATTCAACATAGTACTGGAAGTCCTAACCAGAGCAATTAGGCAAGAAAAAGAAACAAAAGGCACCTAAATCAGAAAGGAAGAAGTAATATTGCTTTGTTTGCAGATGATATGATCTTATATAGACTAAAGACTCCACCAAAAATCTGTTGGAACTAATCAACAAATTCAGTAAAGTTGCAGGATACAAAATCAACATGCAGAAATTAGTTGCAATTCTATACAGTAACAATGAAATATCTGAAAAAGAAATAAAGAAAATAATCTCATTCACAATAACATCAAAAACAATAAAATAAAATACTTAGGAATAAATTAACCAAGGAGGTAAAAGATCTGTACCCTGAAAACTATAAGAATTTGATGAAAAAAACTGACACACACACAAAGGGAAAGATATCCTACATTCATGGGTAAGAATCAATATTGTTAAAATGTCCATATTACCCAAAGACATTTATAGATTCAATGCAATCCCTATCAAAATTCCAATGACATTTTTCACAGAAGTAGAAAAAACAATCCTAAAATCCATTTTTAACCACAGAAGACCCCAAATAGCCAAAGTAATCCTGAGAAAGAACAAAGCGGGAGGCATCACATCTCTTGATTTCAAACTATACTACAAAGCTATAGCAATCAAAACAGTATGGTACTGGCATAAAAATAGACACATAGACCAATGGAACAGAATTGAGAGCCCAAAAATAAACCCTTGCATGTACAGTCAACTCATTTGACAAGAAAGCCAAGAATACTCAATGGGGGAAAAGATAGTCTCTTCAATAAATGGTGTTGAAAAACTGGATAACCACATGCAAAAGAATGAAAGTGGACCACTATCTTATACAACTCTCAAAAATTGACTCAAAATGGATTAAAGACTTAAACATAAGAACTGAAACCATAAAAGTCCTAGGAGAAATCATAGGAAAAAATCTCCTTGACATTGGTCTTAGAAACAATTTTTTGGAGATGATATCAAAAGCACAGGCAACAAAAGCAAAAATTAATAAGTGGGACTACATCAAACTAAAAAGCTTCTGCACAGCAAAAGAAACATCAACAAAATGAAAAGGCAACCTACAGAATGGGAGAAAATATTTGCAAATCATGTATCTGATAAGGGATTAATAAATATAGTCCAAAATATGTAAAGAACTCATAGAACTCAATAGCAAGAAATCAAATGATCTGATTTAAAAATGGGCAGAGGAATTGGATAGACATTTTTCCAAAGAAGACATACAAATGGCCAACAGATACTTGAAACGGTGCTTGACATCACTAATCATCAAGGAAATGCAAATCAGAACCACAATGAGATATCACCTCACACCTGTTAGAATGGCTATCATCAAAAAGACAAGAAATAACAAGTGTTGGTGAGGATATGGAGAAAAGGGAACCCTTGTGCACTGTTGGTGGGAATGTAAATTGTTACACCCATATGGGAAACAGCATAGAGGTTCCTCAAAAAATTATAAATAGGACTACCATATGATCCACTAATCCCACTTCTGGGTATATATCCAAAGGAAATGAAAACAGGATCTCAAGGAGATATCTGCACCCCCATGTTCACTGCAGCATTATTCACAACAGCCAAGATATAGAAACAATCTAAGTGTCTGTCAACAGATGAATGGATAAAGACGAGGTGCTCTGTGTGTGTGTGTGTGTTCCAATATAATGGAATATTATTCAGCCATGAGAATGAAGGAAATCCTGCCTTTTGCAACATGGATGGACCTTGAGGGCATTATGCTAAGTGAAACAAGTCAGACAGGGAAACACAAATACTGTATGACCTCACTTATATGTGGAATCTAAAAAAGCTAAACTCATAGAAACAGAAAGTAGAGTGGTGGTTGCCACAGGCTTGGAGGTGGGGGAAATGGGGAGATATTGGTCAAAGGGTACAAACTTCCAGTTATAAGATGAATATGTTCTGGGATCTAATGTATAGCGTGGTGATTATAGTTAATAACACTGCATTACATACTTGAAAGTTCCTAAGAGAGTAGATCTTAGATGTTCTCACCACAAAAAAGAAATGGTAATTATGTGATGGGATGGGGGAGTTAGCTAACACTATGGTGTGAATCATTCTGCAATATATGTGTGTATGAAGTCATGTTTACACCTCAAACTTATAAAATGTTATATATCAATTATATCTCAATAAAGTTGTTGGGGGGAGTATATAATGCGATAAATGAGTTTTTCTGAACTGACTTGGAAAACCACCTACCATTTATAGCACTGTTTTGCAATAAAATGTGGTCCAACGTCAAAATAAACATTTGGAACCCAAATTGTACAAAGAAACTCCATATGATGGTTGACTTGTACACGGTAGGTGCTGAATGGTTACATATGTTAAAGAAAATGAAAAGAAAGAGGACTAAGACCTGCTGCCTGGTCTGTGTCCCTAAGCCATCCAGACACTTGAGAGAGCGGGAACACAGCTCAGCCCAAGGCAGCCAGAAGACAGGCACTCAGCTGAGCAGACTTTAGGAAGAAGTAGTGGGCCTTACCGGCTGAGGCTGAGTTCTGGATCCAGTTGACCACGATATTCACTGAGACCCCCAAGGTCATTCCTGTCCACAGATGTTGGGTGTAAATCAACTCCCTTCACCAACATCTGGTGCTCATCGTGGTCTCGCAGCAGCCTTGGTGGGTCAATATGTGACATGCAGGGAACCTGGGGACACTAACTTGGTGAGCTACAAGCATCATGAAAAGTCCTTGGAGCAGTCATCAAGGGGCTGCTGCAGACCGATGACAGCCCCCACCAAGATGCTACATGACACTCCTTGTGCTTCAGAGAAGAACCTGGATGAGAGGGATCCTGATCCAGACAATTTCACATTACAACAGGACTGCCCAGGACATGACAGATCTAAAGAGCAAGGCCATCCTCAGAGAGTTTCAAAATCCATTTATGAGTGTTGTGTATGAAATTGTACCCACAAAGAATGGGTGGAGGCTGTGGGAAGAGAAAAAGTAACAGATTCTATAAGCTCAAAAACCTCTTCGTTCATAAAACTGCTAGTAATTTTCATAGTTACATTGTTTGAAATATATTAATTTCTCCTTCCCTTTTAAAGCATTCAGATTTCTATCTGTCCCTAGGGACAACAGTTTCATTTTCCCCTTCTAGGTTTACTTTGCTAAACCACAAAAAATAACCATCACAAATTCCATTGACTAGGTATTTATTCTGAGTCCCTTTTCAAGGGCTGTTGGTACATTGGCGGATGGTCTATTCAGCTTATGGAATATATGCTTACAATAAGGACAAAAAGAAATTAACTATCACATTCACTCCTTCAAAATGATGAAATGAGTTCTCATCACCACCCCTTCCTTGAAGAATAGACCTACAAGTTCCTGAGTTGTTGCTCAGAGAGAACCTGGCAAGTGTATCAGTGGCCCACCAATGCCAAGGCCAACACTGGCATGGCACCGGGCAGGTCAGTAGGCCTTTGGGGGTGATGGGATCCTCCCAAACCCTGAACCAGACACCCAACCTCAGATCCACTCACTCCCCTTCCACACATGTGGGGCTGGATTCAGAGACACGGGGCGCCCGCAAAGAAAAGAAAAGTCTTCTGATTGCTAGACGGGAATTCCTGACAGCATGGATAGTGGGACTGCAAGAGCCATCTGCATCCATTCATTCAGTCAGTCATGGTCACCTACCCATCATTCAGTCGGCCAGACAGTCAGTGCAGAATTACTGAAGCCTCTTTAATAGCACACATGGAAGAAGGCCAAATCCAGAATTCCTAACATGGGAGAGTCCCTGGAGAAAAGGTCCACATCCATGGAGAGATGTCCCCCTGCCAAGCAGGACTGGCAGGCCTCGCTCTGTATCAGAAGATCCAACAGCTCCTGACCCAGAGGGAAGCGTCAGCGCTCACACTCCTGGGAGCTCTTTCTCAGAACAAAGGTGACTCTCAGGGTCCACTCCTGACCCGCACACAGGCACCAGAGAGGAGAGATTTCTCTGGAATCTGGATGGCTTCCTTCAGCGGACGGCCGTGGTTTCAAACATTCTCCCTGAGTCTCAGCTCTCTGCTGAAGAGGACTTCCCTGGGCCTTAGTTACTCTCAAATACTAAATGGAAGAATTGGAGTAAATCAACAAGTCCCAGCCTAGAATCACCTGGAGGGCTTTAAAAATTATTCATGCAGGGGCCGCCTGGTGGCGCAGCGGCTTAGTCCGCGCTTGGCAGCCCAGGGTTCTCGAGTGCGGATCCCGGGCGCCCGCCGACGCACTGCCTGTCAGCCATGCCGTTGTGGCGTCCCATATAAAGTGGAGGAAGATGGGCACGATGTTAGCTCAGGGCCAGTCTTCCTCAGCAAAAAGGGGAGGATTGGCAACAGATGTTAGCTCAGGGCTGGTCTTCCCCACAAAAAAAAAAAACAAAAAACAAAAAAATTATTCATGCAAAGGCTTCACTACACACCAAGGCACCTGATTGCTAGGGTGGGTTTGGAGGTCTCGCTTTAACAATCTCCCCAGAGGATTCTCATACTCAATTAGGGCTGAGGACCTGGGGAGAAGGTCTATCTCAGCCTCAGGGTCTCACCATCTCTAACACATGCAGAAATCTTCTGCAAACCTTGTCAAGACAGATGTGATGCAGCTGGTCTGAGCTGGAGTCCGATACTGCACTTCCTATGGCTCCCAGAGGGTGGCCCTCTGCGGTTACATGGACCCCTCTTTGAGGAGCAGAATCCTTTCCGAGGGTTTATCTTCCATGTTTTGAATAATTTCTTGGGACTCTGACACTTAGAGGAACTGGTTCTAGCCTCAAAGCAAAGCACTTTCCTTCCCATCAGAGCAGCAGGAACGGGTTATCTAGGAGACAACCACAGACAAGCACGAGACTCTTCAAATACATCCTGATGGTTTCACATGAAGAGGGTACTTACCAAATATTTTAGCCAAACCTTCTTCCAAATTTTTTGAACTTGATGAAAATTCAGTATTTGAACCTGTGGGGAAAATAAATCTTAGCTGTGAGTAAATCTTTCATTGGATCTGCATGTGATCTTTTTAACTCGATACTCTCTTGCTTGGTATCTTGAGAGGAGCATCATGCAATTGGCCTGCACTAGGGAAAGAGTACTGGGCGTGGGTTCTAGTCCACCCGTTGAGTGCCTTGTGATCTTGGGCAGTAGAGTTCTGCGGGATTTGGTATTCTCATCTGAAGACTGATGAGAAAGGCACCAACCACAGGAGGCCTGTGAGGAGGGGGGAGACAAAATTAACTGGTGTCATCTGTAGACTGAGAAGTGCCCTCCCCGTATCACGTCTCAGGGTTATGATCTGTTATGAACTGCAATAAACGGTGCTGGTTCCAAGCATGGTTATGCTCAGTGCCCAGTTTTGGGGGGAACAAAGACAGATGGACACATCTCAGGGTCTTTTCAACAAAAACTTTCCCTTCCATAGGAAATGATGCAACAAGCAGTGACTTTGGCCATTCTGGAAATGTGAAGTTTTCTTGTTTTGGAGGAGAGGGAATAATATTGTGGCACAGTCTGCACTAATCCACACTGCGGGTCTGTGTTTGGGAGGGGCTCAGAGGGCCTGAGGCCGTCCCTACTTGACCTGTTTGATGAACACAAGGAATTCCTGATGTTGTCATTGCCGAATGAAGAAATGAAGGTGCCAACGGAAATGGACTGTGTCAACAATCTCCCCTAGGACGTCAGGGACTGATTCCAAGACTCATGTGGCTCCATCAAGGATGTGGATTAATTGTGCTAACAGATTGTAGCAATCTGTAGAAATTCTGAGCTATATTTTCAGGCTTTTCTTTATGGAGGTTGCGATGTCTCAGTGTCCAGACACATTTTCTTGATTCAAGGTCCAAGCCAGCCCTTTTTTTCTGGACCCAGGGGAGTGCGCAAACCAACAAAGAGGAGAAACCTTTCCCCCAATGATGGGGTTATCAGGACCACAGCACCCACCAATTCTGAGCACCACAGAGCATTCATGATGTGTCTGCAAGAATCTGAACTTTTAACTCAAAACCAGTGACAATGCTGATTTTCACTTGGTTTCCTGACAGACAATCTGCATAGCCATTGAGTAATTTGTGCACATGGCACCTTTCATCTGTACAGGAAAATTGGTAATCAGGTTGTTAATAGTGCGTGGACATAATTTCCAGGTACAATGGCATTTAGCAAATAAAAGAAACAAAAAGTCTTCTCTTGCTGAGATATTAGTGAATCATTAAGAATCAATACAATGGAAGAGTAAGCCCATCCATGAAGTAAAATTATTTGTTCACAAAAACCCTTTGGTTTTTAAACCGCCCTGACAAGAGTAGTTACTGTCTCCCCTTTTTCTGCTGTCACCCCTGACTGATAGTTTGTATAACGTACCTACTGTCCTTCATGACACATGACATTGTTTTGGAATCTTGATCTACTTAATTTTTGGAGAACAATACTGTGGCTTCCTCCATCACAAAGATTGTGTCTACTGCTTTTGCTTTTCTCCACAGACCTGATATCTTTACATTGAGAGGATTTCCCAGAATATGGTCAGCCAGTTAGTTCAGTAAATACCAAATATGGTTCCAAATGCACTAAGACTCTAAATATAGAGCATGGAAATCTAATGTTCACTTTGAAAAAGCTATGTTCATAAAATGTTTCTCACATAGGTTTTCTGACAGCCCAAAGGTGGAACAAATCCAGATGTCCATCAACTGATAAATGGATTAACAAAATGTGGTCTATCCATGCAATGGAATATTATTCAGTCATAAAAAGAAATGACGTACTGATACATGCTACAACATGGATAAACCTTGAAAACATGTTAATGAAAGAATCCAGTCACAAAAAACCACATATTATATGATTCCAAATGTGAAATATCCAGAATAGACAAATCTATAGAACAGACAGTAGATTAGTGGTTGCCAGGGGCTGTGAGAAAGGGGGAATGTGGAGTGACAGCTAGTGAGTATGACATTACTTTTCGGGGTGATTAAAATTTCTAAAATTAAATAGTGGTTATTCACAATTCTGTGAATATACTAAAAACCATTGAATTATATATTTTAAAAGGGTAAAATTTATGTTACATGAATTATATCTCAAGCTATTATTTAAAATATAGTGTGTGTATGTATGAGGGGATAGATAAAACAAGATTGGCATGATTAGCACATGGAGGTTCATTATATTAATTTTTCTATTTTGTGTTATGTTTGAAATTTTTATAATGAAAAGTTCAAATGTACATGTATGCTACCCTCCCATGGAGTTCTGGATTTTGAGAAAGCTTCAAAGTTAGGAAAAAGGTTCAAGTTACTCCCTTCTGAGCAAGAACTCCTTGTGGTAGATTCAGGGAGGTAAAGCAGATAGGGCTGGGAGAGACCCTATGTTGGCCACTCCAGAACCCATGGGAGGAGAGCACCATCTCCCGCCTGATTTAGGCTCATGGCGGGTCTCACACTTCTCTATCAATGTACGTGCGACAGTACCTTTGATCAGGTGGAAAGGGTGCAGCTTGGCACCTTGCCAACAGCCCAGGAAGAGAACAAAGAAGAGGGTCTCTGCTCCTGTCTCCTGTGCCATAGTCTGTACGCCATTCGAGAGAAGCAAATCTCCTGAAATCTTCAGACATAACAGCCTTGAACTCCAGGATACTGCGGAACACGACCGTCTGTGAAGTCACACTGAGGTGGGGGCAGCTCTAGAGTGGGAAGAGGGGAGGGCCCGGTGTCTGTGGACAGGGACACAGGAGGGAGATGCTGGCAGCCTTGAGGTAATTGCCTCTGCGCTCACTCCCTTTGGCTCTGCAGAGCTGTCCTTTGTCCAGCTTGCACCGCAGCCTGGAGGCGGTAGGATGTTAACCAGGATCCTTAAGTTGCAAGTGACAGAAACTCAAGCTTAAATCAGCTTAAGCGAATTGGAAGTAACTAGAGTAGCCAGAAAAGTCTCATAATAAATCAAGATATCACATCAAGTATTGTTATTTATTGTATTACACAAAATTATAACACCAAAAATATTATAAAGTGTCACTCATGTGTTACCACTTCCCCTATTACATTTTATATATATTAAGCTATTTTCAAAGGAAAAATCTTTATATTTTAGCACCTTTAACTGCACTTCTTTTCCTGCATTTTCACTTTGCATTGATCCCACAAATCAGGTGGCCAGCCCTGCCCTTTAGTCCTTGTGTTCACACACTGTATGTAGTGATGGGGTGGAAGAGATCTTTGGGAGACAGAAAGAACACAAAAAGTTATAATAGTAGAATTCTGGGTAGCTCAGGCATATTAGTTTGTTAGGGCTGCTGTAACCAAGTACCACAAAATGGGGGGCTTAAACAACAGTAACTTATTGTCTCACAGTTCTGGAGGCTAGAAGTGCAAGATCAAGGTGTCAGCAGAGTTGGTTCTTTCTGAGGCCTCTCTCCTTGGCTTGTAGTTGGCCATCTTCTCCTTGTCCTTGTGCTTTCACATTGTCTTCCCTCCATATGCATCTGTGTCCAAAGTTCCTCTTCTTATAAGAACACTAGTCATATTGGATTAGGGCCCACCCTAATGACCTCATTTTAACTTGATGACTTCTGTAAAGACACTCCAAATAAAACCACATTCTGAGGCACTGAGGGTTAGGACATCAACATATAAATTTAGGGGGTGGAGACACAATTCAACCCATAACGTTAGGTAATGGAGGCAGCAAAAATCTTATTTCTCTGAAATATCTTCAAAAAAATTAAAACAGAACAAAAAAGAACATATAAAACAACACAAAACTCACACTCTCGGCATAACCAGAAGAAAGAAAATGTCCAACTTCAAATAACCAGTACATAGAAAAATAATCCCTAACACCAGGTACTGACTCTCTCGCTTCTTGCTTGCCTTTGCAGAGAGGAAACACAGCGGCCCAAAATGGTCTAAAATGTTCTCCAGAATGAGAAAACCCACCCTACATGTGAAAATGCTGCAAATGTGTCCTGGTGGATCGAAACTAACACGCAGACCTGGGCAAGGAGATCGGTGAGGCTTCAATCAAGCAAGACGCTGGAAGGGGCTGAGTGTGGGCTGGGCAAGGGGTGGAGATGGAGTCCTTTGGGGGACTTTTCCCTGGGAGATTTCACACAATGCTGAGGGTAAGTAGAAACCAAAGAAATGGGAAATAGGCTAACTTCAAACTCAAGATGCACAACCACCTAACTTTTGATCCCCACTGCCCACTCCTGTTACTTTCCCCCATCTTCCTTATCTCAGCAAAAAAGTTAATCCTTCCATTTGCTCAGGCCAAAATCCAGCATTCATCCCAGACTGCTCTCTTTCTCCCTCACCACACATCCGATCCATGAGCCAATCCTCTTAGTTCGATTTTCACACACCTTGCCCACCTCCACTGCTCCAGCGGAGACCAGACCAGCACCATCTTCACTCTACTGCTGATGAAATAAGAGGCCAGTGAAGTCCCTTGAACATTCTTTGGGCCACTGTTAAATCCCAATGATTCCCATTACCAAAATCTTCACCACCTCCTCTCATCTTAGCCCTTCCTTTCCCTTCTATCTCCTCACATCACCAGAGGGAGAGAATATGCACTGCTTTGCAACCTGAGTACACAGTAGGGCTCTTATGTAATCTACCAATCACCTTTAGGGGATCATCAGACTTTCTCTGCTTGATTTCTCTTGTTTCCAGGCAGATTTGCTGAGTACCTAGGCATGAGAGAAAAACATCTATATTTATGTAGTCATCCAGGTCTAGAGTGGGACTCAATAAATCTTTTCTGTAAAGAGCCAGATAGAAAGTATTTTAGGCCTTACAGTGCACATATGTCTCTGTTGCATATTCTTTGTTAGCTATTGTTCCAACCTTTTAGAAATGTAAAAACCACTGCAAAAAATCAATGAAACCAAAAGTGGTTCTTTGAGAAAAATCAATAAAATATATAAACTTCTAGCCAGACTGATGAGGGAAAATGACAGAAGACACACATTACCAATATCAGGAATGAGACAGTAGACATCACTACAGATACTACAGACATTAAAGGAAAAATAAGGGTATATTATGAACAACTTTTTGTCAATAGATTCAACAAGTTAGATAAAATGGACAGATTCCTTGAAAGACACAAAATGACATTATTTCTTACTCAAGAAGAAATAAATAACCTGAATACCTCTATAGAAAAGAAATTGCTTTCCTTTTTAAAAAAGAAAAAAGCTCTATATTAAAGAAATTGAATTTGTGGGTAAAAACCTTCCCACAAAGAAAACTCAAAGCCCAGATGGCTTCCTTGGTTAACTCCATTAATATTGAATGAAGAAATAGCACCAATTCTACACAAACTCTTCTGAAAAATTGAATTTGAGGGGCTATTTCCCAACTCATTCTATGAGACCAGCATTATCCTGATACCAAACCAGACAAAGATATCACAAGAAAAGAAAACTATAAGCCAATATCTTTCATAAGCATAGATATAAGAATTCTTAATAAAATTTTAGCAAATGGAATCCAACATATTTTTGAAAGGAAAATATATCATAACTAAGCAGGGTTTATTCCAGGACTGCAAGGCTGGTTGAACATTCAAAAATAAATCAATGTAATTCACCATATTAATAGAAAACTCACATGATTAAAACTCACAATAGATGCAGGAAAAGCATTTGACACAATTTAACATCCATTCAGAATAAAACTCCCATTCACTAGAAGATAGAGGAAACATTGTCAGTTTGATAGAGGGCATCTATTAAAAACCTACAGTGACATCATTATACAATGGTAAAAGTTTGAATGCTTTCTCCCTAATCTCAGGATCAAAGCAGGGATGACCACTCTCATCACTTGCATTCAACATTGTTCAAAAGGGTTTACCCATGCAATAAGGCAATAAAAAGAAGTAAAAGACATACAGATTAGAGAGGAAGATGTAAAACAGTCTTTATTCTCAGTCAACTTTGATTATCTATGTAGAAAATTCTAAGAAATCCTAAGAACAAATAAATGAGTTTAGCAAGGCTGCAAGATACAAGGTCAATATTTTAAAAATCAATTGTATTAAGGTAATGAAAAGACAAACCACAACTGGGAGAAAATATTTGCAAAATATATATGTAATAAAGGATTTGTATCTAAAATACACAAAGAATTCTTAAAGCTCAACAAGAAAACAAACAATCCAATTTAAAAATGGGCAAAACATCTGGATACCTCACCAAAGAAGATATACAGGTAATAAATAAAGCATATTAAAAGATGCTCAACATTGTATGTTATTAGGGAATTGCAAATTAAAACAATAAGAAGATGCCACTACACACCTATTAGAATGGCTAAAATCTAAAACAGTGACCACACCAAATGCTGGTGAGGGCGTAGAGCAAAGGGAACTCACATTCATTGCTGGTGGGAATGTAAAATGGTACAGCCACTTTGAGCAAAATTTGGCAGTTTCCTACAAAGACAAATATAGGCTTACCGTCCAGCAATTGCACTCTGAGGTTTTTACCCAAATGAGCTGAAAACATGCTCACACAAAAAGCTGCACATGGATGTTTATAGCAGCTTTGTTCATAATTGGCAAAGTTGGAAGCAACTAAGACGTCCTTCAATAGGTGAATGGATAAACAAACTGTGGTATATCCATACAGTGTAATATTATTCAGCAAAAAGAAATGAGCTATAGAGCCACAAAAAGATATGGAGGAACCTTAAATGCATAATACTGAGTGAGAGAAGCCAATCTGAAGAGGCTACATATTGTATGATTCCAACTACATGACATTCTGTTAAAGGCAAAACCACAGAGACAGTAAAAAGATCAGTGGTTGCCAGGGATTCAGGGGGAGGGAGGAAGGGAAGAATGAATAGGTGGAACACAGAGGATTTTTTTTTTTTTTTGGTGAGGAAGATTGGCTCTGAGCTAACATCTGTTGCCAATCCTCCTCTTTTTGCTGAGGAAGATTGTCACTGAACTAACATCTGTGCCAGTCTTCCCCTACTTTATATATGGGATGCCACACAGCATGGCTTGATGAGCAGTGCGTAGGTCCGCACCTGGGATCCAAACCTGCAAACTCTGGGCCGCTGAAGCAGCACACACAAATTTAACCATTACACCACTGGGCCAGCCTCCAGAGGATTTTTTTTTTTTTTTTTTTTTTTGCTGAGAAAGATTTACCCTGAGCTAACATCTGTTGCCAATCTTCCTTTTTTTTTTCCTCCCCAAAGTCCCAGTGCATGGTTGTATATTCTAGTTGTAGGTCCTTCTAGTTCTTTTATGTGAGACACAGCCGCAGCATGGCTACTGACAGATGAGTGGTGTGATTACACACCTGGGAACCAAACCTGGGGTGCCAAAATGGAGCATGTTGAACTTTAACCTCTAGGCCATCAAGGCTGGCTAAGAGGATTCTTTTAGGGCCATGAAACTATTCTCTATGATAGTCAAAACCTATAGAATGTACAACACAAAGAGTGAACTGCAATGTAAACTATAGACCTTAGGTAATAATAATGAATCAATATTGGTTCATCAATTGTAACAAACATACCATACTAATGCAAGGTGTTAATAATAGGGGAAATTGGGGGGGTGGGATGGAGGTGAAACTGAGAATGAATACGTTAAAAAGAAATTGAGATAAACTTTGCTAATGGCAGCTGTGCATATTCAGCATAATCAACTGTTGTTTAAAACTAACCAGGTCTCTCTGTCCCTCCTTAGTATATGAGTGAGCTGTTTTTCCCAGGAAGTCAAGGTCCAGACATCAAGAAGAAAGGAGATTCAGCCTCACAAGGCCAAATGCAGGCCAAGGATGAAAACTAACCAGAAAAGTCCAGATGGCCAAGGGAAAAAGAGATTCAGTCTTTAAGACCAAAAGCAGGCTGAAGAAGCCAGCCAGCAAGGCCACATGCTCCCCCTCCCCTCCCTAAAACCCCAAATAAAAACCCCTACCTTTTTCCCTTCGAGGAGGTGGATTTGAGTTTTAATTCCCATCTCCTTGTCTGGCTGCCTTTTGATAATAAACCTCTTTTCTTGCTACAAGCCTGGCATTTCAGTGATCTGGCCTTGCTGCGCGTCAGGTAAATGAACCCATGTTTGTGTTTGGTAACAGAGGTATATGGGAACTCTGTACTTTCTGTATAATTTTTCTGTAATCTAAAACTGCTTTAAAAAATAAAATCTATTTTAAAAGTCAATTATTTCTATCTACTGACATTGAACAATTAGAAATTGGAAATTTAAAAGCAATACTATTGATAATAGCATCAAAAATATGAAATATTTAGGGATAAACTTGATGAAAAAGTATAAGACCTATACACCAAAAACTTCCTAAAATAATAAATAACAGAGAAATTTTAAAAGACCTCACACAGGCAGAGACATGCCACTTACAGATCAAAAGATGCTAGGTTGTTAAGATGTCAGTTCTCCACAAATTGATCTATAAATGCAATGAAAAACCAATCAAAATCCCAGCATGCTTCCTTGTAGAAATGGAGGAGCTGATCCTAAAGTTGTATGGAAAATAAAGGACCCAGAATTGCAAAACAACTTGAAAAAGAAGAAAAAGGAGGACTAACCTGATTTCAAGACTTATAAAGCTAAAGTAAACAAGACCCTGTGGTATTGGCATATAGATGAATGGAACAGAATAGAGTGTACAGAAATATTCACACATATCAGGTCAATTGATTATTAACAAAGGTGCCAAGGCAATTCAATGGAGAAAGTATATTCTTTTCAAAAAAGTAATATTGAAATAATTTGATAGCAATTTGCAAAAAAAAATGTACCTCACCCCTTATCTCACACCATGAACAAAAAATAGCTCAAAATGAAGCAGAGATCTAAATGTAAGAGCTATAACTATAGTACTTCTAGAATAAAATACAAGAGAAATTCTTATTGACCTCAGGTTTGGACCTCATCAAAATAAAAAATATTTGTTCTTCAAAAGACACTTACAAAAATGAAAAAGGCAAGCCAAGTACTGGGAAACAATATTTGCAAAACATATATCCAACAAAGGACTTGTATTTAAATTACATAAAGGACTCTTTGTTGTTAGTGCCGTCAAGTTGATTCCAACTCCTAGCGACCCTGTGCACAGCAGAGCAGATCCCCGCCTGGTCTTTTTGCACCATCCTCTCACCTTCTGCCGCTCTATCAGACAATGCTCTGCTGCTATTCACAGGGTTTTCATGGCCAATTTTTTCAGAAGTGGGTGACCAGTTCCCTCTTCCTAGTCTGTCTTAGTCTAGAAGCTCCGCTGAAACCTGTCCACCATGGGTGACCCTGCTGGTATTTGAAATACCAGTGGTGTAGCTTTCAGCATCACAGCAACACACAGCCGCCACAGTATGACAACTGACAGATGGGTGGTGTGGTTCCCTGATGGGGAAATTACTCCGGGCCCATAACGGTTAGAGCACCAAATCTTAACCACTAGACCACCAAAGAACTCTTGCAACTTAATAATAAATAGATAACCAATTAAAAATGAGATTGAGATTTGAAAATACACTTCACTGAAGAAGACATATGGATGGCAAATGAGCACGTGAAAAGATGCTCAACGTTAGTAGTCATTAGGGAAATACGCATTAAAACTCTTAGAATAGCTAAAAGTTTAAAAGACCGACAGTACCAAATGTTGGTGAGGATGTTGAGCAAGTGGAACTCTCTCATACACTGCTGGTGAGAATGTAAAATGGCACAATATTTTGGAAAAACAGTTTGGCATTTTCTTAAAACATTAAACATACATTTGTTACATGATCCAGTCATTCCACTCCTAGGTATTTACCCAAGAGAAATGAAGGCATATGCCCACACAATTGTGCATGAATGTTCATAGTAGTTTTATTTGCAATAGGCAAAAACTGGAAACAAGCTAAATACCCATGTAATGTCCATGTAATGAAATATCACTAAGCAATTAAAAAGAATGAATGTGTTGTTGCATGCAACAACATGAAGAAATTTCAAAATAGTTATGCTAAGTGAAAGAAGTTAGACAACAAAATAAATACATACTGCATGAGTCCATTTATATACAATTTAGAATTCCACTGTAATTATTACAATTATAATTTATTATATATTTAATAAATAAAATTATATACAATATAGAATTCTAGAAAATGACAACTAACCTATAGTAGAGAAAACTGGCTAGTGCTTGCCTAGGGATGAAGGCGTGGAGTGGGGAGGGGAGGAAGGGACTACAAAGGTACGTGATGAAACTTTGGGGCAATGGATATCCTCATTATCTTGATTGAGAAAAATGGTTTCATGGGTGTGTTCATACATCAAAATTCATCAAACTGTACTCTTTATATACATGTGGTTTATTGTATGTCATTTATATCTCAATAAAGCTGTAAGAAAATGCAGTGTAACAAGGTGATTCTATTTTTTCATCTATGAGAGATACAAAAATGAAATAGAATGATAGGGTTCTGATTTGAAGGTGGCAAGTAAGGCCCAGGCATCTAACTCTTCAATTCACCCCAATCTTCTATCCTAAGTCCCCAAGGAAATGGCAAAAAAGCTTTTAAAAGGGAATCCAACCAAAATCAGAAGGGAAGCACTCAGGCTGAGGCAAGAACTATCCCCACTTTCAGAGTTCATTTAGTTGAGAGCATCTCCTTAATACTTTTGGTTGATCCCTAATTTTTCTTAAATCATTGGTGGCTATGGTCGGGTATTCTAGTAGAAACTAGGAGGAGGTGGCATCAAGCACAGCATTCCATCATCTCTGTCTTTCTTTGGAGGTCTGTCTCTTGAGGAAGTCCCCAAAGACCCTACCCTATGGGCTCCTCTGTACGTGCTAAGAACTTACCTGCATTGGTAGCAAAGGATTTTTGTCTTTATTAGTAAAATGGGTGTGAGTAACAGTTACCAAAGTTGAGAAGATCAAAGGAACCTAAGTGCTAGAGTGACACAGGTGGGAAAAGGCAGCGCTGTCCTGGAGATGCTGAGAGGATGGCAAGAAGGAGCAAGGAGGGAGTGGCTGGCCCCATACGTTTGGAAGATTCTCTCTCACCCACCTGTCATTCTCTCACTCACCTCCCTCTCTTTCTCTCTTTTTTTTTCTTTGCTTCTTCCTCCCTCCAAAGTAAGGTTTCTGAGTTCTTCCTCTTCATAGTTATCTGAGAGAATGATTGACAAGCCTGCCCTCCTGCCTCTGTAGCTGGGTTTGCCCTAAAGCCTTCAACTACATGTCCTTCAGGCCCTTTTTCAGCCATTCCTCCCCCAGCACTGTTGCCCCTCCTGCCCAGTGTTCATGGAGTCTCCTCACAAGCAGGACCCTGTCACTTCTTTTATAAATGCTTGGAGTTTGTTATGCAGACACCTTTCACATCAGTTTTCAATTCATTTAAAAAGTAACATATCATAAAGACAGACATATAGACCAATGGGATAGAATACAGGGCCCAGAAATAAGCCCTCACAAATATGGTCAAACAATTTTTGACAGGGGTGCTTAGACCATTCAATGGGGGAAAGGACAGTCTTTTCAACAAAAGGTGCTGGGAAAACTGGGAATCCACATGCAAAAGAATGAAGTTACACCCTTACCTAACACCGTATACAAAAATTAACTCAAAATGGGTCAAAGACCTAATATAACAGCTAAAACTATAAAACTCTTAGAATAAAACATAGGGCAAAAGCTTCAGTAATTGGATTTGGTGATAATGTCCAAGGCACAGGAAACAAAAGAAAAAATAGACAAATTAGACTTCATAAAAATTTTAAAATTTTGTGTATCAAAAGACACTGTTAATAGAGTAAAAAGGCAACCCACAGAATGGGAGAAAGTACTTACAATTCATATATCTGACAAGTGATTAATATCTAGAATATATAGAAAACTCCTAAAACTCAACAATAAATAACCTGATTCAAAAATGGGTGAAGGTGTTGGAGAGGATGTGGTGAGAAGGGAACCCTCATACACTGCTGGTGGGAGTGCAGACTGGTGCAGCCACTATGGAAAACAGTATGGAGATTCCTCAAAAAATTAAGAATAGAACTACCATATGATCCAGCTATTCCACTGCTGGGTATTTATCCAAAGAACACGAAAACAGAAATATGTAAAGATACATGCACCCATGTGTTCATTGCAGCATTATTCACAATAGCCAAGACTTGGAAGCAACGTAAGTGCCCATCAAGCGATGAATGGATAGGGAAGATGTGGTGTATATACACAATGGAATACTACTCAGCCATAAGAAATGATGAAATCCAGCCAATTGTGACAACACGGATGGACATTGAGGGTATTATGCTAAGCGAAATATGTCAGAGGGAGAAGATCAAAAACTGTATGATGTCACTCATAAATAGAAGATGAAAATAACAACAAACACACACATAGAGACAGAGACTAGATTTGTGGTTACCAGAAGGGAAGCAGGGAGGGAGGAGGGCAAAAGGGATGATTAGGCACATGTGTGTGGTAGTGAATTGTAATTAGTATTTGGGTGGTGAATATGATGTTATCTATGCAGAAATAAAAGTATAATGATGTACACCTGAAATTTATACAATGTTATAAACCAATGTTACTGCAATAAAAAATTTTTTTAAATGAGTAAAGGACTTTGAATAGACATTTTTCCAAAGAAGATATACAAATGGCCAATAAGTACATGAGAAGATGGTCAACATAACAAATCATTAGAGAAATCCAGATCAAAACTATGATGAGGTACCACCTCATACCCACTAGGATGGCTACTATCAAAAAAAAAAAAACAGAAAATAACAAGTGTTGTTGAGGATATGGAGAAATTGGAACCCTTGTACACTGCTGTTAGGAATGTAAAATGGTGCAGCTACCGTGGAAAACAGTATGGTTGTTCCTCAAAAAATTAAAAATAGAATTATCTTATGATCCAGCAAGCCCATGTCTGGTTATATATCCCAAAGAATTGAAAGCAGGGTCTCAAAGAGACATTTGTACACCCATGTTCACAGTAGCATTATTCACAATAGCTAAAATGTGGAAGCAACCCAAGTGTCCATTAACAGATGAATGGATAAGCAAAATGTGATATATGCATACAGTGGGATATAATTCAGCCTTAAAAAGGAAGGAAATCCTATCACATGCTACCATACAGATGAACCTTGAGGACTTTATGCTAAAGTGAAATAAGCCAATCACAAAAAGACAAATACTGTATGATTCCGCTTATATGAGGTATCTAAAGTAGTCAAATTCATAGAGGCAGAAAGTAGAATGGTAGTTGCCAGGGGCTGGGGGGAGGGAGGAATGGGGAGTTACCGTTTAATGAGTACAGAGTTTCAGTTTTACAAGGTGAAAAGAGTTCTGGAGATGTATGGTGGTGATGGTTGCACAACATTATGAATGTATTTAACACCACTGAACTGTTCACTTAAAAATGGTTAAGACGGCAATCCTAAAATTTTTATGGAACCACAAAAGACTCCGAATAGCCAAAGCAATCTTGAGAAAGAAGAACAAAGCTGGAGGCATCACTCTCCCTGATTCCAAACGGTATTACAAAACTATAGTAACCAAAACAGTATGATATTGGCATAAAAACAGACACATAGATCAATGGAACAGAATAGAGAGCCCAGAAATGAACCCACACATATATGATCAATTAATTTACAACAAAGGAGTCAAGATTATACAAGGGGAAAAGGACAGTCTCTTCAATAAACAGTGCTGGGAAAACTGGACAGCTATATGCAAAAGAATGAAACTGGACAACTATCTTACACCATACACAAAAATTAACTCAAATGGATTCAAGACTTGAATATAAGACCTGAAACCATAAAACTCCTAGAAGGAAACATTAATGGTAAGCTCCTTGACATAGGTCTTGGCTACAATTTTTTGGATTTGACACCAAAAGCAAAGACAACAGAAATAAAAATAAACAAGTGGACTACATCAAACTAAAAACTTTCTGCACAGCAAAGGAAATCATCAACAAAATGAAAAGGCAACCTATTGAATGGGAGAAAATATTTGCGGATCATACATGTGATAAGGGGCTAGTATCCAAAATATATAAAGAACTCACATAACTCAATAGCAAAAAAACACCCAATCTGATTTAAAAAATGGGCAGAGGATTTGAATAGACATTTTTCCAAAGAAGACATATAAATGGCCAAGAGGTACATGAAAAGATGCTCAACATCACTAATCATCAGGGGAGTGAAAACCAAAACCACAATGAAATATCACTTCACACCTGTTAGAATGGCTGTCATCAAAAATACAAGAAATAACAAACTGGCGAGGATATGGAGAAAAGGGAACTCTTGTGTACTGTTGGTAAGAATGTAAACTGGTGCAGCCACTGTGGAAAACAGTATGGAGGTTCCTCAAAAAACTAAAAATAAAACTACCATATAATCCAGCAATCCGATTTCTGGGTGTTTATCCAAAGAAAACAAAAACACTAACTGGAAAAGATATCTGCACCCCCTGCAATAATATTGCAGCACTATTTACAGTAGCTAAGACAAGGAAACAGCCTAAGTGTCCACCGATGGATGAATGGATAAAGAAAATGTGGTATTGGGGGGCCGCCCGGTGGCGCAGCGGTTTAGTCCGCACTTGGCAGCCCGGGGTTCGCGAGTTCGGATCCCGGGCGCCCGCCGACACACTGCCTGTCAGCCATGCCGTGGCGGCGTCCCATATAAAGTGGAGGAAGATGGGCACAGATGTTAGCCCAGGGCCAGTCTTCCTCAGCAAAAAGGGGAGGATTGGCGACGGATGTTAGCTCAGGGCTGGTCTTCCCCACAAAAAAAAAAAAAGAAAGAAAGAAAATGTGGTATATATAATGGAATATTATTTAGCCATAAAAAAGAAAGAAATCTTGCCATTTGGGACAACATGGATGGACCTTGAGGGCATTGTGCTAGGTGAAATAAGTCAGACAAAGACAAATACCATATAATCTCACTTTTATGTGGAATCTAAAAAAACAAAAACAAAACAAAACCCAAAAAAACCCTGAACTCATAGATACAGAGAACAGATTGATAGCTGTGGAGGAGTTGGGGAGTGAAACAGGTGAAGGCGGTCAAAAGATGCAAACTTCCAGTTTTAAAATAAATAAATCACCGGGATGTAATATACAGCATGGTGACTATAAATAATAATACTGTATTGCATATTTGAAAGTTGCTAAGAGAGTAAATCTTAAAAGTTCTCATCACAGGAAAACAAAATTGTAATTATTTTTTAATGGTTTTTTTGCAGGGGAAGATTCCCCCTAAGCTAATGTCTGTTGCCAATCTTCCTCCTTTTTATTCCCCCACAAAAGCCCCAGTACATAGTTGTATATTCTAGTTGTAATTTCTTCTGGTTTTGTGTGAGCCACCACCACAGCCTGGCTACTGACAGAAGAGTGGTGTGGCTCGGCGCCCAGAACCAAACCCGGGCTGCCCAAGTGAAGCCTGCGGAACTTGAACCGCTAGGCCATCAGGGCTGGCTCAATTTGTCATTATTTATGGTGACAGATGTTAACTAGACTTATTGTGGTGATCATTTCACAATATATACAAATATCAAACCATTATATTGTACAATTGAAATTAAGATAATGTTATATGTCAATTATACCTCAATTTAAAAAAACAAAAAATGGTTAAGACAGCAAATTTTATATGTGTATTTTACCACAATTTAAAAAATGAGTAAAAAAGTAATATACGTGAACATGTTAAAAACAATTCAATACGAAAGTTTACATAGTAAAAAAAAAAATTCTCCCTTCATTCACCCACATTTACCAACAGTCCCTTTCCTATATTAAGGAGTCCTGAAGGCACCTCATATACTCTTCAGAGCCATTCATACACACTAACATGCTGGATACCGTGCCTGGCTTGCTTTGCTTTGATTTCGCCATATGTCCTGATGTTTCATATCAGATTATATAGAACTCCCTCATTATTCTTAACAGTTGCATACTGACCCCTTTTATGAACACATAGACACCAGACACAAATGAATACACACACCTATGATCCTATTTGCATAAAGTTCCGAAATAGGCAAAACTAACCTGCAGTGTTAGAATTCAAGATAGTGGTCACCTCCGAAGAGGAACAGGGCAGTGACTGAGAGCGATGGGGGCTTCTGGGATGCTGAGCATGCTCTCTTAAACTCAGTGATGGTTACACAAGTGTATCCACATTGTAACAATTCATTGAAATGTATACTTATGACTTCTTCACTTTTCTGTATGACGTTGTGTTTCAGTTTTACCAAATTTCATCTCACAATCTAGCGGGAAAGGTATTAGAGGCAAATAACTACGGCTCAGGGCGGTAAATGAATTTAGGGCTCGGTATCTTGAACTGGTGCAGCAGCTGAGCCCAGCCCGGCTGGAGGCTGCCCGCGTGCTAATCCCAGCTGTGGCTAGCTGGATAATTTTGGGCAAGTTACATAAGTAACTCCTCAGTTCCCACACCTGTAAAATAGTACAACTACCTGATAGAGTATTTGCAAGGATTTAATATAATCTATGCAAAGTGGGTAGAAGTGCTCCGCAAGCACACAGCAGGTGCTTGATCAAGGCCAGCTACCGTTACCATGAAACTGTAATTCTTACAAGGAAAAATTTTTACAGGGAAAAGTCCTCAGGGCTCAATAAAGAAACGCTGTGGGTGAAATACCCAGCGCCGGCTTCTCCTCGGGGACTGCGCGCTCAGACGAGCGTGGTCGGAAGTCCCGGGAAGTCAGCCTTCCAGGACACGTGAACACGGAGCCCGCCAGACTCCCACCGCGCCCTTTAACAGCGGAGCCATGACATCACTCCCCCCGACGCGACGCAGCCTACCTTGGAAGCGGCGCGGCCGTCCTTCCGGGCGGCCTCAATTGGCTGGCCAGCACTCGGAGGCCCCGCCCCCTTACCCGCATCTGGCCCGGGCGCCCGCCGTCAATCCGCCCAGGTGGGAACGGTGATTGGCCAGGGGGCCCGCCCTCCAGAAAGCCCCGCCGGGCTTGCGTAGGCTGCGCGTTCAGAGTGGGAGGGGCGCGGCGCCGCATCTGAACCCTTTACGGTGCCGGCCCGAGCGCGGTTCACTCCTGCAGCCCGCCTGCTGGGCAGGGCCGGCCCGGCCCGACCATGGAGTCCTACGACATCATCGCCAACCAGCCCGTGGTCATCGACAACGTGAGACCCGGCAGCCGGGGGGGAGGGCGGGCGCCCCGCCCCCGGGGGCACACGCGGCGGCGCTTGGAGTGACCCCCGCCCGTCTCGCTGGCCCTCCGCTCACTACCCTATAGCCCGAGCTTTGGGGCAGCCCCGCGCCGGCGCCGCGGAGCCCCTGCCCGAGCCCTCCCCGAGCCGGGCGGGGAGGTACAGTAGAGGCAGGAGTCCCATCCGCCTGGCGACCCTTGATCAGCATCGGGAGAGCTGGAGTGACAGCCGGTGCACCTGTGTGTCAGGCCCGGGGACGCACTCCGGACCCTTCTCGGTTAAGAGTGAAGCCCTGGTCAGGTTTCGACCCCAGCCCCTTTTCCCCTCCCCGGGCTCGGGCTCTGCCTGCCCCTCCTAGTGGAGGAGGGATGGCATTTGCCCTTTTGTAGGCTGCTAGCCTCCTCCTTTGGAGAGGGTCGGCCTGGTGTCTTCTACAACAGTGCTTCCTTCCCAAGGGGCTGCACCCCCGGCAGGATCTCCAGAGTGGACAGGCCCTGCTGCACTCTTTTCCTGAGACTGGGGAAAAGTGCAAGTTACGCTCTGCCAACCACATATCCACCACCACCTGTTTGGCCGTTTGGCTACTCTGACCCTTTCCTTAAGTGCTCCTGTGCCGAGCAGAAATTCCACAGCCGGCAGGGCAGTGGAGAGAGTTCAGGACCACTTGGTTGCCAGGACCCATGGCAGTTTGGGATAACTGGAAACCAGAGGAAAGTTGCCTGGCTTCCTTGTGGCCTTCTCCTTCAGCACTGGGGCTCAGCATGCTTTTGGCTGCCCTTCGAGGATTTTTGCCCTCAGAAATTTCTGGTCCATGAGAAGAAAATGAAGGGCAGGGATCTATGGATCTTCCCCTAGCTGGGTATCTGCCTCTGGTGTGTGAGCCTTGGAGTTCTTGATAGTGACTCACTTCTCTTTCTGGGATCTGCATCCCTCCCACATGACCCCCACGTAATCCCTGAATGGCTGTCTTTTTTGGAGTACTCATGTGGGCTCCCTGAGTTACAGCAGGGAATGTTTAATAAGAAGGCTAAAACTGGATTTGGAGATGCTCTCCAGCAGGCTGCAGGAGGGACCAGGCCACTTCCTTTTTTGGTGGGCAAGTAATTCACTTAAGCTAATCAACAAGCTTATGAGTTCAGAGGGCAACCTCTTTGGTCCCCGTGGGGTTCCAGCCCCTCCTGTAACTTGGGGGTGTTTGTTTACTTCTGCGCTACAGACCCAAAGGGTTGTGATGAAGATCTATAGGAGGAGGGGTTGAGACACTGATTCCTTCTTTGGGTGGGAGGTTTCTAGATGCCAGGTTCCCTTTAAGATCCTGAGTCCAGCTCCCAGGCTGGAGCAGTGGAGGACCACGTTCTCCTTGGCCTGTAGTCTTAGGGGAAGCCACTTGAGGAGAAGTGCCAGCAGTCCCCATGCACCCAGGGGTCTTCCCCAGAGCTCCTGTATGTGGTCTATGTCTGCTGGGAGGGGGGCAGGGGCTGTTGAAAGAAGACTATGCTTAGGGGTCGCTTCTAGCTGGCTTTTGGGAGTAGCCTGTGCTACAGATTTCTCCTGCCTGGAGCTGACCCTGGAGTGTGCAGAGGAGGATGTACTTCATGGTTTCTCAGTCTCCACACCAATGACACTCTGGGCTGGATAATTCTTGGTATGAGGGGCTGCCCTGTGCATGGCAGGATGTTTAGCAGCATCCCTAGCCTTTACCCACAAATGCCAGTAGCATTCCTTTCTCCCCTCCCCTCCCCAGTCTCCAGACATTGTCAAATTTGGGGGAGGGGGTGCAAAATTGCCCCCATTTTTAAACCACTGGTGTACTTGTAAATGACCTTACCCACTTGGCGGAATCTCAGGCTTCCTCCCCAGGCTGCACGGTCGGGCAGCCAGCCCTCTCCGCTGCAGGGCACTGCTTTCATCTGGAGGTGAATGCTGCGAGTTAAACATTGTTTTTCCTTGCAGGGTTCGGGGGTGATCAAGGCTGGCTTTGCAGGAGACCAGATTCCCAAATACTGTTTCCCAAACTAGTAAGTGCTGCTCGGGCTGCAGCCGTAACCCTTTTGTTTGCTTCCCGGGAGAACATTGGCCTTGTGTCACAGCTCCCTTTGAGGACACCTCTGGTTCCACCTGTAAGGCAAAACACCAGATTTGTGAGGCTGAAACTGCTGAGGGCTCTGGAAGGATAAGAGAAGTGTTCTGGGCTTCCCCCTCCTCTTTGGAGTCTCTGATTTTGGTCCCTCCTTGAGCCAGGGAGAAGCTGCCAGCATTTCCCTGGGGACAGGGTGTGGTAGCAGCAGCAAGAATAAAAGGGAGACATCTTCCAGAGAAAGACGTAAACGACTTTTAAACTCATAGGAGAAAGAGTGGGGAGTTAATGCACAGTCACACGTTCCTCCAAAAAATGTTTTCTTCAGGGCTTGTGTTTTCAGACTCTAGAAAATATTTTATTTCAGTCAAGGGGAGTCTTTCCCTGAGTGGTGCCAGTGGTGGCAGGTGTACGAGGGAGGGGAAAACCCAGAGAAAGCCTGGAGGGCCCCTTTGGCCACTCTAGCCCATCGGGAAGCTTTCCCTTGGCAGTGCTGCTTCTCAGATCCTGGAGGCTTTAGAGTTACTGGCCTCAGCCAGGCTGGGGCATCCTATGGCCCCTGAAGTGGCTGGCTATGCCAGGAATCCCAGGCCTGGTCTAGGGACAGAACCAGCATGGAGCACCCAGTAGGGCTTCAGCTTTCTTCTGAACTCCACTCGGGTATAATTAAAGGTTCCTGTTGATGTGCAGGGAATTGGGGGCACATTTTGGAATAGTGGCTCAGCCAGTCTTCTAAGAACTGAATCTCTGTTCTGGAAGCCCTGGCAGTGTGAAGGGGCAGGAATGACAGAGATGGGTGCACAAGGGAGCCTCACCCAGCTTCCTGGGACCATCCTCCCTTAGTCTGCAGACGATGGTGGCAGCCCTGCCCTCCTGAAATTGAGAGTGTGGGCTGAGTCACTGTGGCTCCAGAAGCTGACCCTCTGCCAGGGCTGGGCCATGAAGGGCTGACATTCCAGAGCCCTCAAGCCCTCTCTGGGAGGGAGGGTGGGGAATGGAAGGGACAACTTTACTTCTGAGCTTTCCGTCCTGCCGAGGCCTGCTCTGTAGTCCCATGTCCCGTGGGCCCGGGTTCTGACCTTTGCTCCATAGTCCGGAGTACAGTTACCCTCTTAACCATCAGAGTGGGACTTTGGTTTTCCTGAACTGGGCTCAGCCATGCCCCTTGCCCACCTCACTGACTTTACCTGTCCTCACAGTGTCGGGCGCCCCAAGCACATGCGAGTGATGGCTGGAGCCCTGGAGGGGGACCTCTTCATCGGACCAAAAGCAGAGGTAATACCTGTGGAGCCTGCCTTTGCCTGGGTTTGGGGTCCTCATAGTCCCAGGAGCATTGGCTGGTGGTCAGAGCTATACCTCCAGAGAGGCCCCTCGGAATCTGCTCTCTGGGGCCATCTGCTGGGTATTTTTCTGGGCTCTTGAGGCTCCAGCTCTGAAGTACTACACTGTGGAATCTTCGGCCATGGTTCCTGTTTGGGGAAACACAGCTAGACCACACATGCCCTGTCTTTTAGAAGCTATTTGGAAGCTACAGGGAAAGAACTGATGAAAAAGTGACTTGAGTCTGAATCACCTGGATTTGATGACTGATCCGAACAAGAGCTGTGGGGGCCACCTCTTGTGCTCCAGCTGGGGTGACTTGCCTGGGGGCTGCACGGCCAGATGAGGCCCTCAGAAGCGAATGTGGCAGGGCCAGGGAATAACATGCAAGTGCAGTTTAGGCACCTGGGGAACACAACGTGAGGTGCCGGGGACTGGGGGGCCTGAGCTGGAGATGCAGATATGGGGTGAGTGGGAGCCACAGCTGTGGGTGAGAGAGGCCAAGTAGTGCATGGTGAGAAGGGGCGTGCTGAGGGGGGACATCAAAGGGCAGGTCCGTGTGAGAGACATGAGCACTGGCTGAAGAGCTAGGAGGCACAGAGGGCAGCAAGTGACCACAGGAAGGGACTATAGGATCAGCCATGAGGAGGCTCCTGGTGCTGACAGGAGCAGTGACCGTGGAGTGGTGGAGAGGGAAGCTGGGCAGTGTATGAGGAGAGAAGGGGAGAACATGCTGGCAGTGAGTACAGAGAAGCCCAGGAAGCCTGGCCAGGGGAGGAAGGTAGGACTGTAGGACAGAGCGAGCACACCACCACCCTCTTTTATCCCTGGCGGGTTGAAGCTGGCTGGGCTCTGAGAGCCTGCGAAGCTGTTGGACAGATGAGCCAATGCTGAGTTCAGGACCCACCACAGGGCATGGGGACACCCAGTGAGCAGCAGCGGTTCTTCAGGGGCAGCTTCCAGGAAGGCAGAAAGCAGTTGCTGGGTGAGGGGCCTGCTGCTACAGTTGGCCTTCCCCCTCCCAGGAGCATCGGGGGCTGCTGGCCATCCGCTACCCCATGGAGCACGGCGTGGTGCGGGACTGGAACGACATGGAGCGCATCTGGCAGTATGTCTACTCCAAGGATCAGCTGCAGACCTTCTCAGAGGAGGTGTGGCCACGGCCCCTCCCGCCACGCTCTGAGTTCTCGGCATCCTCTCCCTGCTTGGCTTCCTTCCTGGGCGGGCGTCCATGTTTCCTCTGCGTTTTGTTAGCGCCCGCTGCCTCCTCATTGTGTGCATGTGGGTACTGCCAAGCAGAGTTTTCCAGAGAGCTGGATCTTTGGAAGAGTACCTGCTGGCAGATAACAGGATAGTGCCCTTGGGAAGGACAGCGGGCTGCAACTACACATGCTCCCAGCGGGGTTTTGGCTCTCTGGAAAGATCCTTTTAGGGCCTAGCAGGTTGTCTTTGCACATGCCTACAACTCTGCCATCTCTTGCAGCATCCTGTTCTTCTAACGGAAGCTCCACTCAACCCGAGTAAGAACCGGGAGAAGGCGGCAGAGGTGTTCTTTGAGACCTTCAACGTGCCGGCCCTGTTTATATCCATGCAGGCCGTGCTCAGCCTGTGAGTGGTCCCTAAGCCCTGGGGTCTCCTGAGTCCCCATCCTCCCCAGGGCCATCCTCCTGCTTGAGATGACCAGGTGTCTGACTTCCCTATAGAAACAGCCCCCTGATGACTGTTCCTGTTTAGGGAGTTCCTCATGTCCCTTTTTCAGACCAGATAATGCAAATGTCCCAGGGTCCCTTGCAGGGGTGAGGAGGTCCCCATGCCTCGATGGCTGAGGTGAAGGGATGCTGACCTGGTGGCAGGTACGCAACAGGACGCACGACAGGAGTGGTTTTAGACTCAGGGGATGGAGTCACTCATGCTGTCCCCATCTATGAAGGCTTTGCCATGCCGCACTCCATCATGCGGGTGGACGTTGCTGGCCGCGATGTCTCCCGCTATCTCCGGCTACTGCTGCGCAAGGAAGGAGTCGACTTTCACACCTCAGCTGAATTTGAGGTTGTCCGGACCATCAAAGAGGTGATGAAGGGCAGGAGGGCGTGGAGGTGACCTGGGTGGGGAATGGTGGGTGGTGGGACCAAGGCGTGAGGTTGAGCCCAGGGTGTGGGTGTCCTGGTTGCAGCCTTCTGAGGGTTGTGTCCCTGCCCACCTCAGCGAGCCTGCTACCTGTCCATCAACCCACAGAAGGATGAGGCTCTGGAGACAGAGAAGGTGCAGTACACCTTGCCAGATGGCAGCATGCTCGACGTAAGTTGCCAGGCATGGCACTGGGTGGCAGTGGTGATGCTGGGACCTGGAGGAAGAAGAGGCCTGTCTGCCTCAATCTTGTGTTCCAAAGGTGGGGCCAGCGCGATTCCGGGCCCCCGAGCTGCTGTTCCAGCCAGACCTGGTGGGGGATGAGAGCGAGGGGCTCCACGAGGTGCTGGCCTTTGCCATCCACAAGTCCGACATGGACCTTCGCCGTACGCTGTTCGCCAACATTGTGCTTTCAGGGGGCTCCACGCTTTTCAAAGGTACCATGGTTTGGAAGGTGGTGGTTAGACTTTGGAGGCCAAGGACAGCTGGACCCTCAGACTGCACCCCATTCCCTGGAGCCTGGGCCATGGCCTATTTTCTGTTGGTTTTTTGGTGCTCAGTGAGCTTTTTTTTTTAAGAAAAAGATTTAAAATTAAATTTTATTTACTTTGTAATAGGTGATAAGTTTACGTGAGGTCTAGAATGTTTTAGATGGAGTCTCCCTTCTCCACCGTCCTGGGCACCGGGTCCCCTACCCGTCACAGGAGTATCAGTGACTCTCGTGTGCTCTCGGCAGTGTCTGCGCGTGTAAGCAAATGTGCATTTTCCCCTCCCTTTTTACACAAATAGTAGTGTACTCCACATGTTCGTGTATTTCTCCCTCAGCCCCATATCTGGGAGCTCTTTCCCTATCGGTGTGAGTTCTTTTATATGGCCGCGTGGTATTTCACTGAATGGATGTGCCATTTAACCATGGCCCTGCTGATGGCCTCTGAGATCGTTATGGTCATTTCTAATCACAAAGATGCTGCAGTGGATGACCTCACGCGCTGTCATTTCACATGATGGGAATATCCCTGAAAGATAAATACTAGGGGCAGAATCACTGAGTCAGAAAGCGGGCATGTGCATTTGGAATTTGGTAGATCCTGCCTGAGAGGCTGTAACACTTATGCCCCCACCAGTTACAAGTGCGAGTCCCCCACTGCCTCCCAACACTGAGTGATCTTTGCCCATCTGATGGGGAGAAATGGTAGATGTTTTCTCCAGCTTTGTCATTTGCCTTTGACTCTGCTTCTGGTGGTTCTGGCTCCTGGAGTGTTGGGTGAGGAAGAGTGTAGGGTCAGGCAGAGCTGTGGGACTTGGGGTTCCATCTCATGTTGTCTCTCTGAGGAAGCTGGGCCCTTTAGGCATGGTGCTGGATCTTTTCTGCCCTTGGAGTGGCTCGCCCCTATCCTTAACCTGGGGGAGAACTGCTGAAAGAAGGGCACCAGAGGTGGGATACAGGGGAGCTAGTGGTCAGAGAGTCGGATGTGGCCCCCGGGTTCAGCCAGCCTTGTGTTCACAGGCTTCGGCGACCGATTATTAAGTGAAGTGAAGAAGCTTGCCCCAAAGGATGTCAAAATCAAGGTGAGGTTACAAGGAGTCCCTGTGGGTCCTGGGGGTGCTGGGCAACCTTGACCCGGGGAGGAAAGGGGCAGGTGCTGCCTCCAGACGCCCTCTCGCTTACAGTGCAGCCTGCTCCTCCCCATTCGGCTGCTGCCACTGCTCCCAGCTGATGCACTTGCTGTCTGGCCTTGGGCCCTGGCAGAAAGGACCCCAAGGCTGGGACAGGGGCTACTGTGTGGGAATGGAGCAGTTACATTGCCACTTGCTCCCTCTAGATCTCGGCCCCTCAGGAACGGCTGTACTCCACATGGATCGGGTGAGGCAGGGCTCACGGGGAGGGCTCTGGGAGGAGACCATTTTGCCCTGGACACTTCTTGCCAGGTTGGCCCAGGCCAGGTGGAGGTGGGTGGACATCCCTCCCGGGTCAGGGAGATGGAGCTGAGTGCCCAGGGAGGGCAGCTGCCCCAGCCCACAGGTCCACACGAATACTCTCCCTCCTCCTCACAGTGGCTCCATCCTGGCCTCCCTGGACACTTTTAAGAAGATGTGGGTATCCAAAAAGGAGTATGAAGAGGATGGCTCCCGTGCTATTCATCGTAAAACCTTCTAGTGCCCAAGGAGGAGGGGGTAGCATGTTGGGAGAATGGGAGGAAAGGGGAGCCACAGCCCTTAACCTTTCTGGTTTGGGCTCACATACTAGGCCTTAGGGTCCCCTGCATTCCCTGAACCCCGGGCAGGTGGTGCAGCAGTGCTTCCCGCAGCCCTCCCCTACACACACACACACACACACTCACACACACACACACTGACATTTAGCTGCATGGATGAGAGTCTTGAGCTGGAATATAGAATTGAAGAGCCCAGCTTTGGCTTGTTCTGGAGTTCCCCTTGGCAGGGCCAATTAGGCCTATAGTTCCTTGCTCTGACCCTCCAGGCTGCTTCCCTGAGCACCAAGGCCACACACCCAAACGCCCCCATTTCCTCCGACAGGATCTTTCCCAGGGCCAGAGTGCCTGGGTGCCTGTGGAACTAGCCTTGGGGGGCGGGGAGGGTGGAGGAGGGAGCAGCCAGCAGCTCCCTGCTGGTTCCCCCATGCTTCTTGTGCCACCTCCTCTTCCTGACCCGACAGGATAGCCCAGAGGGCCATGCCTAGGCATCCCTGACCTTTCACACTCTGTCTTCCCGTCTTCCTGGGTGGATGCCTTAGTGTAGACTGAGTAGTGGGCAGTCTCCTGTCCCCAGTGAGGGGGTCTGGCCCAGGGTCAGACCATCTGGAGCCAGGGCAGAGTATGCACAGGGTTCAGGCGGCCACAGTTTGTTGTGCTCTCCCCTTTAAAGCACTTCATGGACTTGCTTCTCCCTCTTCTTTACCATAGTACCCTGGACAGGAAAGAGTTGGTGGCTTCATTTGTTGAGGGGAAGCCACTTAATCAAGAGTCAGACCTAGAAGGGGGGAAGGGGACACATTTCCTTCTCCCACGAAAGAGGTCTTCATTTACCCTCTGTGGCCAGGACCCCCACCTCCCTCTCCCAGATATGTACAATAATTTAACACAGTTGCCTGAAAAAAACTTTTTGTAAATCATCATAGTAATAATTATGGACAAAGCCCTGTGTGTGGCTCTTTTTTCTTGTGGTTCCTTGTGCTGTTGTTTGCTTATCCGTCCCTGGGAACTTTGAGAGAAAGGACCAGCGAGAACACAGCATGGCACTGGCTCCAGCTCTGAAGCCTGAGGGTTTCAGTGGTTGGCAAGGTAAAGTGGCACAGGAGGCCCCAGGAGCCTGGGCTCTCAACCTGGTGGCAGAATTCCCCAGCCTCATTACCTGCTTGCTGCAGTCCACCAGGAGAAGCAGAGAACTTGGAAACAAAGAACAAGGCTGCCTTCCTCTGCCTTATCCCTGGATGGGGCCTCATGGCAGGCGGGGCATCCACGTACTCACCTGTGCTGTTTGAGTACATCTGCTGCCCCGCTCAGACGTGGCTAAGGCTAACAGACCAAAGTGATGCAGGCTCCAGAGTTCAGACAGGTCAGAAAGGAGAGTGATGGGGAGATGGAGAGATGGAGAAGGCTGTTGATGAGCTGGGCTCTGAAGGAAGAGGCTGAGCAGCAAGGAGAGGAAGGGCAGTGGAGGCAGCGGGAGCAGTGAGAAATGAGCGAGTTCTGAGAATATCTGCCCTTTCCTTCTTGGTCAAGTATTTGAACACCTGCAGTATGTCCAGGAGGGTGCCATGTGTTTGGAATCAATGGTAAACGACATATTTGCCTCCAAAAATGTACACGTCAGGGGAGGAAGATATGCCATTTTGGTACAGAGGTGTGGGGGCCAAGAGGAGGGGCATCTAAGCCAGCAGGTGGGGCAAGCTGACTTGCACAGGTCCAGGTGGGGTTAACCGGGTAGAGGAGGGTGTTCCAGGCAGAGGTAAGAGGGACCAGGGGACTGAAGAGAAGGGCATGGTCCTGAGTGATGCCAAGTCAGCAGGGAAGGGTGACTGGTCTCCCCTGGCTATAAGGCAAGATAAACCAAAAAGGTAGGTTGGGGCCAGCATGTGGAGGGCCTTGAAAGGGTTTTTAACTCCCGGGTGCTGGGCAGCCAGCCATGGGAGGATGGTTATCATAGCTGTAGGTTGAATGCAGTTGGAGTTGGTGGAGCTGAGGAAGGGCCCAGAACTGGGGAGATCAGGTAGGAGGGGAGAGATGACTGCATCAGGCCTGTCTTTGAGGGCATTTTGTGAGGCTTTGTGGTCATAGAGCAGTTAGGCCTGTACCTGCCCTCAGGGGGGAAACAATTTATAGAGAACCCTTTGTTTGGGGTTCTGTCCATGGTACCACTCTCCCAACCACACAGGTTTGGAGCCTTATTGCTTTGACTCCTCCCTCTTACCTGCTCCACATTGTCAGTTACCCAGTTCTGTTGGTTCCTCTGTAGTACTTTTCCTGCTCGTCATTTCTTTCCCATGGCGGCCAGTACATTCCAGCTCATGACCACAGCTCCATTCTCCCCACCCACTCCATTTGCTCATGGATCTAAAGCCCAGATAGCCTTGGTTCTGCCACTTCTTAATCCAAACTGTCAAGTGGTTCTCCAGTGCCTCATGAAATCAAAGCAAATGATGTGATGCTGGTGAAATCATCTTCATAAACTACATGTTGTTGCATTTAATTCTGGCCCTTTGGGGTGTGTTCCTTCCGTTTTAGGCTTATGCATCATCATGCCCTGCTTTGCCTGCCAGCCTCTGCGCATGCTATTCTCTGCTGGGAATGACTTTCCTTTATGTCTGTCAAAATCCCATCCTTTAAGGCCAAGCCTATGCAACCTCCTCCCTACTCATCTCTCTTCTAGCAGGGATGGTATGGTTACAGAGCTCTGGCCCTGCCAGGTTTCTCACTGTTGGAGAAAAGCCACAGATGAGAAGATGGTAAGGCTAGAATGAACCTTGTGGTGTTGGACTGGGATTGGGGGTATGGACTCATGGTTTCTCATATACCTACAGATAGGTAATGAAATAAATATGCATCTGTGTGTGAGTGCTAGGATTGGGATATTTGTGTATATTTCCCAGCCCTGTCTGCTGGGAGGGCCTAGAGGGAGTGACAGCTCAGGAGCAATGAGCACATATAGTGTCCGGATCTTGGTTTCTAAATACCATTCTTCAGTAAAAGGAACCAGAGCTCCTTGCAGAAATTCCAGATCTAGGGCAGAGAAAGAACAAGATGAGCCTGGAATATCTTGTGGTACCATAAAGTAAGGAAGTGCTCAAAAAAAGAAGAGAGTTTGTCTAAAGGACACAGGAACCAACTTGAAGGAGGGCCCAATGGCCAAATCTGTAATGGATTATAAACCATAGAATAAAATATCCATGAGTCCATTCTGATATAAATAATTGAATAAATATGTACATGGGGTAGAAGGGACAGTTCTTCCTTACAATAGAATTCCAATTAATAAATGTAGAAGGAATAATGGAAAAAGAAAATCACCATTAGGCAAACACCACAGTACTGATTGTTGCAAGCAAAAATAAGGACATTTGCATTGCCTCAAACTATCTCCCCACAAGATACTAATTACACAAGGAAAAATAACTTTCTGATGGAGAAACATAGTGGATACCACTTTAACCACATGATCCAAGTTTACATCCCCAGTAATAAGTCACTGTTGATATGATGCACTGAGAGGGCCCAGTGTCACCTGTTTTATTCCTGCATAACCTCAATCTAGCCAGGAACAAACAGGCAAACTCACAAACTTGTAGAGGGTATTCTACAAATTAATGGACCGATTCTCTTTTTCCAAAGGGACAGGTCATGAAGATAAAGACTGAGGAACTGTCACAGATTGGAGGAGACTGAGGTGTGACAGTGAAATGCAATGTGAGATCGGAAAAGTACCTCACTGGGAAAGCCAGAAAAATTAGTTAATAGCACTGTTATCAGTGTGAACGTCCTGGTTTCTATCATCTAATGTCAGATGTAAACACATGGGAAACTGGGTGAGAGTAAACAGGAACTCGGCTATTTTTGTAACATTTCTATAAATCTAAAATCATTTCCAAATAAAAAGGGGGAAAAAAGCTCAGGCTGAAGCTAATGGTCTGGATTCACAATCCTGCCACCACAGCTATCCAGCTGTGTAATTCTGAGCTCTTCCTGGGTTGGCCCATGTCTAATAGGGGTGATAATAATAGCACCTACCTCATGGGTTTACAAACAGCCTGAAAGACGAGCCTAGGACATTTTGTGCCAGAAAAGAAGTACTCAAAGAATGATAGGAACATGTCAAAAGGCCACAGGAACCAGCTTGAAGAAGCTTCCACTGGCCAAATTTGGAACAAATTTAACATCAAAAACTAAATAATGAGAGTTATGAAATATAATCCACTGAATACAATGAGAAAGCATGAGTCCATACTAATATAAATTAGTAAGCTGAAAGTTCAATGAGGAACAGGGTGTTGGCATCTCAAAGTATTGCTCCATAAGATACTTAATAATTAAGGAGTGACTTCACAGTGGAGAAGCCTGGCAGGCATTAGCTTAATCAAATGACCAAAGTGAACCCCATTAGCAGTGGGACAAATCAACATCATGTGCCTCCCGAGAAGGGTGCAGCATCACCTCGTGGTACTTCTGCCCAGGTGCATTACCTGAATCCCATCACGGGGAAGCATCAGACAAACCCAAGGTGTCGGTGTAATTTTCAAAAGTGTCAAAGTCACGAGAGTCAAGGAAAGACAGGAAATGTTCCAGAGTGGAGACGAAAGGGACATGACAACTAAGGCAACACATGGTTCTGAACTGGATCCTTTTGTTGTAAAGGATGTTATAGGAACATTTAGCAAAACGAATAGGGTCTGAGGATTAAATGGTAGACGTGTATCAATTTCCCGATTTTGATGGTCATTTTGTAGGTACATAAGACAATGTCTTTGCAAGAAATACACACTCAAGTGCAAGAAATACACACTCAAGTGTGATGGGGCATCAAATCAGCAACTTACACTCAAATAGTTCCAGAAAAAAGTTCTTTATTCTGTACTTGCAGATTGTTTAATAAATACCATTAGAGTGAGGCCTATATTCTTCCCTGGTGAGGGAAGATGGAATCCAATTTCTAAACTGCTAAGTGGCCAGAGATTCAGATGGAGCCCACTTCTACCCAAAAAGCAAAGGCTTGGTGCTCCTAGTGGGGGATGTTGCGTTTCCTCTGTGCCCCTAGGGCTCCTAGTTGCCAAGAGGCAAGGAAAAGAGCTACTCATGGTAAGTGGTTAGCGCGAGGCAGAGGTTCTCAGCCTTGGCTGCAGTTGGAATCACGCGGGGAACTTCAAAATTCTGATGCCTGGGTCCCACCCCCAGAAACTGCTTAATGGTCTGGGTGTGACCTGGCCGTTGGGAGTTGTAATCAATCCCCAGGTGATTCTAATGTGCAGCTAAATTTGAGACCCACTTACTCAGGAGGCAGTTTACAGATGTAAACTGTAATAAAATCATCACATACTTAGTGGCTTAAAGCAACACAATTATAGAAGCCTGACACAGGTCTCATTGAGCTAAAATCAAGTTGTCAGCAGGGCTGCGAATGTTTCTGGAGACTAGGGCAGAATCATTTCCTTGCCTCTCAGCTTCTAGAGGCTACCTGCATTCCTTGGCCTGAGACCCCCTTCTTCCATCTTCAAACCAACAAGGCATCTCTCTGACCATTCTTCCATAGTCACATCTCCCTTGGACTTCTGCAGCCCTTGTGATTACTGGGCCCACCTGGAGAACCCAGGATAATCTCCCTATTTTAAGGTCAGCTGATTAGCAACCTTAATTTCATCTGCAACCTTAATAACCTTTTACTACATGACCATTAAGTTCCAGGAGTAGGACATGGACATCTTTAGGAGGCCATTATTCTGCCTACGAGTCGGGAAATGTACTGGAGATTTTTGTTTCTTTAGGGGAGAATTGGTTAAAATTTTAAAAAGACAAAGAAGCAAGGGGGGCTTGGAGCTGAGGGGGAAGCAGACAGACCAGATGAATGATGTGGAGGATCAAAAGTTTACCTTAAGCAGTTTTGATTGGAAAGGGAGGCAGTGAAAAAGGAAAGAGAATGCAGGAGGCGGGCCAAACAGGAGGGCTTGGTGGCAGCACCAGAGCAGTCTTCATAATAAAGTTATTGGGAAACTTGTTTAGAACAGCACTGAAGGTGGGAGTGGTAGGGATAAATGTAACAGATGGCTATCTAGGTGTTCCCTTCCCAAAGGGAAGGGCCTTGAATGGCAGATAAATGCCTGGGCATTTCCTGGAAACGAGAGAATGACTGACAGCAAGGAATGGAAGCAGCAGCTTTGACTCTACCTTTAAGAGGAGGTAAGGCAAGACGGGGGAAAAGGGCTTTTCTCTTCACCTCTCATTACTAGTCAACTGAAAGATCCAGTTAGAACTAATTTTGTGGAGACAGTAACTAAAGCCACCTCTGTGGCTGCTCCCAACACAAAATGGAAAGGTACTATTTCCATTTTACAGCTAATAGCTTTTGACAAGTTAATTGTCCAAAATGTAACAAGTATAAAGTGGCTGAATTGGATTTTTTTTCTCTCCTCAATTCTATTTTTTTTGTCTTTTTATTAAGTTCAAACATACACAAAAGTAGAAAGAACAATGACCCCTCTCGTACCTGGCTACAATGCATCAACCATACCCCAAACTACTCTCTCCCCCTTCTTCCCAGAGTTTTAAATCTAATCCTAAACATATTTCACCTCTAAGTACCTCACTACATATCACTAAAGCATAAAAGAACTAATTTCATTAAATTTTAAAATTTAATGAAAATCTCTAAATTGGGGGATTTAAAATTTAATAAATTCAATAAACACCTAAAATTTAATAAATCCCTAAATATTGAATATCCAGACTTCAAATTATTATTTTTTTTTTTACAGTTGGTTTTTCAAATCAAGATCCAAAGAGTCTGCGCATTGCTCTTGGTTGGTACCTCCCTCATGTCCGTTTCACTCAATAGGTTCTACCTCTTTTTTTCTCCTTGCAATTTATTTGAAGAAACTGGTCATTGGTTTCTAGAATTGTCCCATATTCTAGATTTTGCTGATGATATCCCCATGAACTATGTTTTAAACCTGAGTCCCTCAAGACTTTAAAACCCCCAAAACTCTCCTCACAAGGTCACTGTCTTTATAATAATACTGTGAGGATCAACCATCTGCCAGGCTCTTTATATATGTTATTATTACTTCTAACACCTCAGAAGCTATTTATCTTTTTTGGTAGACATAACCTACCCTCAGAAAGCATGCCCCCAGTGACAAAGCTAAATGGAGCCACTATGACAAGTCCAGTCAGCCTGACTCCACAGCCCATGCTTTCCCCATACCAGGTGGTCCCAATCATTGTATTATGAGATTGTCAATCTCAGTGTAGGCAAGTGGATGACAAGCTAATATTAACAGATAGCTACTCCTGATATAATAATCACCCATGCCTTCCCAAAAATACCAGAAAGAAATAAGACCAGGCAACTATGGGAGAAGGAGCCAAGACAATAGCTAGTCTTTACTGGAAAGAAGAAACTTTACAGCACATTTTGAGTAAATTAGTGCAAAGGCTCAGTGGGCCAACTGGTGGGGCACCAGCTTGTAATGGGCTCCACAGCTAGGGCATCGCTGGGCCTCTCCTTTGTGCAGCCAGAACCAGATGACAGCACTGTTGTCCTCTTCACCTGAAAGGAAAAAGGTGGTTGAAGGCCATCCAGCCTAGAAGGGGAGACTTTCAATATTACTCTCATTCTCAGACACCTCTGAGACACAAAGTCATGGGTGACATCTTAAGAGATCAGTTTAAGCTCTCCTCCCCACTTTTCAGGTAAAGAAACTGAAGCCCTGAGTTTACCTGTGAGTCAAATGACCTCATATCAGAGTCACTATAGTTCTAACAGTTCCCCTGCCTAAGTAGAATCCTAAAGCAGGGTCCATTCTGGTATGTGTTCTTAGTGCCTAAAATGATGTCTGGCAAGGAGGAAGTACAATAAATATTCTCTGGATGAATACTCCCTCATGCTGTATCTCCAATGAGCCAGCATTAACGATGTTCTATGTCTCTTTACAGTAAGGATGACCTACTCAGGCTAATGAGGCTTGAGAGGGCCAGGACCCTTAGAATAACTTAGTTACACACATCTCCTCTTTATACACATACAAAAGATTTGAAGCAGCTTATAGACATCCTGTATAGTAGAATATATTAAACAAATGGATAAGAAAAGAGTGGTGAGGTACTTACAGATGCAGCCCACTATCCGCTTGTCGGTGATGGAAGGGACTAAATTAGGGTCTTCCTTGGTGCCTGAAGCTGCCTTTGGGGCTAGCATATTGTATGGGTCCTGAAAAAACAAAAATTGAGCCATTATGCCAAATGACCCCTACCCTCCAGAGGCTAGCTGTACTATTCCCACCAGCCAGGTTGCCTAGAGCAAATGCTCCCAGAGAGAGAACTGCTCTGATCCCATCCAAGACCATGAGCTCCAGAGAAGACAAAGAAAGGAGTTTCTCCTCACCAGTCCCTTCCGTGCAGCCATCAAGACCTCCCTCTCCAGCCCAGTCGCTTGCTCGTCATCAGTAGGAACACCACCTAAAGAAGACAGTGAATTACGATGTCGTCTGAAATGATCACGACGGTAAACCTTTGCATACAGTTCATAAGCTCCTTAAAGGCTACCCATACACATTGTCCCCTAAGGACGAGAGTCGTGATCCCCAAAAGTGGCAGCGCAGAGGGAACCTTTTCTTCCTTCAACCACGGAGGCCAATTTTTCGACACACTTTTTTTCTAAAAGCAGATCAGAGTGCTAGTAGGGTTCCTCCAACTTGAGGCGGGCGAGGGTCTGAAGGGTGGCTTAGCCTCCCACATCGCGTTGCAGTCCCTGTCCCCCAAGGTCACCCGGCACCTCCGTTGAGGATTCTTTCGCAGCAGGGTCAGTTCGGAGGGCGGGAGCAGAGGCAGCCAGGAAAATCAGGGAGACGCCCGCAGGGCCCGAGGCACTAGGGGCCATGGAGCGGTCACCGGGGCTCCGAGGAGCTGAACGGCCAGCCCCGTTTTGCGGCCCTAGCCCCACCCCGGGAGAGCAAAGGCGCCGGTCCCTGGCGAGCCGGCGGGCCGAGTACCTCCAGACGCCATAGAGCGCACCGCGGCAACTCCATGGGGACGGCGGGCCCTCAGGCCCTGCGCGGCCAACGCTCCAGCTCCGCGAAGTAACCTTGAAGCCATCACGCCCGCTACAAACATCCGCACTTCCGAGAACGGGCTCCAGGGAGAGGCGGGACTTCCGGGGGAGGGCTCTTTCCCTTCGTGTCAGCCTTCCGCTTCCGTCCGCTCCGGAGCTCGCCCCCCTCGCGGGACTCAGCCCGCGGACGACAAAGGCTGCGCATGCCCGGCTCTGCTCACTGCCTCCGCCACGCAGCGCTGGAATCGTGGGGCCGGTCGCGGTATCGGCTGCAGATTCTTGGGCCCTAGCTCTTCACTAATGCTGAGATTTAGGGCAACTCGTTTTGCGTTCGTTGGACTCAGTGACCTCGTCCGTAGAATGGGTAACCATACTGGAGTTCCTGTGCGTCTTGCCTGATAGTTGTGCTCTGTAAATGTGGAGGCTGCTGATGGAAGTTTTTAAGCCCTCATCTGTCAAGAGACTTGTTAGACCCCAAATGATTTAAATTTAGGAGTAGTCTCCTGTAGGCCACTGTGTTAATTTTTACGCTGGTTCGCCTGGCAGTGGATGAGCCACCACGAACTTGTTCCATTGGCCCAGTCTTTAAGAACTTGGGCAGGACCTCCCCGCAGTCAATTTCCTGTTACAGTTGTGTTGAGGTGATGAGGTCATTACAAGAGATGAGGTCCAGCCCTGAGGCGGAGCCCGGGAAGGGGAGGAGGGTAGGGCCAGATTTAGGACCCCTCCCAGGACCAAGGCCCTTGGTGATGTGAGGATGAGGGGGTGGCTACAGCGGGAGGTTATTAACCAAGGAAGAGGTTAAGGGAGGGGGGAGCAGGAAGGGGTGTTGATAATAGGAAATGGAGTAACAACGTTCTGGGGCCAGAGTTCTCTGTTTAAAACTGAAAACATCTTCCATAGCTCCCCATTGCCCACAAGCTAAAGTATGCAAGCTTCTTAGCAAGGTGGGCATTCGAAAGGCTTTGTAAACACTGCCCTCCATCGGCTCCTAGGACTTGGTTCCCTTTGTCAGTGTAGCCCTGTCACAGTCTGGTTGCATGCGATATCTGTTTCCCTACCAGATTGCAAATCCCTTCAGAGCGGGAATTATGCTCTTTCATCTTAGAATCCTCAATTCTTTGCAGAGGTCCAGCATATAATAACATGAAGAAATTTTTAGTAAACTTACTTCTTGGACAGAATATACAGAAACAGTTTTGTCGGGCTTCTCCTGGCTCAATAAGGTCAATTTGAGGTAAATTGGGGAGAGTTGAAGTCCCAGGTGTTCCCACCTGTCCTGTGCAGGTTGTATTTTCAAAAGGACGGGGTGGAGCATTCCTTCATAGGAGCACGACAGGTTTTCATGAGTGCCCCCTCCACCAAGAAAAAAATGGTCTCTGTTGTGAGGCCAAAAATGTCTTGATCCTCTTTAATAAAAAGTGAGTTTTGCTGTGAATGGCTTCCACTGTCACTCCCTTCTCTCTTACCTCCACTGCAACCCCTCAAAATTAAATTGGAAAAAAAATTTTCCTTAAATCCTAGGAATGTTCCCTGAGAATCTATAGTTGATTTCTACCTGTGTTTAGATGTTGAATGCTAGAAAAAGAAGCATTGGTCTGGAAGACAGGTGTTCTGGGATGGAACCCCACCAGCTAGCCCAGCCAGTCACTTTCTTTCTGGCCACCTCATCAGTAAAACTATGATTAGACTAGATTAGTATTTCCCAAAGTGTATTCCATGGAATCCTAGTCTCAGGAGATGCTCAGTAAAAAGGACTTGGTCAAGACACAGAAGTCTTGTATTTGATGACCACCCTCTTGGAGATGCAGATTCTAGCATATTAAAGGTTCTGTTTAGCCTGAAGCAGAGAATCCTGTTTAATTTACCTATGGTTTGAGCCAGAGTTTTCCCACCTTAACTGACCACTCTTTCCCAAGAAACACCTACTAACCCAACTCTCAGCAGACCAGTGAGAAATTCAGTTCTGATGTGTCATGATTCTCTGTCACCTGACCATAAGACGGTGCATTCCAGGCTATAGAATGGAAATAGAGTTTAGGCTTGTTTCTCACTCTTGTAGTAGGCTTCCCCAATCATAGGACATTTTTGCAGGTCCTTGTTCAGCTCACAAAAAACCCTGGGATTATTTAGACTATGCGGGTGAGCTCCAGTGTCAGGGTACCCCCCACACCATCCCCTGCTGTCTCCGGCTCCCACCACCCTTCACTTACGCCCTTGCCCCCTAATGTCTCCTTGGGAAATAGTTCGGCTTGGGGAACAGTCTCCCACTCTTGCTCCCTCATTGTCTTTGCCAAAACAAACTTTTATTGAGCATTATTTTTTACTTTTATAGGGTAATTTTTAGTAGTCAAAAATGCACATTATAATAAGTCAAACAACATATATGTGTAAGGAAAAGTTAATTGTTAACAGTTTTGTGCTTATCCTTTTTTTCCTCTCTCTATGCCACGGTTCCTCAGCGCCGTTGACATTTTAGACAGGGTAATTTTTTGTAGGGCACGGGGTGGGGGACTGTCCTGAGTTCACTGTAGGATGTTCAGCAGCACTCCCCAGTGGTGACAACCAAAAGTGTCTTCAGCCATTGCCCTACGTTCCCTGGAGGGCAAAATTGTCCCTGATTGAGAATTTGTGCTCATATAGACATATTCAAACAATTGCACATATTTGGGATGTTTCTTAAAAATGTACGGATACATAAATGAATATAAAATACAAAAATATATAACTACTATACAAATTATCAGTAAGTTGCTTTTTTCAATAAAAAATATTTTGTGGACATCATGAACCAATAGATATAGATCTAACTCATTTTATGTAAGTGCCGCATAATATTCCCCACTATGAATGTACCTGACCATTTCCCCCTTGATGACTGTTCAGATGGTTTCTAGTTTTCTGCCCCTCAAACAATGCTGCAGTGCATGTCTGTGTACATATAGCCTTATATTCTAGAGCCTTCATTTCTGAGGAATAGGGTCAAAGGTACAAATGTATGTGTACATTAAACATCATAAATTCTGCCAGGTTGTTTTCCCAAAAGTTTGGAGCAATTCATGCTCCCGCCAGCAGGGCGTGTAAGTGCCAGTCCCTGCCCCCACACCCTGAGAGTTACCCACCTTGTGCAAAGTTCACCCAGGGATGAATAAAAATGAGATGCTGTTGGTGTTTGCATTTTCAGTTCCCTGACTTCTAAGGCAGCTGAGCGTCTTTTCATATGTTTATTGATCTTTGCATTTCCTCTGCTGTGAACTGCCGGGCTCAGCCACTTGGGCAAGCTCCTTAACATCCTTTTGCCTCAGTTTCATTTTCTTTAAAATGGGCATAGCACCTACCTCTGGGGCTGTTGTGAGGACTAAAGGTGTTGAACACTTGTAAAGCGCTCAGAACTGTGCCTACCACATTGTGAGCGCTCAGTTAATGCTGGCTTACAAACTGTCTTCAATATATTCGTAGTTGCTTGTGTTTACCTAGAGGAACTCTGGGAGGATGCACAGGAAACGAACACAAGTAGCTACCTCTGTGTATGCATTGCGGGGGGGTGGGGCGCAGTGGACACTGGACCCATGAGGGCAGCAGTAGGAGGGGGACTTCACTGCAGACCTCTTATACTATTTGGGGTTCTGTTTTAACTATGTGAATGTATTACCTATTCAGAAATGAAATAAACATTTTTTAAATTGGTTGTTCATCTTATTTGGGGAGGTTGTTTCTCTTATTGACTTGCAGAGACTCTTTGAATGTTAGGAAGATTATATCCAGTCCTTTCCACGGGCGTAAGCTGGTCACTATTCAAGAGTGAGTAAAATATGGTTTCTGCTTTGAATCTATCTTCAAGTGGAAAGGGAAAGAGGTTGCTCTTGGTTTGGGCAGAATTCACACAAGCTTGAAGTAATGAAGTCAAAAAAAGGGACTTAATCTGTAATTCTGTCACCCGGAAGCCGGTCCAACCTCAGAGGCCCTGACCACTTACAAAGGTACAAGTAAGGCCAGTTTTAAATTACAAGGGGGCTGAGGGAGATGGTTGCTATAGGCAGGCCTGCCTAGATCCCGCATCAGCCAGGGACAGTCCAGACCCCGAGGGCCCCCTAGGGAGACCTGAGGAAGATATGACAGAGTGGCTGAACCTCCAGCAGGCTGCTGGGAGCTGGGACCCTTCCGGCCGAAAAGCCAGATCAGAACAAACTGAACGTTTTTATGCAGATGCCACAAATCCAAAATGGGTCATACGGACCTGCTGTCAGCAGGGGGCCTGGCTGCAGCTGGGGCTCAGAGGAGGCTTCTTAATTAAAGGTGTTGTGTGTGTGTGGTTTTTAGAAACAAAAGGAGTCTGGTGAATGGACAGGGCAGCACCGGGCACTTTACACAGAAAAAACATGAATTGCCACCCTTCCCCTCCCAGGACCCTTTTCTCATCCACTGACCCCCCCCCCCCCCCGCTTCCCAATCTGAAGGAGCCCCATTGATCATTCCAGTGAAAAACTTGAGCCCCACCCGGGAAATCCTAGTACTCCTCTCTTCCCCAACATCCATCTCTTCCTTGCCCGCCTCCTCCCTCCACCTCCTCCAGCTGGGCTGGCCCCTGGGATCTGTTCTTCTTAAGTCAGTTAGGGCCCCACTGAACCACATGGAAGCGGTTAGTAAAGAACTGCTTGCAGAGGCATGTGCAGGGTTGAGGGAGCCCCAGGGGATGGTGAAGACCAGGGATGGCCCCGGTGGGACACTCTGACCACCCTGAGCCCAGCGGTGCTGGCACCTGGTGAGAGCTGTAACAGCAGGAGGAGCCGTGCCATGCCAGAGCCTGGGCAAAGAGGGTGGGGTGGAGGTGCCAGACAAATGCCGACATTTCTCTCCTCCCACCCTCCTCGTTCCTGCTAGTGAACCTAACTGGCAACCAAAGGGTGAGAGAGTCCCTTGCTGGGAGCCATAGAGGATAGCCCTCCAGGCACAGAGTGGGGAGAAGGCTGCAGGGTGGGTCTGGAGGGGCAGACAGGGAGTGACCAGCATGGTTTTCTACATGGGACAATTCCCTGCTCAGGTGGTTCAACGACACTGTCACTGGCATTCTCAGTTCTTTGCTCCCTTGCCCATTGGTACCCAATACTAAATTGGCCCAACCATTTTTTTCTGGGTTCCTGCTTCCAAGGTGGCTAGCACTGCTGGAGAAAATCATACACCATGACAGACCCATGACTGTCACCCTTGGCAGAGCCATTGATGTTGGGAGCTTGGCAGTTCTTTCACTCACTGTCCTTAAGCCTCAGCCCTGCCCATCTTGTATTTCACTCAGCATCCCTTCCCTCCTCTTCCTCTTTCACCCTCCTCTTCCCCTTCTTTCATCCCTTCACTCTGGTCTTGGAGGAACTAGGTCTCTCCTCCTCAAGGCTACCCCTTCACCTGCTGGGCTCTTCGCCCTCTTCCTGCATCAGGCACCTTCCTTGGCCTTCAAGGATGCTGAGACACAAGTCTTTCCTTGGTGCAGTGCCTCTCCATCATGATCTGTCTTCTCCTTCCATTCACTTCTAGACTTTTTGGGAGAACTGCTTCCTCTCTCTGTCTACATCTTCACCGACCACTTAGAGGTGGTCTCACCCAACCTGCCTTCTGACCCCACTGTGCCCTGAAATTCTGTTGCTAAATCATCCCTGGCCTCCTATTTGTCACCCCCAGACTCTGTTTACAACCTCATTCTCTTAGATACTTTCCCGTTGTTGACCACCTCCTCTTTGCCTTCCCCCAAACTAAGTTTCTTCAACCCTGTATTTATGCTTCTCTTCTTGGCTCTCCTTCCTCTACTGGAGGTTGGTCCTCAGCTGCCATTTCTCTCATTCAGGCCCCACCATAGCCCTCTTTCCACTCCCAGCCCACTCTCCCCAGCTAAGCTGCCTACCCCCATCTCCACCTCATGGTTCTTTAGGGACTGCAAAGTCAAGTTATCCAAACTCCACTTCTTTCCCCTCCAAGTCTCCTTCATCCCTTCCTCCCCCATCCATCTCTTCTCTGCTTACAAACCTTCAATGACTCCCCCTCTCCCAGAGAAGAAAGACCAAATATCCCGACAAGTCTTTAAATCCTGCCCCTTGCTGCTCTTGCCCTTGGCCAACACACTCTTTGCTGTTTCCCCAAAGGCCTCTCTGCTTTTTCCCTTTAGGGATTTCAGGACCAGTCCTGACACTTGCCTCCTGGGGTGGTGAGTTAATCTTTCCCCCATCTTGTTTTCTCAGAGCAGTCTGCACAAATCTAAGGGGCTGGGTTTTGATCCAGTGTCCTCTTCTTTATTAGCTCTGTGACCTTGGCCAAGTAGGTTTACCTGCCTGTCCGAACCTCAGTCAAAAGGTGATAGAAATGCCCACCTCAGTCCAGAAATAACCCTACATAGTTATGGTCAATTGATTTACAACAAGGGCACCAAGACAGTTCAGTGGGGAAAAGAAGAGTCTTTTCAACAAATGGTGTCAGGACAACTGCACATCCACATGCAAAAGAATGTGGACCTTCCCACGTCATATACAAAAATTAACTCGCAATGGATCAAAGACCTAAATCCAAGCTAAAACTATAAGATTCTTAGAAGAAAGCATAGGTGTGAATCTTAGCGACCTTGGATTAAGCAACGGTTTCTTGGATATAACACCTAACAAAAATAAACAAACTGGACTTCATAAAAATTAAAAACTTCTGTGCTTCAAGGACAGTATCAATAAAGTGAAAAGACAACCTATAGAAAAGGAGAAAATATTTGCAAGTCATATGTTTGATAAGGGTCTAGAGTCCAGAATTTATTTTTAAAAATTCTTACAACTCAATAGAAAGACAAAAAACCCAATTAACATGTGGGCAAAGGACTTGAATAGACATTTCTCCAAAGAAGATACACAAATGGCCAATAAGCACATGGAAACATGGTTAACATCTTTAGTCACCAGAGAAATGCAAGTCAAAACCACAATGAGATACCACTTTCTACCCACGTAAACTTGAAGCTATAAATGAATAATTGAAAGTGTCATTCCAGGCTGGCCCTTGGAAGAATAAGCAGCTACTCACATGGGACAACTTGAGGAAGAGCAAGGCCAACTTGCCTAATGCCCCTCTCCCCTGAGTCAGCCCCATCACTAGGGGCACTATTCAAAGGACTCTTGGAAACACAGCTTCTTAACTGGGCTAAGAGATCAAGTCACTAAGAGTGGGCACATGCAGCATGTGGTCCCATGGAGCAAGGCCTGAGGGAACAGAGATCCTAGGAAGGATGTAGAGGAAGAGGAGGAGGTGCAGGTGGTTGAGGGGGGAGGACGGGGAGACTGGGCAGGTTCTCAGCTGTGCATGGCCAGGCCATGCAAGGGCCCTCTATTGGGGTCCCTGAGGAACCCTTGTTGGCCAAACCTCCTTTTCTGCTCCTTCCAGGGTCCTCTGGGGAATGTGGAGGGCCTCAAGGACACAAAGCCTGAACAGACAAAGTGAGGACAACAGGTCCCCAAGATGAGAGCAAAACCCTGGGAGATGTGGGGTTAAACAAGATAGGCCAGTAACAACAAAAGCCCTGGGACCCAGTGTATGGCCCAGGACCAGGCAGGTGGCCTCCAAGCCTCAGTTCCTTCATCTGAAAAATGAAAGTAGTAATAGTGCCTCCAGCCTGCTGTGAAGATCAAATGAGGTAATGTTGATGGAAGCAATTTGTTCACTGAAAAAGGATTATTCTTGTGTAGGTTATTATTTTCAATTTTGCCTGGGGCCAACTCTGTTTCTTTATATTAAACTTTCAAATCATTAAAAGGGATCTACCTATGTATGTTAAAAACATTTAAAATGGCAGTTCTCCAAAGAACAGTAAGGAGTTCCAATGGGATTCTTTCAACCTCTCTAATAGCCCTTTTGACAACTGGAAGTCAGAGGAATTAATGGGCCCAAACTCTGAGAGGAGTTGATTACAACTAAAGGTCAAGTAGCAATGTTGCTGAGAAGGCCTCCCAACACACCAGGGCCACTGCCTTCTACCCATCACATCCTGGGCCCAGTAGAAGGCCTTGCTTAGGAGACGGGCTTCGCCAAAAGCCCAGCGGTAGTATTGGCCAGCTGAGCTGGGCTCTACCACCCTCCTGCCGGGAGAACCACGCAGGAGGATCATTAATTAGTTATTCATGATGCCTAATTAAACATCAGTTCCCTGGAAGAGTCGGAGGTGGGTTTTAACTGACGGCAGGGCTGGCTGAGGATAAAGAGAAATAATGTGTGTAAATGGGCACAGGGTAGCGACTGAACTAGTATCTGTAGAGTGTGAATCTGAGGGCCAACATCCCACAGCGAGCGCGCGCACACACACACACACACTGAGATACACGCCCCGGACAGATCTGTTCTCAAAGCAGAACGCTGCGAACAACAATCGTGGACGGTGGTTATGAGCGGATGCTCTCAACACACAACACCTGCAGCGTCTCAACCTTGGAAAGATCCGAAGCAGTCGGAGGGCGGCGGAGTGGCCAGGCTCTGTTCTGGGTTTAAATCTTGGCGCCACCCCCTTCTGTCCGTGTGCCCTAGGCAAGTGGCCCTTTCCCTCTGCTCCTCAGTGTCCCCACCTGTAAAATGGAAGTCATCCCCAAGTGAAGCTTCAGTGACTTACTAACGTAAAGCGGCGTGAAGCAGCGGGCACAGACCAAGGGCTCGGGAGAGGTGAGCTTCCGGGCAGAGTGGCCTGGCGGCCCGCCCTGCATCGCGCGCCCCCGCCCGGGCTCCTGCGCATGTGGGTGCATACGTGGGTGTGCACGCGGCGTGGCTGTGCGCACGGTGGCCAGGGCGGGCTGGAGGGCCCCGGGCCGAACTGGACGACTGTTGCTTGCCAAGGTGCAACGTTGGGGCGCGGGGAGGCCTCGGCGGCCCTGGATGTAGGGACCCGCGCCTCTGCCCGGCCCATCAGGGCCCCGTCCTCACCCCACCGTCCAGAAGCCTGCGCCCGCTTCCTGTCCCCGCTAGCGGGCCCTGTCCTCCGAGGCCCGCGCCTCCCGCCACCCTCCGTGATCCTCTTGACCCTGCCCTTCCCACCCTCCTCCGTGATGAAGGCTTCCTACCGTGTGCGGGCCTCACCCCGCAACTCAGGCAGTGGGATGGCCAGCTCCATTTTACAGGTGAGGAAACTGAGGCTGAGGAACCTTGCGGCCCAGGGTGGGCACACAGTGAGTAAACGGCCCAGCTAGGACTTCTGCCTGTCCCAAGCCGGAGTTGGTCAGCTCTGGCACAGCTGTGTGCGTCCTTTTTTGTGCTTTCATGGATTCCTTTGTTCAACACGTGTGTTTGCCTTTTACCGTGATCTGGGCACCGTGTTGGGCACAGGGCTAGCTCAGACCAAGATGGGTGGCACAGTCGCCAGGGTATGGTTTACTTTGTTGGAGTGGAACTTTCTTCACAATAATTTGAGAGTTGGTTTATGTTTTGGTGGGGTTTTTTTTTTTTTTTTTTTTTATGTTCCCAGGGCACAAAAGGGTAGCTGCTGTTTTTCTTTCCAGAAAGCCTTTCTGTTCCCAGTGTGACGGATGTGCAGTTCATGTTTTTAAAGATTGTTTAACCCTTCTTTGTGGATTAAACTTACTTCGTTTCATCTTTCAAATTGCAAGCTGAGTCCTTGCTGACCAGGGCCGCTGCCCTCACTAACATTCCTAAGCTATCAAATATTTGTTTAAAAGGACAGGCATAAAGCATGGTGTTAGGAATAAGGCATCTTGAAAAAGCAGTGTTCATAGCAACAGGAGAGTTGTAATATTTTGAGTTAATTTGGATCTTTTTACATCAAGGCTCAGTGCATTTTGAATTCCATAATTATTTGGCCTCATGGCTACACTTTAATACAGATTATTATTTTTTAATTCTTTTATTGAGGTCATATTGGTTTATAATATTGTGTAGTTTCAGGTGTACATTATTGTATATCAATTTTTGTATGGACTGCATCGTGCTCACCCCCAATAATCTAGTTTTTATCCATCACCATACATATGTGCCTCTTTACCCCTTTCGCCTCCCCTCCACTCCCTTCCCCTCTGGTAACCACTAATCTGTTCTCCTTATTCATGTGTTTATCTTCCACATATGAGTGAAATCATGCGGTGTTTGTCTTTGTCTGACTTATTTCACCTAACGTAATACCCTCAAGGTCCATCCATGTTATTGCAAATGGGACAATTTTGTCTTTTTTTATGGCTGAGTAGTATTCCATTGTATGTATATATATATATATATATACACCACATCATCCTTTTTTTTTGGTGAAGAAGACCAGCCCTGAGCTAACATCCATTGCCAATCCTCCTCTTTTTTTTTTTTTTCTTCTGAGGAAGACTGGCCCCGGGCTAACATCCGTGTCCATCTTCTTCTACTTTATATGGGATGCCACCACAGCATGGCTGACAAGCAGTGCGTCGGCAGGCGCCAGGGATCTGAACCAGCAAACCCTGAGCTGCCAAGCCTGAACTAAACTGCTGCGCCACTAGGCCGGCCCCAATATGTACCACATCTTCTTTATCCATTCATCAGTTGATGGGCACTTGGGTTGCTTCCACATCTTGACTGTTGTGAATAATGCTGCAGTGAACATAAGGGTGCATAGATCTCTTTGTATTGTTGGTTTCCTGTTCTTTGGATAAATGTCCAGTAGTGGGATAGCTGGATTGTATGGTGTTTCTATTTTTAATTTTTTTGAGAGATCTCCATACTGTTTTCCATAGTGGCTGCAGCAGTTTGCATTCCCACCAGCAGTGTATGAGGGTTCCCTTTTCTCCACTTCCTCTCCAACATATGTTATTTTTTGTCTTGTTAATTATAGCCATTCTCACAGGTGTAAGGGGATATCTCGTTATAGTTTTGATTTGCATTTCCCTAATGATTAGTGATATTGAACATCTTTCCGTGTGCCTGCTGGTCATCTGTATATCTTCTTTGGAAAAGTAAAAGACAGATTATTTTATTTTTCTTGTAGCCAGGGAAGTAAAAGAACGAAAAAGTGAGGTGACATGTTGAAATCACACTGTGAGACAGTGATGGAGAGTGGGGAAGGTTGGGGATGGGGGCTGGAGGGTAAAGGCTTTGGGCTTGGGTCTGCAGGATTTGGGGAAGCACTAACCCTGCAGTGGGATGCGTTAGGCAGGTGGAGCCGCAGTCTCTGGGCTGGACTGGAGAGGAGGGAGCCTGGCTGAAACGAGATGGTTTCAGTCCTTAGCTTGGAAAGAATCTGAGTGAGACTGAGGAGGAATGGGTCCTAGCTCCTTGGGCGTTGGGAGCTTGGGAGGGAGAGGGCGGAAGGAGAAGTAAAGTTTAGATGTTGAGTGTATCTCCCCATTTAACTGGGGGGGGGGGGATCCTTGACATCGTTACTTTTGTCCCCTCTCATGTTCCTGTCTAAACACCTGGCACACAGTGCTTGGAGCATGTCAGACTAACCAGAATTGTCATTTTTAGTAGATTCTAGGATGCATCTTGGTTCACATTTTAACAGCTCTGAAGTTGCACTGGGTTTCACAATGAATGGTGTCTTCCTTTTGTCATCATTCACTTGGCAGCTTTTTGTCTTTCTTGTGGCAAAGGAAGTCATGGTGCTCTTAACATCAGCGGCATCTTAGCTCTGATGAAGTACTGTAGTCAGCTGTGGCCTTGGTCCAGTAATTGCAGGTTTCAGAGCTGGAGACTCAGGCAGAAAAGATGACCTATTATCAGACTGTACCCTTCTATTGTCATTCATTCCTTTTTCTTTAAATGCTAATGCTTTCAAGGAATGTGAGGGAAGGGGTTGGTAAAAGCCCAGAACAACGGGTTCAAGTATGAAGAATGTGTTACTTCATGGGTTGAGAGGGAAGAAACAGCTGGTGGCTGTGTCACCTCTCCAGGTAAAATTGGGTTGCCATATAACCATGGGTAGACCAGTACCTTTGAGTGAAATGTGCTTTGTGGCAGCCAGGCTTAGCTGCCCACTGGGCAGGCAGCCCTGGCCCGTGAGCCTGCTTGTGACCAGCCAGTCTGGATACACTTGTTGGGACAGTAGGGCCCATGGTGACCCACTGCTGTAAGCTTCTCAAGGGCAAAGACTCTATCTGCCCCATCCTGGTTTCCCATGCTCAGCATGGTGCCTGACACATCAGGGATGCTAAACTGGGGTTTGCTGAGCAGAACTATACTGGACAAGTTGGGGCAAGTTGTCTTCCTGGTGCCTAAGTCAAAGTCTTCATCTTGTAGGAATCATGTTCTGGGTGAAGGTTCCGTTCACAGCCCTCAATCCTCCCTGCAGCTGCTTTGTGAGTTGTTGGTTTTGTGAGCTAACCTGGAGAACTTATTTCTCTCCAACCCCTGTTTTTGTTTCTAACCCCTGGCTTGCAGGATGAGCTTTGGGGACTTAGTCCACTTCTAAATTGGAACCTGCCTATATGTCAACCCACTTGGTGACTTTGCTCCCAGAGAGCCTCACTAGTTAAGGCACAGGATGTTAGGATCCCAGTTGGTGCAGCAGGTTGTCTCTGCTGGGTTTGGTGGTTAAACTGGTGAGCCTGGGGAGAGCTAGAAAGGTGGGTGAGAATCTCCTGGAAACACAAGGCCAAAGTTCACCTTTTGCTTTGTCTCCAAAGAAGACATGGGCTGGACCCCGGGGGCCCTCAGGATCTGCTGGCCTTGACCCCTGCTCCTCATCCCTGTATAGAATATATAGAAGTGGAGACTTTTCGGAGAGTTCCTTCTCTTCTGGCTGACTCTCAGGGTTCCAGGGGAGGGTTATGCTTTGCTGGGAAAGGCTGCCGCTGCCACTGCCACCACCAGTTTGCCAGTTTTATTTTTTTGATCTTTGAAGGTAACTTTGGAGATGTTTTTATGGTAAATGTCTGATGATCTTCCAGATTTCAGTTTGATTTGTGAGAATTACCAATTATCACTATAAGATTTTCAAAAAGTTTGAAGCTATTAAAAACAAACTAGTTTTCGAGTACTCGCTTAAAAATTGTTTCAGGCAAGAATCATCAAAGGATGCTAAAACTAGGAAATGAAAGTATGATGACAGACAGGATGTTTACATAAACTCAAAGCATCTTCCCAGAAGATGCTGATTAATTACAAAGGGAAGAATAGTAATGTTATTGTGGAGAAACCTGGCAGATACTGCCTTAGCCAGGACATAAAAGTTAGCAACACCAGTGAAGGGACAAATCTACATCATGTGCCTTCTGATATGACACTCTGAGAAGGATACAGCGTCACATCTGTGTATTCCTGCCCAAAACACATAATCTGAATCTAGTCATGAGGAGACATCATGCAAACCCAAATTTATAGAATCTACACAGTAACTGGCCAATACTCTTCAACAGTGTCAAGATCATATATTTACACACACATGTGCACACACACACACACATTAAAGAGAGATAGTTAATGATAAAGTAAATGTAGTGAAATGTTAACATTTGAGGAATTTGGATGAAGGGGATATGAGAATTTTTTATGTTATTTTTGCAATTTTTGGTAAGTCTGAAATTATTTCAAAATAAAAAATAGAAAAGACTTTTTCAGAATTATAGATGTGAGAACTGAAAAATGGCTGGTAGGAGGGTAGATTCATTCTACCACTTTGAAACTGTTTGGTTTTATCTACCACAAATGGACAAACCTATTCCTGTGACCCATCAATTTGATACATAGGTGCATTCCCAACAGAAATGTTCATGATTGGGTGTGTGGGTGTGTGTGTACAGAAGGCAAGTATAACAATGTTCATAGAAGCATTATTTATCATAGTCAAAACCTGGAAACAACAAAGATGCCCATCAATAGTGGAAGAGTTAAGCCTATATTCATACAATGGAATACTATACAGCAATGAAAATGAACACACACAAACATAAAAGTGAACAAAAGAAGCCAGACACAAAAGAATCCATACTGTAGGATTCTATTTATACATTATTCAGAAAAACAGGCAAAACAAATCTGTGGTGTAAGGTCTTACCTTTGGGGCAGAGGGTGGAAGTACTGACTGGGAGGGAGCGCAAGGAGGACTCTGGGGTGCTGGCATATGCTATTTTTTTGACTTAGGTAGTGGTTACCTGGGTATGTTCACTTTGTGAAAATTCATCAAGCTGTATTCTTACCCTGGTACACTTTTCTGTGTGTATATTATACTTTACTTTGAAGTTGATTGATTTGATTTGTGCCTAACGTAGTGGTGTTTGGTATATTGCATGTTGTTATGGACTGAATTGTGTCTCCCCCCAAATTCATGTGTCAAAGCCCTAATCCCCAGTGTTATGGTATTTGGAGACGGGGCCTTTGGGAGGTAATTAAAGTTAGATTAGGTCATGAGGATGTGGCCCCATGATGGGATTAGTGTCTCTATAAGAAGAGGAAGAGACCAGAGCACGCACACATGCTCTCTCTCTCTCCCCTCGCACCATGAGCACACAAAGGAGAGTCATGTGAGCACACTGCGAGGCGGGAGCCCCCCACAAGTCATGAGAAGAGGCCTCAGAATGAAACCTACTTTGCCAGCACCTTGATCTTGGACTTCCAGCCTCCAGAACTATGAGAAATAAACCTGTTGTTCAAGCCCCCCAGTCTATGGTATTTTGTTATGGCAGCCTGAGCAGACTAAGACACATATAAATGTACAATAGCATCAACCACCAGATATTCTGAGCAGAGCCTGGGCTGGATGCTGGGGGACCAAGACAAGACTTCATCTGTGCACTCAAGTGATTCAAGGAGAGAACTAAGTCATCAGTGTGGTAAAGATGCATGAAGTGCTGTGAGGGGAGAGCAGGGGCTGAGAAATCGTATGGTGTCCTAACAGTGTCCTCAGTCAGCAGTGATGCATCTGCGCCTCTGATATACGTTAAAGTGCTCCCTGCTTTGTGCTCCATGTGGAGCGGTGAACTACTGAACTCTCAGAAACCAGAGCGTGCTGCTTTTCATGATCTTGAGGAACAGCTGAAACTGGAACAGCAAAAACCGTCAACTCTGGAGTGGAACAAAGGCTGGTGTTGTATTTCCTAAACTTAGTGGGCTGTGCATTGTTTAGGAAGACACAGAAAGCACTTGTGCTCAGAAAAGAAACCAATTTAAAAAGAAGAAAATATCCTTCCCCCCCTCCGCCATCATCTCACGCAGCTTTTGCTGCATGGAATTGGTCTGGTTGCATCAGCGGTTTCTGATTCTTTGTATATTTTATTTTATCCTCTCCATGGACTTGTGAGCACTGAAACATTAGCTTGGTTTAGGGCAGTTTTCTTGTCTTTGGCAAGTGTTCCAGACTCAACTTGGTACTTTAAGTTCCCCAAATAAAAGGTTTTTTAAAGAGCAGCTTTAATTCCCCTCCCCCTAATAAATTCTCAAAAGGCATTGTCACTCACATAGAATATTTCTGGAAGATTTTGGTGATAGTTTTTATTCTTTATTTCTCTTTTCCTTCTCTCTTCTTGATTAGCATCTACAGTGTGAACAGCTTTAAACAGGTTCTCCAGCTTCCTGTGGCTGTACCCCTTTGTCGTCTTGGAGGTTCAACTGCAACATCAGTGGAGACCTTTAAGTTTTGGTTTCCATGTACTTTCTCTTTTTAAAAACGGTTTTATTGAGATATAATTCACATACCACACAGTTCACCCACTTAAAGTGTACGATTGATAGAGTTGTGCAGCCGTCACCACAGTCAGTTTTAGAACGTGTTCATCATCCCCACAGAGAAACCTGCACCTCTTAACTGTCACCCCCGAACTTCCCTCCTCTCTCCCAGCTCTAAGCAACCACTAGTCTGCTTTCTGTCTATATGGATTTGCCCATTCTGGACATTTCACGTACATGGAACCACACAATATACGGTCTTATAAGTCTGGCTTCTTTCACATAGTGTAATGTTTTCAGGGTTCCTCCATGTTGTAGCATGTGTCAGTGCTTCATTCCTTTTATGGCTGAATAATATTCCATTATGTGGATATATACCACATTTTGTTTATCCATTCAACAATTGAGGGACATTTGAGTTGTTTCCACTTCTTGGCTGTTATGAATAATGCTGCTCTGGACATTTGTGTACAAGATTTCGTGTGGACATATGTTTTCATTTCCCTCTTGTATACACCTAGGAATGGAATTGCTGGGTCATATGGTACCTCTTTGTTTAGTTCTTTGATGAACTGCCAGGCTGTTTTCCAAAGCCCTTTTCCTTGCATTATCAGTAAGCAAAGGAAATAGTTTATTGCTCTTTAACTTTTGTAGGATTTTGCAAATTTTACTACTGACCAACTTTGCAGTTTGTCTGTTAAAATACTTTGATAAAAAAGTTGGAAGTGTAGTCACCATGCTTAAGCCTCCTTCTCTCCATGTATTTCTCATCTTCTGCAAGTCCTCAGTGCTCTTAGGAATGGAGACTTTTCCCCCAGATGCATTGTTATTTATGGACCAAACAGCTTTTTTAGATAATTCTGGGTATAGGAGCAATTTCTTTTGCTGATCTTGACCTGTGATCTCACTTGCATGTTAAACCATTGAGAGTTTAGGTGGAAGGTTGCTCACAGCTTCTGGTTGATTGAGCTGATGTCTGGATTGTCCTTTATGATCATGGTGATGTTGTGGCCATATCAGCAGCAAAATGGTGTCCAAATCAGGAACATGGGGAAGACCTTGGACTTTCAGTATCACCCTTTCTGATACACACAAAGGATTTTTAACATTTTCAGAGGCCTCTGCCTCCAGCCTCCACCTTCCATGGAGCTCAGGGCTGTTGCCACCAAATATACTGTTATGGGCTGCATTGTGACCCCCTAAAATTCATACGTTGAAGTCCTAACCCCTTGCACCTCAGAATGTGACTGTACTTGGACATAGGGTCTTTAAAGAGGTAATTAAGGTAAAATGAGGCCCATGAGGGTGGGCCCTAATCTAATATGACTGGTGTCTTTATAAGAAGAGAAGATTGGGACACAGACACACACAGAGCAGATACCATGTGGCAGCACAGGGAGAAGATGGCCATGTGTAAGCCAAGGAGAGAGGTTCAGAGGAAACCAACCCTGCCAGCACCTTGTTCTTGGACTTCCAGCCTTCAGAATTGTGAGAAAATAAATGTCTGTTGCTTAAGCCCCCCAGTCTGTGGTATTTGTTACGGCAGCCCAAGCTGACTGATACGTGCACCCTGATGCTCCTTTGTCCTGACACCCTGTCTGTTGCGGGCCTGATGGACAACTGCTCCCCTAAGTCCCTGACCATATCCTTCTCTTGGGTCATCCTGAGGCCTCTGTTTTGGATCTCTTTCCCCTTGGCCTCACTCTGGTCTTTCTTGTTTCCCCAGGGCCAAAGGTGCCTCCCAGGTAGAAGGCATACCCTGGCCCAAGTATCACCCCACGTGGGGAGAGAAAATGCCATCGGGACTCCTGTCAAGCCTTGAACCACCTCTGCCCCCAGCTCCCACTTCTCCTTTACAAGGGGAATTTGGTGATTCCTTACCAGGGTCCCCTAGGAGGGCGGGACTGGGAAGGCCAACAGTGGATGCTTTATACACAAAGATGGCTTTGATTATCCCAGGAGCATTTTCATTTCATTTAACAGAATTTGCATCTGTGTTTTCCTCCAGATGATATCTAATGTGGAAATAATTTTATATGTTGAAAAGTTGGTCTCAACATTTGCCGAGTGGAAGCTGGTGATATTTTTAAGTTAGGTTTATCGAGGTATAATTTACATATAGTAAAATTGATCCTTTCTAGACGTGCAGTTCAGTGAGCTTTGACAAGTGTTCGTGGTTTGAGTAACCACTGCCACAATCCAGATGGAGGGTATTTCATCACTTTGTAAAGATCCCTCATGCACCTTTGCGCAGCAATGGCTTCTGAGGAGAGGAAGTTACATGACTGAGTTGAAGCTCTAGGAAGGTTGAATCAGAAGCAATTTTCATGAAGACTGGAAGGAAAAGAGAGTGTAGAAGAAAAATAGACTGGTTATTTTTTGAGGCAGAAAAACTAGAAAAAAAAATTCCACTGGTGAGTGGAAGGATGGGTGATCCTAGACAACACCTCCCAAAGGCCCAAAGACAGGCAGGGTGTCAGAACCAGGACAGAGGATGATTTTTAGTGCCATCCTTGGCTCACTTGTCGCCTAGGAGCTTCCGATGCTGCCCTCCAGTGCTTAGATAGGCACAGATTCAGAATATTTTATTATTTAAACAACTGTACAAAATTTACATACATTGTACATAAATCCTTCACTTAGTATGGTTATTTCATATTTCTCTAAGTGTTGTTCTCTTTTTAATCCATGATTTCTACCAAGTTGTATTGACCTCTACTTACTTGACATTATTTTACATGCACTTTTTCCCCAGGTATTTTTGTATACTTATTTATCTATTATGGTGAAGTACATATAACATAAAACTTACCATTTTGAAGTGTATAATTATAATTCAGTGGCATTTAGTACATTCACGTTGTTGTGCAACCATTGGCACTTTCTAGTTCCAGAATATTTTCATCATCCGAAAAGGAAACCTTGTACCCATTAAGCAGTCCCTCCCCATTCCTCCTCCTCACCCCAGCCCTGCCCAGCACCTGGCAATTACTAATCTACTTTCTGTCTCTATGGATTTGCCAATTCTGGGTATTTCATATGATAGAGAATCATACAATATGTGACCTTTTGTGTCTGTCTTCTTTCACTTAGCATGTTTTTGAGATTTATCCATTGTTATAGCATTTATCAGTGCTTCATTCCTTTTTGTGGCTCAGTAATATTCCATCGAATGGATATACCACATTTTGTTTATCCATTCAGTTGTTGATTGACATTTGCTTTTTGGCTATGTGAATAGTGCTACTATGAACATTCATGTACAAGGATTTATCTGAGTACCTATTTTCATTTCTTTTGGGTACATACCTAGGAGTGGAATTGCTGGCTCATGTGGTAATTCTGTGTTTAACTTAGGAGCTGCCAAACTGTTTTCCACAGTGGTTGCATCATTTTACATTCATACCAACAATGTTTGAAGGTTCTGATTTCTCTAATCCTCACCAATGCTAGTTATTTTTTGTGTTTTTTTCTGATTATAACTATACTATTGGATGTGAAGTGGTATCTCATGGTGGTTTTGATTTTTACTTTCCTAATAAAGTGACTGATAACATTGAGCATCTTTTCATGTGCTTGTTGGCCATTTGTATCTCTTCTTTTGAAAATGCTTATTCAAGTCTTTTGCTTATTTTATTTTTATTTTTTTGCTGAGGAAGATTTGCCCTGAGCTAACATCCATGCCAATCTTCCTCTACTTTATGTGTGGGTCGCCGCCACAGCATGGCTGTGGTATAGGTCCACGCCTGGGATCCAAACCCATGAACCCGGCCTCCAAAGCAGAGCACACCAAACTTAACCACTGGGCCACAGGGCCAGCCTCAGTGCTTATTTTTTTAACTGGATTTTTTTGCCTTTTTGTTTTAGAATTGTAAGAGTTCTTCATATATTCTGGATACTAGACACTTATTAGATATACGATTTGCAAATATTTTGTCCCATTCTGTAGGTTGTCTTTTCATTTTCTTGACAGTATCCTTTGAAGCACAAAATTTTTAATTTTTACGAAATCTAGTTTATCTATTTTTTCTTTTGTTGCCTGTGCTGTTGGTGTCAGATCTAAGAATCCATTAATAAATCTGAAGTCATGAAGATTTACCCCTATGTTTTCTTCTGAGTCATAGAGTTTTAATGCTTATGTTTAGACTTTTCATCTATTTTGAGTTAATTATTGCATATGGTGTCTGGTGAGGCAAGAGTCCAACGTTATTCTTTTGCATGTGGATGTCCAGTCGTTCTAGCACCATTTGTTGAAGAGACTCTTCTTTCCCCATTAAGTGATCTTGGCATCTTTGTTGAAAATCAATTGACCATAGATGTATGTGTTTATTTCTGTAATCTCAGTTCTATTCCATTGGTATACATGTCTATCCTTATGCCAGTACCACACTGTTTTGATTACTGTACCTTTGTAGTTAGTTTCAAAAGCAGAAAGTTCAAGTCTTCCAACTTTATTTTTCTTTTTCAACATTGTTTCAAGATCCCTTGTGATTCCATATGCATTTTAGGATTGTCTTTTCTGCAAAAAAGGCCTTTAGGATTTTGGTAGGGATGCATTAATTCTGTAGACCACTTCAGGGAGTTTCGCCATCTTAATAATATTAAGCCTTCCAATCCACATTTATTTATGTCCTCTTTAATTTCTTTCAACAATGTTTTGTTGTTTTCAGAGTTTAACCTTTGTTAAATTTATTCCTAGGTATACTAATTTTCTATTTCATCTAGGTTAACTAATTTATTTGTGTACAGTTGTTCATAGTATTCTTCCTTTTCATAATTTTAATTTCTAAGGTCAATTGTAATGTCCCCACTTTCATTTCTGATTTTAGTAATTTGAGTTTTTCTCTTTTTCTTGGTCAGTCTAGCTAAAGGTTTGTCAGTTTTGTTGGTCTTTCCAAAAGAACCAACTGTAGTTTTGTTGATTATCTCTATAATTTTTCTATTCTCTATTTCTTTTGTCTCGCCTGTAATCTTTGTTATTTCCTTCCTCTGCAAGCTTTGGGTTTAATCTGCTCTTCTTTTTCTAGTTCCTTAGGGTGTAAAGTTAGGTTACTTACTTGACAACTTCTTTTTTTAATGTAGGTAGTTATAGCTATAAATTTCCCTCTGAGCACTGCTTTTGCTGCATAACATAAATTTTGGTATGTTGTGTTTCTGTTTTCACTTATCTGTAAGTATTTTTAATTTCTACTATGATTTCTTCTTTGATCCACTGGTTGTTTAAGAGTTTCTTGTTTTATTTCTACATAATTATGAAATTCCCAGTTTTTCTTCTGTTTCTAGTTTCTGTTGTGATTGGGAAAGATACTTTGTATGATTTCAGTCTTTTTAAATTTGTTGAGACTTGTTTTGTGGCCTAGAATATGATCTATCCTGAAGAAAACTCCATGTGTACTTCAGGAGGATATGTATTCTGCTGTTGCAGGGTGGAGTGTTCTGTGTATGTCTGTTATGTTTGGTTGTTTTATAGTGTGCTTCAAATCCTCTATTTTCTTTTGATCTTCTGCCTAGTTCCATTATTGCAAGTAGGATATTGAAGTCTTCAACTCTTGTTTTATAACTATTTCTCCCTTCAACTCTGTCATTTTGCTTCACATATTTTGGTCCTCTGTTTTTAGGTGCATGTATGTTTATAATTGTTATATCTTCTTGGTGATTGGACCTTATGTCAATATATAATGGCTTTCTTTGTCTCATAGTAATTTTTGACTTAAAGTCTACTTTGTCTGATATTACTATGGCTACTCCAGCTCTCTTTGGGTTTCTGTTTGCATGAGGTACCTTTTTTATCCTTTCACTTTCAACCTTTTCTATCTTGGGATATAAAATGAGTCTCTCATAGACAGCATATAGTTGGATCATGTTTTTTTAATCAGTTTTGCCAGTATCTGCCTTTTGATTTGAGAGTTTAATCAATTTACATTTGAACTAATTTAAGGAAGAATTTCTGCCATTTTGCTGTTTGTTACCTATATATCTTACATCTTTTTTGTTCCTCAGTTTCTCCATTACTGCTTTCTTGATTTTTTTACAGTGTGCCATTTTGATTCCCTCCTCTTTTCCTTTTCTCTATATTTTTTAGTTATTTTATTGGTGGTTACCCTAAAGATTATAGTTTATATCTTAAATTTATGACAAACTAATTTGAATTAATACCAACTTAGCTTCAATGTATACAAAACTCTGCTCTTATACAACTCCATCCCTTGTCTTTATGTTTTTGTTGTCACAAACTACATCTTTAAACATTGTATGTTCATTAACGTAGATGTATAATTATTTTTTATGCATCTGTCTTTTAAATCATGTAGGGATAAAAGAAGAGTTACCAAAAATACAGTAATACTTAGATTTTTATTTACCTATAAATATCACATAGTTCACAGTCTAGTTCAGCTTAATACCAACTTAATTTCAGTAGGATGCAAGAATTTTGCACTTATATAGCTTTATTCCCTCCCCCTCCTTTGTGCTGTTATTGTCATATAAATTTATACATATATAAAGATATGCATATCTTTATGCATTGCACACCCATCAAGACAGATTTGTAATTATTGCTTTATGCAGTTGTCAGTTTAAATCAGATAGGAGAAAAAGAGTTATAAAGAAAAACTGCATTTATACTGTCTTTTATACAGACCCATATAGTTATCTTTATCAGTGTCCTTTTTTCTTCGTATGGATTCAAGTTACTCTCTAATATTCTTTCACTTCAGCCTAAAGAACTTACTTTAGTATTTCTGGTAAGACAGGTTTGTTAGCAAAGCATTTTCTCAGTTTTTGTTTATCTGGGAATATCTTTTTTTTTTTTTTGTGGGGAAGACCAGCCCTGAGCTAACATCCGTTGCCAATCCTCCCCTTTTTGCTGAGGAAGACTGGCCCTGGGCTAACATCATGCCCATCTTCCTCCACTTTATATGGGACGCCGCCACGGCATGGCTGACAGGCAGTGCGTCGGCGGGCGCCCGGGATCCGAACTCGCGAACCCCGGGCTGCCAAGCGTGAACTAAACCGCTGCGCCACCAGGCGGCCCCTATCTGGGAATATCTTAATTTCTCCTTTTTTGAAGGATAGTTTTGTTAGATATAGCATTCTTGGTCCCTAGTCTTTTCTTTCAGCACTTTGAATATTCAATCCCACACCTACTGATCTCCATGGTTGCTGATAAGAAGTCAGTTGTTAATCTTATTGAGGATCCCTTGTAGTGATGAATCACTTCTCTCTTCCTACTTGGAAGATTCTCTTGTTGGTTTTTAACAGTTTGATTATGATGTATCTAGGTGTGGATCTCTTTGAGTTTATCTTATTGGAATTTGTTGAGCTTCTTGGAAATGTAATATTCTTTCTGCCTCTCTCTCTCTCTCAATTCCTTCTGGGACTCCTATTATGCATATGTTGATATGCTTAATGGTGTCCCACTGGTCTCTGGGGTTCTGTAAATTTTCTTCCTTTTTTTGTTTTATCCCTCAGACTCAATAATTTCAATTGACCTATCTAAAAGTTCACTGATTCTTTCTTCTGCCTGCTCACATCTGGTGTTGAAACCTTCTAGTTAGTTTTTCATTTCAGTTTTTGTACTTTTCAACTTCAGAATTTCTGTTTGGTTCCTTTGAATAATTTCTACATCTTTATTGTTACTCTCACTTGGTGAGACATCATTCTCCTGGTGTCTTTTAGTTCTTTGTCCATCATTTCCTTTAGCTCTTAGGGCATATTTTAGACAGTTAATTCAATGTTTTTGTCTAGTAAATCCAATGTCTGGCCTTCCTCAGGAACAGTTTCTTTTCATTATTTTTTTCCCATGAATGTGCCATACTTTCTTGTTTCTTTGCATGCCTTGTAATTTTTGTTGAAAATTGGACATTTTGAATATTTTAATACAGTAACCTGGAAATAAGATTCTACCCGCTCCCCAGGGCTTGTTGTTGCTGCTTATTGTGAGTTGTAGTCGTTTGTTTAGTGACTTTTCTGAACTGTTTTTGTAAAGACTGTATTATTTTGTTGTATATCGTCATTAAAGTCTCTGTTCCTTTAGCTTAGTGGTCAACTGGTGATTTGATAGAGATTTCCTTAAATGCCTAGAGGAAAGAAAAAAAAGACAACAACAAAGCTCTCCTGGTCTTTGCAGATTGGCTCTGTATTGGAGTAATCCTTCAGTGCTTAGCCAGGCTGTTTGCAGCTCTGCGTTGGCCTTCACTTCCAGATTATGTGGAGTCTAACAAGCAGCCACGGGCGAAAGCTAACAGTTTTCTCAGGTCTTTCCTCAGCGTGCCTTAGCCATGGGCATGCACGGGGCCTTCTAGACTCTCTGGTTTATATGGGAGCTTTTCAAAACCTTTGTTCCTCTGTATATCTCCTTCCTCAGCCTCTTCCTTTTCAGGCCGTTCAGTCTCTCTGCTGCTTTCCCCATCTGTTATCCCTTGCCCCAAGTGACTGTGGCTAGTAGATTTGCCTTTAAACACTTTTGACAAGTGCTGCCCAGGAGACCACTCCAGCCCTGAGAAAGTTCTGAGGGGAGTAAAACAAAGGCAAGGCCCTGAGTCCATCCCTCAGGGAGCCACCAGACAGGTCAAAACACACAACCACAATTTTTTGAGAACACGTTTGTATTGCCCGCTCTGGCACCAGCAAGCTACACCAGGAATGCCGTCCCCATGGCTGCCTCTGAGCTGGAGAATGGGGGATGATAGGTGGGTAAGTTCAAAAGTCGGAATGCAACCTTACTGAAATTTAGCAGCTTCTTTCTTCATTAGGCATTCCCCTACTTGTTAGTTTTTTATTAGATGCCAGAGTTCTGTAAGTGTTGGTTCTGAGCTTTTTTGCCAGCTTAATTGTTGCTTTTGTGAAGGGACAGATTTGGGGGTTCCCTCTCCCCAGGTATGGATATTTTTACAGTTATTTTTATATTGATAGATTGCCTTCTAAAAAGAGTAAACTGTTTTACTTTGCTATCAGCAATGCATGTCCTCATAGCCTTGTCAACACTCATTGTTATAAATTTTAAATTTTTTGATTATTTAATTATTATTGAGTAATACTTCATAGTCATATTGATTTGCATTTCTTTCACTGTTGTTGACTTAGAACCCTTGTTGAATTAGTGTTTGTTTTTTTGTTAAACTGTTGTTTCCTTTGATCATTAGACACTTTAGCTTGTTCAGATATCAGCCTTTCAGGAGCATTTCAGTTTTTCTGAGCCTGGGCTTGATATGATGAGAGACGTTTGTGTGTGTGGTATGGTCCATCTTAGCTGGGGACAGGCAGCTCCCAACAGCGGAGGAGCCTTGTTGGACTAGTCCTGGGGTCTCCAAATCGTTCATTCATTCAACAGAAATGCACTGAGCCCTACTGTGTACCGGGTCTATTCTGGTGCTGGGGAAATGGCAGGGACCAGACAACCTGCCCCACCGCTTGTGAACAAACAGCAGCCGTACGGGGGTGACACCAACCAAGCAAGATGTGCAGGCTGTCATCTCAGAACACAACTTTTCTACTGGGCTGTGCTGGTCTTAATTTTATGCAGGGTTAAAAAAATGTGATGTCCTTACACTTGCCCATCACATCCTTGAAATGAGAGATCAGATCAGGCCCCCTTCACCTCAGCAAGTTGATCTTCGTGGTGCAGGTGCTCAGTCTTCAGGGTGGAACTGGAGGAGGAATTCTCTCCTGGGCACCAGTGGGCTCAGTGCTCCCTTCTGGGGAACCCAGGGCTTCTTCTGGAGGCTCCCCTCCCCTGACAGGCGGTTCCTTCCAGGACAAGACATCCAGCGATTTGCAGATGGCCAGGCCCCAGAAGACTGTGCAAGTCTTTCCTCAGAGAGAAGGTAGGTTTCTCTCACCTGCACAGGTAGAGCACTTCTGAGGTTGAGGGCCATGAGGGAGTGGAAAACCCATGGTTGAGGGATTCTGCTGTATCCTGCCCACAGCAATCCTGAGCCCTCCCTCTCCTCACCCAGCATGGTGCAGTGGCTGGGATGGTGGTGGGAAGATGGGGACACTGCAGTACTATGTCCCATCCACAGAGGTCCAGGCAGCCGCCGCCGTGCCTATTCTCCTGCCCAACCTGAAACGCAGCTACTTCGACCATCCCCCGCAACAGGGGCTCTTCCGCCCCACCCGGCGCCTCTGCAGTCCCACTTCAGCTCCAGCTCCCAAATCATCGAAGAAGCCCAAGATGCAGGCAGCCGGGGACATGTTCCCCACCGACTGGAGCCCGCCACCTGTAGAGTTCCTGAATCCAAGGGTACTGCAGGCTGGCAGGGGAGCCCCAACACAGAGCTGCGTGGGCATGATGGGGCCTCAGGGCCTGAGGAGACTGGCCTGCCAGCTGCCCAAGGAGTTAGAGCAGGAGCCCCAGGACTCAGACCCCAAGGGGGCCTCCATGGAGGAGCTGTTCTGGAACATGGCAGGCCCTAGCCAGAAGGCTGCAGCTCCACTGGTGGACACCTGCACCTCGGTAAGCCAGTGGCCACCCTTTGGCCTCCTCTCCTTGCCTCCCCTCTTTGACTACCCCTCCTCAGTCATCTCCAGGCCATCTGTTTCTGGCCACTCCTCCTCGGCTACACCCCAACTGCCCTTCTTCAAACACCTCCCCTTGACGATCCCTTCTCATTCACATACTCCCCATCTCTCCCCAGCCCCCTCATGGCTGGGAGCTTGGGCCCCCAAGGCTGGGGTACACCTCTCCCTTTGTTTCTGCTCCTAACTCCTGCTAATGGATGGTGTGGGGGTGGCGCCAAATTTGATGCTGCTCCTGTGTATGGCCCTTAAGGCCCTCACAGCCAATGTTGCATTTCTGGCCCTGGAGAAAGGAGGGACCTAGGCCAGGATCTGATGTAGATCAGGCACAAAGACTCGAGCTGACTCTGGTCCAATGGATCGATATTCCTAAATGGACACTTCAGTGATAATCAAGTTGGGAATAAGCACCTGTAGCTAGGTAGACTGTGGGGACATGTAAGAGTCCATAGACCCAGGAAATTTATTCTAACCATAGGGCTTAATTATTTGTAATAGCCCAAGATTGTCAATAACCTAAATGTACACCACTAGGGAACTAATAAATTATGTTCTAGTCATACATCAGAATACCCGGAAAGTGTTTTGAGGGGTTTTTTTAAGTGTTATTTTTAATTTTTTTTTATTTATTTATTTTTTTTTGGTGAGGAAGATTAGCCCTGAGCTAACGTCTGTTGCCATTCCTCCTCTTTTGCTGAGGAAGATTGGCCCTGAGCTAACATCTGTGCCCATCTTCCTCTACTTTATATGTGGGATGCCATCACAACGTGGCTTGATAAGCGATGCGTAGGTCCACACCCGAGATCTGAACCTGCAAACCGCGGGCCGCCGAAGCAGAGCATGAGAACTTAACCATTGCACCACTGGGCTGGCCCTTGAACGTGTTTAAAAAAATTATCTCTTTAGTATTGATATGGAATGACCCTCAAGCAGACTGCTAACTGAAAAGAGCAAAGCGCAGGTTGGGGTATATAGTATGCTATCATTTGTGCTAAAGGGGGAATCTGTGCTACATTACTGTCTGCTTATCTGTGCATAAAATGTTTCTGAAAGCACACTGAGGAAGGAACACCCATGGTCGCCTGTAGGGAGGGACCTGGCAGGCTGGGGATGGGGGTGAGGAGATGTTTTACTGTATGCCTTGATACTTTTTGATTTTTTAATGATGTAAATGTATTGCCTATTCAGAAAAGTAAACAAAATAAAGGGCTTAATTTAGATTAACTGTTATTCTCTCCCCCCCATCTTTGTCCCTCTCTTTCTTCCCCATTCTCCTGTCCTGTCTCTCCAGTTTACCTCTGGAGGCTCAGAGAGCTACATCAATAGCTTAGAATACTTACTGCAGGAGAAGAGGTGAGTGTGGGAAAGGGTCCATCCTGGGGTGTTCCTTTCTGTGGGGTTGGCAGTAATTTCACGATAAAGCAGCTACCCCATCCCTACACAGCATGCCTCCTAGACCCCCGTCACGTACAGAGCACTTGTTTCTGGTCCTCTCCCCACCTGGGCTCTCTTTTGCACAATCTGTGCCAATTTGGGGGTCTCTCCACTCCCATTCATGTGTTCTGTTAGAAGTAGAAAAAGCAGTAGCTTTGACAGAGGGGTACAGCCTGACTGTTACCTTGACAGGGATGTGGGGCAAATGTAAAGACAAGTGGGACTGGTGAGTGTTGGGGTCACCCAGGACTAAGGGTTCAACAGGGTCAGGACACCTGAATCCTCTGCCCAGATGGGGGCTGGGAACACTTGAGTCTTGGGTTCAAGATTTGGCAATGCCTTGACCTGGGTTCAAAGCTGGGGCCTTGATTTGAAGGGTCAGGGTTCAAGATTTGAGAATGCCTTGGTCCCAGACCTCAGCTTTGGGGCTGAGCATAGGAGACAGGTGGGTCCCAGATTGCGGTTGGGGGGAGTGTCTCTGGGTCCAGAGTTTGAGGTTGGCCATAGACGCTCTGGTCCCCAAGCCAGGAAAGTGAACAGTTGTGGGGAACTGCCATGCCTATTCATCATTGCGCCTGGCATTGGGAGGTTCTCGCTCTGCCCTGGGCCTTGGGCCAGGCAGTGGACACATGGAGCTGATGGTGCAGCCCCTGCTTGCCTGGTGATTTAACAGGATGATTCTAGTACTTCCCAAGCTGTAGAGTTGTCATGGAGGGGCCCGGAATAGTGGCACCCAACTTAACCTGAGGGTCAGAAAAGGCTCCCCAGAGGTGTCCCTGTCCTTGAACCTTGGAGGATAAGAAGATTGGGGGGGGGGCAGCAGAAGTGAGCACACGTGTAAAGGTGGGTAGGTCAGAAATTCTGGTGACTGGCTAGGACTGAAATTGTTGGTGCTAGGCAGTGGGGGATGGAGGAGTGGACATAGCAGGTGATGCAGCTGAGATGTGACCTGGGGCTGGATCATGAGGGTCCTCAAGAACATAAGGTCGAGTCGTGCGAGAATTTTAAGCAGGTAGTTATGTGTTTTCCCATGTGTTTAAGAGAGATCACTCAGGCTGCATTATGGACAATGGATGGGCAGGGCGAGAGAGGAAGTAGGATGAATGGTGATGAGAGGGGGCCCAGGGAGCCGGTCCTACCCAAGAGACCCCCGGGAGGAGGGTGCTGGGCACCTGGTGAATCAGCTGACCTGGATGGCTGGGTCACTGGGGCCTGTGTAGAAAGGAATTCAGAATTGGGCATGTGGTGTCAGAGGGGCCAGGGCACGTTCAGCTGGAAATCATCCAGTTAGTGGCTGGCTAGGAGGATCTGAACTTGAGACAGAGACCTGGGCTGGAGATAAAAATCTCTGAGAAGTGAGGACCTGTGGGCAAAGCCATGGCGAGTACCTGGAGGGGCAGGCCAGGGGCTAGGGAGGCTCCTGGGGCTCCCTCAACAGCCTGAGGGAAGAAGGACTAAGAAGGCGAGGGATGGGCTGGAGCAGGCTCGGGTTTGCCATGTGGTTAAGGCAGGAGGAGGGTGGAGACGTCCGGGCTCTGGCAAGATAACATTGGCATTCAGGACCTGTGGAGGGGCCAGTTAAAAGAGAAGTCAGGCACTCGGGCCTAGGGGGAGAACATGAGGCTCCAGGCCTCTGGGGCTGAAGGACACAGGGTAGAGAGAATAAGGGAATGAGTGGGATCTGGTGGGCCGCCTTTGGGGATGGAGAAGCAGGCCATGTGTCAGGGCTCCAGGGAGCCATGGGCACGGGGCCCTCGCCTGGTCAGTGCGGCTGGACCCCAGGAGCAGAAGGGCTAGGCACAGGCCTTGGTGTATTAAAAAGTGAGCAAATGCCAAAACAAGGTACACAAACGAAGGTGTTAGAAGTTGTGTGGTGAAAATCGTCTGCTCATTCAGAGACAGCACAATCAATGCGATGCAGTCCCTCTCCCCTGCCCCCTAGAATCTAACTGTGAGAGCCTTTGTGCAGGGAGACCTGGGCAATGTAGCCCCCTGGTCCTCTGTTCCCAGTATGTTCCTCCTTGCTATGTTCATGGGGGTCCCTGCAGCCCAGTGACAGGTCTGGATGACTGGGAGCAGCACTGACCCTGTCCTTGGCTCTCATCTCCCTGCAGGGAGCAGGCCCTGGAGCAGGAGCGAGAGAAGCTGCTTTTGCAGGACTGTCCTGACCTCAACTCCCTGGATCTCAGTGAAGATGAAGTGCCTCTCACACCCGAGCACAGGTTGGAGAGATGGTCTGACCAATAGGGGAGGGGTCCCCACGCCCGCCTCTCAAGGCAAAGGATTTAAGTGCCCGCCTGCTCTTGGTTTTGAGCAGTTTCAACCAGCAATTTGTGTACATTTGTGAGTTCCCAAGCTGCCTCCTTCTCTTAAATCCACATTCATTTATTGATTCGAGAAATATTTATTCACCTGTGTGTCAGGGTCTAGTGTGGGCCTTTGAGGACACAGATGTAAAACAGCCTGCTTTGCCCTTTGTCTGCCCAAACTTACAGAATCAGATCTCTTGGGAAAATAACTACACAAAACCACAGTCTAAACGAAAACTGTCTTTAAAGGGGAGAGTACAGCCATGTGACATTTTTCATCTTCCCCTGTCCGGGAGAAAGAAGTGCTGTCATCTAGGCAGGAGGCTGCGGGCCTGTTGGCTGGAGGGAGGGCTGGATTCATCTGTATCACAGAGTCTCAGAGATGCCCGAGGACTGCAACTGAATCCATCTTCAGAGTACCTGTTATCCAACCATCTGTTTGTCTATCCGGCCTTCCTTCTTTCCGTCCATCCGTCCTTCCGTCCTTCCCTCCCCTCCCCCTCGCTCCCTCCCCTCCCTTTCCCTTGCCTCCCTCCCTCCCCTCCCTCCCTTCCTTCCTTCCTTCCATCTGTTGACTGCCAACTTTGTGCCAGGCTCTGTTACAGACTCTGGAGATACAGCAGGAACAAAACTAGACAGAGATCTCTGCCCTCATGTTGCTTGCTTTCCGGGTGGGGAAACAAACAGGGAGCAAGATGAGTGAAGATGTGTGACAGTGCTGATGAGAAAGGATCAAGTAGGAAGGAGCATAAGGAGGGTTGGGAAGGTTGGGAGATTTTGGATGAGGGGTTAGGGAAGGCCTACATGAGCAGATGACTTCTAAGCAGAGCCCTGAAGAAGGTGAGAAGCAGCTCGGCGGGGCGCCCTGCAGTGGGAGTGCACCTGGTGTGTTGGGGGAGCAGGAGGAGGGGCAGGTGGGGGAGGTCAGGGAGGCTAAGGGTGGGCTCGATGCCAGAGCTTTGCCTCTGTGTGAGGTGGCACCATTCATCTGAACAGGATCCTCTGCCGCTGTGTCAAGGGTAGACTGGAGGGGCGTGGGGGCGATGGGGGAAGAAGGGAGACAGAGGGGCAAAGGAGACTATGGCAGTAATCTGAGAGAAGCGGGGGTGGCTGGGAGTAAGAGTGGGGTGGTGAGGAGTAGGCCAATTCTGGATATATTTTCAGGGTAGAACTGACTGGATTTGCTGATGAATTGGATGGAGGATATAGGAGAAAGATAGGAATCAAAGGGGACCTGAGGGTCCTGAGCACCTGGAAGGTTGGAGTTGTCTTAAATTGGGGAAGACCAAGTGGCACAGGCAAGGGTGGAGGTGGGAGCGTGGGATCAGGAGTTCATTTGGGGGATCCCAGGGGTGAAATCAAGTAGGAGGCTTGGATACCCTTGTCTGGAGGGGCAAGCTTGGGAGACACCATGTATAAGTGATATTTAAAGCGACAGAACTGGATGAAATCACTTGGGGAGTGAGTTTACAGAGAGAAGAGCAGGGGCCCAAGGGTGCAATGTAGAGATCACAGTGACCTTGACAAGAGCAGCTCTGGTGGACGAGTTGGGGTGAACCTGACTGGGGTAGGTTTATAGGTGAACAGGAGGAGAGGTCAAAGGAGAAAAATGGGCAGTAGCTGAAGAGGGAAGTGGAGTCAGGATAGATTTTTCTGACTGTCTGTCTGTCTTTCCTTTTTTTCCCTCCCTCCCTCCTTTTCTTGGTTCTTTTCTTCCCCTCCCTGCCTCCCTCCCTCCCTTGGGGACCATGTTCCCAGAGGAGCTGGGGTGGGCTACAGGAGGAGGCCACCTCACCCATGTGACTGGGGGCAGATAGGTCAACATGCCCTGGATCATCTGCCTGTCCAGGCTTTGCTTTTTCTGTAAGTCTGAGTTACGTTATTTAGTATTGGTCCAGGCGGTGATAGGTCAAATTGTGATGCATACTCTAAGTTAGCATTCTGCATCCACTCACTAAGGGATCTTGGAGAGATAACATATGGACTTCCTTGGGGCCACTTTTAGGATCCCCAAATTGTTTACATTGTTACTATTGCCCAGAGATGATTATGAGCAACACCTTGTCTGGCTGTTCGCTTTTTTCTCAGGTTTTTCTGATAATCATATCTGGACTAGATCAGGGATCAGCAAACTGTCTGTAAAGTTTGTAAATAGTGAATATTTTAGGCTTTGAGGGCCACATGGTCTCTGTTACAGCTACTCAGCTCTGCTGTTGTGGCGGGAAAGCTCCCGTAGATGATATGTAAATGAGTGAGGGTGCCTGTGTTGCAGTAAAACCTTGTTTACAGAAACGGGCAGGAATTGGCAGCAGACTGCAGTTTGCTGACCCCTGGCCTAGAGTAGGAGGACCCCTGCTTCCTAACTGGTACAGTTTTCACTGTGAAAATCTGTGAGTGTTCAGATTTGAAGAGCCATCCAGATAGGCTGAGAGCTACTCAAACGCTGCCGAGGGACCCCGGGGAAGGGTGCTGTGCAAGGTGAATCCCAGAAGGGCAGATGTGGTGGAGCATGGAGCCTGAGTGGAGTCAGCAGGTTTAGCTAAAGGCCTCCCTGGACAAGAGTGCCTTGGCGGCATCATAAGTGATGAAAGCAATTTTCTCTGTATGTTGGGACTTGTGGATTTGGTTTCCAGGTTCCCCATTCCCTGGATAGATAGCCTTGGAATTAAGCCTTTCAAAACCTTTTTTAAATCTCTGTAGCAAGAATAGTTGTTCTAGCTCTTTGCCTTTCTACTGAGTACATCCAGGATTCTGGAAGTCGTGGCTTGGATGATCTGAAATTCCCCACAGGAAGGGAGTTATCTGGGCAGCTGGCTTAAGGCAGAAGGTGTTCCAGGCTTTGAAATTGCTGATAGTTTTCTGGGCCCATGACATTTTCAAGTAGTACTTTGAGAAAGCCTTTTTGACAACAGCCACTTTGAAGTGGTTGTTTTAATGTGGGATCATTTTGATGGGACTATTCAACTCTACTTCAAAGAAAATTACTCACTGATGTACAAAGCTAGCAGCCTCTTCCACCCCTGAATGGGGCCAGGGAGAAACAAGGAAGGGTGTGGGTCTGGAAGGGGTGAGGCTGAGGCTGGGGGCTAGCCATCATCTGCCAGACGAGTCACCTGTGACCGGGAGTCACATGACTGCCACAGTTGCCCATCATAGACTGCAGCGTCCCGAGCAGGTCATCTGTTCCTGCTCTAAGGATTGGCTTGCATCTTGAATGGATGATGTCCTACAGTCTCTAGTTAAGTTAAAAGACCTTATGTGTGTGCTGGGGCGGGGGAGGGGAAGATATTTAAACCACAACATCATGCTTTATCCTCACTTTTGGGCTGCACGGGAAATCCTCAATTAGATGTGTGAGAGTCATCTCAGAACTCTTAATAATGCACATACATTATATTTAATATCACAAAAGTCCCTTTGTACGATGGTTTGAGGGACAGGGCTAGATCCTTTTACAGATGAGCCTAGTTCTCACAGACATTTAATAATTTGTACGTTTTTCAAAATTATGAAAGCAACATAGGAAGCCATAGATACTCAAAAACTCAAACGGCAAAGAAATTAACAAAACAGAAAATTGTATTACCATTTGCGTGGTAGTTTGCTGAGGCTGCTTCCAAAAGGCTGCGGGATCAGAACCTCCCAGTTTTCCAATGTCATTCCCATTCTTGTGCCATTTCATCCTCAGGACGACCCTATGATGCAGGTCAGTGCCTTACCTTGGGTCACTTGGCCAGAAAGTGAGACAGATTTCACCTGGCCAGCGGTGCGCTGCCAGCCAAACTGCTCTACCTCCAGTGCCAGCTGCTTGTGTCCCAGATCCTAACAAGAACCCCAAGTGCTGCTCCTCTTCCGTGTTTACTGTCTCAGGGCCTGCGGGGAACCTGGGTGTGGGCTGGCCTCTGTGAGAGGAGGGGACACGGTGCCTGTAGCTTGTTTTATTTTGTTGTTATTGTTGTTAAATGTATGTTTTATCACTACAAAGTCAAATAGAACACAACTGTATGAAGTAAACAGGAAATGTTTCCCCTTCCTTCCCCCTCCCCTAACCCTGTTCCCTAGGGATGACCAGAGACCATAGTTGGGTGTCAGGTGTGTGTGGTGTGTTGCATGTGTCTAAGAATGTGTGTGTGCACATGTCTGTGTGTATACACACACACACTTCCTATTGTGCAGCTGGCTGTTTTCACCACCAATGTGCTGTGGTCAGGTGTTCATTCCAGTCCTTCATGGTGCAGAGATTTACCTCATTCTTAGGACTCATCTTAACTGCCTCTCTTTCCCTCATTCCCTCATAAATGAGTCCTAAAGTCCCGACAGTTTTTACCCCTCCCGATATAGTTGGAATGCATTCACTCTTCTTCTCCCAGTTCCTTCCCTGTCCAGGGCCCCAGCTCTGATCTGCTGAATCAGACCCTCAGGGCAGGGCGGGGCCTGGGCATCTGCATTTAGCAGGCTCCCTGGGGAGTCCTCCTGACCACAAGAGCTTTAGGGCTGCAGCCCAGAGGAAAAGTCCAGACTCCTTCGCTACCCGGTCACCCTCCCCGACCCTGGCTGCACCCAGCGCTTTCTTCCAGGCCCCTCGCAGCACCCTGTTGGCAGCCCTGTAGCTGGTCTACTTGCTGGAGGGTATTATTGTGATTTGTTTACACTTTTCCTGGGCCTGCAAGCCCTTCATCCTGACTCATCCTTCAGCACCCGGAACCCGCATGTCATGGGCACTCGGTGAAAGTTTGAACCAAACAGAGCCCACGGATGGGGCTGGGTTTGGGCAGGACTTCTGGCTCCTGGACGAAGGCCCTGAGGGAGGGATTGGGTATTATACAGAGAGTGGGAGGGGAAGGGCTCCTCAGTCTGCCTCTCAAGGGCTCTCCATCAGCAGGTGGCGCTGTCCTCCCAGTCCCGTCCCCACCAGGCCAGGGCTGCAAGGCAGGGACAGCCATCTGGCCTTCCCTGGCCTCCCTCCACGCTGCAGACCAGGTGTGCCTGCTGACGCCCGGCTCTCCTGCCCCTTGCTTTCCCAGGATGCTGGTGGAGAGGTTCTCCATGTCACTGCAGGTCATCCCACCAGTACATCCCGGCGAGACTGTGTTTCTACCCAGGCGGCACCCCCTGCCTTGCATCCTGGACTGTTCACACCTGAAGCCACGCAGCCACCTGGAAGGGCTGTTCTTAAGGTGAATGTTGGTGTGTGTGGCCAGGCCCCTCCCTCATGGATAATTCCCCAAATGAGGAAATCCAAAGCTGTGTTTGGCCAATAGGATATGTCAACTTTTAGAGATATAGATGAAAATAGTCACGTGTGTCTACTTATAATGTTTAATTTACTAATTTAGATGGACATACTTATAAAAAAATCCCACATTACAGCCAATATTAGAATGTGTATTGACGTATTCATATGGCTTTTTCCTCCCTCACACCCTAGTTTCATGGAACAGCTTTCAGCAGCTCATCATACATGCCTTCAAGGTTATGTCTCCATGAACAGTGGAGCCACTTTCTGAGCCATCCAGTAGTTTTCCAGAGCATGTCATCGTCCCTTCCATCTACTCGTTGGAGACACTGTACTTCTTCAGTCTTTGTGTGATGCTAACACTGAAGAGTTTGTCCCCAGCCACAAGTACACTCTGTTTAGCATTAGGACAGCTGCCTGTTCCTCTTCTCTTTGGAAGTAAATTCACAATCATTATCACATAACCACTGTGCTGCTTTTTAAGGGGATTAAAAAAAAACCTTACCACAGTAACATCTAACACTTGCAATTGTGTGTTCATGTATCTAAGAATAAGAGAGAGAGAAAGCCAGCAGGAGTCAGTGCAGTGGCTGTCCACTGGGTACTCACACAGGCTGGTGCCCTGCTGGGCCTTGGCTGCCATGGGACGGAGGGGCAGCCACCTGGCCCACCCCAACTTGTAAGGAGCACAGAGATTGGGCTGCTTCTGTGGCCGCTTCAGCCACATTAGGACTTGAATACAGGAATCTTGTTCTCTTTTCTAGGTATTCAGGGCTTTCTTATGTCATTTCATTAATTCTAAATCCATCTTGTGTTATAATAGAAAGATAACACTTTGATGTGTTTCCTTTAAAACTTTATATCATGGAAAGTTTTAAGCGTACGTAAAAGTAGAGAAGTGTATAATGTACCTCCATGTACTCATCGCTCAACTTCAACAATTATCAACTCAAAGCCAATCTTGTTCCATCTCTACCCTTGCCCACTAACATTGTCCCATCAGGATTCTCTTTAAACTAATCCCAGACACATATAATTTAATCTGTAAGTATTCAGTTTGTCTAAAAGATAGGACTCTATCTTAACATAATACCATTATTAAACCCCCCAAAATATAGTAATTTCTTAATATCAGTCAGTGTTCAGATTTCCTTGATTATCTTGTAAATGTTTTTAATATATTTTTCAAATCAGGATCTAAACAAGGCCCACACATCGCAAGTAAGCAATGTAATGTTAATGGTGAAATAATACTGCATGACATTGATGCCCCAACATGTTTAACCATTTTCCTCATTTTTCTTGACATATATGTTATTTCCACCTTTTCCCTATTATAAACAATGTGTTAGGGAATATCTTTATATGTAAATATTTGTCTGGAGGTCTGGACTGGATCCCTGGATGTGGTGTGAGATGATTGAGTCTGAATGTATGAATATTGATAAAGGTTCACCTTGCCAAATTGAAGAGGTATCTAATAAAGACATGATAAAGGGCCTGCCCAGTGGTGTAGAGGTTAAGTTCAGTGCACTCCACTTTGGTGGCCCAGGTTCACGGGTTCAGATCCCAGGCACAGACCTACACCACTCATCAAGCCATGCTGTGGTGGCGTCCCACATACAAAATAGAGGAATATTGGCACAGATGTTAGCTCAGGGACACTCTTCCTCAAGCAAAAAAGAGGAGGATCGGCAACAGATGTTAGCTCAGGGCCAATCTTCCTCACCAAAAAAAAAAAAAAGAGAGAGATGATGAAAAGGGAAAAAGAAAGGAATGAAGGGAAAAGAAGAAAGAAAGTGGAGCCAGAGAAAGGAGAGGGACAAAGCGTGGCCTGGGCAGGAGTGGGGTGAGAAAGGAAGCGTCTCCCTGAGCTGCTCCAGCCTCGGCCTGGTGGTTTATGCTGACAGCAGGTTTTCTGTCCCGGGCTGGATGGCAGGCAGGAAGTGTTTGACAGATGAGATGGCCCATGGAGCAGTGACCTGGGATCGGAGCAGCCCTGCCAAATGGGGCCAGGTGGCCAGCCAGCTTCCCTGGAGCGAGGAATTCAGACCTCCTCCTTCATGTACATTAATGAAGCACAGAGGAGGTGGCTTTGCCAGCTTCTCAGATCTGAGGGGCTTTCTGGAGGAATGCCCGCCGCCTCACACATGGTCAGGTCAGGGGCCTCCTACTGTGCAGTGGGTAAGGGCCACTTCCTGAAGGTCACCATTTAGCCTTGGGGTCATCTTTTATTTCCTGTTTGTGCCAAGGACTTCAAGTCCAGACACAAGAGTGGGAGAAACTAGTCATTCAGTAATTATCCCGTTGTGTTCAGCAGGAAACATGAAAATGGAGGAAGAATAAAATGTTACTTGATGTTTCAAAAGCAGTATGGTTCAATTTTTGCCATACAAAAAGGTAACACTTTGTGAGATTACAGGTAACTTTTATTTTCCTCATTTTGTTCCTCTGTATTTTCCAAACTTTTATAATGAACATGTATCATTTTTATCATTAGAGGTTTTGGGGAAAAAAGTATGATTTTATGAAATCACTTCTGGAAATAGATGCATTTCTCCTTACCCTTCTGTGAAGGGGGATATTATCTTTCTTGCCACTACACTACAAGTGGGAAATCTTGGCACAGAGTAAGCAAGCAGTTTGTCTCAGATCGCAGAGCCAGTGCAAGTGGACTCGGTGTCTGAGCTCCAAGCCGCGTCCTCGTCCTCCGGCATTGAACCTACACAGGTTTCTGTGCAAGAGTGTATGTCCCTGGAGCCCACAGCCATGGGATTGGAAATGGCTCAGATGATCCTCTCTTATTCATCACCTGGCTGGATGTGTGACCTCAGGTCAGTTCCCCGGGACCACAGTCACATGCCTTTATGACAGAAGTTGGTACCAGGGGCTGAACTTTTTCCTCCTCCTTTGACAGCAGTTCAAAAGGAAATCCGATCCCCCGAGTGGAAAAGCTTCAGGGCCCACGCCCACATGCAATCAGAGGCAGGAGCAAGCTCCAAGGAAGGGTAGAGATTGCCTACTGAATTACTCATGGTCCTCCCCGGGCCCCAGTGTGCTGAGGAGTGTCAGGACCCATGTTTGTCCTCCAGGTGTATCTGCCGCTGTTCTTGTGAGGTGTTCACAGAGTGTTCTCAGGGAGCCCGACAGGCTGGCAGGGGGGCCTCCCTCCAGGAATACTTCAGCATGCAGGAGAAGGGAGGGAGTCTGAGCTTCCTCGATGCAAACAGGCCCCAGCTCGTGCTTTGCCACCACCTCCTTCCTGGCATGCTGGGTTGAAGCCTGGGTGAAATAAGTTCAGCAGTTATGGAGTGTGGACAGGGCTGAGCCACCCAGCTGGCTGCAACTGCCCCTGAAAATCAAGAGGCAGTGGAAGCAGCCAGCTGGGGCGTTGCTGGGGTCCCTGGGCTCCTGACGGGGGTCGTGCTCACTTATTTTTACACAAAGGAAAGAAAGAAGAGGAGCAGGGATGAACACTCTGACCATTACTCGTTTCTGTTCTCCCTGGGCATTTAAACTTTCATTTGAGTAACTTGGCAAAGGTGCAGAGACTGATGCTGTATAAATAACTGCACTTGGTGTTTATCCCTCTGCCATCACTTGGGATTCCCAAGGCATTTAGAGACTTTGCCCTCTGGGACTGCTGCCCATAAAGTAGATGAGGAGCAGAGGCTGGGGGAAGCTGTACTTGGGCATTATCAGGAGCACAAAGTCCAAGTACAAGTTACAGCGCTGGCCAGGAGCCCAACATGCTGACCCAAGCTGGCGCTCTTTTGTTGCCCCCTTGTTTTGTGTGATTCCCCTTTTTGGCTAATTTCCCCTCTTCCTTCCTTCTGTTCCTGTGGCCCTCTGTCCTTACCATGATGGCTAGGGATTAGCAGTATTCTGACTGTTGCTGCTCCTCATCCTGGGTGGGAACCTCCTTCCCTGGGATCTTCAGGGCTGACAACTGGGGCTTTGCGCTTAGCCAGGCCTGCATGGCATCTGCTGCCAAGGGAGGCTCTGTCCTCACCCTTCTTGCTCTAGGGTCCTCTGACATTCTCAGGATAACTTGTGACCTTAGCATCCACCCACTTGGACCCAGTGTCAGCATTCTTGATTTGTGGACAAGACGTGGGTTTTTGTAAATCTAGCAACAGTTCATTCTGTAACCCAAGGCTTTTGAGCTTTCAGGGCACACACCTCTCACCTCCTTCCCTTTTCCTCCAGCCTTCCTGGACAGGTGCTGCTGCGGGGACTCTCCCTCCTGCCTCCAAGCAGGAAGTGTCTGCTTGCAAGTCGAGGCCTGTCCCTGCCCTTGCACCAGGCTGGAGGTTGCTTATGTCTGGCAGCCTCACCCCTCCACAGAACAGCAAGAGGGCTTGTGGTTCAGCCGAGGTGAAGCAGCACTCCCCTCGCACCAAGCACGCACACTCGGGGTGTGATCCAGCCTGCAGAGGAGCTTCCTTGCATCTCATCTAGCTCCAGGCACAGAATTCCTTGAAAGCCATTTGCTTCAAGACACAACTGGACCATGCCCTTTCTGCCTGTCTCTTGCTCCTGGTCTTATAGACTAAACCTAACTCAGTGGCAGTGAACTTGAAGGCAGACTGATATTTCTGTGGCAGAAACTGTGCTGCAAGGCTGGCGTAGCAAAAGAGAGATGTTGCGACCTGGGAGGTGTCTCTATCTTGGAGCAGCAGTTGGAAATGTGTTGATCTGAGCCAACAGGGGCTTGTACAATCAATTCTCCTACTAAGAAACTGGCAGGGTGCCCCCCTGAGCAGAGTGCCAGAGCCAGAGCCTCCTCAGAGTCCCTGCAGGGCCAGCCTCCTTACCACATGGCCCCTGGCCAGGTCCTGCCCATTTGTGAGGTCTTCCAGACATTGTTTGCTTGGGTATTGTCTGCGTTCGGGGTGCTGTGCGTGAACCATGCATGCATTGCAGGGTCAAGCCATGGAAGTGTCCGTGTGACCAAGCACGTGGAGCAGAGTGGAGTGTGCCAGCAGCCCTGGGGTGCACACGTGTTTGTATGTACAAATAAAGGTCTGTTTTAGAGCGGTCAACTTCACAAACACAGGAACAAAGCCGCTTTCTCCTCTGAACTTAAATGATTTGGGAAAAAAATATATACAATTCGTAAATTGCCTGGACATACTCAAGGAGGCAGCAGCTTGGCTTGGAGGGGAATCTTTGTTTGAGAGCATTCTGTTCCTGACAGATTAAAATGTCCTTTTTGAAAAGGAGCAGAAGGAGGTTGGGCTGACCAAGGAAATTTCTATCTAGAGTCATGACTTTAAATGCCATCTGCAATGTTCTTTGCATGGATTTGGCCATTAAAAAGAAGAAAAAACATGAAGTTACTTTTTCATTTCCTGGAATCCATATCAATTGCCTTTAGGACATTATTTAGAAAGAGAAAGCAAAAGAGCATTCACAAAATGCAGAGAGAGTTGGAGAATCCTACCCCAAACCCAGCCTCCCCGGGGATGACCAAGAGCACAGGGAGGGTGATGAAGGCCAGCCACCCCCTCCGAAATGACCCTCCAGTAGAGGCCCTAAAACTACACAAGATATTTCAACTCCTCATTTTTCAGGGACCTGGGATCCTGCAGGGCCAGATGATCTACCGGGGCCACAGTGTACTCAAAGCCGGGCTCCTCTCCACACCAGCAGGTTGATTTCCGGAGCTCCTGTTGGAGGGGAGAGGCTTGGCAACATCCCATTGTGAGCAGAAATGCAGGTTACGGCCACCGCCACACGGCGAGTCTGAGCGCCATTGCCCTTCGACTCTGCGACAGTTGCTGCCCATGTGGTTTCTTAAAAATCCTCTATGGCACCCTCGTTTGTTATTTCCTTCCCAGAATTTCCCCGTCTTGGGCCCCTTTCTGTTATTTTCCCGTCTTCTCAGATGTCTTCTTTGTTTTGGAAAACACAAGACCCAGCAGAAACGCTCTGTGTAACCAGACCCCAGACGCTGGCCCCATGTGGGCCTCCTGGGTAATTCTGTCTGCCTGGTTCAGCCTGGAGCCCTTGGCTGAGAGGTGTGACTCCTGGTTCCCTCCTCACCTCGACACAGATCCTTTTCACAACTGTGGTAAATACCTGAGTTTTCCCTTCCGTCAAATGAAAAAGACAAAGTGTACTACCTGTCGCATGTTTAAAACACTGTGAACTCTGTTCACAGAGTAAATGGTTCTGATGGTGGCATGGGTGGTTTTCCTTTCAACAGCTGCTCCTATCAAGGGCTGTACAAGCATTTTGTCCGTAGCAGTTCTTGATGTGATTCTCGTATCCTGGTGAAGCTGAAATATGAAAATCCCCCTCAGTTTTACTGAGACAGGCGTGTTAAGGAAGGCTGCAGGCGGCCTCCCCTGACCTTGCTCCTCTGCCCCCACAGCTCCCCGCCGGCCCAACAGCTCTCCTTCCTTCGCAGCGGCCTCCTGAGCAACCTTTACCTGCACACGCACGACTGCCCCGTGCCCCTGCTCCAGTGGCTGTTCCAGGTGAGGACCACAGACCTGCCACTAGGTGGCGGGAGCGTTCTGGCCGAATAGCCGGGGCAGGGAGGGGCTGGGCACATACCCTCTTATGGTCTTGGGTGCTGTTGCGTTTGTCCCAGCTGAGGCAAGAGGAGGGAGGAAGGCGTGTGATGACAGAGTCAGTGGTGCAGGGACCCGCCTGTGGTCTCACTCCGCTCCCCCCAGAGCCTGTGCCTCACGGGGTGTTGCCTGTGCCACCAGAAGCCCTCTCAGATTCAGTCCGAGCCGCTCAACAGGTGCTGCCGTTGTGTCCAAGCTCACCTCTACTCCAAGTCACAGGTCCTGGCCCTTGTCCCATAAGCAGCAGGAGGGCTGCTCGGGCCCACTGTAGCCCTGCAGTGCCCCTGGAGGTGTGAAGAAACCTCATGAATTTAGAGCTGGGGGTGCTCAGGTGTTTGAGTTTTGTTTGCCTCCTTCTCTGGAGTTGTAGGTCGACTGGAAAAGCCTAGAACAGCTGCTCTGTCTTCCCCTCTCTTCCCTTCTGGTTGCTGCTGAAACAGTTTTGCCTTGGGGGAAACCAGCATTCTGCCCCACGCTTGAAACCTTTGTCCTGAGAAAGACAGTGAGAAGCCAGCAGGGATAGCCCAGGAGCCAGCTGCTGTGTTCTGAATGTAAGGCATGAGGATGCAGCCTTGGCCCCCACCCAGGACCATCCCTGCCTGGGGACGGGCAGGTCACAAGTTCCAGCTGGTCTCATTCCTGCCAGTTGGAGCCTGGACCCCAGCTGTAAATTAGAGCCCCCGTGCAGGGTGGATTATTCTGGGAACTTCTCAGCATCAGCTGCCTTCCAGAAAGAGCCCTCCAGCTCTTCCTCCCTCTGGGATCCTTCCTGTTGCCCCTTCCTGCCCCAGAGGAAAAAGACACCCTCGGCTCCTGGGGCTCTTGTGTGTGGCTCTTGCCCTTGCCCCTCCCCCAGGCCGGGGGAATGGCAGGCCAGTAACAGGGAACAGTGCAGCCATTATTCTCTGCCCCCAGTCAGTGCAGCAGCTCATTGCTCCTTGCACAGTGTATGACAAAACGCACAATCGGGCATTGGGAGGTACAAAGAGCCCATCTGAGACGTTGCCCACAGAGGGTCCTTGTGTGACCCTGACACAGCGTGGAGAGCCTTCCCTGTCAATAGGCCCCGAGAGGGGTGGGCAAGCCCTCCCGTCTCTTCTCCCACCTCTGTCATCCTGGGAGGGACCATGGAACGGAGGAACCAGCTTTGAGGCCAGACAGCCTAGGTGTGAGTTCCAGCTCTGCCACTTAGTACTGTGTGACCTTGGGCAGTCATTTAATGTGCCAGCTCTGTGCCTTACTCTGAGGCTCTTACTCTGTAAACTGGGGCCGATAGTCCCATGTGAAGGTTAAAGGAGGAAATCCTGGGACCTGCCTTGTCCTTGTGGTCCCCCCATCGCTCTGCCCAGGACCTGGACATCATCTGGAAGGAATGATGTTAGCACAGCGGGTGGTTCTGGTTCTCCATCTTGAGAAAGGAGAAACAAAAGCTTCCCCTCCCCCACAGCTGAAGCCAGATCAGTGAAAGGGGTCCACTGGGCCTCCAGAGCCTTCTGGGCAAGACTGCTCAACGTCTGTGTCTCTGGAGGGGAAGGAGGGACAGGGCCGCTGACGTCTGCCAAGCACAGTGACCGTGTGGCCATTCACGTGGTCTCACGACAGGCCTTAGCAGGATGGACTCTGATATTTCACTTCTGAGGTTTTGATCTTCTTGACACTTGGGACATATTTTCCCCTAGGATCAGTAGCGTTCCTTCATTCATGGACAGACGTGAGGACCCGCTGCATCCTAAGCGCTAGGGGTAGAAAGATGTTAGACATGGTGTCCCAGGTAAACACACAGAATGTGGCCGTGGTACTCAGCAAACTTCAGAACCTCCATTGTCAGTGAGGACTCTGGTTGCAGAGGCAGGATCCATGGGGTCTCCCTGACGCTGCTGGGGGCATTCTTATAAAGGTGCAGGGGTAGTTCATGGGATCCAAGGGCAGGGTACAGCTAGGCCTCAGGAAGAGCTGGAACCAGGATGGAGAAGGGTCAGGATCCTAGGACAGTCCTCAGCTTCTCTGTTCCCTAGGCTCCATGGCCAAAGAAATTCCCAGGAAGGAGAGTCTAGTTGGCCTAAGAGGGGTTAAGTGACCCCCCATTCAAAGGAAGCTAGGTGAGCAGGGTCACAGGGGTTGTGTACCTGGGGTTGGTTCTGAGAGCTAGGGGATGGGTGAGTTGGGCAGACCTCCCAACCCTGCTCATTCAACCGTTTCTTTGGAAAAGACATTCTGAGTTCTCATGGGGACTAGGTCCTGCTGCTCGCCACGTCCCCCTTCCCAGGGGCTTCAGTAGGGTGTATAGTGGGCACTAGGTGAATGGGCTTCAGACTTAGTGCTCACGAATTACGTAAGCTCGTCACCTAGTGTGTACCTGCCAGGTGAGTCTTGTTGGGGGACGCGGGGGGACAAAAGCAGGTAGCATATGCTCTCAATGAATTTATATTCGCGTTGGAAAATGATCAAATGTTCAACTGTGAAGAAGTGAAAAGGAAGGCAGAGTCCTGGTCTTAGGTCAAATCCCCGGGAAGCAGACACTGAGAGGTGGTTTCTGTGCAGCTTTCCTGGGAAGCTCTCAGGAACCACACCGGTGAGGGAGCGAGAGCAGCAGGTTCGCAGAGAGAGAAGCTGAGTGGCAAAGCAAATGCAGGAGAGGCTACAGCCAGTCCTGTGGGGGGCTCTGGAACTGGGGTGACTCTTTAGACTTGTGCCAGTTGAGGCAAGGGGTCTAGACCTTTGGACCCCGGCATCGGCCAGTTATCAGAGGAAGGCTGCACTTGGAGAGGGGGTATGACCTTGGGTGAGGCGCTCCTTCCCTCCAAGGTTAATGCCCAGAGGGGGACTCAGTTCAGGGCCCCCAGCCAGCAACAGTGCCCAGCCCTTGGGGATGAGAGGCTCCGTCATGAAAGGGGATGTGCCCACAGCGTCTACCACAGCAGGCTTTCCTCAGCAGTCCTGGGATGGTGCAACCACGGGCAGGAGCAGGGCTGCCAAGGCGCTGCCCTACCTCTGAGGTCTGGCTCAACTGTGTGTCCCCAGACTGAATGGCACTGGTGGAGAGGGTGCTGTCCCCCTGTGCATCTCCACGTCATGCTCTCTTCACATTCCAAATCCCCAGCTTATGACCTTCAGACTCAAGGAGCATTGAAGTAAGGATCCCAAGCGTTGAAGTAAGGATTGAGGCTCTACGCTCGGTACCAAGGACCTCCCAGAGCCAGTGGTCTCCGAGGTTAAGGTGCTTACTTGGAAATGGCATGAGGATCACAGAGAGGGTCCGACATGTTGTTCAGCTGGTTGTGGTCAGTGCTTTCAAGTTGTTTCTCTTCACTCCACTGGCCTCTGCCCTGGAGGGGCATGGCTGTGACCACAGAGAGTGAGGGGCAGAAGGACCAAGACTCCCACACGGGGAGGTGGACAACCTAGGAGATTTTAAGTCACAGAGACCTGGGATTGAATCCTGGCTTTGCCGCTTGCCAGCTGTGTGACCTGGGGGAAGTTGCTCGACCCCTCTGAGCTTGGTTTCCTCATCTGTAAAACGGCAATAATAACAATATCCTTCTACTCTGTGGACTTGTGAGGATTAAATGGGCTTTATTTAGTATACGTAATAAACTTAAATGAAGTAAATAATAGTAATACTATTATTCCATAGGAATGACCCAGCTAACCTGTTTTTTTTCTCCTCCTAGCTGTTGACGTGGCCTCCAGAAACGTCTTCGGGAGCCTTTGGTCTCCTGTGGGATCTCAGCGTGGATGGGCTCTTCCGTCAGTTTGGTCAGTACTAGGATGCGGGGGGTGGGGAGACACCCATCCTAAGTGCCCAAGCTCAGGAGCCTATCTAGTTCCCAGCTCTCAGTCCCCCTGGAGCCAGCATGCAGGAGAGGTGCTGGTGGGGACATTACATCACTGGGACATGAGACATCAGGCCATCTTGGGCTCTGGCTCTGGCATTAGTAAAAAGCTGAGCCAACAGGCTCCTTGGCATCTTGATCTGGCCTCAGATCCATGTCACCGTGGCCAACTCCAGAGTGATCTCACAGACTCTTGGGATTCTAGAACAGTCTAAAAGATGGGTTCTCTGGATTTAAAGGGACAGCTTGCCTCTGAGTTCTTCCTGAAAGCCCCAGTTTGTTTGGGAGGGTACCAGGAGCATCCGCATCAGATCAGGAAAGCTCCTTGGGTTGGAGTCACCAAGGCGGAGGGCCCTGAAGCTGTGCCCCCACCAACAACCCTCCTTGGCTCCTATGGTGTCAGCAGAGCCCCTAAGTTTGGTCTAGGCTCAAATGAGAGCTTTGAGGCTGTACCTGGGTCCTGACATTTATGGGGAACATTTAAGTCGTCTTTATACTTTAAGGTGTTCAGAGTTCCACAGAAGCAATTAATTTTCCCTTTAGTGACTGCACCCTTCCCTGGCTGTCATTATTTGGTACCTGAACCTAGACACTTGGGCACCAAAAAATATCATGTAACTGGTTGAAAGTTGCTTACGGCAGAGGGTGAAAGGGATTCACAGGTGTCCAGACCCCGCCTTTGCCCACCAGCTGTAGTCTGCCTACCCTCCCACTAAAACACTAAAGCATGTAGCTCTGAAGGTCAAGGTTATAGACCCAAGGTTATTGAATTTCTGCCTTGTGCCTTCCCTACTTCAGGAGTTGGCTGAGCTGGGGGCCATCTGTCAAATTAGAGCATTCCAGACTCCTCCTGCTCCCCCCGCCCCCACTTCCCACCCCCATGCCTGGGACCCTTCTAACAGAGGTCTTCTGAATAGCACCAGTCTCCACATCCTCTCGCTTTTCATAACCTCTGCCCCTGCAGACTGGGCTGCCCTTTCTCCAGCCTCTGGGGCCGCCTCTGCGGCATGCCTGCCCTTTTGGGGAACAGAGGCCTCCCTTGTCCTGCTCTTCTCCTCCATGCAGTGGTATGTGTCTCCTCCTGCAGAGACAAAGGGGACGTCCCACTCTTCTTAGCTTCTTGCCGCATTGTCCCTGATTCGCCCTCCGTCAGGAGAGGCCAGGAACCTGCTTTTGAGTTCCCAGTCAGTGCAGCTCTGGCTCTCTCGACTCATGGCATCACCTAAGAGCCCAGCCTGGGGTTCTCTTTCCCTCCTGTTAGAATAGAGACTGGCCTGGAGAATTCCATGCCCAAGGTCACAATCTTGACTGATTCAGGGAAAGTCAAAGGCCAGGTCCACGAAAGAACGGAAAGCAGAGACTTAAAGTGATATTTATACACCTGTGTTCATAGCAGCTTTAGTCACAATAGCCATAAGGTGGAAGTAACCCAAATGTCCACTGATGGATGAATGGATAAACAAAATGTTGTATACACATGGAATGAAATGTTATTTAGCATTAAAAAGGAAGGAAATTCTGACACTTGCTACTACATTTATGAACCTTGAGGATATTACACTAAATGAAATAAGCCAGAAGGACAAATACTGTACAATTTTACTTGTGCGAAATACCTAGAGTAGTCAGATTCATAGAGACAGAAAGTAGAATGGTGGTGCCAGGGACCGGGGAAGTGGGGAAAGGAGAGTTATTGGTTAATGGGTACAGAGTTTCAGTTGGGGATGATAAAAAAGTTCTGAAAATGGATAGTGATGATAGTTGCACAACAATGTGAATATGCTTAACACTACTGAACTGTACACTTTAAAATGGTTAAGATGGGAAATTTCATGTTATGTGTTTTTCACCATAATTAAAAAAAAAAAGCGAAGTCCAGAGCCAAGAGCCAGGTGCCAGGAGAGAATCTGCCAAAAGCTGGAACTGAAAATCAACTGCCATTTCAGGAAGCGTTTGTAAGGTTCAGTTAGATCCAGGATTGATACAAAAGGAAGTCATACTGGTCAGGATGTGTCAACAACTCAAGGTGCTCTGAGTGTCCTTGTCTCCATGGGGAGCACAGCCTCTGGGGCAGAACCGTGGGGCTGCCTTCCCTCCCATTTACATCTGTGACTGGTATGTGTGTTTTCAAGTTGCCTGGCCTTTCTCTTTTGTAAAACGGTGGAGATTTGTGTGTGTGTGTAAATTTCCATCCTTTCCTGGAGTGTGTGGTGACCGGCAGTTCTTCCCAGACCGTCCTGGGAAGGGTCTTACACAATCGCCTTTACCCCACTTATTCCTGAGTACGGGGAGAGCTGAGGGGCCCAGGTCTCTGGCAGGGCCTGGGACCCAGGCTGCAGAGTTGACTGTTCTGAGTGTGCTCCGGTGCCGGGGCTGAGCACTAAGCAGCCCAGGGCTCGCTGGAGTATTGGGGTGTGGCGGGAATTATTTTCCTGGAATGAGAAGCAGCACACATCACCTGTGGAAAGCTCCTTGGTGAGCCTGGAGAATGGGATGTTCTGGAGCAGTGACATTCTTCATTGCAGGGAGTGTTTCTTCATTTATTCAGCAAACATACATTGAGTGCCTCCTGTATTCAGGCACCTCGCTAGATGGCAGAGGGAGAGATAAGGATGAATAAGCCGTCGTTCCTGCCCTCAGAAGGCTGATAGCCTTCTACTGGGAGGGGATGAAAGATGCAGTTACAATAGGAGATAGAAAGGAGGCAGTGGCAATACAGCAGATCTGCAGTATCAGGGCTCTGGCTTAGCTTCTGTGTCTCCCTTCTCACTACTTTCCCTCAAGGTTGCAAAATGGCTGCCATAGCTCCAAGCACCACCATGTTCTCATAAGACAACAGTGTTCAAGACAGAAAGGAGAAGGTGGAGGATAAGAGGCCATCTCTTCTCATACTTTTCTCTCTTTTTATCAGGACATTCTTTCCATTTCGTTTCATTAGAATTGGGTCACAGTTTTTAGAGGACACTTGCCATATTTTCTGACTGACTGGTGCCCTTTGAACAGCCTGGCTGTGTCTGAAAAATTTTCAGCTTCATGAATCTGACCCCTCCAGGGCAGAATCCAGGAGATTCACTTTTCCAGCCTCCTTTCAAATATTTGAATTTTTAGTTTTGGAATTTCCATTTAGTTCTTTATTGTTTTTTTATAGTTTCTGTTTCCCTACTAGGATTTCTTATTTGTTCATTCGATATGAGCATATTTTCATTTACTACCTTTAGCATAGTTATAATAGCTGCTTTAAAATCTTCTTATGTAATTCTAACATCTGAATCATCAATTCATTACTTGGAAAATTAAGTATGAAAGTGAACATTTATTTAGGATGAGTAAAGAAATCATACCAAATATTGGACCTTGGGAGGTTCAGGTCCCTTTCTCCTAGATCTCTTTAGGATATTTTCCAGAAATATTCATGTAGAAGTGCCTGCTGATTGCCACCTGGCTTCCCTACCTAACCTAGAATGCTCAGAGGAGGCCTTGCAAGCGAGGGGCCCTGGCACGTAAGCTTCATCAGCTTTATGGTCAGTTGGCTTCTGACATGTAATAAAACTGTTTTCTGCTCAAACGGCCAGAGCCTGTTTCTGTTGCCTGTGGCTCAGAGCCCTGACTGCTCCACTTGCCACCCTAGACCAGTCCCTGCAAAGATAAGTGAGATGACATGGTTCATCTGCTGGGTTGGACCCACTTTCCCTGATCAGTCACCAGAACAAAAACAGGGTTCCCTTACCAGGGAGGAAGGGGAGCATGGCTCTTGGACAGGCAGCCAGCAGAATCTGCCATATGCAGAATATGGACATTTTGGGGAAGTCTCTTGGTAACTAATTCAGCTAAAAAAACAAAACCCAAAAAACTCCCACTGTGAACCCATCTGCAGACTGTATTTGGCTGTAGATGGAATATAGCTCCACTGGTTTGCAGCCCTAGGAGTAGATTTGGATCTGGAGAGACACAAGGGAAGCAGGGAGCACTGGGAGCAAAGACAAGGAGGTGGGGAGACTGGGGCTTCCATAAAGAGGGCAGAGGAGGAGCTAAGACTGAAGGTTTGGGGCCAGATCTTGGAGGACAGTGGAGGCCATTGCAGGCACAGTGAAGCTTTATTAATATTTGGCAACACCAGGACAGAATTGTTGTTATTTAGATATAATTCACATACCATATAATTCACTCTTTTAAAATATATAATTCAATGTGATTCACAGAGCTGTTCAGCCATCTCCACTATGTAATCCTAAAATATTGTCAGCATGCCCAAAGGAAATCTTACACCCATCAGCAGTCAGTTCCCACTCCCCACTCCTCCCAGCCCCTGGCAATCCCTAATCTATGTTCTGTCTCCATGGACTTGCTTGTTCTGGGCATTTCATATAAATGGAATTATAGCATATGTGACCTTTTGTGTCTGGCTTCTTTTACTTACCATAATGTTTTCAAGGTTCATGCATGTTATAGCATGTATTAGTACTTCATTCCTTTTTTGTGGCTGAATAGTATTCCATTGTATCAATATACCATGTTTTATCCATTCATCAGTTAATAGACACTTAAGTTGTTTCCATTTTTTGACTATTGTGACTAATGCTACTGTGAACATTTGAACACAAGTGTTTATTAGGACATATGTTTTCAGTTCTCCCGAGTATATACTTAAGAGTGGAATTGCTGGATCGTATGGTGACTCTATGTTTAACTTTTTGAGGAACTGCCAAACTGTTTTCTGAGGTGGCTGCATCATTTTACATTCCCACCAGCAATGTATGAGGGTTCCAGTTTCTTCACATCCTTGCCAACATTTATTATTGTCCATCTCTTCACAGTTGCCAAACTAGTGGGTGTGAAGTGATATCTCATTGTGGTTTGGATTTGCATTTCTTTAATGACTAAGGATGTTGAGCATTTGTTCATGTACTTATTGGCCATTTGTATGTCTTCTTTGGGGAAACATCTATTAAAATACTTGGCCCATTTTTTGATTGGGTTATTTGTCTTTTTTTATTGAGTTGCAAGAGTTCTTTATATACTCTGGATACTAGACTTTTACCAGATATGTGATTTGCAAATATTTCCCCCCATTCTGTGAGTTATCTTTTTATTCTCTTGATAGTGGCCTTTGATGCACAAAAGTTTTTAATTTTTATAAAGTCTAATTTATTTTTTTTGTATTGTTGCCTGTGCTTTTGGTGTCAAGACACCATTGCCTAGTCCAAGGTCATGAAGATTTTCCCTTATGTTTTCTTCTGAGAATTTTATAGTTTTAGCTCTTACATTTAGGTCCTCGATCCATTTTGAGTTGATTTTTGTATATCGTGCGAGCTAGGGGTTCAGCTTCATTCTTTTGCATGTGGATATTCAGTTGTCCTAGCACCATTTGTTGAAAAGACTGTTTTTTCCCCAGTGAGTTGTCTTGGCACCTTGTTGAAAATCGATTGACTGTAGATGTATGAGTTTATTTCTGGACTCTCAATTCTCTTCCATTGATTTATATTATGTATCTGTCCTTATGCCAGTACCCTAAATTCTTGATTATTGTAGCTTATAGTAAGTTTTGAAATTGGGAAGTGTGAGTTCTCCAACTTTGCTCTTTTCAAAATTGTTTTGGCTATTCTGGGTCCCTTTTATTTCCATATTAATTTTAGGATTGGCTTCTCTATCTCTGTAAAAATGACAGCTGGGGTTTTGATAGTGATCGTGTTGAATCTGTATAATAACTTTTGAGTATTACTGCCATCTTAATAATATTTAGTCTTCCAATCCATAAACATGAGATATCTTTCCATTTGTTTATATCTTCTTTAATTTCTTTCACCACTATTTTGTAGTTTTCAGTGTACAAGTCTTATGCTTCTTTTGTTAAATGTATTCCTAAGTATTTTATTCTTTTTGATACTATTATAATTGGAATTGTTTTCTTCATTTTCTTTTCAGATTGTTCCTTGCTAGTGTGTAAAAATAGAGTAGATTTTTGTATATTCACCTTGTATTCCGCAACCTTGCTGAACTCATTTATTAGCTCTAATAGTTTTTTTTATGGCAGAATTTGGTTTTGAAAGCAAACATATTCTTGTGCAACTAATTGCTTGAAAGAAATGACCTCATGTTTCTTTAACAAACATGCTTTGGCTGTGCCAGTGTAGGCCTGGCCGGTAACCCAGTGCCGATCCTACTGAGTGGGCAGCACTGCCTGGAGAAAAGGGGCTCTGTCAGGGAGACCGAAACACTTCAGAAAAGGAGGCAAACACGGTTCTTTTCCATTCGCTTCCAAGATAGTGTGTTGCTCTCTCACCTACCCTTTCCGTTCCCTGCCAGCCTCTATAATATTTGTGTAGGAGAGGGAGAATATAGTGAAATAAAATGACCCTGGCTAGTACATTCTTTGGATTTTTTTTTTAAGTGGGCAAGAAATTTAGCTCTCAGAACAAGTTCATTTCATTTTCACGAGCGTGTCTTTAGCTGCTTTGTCCCTCCTCACGTGGCCACCATGCTTTCCCTCTGTCCCTGGAGCTCCAGTGTCGTGGTCGTTGGGGCTTTGGGACCCTCTTGGACAGGCTCCTGTTTTGTGGGTCACTTTCTTTTCTGTCATTGCTTGCTTGCATTCTCTCTCTGTCGTCCTTCTCTACCTTCCTTCCTTCCTCCCTCCCAGATAATATTTATAAGATTCCTTCTTGTAAAAAGAATAAAACGAACAAACAAAAAGACCAATAATCTCACTTGCCAGGTAACCCCTGTCATTATTTCTTTTAAGTGTGCTATGTACCAAAAGTGCAGAAAATTCAAATCCTAGAGAAGGGTGCCAACTGAAAAATGACAGCCTCGCTCCCACCACTCCCCACGGCCACTTCCTCTCCCGAAGGACTCATCATTAACAGCTTCTGGTGATTATTTCCAGGAACAAAATTAATGCGCAGTCCACATAATGCATGTTTTTATGTTTATAGACTTATTCACACCATATTTCTTCTGTCACTTTGGTATTCATCTGAAATTACCTCCAGTTACTCTGCTGGGAGTTTCCCACTGCTCTCCCCTGGTTGTCAGGAGAGGCGACAGCCTACACAACACAAGTCAGGCAGTGTTTTCTGAACCAGGGGTCTCCAGAGTGGAGGGTCCTGGAGGTGGGATGAGCCATCATGGTACAAAAAGGAAACATTAACACTTGTATTTATGTTTTAGGTCGTCTTTTTTTAAAAAGCAGTTTTATTGAGGTATACTTGACATGCATTAGCCTGTACACATTTAAAGTGTACAGTTTGACATGTGTATATACCCATAAAACTGTCACCACAGTCAAGATAATAATGTCCATTGCCCTCAAAGTTTTCCTGTGACTCTTTGTAATTAATTCATCTCTCTCTCCCTTTTTGTCTCTAGGAAACCACTAATCTACTTTCCGTCACCACGGATTAGTTTGCATTTTCTAGAATTTTATGTAAATGGAATCATACAGTAGGTACTCTTTTCTTCTTGTCTGGCTTCTTTCACTCAGCATAATTATTTTTAAATTCATCCATGTTGTTGTGTGTATCAGTAGTTTATTCCTTTTCAAAGCCAAGTAGTATTCTCTTGTATGGATGTACCACACTTTGTTTATCCAGTCACCCTATTGATGGACATTTCAGTTGTTTTCAGTTTGGGGGCTATTAAAATAAAGCTGCTGTAAACGTTCTTATGCAAGGCTTTATGTGGACATCTGCTTTCTTTCCCCTTGAGGTAAATATCTACAAGTTGATAGGCTGGGTCATGTCATAATATATGCTTAAGTTTTTAAGACATTGCCAAACTGTTTTCTAAAGTGGTTGTTCCATTTCCCACTGACAGTGCAGGAGAGTTCTTGTTGCTCCACATCCTTCCACTGCTCTGATAGGCCTGTAGTGGTAGCTCATCATGGTTTTAATTTGCATTTCCCTAAAGAGTGATGATCTTTCCATCAGCTTATTTGCCGTCTGTATATCTTCTTTAGTTAAGTGTGTATTTAGCTTTTTTGTCCATTTTTTTATTGAGCTGTTTGTCTTATTGAATTGTAAGAGCTCTTTATATATTCTAGTTACAGTTCTTTGTCAGATACCTGTTTTACAAATATTCTTTCCCAATCTGTGGCTTTCCTTTTCATTTACATGACAGTATCTTTTGTGTGTGTGTGTGTGTGTGTGTGAGGAAGACCAGCCCTGAGCTAACATCTGTTGCTAATCCTCCTCTCCTTGCTGAGGAAGACTGGCCCTGGGCTAACATCCTGCCCATCTTCCTCTACTTTATATGGGACGCCGCCACGGCGTGGCTGACAAGCAGTGCGTCGGCGGGCGCCCGGGATCCGAACCTGCGAACCCCGGGCTGCCAAGCACGGACTAAACCGCTGCGCCACCGGGCGGCCCCTACATGACAGTATCTTTTGAAGAACAAAAGTTTTTGTATTTTAATGGGGTACAGTTTATTGATATTTTATAGTTTGTGCTTTTAGTGTCATATTTAAAAGAAATATTTGTGAAACCCAGGTCACTGAGATCTTTTCCTGTTTTCTTTTAGAAGTTTTATAATTTTTATAATTAAAATAAGTTTTATAATTTATAATTAGCTTTACTTTTAGGTAAAGTACTTTTAGCTTTAGCTTTACTTTTACTTTACTTTTAGATCATTACTGTAATGATCCATTTCAAGTTAATTTTTGTGTATGATATAAAGTAAGGTTAGTTTCTTTACATGTGGCTGACTAGTTGTTCCAACATCATTTGTTGAAAAGATTATCCTTTCTGAATTGAATTACCTCGACATCTTTATCAGAAATCAGTTGCTCGTATATGTGTGGGTATATTTCTGGACTCTATTCTGTTTCATTGATTGATATTAAGTTTACCCCCACTGTCTTGATTACTGTAGCTTTGTAAGTGTTGAAATCAGAGAGTTTAAATCCTTCAACTTTGTTCTTCGTTTTCAAAATTGTTTTGGCTCTTCTAGGTCTTTTGCATTTTTCTTATAAATTTTAGAACGAGCTTGTCATTTTCTACCAAAAAAAAAAAATCCTGCTGGAGACTCTATTGGGATTGCACTGAATCTTACGTCAATTTGGGGCAAATTAACACTCTTAACAATATTAAGTCCTCCAGTCCATGAACATGGGATGTCTTTCCATTTATTTAGATCTTCTTTAGTTTCCTTCAACATATCAGTGTACAGGTCTTGCAATCCTTTGCTAAATTTATTCTTAAGTATTTTATTCTTTTTGATGCTGTTGTAAATGGAATTGTTTTCTTAATTTCATTTTCAAATTGTTCATTGCTAGCATACTGGTAGACAATTGATATTTGTATATTCACCTTGTATCCTACAATCTTGATAAACTCCTACTTTGCTGAGAATTTTTATCACAAATGGATATTGGATTTTGAGATCATCATATAGTTTTTCTTCTTTAGTCTCTTAATATGGTGAATTGCATTGATTGATTTTTGAATGTTTATTCATTCATCCTTGCATTCTGGAATAAATCCTACTTGGTCATGATGTATTAATGTTTTAAATATCGTTGGATTCAGTTTGCTAAATTTTTGTTGAGAACTCTTACGTTTATGTTCATGAAAGATGTTAGTCTATAGTCTTCTCTTTCTGGTTTTGGTATTAGGGTAATGCTGGCTTCATAGAATGTGTTAAGAAGTATTCCCTCCTCTTCAATTTTCTGGAATAGTTTGTATAGATTGGTATTATTTCTTCCTTAAATATTTGGTAAAATTAGCCAGTGAAGCCATCTGGGCCTTGAGTTTCCTTTGTGGGAACATTTTTAACTACAAATCTGATTTTTTAAATTAGATATATGGCTATCTATACTATCTGTTTCTTCTTGAGTGAGCTTTGTTAGTTATGTCCGTTTCATCTAAGTTGTCTGATTTATTGGCATAGATTTGTTCATAATATTCCTTTATTATTTTTAACATCCATTGGATAGGACCTCTTTCTCATTCTGACATTGGTAATTTGTGTTTCTCTCTTCTTCCTGATCAGTCAGGTTACAGGTTTACCAACTTTATTGATCTTCTCAAAGAACCAGCTTTTGGTTTCATTGATTTTCCTTATCATCTTTCTGTTTTCTGTTTCACTGATTGCTGCTCTTACTTTTATTTCCTTTCCTCTGCTTGTTTTGGGTTTGATTTGGTCTTTTTGTCCCCAGTTTCTTAAGGTGGAAACTTAGATCATAGTAGCTCATCTTTTTTAAGTTCTCTTTAATGTAAGTTATATCATGTACACAGCATATTAGTATCATGGTACATTTATATAACTTATAAATGTATATTTGTTGGAGGTGTAAGTTAATTTTTTAATGATAGATATGCACCATCAAAAAAGTTTGGAGACCAGCAAAAGCTCTTTGATTGGAGCTGACTCCTTATCGGAAATTTTGAGCAATGACATATCATGGAGATGCATGATTGATGACAGAGCATAGGATGGGGTGGATGGAGTGGAGACAGGATGTCTGACAGTCACTCCCTTGGGAAAACCATGCAGGAGCACGGAGCAGCGTCAGGACACAGATGGAGCTCGGCCGTCAGACTGACAGCGTTCTCACCTCAGTGGCTGAGTGGCCAGCACAGCGCGCTCAGGATTGTTTTCAGAGTTGGCAGTAATAACATATGTGAAGCGCCTGGTGTATAGTGGACACTCAAAATATGATAGCTATTATCAAAACAAAAATGTACTTATTTATGAATTGGAGATCATTAGATAAACCTAAGGAACTAAGTAGCACAAATGTTCTAACTACAGTCATTGTCACTTAACAACGGGGATATGTTCTGAGAAATGTGTCATTAGGCCATTTTGTCATTGTGTGAACATCATAGAGTGTACTTACACAAACCTAGATGTCATAGCCTGCTACACACCTAGGCTATACGTTACTAATCTTATGGGACAGCTATCATATACGTGGTCCACTGTTGATCGAAACGTCATTGGGCAGCACATTACTGTACTATCTGTTCCTCTTCTTAATGTCTATAGTTTTGTTTTGGCCATTTTTATCTCAGCCTGTTCTCAGATGGTTGGTGTCTTTCTTTTTGTTTTCTCAGATGGTTTTTAAGCAGTCAGAAATCCCTTAGTCTATATGTCCAGTTGACACTTTCTGCTCTTCTCTGTCTTATTAGGAGTTGTCCTCACTTTGCCTAATCTGCCTCTCATGGTGACCAGGACAGTCTCCAGCTGGGGTGGCAGGAAGCAGTCCATTCAGAACCTCCTGGAGCCTCCCAGAGTGGAGGCCCCACCTGTGGACGCCTACCCCCTGGGACTCCACACAGCTTTGTTAGTGGATCACGTCTCGTGGTGGTAGCAGCTGCCGCCCACGTGTGAGGAGCACTTGTGTGTCAGGCCCAGGGCATGACTCTGTCCACGTCTAGGTGCCCTTCACAACTTCACGGGGCAGGTGCCTCTCTCCCCAGGCCCGGAGAGGCAGGCTGGGATCCAGGTCTGCCACCCAGCTGCGCTCTTAGTCCCCACACTGGTCCTGTGAGAACGTTATGTAGACCCACATGGGCAGGAAGGCACTTGGAGGACCACCCCAGAGATCCCCTCACCCAGCTCTCTCGGAGCTGTCAGTTCCTCAGCATGGCCCCTTCCAAGTCCCCGGTTGGAATGCGACAATAACAGTAATTCAACTTCATAATTGATCCTCGTTTTTAAAACATATTATTGTCTGTTGTGATAATAAAAGTAGTTTCATTGAAAATAATAGCTGACATTTCTAGAGAGCTTGCAACAGGCCCTGAGCCCAGGGCTTTGCCCATCTCATTTAATCATCACAACACTCCAACAAGTAGACACTTATTTTCCCATTTTACAGATAATCAGGGGGCTGGAAAGCCCGAGCTTCCTGCTCTTTGTATGATGCACACAGTCTTGTGCGTGGTCAGCCCGACCCCTGGTCCAGCTCATTCTATCCTATTCTCCCTCTCACTCCTTGTGCTCCAGCCTCTTGGCCTTCTTCTTCTTCTTTTTTTTTTTTTTTTCTGTAAATTTGTGTTGATGTCTTAATAGTTTATAACATTGTGGAGTTTTAGTTGTACATTTTTGTCTGTCAGTCACCATATAAATGCCCCCCTTCACCCCTTGTCCCCACCTTCCCTCCCCCTTGCCCCTGGTAACCCAACAGTTCTCTCTGTGTGTTAGTTTATATTCCACATATGAATGAAGTCATACAGTGTCTGTCCTTCTCTCTCTGGCTTATTTCACTTAACATAATACCCTCCAGGTCCATCCATGTTGTTGCAAATGGGACAATTTTGTCTTTTTTTGTGGCTGAGTAGTATTCCGTTGTATGTATATATACCACATCTTTAGCCAATCATCAGTCAAGGGACACCTGGGTTGCCTCCACTTCTTGGCTATAGGGCATAATGCTGCAATGAACATAGGGGTGCATAAGCCTCTTGGGATGGTTGATTTTGTGTCTGTTGGGTAGCTGCCCAATAGTGCATCCTGGCCTGCTTTTCATCTCCCCTCCTGCTACAGGGCCTTTTCTGGTTTCTCTGCCTGCAGTGGTCTCTTCCCTCCTCCCAGCTGCTCCCTGACTTGTGCCTTCTTACCTCCATCTCTTCCCCTGGGTCACTCAGCTCTCTGGCATTGCCTCCTCAGGGAGTTCCGCCCTGCACCCCCATCCAGTCCCCCTTCCTTCTGCTCTCACAGCTCCCTTTTCCACTCTTTGTGGCTCTGGTTTTAGTTGATGTGTAGATTCTTTGATTCATATTGTCTCTCCCTTTAGGCTGTGAGTTCCAGAGTGCAGGGACCATGTCTTTACTTGTTTTACTTTTAGCCTTCTCTTGAGTTCCTGGCAGCTACATGAGCTACACAGTAGGACTCGGGTAGTATTTGTTGAATGAGTGGAGGAGCCTCGGGGAACCTGTGCATTGCCACAGTGGACATCAGCATCTTTTCTCACCAGCTCCTCTGATCCAGTTGGCTGTGGAGCTGCATGTGCTGGCCAAACTCTGGACATGCTGTCTGGTTCTCCAAGGTTAGGACATGGGATCCGCGGGCTCCCTAGGGACAGGCATGCATGCTTTACCCCAGCTCAACCGGCATCTTCCTTGTCTACCTGCCTCTGGAGCATTCACCTCCTGACCCGCCACTTGGTCCCACCACCTGTACAGCCGGGGTCGTGTGGTGCTGCTCCGTGGGTGCTGCTGAGCCTCAGGCGGTTCACTGCTATAAGGCACTTAGAAGGGTACCTGGTACAGGACTTTTTAAAGCTCCCAGGTGATTCTAATGTGCAGCCAGGCTGAGAAGGCACCAGGTCAGGAGGACTTTGACCAACTGCAGAAACCTCGGCAGAGCAGAGAGGCCAGGCAATAACAGGGGCTTATGCCACCTCTTTAGCTGAGGACTCACGACCCATCTTTTAAAATGAGGGGGAAGTAAATGTAAATGATTTGAACATGGTGAGCACTTCTTAATGCATGTCTTTTAGACCCTAATCAGAGGGTGTCAGTGGCTCCCCCAGAACTTAACCTCCAGCCACCAGAGTTTTCAGCTGTGGCTGAGCTTTAAAAAGTACTGAGGGGGTCCCACGCTCTGAGATTGGTCTGGAGTGGTGCCTGGCGTGGGCATTTTAAAACCTCCCCAGATGGTTCCAGTAAACATCCAGGGCTGAGAGCCCCTGGACTACTGGGCCACAGGCAGGTGGCCTCAGGTGCAAGGCTAAAGGCCTATGGCTTTGACGGGGAGCTGGTGCTGCCTTCCGTTGATCCCCCCCAACCCCCGCATCATCTGCCAGAGCCTGTGAGGATGGGCCCCTGCGTTCTGGAGCGAGGGCCACAGCTTTCATTAGCTCAGTGGTTCCCGAAGTTGGCTGCATATTAGAATCACTTGGGAATTTTTTTAAATTCCAAAGCCCCAAGCTACACCCCTGACTAATTAAACCAGTCACTGGGGGTGGGACACAGGTGACAGTAATTTTTGAAGCTGCTCCCTAAGTGATTCTAAAATGTGCAGGCAAGTCTGAGAACCACTGCATTAGGTTCTCAACTGGGTCCTGGATCTGGAATATAGCAAACGTCACCATCCCTTAGACCATGGGGATCTGCTGCCCAAGGTGCTGTGTGTGCAGACCTTTTCCTCTGTGTCTTTTTTTTAAGAGTTCTTTGTTTTTGTTGTTATTTTTTAGAGCAGTTTTAGGCTTACAGAAAAATTGATCAGAAAGTACAGAGAGTTCCCGTATTCTCTCCGCCACACAGTTTCTCCTATTAGTAACATCTTGTATTAGTGTGGTGTATTTGTTAGGATTGATGAGTCATTATTGATACATTATTATTAACTGAAATCCATTGTTTAAATTAGGGTTCACTCTTTGGGTTGTCCAGTTCTTTGGGTTTTGATAAATGTATGACATGTGTCCATCATTACTGTACCATACAGAATAGTTTCACCGCTCTAAAAAGCCTCTGTGCTCTGCCTGTTCATTCCTCCCTCCCTTCCTCCCTCCAAACCCCTGGCAACCCTGGATCTTTTTTGCTGTCTCTATATTTTTGCCTTTTCCAGAATGTCATGTAGTTGGAATCATACAGTTTGTAGCCTTTTCAGACTGCCTCAGTTCCCTTAACAATATGCATTGGAGGTTTCTCCATGTCTTTTCATAGCTTGACAGCTTATTTCTTTTAATTGCTCAGTAGTATTCCATTGTCTGGGTGTACCACAGTTTGTTTATCCATTCACCTATTGAAGGACATTTGGGTGGCTTCCAGTTATTGACAATTATGAACAAAGCTGCTATAAACAATCATGTGCAGCTTTTTGTGTGGGCATACATTTTCAGGTCACTTGGGTAAATACCAAGGAGCACAGTTGCTGGATTATATGGTGAGAATATGTTTAGTTTTGTAAGAAACTGCCAGACTGTCTTCCAAAATGGCTGTACCATCTTGCATTCCCATCAATAATGAATGAGAGTTCCTGTCGCTCCCCATCCTCACCAGCATTTGGTGTCTTCTGTTTCATTTTATTCCAGAGATCAGGAATATTCCAAAAATCTCGAATTCAGAAATCCAAAGCAAGAGGGAACCTGGTGGGCCCTGCATTCAGGGACATTACTGGGAGTTCTTTGGTTGAGTCTAAATCAGTCTCAAATTCTTGCTTTTTAAACTTGAGGGGGTGGTTCGCTGTTGCCTTCCTGAGTCACACTGAGGGGGCCTTCTGTCCTTAAGAACAACCCAAGAATGCATGCTTAGGTGGCAAAGTGAGGAAGTGGTTGCTTGGAGTTGACTGAGTAGTAACTGAGCCTCTAGCAGCCGTCCTGGACCATGAGGTGACCTTGAGAATGAGAGGCACATGCCAAGAATGCAGAGCAGAAGATGGGCACCCAGGATCCTACTCATCAGTCAGGTCCCTGCACCAGTGTGGCTCGCCCACCTCCAGACTTCTTTTCCATCAGAGAGAAATAAAATTCTAACTTACTCACGCCCAGGTGAGTTTTTTGTTTCACTTTTGGTCTTTTTGTTATTTGCTGCTGAACGTAATTCTAGCAGATATGAGTGGTTCAGTGTTGGCACAATGCAAGTCTGTCCTACACACCGGGGGCCTGGAATGCTCAACGGTGTTAGGTGACACCAGGCAGTGGTGTGAGTTACAGAGGGCAGGAGAGAGGAGAGGTGGCCTGGGGACAGCATCACCTGCCCTGTACACACCCTCACTCCCATGAATAAACGGACCAGGGGCTGACAGAGACTGTGTGTGTGTGTTGTGAGATGTATGTGTGTGGATGGGTGAGGTGTATGTGTGTTGTGGGGTGTGTGTAAGGGGGTGAGTACATGGATGTATATGTATGTGGGGATATGTATGAATGGTGTGGCATGTGATGTGTGTATATGTGGTGTGGGTGTGTGTGGTGCTGGTTTATGGTATGTGTGGTGTGGTATGTGTGTGTATGGGTATGTGTGTGTGGCGGGTGGATGTGTGTGTGCATGAGTGTGGGGGTGTGCATATATGTGTGGTGGGTGGATATATGGGTGTACATGTGTGTGTATGGCCTTGTAGGGGGGAGTGGGTGCAGGCTGGGTTACAGCAAGGCAGGCAGGGAGGTTATGGGGGCACCAAAGGGAGGGCCTCAGCTCAGGATGATTGGGAAGAAAATGGCAGAGAAGGAACAAAAAGAAGTTGCTGAAAGAATGTGGGTAGAGCGTGTCTGGAGGAGCCAGTGCCGGTGAGAGGCCAAGAACGGGAGTGGGTGGGAGTTTGCCAAAGTCCTTCTGGGCTGCAGTTCTCTATGGTGAGAGGAGGCACCAGTGTTGGGAACACTGAGCTCCATCCTGTGCTCATGCTGTGGTCGGGGTAATGGACTGTGCACGTTTTTAAATATGGAGTTGATAGGATTCTGTGTTTTCACCTCAGACATGGATCCCTTTGATAATGGCCCTCCCTCCTCACAAGAGCAGTTGCTTCCCTTTGCCCTTTCTCCTTGCTCCAGACTGCAAGGTGGACAGGTCCCCCTCCCTCTCCCTGGCCTCCATGCCCTTCTGTCCTCACCCCCCACCCCTGGGCCTGCATCTGCCGCAGCACCCTGGGCTCCTTGTGGACCTGAAACAAGGAGCCGTGCCCTGGCCACAGGTCTCTGCGAGGCTCTTCCATCTGTAACATCGCCCCCCACATCCCCCTCACCACCTTTCTTCCATGCCACTTATGCCACCTGGCATCATTTGTATATTTATTTTTCATGTTTGTTGTCTGTTTCTGCAACAAACCATCAACTCCCTGAGACCGGGACTTCTGTCTCTTGTTCACTGCTGGGCCCCCACTGTTTAGAACAGCGCCTGGTGTTCAGTTACCATTTGTTGAGCAAATAAAAATTTTAAATGACTAAAGCTAAAGCTGATATTGAAACAAGTTTAAATTTAAATACAAAAGCGCTGAGGGAAGTTAAGTAATTAGTGTTGGGAAGATAAGAAACAGTAAGATTTTAAGCTTCCCCTAAATGTCATGAGCCCCGCACTGTGGTTAGGATCGGGCTCAGTCTGGTGGTCGGTAGCTTGCTTTCCCTTAGGAACCAGCGTCCCCCTTCAGGCTGATGGGAACTTCCCCTGCTGTGCACTGTGGGGTCTCTGAGGTGGTGTCAGAGAATCAGGACCCCGGCAGATGGTGCTGCATGGCCCTCCCAGTGCAGTCACCCCAGAATGCTCATTGGTAACTTGGTTTGGGGGCGGGAGGAGGGAGAACAAGAACAGACGTCTGCGGACCCTGCTCCCCTAAGGCCCAAGATGGGAGCTGGTGTGTGAGACAAAGGGATGACGGAGGCCTAGGGATGCACGGCGGGCGCCGGGGAGGTTCTTGGGATGTGTGTGGTTTTCCCATTCCATGCAAACGGTGCCAGGAGAAGGGTGGCATTATGTGAAGTAACAGCTTCTCCTGAGGCACAGATGGAAAAGTCATTTTTATTTTAGGCCTGATGCTTTTCTCCCCCTTCCTTCCCCCGAAGCATCAGTTCCATCCCCAGCGAGCCACCATAAAGGACGCTTTCGGACTCACAGCCTCTCAACAGAGCCCAGATGCTCTGGCTTTTAGCACTGGTGCTCCCCTGGGGATTTGCCTCAAATGACCAAGCTGTGGGCGTGGAGAAACCGAGTGAGGGCGATGGAGCTGGCAGCTTCGTGTCTGAGTTTGAGTTTTCTTCTGTGTCAGCTCTCCAGAAAACCCTCATTCCGGACCAACAGCGCTCAGGAAAAGCTGAGCGCATGGCCTACTTATAGGCGGTGTTAATTATGGGCCTGTCGTCACTTCACCAACTTCCGGGGCTGTTGATGGGCCTGATTTACCCCTAGGCAGCCCAGGCCCCTTTCTCTGAAACTGCGCCTGACACACAGCCTGGGTCAAGCTGTGGCGTGGAGTAATTACTGGGTAGGAGCAGGGAAAAGGGGTGGTGGCAGGCTCCAGGCTTGAAGCCAGTGGAATCTGCACTGCTACTGTCCAGGTGATTTAAAGCCGCAGATGCACCTGTGGGGGCCATGATGGGAGGGCGAGGGGTGGCCGCACAGCACCCTTTGGGGTCCTAGGCTGCTGGCAGGATGTTCCTGCCCAGCTGGGCCTCCCAGGGCCTCGCCCTAGGTTGATGCTCTTTCCACACGCGTCATCCCCTCCCTGGAAAGTTCGTCGGCCCGCCCACACATGTGAGCAGGTACGTGCGCAGTCCCCGGAGGGCCCTGGCAAACAGTTCCCTCTCTCGAGTGGAGTCTCATTGTGTTTTGCAGACTTCATTCTTCCCAGCTCATTTGAGAAGCGGGCAAGGGGTATCATTACCCTTCTCTAGCTTGTTAAGTTGCCCAAGAGGAGAAAAACAAACAAGAAAGTTTTTCCTCCTCCAAGAGTCTAATTACTTGTTGGGTGAGCCCGACTCATATACATTTCCAAAGGAGACATTCGATGCTGTTGGAAGAAATGTCCTTGGGTGGGATTCAGAGACCCTCTGCCCGGCATTCCACTGTCTGCTGGCTCTGCAGCCATACCAGACTGTTGCTGAAACTCCTCCAAGAGTTCAGGATGCTCTGTTTCTTGCCTTGGGTCACTGGACTTGCCGTGCTCTTTCATGCCTCTCTGCCCTTGTCATTTCTGTCCCTTCACTGGGTGTGTGCTTCCTTTCCCATCACCTGTGCTGTGTTCCTTGCTATCCCCTCTCTCCCTGCCCCCAATTCACTCCCAGTCCTCTGAGCAGGCTCTGCACCTTTGACCTGCTTTGGTTTTTGTACAAACACACTCGCTTGTATTTATGAATCTGCGTGGCCCCTCCCCTCCGAGACTGTGACCTCCCTGAGATCAAGGTCTCCACTGGGTCACCTTTTTTTCTTTGGCACCTAGCATGGTTTCTGCACACAGTGGGATGCATGGAGGTGGGCCCTTAGGAGGGAACACATACCCTCCAGGATGGCGACAGTTCAAGCCTGCGCTACTCACATGCCCCTAGCTCAGCTTCCAGGTTCTACATTCCAATGCCTCACCCATTGTCAAATTCAGCATTTGTGTTCTTGACACCTCCAGCTTATCTTGTGACTTGTTTTCAGTTTCCCTCTTGGTCGTGTACTACTTGGTCAGGTTTGTGGAGGATTCTGTCTATTCATTGATTCATTCGTTCGTTCAGCTTCTTCCTCACACCAGCCACTCCTCTAGGCGCTGGGCGGGGATGAACAACAGAGACATGGTCCCTGCCCTCATGGAGGTTACATTCTAATGGGGAGAGACAGACAAGAAGCAAGTAAATCAATAAATAAGACCTCTGGAGGAATGCTGGGGTGGAGATGGACTCTGCCTCCTGATGGGGCATGGGGAGGTCACGGTGCAGAAGAGCAGATGGGGTGGGAGATATTGGTGCATCCATCTTTGGGAAATACCATATTGTTTATTTTTCCATTCTCCTGGTTCTGAAAATGTCCTTAAGTAGTCTGACAGAAAAAAAGGCCCTGAGTACATAAGGCTTTTCCTCTTTGTTGTTCTGGTCAGGTTATCTATTGTGTTTTGTTAAACTAGTCAAGAGAGAATAGTACTTGTAGATTGAGCTTGCTCAGAAGACACCTCCCAGGCTGCAAGGAGTGCCCCCGGCAGGGACCGTGGCCCTGGGAACACCCAGGTGTTGCAGCAAGGGCTATGTCAAGTCAGCAGTAGGCTCAGAGCTGGCCTCAGCCCTGAGTGGCAGAGAGCTTGGGGTACTGGGACTAGGGTCTTCTGAGTCTTGCAGTTTTGAGGCCTCTGGTTCAGGACTCTTCATCTGGCTCAGCTCTGGCAGCTTAGTGCCCTGAGGCTACCTGATGGAGATGGTCAGGAGGCCACCATCCCTGGACCCTTGCACTACAAGGTGGCCATAGCTCGAAGACTGGAGAATGAACATCTAGGTTCCCAAAGCTCCAGCAAGTGTCTGAAAAGCACTGGTTGCTTCATTTCTCCAGATAACACCTGCAGTGCCAGAGAATGCAGAGGCTGGTCCCCTTGGGCCAGGAGTCATTGTGCCCAGCCCCTCCTGTGGGGAGTGCATCCTCTCCTCCTCTGTCCCTCTAACCGTCCACCCTCCCTTGGCCTGACAGATGAAGACATGCACTTGTGGTGCCCCTCGCTTCAAGAGGTCAAGGAGGCATTTCACAGCCTGGGAGCCCACAGCCCAGCTCTGTACCCACAGGGGCCCTTCCAGCACAGTGGGAGGTGAGTACTTCCCCTTCCTCGCTGCCCTTTCTCGTTTGTTCAACAGGTACTGAACTCAGTTCAAGCACATCGAATTGTATACATTAGATATGTGCAGGTTTTTCCATACCAGTTACACCTCAGTAAAAATGTTAAAAAACAAAACAAAATATTACGAAAAAAGAGATTCTTCTAAACACATATTAATGCTAGGAAATATTAATTTGAAGTATTTCCTATTCTATAAGTGTAATACAAGTGGCCATTCATTGTACAAAGCTATCGATTTTAGTATTGCTTATGTATGCATCCTCAGCTCAACGAGCATTTATAAGTTAGAAAAAGGAAATGTTTCCCCTGATTATTAGATAAAATTATGTGCCTTTTTTTGAAGTCAAAAAAAAGAGTTACCAAACTCTGGGCCCTAGCCCACCCCGTGAAGCAGAGTCTGAGGGAATTACAGAAGAACCACACACAAGTACCTGTGAATGTAAGTGTCACACCAAGAATGGCACGTGAATTACCACGGCTCCCAGCCTCAGGGGCTGGGAAGAACCAAGCCTGGAAGAGTCTTGCTGCTTTGGCTGATGTCTGCTCCTGCCCCTTCCTGACTCAGAGCCCTGGCTGCCCCTCCTCTTCCAAGACATGTCCCAGTCTCTCTGGTCTATCTCCAGGCCTCTCTTTTTGCCCGTTACCTAATATCAACTCATGACCAACAAGGCACAGTTTTACATGTAATTTCCACAAAGCTCAATTTTGTTTTGTGGGTGCCCCCTTTGTGCACTGGGCTGTGTTGGGGGTGAGAAGGACAATGATGCTAATTTGCATACGTGTTGTCCCTGCCCTCCAGGAACAGAGCCATATAATACATAAATGACTATTGTTGGGTGGATGGTGACTAGATCTGGGTTGCAAAAGTGTTGTATATCATAAGCTTGTTCTATACATTATAGCACATCCAAACTCTTTCCTGAGAATTGTTTGAGGAGTTGCTTTGAGATATAGCAGAGTGCTTAGAACCCTGGACAGGCTGTTACATGGGAGCCGCCCCCATCCTGCCAATAATCCCTGGGCCCCAGGGGGTGCCAGGACCCTTTCCCTTGCAGGATGTTTCTCTGCAAGGAAGGTCGGGGAAGGCCGAAGCTTTCTTAAGAACGTGTTTCACAACTGTGTTTAGCAATTGTCTGCCAGACCAAACCATGCTCGCTCTGCTATAAATACCCCACGCATGTGCCAGCCTGCTGCGCTTCTGCCCCTCTCCCCCCGTCAGAGTTCCACATCTGGTGTAATAAGCCACTTGCCTCCTCCCCAACACAGAGCTTCAGTCACAATACATTCTAGCATGAGTCGGGGAAAGAATTACACTCAGAAAAACAAATGCATGTCAGGGGGAGAGTTTGGGGGCCTGCGATGTTCAGAAGAGCCACTTCTAATTGTTCTGAGGAGCACCTGGTGTCCACTTGGAAAGTGGGAGATGGCACCGGAGCTTATAACCACCCAGTTTACTCTGCACTCTACAAAGAGCCACTTTCCCCCTGCCCTCCCTTCTCTTTCCCCCAGGATTTGAGGTTTCCTGCCCCTTATGCTTCAAGACAAATCCACCAGGTGGGCATTAGACCTGTGGCCGTGTAAACAGTCATCCCAGATACTCGGGAACACAGACCCCCCCCATGTGCAAACTTCCAGCTTTACCGGGCGCAGTGAGCCCTGTGTGGGAGGAAGGCTTCGAGCAATGCCGGAGACACAGGGTCGCATCCCCACATGTGCTGTTTGACACTCTTCCTCTTTCCTTGGGCCCCACACCTTGAATTGGCTGTTGGCACTGTTTCCTGGCAGAGGATTCAGAACTGGCCAGGCCACAGGGGTGATTTCCCTGTTGTGACTCTGTAAGAGCAGCCTGGGACCACCTGCCAAGCCACTCATCCTAAGGCCATTTTTCTGCCTGAACACAACCTCCTTTTGAGAAGCAAACAAACGTGTCCTGGAGACCTTCCTGTGACCTCCCTGCAGTAGGGGTTGGCAAAGATGCTCGAGTGGGTTTCCTGGGTTGCTGGCTGGCTACTGCGCTTGGGGAAGCTCTGGAGGTCGTGGGGTTGGAAGACAACTTCTCTAGAATATTCAGGAAGCACCAAGAAAGTTCCAGCGTCTCCTCCACCGAGGGTTGTGGCATCCTTCATGGCTACGTGGGCCACAAGAGAAACTTCAGCGCAAGCTGCCTTCCCACCGTCCTCCTCATCCATTCCTGACCCAGCTCAGAGGCTCTTCCATTGCCAGTTGGTTCCACGTCCGGCACTTCTCTGTTGACTTCCAGGGATGTCCCCATCTAGGGCTTCCCTGGCAGAACAGTTGCTCTGGGGCTCCTCTGGTGCACCCACAGAGCCTCATAAATGCTAACTGAAGTGAAGGGCTGAGATGTCTCTGCACATGGCCCCATGACTTGGCTGTCTTTCTAGTTACTATGAGAAAGACAGGTCTTTCAGTATTTGTTCCTAATCTCAGATTTCCTTAAAAACCCATCACCATCTCATTGAATGCTTCAAGATTTCCTTTCAGAAAGAGACAGCCCTTCTGCTGCTGGACCTTGCAGATAGTCGAATGTCTACCTTGTTGCAAATAGAGTAGCCCTCTGGCCAGTGATGAGGCTGGGGAAGGAGAAATCGGGAGGACGTTTGGGGGCAAAAGGGCAGAAGAGGAGGGACCAGAGCATGAACACTGGATGAGAAACGGGAGTGAGAGCTTCAGCATCCTCAGAGGGGCTTGTGCCCCACGGCTTCACAGACGCTTCATCAGGTGTCCCTGGGCTCACCTGGGAAGAGAGGGAAGGGCCTTAGTTGGCAGTGGCTGGTCTTCAAAGGCTGCTCCCTGATTCGAAAGCCCAGCTGAAGAACCCTGGTCAGATACTCAGGACTGGCCGCTGAAGACCAGCAGCTGCTGCTCTTGCCTGATGCTGAAGCCTTCATCCACTTGGTTCTCTGAAAGGGTAGCCTGGGGCAGACAAATGACAATCCATTGAAAGGGCATTGTGTCCAGTGTGGGGGCAGTTGGTAACTGGTGGGCTTGGGACAGTATAATTCAATCCAGGTAAAATTTGTTTCTCTCTGCCTTTCATTTGCTCAGCATCGATTCGTCACTGCATTGACCTCAGCGGGGCCGGCTGTAGAGCCGAGATGGCAGGTCCTTTTGGGTTTGCGGTACAGGTCTAGGGGAGAGCTCCCTGCTCACAGCTTGCGTAGTGGGGCCCCTGACTTCTGGGCACCTTTAGAGGGCTCTCAGGTATGGTGGCAGCAGTGCTCAGACACCTCCCTCTCCATCTTCCCACTGGGGATGTCGGAGCGCTGCACAGATAGGAACTTTACTATTTTTTTCAACCCTTGGGGAAAACAGATATCGAAACTGAGTAGAGGTCAGGGAGTGCCCCTCTTAAGATTACTTAATGAGTGTAGAACAGTGTTGTTGTGACCCAAACTCAAGCTCCCAGATGCTGGCCACAGGCTGCAAGTCTTAACCCAACCAACCAGCTGGGGGCGGGGGCTGATGGGCCTGGTGGGACGGTGAAGCTGCTTTGCTCAGAGCCCAGTTTTGGGACTGGCAACTCGCCCTCAACCTGCTGAGCCCAGGAGGGGAGGGCGGTTATCAGGCTGTGAATTCCTGTGCTCCCTGGCCTCCTGCTGGAGCAGTGGTGAAGACCTGGCGATCAGCTGATGCTGCATCCCAGAACAGCAGTCACAGATGCGATGTTTCAGTCAAGTGCTTCCTCAGAAAGGCAGGGAATAGAGCACCTCCTTATATTGCCTGCTGTTCCCAAGGAGAGGCGGGCGGCACAGGGAGATGCTGGAGCCCGCACCCCACTGGGAGGCTGTCCACCTTCTGGCTGGGAAGGTTGGCATTCCTTCCCAAGGAGGAGAGGGTGCTTGTCATAGCCACGCTTCCCCTCCCCAGCTCGAAGAAGACTCACCACCAGCTCACGTTTTCTATACTCCTCCTCCCTCTGGCAGCACCAAACTGTCTGAAAGCCTGTTCTTCTTCAGCAGTCACGAAGTTGACTCTGTGACTGCCCCCACCCTTCGGGAAGTCTGAGAACATTCCCACCCAAGCTTGCATGCCCTGTGTGCGCTCACAGGCTGGTACAAACCTGAACTCCCCCTCACATACCAACACAGGCCCAGCGTGTGCCCAGGTGTGTGAACTCCTGCCTCACCCATTCTCTGGCCCTAATGAATGCTAAAATCTGGAAGAATAGCCAAGCCCAGTCCTACCCACCCCCCCAGCTTTGGTTTGTTGGCACCAACTCACAGGTGCCTAGAGGTGGATTTCTCCTTCTTCCCCTCTCAGAAGCAGCACCAGTGCCAACAAGCAAAGAGCAGAGACTTTTCACTTTCACATGCAGGAATGGCACTCTTCCCTTGTGGGTGGCCCAGTGGCTACACCGGACACTGTTGTCATCAGCAGTATCTCCATTTATAGAGATCCACTGTTATCAGGAACTCTGGGCTAGTTCATAAGAGTGGAGAGGTGGGTGAGACAGCAGAGGGAGCCTGTCCCAAGCTCTCCTCACTGACGTGAAATCAAAACAGTAAACATCTGGCCAGGGAGAGAGAATCAGTGAGGTTGGTTCTGCTCAGTTTTTTTGTCTGGTCAGCGTGTGCCTGGGAAGCTTATGCAAAGGGTGGTATGACTGCTGTCCACTAATGCGTCTCACTGTAAGGGTCTCACCACCCCAAGTGTGACCCTGGTCTTTGAAAAGGAGTTTTGTATATGACCCTGGCCTCTAACTTCATCTGGGCTCAGCCAGATCTGCTTCCTCACTAGGGGAAAACTGGCCATGCTGGGCTTCTCGGTGGACAGCGTGTTGGTGTGACACCTTTGTGGGGGTTTCAAGGGTGTTTTTTACTCTGATTTTCACCTTACTTGCTGACTTTGGAAACTAATCCCAGTGTAAGCTACAACATAGTGTAATTTTCAGTGCATGTGAAGAGTCACCATACCTGTGTGGACAAAGAACTCTTTTGAGGAAGACTCTTTTGGGGCAATGAAGTATGGTTTTCTGGTTTCCAAGTCCCAGAAAACTAAAACTGGAGGCCTGACCAGAATGGCATCATGGGAGAGCCAGCCCCCAAGATGCCCCCAGTGATCCCGCCTCCTGATATTCATCCCCTGCATACCCCTCTCCCACACTGAGTCAGGCCGGCCTGTGTAGCCAGTAGAAATCAGCAAAAGTGATGGGATGTCACTTCCAAGATGAGGTTATAAAAGGCTGTGGCTTCTGTCTTGTGCATTCTCTTCTCTCCAGTTACTCGCGTTAGGGGAAGCCAGCTGCCATATTGAGGAGCCCTGTGGAGAGGCCCACATGGGAAGAAGCCTGAGATGACAGCAGCACCCCCCGCAACATCTTGGAGGCAATCTCCCGAGAGACCCTGAGCCAGAACCGCCTGGCTCAGCTGCTCCTGGATGCTTGACCCTCCGAAACTGCATGAGATAATAAATATTTATTGTTTCTAAGCCTCTGCATTTTAGGGTCATTTGTTATGCAGCAGCAGATGACCAGCACACACAGGGCATCGGTGTTCCCGGCTGAATGGGTCATCCATGGCTCTCTGTTCTTGAGCAAGTGCGGGCCTCCCTCTGTGCCCCAGTTCTCCTCTTGTGCCCACCTCCTCTTGTTTCCTTTCCTCTGTTTTTGTCTTACCTTAGAGGGCTTAATAGCAAGGCTAGCCTGAGCGGGAGTGAGCAGCAGGACACCCCCCCGGAGATTGCCTTGGACGTTAGCCTGAGCTACATCTACAAGGTGAGTCAGACACCCATCTTTCTGCTCATCATCCAGACCTATGCAGCAGTTTAACTCAGGGAGTCCCAGTGAGCACCTGCAGTGGGCTCAGCACCACTGCAGGCACCATGCTGGCCTCCAGGACTGATGCTAGGAACGCTCACTCTGTCCACACCTGCGCCTGCCACCCGAGGACCCCAGGGAGGCCTCAACTCCAGGCCTCGCTGCTTGTTTTTCTGAGCTCCTCCCCAGCATGGCTGGGGGGGCTCCAGTGCCATCTCCTCCTGCCCTGACCCGTCTCCCAGGGAGGCCGCCCTGCCCTAGTGCTCTCTGCTCTCCAGATCCTGACACTGTGTGCCCTAGCCCAGCCAGGGGCCTACTCCGATGGGAACCTTCTGATCCTGATTGAGCTGCTGTGCCGAGCCGGCCTGGACGTGGGGCTCCGCCTGCTGCCCAAGACCGACCTCCAGCAGCTCCTGCTCCTACTCCTTGAGAACATCCAGGAGTGGCCAGGGAAGGTACCATGACCCCTGAGCCAAAGCCAAAACCCCTGGGCTCATCCGTGAGGTCCTCACATGGGCCTTGTCACTAGGGTGAAGTTGCCCCTAGAGCACCCTAGTTGGGGACAGCACTGCCTGCAGGTCATCAGAATACCAGGGACTCTCTCTCCCATCCCTGGCCTCCTTGACCCCCCCTTTTACTCTCCGGGCTGTCCCCCCTGAGTGGGCTGGTAGAGGGGTCAGGGTGGAGGGCGGCCTCTCCCATAGCCCATCTTGGTGCTCGCTGTCCCCACAGCTCCGGCAGCTGTGCTGTGCCCTGAGCTGGGTGTCAGATCACCACCACAACCTGCTAGCACTCGTGCACTTCTTCCTGGACGTGACCCCCCGGAGCAGGTGGGTGCTCCTCCACCTCTGCCTCCTCCCTCTGACACTCATCCCCGCCCTGTGACAGGTGGGGTGTGGGGATCCAGAATCCTCCCCATCAGTCCCCACAAACCTTCCGCTCCCGCTCAATCTCTAAAACCCAGGAGAAAGAACTAAAAATACAACTCACTAATGAGTTCATTACAAACAGAAAAAAACACTGATTTTCTCAACGCGGTCTTATTAGCAAAACAGTTGCCTCTAACGGCAGCATCCGCCTTCCTCTCACGCAGCATCCGCCTTCCTCCTCTGCCACTCCCTCCCCAGTCCTTGGTGGGGGGCTTCTTCCTTCATTCAGACCTCAGCCGCATATGTCCCCTCCCCGCACTCCTCTCCTAAACTCTGAATTCATCATGTCTTATTTTCTGCACAGCACTAATCTCTGCCAGAAATTATCTTACTGTTTGTTCCTTGTTTGTGGCTCCTCTCCTCCACGTTAACCTCCAGGAGAGCAGGTCCTTACTGGGGTCACTGCCCTATCACCCTGCATCTAGAACAGCACCTGGTATGCTGTTGG